>JAIUSX010000072.1:26412500-28812500 GCA_026573805.1 Hesperophylax magnus
TTCCATTTTTGTGGATTGGAATTATTTTGCCCGTTTTCAAAATAGTTGGGAACATCCCTTCTTTCCTTTTGAATGTGTTAATTTGCTCCGTTTTATCTATACCCGCATGCGGTACATATTTTCAAATACCTATGCACGCAATTAAATGTCAAATTATAGCATTCTGGCATGATTTATTGGACTATATAGACAGAACAGATTATTCTCCACAATATGATAACAAATCCTCGTGTGTCAACACTCTTAGATGTTTATAAAAACAAAAACATAAAATTTCATACAAAGACGTACCGTATCTTTTGAATGTGGTCCCGCCATTCACTCGGCGTGTGTGTACTTAGGCCACTGCGTTGATAGACACAAGTGGGACACCATGAGCACTTATCATTTTTAGTTATAAAAACTTTTTCTAAAACTGAACACTTAAATTTTATGTCACTTAATATAATAATAAAATTGGACTAACGCCATCCGTTGACAAAATTGTAAACTATAGCACTCGAAGGCGCAAAGGGGCTTACTTGATTATCGATGTTTTTTAATGAAATACAATTTTATTTTCGAGAAATTCTTGTTAATGTCAGCATCGTGATAGTTCTACGAATGTTCAAGCGAGCGGGAAATAAATTTATGTCGAAAGACCGCTGGAATATCGGCATTCAAAGTTTCCGTATCAACTGTTGATACAGCCGCGTGTGAGTATGGACTTTTTGCCGTAACAACAGTTGATACGGCCGCGTGCAAAGAGTTAATGGACCGATTTATAAGTATAGTAAGTGGGATAAGAAGTGCTGACTTTAATATTTTTAGTGTCATCGGTGATATTTTGTCGCTACCCTGAGAGTTTGTATTTTTTATTTTGTTTATAAGTTTTAGTGTTTGTGTTTGGGTAATGTATGGAATTTTAAAGGGAGAAACACCAGTGTGTGTATGAATATTTCATTTACATAGATGATAAACAGTTAAGGTTTCAGGACTGTACCTTGAGGTATGCCAAAATCACTTATTATTGGCTGACTAAGCACATTGTTTATTTTTGCCACTTGAGGGAATTTGAATATTTAGCTTTTTATCAATTCTAGAGCTGTGATATTGAATTCAAAATTACTTATAAGTTTGTCATGATACTATTAAAAATATAATATATGTATATCCCAGTCCTTTATATATTGTATTGTAACATTTGTGAACAGCGCCAGGACTGCCAGGGAACATTGGTCCCTCTTTCTGCGTCAACTGGAATGAGGAGATATAGAGTTTTTCTACCTGGTGAGCAGGATGCCTATTGCTGCTGTAAGGCTTTAGTCTGGTCTTTTATTGGTATATAAGAACAGAAACAAAATCAATTGGTAGGTCTAAGCAGAAAGCTGTGGTTGCAGCCTTCGAGTGCATAGTGTAGTATTCAATTATATAAATGGATATAATATTTCAAAGTCTGAATCAAATTAAATATTTACTCTATTGTACCCACACAAAAATTCTTGATGACTAAGAAATTTTCCCTAAACCTAATTTACCAAATCATTGCTTTGAATCACTAAACACACTGAATAGACTTTTTGCCTTTAACCACTGATTATGTACTATTATATGGATCCTGACTAGTGGTAATTTGTGACCTATTTTTCTTTGTTTATACCATTTAGGGTTGCGTGGAGCTGGGTGGTGCGCAACACGGGCGCGGAGGCGTGGCCCGCGGGCTGCTACGTGCGGCCGGCAGACTCGGCGGGTTCCGTGGCCGATGTGCCGACTGCCGTGCCGCCGGGGGAGTTATGTGCGCTCAGATTCTGCCCGCTGCCCCCACACGAGCAAGCCCTGCACCCTCAGATGTACCGCCTCTACACGCCGCAGGGGCTGCCATTCGGTGGTAAGGACCAATTTATCATATTATATCAGCAGGTTTTAAACCTGCGACTTCTATACCTAGAGTTTAGAATCTTACCGCTCTGCCACAAAGGTCGTCAACCTGAAACGATTTTGAATTCCCCACAACAATTATTTATTGTTGTTCGACACTTCCGTCAGTTTAAAAAGTTACATGTTCGACTTGTCCTATTCGCGTTGGGGACCCATCGAATGGACAAGGTGCCTCCAGGCCTCCCTGTCCTGCGCTACTTTAGCACTCTCTTCCTTTGCAGACCCAGTTGCCTCACACATCCCCTGGAGTTGTTTCTCCCAACCGTGTCCGACGCCTTTTATCTGTGGTTTATATAAATATGTGCCAATAATGTGACCTTATTTATTATACTATATTTGGTTAAACAATCTGATAACTTATGTGCAAGCTAAACTAGGCATTTTATCAGCAACTGCTTTCTTGATAAGTAAAAAGTGTAACAGCATACTTAATGTGAAGAGAAAGCATATGCTATATTTAGAGTTGGACATAACCTACCTCACTAGGCGAACCTGTATTAATTGAAGAAGAGTCTATTATCTATAAACACATAACACCTACATAACAATTGACGATATGTATATTTTAATTTTACTGGAATAACTTTAACCCTTATGAGACGGGTTAAATTTGGTAAATATCTTAGAGCCAAATTTAATATTGAAAATTAGATTAATAGTAGAAACGATTATACAAAATCATTTTTTTTTTACTTTGGAATTTCCATGGACAGTAACGAAATGCATTGAAAACTTGTAAAACCAAGCTCAACACGCTCCACACTGCAGTGCAAATCAAGGTAGTACTAATTTTTCTGGACGGCAAATGTAGCCAGCCGCACAATAGGGGTCAATAACCTTAGATCCTGGGCTCGATTCCCAGTTGAGACCCTTACCTTTTTATTTTCTGTGTCTTGTTCTGTTTCATTAAGATTTATTAATATTATCTTCTTTTTAAATGATATATTTTTTTAGTTTTCCAATATTAACTACAATGCAAATCTCTTACACATTTGTATTTTTTAAATACACATCAATGGTCCTGTAGAACAATTTATTTATTGTTTTTGTGTTTGATTCGGAGAACTCCATTTAATTTTTTTTTTTTTAATTTAATTAAAATCAAATTTAATAATATAACTGTAGGAGTAACTGTAGGTATAATTTAATAATACAACGTCGGAGGTGCAAATTTGTAGCTTTGCAGAAGAGCTGTTTAAAGTTTCTACTGTTCTAAATTTTTTACTGTTTTTGATAATATATTTCTCCAATTAAATAATAGGAGTTAATGCAATATATCAAACAATACTATATTTATTGATCTCAAAAACAGTAAAAATGCAGAAACGAAACTTTAAAGAGCTCTATTGCAAAACCACAAATTTGCACATATGACATTGTTCTTTTGGACTGTCGATATGTGTTATTTAAAAAAAAACAGGTGTTATTATTTATTCTATGTTTATATGTATGTATAAGATCTTTGTAATAATAATTTTTTTGTATACCTACCTTTCCAAATGTTAAAATAAGATATCTTGAACTGTAAGTGGATGGTCAATATGTTGATAATTTATTGTAAGAAATTGACTTATATGTGAAATTATTTCTATTACAGATGAATTATGGGTAAACGTCGAGGTTGACAGTCAACAACCTGTGCAGGTATGTTAAAACTATGTTATTGTTACTTGCGGAATAAAATATGATTATTTTAGAAAATACATTGTAAATTTTTATCTTGCAAAAAAGGTTCATTTGTTGCGAGTCATTCAGTCAAAGAAGATTATAATGTATGCCTTAAATACCTAAGATAGTTCAAATTAATTGTAGATTGCAATAATAATTATAAGTGTAAATACATTTTATACTCGTTTACTGTGAAAGTATAATTTTCACCAGCGTATTATGGAATGCTTACTAGGAAAACAATGGGGAATATTATTTCCAGTTGCGTAGTGTAAATTTTTATTAAATTCATACAACATAATGTTTATCATTAACCATTCAGGCCTCTGGCATATTCACAGTTATATTTCTTAACCTCTTAAGGACCACGCCCGAGTATACTCGGGCGGCTATTATGTGCCAGAATTCGGTTCATACTAAAGAAAAATTTTAATTATTTTTTCACACTATGCACCACAACATCAATATTCAGTCCCATTTTGGGTAAATAAAATTAATTGATATTTTGAGTAAATAAAATTCATTGATAAAAAAAGGTGTTTTTTTTCCATTTTTAATTTTTAAATGATTACTGAAGGGGTTAAAATGCTTTTTTCACTTCTCAATAAAGTCCAAAAAAATGGGATATTTCTGAATGCATCCGAAAACTAAAAACTGTTTTTGAAAGGTGATGAAATTTGCTTTCGAATTTTATTATTAGAAACAAAGATTTAATTATTAAATTTTGAAATCAAAGATAAAAAGTTTTAAAAATGGCTCACCTTCATGTATTTTCATCTAAACATTGAACTAAATTTACTGATAACGAAAAAACACATATGTTATTAGACAAATATATTATAAACATTACCGCCACCTCACTTTTTAGTCATTAATTATAAAATAATTACAAAAATTTCACAAAGTCTCATAAATTTTTCTCAAACTGCGGTCAGATCCTTTGGTTTCATAGAGGTGTACATTTGAATTATTCTGTGGTTAATTTCTAGATTTGAATATAAAGCTTGGTGTTTTCTCTTTCTAACACTGTTTAGTTCACATTTCTAACTATACTAAGGGAAACACAACGATTTCTATTTAACCATATGAGCTGTTCTGAAAAGGGAACAAATTGACTCTACGGTAATAGCTGTTTGTTTCCAAAAGCGAATAAATTATCCTGAGGAGTTAATATGTTGAAATGACTAAGTATGTAACTGGAATGATTGTGCCCCTGGAACTAGCAGTTTGTCGCCATGTCACTATACTTTAGACTTATATGCAATGTTGATTGGCTTGTAATAAAATTCTGGTTGGGTCGTTGAGCTGACTCGTCACCTAATGACTCAGTTGTGATTATTTTTAAACGCTTTTCTTCCCTGTTCTTTGTTACCATCCTTATAATATGATGTTTGCTTTTAAATAATATTTTGGCAACAAGTTATTCCTTTGTCACAAATGTGGAATGAACAAAATTTTCTAAAAAGGATGATAATTATTTTATTTTAATTTGATTTCAGAGTATGGATCAACCAGCCGACGAAAACATGTGTTGACAAAAGTGCTGGAATATTATTTATATCAAAAGATAATTATTTTATTTTCTGTACAATATCTGTTTGAAAATTTTATAATTTCATGTAAATTTTTTTATTTATATAACTTTTTTAAATATCTTATTTTAACCGAAAGAATCATAAAGTAATGTTGTATTGTGTCAATGTCTTTCGTGTGAATTCTGTCGGAAATTATAAAATGTGAGCAAATCAACGATTTTTGTACATAGACATTCATAAATATAGCCAATATTTGTGGACGATTGCTTAATTTTAAGAATTGTTATGCCGCAAATATTATCTGGGTAGTTTTTTAAATATGGCAGATAATTAATAGATTTGTATTTTATCTGCTGAAATTTCATTTTTGAATTTTACAGCTTTTGTCATGTCCCGGTTTATACTAACTAAAATTTATAAAAAATAATTCATTCTAGCAGCCTCAGTGATGAAGTCTTGTTACACGTTTTAAAAATATATACGACAGTCTGTCTTATTAACCCTACGGCCGCCATGTCCACCTGTTTATGTCCAGAAATCCGTGCCTCTATTACCGCGTCATCTATGCATGCGTAAAACTCTCAACTGAAACGGTCCGGTATAGGACTATAGGCCAATGTCTCAAAGGCTCGGCGGCTATTAGGTTAAGTTTAATTTATGCAAATTGCAATATTTTCACTCGCTTTTACATTACAGCATGTCAATTTTTTACACAAACTTTAAGTTGGTTTTCACTTTTCACTTCTTGGAGAAATCGACAAGGGAAAAAGACATGTGTAATGTAACTTAATTATTTGATATAAAGACTCTAGAATGGTAAGAAATGTCTAAATTTATTAGTGTAATAATACTTGGTAATAATAATAATAATATGGAATCCTGACAGGGCGTTGGAATGAAATGTGTTTTCATCTTTTTAAAGTGTTATTAATGAAGTAGAATTAATAATACAAGTACTTTATATGTTATAGACTGAGAGTCAATCTTATTCGTCAAATATATAATTTCAATACTAAAATAAATTGTTAAATTGAATTGTCTTTTAAATCATTTATTTTTCTTTCATCCTCATGACATTACAGTGTTACTTTTTTTTTCTTACAGTGTAACATATATGAGTGTGACAATCCAACTCCAATTTAATTTTAATTCACAAGAGGATTGTAAGTACATACCTGACAACTAACTTGTAACAGTGGTTGGCTGTAATGTAACAATCTCGCCTCGGTTGTTACAAGACATTCGCTGTCCACCGCGGTACCTATAATTTTTTAACTACATGAGGTTGTTTAAGTGGGAATATCTGATCTAACAGACCAATGTAGGATGGTATCCTAAAACTGGAGCCAGTAATGCATCATAGAAGCACCTTTTCTTTTTTACTCTAACCACACAGGAGGCCCTAACCCTATTTCCCTCGGGGTCTTCTTTGGAAATGCTGTGAGGAGGTATTCAATTGTGGGGTGCACTTGCGATTTGTTCAGGGTCATCAGTTGTGTAATGTACTATTTAAGTATCTGGGAGCCTGGACAGTATGCCCAGCTTCTGAGAGGCTAACTTGGAGCTAACCCCAATGGAGCCCCCGTGCCTGAGCTGGTTGCTTAGAGTTACACCAAGTATATCAAAGGAACGTAAGTTGGGAAGATTCAACAATGTTATTCTTACCCTAAGAGGAAACCCTCTCGAGGTAATCGCCCATTCTCTTTTTTTTTTAAATTCATTTATTTCATCAAAAAATTACAGAATATATATAATATATCATTAGTAAGTTGTATAATTATATGTCAGTTAGAAACAATGAAATTGTTGAAAGAATAATGTTACAATAATACGGCAGTTTCTAATATAAGAAAAAATATTTATCAATGTAAGAGTGTTATATAGAAATGGCAAAATATACTATATTTTAGGTTGTGCATAACCTGCCTCACTAGGCGAACCTGTATTGAGGCAGAATTTTTAGTTAATTATTTCTCCATTTTGTCTATGGTTTGCTAATATGTAAATGTTTAATATGGGTTCCCATACAGCAATCCATTATTTTAGGTTACATTATTGTTTACATATTGAAGATACAGATAGAATAAGTTTAAACACAATACATACTATAATAACTCACTGTGACAAGGCATTTGGTTACTTTTCATTATTGTTTGCATTTACACAATACGTATATAGCAAGTTTTAGCACCGTACATCTGCTTCAAAGACCTCTGAGCTGTTGCAGTTTGTTTATCCTTTGGGGGCTTGTCAAAGAAAAAGTAAAAAAAAAATCATCTGCGTAACAATGACTTGGTGCACACAACAAAAGTTTATATACCTTTTAGGCCTTCTTTTTTTTTTCATTCTGTGAAGTAAGTATAACGCTACAGCTCGTTTCTGGTGTGTGTCCATGGCGGTCTGGAACTCAACTGATCGTTTAACTGCCCGTCTTGCGATAATCAACCGCCAAGATTGCGAGCGATAACCACAACCGCGACGGCTGCGTAACCGCACAAAACTCCGGTCTCGTGAGTTTTGAAAATAAAACTCAATTCCGCCACCGCAGCGGGCTCGGGTAATAATCGCTCCGTGAGTCCTTAGCCTCACTGAAGCAAATATGTTTCTATCTGTTGAATTCTAACGGTAAAGTCAAACTTTTTCTACTGAAAGAATAATGGTGAATCCTTATTAAGTTCTCAAAATATGACCCAGCAACCAAACTGTTAAAGCGAAATATGGGTTAATGACATAGGAAAAATTCTTTATAACCTTATTTCAAGTAAAGTTTAAAATGTAACATTTTTCAACATTTAAGTTCATATCATTGACAGTACACTAGTTATTTAGTGTATCGAGATCCTTTTGAAGCACTAGATGATCGGTAACAGACTTAATTTTACAAAAAATTTTAAGATCATCGGCAAAAAAAGCATAATCACAGTTTAATTTCGAGCCAAGGTCATTTATGAATAGAAGAAAAAGCAGGGGACCAAGATTTGACCCCTGTGGTACTCCAGAAGTTACAACTATAAGGGATGATTTGTATCCGTTAATAAGCACTAGTTGTGTTCTATTATATAAATATGATTTCATCCAGCGCAATAAGTCTCCATGTATTCCTATTTGTTCTGTATAAAGCAATGTATATGTCTTTTGATGAACTATTTTATGCCAGTTTCTATTTTACATTTCAATTAGTAAGGTTTTCACATAAACAGTCGTTTACCGTAAGTATTGTATAGGTATGCAACAGAAATAAAAATTTATTTTATTTTTACTTGTTTATCAACCAGCGAAATCGATGTTTTGAAATTATGTAAATTATTTCCGGGTAAATTACAATACTGTCTTTATTCTGGAAGAAAACTTGTATGTATTCTGTTGACGTTAATGTTTAACAAATTGCATTCTGTTTTTAACACTGCAGCAAGACTCCAAAGAATCAAGTTCAATTTCTGCTGGATGGTATTTAAGTTACTTAACGAAATAGGTCCAGCTTATTCTGGAAAATGCCAATTCACGATAGTCACAACCCCTTAGGTCATCAGCTACGGAAGGTTGAAGGAACCAAAGCACACACCAGATGCTAAGTTCGCTGTCAGGACCTAAAGCCTGGAATGTACTGCCACATGATTTAAGAATGATCACAGATTAGACAGAATTCAGAGCTAAACTTAAAACTCGCCCATTTAGACAGCCATTCATAAAGTCAAAAACCTTTCACCATCATAGTCTGCGACAATTTAAATAAATAAATATGTATAAAATTGCAAACAACTAATAATTTGGAAGGTTTTTAAGGTCGTTTCATAATTCTCCAGTCTTTTAAAATAAATATCAACTTTACTTTGCCATTAAACTTCTAATAAATGTAATATCAATGGTAATGGAAGGGTAAATAGCAAATATAAAATCAATGTCCAGTGTTTTTTCTATAGTGTCCTCTGAATGTAAAGCCGTAAACTTTTTAATAGAAGTGTGTTTATCTGAAGTGACCTGCCAGGTAAGTAAGTTTTTTGTGTACCTGTTTGTAAATAATAAGATTAGATTTTTTACAAATACTTTATTATAACTGAATTTGGTGGATGTTTCTGGTTACTACAGGGTTTTCCAATAAGAGGTGTTATTTTGATATTCAATCGTAAAAGATCAATGGTTTCATTGCTTGTGTGGCACGTAGCGCCGTCTTGTTGAAAGTAAACGTTGTCCAGATCAATACCATCCAATTCCGGCTATAAAAAATCATTAATAATCTCTCGATAGCGCAATCCATTCACCGTAACTGTTGCTCCAGCCTCATTTTCGAAAAAGTAAGGTCCAATGAATCCGCCGGACCATAAACCGCACCAAACAGTCACACGTTGAGGATAGAGAGGCTTTTCAACAATAACTCTTGGGTTTTCCGAGCCCCAGATGCGACAATTTTGCTTGTTGACGAAGCCACCAAGGTGGAAATGGGCCTCATCACTCGAGATGATATTTGATGCATTTGATTCACTCAAGTGAATTTTAATAATTTCAATGCGTTGTTGAAGCGTGTATCGTTCCATTTTTATTAATGGCGTAGTTTCTACTTGTCAAATGTCAAAAGTAACATCTACCGAAATAGCGGGCTATTCAAAATAACACCTCTTATTGGAAAACCCTGTAGTTCACGTGCGCAGAAGTAAGAAGAGGGAAATGAATGATTTATAAAGAAAAAAGCAAACTTAAAGAAAAAAAAGTAATTTTTTAATAATACATATTATATTTAATACAAGTAATGTAAAGAAAATTAAAAATAAGCATAATAGATTTTAGGCCCTATACCAAAGGGTCACACGAATATGAATATGGCGCATCAAAAAGAGATAGTGAATTGTTAACATTTTCGCCGCTACGCTCATCAATTCATGCGAAAATAATTCGTGCCCCCACCGCTACGCGCATTATATGATGCGTTTTACTTTGGCGGCTGTATACTACGTAAATATGCGACGAATTTAGCAGATAACTGAACCAAAAAATAGTTCAATCCTTTATCTTACTGACATCTGACGTTTGCTGGTTAAAATATAATAAATTGTTTACATAAAACATTGTGAAGGCGATGATTCGTTAAATCTTCATTCAGTCATTTGAATGTCGCGCCGCTGAACCGTTGTGTCATCCATAGTATTTCTAAGGTGATCCAGTCTGCTTTGATGGACTTATGCGTCGATGTAAAATATTGACCGATTTCTATTTTGCGAATCTTTTTAAATAATTAATTTTTCTGTGGTACATTAGTTTGTTTGTGAACTTAAGTGACGTGACGTGTTTTAAAAATAGTTATTTTACTCAAGACTTTTTGATTGACTTTCTTTTGTGATTTTATTTCTAAATTTTGTGGACAACCTAAATTGTAATATATCTGTCTATATTTATGGGCTTACCTTTTTATATATCAAAATTGAACTCCCTTAAAAATGGCAAACCGCAATCTTACGGAAGACGAAATTTATGAAACATTTTTAGACATTGACTCTGATTTAGAAATAAGTGAAGATGATCAAGATATACCAATTAATGAAGAAGTTAGTGACAGTGAAATAAACGCCCCCGGGACAAGCCAAGATCATGACTCTCGTACACCTAACTTAGACTATACCGTAAATGCAGACTGCTTTTCTTCTTGGACCTCTGGTCCATTTATTCCAATAGTTCATGAATTTGATGATTTTGTGTCAGGTTTTGATCCATCCACTTTATTTTCTGGTAATTCATCGGAAATTGACTTTTTTGAATACTTCTTGAACAAAGAAATAGTGACAAAAATAGTGATCGAAACTAATCGATATTATATAGCCACCATATCAAAAGAAGAACCTTCCCAAAAATCCAGACTTCGTAAATGGGTTGACACATCTGTCGAAGAAATGTACATTTTTTTTGCACTGTTAATGTTAATGACTAGAAACCGACATCTTACTATCGAAGAACACTGGTCCACTGACCCATTGCTCGCTAGTACAATTTTCGGAAAAACCATGTCTAGGGATCGTTACGAAATTATATTGCGAATGTTACACTTCTCAAACCCCGACACACAAATTCCTGGTGACCGACTTTACAAAATTAAAATCCTAATTGACCATACCCGAAAATTGTTCAAAAAAACTTTGATACCTTATGAAAATTTATGCATCGATGAGAGCATAATTGTTTTCAAAGGGCGTTTAATTTTTAAACAATATATACCATCCAAACGTCACCGGTTTGGAATTAAAATGTTTGTATTGTGTGACGTGAAGACGGGTTTTATATTAGACTTCATTATTTATTGTGGCGAAGGGACTGACATAACTGACTCTGAATGTCTCGGGGTTTCGGGGGCTGTAGTAACGACACTACTTCAAGATTATTTAAATAAAGGACATAATCTTTTTATTGATAATTGGTACAGTAGCCCTCAACTATATGATTTTCTCCATGCGAACAAAACCAATGCATGTGGTACGGTGCGGAAGACACGAAAAGGCATGGCAAAATTTAATAAACTTAAAAAGGGTGAAATGAAAGCACAACATCGTGGACCTCTGTTGGCTTTAAAGTGGTGCGATAAAAGAGAAGTTCACATGCTTACAACCTTACATGACGACTCCATGGACATGTCGGGAAAAGTTGATTGGAAAACTCGTCAACCAATATGAAACCCAAGTGCGTTCTAGACTATAATAAGTGTATGGGTTCTGTTGACAAAGTGGACTTGATGTTAAGTAGTATTAATTGCCTGCGAAAAACAATTAAGTGGTATAAAAAGTGGCCTTCCATATTATTGATCTATATTTATTGAACTCTCATATAGCTTTTAAATCAATTACAAATAAAAATATTAGTTTAGCAAATTTCCAATTAGCCGTAATACGACAATTGTTGCAAAAATATCATGAAACTTCCCGATCTGAGCCTCATTTTCGCTCTTCACACGATCTACCTCTGAGACTAACTGCTAAGGCATTAGCAAAACATATGCCCCACCCAATAAAGGGAAATTATTCTCAAAAACTACACCGAGCCTGCCGAGTATGTGCCATTTCTAAAAAAAGGAAAATGTCCCAGTATAAATGCTCAGAGTGTGATGTGACATTGTGTGTATGGCCATGTTTTAGAAACTACCATGAAAAACAAAATTTGTAAATATTTCTCCTCGTGTTAACTTTTTATTAAAACTTTATTTGTTAGTAGATAAAATAATAAAAATAATTGTGTTTTGATGATATCGGCACAGTGGTCCAAATCCCATCAGACCGGGTAAGTAATTACTATAAACAATATAGCAGTGTGCATGCAATGGCGACAGTTCTCATTGATTTCTTGTAATGCGACACTGTTTATAATATTATATCTGTATCCTGTGGTTTATTGTTTATTTATGTGTTTGAACAAACTTCAAGAGCATTAATAAAGCTTTTAAGATAAGCAAATCATAAATCTGTCAAGAAATAAGAGATTTATAGCTGTTTAAAGTGGTAGGTTTTGATTTTCAAAGTGAGTACCGCGTACAAGTGTAATTTTCAGTACATTTGATCGCAGTGAAAAGGTTAATTACAATTGTGAGCTTGCTCGTGAAAGTCGTAAACCTCTAGTTTAAGCCGCAGTTGTAAATCGTATTATAGTGGTATTGTGTAAATACCCACTGGGTCATAAAAATGTGTATTTTAAATCGTTAGTTAAAAGTCTTAGTTATAAATCACTTGACATTAATCTTAGTTATAAGTCTCTAGCCATGAAACTTAGTTATAAGCCACTAGTTTTAAGTCTCTAGCTATGAAACTTAGTTATAAGCCACTAGTTTTAAGTCTCTAGCTATGAAACATAGTTATAAGCCACTAGTTTTAAGTCTCTAGCTATGAAACTTAGTTATAAGCCACTAGTTATAAGTCTCTAGCTATGAAACTTAGTTATAAGTCTAAGTGATAGGAATAAATTGTTAAGCGCCCTTGAGGTGATTACAAATTATTATTATTATTATTATTAATGACTCATGGCCATTGCCTACCTACCATTCCTGTTATATGCATAATATATTATTTCTATTGAAGAGTGTACCCAAAGCTTTCTATTATACTTTTGTGACACAACTTAGCTCAGTTTTTTTCTCTCCAGGAAAACAAATGGATTAATATCGATAATATAACCAGATGACAACTTGTTTGGAAGACGGATGGTGTAGTTCTGGGTCGATCATGATCGACGTGATCACAAACCACCAATGATCGATCGGTTCAATTGAGCTTTCAGTCAGCACCGGTGCTGGACGTGGGGAGCGACCATAGATGTTGTATAAATTTTGTAGACCGGGGTCTCTAATCTCGTTACAGAGAAATAACAATGGTAGATATCTGAAATAGGCTGTCATTGCAGTTCAGGACTGGAATTTTTTTCTTTGTTTAAACGTTCCTGATCACTTTGCCAGTGGGTCGTGATTGACCCAGGTCTTGTAAAATGATAGATCGACCCCATACTCGGATGCTGCGTAGTTTAAAAACTGGTCATCATTTTAAACCGCCATTTTCATAGCAATCTTTGGATGGGGGTTATAATCGTTGATGATGAAATGTTCAAACTTGAAGGCTGTGATGTCATCCTTGGGGGCGTCATCGCTGAAGGTAAGCGTGGGAAAATCTTTAGGTTCACGTTTCAACTGTTCTTTTAGTGCATCAATGTGGTTCAAGTAGACGTGCGCATCTCCCAGTGTGTGAATAAATTCTCCGACCTGGAAGAAATTTAAATAATGATTTTTTTGTAAATATGAACATAATAAATTTTGAATTACAGGACGATGTGACAGGGGCAATAGGTGCTATCAGGCAGTGAATCTGAGACTCTAAAGCACGGTTTTATAAGGTGGATAGGGAAAAGGACTATGTGTAAATTGTGCAAACTTGTAAGAGTCAGATTATGGTCGTGACTTCTCTACCAAGCTGAAGGGCGATGAACAATTTAACAGGTAGGTGATCGATCCGCAAGGTTTTTATTAAATGTAGATACAAAAAAACTTTGGCGATTGTTATAATACCAATGTATATTGAATTATGTTAAGTCTGTGAATATTATTTACACATCGCCTTTTAAGCATTAATTTCTTTTTGTATATACTTACTCCTCCCATAAATATGAGCTCCTGGAGCTCACCTTGTGGAGTAGTAGAATAATTAGGAATTAGGAAAAAAAAAAATGAACTCTATTATGTACAACTCTTCTATTCTAATTACATTGTTGAACATTGGCTCGGCGTGCGCTCTGATAATTTTTTTACCTCAAAGTAAAGAGAAGTGTGTTACCTTATTGTACACTAGTATTAGGCCCTTCTACCACAAGTATCCGATACTCATGTTGTGTACTCACACTGCATATAAGTTGCAATGGGAACAACCTCGCACGGCTGGTCGCGGGAGACTAGCGCCGCCAACTAGTTATACAATATATTGGGAACGTGTGCCTGTAAACGAACTTCTGCACAGATGTATGAAGGTAATTGCAAATATACTCGAATCGGCGAGTATTGGATACTTGCGTATCCCTACGGAAAAAGGCCTTATAATTTTTGATCATATTATTAACGCAAGATAAAGAAAATATGTCACATCAAAATTATTAAAATTTATGAAACAAAACCAACCCGCAGAACTCGCGCCGCTAGAGTGCAGCGTACTGCTATCATAATTTATGGAAAATGTCAGAAGTTGGAAGTATTATATATCTATTCTAGGGTATTTGTATTTGGTAATATATACTTTTAATCCCGTGACCCGTGCGATCATATGAGTCAGCACGGAGTAGGAGGCGATATTGAAAGGTACGCCTAGCCCCATGTCGGCGCTGCGCTGGTATAGCTGGCAGGACAGACGTCCGTCCGCCACGTAGAACTGCACCAGGCAGTGGCATGGGGGCAGTGCCATCAGTGGCATGGCCCCCGCATCCCAGGAGCACAGCACCATGCGGCGGTCTTCAGGGTTTGTTCTAAAACAAGAAAAATTATCATGTATTTATAGGAAATTAGGTATTATTATTAAAAATAATAATTTCGGTGGTGTGCTTCTGTGTAACTCCTGTTCAATGACCTCTAGAACTGCGATTTACTTTGATTTCCAAAATTTGAACTGATTGTGTGAACAATTCAGAGAAGCGATAAAGTATCAAAGTTATGTTATAAATTAATAATTCCATATTTGAAATTTTTATTTCTTTTGTTAATTTTTTGACAGATGGCGTAATTTTGTTCATTCGAAAGGTAAATTTCTGATTGTCTTTTGAAAGGCAATTATCCTGAGACAAATATTTTCGGTAAATATTTACCTACGACTACCGTTTTTAAAACACGCATTTAAAAATAAACAATCATTTGATTCATCTTAATGACAATAAACAACAACTTTTTGCATTTATGATTTTGAAAAATATTGATATTTAATATTATTTTCGTAAATAATAATTTACGAGAAAATTTTCCGTACGACACACCATTTTGACACACCGAGTTCTCGCATACTTCGCGTTTGTTATTACGTAGTGTAGGGCACTGCCAACATAACAAAAAACACAATCGGATAGTTTTTAAAATTTATATGGCAAAACGGTTTTTTATATCATAGACAATGAAAAACATTTTTTTAAAATGATGTATTAATTTATTTATACATAAAAAATATTGTAAATAAAAAACCCGTTATTTATTAAAATTAACGTATTAAGGGAAGGTTTTTTGGTAAAGGTTACGAATTCCGCTTCACGGTAAATATGGAATGTTTACTTTGAATTAATACTTGAATTTAGTTATATTATTGAATTATTACTAAAAGTTACTATAAATGTTGGGGAACCTTTAATAACGCCTGCTCGCGTCCCCTTTAGAGTTATATCCCAGTTTTCAAGTAGTTTGTGGGCTACGCTAGGTTTGTATAGACTGGTTTGTGATTTAATTCTAATACCTATTTTCCATGTTATTTTCTGTAACAAAAAATTGACCCTTTAATAACGCCTGCTCGCGTCCCCTTTAGAGTTATATCCCAGTTTTCAAATAGTTTGTGGGCTACGCTAGGTTTGTATAGACTGGTTTGTGATTTAATTCTAATACCTATTTTCCATGTTATTTTCTGTAACAAAAAATTGACCCTTTAATAACGCCTGCTCGCGTCCCCTTTAGAGTTATATCCCAGTTTTCAAGTAGTTTGTGGGCTACGCTAGGTTTGTATAGACTGATTTGTGATTTAATTCTACCTAATCCAACCTAACCTAACCTAACCTATCCTATAATAATCCAACCTAAACTATCCTATAATAACCCAACCTAACCTATCCTAATCTAACATATATATTAATCCAACCTAACCTAACCTATCATAATCTAACATTTAATAATCCAACCTAACCTAACCTATCCTAATCTAACATATAATAATCCAACCTAACCTAACCTAACCTATCCTAATCTAACCTATAATAATCCAACCTAACCTAACCTAATCTAACATATAATAATCCAACCTAACCTATCCTAATCTAACATATAATAATCCAACATAACCTAATCTAATCTGTAATAACCTATAATAACCCAACCTTACCTAAAATGAAAACGTTTTATTTAAAAAAAATCGTAGTAAACCTTTAAATATTAAGAAACTAAATTCATCTGATGTTTGGTATCAAAGTTGATCGCCTAACAATTAACGGGTGCGTGTCTAGCGATCTCGAAAAATTGTCTAATATGCCGATTATGTCTTTCATGTTTCCTACACTGCCACTACACAAACAAACGCGAAGTATGCGAGAACTCGGTGTGTCAAAATGGTGTCTCGTACGGAATATTTTCTCAAACGGTAGTTGTAGGTAAATAATTACCATATTTTCAGCTTCACAAATCCTGTAATTATAATATTCCGTTGTCATATAAGGGTTTTGAACAAGGTGTGTGGATTCTTTTAGATGTATTTTTATCTATGGCTTCGGTGTGTGGCACTTCTGTCAAGAATTTACCATTGTGAATTGGCCATATTGTCAACACTGAATTATTTTGGATCACAGCAGTTGTCAAACCTGCAAATTGCAGGCTTGCAGTTGGCACATTTTATAAAAGTTAAGTTATTTTACAAAAAAGGTTAAATATGTCCAACAACGTCCATTACACTGAACTCTGAATAAAATTGTAAACTTCACCAGCAGCACCGAAAGGCAAAAGATAGAAAACTCGGCTAAGTTATCTGATATATAACCATTATTCGTTGCTTCGATTACCGATTAGTAAAGAGGGACTTTATCTTATATCTTTATCCTAAGCATAGTGCTTCTGACAGCTTATGAGCAAGATGGTGAAATACATCCTGAACATCAGTTGAGTGATCCATTTCTAAAATGTACACTACTGCTTCCAGCATCAAGGGCTTCTCACTCGGAATGACAAAAATCCGTGAAACGTGTTGAAACTTGGTGCCAAATGAAGTATTTATTTAATTGTTGATATCAACAGAAGTCAAAATGATAGTAAGGGCTGTAATTCCACAGATGTGTGAATTATCTACATATATTAAAGTATATATATCTACATATATAAGATTTTTTTTTTTTTTTTATATTTACTCCACACAGGAGGCCCTGAAGAAAATAATTTCCCTCGGGGCCTATGTCATCTTTGGGGATGCTGTGTGGAGGGTCTTTTTGTGGAGAGGAAGGAGTGAACATGGGTCTTGAAGAGTCCCATGTTGTAGGAGGGAGGAAACACAGAGGCCGGCAGTTCGTTCCACAGCCGAGCTGTTGAACTTAAGAACGAATCGTAGAAGCGACCCGTTCTCATGTGACAAGTGTCAACTGTGTACAAATGTTGGGCGCGCGTTTGGCGTGTATCCCGACTACGCACCGGCGCCGAAGGGATCAATGACGCTAGTTCCTCAGAGCATCTTCCATTGTAATACCGATAGAACAAGGACAGCATACCTACCCGACGTCTGTGCTCTAAAGATTGCAGTCCGTTTGTTAAGATTGGGGAATCTATCAAACGGACCGCCCGTTTCTGCACAGAGTCAAGGGTTTTTTTCAGGTATTTTGGGGCTCCAGACCAGAGATGGCTGCCAAATTCGACAGTAGGGCGCACTTGCGATTTGTACAGGGTGAGCAGTTGTGTACTATTAAAGTATCTGCGGGCCCTGTACAGTACGCCCAGCTTCTGAGAGGCCAACTTTACTCTGGCTTCGATGGAGCCCCCGTACCTGAGCTGGTCACTTATAGTTACACCAAGCATATCAATGGAAGGCCTGTTCGGAAGATTGCTTCCGTTGAAGGAGACTAGATTATCATTTGGATCCCTTTTAGACGTAATCAGACAGGATTGGGTCTTTGAAACATTAAATTCGACGAGATTATTTTTACCCCAGGAGGAAATACTCTCGAGATAACCGTCCATTCTCTGCTTCAAAGCCCTCCGAGCCGTTGGAGTTTGTGTGCCCTTTGGGGGCTTGTCAAACAAAAAGCTATCATGAACTGTACTGTCATCCGCGTAACAATGAATCGGTGCACATGTCAAAAGGTCATTGATGTGCAACAAAAACAAAGTCGGAGACAGAACCGATCCCTGTGGGACGCCAGCATTTATGGAGTGCGAGGAAGAGGTGAAACCGTCAGCAACCGCCTGAATCGACCTATCCCTTAAAAAGTCAGCAATCCACGTACACAGGGATGCGGGAAGTCCGTAAGAATGCAATTTGTTGACAAGTCCTCGGTGCCAGACCCGGTCAAAGGCCTTGGATATGTCTAGTGCGACCGTTTGGGTCTCACCGTGACGTTCCAGGCACCGCCCCCAAACATGCGTCACATACGCGAGAAGATCACCGCACGAGCGGTTCCGCCGGAATCCGTATTGACGGTCGTTGATAATTTTGTTCTTCTCGAGGTATGTGAGCAGTTTGTCGTTGATCACACGTTCCATCACTTTGGACAGAACTGATGTGATCGCTATGGGGCGGTAGTTGGCCGGGTTGGAGCGGTCACCTTTCTTGGGAATAGGGTGAATTACCGCTTTTTTCCAACCAGAGGGCACAGTGCCACACTTCAGGGACATTTTGAAGAGCTTTGTCAAAACTGGAACTATTTCCGCAGCACACCTCTGCAATACCAAGGCAGGTATTCCATCAGGTCCACTAGCTTTGTTAACATCGAGCCCCCGTATGACGTGGAGTACATCCCGATGCCGGATCCTCAGCTTTTTCATATAGAAGCCGCAGTGAGGAACCGACGGCGGAACAGCACCCCCGTCGTCGAGGGTCGAGTTTTCCGCAAACATTTTCCCTAAAAGGTTTGCCTTTTCGGTGGCGGTGTTTGCTAGTGAGCCGTCAGGTCTGGTAAGAGGTGGCAAACTGGGTTTGCAAAAATTTCGACCTATTGAGCCCGCAAGCGACCAGAATGCTCTGCTGCCATGCGGGCAGGCAGCCAGCTTTTTGCTGATCTGCAGGTCGTGTTCGAATTTTGATCTATTGATGATTCTCTTGCATTCCTTTGCCGATTTGTTGTATGCTGATCTGCTTTCGGGCGTTCGAGATGTGTTGTAGGCTCGGTAAGCCGCGTTTTTTCGTCGAACTGCTTCGGAGCATTGTCGACTGAACCACGGCTTTGAGCCCACACCAGTTTCTTTAGTAGTCGATTGTATGAAGCCATCCATCGCCGATTTGATGACTTCACCAATCTCCTGGGCACATCTTGAAGGGTCCGAAGTCCGAAAACAAACAGCTGACCACGGAAAAGCATTGAAATGGGCCCGCATACCGAACCAATCTGCTGACCTATAGTGCCACACTTTTCTCCTCAGCCTCTCATTGGTTGGTCTGAGGCTAACGGGGATTGATGTCGTCACTAGGCAGTGGTCAGATGATCCCAGAGGCGCTGTGACGTCAATCTTATAACCGTGTGGCACAGTAGTTAAGAATAGGTCTAACAGATTGGAGCGGTGAGTCTGGACATCAGGAACCCTTGTAGGCTCCTGAACCAATTGCTCTAATCCGTAGCAAATGGCAAAGGATTCCGCCTGTCGGCCAGCCGAGTCCGTTGGGCCTGAGAACTTCAACCATGGTTCGTTATGAACGTTGAAGTCCCCCAGAACAACAAACTCGGCCGAAGGGTAGCGGGGCAAGAGATCATCAATAGTATCGCTCAAATGTTTGAAGAGCTCGGAAGTGTCTGATTCGCTATGGTTCGGTGAGCGGTATAGACATGCGTAGAATCTTGCCGTACTGGCAAGATTGACGCGCACCCACATTACGTCGAATCTGGAGTTTTCCAGACTCAATAGTCGCACACAGTTGACGTCAGCTCGACTATAGAGGCAGACTCCTCCTTTCAGCCGGAATTTGCTTGCGAGGGTAAAGCCCGGGCAGTCCAGATAGGAGGAGTCTGGCGGCTCGGCTATCTGAGTTTCGGATAGGAAAAGAAGGTTGGGACGTTGGGACAAAAGATGGTGATGGACGGAATTTAAATTTGTGTGCAGGCCGCGAATGTTGGCAAAATTTACCAACAGTTTTGGCCCGCACCGGGGACGCCTGCTACTCGCCGCTGTAATGATGTTAAGATTGTTGTTTTGTATGTTCATGAATTTAATTAATTTTTTTTTTTTTGTAGTTGTAGGAGGTGAAAGGAAAGGTCTGGAAAGGAAAGGTATGAGGGGTGGGTAGGAATCTGGGGTTCAGGCTGTCTAGGAGTGATGAGCGTTTGGTTCCAGCCCACCCACTGCGGTGCTAGGCGATAGGCCGGGAGAGTCCGGCTGGAGAGGGCATCCAATGCGCCCCAAACGCTGCTGCTGGGTCCCCTCCGGTCACGAACCGGCACAACAGCAGTGGCGGGGTTTTTTAAGATAAACTGTACATTGAAGTTGTGAATGTGACTTTCATTGTTTCAAAGTTTTATTTATTATAGTCAAATGCCTACATTAATTACAATAAAACCATAGAGTCAAAACAATAGTCCATTCTTTGGTAATAAATATCAAGTCTCACTTTGGCCAAAAGGTAGTTTTAACCGTTTTAGATAGTAGCTGATTTCTATTAAATCACACCATTTTGTCTATCATATTCCTGAAATGGACTTCTCATTTGCTCATTATATTTGGCAACTGTAAATGCCACGCTGTGGTGTAGATTATTATTTAGATACAGTTTTGTTTTTTTTTCCAATTTTATACACATTGTTATCACCTAATACCACGATAACAGTGATTTATCACGGATTTGAGTTAGTTAGTATTTAAAAATATCTTAGTGTGATACAGTAAAATAAATTCCCTGGAATCTACAGAAATATTGCTGTGAAATTTAAGGAAGTGCACCTGGCTTTTTAAATCTAATCACTAAACGTAGATAAACCGTTTCAAGCGATAATTATGGATTGCCATCTCTCTACTCTACACAGTGGAGAACATTTGTGGAGGGTAAATCCCGAGGGGTGTGATGATGATGAAATAATAATACCTGAGGGTGTTGATGATATTCATCAGTTGGTCCACACCTTGTCCGGTGTAGTCAGTATCCATGTCCTGGTATTTGGCTCCAAAGTGCCGCCACTGGAAACCATACACCGGGCCCAAGTCACCTGAAACATTTTATTAATTTGGTCATGCCGACAACTTTATTTATTTGACAACCGAAATTTTTTTATTTATTTACGTTAAGATTTTATTTACGTTCCAGGCATCCATTTTTATCAAAATTAGATAATTTATTAAAGAACTGTATGAGAGATAAGCTCAGAATCGCTTACGCTAAATATCAATTTAGAAACCAATTTTTTTGGGATGGCAACTTCCTGATGGCTTTAAAAGTAAGGTAATGCCTTCGTTTTGTTATCAATAATTTAACTTATTTTTTTCAAGCGTTTAATTTAGGAAATATTTTGTTGTGATATTGTGGTGCACAAAATTAAAGTAAATAAAATGAGTTTGAAACGCCCGTCCGCAGTATCCAAAGATACCGGGTGAGAAGCTAAGAGTATGGTGGTTCCGTGGTGTGAAGCGACGCGATGTTTATTCCATTTAAATTTGCAATTCTATTTGGTAGTGATCTTTTATGTTGTTTCATTCTTCAAATGTACCAATATATTAATATTATGATACTTGACTTCTTCCAATTCACCTATACTTCATATAGTCGCCGTTTAGCCAGAAGTCACCAAACCAGAACACAATTTTTTGAGATACTGCATATTCGAAAGCTAAAATTTAAAGTTTATGTAATAGAAATTTCAAAGTATTATCCTACCTGCATAAATAAAAGTAAAAATGAAAAGCATTCAAATAAGATTATTTCTCTACCATTTTGACTTTTGCCTGATGCGGACGATATATTCTCTTCTCTTTCTTCGCCCATCCACTCAACAAGTCCGAGCCATCTAGGCCTCTCTCAGTGTTTTAGCAAAAGAATAGAGTTATTACCTTCTTTTCTCTCTGTGAATCCGATTTTATCCAGGAAATCCCTGCAGCTGTTTCCATCCCAAATGTGAATATTCTTTTCCTTCAGAATGTTGGCATTGGTGCTTCCGCTGATAATCCACAGTAGCTCCTCGATGACGGCTCGTACAAATACCCTCTTGGTGGTCAGCAGTGGGAGGATGCCATTCCTCAGGGTCCATCGGCTCTGGGCACCGAACGTGGACACTGTACCTACCCCGGTGCGATCATCCCTCTTGGTTCCTGAAAAAGGGAATTTAATTGTATTGATGGATGTCTTATTAGCTTTGTCCAGACTTCAAGATGCATGCAACGCATAGGCTAGGCAAGTGCGAATAAGTATCGAGCAATAGTTAAACGCTAATGGAAATTTCCGAATATATTATTATAATCACAAATGATTTCATACACTTTATGGGTTAATTTTTGTTAGTGTCTGGATGAAACTATTAGATCTAATCATCTATGTATCCTATTACATCAATTGATGGCTTAAAGTTAAGATTTCGTATCTTAATAAACCATTATTTCGAGATAAACAAAACAAAAAAATTTCTCTTGGAAAAAATGATTTGAAAGTGCAGTCAATTCAGATCAGCGTATATTGGAAAATAATTTTTACATTTTCATACAATAAAAAAGCAAGAATATTAGTAGGTACCATAATTAATCTTTTACATAAATTGAATGCTTTACGTTACCCACCTAACCCGGTAGTTAATGTCAGCGCCCTTGAGGTGATTTTTCACAAAAACGGCGCTCTACAAATTATCCAATTATTATTATTAAAGGTAATGCAATGTACTTCTGAGTAGGTGACAGGAATCTATTTAAATAAAAATTTAAATGTTCGCTTGTTCAAAATCTCAAATCTTCAAAATTTTTTCAATGATTGCTTTGAAATTTTGATACAACATTGCATTCGAATATGCGTGCGTTTTTATATACCTATATTATATAGATGTCACCTGTGACAGGTAAAAACATGTTTTTAGCCCCGTCTGTTGGACGTAAAAGCAATACAAACTATTTATTGTTTCTCTATCTGCACCGACAGACTGAGCCACAGCAACGCGTGGCAGTGTGGCGAGGGCCGCCCAACTGTCGGCGGATCATATTCTACTGAGCGTGATTTAAATGCGTAAAGAATTCGTCCTCTTTTTATTAAAAATGAAGTTTATTGTTATCAAGTTTAATTTGTAGAACTCCATTTTAATTTTAATTTTTTATATATTCAATAATATTATTATTAATTAGATTTATAAAAACGGTTTATTTTTAAACAAGTTCTGCTGTGTAATTCTTATTACGCGTGACAGCTGTTTCGCCCTCTGAAGGCATTATCAAACTGTGGGTAGCCCACTTACAGACGATACATTTATATTATTTCTAGATAGGTATTTTAATTTTAATTACTGATTTTCTAATTGATTTCTGAGTAAAATGTTAGAAATTATTAATGGTTATATTATTACCCCAGTAAAGCTTCCCCAATTACTGTAATGTTTAACTTTGACTGAATGTCTTTATGTTAGTTATTCCCAAACGGTGATTCATAGGATTATTTTAATAGCATAATTAAGTACTTCATAATGCACTAGGTTTGAAGATATCTAGTAGGGGTGAATGAATTATATTTGTTTGTTCATTTATCAAAATAGCTTTCGGATTATTAGAATTTTTGTTAATTTCTAACTGCTCTAAAAGATTCAGTTTACGGCCTTTATTTTGTATGTGTAACGGAGTTGGTTTATTATTATCACTAAGTGAGTGATTTTTATCTAGGAGATGTTTGGCAAATTGTGATTGTATTTTATTATTATTTTTACAACAGAACTTGTTTAAAAATAAACTGTTTTTATAAATCTAATAATAATATTATTGAATATATAAAAAATAAAAATGAAGTCTTGTTCAGTGCAACTTTGTGAAAATATGACATTCCAAGTGAACTTCAAAACAAATGGAATATAATTTCACCTGTAAGTACAAAATTAGAATACAATATAATTTTTTAATGACTTTTCAAAGTTTTTATTGATGTAAGCCTCCGCACTCGACGGCGAAGCTGTCATCACAAAGCTGGAATGGGACGCAATTTAAATACTGACTATCGATATTTCACAATACTATATATTTTTTTAAATGTATTATTGTTGTAAAAAAAATGCAATGTTTTTCTTTTCAAATACAAAATATTATTATCTATGAAATTTGTTTTTACCTATGAACTTTGATTGGAAAACTTGAACTTAAATGCATCTTTTTCTCTCCCGACGTAAATAGTTGCTTTTTGTGGTAATTAAGTTATGTTTAAACAACTTGTGCATAGCGGAGTAAAGAAATTTTACCCCTTCTGGCTCACAACATAATCCAATTGGGGATGATTCACTTGAAAAAAAGCGTGATTATTTATTTACGGTAGGTGAAGAATAATTTATGTCAGTTTTTATGTGTCATAACTTATGGTATCATTATTTCAGAATTCCAAAGAAAGAAAAATGGATTGACACAATGGGGAGAAAGGGAACTGGTTTCCTACTTGCCATAGTATCATTTGCTGGTCTCACTTTGGCCAAAATGATTTTAAACCAGTAACAAAAATTCGCCGAATTATTGCAAAGGCTATTCCTACATTCAAACTACCACTTATGTATAATTCTGTTATAGTATTTTATAAATAATATTTTTAGAATTTTAGGTGAGATGAGAAAAATAAATATTTATTCTCTACGGTTGCACAAGTTTCTGCTGTTTTAAATAATATATTTTTTTGTTATTTACAGCTCTCAAGTGAACCCACAATCTCTACTTTGCTCACTACAGATGCACAACAACACCAACAATTGAAGATTGGGAAAAAAGTTGCAGTTGTTAATTGAATTTTTTTTTTAAATGGATATCAAAAATTGCACATAAAACGACTTCAAGCAACCAAAAGGCCATATCAGAAGAAATTTAAATCAATGGCAGATGTCATAAATGCATTAAAAAAAGAAATTTGACAAATACAGTCAACAATAGTTTGTTAGAGAGCTCCGACAGTGGAGTCTGACCTGATGACTCGGTGTGATATAAGGCTAACATCAGGATGTACCGTTAAAACTAAATATAGTGCCGGAAAATATAAAGCCATGAATATGTCAGACAACAGTTTGAGAAATGTTTCTGTTTTAAAAAAAACTATGTAAAACCCGGGCAACGCCGGGTACTTCATGAAACTACCTACTCGACACACTACAGTACAAGGATCTATTTCAATGTCACCATTCACAAACAAATTGTGTAGCAAACTCGCCAATTCCTTATCTACACGAATGAATATATGAATACACCAATTATTATTAGTTCAAAACATACTTTTTTTTTGTCAAGATATTATTTCTGATAAATTCAGTTCACAATTATTATTTTTTATTTATTCGATTGTAAGCCACTGTAATGTAAGAAATATTTTTTTGCAACCATTGTTTAAAATTATAACCTTTATGTACAAAATTGTAAACATTTCAATTTGTCCAATGACTTTTTATCAAATGAAAGTTAATCTTGAATAATTCAATTGAAATGTCGATTTTTATAGTGATTTGTGTCTTGCAATCTCTACCCGTCTTCATTTGAAAGTATCGCTAATGATGAACGCTGTCGGAACGTGTGGGCACGGAAATCCGTTCTAGTATTAGTGTCAATGTAATTGGCATGTTTCATGTGTAGGTTTGGAAAGGGGTGGACACTTTAGCGTAAGCGAAGGCGTGTAATAGTATTGGTTAACAAAATCGGCAATATACGGTTCCATATTAAAAATACTTGACAGCATATCTTCCTGTATTATAATACCTTTGGTTCAGCTAGTATACAATAAAAAATTTCATTGCAATGTTATTAACAGATTTCAAAAGTGTTAAATTTAGATAAATATGTGAAGAAGAATAATTAATAAAGGATATAGTGTGTAAAAGAAGAAGAAACAGACTACATTTTTAGACATGAGGTTAAAAAGACAATGATTAGATAATATCAGAATGAGACCGATAATTCGTGGTGGAATTCCATTATAATATATTATAATAAAACAAATAAAAAACTTTATTCCACTTAATTTTATTTTGACCGTAACCGGTTTCAGCTCGTCAAAGCCATCTTCAGACTGGTACACAAAATTCTTAGTCTACGGTTTATATACACAACATATGGTGGAGGGGGAAGAGGGGTAGTTTAAAGGATTTTAATGTAACAAATAAAATTGATTAAAACCCTATAAACTACCCCTCTCCCCCCTCCCCCATATGTTGTGTATATAAACCGTAGACTAAGAATTTTGTGTACCAGTCTGAAGATGGCTTTGACGAGCTGAAACCGGTTACGGTCAAAATAAAATTAAGTGGAATAAAGTTTTTTATTTGTTTTATTATAATATAATATCAGAATGCATAAAGTAACATGGTAGAAATTAGCAATGCATAGAGAATAACAAGCATTGAAATATGTATGTAAATATCCTTGGAACAGTGTGAGTTAGAGATGCCATACAAATAAAATTGGCTTCTCCTTGGTCGAGTCCTTAGTTTTTTTTATTTATTTAATATATATAAGTGGGTACAGGATATAATATGAGTACATAAAAAAATATATTTACATTACAAAATATATTTATGTTCGCAATCTCACCAATGAAGAAACTGGTTCTTGTGCTCATAAATCATTTTTTGTGTAAAAGTGGAGATACAATGTCTTGCAATGTGATATTTATCTCATCTAATGATTCATTATAATGCTAATTGGATAACTTGTATACCATTTATTATTGTTTCTGTGAAAAATCACCTCAAGGGCGCTGTATAATTTTATTACGAATTCATAATCTCTTTCTAATTTTATTATTTACAAAAAGATTCAGAAAAATGTACTTATTATTTACAAATAGATGCAGAAAAACATACTTATCTGGCTGATCACTTCAGATAAACACACTTTTATTAAAAAGTTTGTGACTTTACACGGAGAGGACACTATAGTAAGAATGTCTCTTAATAATGATTGGATAATTTGTATAGCGCCGTTTTCGTGAGAATGTCTCTTAATAATGATTGGATTATTTGTATAGCGCCGTTTTCGTGAGAAAATCACCTAAGTCTTATTTATAATAATAATTTATTCCAGAATGTATGCAGGGGTAGTGCAATGCAATACATTCCATATTTGAAATAATATACATAATTAGAGTAATAATAATAATACATAGGTGATTCGGACAGGCACAAAAAGCGGAATTTAAGTGAAAAAAGATAAAATATGAACACAAAAATGAGTGTAAACAGCCGTTTATGGAGGATATTTGCACATCTCTCGTCTCCAGAGGGCCATCAGAGGGGACTCCATCCAGGCAACCATGACAGTGATGATTTTGTTACTTAATTGGCGTAGTCTGCGCCATAAGCTTCCCAGGTGATGGCGGAGAAGCGCTCTGAAAGAGTGTACTCGTCCCTCCTGGAACATTTCTGTGGCGCTGCAGCATCTCGGTAGGCGGAATAGTTGGCGATAAGCATTATTGTAAGCGACTTTTAGCTTATGCCATTGGGATGCAGTGTAATCCACCCACAGTTCTGACGTGTACAACGAAGTGCAAAATGCGTTGAAAAGTATCATTTTCACATTTGTACTGCAAACGTGAAAACGCCTTGACAGCATACCTGCTCTAACGGATATCGCTATTCTTTGCCTTTCCATATCCTCGATGTCTTTCAGGTCGTCTGTGATAATATGTCCCAGGTATTTGACGTTACGACTAACATCAATTTTCCTTCCATCTAGCCATACTGAAGGTGTTAGCATGTTTTCGTTATTGCATATCATGATCTAAGTCTCTTATAAAATTTAGTGTGGAACTATTTTTAAATGTTTATCAACGTTGCTATGTAATACTGTTAAAATGCCCCACATACATATTTGCTGTGGCCACTGATTAGATAGTTGTGGCAGTAAAATGTATTTAATGGTCAACTAGTTATAATGTATAAGTTAGTTCAAAGTTATAAGTATGAAAACTTATATTGGCGTGGCCTATTTAAATAATATTCCGTGCTCTGTCTCACTTCCACCCTAGCACATGTTCGAGAGAGGAAGATTATTGCTTCCGTCGACACTACAACATATAGACATGTATAGTCTCTTATAAAAGTTACTGTGCAACCATTTCTAAATGTTTATCAACGTCGCTACACTCAGTTTGAAAATGCCTATTATCAAATAATGTATTAGTATTAAAATGTTTATCAACATATTTGTTTTGTCAATAAATCTTAGCGCCACAACTATCTAATCAGTGGCCACAACTTACTTATCAGTGGCCACAACAAATATGTAGATAAATCAACTAAAGTTACATTTATGAATATATTAATAAATATTCCGTGCTCCCTCACTCCCACCCTAGCACATGTTAGGAGGGGGACACACTAGACGTCTCCAGCATATATGACCGAGCATGAATCTAATGATTCATTTTGTCTCTTATAATATAATTATCTATGTCTCTTACAAATGTATGGCTATTTATTTACTAAACTAACTACATACTTGTTGTAGCAATAAAATGTATTGCCACAACGCCCACAACAATAATGCAGGTTGGTCAATCAGTTATAATCAAATACCCTATGTAGGGTTAATGTATGCTTATTTATGCACATTATTAAATAATACAATACTATTAAAATGGACCAACTACGTGCTTGTTGTAGCAATAAAATTTATTACCACAACGCCCACAACAATAATGTAGATTAGTCTACCAGTTTTAATCAAATACCCTATATAGTATTGTATGTTAGATTAATAAGTTATATTTATGAAAAGTTGAGGTATTTAGTAGCAACATCAGAGAAAATAACAAAAATATATATTTTGTAGCTATTCGAACAGTTGAGTCTTAAAATTAGGACACAAAATAAATATGGTCTTTGGACCTAAAAATACTTCTTGAATTATCACATAATTTAACGATATTTTCTGGTAAAAAGCCACCAATTTATAATAATAATTTCAGAATTGCAATAAGTTTACAATACTTTTGGACAAACATTATACAAATTTTAGTATTTATTTAACCAACCTATCACCTAAAAATCACACGTTTTTTAACCATGATGTTGATGATAGCGTACGTAGTTAACTAGTATAAAACCTACAAATAAATATTATTTAAAACGTTAAATAAAATCAACCTTTATTGATGATGTGTTGTATGGTTTCTAAGTATTGAAATTCTTCATGCTTTGTATCCTTGGCATTATTTTTCGATTCACCATTCGTGTCAGAAGATGAGAGAACACCGTTCATCATTTTACACAAAAAACTTGTTTGTAAAACTTATTATTTTGGTACTAAATCTTTACTTATGTTTTAAAACTTTTCTTACTCAACTAATACACTAGAAAATTTAACTCTCTGAAACGTGAACTAAAAATTACCGTAAATAAATAAACCACTCCACAAAATTACAAAGACGTCAAAAATTTAGCGGGAAATATGCGTTACCATAAATAAACCAATCACGTGCGTTACACTGTGCCCAAAGACTGTTTATCTATATAATTATAGATAAACCACTCTCAATATGATTACATATAAATTTGTGCTTTTTGTGGTGAGTTTTGTCGGTAAATAATGTGGGTGAATTTATTCAAAAGTTGTGGCTTACATTTACAACGGTTTACAAGGTTTACAACGTTTACAATAATTGAGAAAGGTTGCCAACGTTGTAAAACAAAAAATAAAATATCATAGATGAAATTTAATATTCATATATTTTTTGCAATAACTCGGAGGCCTCGAGGAAAAAATTCTCTGAGGGCCTACGTCATCTTTGGGATGCTGTGTAAAGGGTCTTTTTATGGAAAGGAAGGAGATTAAGTTCTGGGAAGGGAAACGGTATAAGAGGAATCTGGCAGTCAATGTGTCCAAGAGTGACGGACGTATAAATTTATCCCTCCCACTGCAGTGTAAGGCGATGGGTCCAGAGAGTCCAAACTGGAGAGGTCAAAACGTCTCCCATGTACAAAAAGTCTCGACCAGTCTCTCACGATCTCTCGGTGGGCAAACGCACCCGTCTCCAAGACCTAGACAAATCTCATCACATGAACCCGAGCACCCCTGCAAAGTCACAAAACGTAGTAAACCACCTGGGGCGACCTATTTATTTATTTATTTATTTGTTTGTTCACGCCTTGACGGCTTTTACATGCAAGGTAAATCATACAGGAGCATTATAACAAGTATATAGCATCATAAGAAGTATAACATAGTAAATAAAATAATAAGCTGAGCATGAAAAACATAAGTAGGCACAACACAGGTAGGTATTAGTATACGATAAGTAAATTGTATATTGTATAAAGGAGTTCAACCAGCAAATACTTATTTGGGCTCAGGCTAAAGTACATTCAGCAATTATAATTGTCACAATATTACACAAAACATAATTACAAACATACTCGAAGCATACCGGTTGGCAGTGGTGTAAAACATTTTCTAGCGATTTATAAAAGTAGGTAATATTCTTGTAATTTAAAATATATAATTTGATTTATTTTTATTGTTTTTGCTATTATAAATGTACGTAAGTTTGTTATTATTATGACAAAAAATAAAAGGTACACAACAATTACATACAAAAAGAAGTAGGTATTATGAAAATAGTTACAGAGTATTAAGTTTGTTATTGTTAACAATCAACAGGATTTTTGCTTAATATCTGCATACATATACGCTTTTTAAAGGAAGCGATGTTTTTATTAAAAAAATATATCAACAGAGCATGTTTCATTCCCCACACGATGCAATCTCTGAAGACAAGAGTTGAACATAAAATTAGTGCGAGAAGCAACTATATTGAATGGAGCATGAAGTCTAGTGTTGTACTTATTGGGAACTTGATAATTTATCATATTCACTAGTTCAGGGCTGTCCAAATAACCGTTGATAATTTTAAATAATAATAAAGCATCACAGATTTTTCTTCGCTGTGATAATTCAGGTAGTTTAAGCAAGTGCATTAAATAATTATAATTAAAATTTTCTAATGGAATATGTAATTTGTAATTTATATGCCTTAAAAATTTGTGTTGTATTCTTTCAATTTTGTGTGAGTGTACATTGCATAGAGGCGACCAGAGAGAGGAATTATACTCAAAAATGCTTCTGACAAGTGTAATGTACAATGTTTTGAGTGTATTAGTATACATTAAATCTTTGGACGTTCTTAATACAAATCCGAGACGTTTAAGTGCTTTATTCGTGATTGCATCAATGTGGGGGATGAATGTCATCTTGTTATCAAAAACGACACCCAGATCTTTTATTAATGTTACTGTAGAAAGATTCACATTGTTAATATGACATTGAAAGAGTATTGGATTTTTATTTCGAGAAAAACTTATAGAATGCCATTTGTTAATGTTTAAAAATAAATCGTTTATGTTGCACCATTTATATAATCGATCCAAGTTTTTTTGCAATACAAGACAGTCCATTAAATTTCTTATAATAGTGTAAATTTTCAGGTCATCAGCAAACAATAGGAAATGGATACCTTCAAATATTGTAACAATATCATTAGATGAGAACCTTGAGGTACCCCACTTGAAGCTTCAATTTCGTGTGAAATATGGTTAGATAGTTTAACGTACAGTTTTTTAGATGTCAAATAGGTCTCAAGCCATTTTAGTAGATTTTCTTTTATCCCATATACTTCTAGTTTGTTTAATAAGATTTTTATAGAAACTTTATCGAACGCTCTGCTGAAATCTGTGTAAACTGCATCCGTTTGCAATTTTGAATTTAGATTATCTGATATATATTTTTCGTATATAATTAAATTTGTAAGGACGGGTTGTTTCGGAGAATCTGAACAATTCATCAAATTTCAACGTTCATTTTCAAGTTCTGTGAAAGACTTTTTCAAGTTCTGTTTTTATTTCAGTTTTGTCAAGCAACTAGCCTACAATGATATAAAAACAGAACTTGAATAAGTCTTTCACAGAACCCGAAAATGAACGTTGAAATTTGATGAATTGTTCAAATTTTCCGAAACAACCCGTCCTAAGTGTAGATCTACCGGATATAAATCCATGTTGGTGAGGGAAAATGATTTTACGAGCGCAGGCTTTGATAGAAATACGGATTCAAACAATTTAGGTATTGCTGATTGTATGCAAATAGGTCTGTAATTAGAAGCATCCGTTATGGCAGGGGTGCTGGTTATCTCGGCGGTACCCATACCGTATTCCCAAATTGAAAATCTTGGGAGTTCGGCATACTCCATAGATATATAACCAAACCTAACCTTACCGCGCTTTATTTATACGACACAAGAGAAAAAAAATCTGTTTTCAAAAGGCAGTTTGACTTAAGTCCACCAAAATTAAACAACACTCCGAGCGTATTTATCCAACATCCACACGTTGGCCAAAAGGAGCCCTCATTTTTAAACCGGCCGTTATGTTACATTTCATATTAATTTATCCAACATCCAAGCGATAATATCTTAGCCTTTGTGTGAAATTCAAACTCTACTTTACTGGCGTATTACTCTAATAGACCAAACAGCCAATGGCAGCACAGCGAGAGGACCACGTGATTGCTTTTATTTCAAACATTTGTTCGTTAGCGCCACAAAAGTAAATATCTTCACTTGTGATTTTGCTATTTACAAAGTTATTTTAGTGGTTTCCCGGGAGATTTCAATTTACACAGTGCCTAAAAATGTACGCTGTAGAAAAAGATGCAAATTTACATGGAAAATGCAACAGGTAACTAATATTTCATTATTTTATCAGCAATTGTGTCAACTTATCGTCCGTTACAGCTCCATACAAGGTGGTCATAATAGCATTGTGTATTTCGAATGTTTTATATATAACATTTTATAACACATGTCAAGTTCTACATTATGGTCAAATATCTTACTAAAAATTGAAATAACAAAATGTCGTTGCTGTTTTAATGGCGAAGTCAATTAATTAATTGATTGAAATGTGAATAATAGCAAAAGTCGGGGAAGTCCCGACGAAGACATGGCACGACCAACTGAATCAGATTAGGATTAGGAGAGTAGGACGAAATTAAACTGATCACATTAGAAATAAGATCCCTGAGGCATATGTATGGTAAAATGATTTACGAAGACTTCCAAAAGTAATGCATTGCTGACGAAAGTATAATGAAAAAGATAAGGAAAGGGGTGCTTGGATAGTTGTCATGAGAATGTATGACGCGAAAGTGAACACTTATTGTAAATCATGTTAAAAGTTGTAATAATGAAAGAGTAACTGAAAAGTTTTGTTTTTGTTTGTTACAGATTTGACAAAGTAAAGGGGATTTGGATCTTTTATATAGCAGCAGCCGATGATTACGAAGATGTTGTTTGTAAGGGAGATTGTACTTGTAATGTTTAAAACAAGACAGTTATTATCAAAAACGTAATAGAATCACAATGAAAACGTTTGTATTATTTTGTACATTTAGTACCTATCATTTCTCGTGGGTTCGTTTGTTTCTAACGTGTTACTTTTATTTTTGTTCAAGAATAAGGATTAATTTTTTTCGTACATTTAATGATTATATTTTTCATTTTGATTATTTACTTATCCAATGCCTTCATTCGGCCACTTTAGTTACCCTCCTAACAACTTCGCCCAACTGAGTGACAATACACAATGGCTCGCCGATATCTCAATCACTGGAACACTTATTACGGAGCTAAATGTGGTTAGAAGGTTTTATAACAAGTTAGTCTATATTGTGTGATAGATATAAATCTTACCCCATGTGTTCCAATGTCAAATCATTTTTAAAAAGGACTCATCGTCTATTGTTTTACACATTTCTAAAGAACTTGTAGGTATATATTGCGTTTCGAGATCCTTGAAATTATCTTACTACTTTTAAAGCTCCGATTTATATTTATATGTTATAATATGATCAAAATAATACAATTTGGAAAATTTGTACAGCGTCGTTTTAGTGTAAAATCACATTAAATGCGTTTTACAATGATAATGAATACACAGGTTTAAGTTAGCTCTAGTTAACGATTGATGGATCTAATTGATGCACTAATTGCATTTACCGGCTGCTACTCGTCAATCAATAATAAAAAATACAATGAATCGATGAAATATATGATAAATGAAATGCCGCCTGATATATTATTTTATGGACGTGATTGTCTGAAAAGGTAAGTTTTCAATTATGATTTTACGACGTTATTATTGAATAAAAGCTCACTCTTACCATTTGATTCCCAATCAAGTAACAATACATTTAAAAACATGTCACAGAAAATTATTTAAAAATCATACCTGAATTTTTTCGGTCTCACCTCCAAAATATAACTAATAAGTTCATATTATTGAATGCAAATCCCATTGAGTTCATCAATGGCAAATCCTGTAAGTATGAACGTTCAATGACCGACCTATTTTGAGTATGTTTAATAATAATTTTAATTTGAAATGCTTTCCGATTTTGCTGTAATACCAAACACGTTGGATAAAACAGAAGTCACGCCAGAGTGCGCGATTTTGTCCAACATCCAGTCTCCTTTATCCATTATCTAACTTTGATAAACAAGATTTCGTCACTTTGTCCTACATCCAAATTAAAAACGTGTTTTCTGCCTAATTTTAAACATTTGGAACGAATTTTACTTAAAAATAATAATTTCTATCACTTTAAATCATTTTAGTAATATTAAAGTTGAGCTAATATAATTTTATATGCGTTTTTCGTAAAAAAACAAACTAGAACCACAACATGTCTACATGTGGAATGCTAGAGACCTCGATAGATGCATAAATAAACCAATCACGGTAGATGTGTGATAATCGAGTGGTAGACCAACACTTCATAGATTTAATTACTATATCAAGAGTAGCACATGACATTGTTAAAAAAAGTTACAAAAATTCTCAATATTTATACGATACTTATTGGAATTAAAATATTAAATAATCTTACATTTAAGAACACAAACCATGAAAGTAAAAATACGAATAATCTTTTATATTATAAGCAATTATTAGACTACGTAAGGAGGTCATCTACAATATTTACAGACCTCCTCCATGGTTGAGTGGTCACGAGTCACGATCCTCAGTTACGAGTCAGGAGGTGGAGGGTTCAAGTAAACTTCTTTCGATTTCGTTGTGTTATTTCACAATTTATTCATTAAAAATAAAATGTAGTATATTTACGGCCCGTTCCGGAGTTGTAGATACTTTCAGTATCACGCTGTTGAAAGTCCACCATTCAGAATTAAACTTTGCTCTAAATGCCGTCTTTGATGGCAAAGGTCTGAATAGCCATGTATTTTTTCATTCTCCTCTTCCCCGTCTCCTTCCCTTCCCACCACCTCCCATACTCTCACTGACTCCAGACAGTTGGATACAGTTGGGGCTCTTGTGCCATACAAAAAATATTTATTTACCAGGAACATTAAATTGTAGAAACACGTTAAATAAACTTATTTATACATTTTTCGGAAATCTAATTACAATTCGACTACCTACGGGCATGTGTCTAGTGTAAAAAACTTTGTAGAAAAACTTATGTCAATAAAGTTTTTTTTAAATGATTGCAATAAATATTACCTAAAGGGACTGGGACACGGTCAAGCGGCTTGATCGCAAGCACGTAGTTTTTTTGTCTATTGTTGTCTATTGTTGTCTATTATTGTCTATGCTTAGCGGCTTGACAGCCCGCATCAAGCCTCTCCGTCAAGCATGGCCACGCCTTCCTGTGATTTCGTGGTGGTCTATGTATATGTACTTCTATGCCTTCCTGTCATTTCGTGACTCGCGGCAAAATGGAATCTGTCAAAGACAAAGCGTTCTTGGCTCTTACGTTAGCTTTATGTTTGAATAAAATAATAAAAAGAAACGAATTTGGTGTCAAGAATGGTACAAGTTAAGGTACCGCTTTACCCATGAGCATTTGCAAAGTGTATTATAGGCTACAGCTATTTTTTGTATGAATATCTTGTGCGGTATTCATACAAAAAATATGTTTTCTCCATTGAAAATTCAGAAAATTATTTATTCTACAGTTTGATTATTAATGACCTTGAAAACCGCTGTCATAATTATTAAAAAATACTAAAATACTTCCAGAATTTTTAAATTAGATGGATTTCTACAAATTGAACACAAAAACAATAACTAAGTACCTATTTTATAACAATTTTATTCAATTCATATCATTGTTTATGATACGTGATATTTATTTGTCTATTGTCGTTTGTCTATTCCCACAAAAATATAAATTCGCATCAAGCCCCGCCGCCAGCACGTAGTATTGCGCAATGCTTGCAAGCCAGCTTCGGTACACGGTCAAAATGCTTGTCACAAAGTGCCATAGACAATAAACTACGTGCTTGCGATCAAGCCGCTTGACCGTGTCCCAGTCCCTTTACAATAGGTAATGTAATCATAGTGTTAAATTTACTCCAATAAACAGTCAAATTTAAATCCATATGCCTAGGTCAGTAATATAACCACGAATTAGTCAAGCTTTTTAGTTAAATTATTTCTCTCTAATCCTTTTATAGCAGTTATTACAATAATTGTTATTCATAAAAAAACGACATTATTATTATAGCAGTAACACACGTTATACTTGTTCTTTTTACTGATTTGAAACAAATAAACTGAATTTGTACCGGTATCACAGACATAGGAATTAATAGACGAGAAGATAAGGGCGAGGGGTAAAATCAACTGTTGAAGAACGAGGGGAGTAAGGCTGACTGTGATTCGTCAATAAATCAATCTGACAGTAAATAGGCATCTCGCATTATAATATCACCATTTACTTCTTAAAAGTAAAATCTGCGTTTGAATGAATAGACATTTTTACATGGGAGCGCAAATTACTCGCCACGTTATGAACTAATTTGCGAAGTCCAAATTCGGCAAAGTAAGGCAGCTTCTATTTCAGAGTCGTAGTTAGTTTCAGAGTATTTAGTTAAGACACTTTTACAAATGTCTCATAATTTACTTACCCCAGTAAACAACGATGAGCACACTTGAGAATCGCTACATTGTGATGTGATAGTATATGTTTCTAAAACTGATCCATATAATACGGTGTGAATAAGCTTAAAATAAAGTAAAATAATGCTTACTTATGGAATGTAATACGACAATTGGGTTTATTCTCTTTTTCACATCTATTTTTACAAGTTTTCATATCAAAAGTCAACATTTTGCCGTGTTATTTCGTAAAATGAAACGATGATGCCTCGACCATAGTTCGCACAAGAATGATGACGTCACGTTTTCAAATTTCACTTGAAGCCATATGCGAGCCCAGCCGGCTCAATGGAACCGGTATGGGGAGTGGGGATAATACGCTTTTAATCACTTAGGGCAGGTCTACTAATATTCATATGTCTATGACCGGTATGCACACACGGAGACTTCTCTGATTTGGTCGTCAAATTGAAGGAAACATGCGGAAACGAATACAAAAATGACATTGGCTCAAGGAACGGACAATCGGACGATCCAGCTTTTCGACATTGTTCTTTCGGCTCGTGCAATGAAATTGGATATTTACTTTTTTGCAGTAAGCTACAGATAATTGACATCTCTGTCTTTAGAAAGCCAAAATTAATGCGCTTGAAAGAGAAGACTACGCACATATTGTGTGAACTTTGTCAAGTAAAGTAGGCTATGAAGATAAAGAATAAATTTAAAAGATTATTATTATTACCTATAATATTTCTCTCTGACTAGTGACTAAAATGAGACGCCATGTTGAACGTAGGAACCAATTTGAAACGATATTGATTGTGTTGTTTTTTTCTCTTTCTATCTCAAAGAAATTTTAAAATTTGTTATTGCATTTAACGTCTAAATGGGTTGATATTTAAGAAAATATTTTTTGTTATTTTACCTAGAATCGTCACAATTTAAAAAATATTTTGGATGGTTGTTAGAATATGTCTGATTACCTAAAATACTGATTTATTATTAAATGTATTTACGGAGATATTGAAATTTAAAGAGCAATGTAGACTATCGTTACATTATTGATTTATGGATACGGGCGGGTTAAAATAAATCCATACATCACAATTTTTGGTGCTGACGACCTCAAGTTATTGCTAAATCTACCTCTAAAGAAGCTGAGTTGGCAACACTGTCACCGAGAAGTCTGAGGGGTGTTGCAAGCCATAATTAAAAATATTTATTTTAGATAAACGACAGCAAAACCAAACAAAAAACAATAATATAAAATAAACGTGAAGCCAAAAGAGTTTTCAAATATAGAATTAGAACTGGTTGTCGTTAAAATGCAGCATTTAATTTAAAACAATCAAAATATAAATAAAAGGAGAAAAGAAAGTTAAGGTGGGGACTGAGGATGCTTTTTATTATTTTAACTATTCATTGAGGTAAATAATAATAATAATTGAAATCTAAAACAGTATGGCCTAAATGAACTCTTTTTATGCCCATCTTTGCCCCACCAAAGACAATGGAACGCCACACACTGCTGTCCTAAACACATTTCTGTGCTTCATACACAAATATTTACTTTCAATAATATGCTTTTTCTTAATCGTCACTCTGTTGAAGTAATATATTAAATCAGTATCAAAGTCCTTCTCAGCCCTTTAACCAATGCTGTATAAAATAAACAGTAAAAAAACTTCATTTATAAGCCAACAATGAGGACTAAACTAACAGCTAAAGTATCACGTTAGCACTAGATGTCCTTGGCGGTTCCATGATAACTCAACACAGTGACAATTCAACACACTTTTAAAAAGTGATATAAAATCATTAGAAACGATAAAAAAATTAAACCTAACCTAACCTAACTTACTTAACCCAGTTAATAAAGTTTTTGTTTCATCAACAATTCGAAAATTTCAAAAAAAATCGGGCGCTTACATTGCTAACGCTGGCTAAACTTTCTGAGATACATCAACATAATTTACTACGGAACTGTATATCTTAAAAAGGCCTACAGAAAAGTCTATTGTGACATATGTCTATCTTCTAAGGATAACCCCTAACAACGCTGGGTACATGTCAGCTAGTTATTGATACTATAGTGTATTTGCTATTAGTAATCTACAAAAAGAGGAAACATAAAAGGTCATACCGCAAGAACGCTAATAATTACTTAGATACCTCAATATTTTCAAAGTTATTTTTCTGTATAGGTTCAGATGTTTCAATTTTAGTTGATAAACTTTTATTGAACCGCAAGATTTCAAACTAAAAACTTGATCAACTTTGTTGAAAGAAGGTGCACACTACCTTGTCAATAAGCTTTCAAGTGTCGAGTTGATCAACTAAAATTGAAACGTCTGAACCCCGCTATTTTATCGACCTTTTAAGCCAGTAGATTTTTACCACAGAGTGAAGATATCCTGCTCAGTCAATCTTGGAGTTGTGTAAATATCATATAACTAGCTGACGTATATCCGGCGTTGCTGGGAGTTATCTTTAGGACATGATATATTGACATCACGGACTTTTCGTAGACCTTTTTAAGATATACAATTCTTTAAATGATTACTGTGGGTTATCCTTAGGTAAAAGACATATACCGCCGCGGACTTTTCTGTAGGATTTTTCAAGATGTACAATTCCGTAGTAAACTATTTTGAGGTATCACATAAGGTTTAGCCAGCGTTAGTGATGTAAGCGCTTGAACATTTTTTTTACGAATTGATTACAAAAATTGACATTTCTATCTATAAATCAAAATACGCATGGATTATATTTATATAAACCTTCCAGAAGAAATTGAAAAATGATAGTGAAAATCCTATCAAAAAACAGACAGACGCGAATTGCGACATTATTTTATACTTTAAGCAGTGACATCTATCGGCCTTTTATTATGTAAGGGCCAACGGTTTGATACGAACAATCAGTTCATTTAATAGTCGGCGGCGTCGCTAGTGTAGATTTCTGCTGAGTCATCTCTAAATAGTATAAAATAAAGTCGCTATCTGCGACTATCTGCGTCTATTTTGTCGAACGAATTTTGGTAGGGTTTTCACCATCATTTAGACAATTTATTCCGGAAGGTTCATGTACAGGGTTTTCCAATAAGAGGTGTTATTTTGATATTCAATCGTAAAAGATCAATGGTTTCGTTGCTTGTGTGGCACCTAGCGCCGTCTTGTTGAAAGTAAACATTGTCCAGATTAATGCCATCCAATTCCGGCCATAAAAAAATCATTAATTATTACTCGATAGCGCAATCCATTCACCGTAACTGTTGCTCCAGCCTCATTTTCGAAAAAGTAAGCTCAACACACGTTGAGGATAGAGAGGCTTTTCAACAATAACTCTTGGGTTTCCCGAGCCCCAGATGCGACAATTTTGCTTGTTGACGAAGCCACCGAGGTGGAAATGGGCCTCATCACTCAAAATGACTTGCATTTGATTCACTCAAGTGAATTTTAATAATTTCAATTCGTTGTTGAAGCGTGTGTCGTTCCATTTTTATTAAAAGCGTAGTTTTTACTTGTCAAATGTCAAAAAATGACAGCTTCAAAAGTAACATCTACCGAAATAGCGGGCTATTCAAAATAACACTTCTTATTGGAAAATCCTGTATATGGTAACCGGATAAATCATCACAATGACAATTCATCACATCCTTAAAAAGTTATATAAAGTCATGGCAAGTGATGAAACAAACACTTTATTAACTGGGTTATGTAGATTAGGTTAGGTAAAAAAAAATTTCATCGTTTCTAATGACTTTATATCACTTTTTAAAAGTGTGTTGAATTGTCACTGTGTTGAGTTATCATGGAACCTATGTTTATAATACATTTATATTATATCTATAGAAAGTAGAAATTCACTATCATTTATAGAATATCTTCCGGAAGGTTTTAAATATAATACATGCAAATTATATTTATAGAAAGTAGAGAAAAGTCGATGTTTTGTCGTAAGTCGTAAAAATATATTTTCGGGCGTTTACATTGCTAACGCTAAGATACACAAAAACAATGTACTACGGAATTTTATATCTTAAGGCGTATTAACCAGCGGCCGCGAATTCGAATTTGGTCAAAAGACGGTCTGGCGATCGGACGTTTTTTTAGAACGAGACAGAAATACCATATTCATTCCACTGCCAGCCGTACACTCCGCACGGCGGCCGAAACCTACAGCATGGTTCCGATGAAATAACAATTATTGTGTTTGAATTTTCGGTTGTAGCTTTCTTCCTAATGAGTAGTTACATACATATTTGTAAATTATACGTCGGAGTGCGTAAACATAAATAAATACAAATGCAGTGCGTTGACATAGTAGGTAGGTATTTGAATAAACTTTTTTTTTTTTTTTTTCAAATATTTTTGTTCACTTGTTTTTTTTTAAATTTTATTTTACATAGGTTTTACAAAAGTGTTTAACATTAAGTTTGATTGTAAAAAATCTCTCGTTTTACATATTTATCCGTTTGTACGATAGGTATTACCAGTAAGTTTTATTTCTAATACTTAAAGTAAGTATGTCAAAATAACCTCGTTTTTTTTTCTCCTAAAACAAGAAGCTCAATTCACAATATGACATTATGAAACTGACAAAAAGTAACACTAAAAATATTAAATATGTTGAATTATACCTATGTAATAGGGAATTGGACAATAGAATAGAAATTATTCACCGTAATATACCATACATTTCCCGACACCATGTATACAAGGGTATGGTTTTGTGCGTGTAACTCGCGTAATGCCGGGAATTATTGATATTTTATAATTACCGCGATATTCACGGTTTCAGTCACCGTAATTTCACCACGAGTTTCCCGACACCGTGTACACGTGGTAATGTCGCATGCGCGTAAATCGCGCAACACCGGGTAGTAAATGCTTGTTTATAATTACCGCGGTAATTAGAGTTGAATCGGTCACAGTAATATACTACGCGTTTCCCGACACCATGTATACAAGGGTATGGTTTTGTGAGTGTAACTCGCGTAACGCCGGGAATAATTGCTAGTTTATAAATACCCCGATATTGACGGTTTCGGTCACCATAATATCCATGATTCACAATATATTGTAGGTATTACCTATTTACATAATAAAATAATAATAATATTAATGTAAATTACACATACGGCTTCGACGGCCGGCGTGGTCTAGTGGTATGCGCTTTTGACTACAGATCCGAAGGTCGCGGGTTCGAACCCGGCGTGCGCAAATAAATTTTATTTGATTAATTTGTGTTATTATTTCACAATTAATTAATTTAAAATAATATATAGTCTATTTGCGGCACGTTCCAGAGTGGAAGATACTCTCAGTATCGCCCTGGTGTAAGACCACCATTCAGAATTGAAACGTTGCTTGAAATGGCTTTAGCCGTGTTTGGTGACCAGATCTGAATAGCCAGGTATTTCCCCACCTTCCTCTTCCCCATCTCCCTCCCCTCCCCAATACCCTCAGCCTCACAACATACCCCAATTGGGGATGCCATAGTCTCACTGGCTCCAGACGAGAGCAGTTGGGACTCTTGTGCGGTATTACTGTAAAAAAAAAAAATACCGACGGAATTTTAGAGACAATATTTGCTTCAGAATCACAATCATTCGTTGGTAGTTGATTATTTTCCCTGAAAATTAAACAACACAAAATTATCGCTAAATGTTATAAAAAATATATGCGTATTCTGACTGATTCGTTTGAACGACCCTGTAGCATATAGAGTACGTACAATGTACAAGGATAATTAAATATGACTAACCCTTTTTTTTTCTACAAATATTTCTCCCATGTACGTTTTTGATGACGAAATTTTTGTTTTCTTATAAAACTTTTGTCCGATAGTATTTTTCTACCCATTTTTAAACGAGGAATTTCGTTAAAATGTTATTTACTAGACCGGCACGAACCGAACGACCATTCACCGCCCTGTCGCAGCGGATACCCGGATACTGACGAAATTTCGGCTTGCGCCGTGGCATTCAGAAACAACGAACAAACAAAAAACGCTAATCGAAATTAATTACTATTATATACTTTAAGAATATATTTCTTGGTCATAAATTATTATTAATGTTTCAATAATATCATAGTAAATTATTTTTGTAAAAAAATCTCAACTATACCAATTTGTAAGGTCATAAATAAATAGTCAAATTGAGGGATTTTCGTCACAAAACGCGTCCTCGGATTTATTTATTAGTAATTTTATTTGAAATAAAAACAAAATTCTTATACATATATATGATAGATAATTTATTGATTGTTTATACTGTATTATTATATGATTTGAAATATTTGTTGTATGATACAACTTCGCCTTTGAAAATGCAACTAATCTGCATTTCGTCCAACGGTAACACTTTATTATGGTATGAAAATAATATCATTTTACAAAATTTTACAACTTACTTTACAAGATAAAATAACGATCTTTCGAAACCAATTTGTGTTTTTTTCTAGAAAAGTGTCCATACGTCTAAAAGTGACCTCAAAAATGCCAAATTTCAGGTCAAGTCTACCTATTTCGCCTTAAAAAGGCCTACAGAAAAGTCCGCGGTGGTATAATACGTCTTTCTTTTCTTGGGTTTACCCCAAGTATATAAATAAACAGAGTGATTGACTATTTTAAGCAGTGACTTCGTATATTGGCAGTTGCGCATCTACGACGACGACGAATAAAGATATAATGCGTAATTTGCATGAATTTACAAATGAAATATTATCCCTTGGTTTTTCGAGTAAAACTACGAAAATGAAAGCACTTCAATTGACTTACTTTTTGCCATATTGAGTTTTCTACAGCGCGTCTATATTATTATTGTAACGTCATTGGTATCTCTGTAAATGCTCCAAAACCTGAGATTAAGGCGATATAAGATTCTAATAACGAGGGTTTACTCGACGCTAACATTTGAATTATTTCTGATTAACGTATTATTAAAATCTCAAATGTTTCTTGAGTTATTCCTACGGATATAAGTTATTTACATACAAAATTAATAAAAACATGACCTTAACATAAAATTCTTTTATGTAAAACGGTAAGTATTACAATTTTGTTTTTTCAATTATAAAATTTGCGGTAAGCACATGATTTTTTTTCTAGACGATGGGTTAGTAACTAACCGAGGGATCCCTCTAGAAAAAAATGAGATTTTAGTAATACGTTCATCAAAAATAATTAAAATAAACCCCACGCAAGATCGATTTTCTAGGCCTGCTAGGCTAAAGTCGACCGTAGGGTCCGTCCATTATGCCGGGCCGCGCGCCGAATATTGTTTTCACACGACTTCATCACTTATGTCGTTGAGATTCCCACTTTATTTTAGAGATTTAGGGGGTATTTCACTATGTCGGGCTAAATATCTGAATAGCTATCCGTTGGCTGGCTTTAAAGTTCAGAATAACTTCGTTATTCAACGGCCACCGTTTCACCATTGTTTCGAGCTTCCGGATAGATAACACTCGAAATAGTCTGGCAACATCGCAAAATGTTTGCAGTTAGTCCATCTACTGCCACGGCTGTCATGCGTCACAGTCCGCACACCGCGAAGTGTGCATTTTTTTGGTTATGTTATGTTGATTATCAGGTCATTTTAGATAGATTCGTGTCGAATTAATACATTGTTTCTTATTTTGAACACAATCAAATAATTCAGGATGGATCATACAAGCATTCAAATTCATTCTACAAAATTCGACTCACTTCTCAGCTGTTAAACTCGGAATGTTTTGACGCCATCTTTGATTCGAAGAATAGCGCCTAACGTGAAGTTCGAGCACTGATTAGTCAAATCTAACTTTAACCCGAGCGTTAGCGTTATTCAGTTATAGTGAAAACGAAAAAATGACTAATCCGCGGATTAGTGCTTGGTCATATCAGAAATAGTGAAAAACCCCCTTAATAGGGCAAATTCAACCTCAGGTCTGTCCAATACACCAGGGCCACGCGTCGCATATGTTTGTGCACGGCTGCTTCACTTACGTCGTTAAGATTGTGGCTTTGTTTGAGGATATTGTCTCGTCTTAAGCGGTGAATTATGCAAAAAAAAATCCAACATGAAGTTAGACACGAATTTTAAAATTGGCTTCATACCTTGGTTTCGACGGGCGAATATTTGAAACTATTTTTTATTTATTGATTTATATATATTACAAACAATACAAAACAAAATGAACCTTTGTCTGTCCAACTGGGAAAGATTCCCGATTCAGGACAGCCAAATTGTGTATTTAGTACATAATATTCTTACAATGGAATGGCGATGCTGCCGAAACAAATTTTGAGAACATTTTTGATTGCGTTCGAAGTGACAGGATGATTTCTTTATCCTTGAAAGAATCGCAAAGATGTAATTTATTACCAGGATCGATTTGAATAATATTAGTAATTGCATTCAGAACAGATGAATGGTTTCTTTCGGGACATCACAAGTCTGAGATTCTTTCCAGGGCATTTTGGAGACAATTTACAATTGTATAGTTAGAATTTCCACATTTATAAATCGGTATAAGACATATGAAACCTATAGTACTATATTTTTAGAATTTCTTAGGTGATAGAAATTACACATTACTAGACCAGAATATACAGGGTGTATCGGCAAGTAGGTACCCGACAAACTTTAACCAGCTATTCCTCAGCACATTTGGAGTAAAAAATGTTATGGGCGCTTTGCTGTCCGGTAACATTTTTTTTCCATCAAAAACAAAAAAATAAATAAAAAATCCACACTCCGTCACTGTCATTTGCATTGTATCTCGTGTTCAGCAGCTGTTATTAGCAAGTGTGTCAAAAAGTGTCCTCGCTCTTTCGTACACACTAAATAATAATAGTTAAAAATGAGACGAATGGTGCCGTGCCATTTCGTTGTGATTGTAAAAGCGCGCCAACGTAGGTACGTACGTACATTATTCAACGAAACTCGAACAAAATATTGCCAGATGGGTTTTCAAACTTTGACAAAGGATAAAACATTGGTGACATGTGGTGAAAATATAAATGATAAATTTTTTATTAAAAAAAAATGTTACCGGACAGCAATGTGCCCATAACATTTTTTACTCCAAATGTGCTAAGGAAGAGCTGGTTAAAGTTTGTCGGGTACGTGCCAATACACCCTGTATACATATGAATTTCCAATTTTGAAATTTCCAATCTATATTTATTAAATGGCTATACATTATTATACAGTAATCGAAATAAAACCGCGCAAAAGATTCGTAAATTTAAATTTAAATAAAATCAACAATGAAGATCAAGTTATTAGGAACAAAAATAACATTTTTAACTATGTTATCTCTTTCGCTCTAACGAAATACAGTGTGAATTTTTTGTAGAGAAAGAAATTTTATCAATTTGTATAAGTTGAATATTTTATTAGCTATCCCTCCTTAAATATTATTCCTTAAGCTTAGGCTAATTACCTACCTGCCCGAATACGGAAAACTAGCCATTTATCAGAATGCCAGTGGTGTAAGTTTAGTAATTTCCCGAATCTCATGAGAGTCTCTCAGTCGCTACTGCAAAACCAAATGTAACGAATAGAGATGTCGCGTATTTTCGGCGTATTTGAATAAAATATTTGAAAATTTCGTCAAAAATGCCGATTAATAATAACTCGATGAAAGAAGGTAATTTTATATTCGACGCACCGAAAAAATGTAAAAAAAATGTTTTTGATCACATACCAACTAGAGAAACATTAATAATTATAATATTTTTTGGGTAATTTACATAGCGCCGTTTTCGTGAATTATTATTAATTATGTTAAGTAACAACAAATAAGTTTGCTTACAAAATGCTCGTATCCATTGAAAATGATTAATAAAAAATTACCTATTATCTACCCTACAATGTATGTTATCTTTTATTAAACAAATATGTTATATTATAAAGTGGTTAATTTTTGGTGTATTATGCCGTGTTGCGCTATCTCCTTCTTTAGCCAACGTTTCGTACAGTAATACACATCTGCCCTGATGATGGACACTGTAATGCTGTCCGAAAAGTTGGCTAAAAAACAGGTAGAAAAGTCAACCACCATAATACTTTTTGCCGTGAAAATCTCAAATCGTAACCATATATGGTAATATTTATATTAATATATTTTATTTGTTATTTCTCTAATATAATAATTGTTCATTAATTATTTACAAATAATACAAACATAAATATTGACGTTTAGTCCAAATTTAAGGCGAATATTATGAAATTTAGGCCGAACACACAATTTGCTATCCGTAACATCCCTAGTTATGAATTTACTTATTAGTCCCTACTTGATAATATTGAAGTAGGTAAGTACTATTATCATACTAGGGACGTACCCATTAAATCGTTACTTTAGGTTCCTAGCTAGTTCACTAGGTACCTACCTTACTGTGATATCTATTCGAATTTTGTCATTTTTATGCTCGGTATTACGGTTTATTGCCCAAGTAAATTTGGATATCGTGTCTGCAACCTGTCGGCGGGTCAGGTGCCGGGGGTGGCAGGTGGCGTGTGGTGGGGTGGGCGGACACAGGATGGTACGAACATCTCCGCGGAGGGACCACGACTGGGAACTGTAGCAAGCTACCGGTTTGGTAGGGTACAATCAGTACTATGGCCTACGGCTAATTTAGTTGCACTCTACCGTCAAGCCGATTAGTTTATTCCTATCAAATAAGTATCTTAGTGACCGTATAAATAAAATCTGCACGTGGTATTATTGTTATTATTATTTATTTACTTTCGTCAATCGAGCATTTTTCAACAATCCACAACTTGAATGCCGAGTATCTTTTGACATTTTCAAACTTTGGAATAAAAACAAAATACAGTAGCTTTTGCGTCATTTGCAAAAGTCCATCAAGTGACAACTGACATGATCAAGTTCGAATCAAACGATTTCGGTAATAGCGCGATGCGAGATTCGGATTTGGCACTTCGCAAGTATGAAAAGTCTTCTACCGAATTGTTCGACGGGCAGGAAGAGTCTAAAGAGAGATTCTTTCACTTTGACCTTACACCAGTGGACGAAGTGGACATAGAGAACGGCTGGTACGATATAGTGATAGTTGAAGGATGGAAACCGGAGCAGGTGATCGACCAGGATCAAGCACAGGCTTGGGATGGGGAAGGGGAACTTCTAGCAGAGATCAGCGTAGACCCAATCACTGATCCCCTCGTACCCGAATACCCTGAAAGACCCCCCTCACCAGAATATTCAGAAGACTGCGCCAACTTGTCCTGGCTTCTGAACTTCAAGATAGATGAGCTGATCAATTCATATTGCGAGGAGACCCCATCTGGGAAGTTTGTTGGAGGTGGAGGGGGTTCCAAAAGCCCGAAGCGTCCCCAGGAAACAAGCCCTAACAACCCTTCGACTATACCAGACAAGAAGCCGCCATACACCTACACAGAATTGATTGAGTTGGCTTTGAGAGAGAAAGGACAGCTGACTGTCTCCGGGATTTATAACTGGATATCGTAAGTTATATTATGTAAATAACACTTATGAAATTAATTGCACTGTTTTATTATTAGATTTTCACTACGAATACAGTTTTCAATGAACAATTTAGTACAATATTATTATTTCCTAATGTAAGCTGGTGAAAGGAAAGCTCGTTAGTATAATATTTTTAATGCTGTGCTTTGTAAATATTTATTCTTAAAGGAAATTTTAGATTTCCCAATTTTAGATATATTTAATGTATAAAATTTAGTATGCGTATATTTGCGCTCACAAAACCCGAAAAGTAGTCAACTGATATCGTATATATTTTTAAAAGTTTGTTTTTATTTGTGCCAGGAGTGTTTAAAGAGTGGTTTGATGTTAAATTCAAATTTAGTTTGAATACAAATTACACATTTGCAAATATTTTGTTGGATATAATTTTAAATCATCTTATCTTTTTTGAATTTTTGTTTCTAAAGCAATCCAATTTAATTAATCATTCATATCTGATACACATACACCCTTGTCCCTTATTATATAGCCAGATTCACCTATCGGAATCTTAATTGAAAATTGTTTGATTAAATTAATCTACCCACATCCTTCGGAACAATTCAATCTTACGGATCTGAACTATTTAATAGCGTAATGTAATGTGTGCCAGTAATTTTTTCGTTTATTTTATAAGTGTTACAAACTTTATATTTGCACGAGATATCAATTAGAAGCTTTAACCAACATTATAAAAAAAAATTTTACCTCTGTAGATCACACAAAAAATATACGATATAAATTAAGGCGATGCACTACGTCGTGTAATATTTTAAATTGAGCCGCTATCAATAACAACCCTTACGTAGATGGCGATAAGGTTTAAATTCCCGCTTAGCACCATCCGCCTGTTTTGATTTATGCAAGAAAAAAACATGGCCAAAAAGTGCTTTTTATTTTATTTTGTGAATGTTCAGGCATAAATATTATTTTTTTTCTATCATTTTATAAATAATTTAATTTGCCACATTATTCAATAAAATCATAACCGAAAATGGGTTTGTAAGTAGGAGATTTTGAACTTTAAAGAAGTTTTCATAGGCCTCTACATAATTTTTTTCTGGGCTTATAAAAAGACTTATCTAAAAAATACTCGATTATTTCAAAGGCCAAGATGTATTCTACTCGCAGTATTTAATTAAAGCATCTGAAACATTTCTAGGCGACCAAATTATCAAACCAAAAATACATGATTTTGCATTACTACGTATGGAATCGCCTTAATTAGGCAACATTTGTTTTTAATTCAGAAACCCAAAACTATAGATAGTATAAATACCTATTTGAAAATGACATTTCTATTATTTTTAATTCATAGGTCGCGTTATTTCGATGATTATTGTTTTTAATAACCCTTCCGCGGAGAAAATAAATACGTATATATCTGATGGCATGACTTATGATGAAATAAATTAACAATCTCTGTTAGGGGACTTGCGAGGTTACCAGGAACAGGGTAGTCAATAAACAGTGCCGCCCGTACCAGGCAGCACCACCACCACTACACCACCATTACACCAATACCATCCACATCACCAATACCATCGCACACCACCGCATGAAACTTAAACTTTATTTCCCTTGCCTTTATGCCTGCTCGTGATAAACTAGAAAAGGGGTTCTGTGTGGATCGGTTAGTGGCTGAGTTGGCAAATGCACCGGGTTTTCGGAGAAAAATGATCAGAATTGAAACGTTGCTTGAAATGGATTTGGCCGTGTTTGGTGACCAGATATGAATAGCTGGGTTCTTCTCCACCTTACTCTTACTCATCTTCTTCTCCTCCCCATTACCTTCAACCTCACAACATACCCCAATTGGGGATGCCACACTCTCACTGATGCGGACGATTTGGGGCAGTGCTCTTTTGCGGTTCCAGATAAAAAAAAATGCTTTAAAATGCCCTTGTTCCGACATCGGAACACGAGCATTGGGCCTGATCGTGTATCGTGCATCGTGAAAATATGCGGATTTTCATGAGCACGTGTTCCAATATCGTGATAATGTATTCGTAATTTACTTAAAATTTATCAGGAAACCTGTTAATTAATTCGTTGGGGCTTGCCGTTTTTTTAGCCGGATTATCAATAATTTAAAGAGATTCTTAATAAATTAGCAATGCTCAATTCCCTCCGCGTAGGCGTCAGCATCGTGGGTTCAATTCTTCTGCTAGCTAAGTCCTCCACCACTGCACAAGCAACATTGTTCACTTACAAGTATTTAGATTATTGTCAGGTTATTCAGATTATTATACAGGTAGGTATGGACGCCCGAGGAAGACATGGCACGATCAAGTAAATCAGAGTCGGGCTGTGTCAAGAGTCGGAATAAGAGAAGAGTACGTATGAGACGATGTATAAATGTGAATGAGGAAAGGATTGTGTGCCAAGACCGAGTTTTTGGGCGGTCCGTCCTCTCTGCGTACCCCTGCGGCGTAAAGGCGTGATGGTTAGTTAGTTACTTACATAGGTAGCATCGTAGCGTCGTAGCGTCGTAGAGACGTAGTGCCGTAGAATCATTACGTTTTAACTTGGATTATCAACGATTATATGCTTTTAATTATTATGTAGGCAGTATTGAGGTACTAATAAAGAGTTTTGCCTAAGTGATAAATTGGTCGTATGTAAACGCCCAAGTTGCTTTAGGGAAAATTGGTGGCGGTTAAGAAAATAAACGAAGAAATATGTAGAGAAGCCTTTCGCCCCTACGGCAAATTTATTGTTTTTAAGGGGTGTATATTTATTATATTTACGGGGGTAATAAAGTAATTGAATAGAGTCGACGTTAAAGACAACAAAGTTTTATTTCTTATTTGTGGTTATTACCCAGCTTCTTATTATTTCACAATTAATTAATTTAAAATAATATATAGTATATTTGCGGCACGTTCCAGAGTGGAAGATACTCTCAGTATCGCCCTGGTGTAAGACCACCATTCAGAATTGAAACGTTGCTTGAAATGGCTTTAGCCGTGTTTGGTGACCAGATCTGAATAGCCAGGTACTTCCCCACCTTCCTCTTCCCCATCTCCCTCCCCTCCCCAATACCCTCAGCCTCACAACATACCCCAATTGGGGATGCCATAGTCTCACTGGCTCCAGACGGGAGCAGTTGGGACTCTTGTGCGGTATTACTGTAAAAAAAAAAAAAAAAAAAAAAAGCTTCGCACAGAGATTTGAGTTGAAAAATATGGTGTCAAGTCTATACGTATTACTCACAAAATACAAAAGCTCGCCGTACTTGACAAACTACTACAAATATGACGATTGATAACTAGGTCCCAATGGTCGAGTGGTTAAGACGCTGTCCTGCTTATACAAGAGATCCTGGGTTCGATTCCTAGTTGTGACCGTTATCTTTTTATTTTCTGTGTCTTGTTCTGTTTCATGTTTCGTTTAGATTCATTAGTATTATCTTCTTCAATGAAATATTTCATGGTTTTCCCAGTAAATATAATTTTTTATCAGGATTACCAAAAATTTGAAATTTTTTTTAATAAATCAGGATTACTCATTTTTCTCCGTGCATGTTCAGGCAATTTCAGCCTTTCGACATGGTATGGTGCACGTCATCAACAAGACGATATTGAAAATAGCTCCCACTCTCTTTCATTCTAATGAGGCGCAGTGAATAAATTATGTAGGTAGGTACCTACCCACATAATTAAATATATATAATATACATATCGGACGAGAATGTTTTATTTCTATTACAATGTAGTTGCTGACTTACGTACGAACGCGGCGTTGTTAGGGGTTATGAAGCCCCCGCATACCCAAAGTTTTTTAATAATTTTTGGAGCTTATTTTGCGATTTTTTTTCTGCATAACACCTGTATAGATATTATCTTATATATTTTTGATAATAACATATATATTTTTTGGAACTTCAAAACTTAAAGAGTTAACGAGAAACTTGTTGTCAATCGGTAGAAATTACCCAATTGTGCTTTTATATATTTTTTTAGAAAACTGTGATGTGATTACTGGCATTTACAGATGTCGCTAGTTTATCCCACAAATATTACATATTTGTAGGATAAACTATAATAATCAAAAAACAAAATTAATTAAATATTATAGAATCTCATTTTGCACAATAGTAAAAACAGAAAATACATTTTGCGGTACGGAAAGTGAAATAAGATACTTTTTGATTTGCGGAATAAAAACAAATTCGATATTCAAATAGATTTCGATAGGTATAGGTACCGTCACCCCGGGAGCCATTTATTGGATAACCAACACCTCTGCCACAGGAAGCCGCAAGTGGTTCCGCCCGATCCATTGCCTTGCGTCGCAAAGGGTGGGATGGATTATTGTCCGTAACTCTTGAAGGGACTGACCCCATTTCTACCACCCCTCATAGATTTTTCCTTGCCAGAACTTCCTCTGATTCCTTTCCTTAAAAAGACCATCCGAAAATCATCCCCAAAGATGACTTAGCTCGCGGGGGAAATTATTTTCCTCATGGCCTCTTGTGGGGAGCAGGATAAAAGTTTCAAATCAAATTGCAGTACGAGAAACATTAAAGAAGACTGGAAAGTGGCCATTCGTAGTTTTGTCTGCAGACTCTGCTTTATATGTACATCTTCAATACAATCTGATTTGAATTTATTTGTTTTTTACATATGAACATTGTTACAGGTAAGTTGTTCAGGAGTAAAATAACACAATAAGCTGAGTATGAACAATATAAGCATGTTCAATACAAATTATCATAGATAATTCTGTTGTACAAAGGAGTACAAAATAAGTACTTAATGTACGATGAAACTAGTTACAGAGCAATGTGTATTTATTGTACTGTAATTGGAATTGCTTGATTAAGGGGAGTTTACTTAACAAGTGTTTTATTTAATTAAATTATGAAAGTGAAGTGCATTAGAACTACGAATAGTTTAAAATCCCTAAAACCAGCCATGTAACTAAATACATGTACAACATTTGATTCCAGCGAAAGGTTTCCGTTCTTCAAGCCGTCGGACGATCGCTGGAAGAACTCGGTGCGGCACAACCTGTCCATAAACCCGCATTTCCGCAAGGGGGCCAAGGCGGCCCGGGGGGCGGGGCACCTGTGGACCATCGCGGCCTCCAGCGCAGCCCTGGACCGGGTGCTGGCCAACTGCGAAGCGGTACGCATACTTCAATACATCTTCTACAATAGGCGTACCGGCGAAGATTGTCACTAAACACACGGACAAAACTCATAATAACACGAATATGTTATGAGGTAGTCGGAACACGTGTTCTTCAAAATAATAATAAATTCGCATCTCTTCCGAATATGTAGGTATTCGGGCTGACTAATATTTAATTATGAAATTATCATGTAGTCACATTTTTAACAGCACAGTGATAAAAAAGTCGCACTCATTTTCCCCCGAACACACCGTAAGCCATTAACGATGTACTTTATCGGGAAGCGGCTTGCAGTCCCGTTTTTAAAATGATTACCAATAAGTTGAATAATGTTTTAATAAATCAGCATTACAAATTTTTTCCGTGCATGTCAGGAAATTTAGCTTTTCAAATCGCAATGGTGCGCATCATCACCAAGACCATATTGACAATAGCTCCCACTCTCTTTCATTCTAATGAGGCGCAGTGAATAAATTATGTAGGTAGGTACCTACCTACCTTTTACGTAGTTTATTCCAGTTTTATATGTGAAATAACCTAATTTATGTTGGTTGGAAGAAAGTATCACTCGGCGATTAGCACATATTCATATTTGATATGATATCATCTAACATACTAATTTCGGTTATCTGTGTTGTGCATTAGTTATTCCTGCGTGAAATGTGAATCTGGTTCAATGAAAATTTATTTTTTAATTTACTTTGAATTTATGTCATTTTAAAAATTAGAACTGCTCATGCGAAGAATTCACGACCGGTAATGTAGGTTTGTAGGTAGTAGTACCTACCCCTAGTACCAACCCCTAGTACCTATTATGCCATATTTTAATTGTCATTTTAAAAATAGTAATTATAATATCCCGTGATTTTTAATTATATAAAGGAGAGCATTTGTGAAGGGCGGGCAACCTGAAATTGATTTTTACACAAATCTTCGATTTTTTTTCATAAGTTTTTGCACACCTAAAGGGGAAGTTCACTTTCTAAATGCCATTTGGGAAAAATCACTCCATCTCCCTTTCCCAGTTCTTATAGCAGAATTTTGATAATTCTTGACGAAAATTTGCAAACTCTGCGTAAAGCTCAGGCAACGCCGGGGACTTGAGCTAGTAGTTGGTAATAACGTAATCTACAGATTTAAAAACCCATAATCTGGCCTAGAGCCCATGAGCTTACTGCACTACCACGATGGTAGTAAATATGCCTAAATTACAAGAAACGTTTCACCTGAAGTTTACCCACTGAATGTCAATACCGTTTGAACCTTTACTAGTAGTATAATAATTGAATATAATGCTTCATATACAACTAAACACGCGTGTCGTTCCCCGTACAGAATCATTTGATTTTATGTGGACGGTTGTTAATTAATATGAAGGGTTGCGAGGTCTTTGTTCTTATCGGGATCAGGATTTAGTTTTATGTCAGCTGTTCACTGGGACCTTAAAGTAGGAGGTCGTATTAACTAACTAACTTCTACCCGCAGCCCTTCTGGAAACTTCATTGGGTTAATCTAATCAAATCAAAGGCTTCTCTTACGTAGGTCGATTACAGGTTTTATAGTTTGCCAATTTGGACTAAGTAGAAGGTTACTTAAGGATGTCGTCAAACTTTTTCGTAGTATCGTGTCTAGAATTTGTAGATTTGTGATTAAGAAGTCACATTACCCTAAAATAAAGCCGGAATCTTAACGACGTGAGTCAAGAAATCGTGTAAAAAAAATGTAAATTGTTAAAAAAATCATACGAATATTAGAAAAGCTTAAAATATTTCAAATTAGAAACCTTAAATTATGTAAATTTATTTTGAAAACCATAAATATCCATGCAGAATCTTCCTTCTTGACCACAATCAAAATCAATATAAATTACCGTCTACTAAAAAAACCCGAAACTATCCAAATTCCTTTCCATATTACCAACTTAAGCTTATCCCAACCTTTTGTGCCAATGTGTCAAGTATAATTTTATAACATCTACTGCAGTGGCAAGAGCCCTATATATTCCTATAACATATTTAGCGATAGCCCCCAGAACTTGTTTTCACTCGACTTCACTTGACCCAAACTTCATAGTTTGTTTTCCTAGCCAAGAATGCAATACCAATAGTTCTGTACCTCAGAAGTCAAAGTTGTCACATTTTTTAAATTGTTCAGGAGAGAGGAAATAGTAAAATTTTTCCTTTGAACATCGTAGGGACACCAGACATTTTATGTTAACCCAACTTAGTTTCACATTGTCGTAAGACAACCGTCTTTATACCTCTGTGTAGATTCTGAAAAAACTAAAAAGGTTTCATACATACTCATTTTCACAAAAAACTGGACTGCTTAATCTTATATAATGTTGGTTTTCGGAGAGTGGCGGCTCGTGACTTTTGAGTGATAGTGTTCTAAGTTTTATGAAATAGTTTTGGACTAAACATCAATCTTTTCATTTTTTTTTTATTTTAGGAAATACGGTTTTAAACATAAACGAAAAAAAGTTAAACAAACAATAAAATACGTTGGTAAAAGTGTGAACAAAACCAAGTGTTACGAAACATACAAGTACCTAGTGATATAAGATGAGTTTTGTAAGAAAAAAAAATAATAAAGTAAAATAACACAAAATTATATGGAATTAAAAATAGTAGGTTCTTAAATAAATAATTATATACAAATACTATAAATTATTTAATACACTCGAATGAACTACATTGTAACCTAAATAGTGGAACTGGACAAAATCACTGAGAAGTTTCTGGCAAAAAACCAGAAACTTTTCCGTGCCTTTGTAGATCTACATAAAACATACGACCGAGAGGAAAAAGCTATGGAAGGTGTTGTCCAAGTATGGAGTGAATATGAATCTCACTCAGGGAATTGCGTTTCTGTATGAGGGGAGCGTTGAATGTGAACGGTGGTTTTACGGGGTGGTTTGATGTCACAAAAGGTGTCAAACAATGCTGCGTAATGTCACTATGGTTATTCAATCTATACATGGATAATTGAATTGTATGCAAGGATTGCAAGAGGTGGGATTGGGAGCGAATTTGAGTAATCTGAACGTATGTTGTTGACTGTTGTATGATGAAGATGCGGTACTGATTGTTAACAGTATGGAAGATCTACAGTCTCTCGTGTCTAGGATGAACGCAGTATGTATGAAGAATGAGTTAATGATGAATGTAAGTAAGTCTAAAGTAATGATGTTTACAAGAGAGAGTACGAAAACAGTATGCAATATAGTTGTAAATGAGGAATACTTGGAGCAGGTGGATGAGTTTGGGTATTTAGGAAGTATGTTTACGAGAGATGGGAAGGCTGAGAGATATTTAAAGAAGATAATTGCAGAGCGAATGAACGAAGAAAAGAGCGTAAAGAGAATATATGACGCAAATGTGAATGGTAGCAGAAGTCGGGCACGCCCGAGGCAGACACGGTACGATCAAGCGATTCAGATACTCGAGTCGGGCCATGTCAAGAGTCAGAATAATAATAAGAGTGTGTGCCAAGACCGAGTAGTTTGGCGGTCGATCCTCTCTCCCTACAATTAGGCTTAACTAACTATTAATTTGTTAGTTAGGAAATCATATCAAATTGATTTCAACTAAAACAAAAAAAATATCAAAAACAATCATAATTAGTGATTTCTCTTCTAAAAAGCAACGGAATATGATGCCTGAGAATTTGTTGTTAGTGATTTATTTTCTTTGGCAAAATTGGAAAAAAATAAAGCAGAACAAATACGTACCCTTTTACTAAACATTTGAAGACGTTCTAAGAAAGATGATGAATATTAAATCATATTCATAAACACGAACATCACTCGCCTCAGCTATGTTTGTGTTGTTTTCATGGTCTGTCGATAAAACACTTTTCTACCTCCTTTATTTGCCATCTGCCGGTGCTTGTGTTATTATTATTTATTTAACTCTTTATACAGCAAAATTATCTGACAGTGCTCCATACATGTTATTTTGATTTATACCTTGAGAGCGATTTTAAAACGAAAATCTTTGGGCTGTCACCAACCACTCGGGAATATACAAAACAAGAAAACTAAATCAAAACGCTCGAAATCGGTTGTGATTCCGATTTGAAAAATGTCTTTTATGTGTCGGCCATGTTCGTAGCAGTGCTGATATTGCACTTTTTTATATACACCGGTTGTTAAAATACATTTTATTATACAGGGTGTCCGGAAACTCGTAGTACAAGCGGGAAACTGGTGAATCTACATCACATTTGGAGTCGATTTTGTAGTATATTATTTTTTTATTTGAGCTTTCGTTATCTAGTAAATCGAATTTGAAGTTGATTTTTTTTTTTTTTTTTTTTTTTTTTAATCAAATTCTTATAAATTATTACTGAAGATCAAAGTACCCAAATAATTAAAACTATTTGCAAGTAAAACAAATGAAGAAACTCGGATTTGAAGCATTATTTTGAAATCACCCTTCATTTAACCCGGTGTAATCATAAAATATTTCTGCTCTGCAGGGTTAAAACATCTATTATTCAACCCTAAACACCAGAAAAAACTTTAACCCTAAAATAGCCGAAAAATATATTTTTTTGGTTTTTTTTTTTTTTTTTTTGAAAATGCTCAAATCAAAAAACTTTGTGTTTTTTTGGGTTCCCCATGTGGTGTAGATTCTCCAGTTTCCCGCTTGTACTACGAGTTTCCGGACACCGTGTATACCGGTTATCAAAATACATTTTTTTTATATACCGATTGTCAAAATACATTTTTTCATATTCCGGCTATCAAAATACATTTTGTTTATATATATCGGTTTAAAAAATACATTTTTATTTATCATTTTCCTAAATTATCCCAACTGCGACTGTTAGTTCTTCATTAAATTGATCAGATTGAGTTACAAAAAAATAGATTCCTGTAAAATGATACTTAAATTGATCAGATTGAGTTACAGGAAAAAAATAGATGCCTGTAAAAGAATACTTAAAAATTAAAAGAAAGCTTTTATTTGAAGCCTTAACGGCTTTCATTTTCGCCCGGGGAGATTTGTACCGTAGTTTGGTGAAGCTAATCCGATAGAAGTTGGCCTGACCGCAATTTATTTCAATTAGCAAGCTAACATCGCGTTATAGTTAAACCCGGCTCTTTCAAGTACCCTCTCTCTACATGTTGTGTTAGATTAAGCTCTCTAAGAGTGGGGATTCTATCTGTAATCGATATTGTCGGCTGCCGGTTTGTCCCAATCGGAAATTAATTTGAAAAAACGGAGATTATCGTGTCGGAACCATAAAATGCGGGAGTGAACGGTGAGCACTTAGTTTTTTTTAAGTATGAAACCGCACAAGCATCCCAACTGCTCCCGTCTGGAGCCAGCGAGACTATGGCATCCCCAATTTTGGGTATGTTGTGAGGCTTTTAGTGGGTAGAGGAGGAGTTTGGGAAAATGAAGATGAGGAAGGACTTGGCTATTCAGATCTGATCGCCAAACACGGTCAAAGTCATTTCAAACAACGTTTCAATTCCACCAGAGCGATACTAGAGAGTATACGAGGTGGCGTACCGGTACGATCATTCATACGCTCTGCGTTGGAAGTCGTATCGGGGGAGCCGTAGAGGGGAACCGTAAAGGGGGAGCCGAAGGGGGGGAAACCGTAGAGGGTAAGCCGAAGGGGGGGGGGGACCGTAGAGAGGGAGCCGTACCGAGGGAGCACAGTATTCTCATTGCTCATACGCTCTGATTTGGGAGCCGTATCGCGGGAGCCGTAGAGGGGAACCGTAGAGGGTAAGCCGAAGGGGGGGGACCGTAGAGAGGGAGCCGTACCGAGGGAGCACAGTATTCTCATTGCTCATACGCTCTGATTTGGGAGCCGTATCGCGGGAGCCGTAGAGGGGAACCGTAGAGGGGGAGCCATAGGGGGGGGGGGGGGGCACAGTATTCTCACTGCTCATACGCTCTGAGCCCACGGCTCCTGCTCTTTATAAAATGAGTCATGACCAATCGCATTTTCCCAGGCACTGTATTCTGATTTCTTTTCAATTTCACCTCCTTCGAGCGATTCAATGGTTTATATTGTATTATCCATACTTGCAACACATGCAAAAATAAAGTAGGTTTTTTCAGGTGTTCTCTGCAAACAACACCGTTGGTAATACGTTTTATTTTCTGGTAAGTGTTTTAAAAAACGTCGCGTGTTTTATTACACTGCATCAGTTTACGAGGAAGCCTGTTTAAATCGTTAACGTAATAGGAATAGGTAATAACATTTTAATCTTAAAGAATAACGAAAAACTTTTGGAGCCTAAAGACTTAGGACGGGTTGTTTCGGAGAATTTGAACAATTCATCAAACTTCCTATTCAAATTCTGTTATTATATCATTATGGGCTAGTTGCTTGAAAGAACTGAAATAAAAACAGAACTTAAAAATATCTTTCACAGAACTTGAAAATTAACTTTGAAATTTGAAGAATTGTTCAAGTTCTCCGAAACAACCCGTCCTTAGACTTCGGCTCCTGATTAATCAGAACCATGTGAATTTAAATTTAAATCAAATAACATGCGCATGTGCAATAAAGTCATACACAAGGAACATCATACCTACCAAATCGGTTCATCGACAACTTGCATAATGTTTTCTGCTCACCATACCTCAACACTTCCTGACAAAGGAAGCCGTTCCTACTACAGTCAATTATTATGATTGTTTGATGGAAGTACAGTGGAAGAGTCATAACTGCTCCCAGCCGTCTGGGGCCAGTGAGACATCGTCAATTGGGGTATGTTGTGAAGCTGAAAGTAGCGGAGAAAGAAATGAGATGGTGAGGAGGAAGGTGGGGAAGTATCTGGCTGCTTAGCTTGGCTGGTCACCAAACACGGCTAAAGCGATTTCAGGCAACGTTTCGATTCTGAATGATGGTCTTTCAGCAGGATAATACTGAGAGAATCTTAAAGTCGCGAATGTGCCGCAAAAATACTCCATATGATTTTCAATTAATAAATTGAGAAATAATACAAATAAATCAAATCAAATTTACTTGCACACGGGTCTTTGAACCCGCGACCTCAGAATTCTTAGCCAAGGATCGTAACGACCCAACAACGGAGGTCGTCAGATATATATTATAATTCGACAAAAATACATTGGTTTCGAGTCAATAGCAAACAGAGAGAGAAGAGCATTTCTTTAGCTGTACCTACCGTTTAATTATGTGTCTTGTATTAGGTGAAAAGTTTCTATAAACGGATCTAGATTGTCCATAATGTAATAATGAAATTTGAAATGACACATTACCTGTAATCTCCGATGATCAATACGTCCGGTGGAGCGGGCCGGTCATGCCCCGATAAGTCCGCCCACCGTCGCCATCGCGATCGCCCTAAATGACTTGTTAAATAGCCGCGTGCTGCGGAGAATCAAAATTATTATTGCCATTATCGCGTCACCTGCCCTATTACAAAGGTACGGATAACTCTCGGCTCTATTTTATGGCGGGAGGATAAATCAAGCGGCAGTTATTTTATTAAATTTCCGGCTATAAAGTAGTGGGAATTTTTTTTGCAAATTTTCAGTTGTTTTCAAATATGAAAGATAGTGGACCATTAAAAAAAATTGCCATTTTCATAAATTTTTACTAAAAGAAGTATGAACGCATAATTTTCTAACGAAAGAACTTTTAAAAATACTGTTTTATGGCTGAAATATTCTGTGACAGTTTCCCTTGATCGCACTTTTTTAACTTCTTATAAAATTAATCACAAAATAAATAAACACCACTTTGTGGTATAATCGACCATTTCTAGACTCCGTTTGCTAAGCGAGTTTTTATGCCTATTACCTATATTCGTGGTGCTATAAGGCAAACAATTAATATAGACATGTTTGGCTTGTGTATTCTTAAGCACTTTATTAGATAGGCTGACGGAATATAACTGCACTATACAATAGTTACAGAGCGACCAACCGCACTGTACAATAGTTACAAAGCTACATAGTAACTTGTATTTGTACGAAATTACAAAAAAAAAAAAATCCTCTTCCTGTCCACTGGGTATTGTAATTGTACGATGGGTTTTTTAAAGTTTATTTTAGAGTAAGAAGACCCGACCTCTGGACGCAAGGAAAAAGTTGTTGCTGTCGCTTCTTAAAGAATTTAGAAGATCTTCAAAAATATAAATGCATTTAAAAAATATTGATTTAATCAACTCCTAAAACTTTTTGAATTGTGGGCCGACATTATTTGAACGTTTTTTGGATAAATGATTATTGTTTCAAGGGCTATTTGGGCAATTTGACGGTCAATGGCCTCTAGGCGACCCTCTTATTATAGACGGATTTGCTGAGCTGGAAATAATAATTATTATGTAGTTGCTAAGTTCTTTGGGTGACCTTCAGAAGAGGCTAGATCTTTTATCTACCCCCCTTTTCAGTGGCTTCCTTCAAATTAAATAAATGTAGGAGGTACATTTTACAACATAATAATAATTAAATTGGTTTCAATAAACTTATATACAAAAAATTACCTATTTATTTGGAACAAAACTTTGGTAAGTTTAACCAATCTATCAAAAATACTAATTTCGTTTGTCTGTGCTTTAGTCTTGAGTGAAATTTGGTTGGTTGAACTCAAATTTTCTTTTCGAGTTTTAGTGTCATTTTCACAGACATATGAATATTAATAGACTAGAAATTAAGGATGAGGGGTAAAATCAACTGTTGAAGAACGAAGAGGGTAAAGCTGACTGTGATTCGTCAATAAATCAATCTGATAGTATATAGGCATCTCGCCTTATAATATCACCATTTAGTTCTTACAAGTAAAATCTGCTTTTGAATGAATAGACATTTTTACATGGGAGCGCAAATTACTCGCCACGTTATGAACAAATTTGCGAAGTCCAAATTTGGCAAAATAAATTTCTTCTATTTTCAGAGTCGAATATTTCGTTTATGTATTTAGTTAAGACACTTTTATAAATGTTCATAATTTATTTCCCAGCAACCAACCAGCTTTGTGTTTCACGTCCAGACGTGTCTCGATGTGATAGTATATGTTTCTACAACTGATCCATATTATACGATGTGAATATGCTTAAAATAAAGTAAAATAATGCTTATATATGGAATGTAATGCGACAATTGGGTTTATTCTCTTTTTCACATCTATTTTTACAAGTTTTCATAGTACAAGTCACCATTTTGCCGTGTTATTTCGTAAAATGAACCGATGATGCCTCGACCATAGTTCGCACAAGAATGATGACGTCACGTTTTCTAAATTCACTTGAGGCCATACGCGAGCACAGCCGGCTCCAATGGAACCGGTATGGGGAGTGGGGAATAATACGCTTTTAATCACTTACGGCAGGTCTACTAATATTCATTGTTAATTTCTATGGTCATTTTCAAAATTGGAATAGATTATGTAAAGAATTCACACACGAGATAAAATAGGTACCTACCGGTAATATAATATTTTTAACAGAAAATTATTTTTTCTGCCATTTTAAAAACTGGAACAATTTTTACGTGAATACCGCACAAGAGTCCCAATTACTTTCAACCGTCTGGACTAATCTGGAGCCAGCGAGACTATGGCATCCCAAATTGGAGTATATTTTAATATAAGAGTGACATAAATTCGTTAAAAGCGACGAAAAAACTAACATATTAACCTAATCTACCTAACCTTTTTAACATGGTTATTGTTTTAACCACTTTATGAAAATGTACATACTTTTTACTAAAATATCATTTTCAAGTGTTGAAATCTGGGCCAAACCGCTTGAACGCTAATTACAAGTAAATAGGTACGATTATAATAAATCTTAGGTTTACGACGTTTTCATGTTACCTCCATAGTTAGAACAAACGGTTTTCTGAGTGTGAAATAATTTTTCCTATCGGATGTTAATTTGTGAAATGCCACTGTACATAAGTAAAGAGTATCTCGTTAGCTCTGTAATCATGTTTGTTATCGCATATCCCTTCGCAAAGTGTCTCACTAGCGCGTGGGTCGTTAAGACCCTTTCAGAATAAGGACCTCGACATTATCCTTCGTTGACTGGTGGCTTAGAACCATTACACCGGAGGTTGTGTGGGATTCCCCGTGTCCTATTATCAGAATTCCCTGATTCAATAACTTTGTCTGAGATGATCAGCGAAACGCTATCCTGAGGTATCCGCTTTCCTGGAAGCATAGAGAAATGAGATTCTCAAACTTTTTGTCTCACGGCCCACTTTTATAAATACATTTTTCTTATCGCCACTATTATTACTGACTTGACTTGATCCCACACTACCGAAAAAATTCTTGTTTAATAATTATTACAATTTTCTAAGAACTAAACGGAGAGACATAGGTTTTTTCCCTCACGATAAATTAAGAGGTCTTGTTAATAAAACATCAATTTTACTATTTTATCGATTCGACTTGATTATATATGATGACAGTGAAAGAATTTTCGTAGTTATGCAAAAATAGTCGGATTTTCATGAACACGTGTTCCTACATCGTGACAATATCTACGTAATTTACTAAAAGTTTATCAGGAAACCCGTTAATTCGTTTGTACAGATACCAAATAAAAATAAACAATCTATGAAATTCAAATAAGATATTATACTTGTAGCGATGCTACTAGAATATTCCGGAACAATCGCCAATGCAAAACGCATCGTAGCTAAAACTCTCGAGATAAAAATGCTAGCACTTGGCGCTCCTACCAACAAGTCTGCATATTCACGATGCACCGGGCGGCTATAAAATAAGGCGCTTCGAGATGTAGTCAGTCAGTCATTAATTAGCAGTTTTACGAGTGACCAACATAAATAAACCACTCTCTAGATCGATATCTTCGGGCTTTTTGTATGGCGCCATTTTGTCACCCTCTTAACCACAGACGATCACAGATAAAACGGTCGTTTGGTCCAGACAGGTAAATATATCGTGGACCATAAATAAATCTCAAGGCCATTTAAAAAAGTGCAAACATAGACAATATAACTGCACCCATCTAACATCGTTCATTCACTATCCCAAAAAAATTATATTTTAAAAATAAAAATATTGGAATGCAAAATAAGGAAAATAAAAAAAACCCACAGCTATGCACACATAAAAATACTTTTTATTTTCAAAAAGACAATGGACAGTAATACAAAACAGGGTCAGTACAACCTATGTATTGAGCATTGATTTAGCATTGAAGTAGAAGATAATACTAATATAACTAAACAAAACATGAAACAGAACAAGACACAGAAAAATAAAAAGTAACGGTCTCAACTAGGAATCGAACCCAGTCTTACTGCAACAACTTAAAAGGATTTAATTTGACCTTGCACAAAAATACAAGAATATATACACAAAATACATATTCAACAAATTTAAGTGTTAATTATTATTGCCACAGCACTAGAAGTTATTCAAATTCTCCTGCAAGGGTTTCATATAATTTCCACAGCTTTGTCGTCAGCAAACATCATGGAAAATGCTGGTTACATCTGAATACTTACATGATGCAATTCTGGAGAGGTTTAAATGACCTTGTTTGATGTAATCGTGGCTTTTTTAGCAGTTTTAGCATCCTAATACGTGGTATAGTATCGCGTCGGAATACGGATAGGTCTGAAAAGGAAAATTAATTAAATTACTAGCCAATGAAGTACATTCAGGAATTAGGAACATTGTACTCGTATCTAAGAACGAGAGGTTAGTACCTGTATTTGACAACGGGTTCGGGTCCTTCTTTCAGTTGGTGGAGATAGACAGGATATTATATGATGACTGGAAGATTAAGCGTTGCCAAGCATTCTTTTTTAATCCCAAAAGTACCGTATTTTTGCTTTCAATTGCGAAATGACAGCCACAAACAAACGTATTTCTTGCTAGCACGATTATCGAATCCGTCTGAGCAACCTTTAACACAACACGGCATTAATTTATCACCTTGAAGAATTCTAGCACGCAACATTATTTTTAGATGGGTTAGACGATTTTCAAAATTCAAAATATTTACGCTTAAAACTTCAACTGACTTTGACTTTCAAAATGGCGTCCATAAATGGCGTCTTGGAAATTACCGTTAATTTTTATCGCAGCATAACACATGCTTAGCTTCTCTTTTTGTTACACAAGTCGCTATGGTAGAGAGCGAGAGATCAAACTACAATTTTTGCTCTGAGCCAATGAGATCTGAGCTTTCAGCCACAACAGCTTTGTCTATAAGAATTTGGGTTGAGGATAACTCCTCCCATCAGGGTTACAAGGTTATGCGAGAGTTATACGCCCCTGGTGACCAACCTGCGGGCCCTCCGACTGCTCGCTACCTACTAAGCATAAATAAACCACTCACCTACAAAGCAGCCGGCCGCTATGACCGGTCTCTCCGCGTCGCGCCCCGCCATTCACCGCGCCGCTACAGGACCTTATCTTACTACGAATTATCATAGACTCTTCGGGATCACATTAGCGCGCTGGCCCCGGCTATCATCCCTGGAGGGCGATTCTCGTTCTACTTAACGACACTAAAATCGTCCTTACATTCAAATTAACGATTTTTCTCGGTTTATTCGTATGAAGCGATTCCGGTTCTCTCGATGACAGATGGAATCCTTAGATTTTAGATTGCGCGCCAAAACTTTTAGCCTTACGGGAAGGGTACCCCTAGACCTGTCTTTCGGCGGCCGAACGCTAGCGTTCGCGGAGAATTTGCTTCATTTAATTGTGACGTTTTGACAATTAGCAATATTTGCGTATTTTTAACAAGAGAAAACTTAATATTATCGTAAGTATTGACTGTAAACATGATTAGTGACTTGTTTGTGGCACAATGATGCTATTAAATTAATTGAATCAGGTAATTGCGATGTTTGTAAATTACGTAACATGTCGAAAGCCAGATAAGTGATTTAATTTACAATAAACTACACATACCATTGAGGATTTCTACATAAATAATAATAAGTTTCAGAAAAAATGGCTGCAGAATGGCTGGCGCTCGAAATTGTGGGTTTTGAAGTTAACCACAACGAAATAAGAATCCCTTTCATTCTTAAATCAACTTGGGTGACAGTTAGCGCCATTCGGCAGCGTTAGTTTGACAGCAAACGTCACTGTAGAAGTGGTGAATCTGTAACAAAGTCATTACTATCCAGCGAGGTAAGTACCTTTTCACAAAACGTAAATCTTCGATAAATGGCTTATTTATGTCATTCATAAATACAATAAGCAGTTATTAAAATGCATTATAATACAAAGTATTTGTTTTTTTAAGTTTTAGTTAGAAACCTTGCGTCACTTAATTATATTTCACCAATTTGTGTTTTCAATAATCTCTTAACAATTTCCTAGATGCTCTTAACCACGCTTCTTTAGGATTTTTTACTAGGTCTCTCCAAAATCGAACTTGTAAGGCTATCAGAAGAACGAGAATCGCTTAATAGTTAAGAAAAGATGTTACAAGCGACGGACAGCTAGCTTTCGCAAACGATAGCAGTCGTTGACGAATGCTATCATTTAGCTTAAGGCTAAAAGAACGAGAATCGCCCTCCTGACCTGCGCTCCTTACGCACCTAGACCCTGCGACACCTTCGCCGGGTCGCCGGCCTGCATCTCTCGCATATCTGCCGACCAGGTCCATCACACCTTCGGCTACCTTGTTCGCACTGGAGTACCCGGAAGACTCCACTTCTTCGCCAGTGCTGAACACAACCGCAAGTCTAGTCCACACCAACGCGGTGTCGACCCACTGTCCACCGCCTCGACCACTCCACCGCCGACTTTGCCGGTTACACTTGGTATCGTCGCCATCGGTCCGGAGTCATCTCAAAACTTCGCAACTCTACTGACTCAAAATAAACGCTGTGACACAACAACCACTATCTTTCTTTGTCTCACTACCAGATTCCCAAATTCTTTTATTAGAATAGCAGAGATGAAGATTTCGGTTTGTTTTGCCATTTGTAGCTTAGAAAATAGATCATCGATTGAATCTTACAATAATTATAAGCAAACAGATTCCAAGAATTCGGTCGTTCGTGTGGAGAACCGTTAGGACAATCAATTTAATAAATATGCATTTTGTACCTTATATTAAATTACGCTGAATTATATTGCATGAACGGTTATTCAAAGTCAAATAGATAAAGAACAAAACTTGAAGTGCTTCCACTTAGGACGGGTTGTTTCGGAGAATTTGAACAATTCATCAAATTTTAACGTTCATTTTCAAGTTCTGCGTAAGATTATTTTAAGTTCTGTTTTTATTTTAGTTCTGTCAAGCAACTAGCCAATAATGATATGGTAACAGAACTTGAATAGGACTTTCACAGAACCCAAAAATTAATGTTCAAATTTGATGAATTGTTAAAATTCTTCGAAACAACCGGTCCTTAGTGTTTTCATTAGTTTTTCTCTGGCTATCCCGGCGCTCTTCCTCAATTCGTAGATCTCCATCACATTTGAATTTCGTAAATACAGTTTCGTATTAGAAATTTAAGCTTTATTGGACAAATGAGGATCAATATTTGGGACAAATATTTGTATCATGAAACACGTCCACAACGAATTTCTTGTGTTCTTCTTCATTCTATGTTCGAAGATTTAATCAAAATTATTTTTAAATTGCTCCATTTGGCCGACCCCACATAATATGCTCCATCTGTTAGGTACAGCTTAGGTTAAAGGCTATACCCAAAAAAAGAAGTACTCACTATGCGATTGTGAGCGTAAAGGTACAGCAACACAAAATTCACAGTTTTATTTTTGATTATATTTTGAGTCAAGTGTAACAGACAAGAAGGTACAGAAAAGTGTTTTAAAATATATTAGTTGAACATTTTTTTTCATCGTTTTCTTGTCGCCCCTTCACTGTCCTTCAACGCCCCCTGGATCCCACTTTGAGAATCACTGGTACAGAGCATTGTTTCTGTTTCAATGTACCTCTACTAACGGTTGTGTATCCGTAATCATCGTTTGAATGGTCCACTCGTTCCCCGGTTGACAAAAGCCCCAAGACATTGACTAGATAGATTACGACCGGATCTATTTTATGGAATTGTAGGTTCGTTGAATGGTAGTATCTACTGTAACTTAGCCCTGATTGGGTTTTTTGTTTTCAGAGACGACTTCAGGCTTCTAGGAGCTTGGAACAAGAGGTGGCCGCGGCAGCTGCCAGTATACTCCAGCACCATTCCACAGGTTGGTTTAGTATATATAGATAAGATAATTTTAATGAATTTATTTAAATTTTTTTACAAACAATTTTACTAGTAAATATTTGGAAACAAAAAATTCTTAATCTATTGTTCTACTCGACGCAACGCTACACGGAGAAAAAAATATTGATTAAAAATATCGCAAATTTATTTATTTGATAGGTTAAAAATGAGATCGCAGGCAATTTCCTGATAAACTTTTAGTAAATTCGTAATAGTATCGTAACACGCGTTCATGCACCTGCGTGTGTCTTGATTACATATAATGATGAAATGCTAAAGTGTTTTTATGAACACGTGTTCTGACACAGTGACAATACATTGGTATTTTGACAAAAGTTTATCAGGAAACATATCAATTCATTCGTTAAGGGCCTGAATTACGAATAATTTGAAGGGATTCTCTTAATAAATTAAATTTCTTAATAAATTTATTAGAAATTTTTCTTCGTTTAGCCATTATTATCGTCAGATAGATCCGAAAAATAATTAGGAGAACGATTTTGGAAAAAAAATTGCAACTCCCCTAACGATCTTTACTAATGAGAAAGAGTCATTAGTACTAATGACAATTAGGTACCGCTCTCTTAATATATACTAACAAGTCCTTGGCCAGTTTATCAGCCCACCATATATTTTTTTTATTGTTTTGTCATAAATTTTTGCAAATTAATTGAAAAAATGCCAAATTTTGGCTTGAAATCATTCATCAAATTAAAGTAAGTGCTTTTATGGATTTGGAACAAACTATAAATATTTTATTTTTTGGAATAACTTAATGAGGAAAACCTCAAATTGTAATATTTATTTATTGAAGACAATATTAGCGATCCCTAAACGAAAATTTGAAAGAGAAAAGTCAGAAAAAGATACGGTCACATCTAGGACTCGAACCCAGGACCCTTGCCTTGCCGGGGCACCGCTCTACCAAAAGAGCTAATGGGACCCTATCTCCTTCGGTCATATTTAACTGTATCATACTTCGAATAAGAACTACAAGAAGACAATATTCTGATATTTTATACACAATGAAGAGCGTTGTATATTTTATTACTTCGCTAACTTAGATTTTTTTGACAAAACGTGTGAAGCATAAAACTTTGTGAAAGAAGAAGTTATGAAGTACTAAAATGGAAATGTGCTTTTACAAAGTAAAATTGGTAAAAAATGCAATATTTCCGAACGTTTGGTGGGGTAAGTGTAAAAAAATAATGGTGTTTAATAATTTGGCCAGGGACTGTAGGTATTTGTATATATATGCCGTGTTCCAAGATCGTATCGTGAAACTTTGGGGGGTGATTATTCTTTCTTTATTTTTTCTTTAGCTGTGAAAAATGTGACTTTTTCATTCATTAGTGCCCAAATAAAAAAAATTTATCATAAATTTCTTATTTTTGTACTGTAGTTTTGGCTGACAAAGGGTTCACATAAACTCACCTTTATAATTATAATTTCTCCCCACTCCCCCAGCTGTTCTATTTAAGATTTGAAATGTGAGTGCAGCAATTTTGTTATCCGAACACGTGCATTACTCGTAAAAGTAAAGCTACAATTACACGGGACGATTTTCATAATTTTTTTTTAGTATTTAGAATTGTGTTAAAAAATCTTGTTATGATTTATTTCTTAACTTGTCACGAATAATCACCCCAAAGTTGCGGTATAAGCGTGTAAATAAATTAAATGTGAGGTTTTCTTTCGTTTTCAGAATTTCTCAACCCAGTGTCGGCGGAGCAGGTGGCAGCTGAGTGTGGCCTACTGGATGCTGATTTCTACTAAGATTTAATTTGCTCCTACACCCTTCGAAGAAATAAAATAACGTTTACTCTTCAAAGCCCTATTCACGTAAGAAGCAAAATGTTGCGCGGAGATTTGCGAGGGTTTTATATTGGTTTTGTAACGAGCCTTCATGCATCAGTTGAAATAAACTTGGAATATACATACAAAGTCACAACAGCGTTTTTAAAATGAGTTTTAATGCAATCGAAGAGTTCAAGACCTCAGGCAAATAAACTCTATATTTGTAATTGAAACGAATGCAGTGTTAAAAAAATCATGGAAATTTGAAAGTCGTTAAAACCGAAGTTCGTTAGAAACTCAAGTTTATTCATTATGTAACAAAATGTTTTCATTGATGACAATAACTCGGTTCCATCTTGGAATTGAACCCAGGACATCAGTCTTGACGAGGTTTTAATCTGTCATTGAGTTAATACGACCCTATTCCCTTCGGTTATATTTAACTGTATCGTACTTCGACTGAGAACTATCAACACAATCTTCATTTTCTTAAAGCGTATTTTTATTGGCTGCTATCTTTACATAGATTCTTCCAGAACTAAATGCATTCTAGGTAGTGCCTTGGATAAATAGGTCAATTTTTATTTTAATGGGCAATAGCTATTGATTTTATTACAAGTCTAGGATGAGTGTATTTGTTATTTTTGGTATAAATTAATGAATATAACCTCAAATGGTAATATTTAATCCAAGTTAATATTAGTGACTTTCAAACGAAAATTTGAAAAAGAAAAATAAGAAAAAGATGCGACAGAATCTTTTGAACCGAATTTTGTCTGCAATGAATAAATATTACAATTTTTGAGGTTTTACTCATTGAGTTATTCCAAAAATTACCTTATTATGTAAGTCTCAGGCACATTTGTCAGCTAAATGAAACCAGCAGACAAGTGAATATAACCCTTTCAGGTTCCATACTGAATCAGAATGGTGAAAATTGATTCGCGTGAAAAACCCCTTAGTGTGAATATGGTCTAAAGTAGCCAACAATGAGTTGAGCGACATGTATTTATAATGTATAGATTAGTATTAACAGTACACGATGGTTTTAAAGACATCTGATTTGTAGAAAAAAAAATCATCGTAATATTATTATATTCTTTGCTAAGTTACTAATTTCGCCTAATTATTAAAAGGGACTAGTCAAAATTATTGTTTATTTATTTAAAATGTTGTGAATTTTATATTAATATTGATCGATTATATACTATATCCAAAAGTACTTAACTAATAACTTAGAATAAAGAAAAAACTTGAATATAGATTAGGTAGAATAAAATATTTTTTCATTATCACTTGCCTTGTGAAATAAGTAACTTGTAGGTTAAATTGCTATCTAACACGAACGATGTGATCTTTTCCAAAAATAAAGTATGGATAAGTTAATTTTATTTATTATTTGTTAACCTTCCCGCACCGGATGGGGGTAATACATACCCCCAAATTAGAGTTTTGTTTTTTACATCACATAAACTGTATTTTAGGTAATTTTAGAAAAAATACACTATTTTTTAGAGAAATTATATAATATGTATCGAATTCCGACGAAATTACTCCCCTCCTCCCGGGCAGATCCCGGGTCACGATATTTTTTTAATTCCTCGCCGCAAACAAACTGCAAGTGGAGAAGTGAAAATGCATTTTATCAGAAAGGGCTACAATATTATGTATGTATTTGAGTTAAGCTCGAGTTGTGGCATCTCTTTTACCATTTGGCATTACCTAATAATTGACTGTTGGGCAAAGATAGGTTTTTTGTAATGTCTGGTTAAAACGGTAGTTATAAAAAAATAGTAACTAACATCTAAGTGTGAAATGATAATATTATGATATGGTACAATCACTACGCGATATATATTTTTAAATTTCGTTTTAATTTTATTTTATTTTGGAAAACCAACAGTTCTAGTTACAGTTCTTTTACAATGTGTAATGTGTGGTGAAATAACTGATCAAATCAATGATATTATTTTTTTTGTGAAATTTAAAATTTATATACAAGACAAAAGAGTTACACCAGCCTATGGGGTTGGGATGGTGGAAGGGAGAAAAATAGAAAAAAAGGAAAGGGAAATGTAGATGGATCTAGTCTGTGTTTAGTAATATGTATAGTATGTGTTATTTATTGATGTTACCTTTGAAATTTGACATGCTGTATTAAGTAAGTCGAATTCACTGTATGAAGTGTTAGAAATGTCGAAGCGCGGTAAATGAATTTGTTTTGGTTTGAGTTAGTATTGCGTTGAGGGATGTTTAGTGTCTGGGTTTGTCTGGTTTTTCAGATAGGCACTCTTAATTAGATTCTCTGAAGTAGTTCTAGGCAATCTATATAGAGGAGGCTATTTTTTTGTAAAAATAATTGTTGAATTTCTACGACTTTCCATGGCATCATGAAAAAAGCGGCTGACTCCTCATAGTCCTCTCGTCAGGGTCCCTAGTTACATCCCTAAGTCCATATGGGGTCCTTATTACCCCCCTTTAGGTGATACGTGATTTTTACGCTAAGATACATAAAGGTTCTAGAATTCACCGCTTAGGAATGTGTATTTTTTATAATAAATTATTATAAGCAATAATTACTCACCTGAAATATCCACACAGATTGAAAATATCTCCCGAGTAAAAATAAATGCCGCCGACAGGAATTGAACCCGCACCTTGATTGCCAGTCAGGTGCTATGAACCACTAAGCGACGTCGGCTTATTCCTAATACGCCAAATAATTCAATATGTACTAGTATTTCGATGAACAATTATTTCTTATTATATTTTTTCACCTGTAAACAACCAACTTTATTTTTGTAGGAAAAGCTTTGTTAGTGCTGAATTTCCCACTTGATGGTGTTGAGACATATTATATCTACATTTGTTGGTAACATATGAAAGAGACACTCCCGGGAAACTAATAAACTGACAATCTTTGAAAGTCTCTTACTACCACAATTAAATGTGGAAGATGTTGTTTGAACAGCGATGGATTGCTCGGCTAGTTGAGGAATTATACCTACGACGCTATTTGTAAACTAAGCCACCGACCGGTCAAACAGGAGTTGGTGCATATGAAATATATGCGCACACTTCTGACATTGAAGCCCCTGAGAAACGACACAGAGAAACAGCCGTTCTCCCAATTACGCCTACTTAATGTTTTAATCACGGGATATTATAATTCTGAGATGCGTGAAGCTGAAAGCATGTATAAAATATTTGTTTCAGGACCATTGACTATAAAACAAAATTACTAGAGAAACAATCAGAAATTTACCTTCGCATAAAAACTGTTATTAAAGTTTAAAAATCATTATTGATTCAGATTTAGCTTTAGATCCGTCAAAAATTTTATCAAAAGATATGAATATTGTAAATAATAAAATAAACTTATTTTTAAACCTGCTTTATCGCTTGGTTTCCACAACTAGCTCCAATTTTGAGAAGCAAAAGTTTATTGAAGGTGAGTAATTTCACGCATTAAATTACAATATTTCACACTAAAGTCAAACAGCAAGCTCGAACAATGCTGTAAGCGAGCAATGTATCTGTGTGAGCAGGTACTGTGTCCGTGCCAACTCGGGCTGTGGTACTTATCTTAATATATAAAAATCATGTGTCACCGTGTTCGTACATGCTAATCTCCAAACCCGCCAAACCGATTTCAATGAAATTTCGTGAATGTGCATAGTTGGTTCCAGCCTGAAATATAGAATAGTTTTGGACCCGATAGGTGGCGCTGTTGTCAAATTTGAAATATTAAAAAAAAAAATTTCAAGGATTTTTTTAAAGGAAAAAAGTGTCGTAATTCATTTTTAAGTTTTATGTGTAAGCTTTATGCATTCATATTGGCAAACAATATCGTTCACCAAATGGCACTACATCGAATTAAAATACATTACTATAATTTAAAACAAAAATATTGCTTAGACTTAAGAATCAATCTTTATTTACCGCATTTATAACATATATTTTTACTAATTATTTTAAGAATATAGAATGTTACCGGTCGCATTTTTACTTATTTTCTATCGTACTGAACAATAATCATAACCTGCTGAAATGATTCAGATCAAATGAAACGTCAAAATAATTTCTACGATGGATGTGACTTGCGCATGTATTCTATGTCTGTGAAATGTATAAAATGTCCGACAACAGATAAATGGCAGTCTACATAAAATTAAGTCTATATAAAATGCGATCTACATAGAAGGCGGTCTGCTGCAGGACAACGTCAGTCAGAGCCCACTAGTATCTATCATAAAACTTCCAGGAATCGGGTTGGAGTTACTCACGATTTCCAGTTCAGATTTCGGGCCGAAGTGACAAGGTTAATAATCTTCCAGGTCAGCAGATAACGATTGGTTAGCGATTTGGTTGACGTTAATGTTTACGCTTTGATAAATTATGTACGCTAGAATCATATTAAAGAGATGCTTGTGTAGTGGTGTACTATATCGTAGGACTGCTGCGGAGTAAGAGGGGACTGGTATTTCATACTATTTCGAACTCCTATCGGCGTGCACAAATACTTTCAAACTTGAACTCTTTATAATGATTTGCCTGTACAAGTTAAATAAGTGTTACTTCATGGAGATGCCGAGTCGCGCGGTGATCTTGATCCCCCGACAGTTGACCCCCGGACTGCTAATCCCTCTGCCAGTTCATCCCCAAATGGTTATTGCTGTACTTCCTCATTGGTAATGTAAGTATGCAAAGAGGAAAAAGTCGATATGCTTATAGACATCTTGTGTTATTTTAAGCTTTTTGCCATTCTTTTTATTTGTTTAAAACAATATAGAATTTTCTTCTCTTTTGGCTATGACCGATACTTTATTTTTTTTCTTCTAAGGCTTTGCATATGTGTACGTAGGGATGGAAAATTTCTCCCCTAAAACACATAAGCCTCCATGAAAATTGGACCCTTATTTTCTTTGATAACTACAGAAAGCTACTTAAAGCTGTGATGAAAGGCTTAAATCACAGTGAAAACAGATAAACCGTAGCTTCCCACTTCGCGGAAAAAAACATATCAATTATTTATGAAAACGGATATTCTAGCGACATCTGTTGAATTAAAATTGATCCAGTTTTGTTTGCAGTAGGCATCTGTAATAGTTGAAATTATGTCGAGATTCTAGAGCGTAAACACAGAGGTCATTAAAATCGTCTAGGGCAAGAAGGATTCCCCTTGTCTAGGCTTAAAAATAAACATTGAAGTTTGTCAACCAATTAGATCTAAACGAAAGCTATAAAATTTTGAGTGGTCCAATCAATAACCGAAAGGCGTGTTTCAACGGAAGACAAAGTAAAAACCTTTGGACCCAGCGATTAAAGAAATAATTAATGACCCTTTTATTCCCACAGAAATTAGAGGTGAACGCACTGCGGTGTAAACATCGACGTTCAAGGTAACAAATCCTGGGAATGTTTAGAATAACTGATACATTTATGAGATAGCGAACCATAGAGATCGAGTGCTTTTGGGCCTTACATGTTGAAAAACACACACGCGAAAATGCAAAGGAAAAATTATAAACGTGATACCTATAAAAGAAGGGCGGGAAAGCGAAGGAAAGTTGCTGGCAGGATTTTCAACCGTCGTGCAATTACTTATGATAGAAGGAGGGTATCAAGTTCGATGAAAATCGTACTAAAGAGAGGTGAGAGTGTTGGAAACAATGGGAGCTAATCGTTACCAATTTAAGATGAAGCGGACATATTGGGAAATCATTTTGGAATGAAAATTTCGCGAAAAAATAGACATTTTAGAAAGAGTGCAGCGACTGGACGAAGGAGCAATTCAGAGATTTCGGGCTGCTACAAAGGTCCTAGGGACATGATAATAGAGTTACAAAGGAAGGCAATAATACTAAACATATAGCAATAGATTAAATTCAGGAAAAGTAGGCATAGATAGATATTAGAGTTACACAAGACTGCAGAAGAAGTGACACGAGATAAAAGGTTGACGATCTCATGTGTATTTTAAGACAATAACAATCAAAATTCGAACATGGTTCTTGTTTACGTTAGAGTAATAAGCCATTAGAAAAGTTATTAAATTTAACGTAGGGCTTATGGAATGTTTAGATAAAGCAAAAGATATAAAAATTAACTGCTCTAAAATAAAATGAAATTTACAAGCGAGGTACCAAAATTTGAGACGTAATCAAATGTCCAGACGTATGATTTATGTGAATCCTGGTATGAAAAAGATAGAAAATGGGGTGGAGATCGAGTCAGACAATAAAAATGACGGATATCCCAGAGTCAAATTGGTATATCTCCCATAGAAGTGTGGAAAATGATATATTAATTAATAATAGATGAAGGATGAAATTTTCCTAGAGACAACACGCATCAGGAAAAGTGTGGAGAGGATAAGGAAAGGGTAAAGAACGGGGATAAGGGATGATCCAAGTGGAGAAAAGCGATACAATTCTAAGTTTTCCGTGAAATTAATAAATACGGTTTGGAATATAATTAATTATAGAGTTATGAGAAATAACATAAGAATAAAGAAGAAATTTGTGGAGAAAAACGTCGCGAATAAAAGAAAATTAAAAAAAAAGGTAAAACTCAAATCTGCGACATAAAGAGAGAGAATACGGGTGAAAATGGAAAAGCTCATATAGGTGACAATAAAATTAAGTAGAATTTAGATAAATTGAAATTCAAAACTGCATAGCAAAGATTTCGACATGGATTTAATCATTTTTCGCACGAGATGCATAAAATTGAGATGTATATATATGTTATTGAGGGCGGACCTATCGCAAATTGAGAAAAAAAAGGAACACAAAAACATGATATGCTAACTAAATTTTGTATGAACTGGAGGACAAAGGAAGTTTGGGCAATTAACGCAGACTTACTCGATTCGGACCCTATCGAGTTAGAGACGTGAGATAAAAACAGACCACCGCCCAGAGCCGGACGACAGAAGATCGTATGGAGGCACAATCGAAATTAGTGGCAGATATGTTCAAATTTACGAGTTGATAGGAGATAGAATTTATTATCAAAAGAAATTCAGATACGTCTTTTGGAACCTGAGAGGGGTATAAAAGATCGTGCACACCAGTTTGAAGACAGTCAGTCGAGATTTTGAAAAAAGGTGGATGCGCCGCAGTACTACGTTCTTGGTAAAATTAACAGTGAAAAATCTCTAAGTGTTAAATTTTAAATTAGTCCCTGGACTTAGAGAGTTTCGGCAAAAGTACAAGTACTAAAATCAGTGAAATTTAAAAAAGTCAGTTAATTTAATCAAACAGTGTTAATAAAAAAAAATAGAGTTTAAACTCAGTGCTTAAAAGTGTTAAGTGAAAAGTGCAAAAAAGTGATTAGTGAATTATTTAAATTTTAAAATAATTATTTCATTCAAAGTGAAAACATTCAAATTCAATTGAGAGTTTTATCGTTAATCTAGAGTGAACGTGTTCTCGAATTGATATTTAAAAATAGATTATAATTTAGTATCAATTTTGTTTAAAAATATTAATAGTAAATACTTACATCTTAGTTTAAAAGAAACACAAAAACAAAAAAAGGATACAATAATAAACGCTCAAACCTTTGTTCGAAAAGTAACAGTTCGAAAAAAAATTAATTGTGGATAGTTTAAAATATTGGTGAAAACAGTGCGATTTGGGAGAAAGTTTTAACAGATATTTAATTTATTCAGAATCGAGATAATTAAAAGTTTGCGCAATTCGGAATAAATTTTCTTATAAATTTATATTAAAAAATAATAAAAAAGGGGTGAAAATAACAAAAAATAGTTCGACCTAAATAATTTATAATTGTCCGGCACATCCATAGCACAAAATATTAAATATCAGCTAATTTATATGAATCAAGCAAGAATAAAATATGAAATAGGAATAAATAGTGGAAAAGATTTATTTTGAAATTAGTTGGAAAATACAGTTAATTAGGTAGGATTTCTTCGACAAGGTTTTGTTGTGTAGATCCCAACCGGAAAAATCTTGATGGGGGTGAGTTTTCCTTTTTATAAATAATTTTCAGGTCCCAGGAGGCAGAAGAGTGCTGTGGAAGTCATGGTATATCTATTTAATTATTAAAACAACAAAACTAATTACACATTAATATATGTATATTGTGTATTTATATATATATGTATTTATCTATATAAATATAAAATAATATATTGTATATAAAGAATATATATATTTATGAATAATGTATTTATATATATGTATTTTATTTATTAATCGAAGCATCGAAATGGTAGCGATCTTAAATACCTACCCATGGACACATCTATATTATTGAAAAAGAAAGTATGTATTTATTAATATTCAAGTCCATGTAGAATCATATATTTTATATTTATTTATTAATATATGTACTATTACTTGACATATTTTGGCAATCGAGATATGTGTATTTATATATATATTTATATTTATTCTCCACTTACCTCTAGTAAACTTACTAAATTCGGAAAATGAAATAAATAGTTTACTTCAAAAAAGGAATTAAAAATATTGGAATTAATAATGCACAAAAGAAATAAAGAGGCACAACTGACTTCTAAGGAATTTCTTGAATAAACAATCTCACATCTAGGTTAGTGTGTCAAAGGAGGTGTTTACATTATCGATTTGTTTATAAACAATGCGCACATTGGAGAACTGGGTCAGTTACATGGTTTGAAAACGACCTTGGCCGCAACTAGACAATTATCAGGATGTCACTGTGCAATGTGCAGCGACTTGGGTATTCACAAATACCTATCATTCACAAACGACAATTGAAAAATCACGGGTTAGTAAGATTTATATCGAATAATAACATGAAACATTTAGATATCATTGATTAGATAGTCGCATAGGTTTTATTAGTTACCTGAAACAGCTGGAAGCTGCGTGCTCACAAATACCTATCATTCACAAACGACAATTGAAAAATCACGGGATAGTAAGATTTATATCGAATAATTACACGAAACATTTAAATACCATTGATTAGTTAGTCGCATAAGTTTTTATTAGTTATCTGTAACAGCTGTAAGCTGCGTGCTTACAAATACCTATCATTCACAATCGACAATTGAAAAATCACGGGTTATTAAGACTTATATCGAAATATTATACGAAACATTTGAATATTATTGATGGAGTGTTCGCATAGATCCCATCAGTTGCCGGAGATAGTTGAGAGTCGTGTACCCTCTTATGTGGCAATCAATTACATGAAACAGTTGAAAAATCACGGGATAGGATGAACTAAATCTAATGTTGAACCCTGGAGGAAAAATTTAAAATAAATACAGTTCATCCATAGGAGGCAGTGGTCACTTCTATAACAAGACCATTAACCAAACAAAATAGAGATGGCGAATCTCTTAAATAAAAACGTCAAAACCAAACAAAAACAAAAAGCCTGGAGTTCGATAGCTCTCCAAAACAAACTATCAATAAGATCTTATTTTATTAGTATTTATTCGTATCACCTTATTCTTATGTATTTATTTGGTAACCAAACTTAGAGCTTCGCAGAGTTCTTTGTACGAGATCCGAGCTTGGAATGCGAAGTAGATAGCCTCGTATTGCAAGTTATAAACCTTTCCCAAAACTTATGTATACATATATTTATTCGTATGTACTGTTTACTGGAGAATGCGGACCTGCATACAGCTTGCATTTTAGGTCTTCTGGACCACCCTCGCATTTTCTCTTAAACGTGGAATGAGGATTCACGACCCGTAATTCCACACCAACCGTGAGTATATGATTGCATATAGGACGAAACAGGTTCGCCCTAAGTAAATTGTAGTCCAAAGAGGAGTCGGAATTTGGGAGTATCAAGGCTCGAGAGAAGACCTGAAGGCAGTGCATGATGACGAAGGAAGATTTTATTGGGACGCGGTAACTTAGGTACCAATCAATTGAATCGTGTCACAAGATTGTGCGAATTTCTAGTCGACTCTCGATCACCTTGTTTACTTGCAGGAGGATAGGAGCCAAATTATGCCAGTAAAGGGTTATTCTGAGTTCGTCAAATATGCAATTAACTAATTACATTAACCTACTTAATCAATCTTTACATGTACCTTATAGCAGCAGAGTCATAAAGGAGTGACGCCAACAGATACAAGAGTTTACCAAAATCAAATTTACTAACAATTAACCATTTGAGTTATATTTAATTACCTGTCCGAATATATATGTATAATATCTTTTACCAGCGTTTAGATAAGACTTCGTTAGGGTGCAGGGAATTTGAATAGTACAATAGGAAAGTTAACTCATTTAGAGAAATCATTTAAGTCTAGATTATAACAAGATTTTAAGGTAAAGGGCACGTTGCGCGCCAAAAATGTACCGTAAATAGCTATTACTAAAGTTATAAAACATCAAAATTAATGTTAATATTCAAGTTGTATAAACCTACCAAAAGTTAAAATATGTTGACCCAAAATAGAAAATATGTTACAAAATCACGGAAAAAATCCAACAAAAAAAGTTGATAAAAGTTTAATAATTGCAAACTAAAGTGCCGAAGAAAAGTATTAAATAGTTAAATATGTTAATATGAACTTAACAGCATCCGAGATAAACCGTAGAATAAATTTGTATACCGAAAGATTTGTGTATAAAACATTACAACGATGAGTAGGTAATATATCTTGTCGTAAGAAATATTATTTAAAAAAAACTAAGCAAGGTGTGTCATCTATAATAAAATAAATGTTGAATCCCAATTATGTAATTCTAAATGACAGAGTGTATTAATACAAGTAAACACTAATTGATAAAGTAAATTATTATCCAAGGTACTCATAGATTCGAACCAACTATAAAACATGATCATGAAAGTAAAAAGTATAAAACCCGACGTATATGTACTTGTATGTAATTATAATAATGTCATTAGCGAATGCACCGCGAACCGAGAACTGTGTATATAATAATAATAATAATTCAATGAACTGAAACCCAACGCATTATAAAATTTACCTAAATGCTCGTAGAATAACGAAACCAACTGTAATCCGATTTACAATAAAAATCCCATAATAAGGTATGTACAACCAAACGACTGCTGTGAAACGAAATAATACTTTAGTAAAGGTTTGTCTTCAAAATAATTAATATAAATTGAATTTATAATTTATGAAAAAAAATTAAATCATTGAGAATTCAACCACTCATGTTGAAATTGGAACGAAGGAAGAAAGTTATAATAGATTTCTTATCTTAGCAAAAAAAATAAAATTTGCTGCTCAAACAAAGTTCTGTATAACCTTTTAACAAAAATCCCTAGAGTAGGTAAGTTATAACAAAGCCATGAATGATCCACCAATTCAATTTAAATATGCAACATATACACCAATCATTTCTTGTATGAATTTAATAACCCTTCACGGAAGCCATACTAACAGAAAATGATAAATACGCAAAGTAGTGTAGAAAATAAAATTCCTTCTCAATAACAGCCAAATAATAAACCCAATTAACGACATCTATATTTGCAACAAGATGAGTTAACAAAAGTTTTAATTTCTGAATAAAATAAATTACATTAGATTCGTATAGCATTTAAATTCCCACAGTAATTAATAAGATAACCCCAAAGAAAGCGCTATAACATAGAAATATAACCCCAAAAGTTAACTTAAATCTCCAAAAGTTTAAAAAAAATAATCCTTTTCAAATCAGCACCCAAAAATCAAAGTACATTATGATAACTATTCATAATAAAATAATATGCCGTCTCAAATGCAATGCGCTTTTGTAAATGAAACGCTATCAGATTATTAAAGCAAATTAACATGAATTTAAAAATAAACTGTTTTACAATTTAACCCCTCGAGACTAACCAACATATGTAATATGTGAATTACAGGTAATAACAGCACCTATCACTCGTAACACACATTAGGATAAAGGTTTCCAAATAACCCATGATTTAACCCCTCAAAACTATTCCTAAAAATATTATGCCTGTGAAAGATTTAAGATTTTAGTAATTGTTAAAAATTTGAAATTAACGCAATTGCAATCAAAATACGTGAGCCATGGTAAATTGAAAGGAACCGACAATAATTCAAAACGTTTAACCTAGAGCAAGATGCCAATAAATTCCCATTAAATAATTCATCAATCCAAGTTATTGATAGATTCCAAAGAAATTAACACAAACTATATACAAAACTTCAGTAAAAGCAATCAACAACTCAACCGAAAACTATAAAATAAAGTATTTAATATGACCTCTTATCCATGATGATAAAGATAAACTGGACCTTGATTATTCCCATTGAATACTTGACGTCTCATATCCAACGGCAATGTGAAGGAACCCAGCAACGCTGAAAAGCATGATTAGACGCATTTAAATAATAAAGCAAAATTAAGGTTTAACTTCGAAATACATGAAAGGAAAAACATTCCCAAATAAAATTATAAATAATTTACTTCCATGAAACAAAATGAGGATTATTCCAAAACCCGAAAGAAGGATTCCCAAGGAAAGAAGTAGAAAAAAAAAATTTCCCATGTTTATTTTTTTTTTTTAAATATTTCAAATATATTCTGATAAGAATATTAAGCAAAGTTGTAAGAAGTCAATTTAAGTTTACAAAAGATGTCCGTAAGATATAATAAACTTGAGTGGTTTATGAAGTTAAAAGTCATTTAGAAAATATGAAATATAGTAATCTCGAAACGAAAAAAATTACATAACGTGTTGTGACATTAATCGCAATAATGTGATAAAATACGAAATTACAGTCAGGTAGTAATTATTTTATATTATAAGCCGAAATAAAATTTAATTGTATATTGTAGCAATCGAAACACCGTTATAATATTATGTTAATCTTAAGTCGCAAAAATAGAATTTATTAAAATGAAGCAAATATTGCATAAAAAAAATTAATGAAACACCGAAACCTGAAATAAATTATGGTAAGAAGTTGACATATAAATCCATATTAATATGTTACGATGAATCAAGTTTTTTATTTTTTTAAGAAATTAAATTTCATTTCAAAAGTAAAATAAAATCAAAGCAGGTTTTCAGTAAATTATTAGAAAGCATTGAAGAAATATGCTGCAATAAAATAAAATATTGAACGCGTGAAAGCAAAAATTTTTGACAATAATTAGAATTTACAGAATCATAACAGAAGGTATGAAATAATATTCCCAAAATCGTAGAAGTTACTGGTGTCGCATGACAAAATTTTATGAACTTGTAACAATTGTAACATGAAGGTAAAACAATAATAGTTTTAAAACAACATTTTGAAAAATTTGTTGCACAATAACCTCAATCATACTAAGAAAGCAATTACCATTTACATCCAATAATTAATTCAATCAAACTTAAAACCCGTGCTTAAATCTGTAATAAAATATTAGTGACATCGACCCCCCGTCTCTCAATATAAAAATGTTGAGTAGCATAACATTCAAAAGCAAATTTTATTCCCGAGATGATTGCAACAAAATTGAACCCCAAAATTAGAAAACAATCCCATTTCAAATTACCACAATGATAATTACAATAAGAGAGAATAAATCAATGTGAAATCAACTTACAAAATCTCGTAGCAATGTATTGTTCCAACCGGCCGCAATTAGAGTGAAATAGGCAGTAGGTATATTGGATTCCTACGATGGCACATAATAATAATACTCCGCCGGCCGTAATTCATCCAATAAATTAAGACAACCGCTATAATGCATAAATAAAATTATATAAAAACAATTACGATAATGGCAGTGATATGATGACAATTGCTCCAAGTTATCTTTTGAATAAATATAAGTTGAAGGGATATGAATTTAAAATTCAAAGTAAGACAAGGGAACACAAATATTTCAAAATGAGCTAAATAAAGTAGGTATTTAGCCGAATGGTGACATATTATTTACTACAACACAAAATTTGAGCCTCAATCTGAAACAAGCAGGATTAGAGCGTAATAAACTGAATAACAAAGACATGCTTACCAACACAAAACGAAACGGACGGGACCAAAGCACCCTCACAAGAATCTCAATGTAGCAATAAAAAAATTTATACCCAGTAAAAATGTGACATAAATTAACTAAGTTTACTATAGGTTTACCACGTTGTAGCGCCATTATAACAAGATTTTAAGGTAAAGGGCACGTTGCGCGCCAAAAATGTACCGTAAATAGCTATTAACTATGTTGATGCGCCAAAATGTGGCGTAATAAATGGAATTCTTAGCTTAGTGCTCGCTACATGTGTTTGTATAATATGTGAAACATGTGTGAATAAAATAAGGAAATAACCAGAGCATGAGACATAATGAAAACTCTTATTAGTAAAATAAAGATTTATTCATATAAACAAATAGATTAATAAATTAATAATCATGATTAAGATGGGTGAAGAAAAATATTATATCTACAGGGTCGTGCCTTCCCTCGAAGAGACAAGGTCACGTAAACGAAGTTAATGTCACGTAATAATTATTTAAAAATGAAACTAAACTGAAAATATATTATGAGCGCCATCCTATTTTTTAGATAAATAGGAAAACTTGATATAGCTAATTTAAGGATAAACCATGATTAAAGAATTAAACTACATTACGTAGGTTGAAGTAGATTCCTTGCGTGAGTACTCTGGGCCGGTTCCCCGAATCCATCTCGTAGTGTGTTGGTAATGTCGACCTGCTGGCTGCCAGATTAAAACTCCTCTTCGTTCCTTGAAATGCGTTACGCCACCTCGCGTCCGCCGTCCAAGGTCACGTGGGAGCATGGTAGTGATGTTCGTTCGCTCGAGGAAGTCAGCAGTGGAATCGTCACTGCTACAAGATTTGCAATGGAAAGACCAATTCAATTTTGAAACTCAACGCCTTGATCAGAATCAAAAGGGTTACCACAATAATGAAAGTAATTAAAGTCCTATATCATAAACCAAAAAAATTACACAACGTTTGATGGAATTTAATTACAATATAAATACGAAAATATTTGCGTTCAAGGTCGTAAACAACGTATTAATTAGTTAAGTACATATGTCTATAAAGATATACAGTACAAGAGAGCTATATGAGCTTTTCCATTTTCACCCGTATTCTCACTCTTTATGTCGCAGATTTGAGTTTTACCTTTTTTTTGAATTTTCTTTTATTCGCGACGTTTTTCTCCACAAATTTCTTCTTTATTCTTATGTTATTTCTCATAACTCTATAATTAATTATATTCCAAGCCGTATTTATTAATTTCACGGAAAACTTAGAATTGTATCGCTTTTCTCCACTTGGACCATCCCTTATCCCCGTTCTTTACCCTTTCCTTATCCTCTCCACACTTTTCCTGATGCGTGTTGTCTCTAGGAAAATTTCATCCTTCATCTATTATTAATTAATATATCATTTTCCACACTTCTATGGGAGATATACCTAATTTGACTCTGGGATACCTGTCACATTAATTGCCTGACCTAAACTCCACCCAACTTTCCATCTCTTTCATACCAACATTCACATAAACCATACGCATTGACATTTGTTTAGGTTCAAATTTTTTGGTACCTCGCTCGTAAATTTCCCTTTATTTCAGAACCATTCATTTTTATGTCTTTTGCTTAACTAAACATCTCATAAGCCTTATGTTAAATTTAATTGCTTTCCTAATTGCTTATTACTCTAACGTTAACAAAAACCATGTTCGAATTTTGATTGTTTAAATCCTAAAATACACATGAGACCGTCAACCTTTTATCTCGTCTCATTTCTTCTGTAGTCTCGTGCAACTTGTTACGTAATATAATCCCCCTACATAAAAAGGATGGCCACCCTATAGCAACACTTGGTCACCTCACTCTGGCGACCACGCGACCAGCTGGCCGCCGCGTGATCGGCACGGACCACACACAGCGTCTTCAGCTAGACACTGCTCGCTACCGCCGCGCTTCCGCAGTCCAGTACCGACCTCGGTGGTAGCAACAGGGTCTCTTGCGAGCGGACCGCAAACACTCGCAATGTCTGGCGCGCATAATTACGCGATATTAGACGCGATCTCGTTCCAGTTTTCTAACTAAATGCATTGCGCTACCAATTTCCAATCATGTTTATTATCTCGGCTCGAACTAAACTCAATGGAGTCTCGTTTCCGGGTAAATTACGAGTGCATATCATCACCTCAACAGTACCGCCGCCTTTGAGCGCGGGAAAACCTGGGTCAACATGATGTACCCTACCACATCTCAAGGCGAATCGTAAGCTTTCTCAGTATACCCCTTTCTTGTGTTCAAATCAGTTAACTTCATGTAAAATCCACGCTTCATCCTATCGTCAATTTAGGAAGAGAGTAGAGAGATCTATGTCAACCCAGTATTTCTCGAGATGATTAATATACCTTGTGCCTTTCTACCCATGTGTTATAATTGTGTGTTGACCTTTCCAACCTCCTCACCGATGGACGAGCTGATGATTAAAGGAGCTGCTCACCCCTGATCGTACACGAGTCTCATCTGCTTGCCCTTCACTGAGCTAGTCAATTCATAACCAGGTTCGATTCCGGTTTATCCATAACTTAGCAAACTCTAAGATCTATCTACCCTGATAATTATGTAAAATGCCTACTTTTCCTGAATTAAATCTATCGCTATATGTTTAGTATTACTGTCTTCCTTTGGTACTCTATTATCATGTCCCTAGGACCTTTGTAGTAGCCCAAAATCTCTGAATTGTTCCTTCGTTCAGTCGCTGTACTCTATCTAAAATGTCCACTTTTTATGCGAAATTTTCATTCCAAATCGTTTTCCCAATACCCCCGCTTCACCTAGAATTGATAAAGATTAGTTCCCAATGTCCCCAACACTTTCATTTTTCTTTATTACGATTTTCATCGAACTTGACACCCTCTCGCTCTCATAAGTAATTGCACGATGGTTGAAAATTCTGCCAGTAATTTTCCTTCGCTTTTCCGCCCTTTTTTATAGGTATTACGTTTATAATTTTTCCATTGCATTTTCGCGTGTGTTTTTCAACATGTAAAAATCTCCAAGGCACTCGATTCCTGGGGTTCGCCATCTCATGAATGTATCCGTTATTCTAAAAATTCCCTAGAGTTTGTTATACTAAAACCTTGAACCGTTCGATGTTTGTATTAAAGTGCCTTCACCTCTAATTTCTGTGGGAATGAAAAGGTCATTAATTATCTCTTTAAAGGTTGGGTCCAAAGGTCATTCCTTTGTCTCTAGTTGACGCACGCCTCTCCGTTCACTGATTGGTTACTCAAAATTTTATAGTTCTTGTTAAAATCTAATTGGCTGTAAAAATTCAATGTTTGTTTTCAGGCTTAAAAAGGGATTTACCCTGTTTCGAGACGATTTTAACGACCTCTGTGTTTACGTTCTACAATCTCGATATAAGTCCAACTCTTACAGATGTCTACCGCAAACAAAACTCGATCAAATTTAATTCAACAGATGTCGCAGGGATGTCCGTTTTTATAAATAATTGATATATTTTTAATACGCAACGTGGAAAGCTACGGTTTATCTGTTTTCACTGTTGACTGAAGCCATTCATCACAATCTGCGGGCGTCTTGAGTGAAATTTATCCACACAATTCTTATCATAGAATCCCGTCTGACTTCAGGATCAAGCATTGAAGACCATTGGAGAAAGATACTTGCTCCCACAATCTTAGATCCGATGGATTCCCGTGCTTCTCTGCTTTAATCTCATTTTTTATATTTTAAATTTTTATTTTTAATCTATTTTCTTTATTTTCCTATTATGTAAATATTATCTGTACTTATACCCTCTATGGGATGTCTGGGATTGCACTCACCTCCCCACATCCTGGAATAAAGAATTTATTTATTTATATTTATTTAAATATTTTTTTAACAATAATGCTGTGTCTGAATAAGTATGAAGAGAGGATGTACCGCCAAATAACGAGAGACGACGTACTTATATATGCAGTCTGAATACATTAATTATAACTAACTGTTCACGTAAACGTATGCAGAGAGATAGATGATGCATGCAGCATCATACTCGATGATATGATGATAACTGAGCCTAAAAAAATGTAATGCTAATTTATTTTACGATTTAAGACAAAGAAAAAGTTTATGCAAATCAGTTTATTCAAAGAAAAAGTATTTTCGAATTTTGGGGGAGTTCGGGTAGTAAAGCTAGTAAAATATTATATATTTTTTTAATATGAATTATAGTAAAAAAACTTATGAGCAAAAATTTATCAAACATATTATTTGTAGTCATTGTTTCGTGAACAAATTCTATTTATTTCTTCTTATCTGCCAATAAAAACGTTGAGCTGAACGAAAAAGAAAACTCTCATTTACGCAAAGGAAAAACTTTATAATCAAACTTTTATAATGTTGAACGGGATGAAAATTTATTGTGAAGAGTTTTGAACCCTAATAACTTGTTCCGTGTGCCTCGAGGGACAGATTTGACATCGTAGGTAGATAAATTAATAATATTATTTAAATTCTTTGAAGTTCATTTATATTACACATATCTGCCAATATACTCACATTTTCACCGATCTGATTTTGTTATGTAGATGTTATGGAGCCAGGGCCGGCTCAGGATCAAACGGCGCCTGGAGCTAGTAAAAACCTCAAGGGCACTGTGTTAGGTATTACCATGATTTACTCTGAGGTATATCCTGTTATGGACACGTGTCGAATCCGGAGATTTGAAAATAGTTCATACTACGCATGCGCAGTTCGCGTAATATGAACGGTAAATCAGTTGAAACATTCATTCCTTCTCTTTAAAAGGAAACTCTATTTACAGCGGCGTCATTGTACGGAGAACTGATATAAAATATTGCTAATTTATTGAGAATCTCTTCAAATTATTCTCCATCTCTAGGCCCTTTACTAATGAATTGATAGGTTCCCTGTTAAACTTTTAATAAAAAAGGAATATATAATCGCGATGTCCGAATACGTGTTCATAAAGATTATTATATTTTCGCATTTCATCACTATATATTATCAGGGCACGTGCACATGAAACGGCCAGCTATCCCGTTTTTAACCGGATTTAATAAATCAGCAATACTCATTTTTCTCCGTGGGCTTGGAATTACTTTCATAGAAACTATCGCTCAATTGGGCGCGATTGCCTCCCACCCGGCGTCGATTTCAAAGTAAAAAGCAAAATCAGATCCGTGAGAAAAACCACCTCCCGTGACATTACAATAATGCGGTTTGATGCCTAGCATGACTTGTATCGTCGTCCTTTTCACTCAATCCCATTTATGTCGCTCCTTTCAAAAAACTGATTTCGACAGCTCGAACATTTTTATTTATTGAAAAATTAATTAAAAACTCTACGAATGTGTAAGCATCAACCATCAACCTAACATGTTTGTCCTACGCGTGAATGCACTGTTGCTTGAATTTAAACTTATTTTAAGGAAACGGTTTACGGAAACCGAAAAGTTCCCAAAAGAGTTTTTGTTTAGCGTATTGGAAATCTGTCATTATCAATTCAGCTAGGAAACTAGTTTATCCTAACTTCATTTTCAGCTCGACTTCATCTCATTATATATTATTATTAGAGGCCTTGTAAGTTTTCGTAAAGCAAAGATTTTAAATATAAGAGGCTACCAACATAACAATGAATTAAAAAAATACAAAAAAATTATTAAAAGACTAGCGCAGACCTGTGAAAAATCAAGAGATATTATAATAATTGTAGGACTTGCGAAAGAAATAATGTTCCTTGATACTTGGTAGTTCTTTTTTAGAGATTTTGTGGATGATCTTTCTCGACGATACTGAGAGATCTTCCACTCTGGAACGTGCCGCAAGTATACTAAGTATTATTTTTCAAATTAATAAATTGTGAAAAAACACAAATTAATCACATAAAATTTACTTGTACAGGCCGGGATATGAACCCGCGACCTTCGGCTTGCTAGTCGAGAGCCTTACCCCTCGACCACGGAGGCTCTCATGCTTTTATAATTGTGATATGTAGTTATATTCAAAGTGTGGCCGTTTTTTGACGATTTAGTACCGTACCCAAAATATTATTTCTTCTATAATAGCAACTCTCTGTATGAAATCGTAGATATGAAAATAATGATCCTGTAAAGTGAAAATTTTTCATAAGTTTCCTAACATGGGGATCGGTATGAAAGAAGAATGGTGTAAAGCTAGCGTAATACCATAATGACATCTATCGGCCAGGTTTATTACTCTGTTAATTTCCTGGGCTATGTAGATTTGAGCCCTTTGTGGCGTAACAAGAGTTCCGAGGTAAATAAATTCACCGATTCAAATGCATATTCACATTAATCGACAGTAACATTTAATTTTGTGAAACGTAAGCGGAGGCTCGGAAACAATACCTACGTATTTCACGAGTGTAACAGCTGAAAAAATTTCTAATGATATTATTTAACAATTTTAATATTGATAAATAGTTGTAGTTTCAATATCGCTCAACAGATATCGTTTGAGAATGTATATTGATAATCATTTTATTTAGTTTTAAGATATTTCCGAGGTGGCAGTAGTAACACCACGTGACAGAGACAACATGTCGGCCATACGCAAACGGTTACGACTACAGTCGATGCTAGCCAATCCCCAGCTCAACAGCTCAATACGAATTTCTTCCGTTGCCAGAATAACTCAGGTATGTCCTGATAAACTGACTCGTAATCTAAGTATATTGATAAATAAAGGATAATCACACCACAATAATATAATTATAATTTTAAATTTTTTTATCTGAAGGGTATTCAAGGGGTTCCCAAAGTAAAGCCGTTAGAGGGTAAGTGAAAAACTTGGGGCACGTAGAAGCATTAGGAGCGGAATGGCGTTGAAGGGTCTGGGATTCAAAGTTTGATTCCCGGTAAATTAAATTTAAATAACTCTCAAAAGAATTTGTAAGATTTCCATAAAATATTGCCGTTTTAACGCACCATAGTATGGTATAGAATACTGCCGACATCCCAGAATTAATATCAAAGTAAATCGATTTCTTTAATAATTATTCAAGAATGGTAAAAATATTCAATCTGTTTTTATTTACGCGGTGTGCTATCGAGGGAAATATTTTCTTTGATAGCCAAAAAATATATTTGTATGGTTTCCTAATAAGGTTGAAGATTTTTTACATTTCAGATTACATGCAAAATTCTGCGGCCATGTGGTAATTCATATTTTTTGATTATATCATCCTCGAGGCGATGAGATTATAGAACGAAAAAGGGCATAGAACCGACAAACATGTTGTAGATATATGTTGTATAGTAATAATAAAACTCGGCCTCCGTGGTCGAGGGCTCTGGTCTCGGGTTCAAATCCCGACTAGTTATAAACTAATGTTGACTGGGCCATAATGTATTCACGTCTGTATTGCAGCTTATCCTATCCATACACTGTACTTTAAGAGCACTGCCTAGTTATAAACTAATGTTGACTGGGCCATAATGTATTCAAGCCTGTATTGCAGCTTATCCTATACATATACTGTACTTTACGAGCACTGCCTAGTTATAAACTAATGTTGACTGGGCCATAATGTATTCACGCCTGTATTGAAGCTTATCCTACCTATCTTGTGTGGGATTGCACTTACCTCCCCACATTCTGAAATAAACAATTATTATTATCCTATACATACACTGTACTTTACAAGCACTGCCTAGTTATAAACTAATGTTGACTGGGCCATAATGTATTCACGCCTGTATTACAGCTTATCCTATCCATACACTGTACTTTAAGAGCACTACCTAGTTATAAACTAATGTTGACTAGGCCATAATGTATTCACGCCTGTATTGCAACTTATCCTATACATACATTTTACTTTACGAGCACTGCCAAGTTAGAAACTAATGTTGACTGGGCCTTAATGTATTCACGCCTATATTGAAGCTTATCCTATATATACACTGTTCTTTACGAGCACTGCCTAGTTATAAACTAATGTTGACTGGGCCATAATGTATTCACGCCTGTATTGCAACTTATCCTATACATACACTGTACTTTACGAGCACTGCCTAGTTATAAACTAATGTTGACTGGGCCATAATGTATTCACGCCTGTATTGCAGCTTATCCTAGATGTACGTACTTGTTATATTATTATATAACATTGTAAACATATCCATGTGTACATTATTTAGCCTAGTACGCAAATGATACTTTTTTCTGTATCAAATGTACATGAAATAAATAAATACGTTGGGATGCCAGCACTGGTTTCCGAATTTGGGAACAGTTGGAACATGAAAATAATGGAAATTAAAAGATTATCTTTATTTTTTATGTTCAATGTTAATGTAATAGCAAAAATATTTTAAATATAATTTTTACATAACCTCTCTGATTATTTCACACCTGGAATTTAAATAAGCCGAAAGGAAAATAATGAATAATTCTTTGTACTGGAAATAAATTATTGGAACACGGGAGATTATTGGTTTTTAAAACTTGGAAAAATGTTGGTCTCATTATTCTGCAACTGACAAGCAATATTATAATAAAAAAATAATAATTAATTAAATAAGAATTCATTAAATTCATTCTATGAAAAAAAAATATTCTTTGACATGGTTTAATGTTTACATATTCTTCGGGTTTTCCTCAACACAATTTCCTATATAATTTTTTAACTCTAATGTTCTCCAAAATGCCCTGGAAAGAATTTCAGACTTGTGATGTCCCGAAAGAAACCATTCATCTGTTTTGAATGCAATTACTAATGTTATCCAAATTGACCCTGGTAATAAATTACATCTTTGCGATTCTTTCAAGGATAAAGAAACCACCCTGTCACTTCGAATGCAATCAACATTGTTCTCAAAATATGTTGTGACAGCATCTCCATTCCATTGTAAGAATATTATGTGCTAAATACACAATTTGGCTGTCCTGAAACGGGAATCCTTCCCAGTTGGACAGACAAAGGTTCATTTTGTTTTGTATTGTTTGTAATTTATATATATAAAATATAACTCAAAGTGAATATGGGATTATTTGTTTTGTGTGTGTTTTTAAGGTAATTTGAAACATTTTTATCATATAATGTGGGGCGAAAGTAAAGTCATAATGTGAATTGGCTGCCATTTTGTTGAAAATGAAAAAAATTAGGCTCTGTGTTCACGGAAAGTTTATTTAAAGGTGTAAAATTGATGACATTAAGATGAAAAAATGATATCGGTCAAATGACCACCTCCTGAGTTGATCCACATTTGTGCTCGTTTTAAGGTATTTTGAATTGTTGCTCGAAAAACAACTGGAACCAAATTGAAGATTTCTTTTTCAATGCCGGGTTTCAAGACTTGCAAGGTTTGTGGTTTGCTGTGGTAAGCGCGAAATTTCAAAAGCCCTAAAGGAAGAAATCTGGCGCCGTCAGATCTGGCGATCTGGCCGGCCAGTTCAAATCGCCAAACCGGGAGATCACACGTCCCGGAAATTGGTGTTTCAAAATCTCGATTGTTGCCCGAGCTGTATGAGCGGTTGCCTCGTCCTGCTGGAACCAACGATGCTCGATGCCCAATTCAGCAACTTACGGCAAATAAATCGTTTAACATCTTTCTGTAGCGCGCACCAGGTATGGTTATGGTGGTGCCGTCGGCGTCCTAAAAAAATAAGGGACAATCACTTTTTAACTGCAAATGCCCCACCAAACATTTACTTTTAGGGGATGCAATGGCTGTTCCTGCATTTCGCGTGGATTTTCCATACCCCAGAAATGGAAATATTTTTTATTTACTTAACCATTTAGGCGGAAATGGGATTACACTTCGTGCACCAACGACCTGCAGGCTGCAATTGGTGAACGGTTTGCACTTTGTATGGGAACATGTTCAGGTCTTTTACCAAAATTCGACGCAACGAATGTCTAGTGATGACAAATGTATGCACCTTTGTCTCGTCGATGTTTGTGGACGCTCAGCCAAACGCCTAATTGTTCATGCACATGGTGAAACTCTCGCTGCGTTAAAACAAAAGATCGGAAATTGGTCAAATAAGCAGTAACAATAATATAATGTTCTTCATGTGTGTATCGCTCCATTGCTTATTGTCAACGAACTGTATATCTGTCTACAACATAAATGTCAAAGCACAATGACATTTGATGCTATTTGCAAAAATATGGCACATTCACATTATGAAATTACTTTTGCCCCACCTTAAAGAAATAATTAAAAGCAAACATTATTGTAGGTTCTCAGTAAGAATTTCAGTTAACAAAATATATGTTTTTCTTTTCTTTCATGTGATCAAATTAGTTTAAAAAACATGTTCCATACATAATAACAACACGAGCATTATTTGTCTGTATAAGATATACGGAAGAGATAAACCGATAAAAGTGTGTTGTGGGCGTGTCAGTGCGACCGAAGCAATTTAAATTTTATCTTACTTTGAGTAAATATTTCAAGTTATTTCTTGTTCAGATGTTCAATTACATTGGCTTGTCGGAACCTACGATTCGATTATGCAAATTGTCGATATCAGTTTTCTATACAATCGGTATTGTTTGATGCCAAGTGGCATTTAAAATGGAGTATATGTAAATGGAAAAAAATAAGTTCTTTCGATCGTGTTTAAATCACTGGAAATAAGATGAGAAATGTAAAGGAAGCATTACCTTAGATGATGTTGATTTTATTTGAATCCTGTTAGTTTCTTGATAATTCTATCGCATGAATAACTTACAGGTTATAGGTGTACACCCCATACAATTACAATTAATGTTATTTTTCCTTAACACGATTTTGTTTAAATTTAACACACGATGATATTGATATTGGTGATGCAATTTAAAAACGATTTAATGGTGGTTTCACGAGAATAATTATCATAACAGCTAGATAAGATGACAATATTACGAATCAAAACAAATGACATATGTGTGTATACTGGCGCAGGTTTTGTTTCTTCTGTTATTCTTAGGTGAGGCTTGAGGAAGGAGAGGAGAAAAGGAAACAACACTTTTTATTCAGGATATTGGTATGTGAATAATCATAAAAGTGTTTTAATATTAAAAATGTACATAACACGTTTCTGGGAACTGTCCGTTCAGTGTTGCAGATGCATATTCCTTGTATAATAATAATATGTTATCGCCAGCACGTTAAAATTATAATAACAGCATGGTATCAAAAGCTTGTTCTTTATTTAACAACGAGTATTATTCGAGTGACAATCTCAAGTCATTTAGAGAAGGTATTGCTGTGTATTTTTTTGCTAACCGTTATCTTCAATTATGTTAATTACACGTTTCTTCTTTCAGCCCATAATAACGAGACTCTGAGATAATTAGCGAGGTAATTTGAGTGAAGAGAGGCCATTTCTTCATCAAATTAATAACGTCTTAGTTCAACTGGAGCAAAAGTTTCCCTTTGGGGAAAACTTTATATTTAGTTGTTTTACATCAAAATTGACGACGAAGTATCAAATATTAAATAAACGTGATCGAAATAAGCAAACTAAATATCACGAGGGTTTAAATATGCTTGACGATGCTGACATTGAGAAAATTAAATGAACAAGTGATGATTAGCATTTATGCCGAATATGATTTGGGATTTTCACGGCGTATCATGATTTATTTTGGGATATTATGCCAGTTTCAGTCGCGTTACAGTCTCCATCACAAGGATAGATGATGCTTTTGATGGAAACTGTAACGCTAATTATTAAATACAAATCACGATGGCATTCATGCCATTTTCTTGTATTTAATGTTTGTGTGTAATGGTTCAGATATTTTTAGTTGTTTATTCTTTGCTTTCAAATAGTCCGAAACTAGGTTAACTTTCATACAATCTTTTTATTTTTTACAAATTTACTTATTACAAAAAACTTTTTCAACTAACGCATTTCCTCCACAAATTTCTATTGATAATATTTCAAAGGAAAATGGAAAACGAACTCAAACGTCCTACTTTTAGATTCAATGCATGAAGTGAAGAAGTAAAACGAAAATTTTATCCGGATTTAATATGGATGGACGCGTTTCCAAAATCACGGTTAACTTTATATATTTTTATTTTTTATTACCCAGATTTGACCGAGATTCTTCTCTTCGACACTCTTTCTTCAACAACCCTACTCTGTATATAACGTATATAGGGTGGGAGCCGGCACCGTGCCACCATTACGGATACCGTGTACAGTGTACACTGTACAGCCGTTTGGCCAAAAACTAGCAAGTGTGTGAAAGTACGATTAAAAAGTTTTTTGCCATGATTTTTTTTCTTCATTTTTCGGTGGTTCTACTATACACAATTTATAATATGGCAGTTCTGATTGCATAATATTTAATAACACAACGAGTAGAATCCAGGAACCTACTCCTAGTTATCACACTTCTTTAATAAGTAAAACCAATCTCAAAGTTTTCATTGCGCGGTTGTGTTTTCATTACGGATGTTAGAAATGGAGAGGATGAAATCGCCGCCCATTTGTCAGCATGGCACGGCTTTTAACTTAATAAATTATTAAAAAAAATTAGATTAGTATTACAGGACGATTAAGTTGGGTTACGTAAAGATTTTATGTATGGCAATCTAATAAACATTAACTTTTCACTCTAGTGTTATTAGCCAGAGTTAAACAATAATCTATGCAAAAATTGCAGAAGAATAATATATCTACCTATGTCACCGTAGTATTCGTATAGCGCAGTTTTTGTGTAAAATCACCTAAAGGGCCCTAAAAACAACCTAACATATGAGTTTATCATTTTTTTTATTATTGGCTTTCCTTAAATATAAAAAATTAAATAAATTGACCATAAATATTTTAAATTCTGTACTTTTTTAATTCGTTTAAATTCTTATATATTTCATACTTGAAATAATCGATTAAATTATTTTTATGTACTTTTTAAAAACAATGTAAATCGCACATTTAAAATATCGTCAGTTTATTTTTTTTTTTATTTCCTTACTTAGTAGTACTTTGATTTCATATATATTTTTTTAAATTAAATACATTTTATGTTCTTTTAAAAGTCTATGCATCTTATTTTCAGTGATATTTACATTACTTTGTTTAAATATATCTTTTAAATTCTTGATAATTTTAACGTACTTTATATTATATGTAACTGACATGTGTCTAGCATGGCGGATCTCAATGACCGTAATAAACAATGAACTGAATAAAGAAAAAATAATAACGAAAATCAGTATAAAACAATTAATAGTAAGGAAAACGAGAAGTATTTGTTGTTAGGGAAATTAATGAATTAGTCTAATTAAAGGAAAATAAAGAGCTAGGGGCATTTTTTATTTCTTACATTAACTCTACACAGGAGGATATGGGGAAATAATTTCCCTTAAGGCCTCATCGTGGTGGTTTCTTTGAGCAAGGAGTGAACATAGGGTTTGTAGAGACCCATGGTGTATGTAAGAGAGAGGAAATACAAAGACCGGCAGATCGTTTCACAGCCGAGCTATTGAACTCAAGAAACGATCAGTTCTCATGTGACAAATGTCAACTGTGTACTAATGCTAGGCGCGCGATTTACGTATTTCTCGACTATGCACTGGTGCCGAAAGGATCAATGACGCTAGTTCCTCGAAGCATCTTCCATTGAAATACCGGTAGAACAAGGACAGCATTTTCATCTGGCACCTGTGCTCTACAGATTGTAATCCGCTTTTTAAGACAGGGGAATCTATCAAACAGACCGCCCGTTTCTGCACAGAGTCAAGGGAAGACATGATTAAACAAGTACTAATGTGACCAATACCTCAGCCATAGGTCACCCCGAATGGTGCTCTATGTTTAGTGACTTAGCAGGGGTGCTCGGGTTCATGGAATGAAGGATTTTTAGGTCTTGGCGGCGGATGCGTCTGCTCACCTACTGTGTGGCAGGCTGGATTTGGAGAGACTGGTTGAGGGAGATCTTTTTCCACTCCAGCAGTACTCTCTCGACCCATCGATGAATTCAAACATCCATCAATCCTGGACACTGACCCCCAGATTCCTACCCACCCCTCATATCTTTTTCCTTCTCAGATCTTTCCAGATCTCCTTCCTCCCCTTACTGGCATTAAAAAAACCATCAACACTGCATCCCCAAAGATGACATAGGCCCTTAAGGAAATTATTGTCCTCAAGGCCTTCTGTGTGGAGCTAATTGAACAATTATTAATTTAATTTTCAAAAGGAACGGTCCTAGATGCGACCGTATCTTTTCTGATTTTTCTATTACAAATTTTCGTTTAATAATCACTAATATTGTATTCAATAATTAAATATTTCAATTTGAGATTTTTCTCATTAAGTTACTTCAAAAATAAAAATTTCAATTTCACTTGTACAAAAAACGAAATAATAATTTGACATATTGAATTCTTCTTAGAATCTAAAATCGGTTAAAATCTAGATTCGATTCAGCAGAAAAACAATAATACCTAATGAAGTCTCTGGATTTGCCTACCAAAACTAAGGTACTGAAATCAGTCAGCCACCAGATAATGGAACGGAAAAGAATCTATAATAATATTTGCTAACATCCCCACCCGTATAGTCATTGACATGATTGCACTGGTAGAAAGATAAACAATATATGCTGGCGCTGCATTTGATAGTTTTACAAACAGTAGTAAATAAATAATGCAATGTTTTAAATTCCACGTCTGTACCCGCAGCCTCCGTGTGATCAAAGAACCGTGATTTTCACAAATTCACTAATATTCTTTCAATATTCATGGCAAAGTTCGTATCGAGATCCTTTCGGGAATATTATGGTTCAACCAAAGCAGTGACAAGAACAAGAAACCCATGGGATAAAATTGTTCATTTGTTTCAAAAAACTGAAGTAATAACATAACTTGAATATAACGTTCACAGAAATTGAAAATCAACTTTGAAAATTGATGAATTGAAATTTCAAAGTTGATTTTCAATTTCTTTGAAGATTCTATTCGAGTTTTGTTATTATTTCAATTTTGGGCAACAACTGGCCAATAATGAATGGAATATATAATGAATATTTGTAAACAATATAGATGTACCTAAATAATAAATAAATTAATCTATCACACCTAATTTTATATCGAACCCTTTAAATAAAACAATATACAAAGAGTTTTTTTATTCTTCTTAGTCAAATTCAGAAAAACTAAAAAAGAGAATTTTTGTTAAAAGCTATGTTTTTGATAAAATAGCAGACAATTTATTAATATAACTCACGAGGTAAAAGACGTTTAAAAATATTTACGTTGTAAAAAAGTGCCAATTACTAAAAGGAAAAGATTCGCTCTAAAATAATATAAAATGGTACAATTTCATTTATTTCGTTGACATTATATTCAAAGACAACAAAGGTAACTACAAAAGCACACTCAGTTACGTTTTTCATAAGACTTCTCACAGATGTTTGAAATCAAACAAAAAATCCGTCACATTGATGTTTAAATGACTATGTCCATTCTGCTAGTATTAATAAGTAATAAATTGCGAGAGTTAAATTTTTTTTATTTGCAATGTTGGCGAGGACATTTAAAACATTGGTTTTGGAGTGGGCGCCAATTACTGCGATGATTGGCAATTGGGGACTTTCCCTGGGCGGAGGATTCCTTAATTAATGCTAAATCTGTGAAATACGATTCTAATTTGGGAAGCCAATTTATGAAACCAGATTGATTCGTATTTCATATTTTCCACTTTCATTTCGCTTCTGATATTATTTTGTATTTGAAGCGTTTTCACAAATAGAAATATCTACAAAAACTTTTTTCTGGAGGTTAAGATTGGTAATTATTCGGGGTCTATATTTTATGATAACCTTCAAATGCACATTTAATTAACTGTTAAACGTGATGAATACTAAGAAAATAATACAAATCATTAAATTAGTCGAAAATTGTGAATTTTCACAGAAGAGAATCTACATATTGAAAAGAAAGTTTTTACATAGCGAAATATCTATTATTATTTTTAATAAAAAATAATTGTTGATTTGTTTTTTTTTATTGAATAATTATAAAAATACCTCAATCATATTTTAAATATAACACTATAACAAAAATATATATATATAATACTATACATACTATTATATATACAAACTATACATACTATATATACTTTAAATATAATACTATACCAGTGTTAACACGTACACCAAAAATCTGCGTAAGCAAAAATTTTTGATAGGGAATTACAAATAAAGTTAAGTATATTTTTCTGCAGTTTGTAAGTTAACGCACCTATATTCACTTCACAACGTTATAAGTACAGCTTTAACATATCAATTATTACCTCAAAAATAAGAAAGGAGGCCATGTTGTTTTTATTCAGGAATTTTAAATATACGCTTAGAAAAAACGATCGCTTAAATTCCGGCGAATCCGGTATCAACTCTTTGTTTTTAGTGAGGTGCATTAGATATATTATGTATTTACAATTACTCGTTAGAAAAACATTTTGCGAATGTCTGCAATAAAATAAAATCTGTGAAATGTACCTACTTAGAAACAAGACTTACTCATGTACAAATAATCATACAATGTTATAGACAAAAACTTAAGATATTTTGATTCGGTGGATCCTGCAGACAAGCTGGCATGTGACAGCTTTGTTGGTCTACCTATTTTGTTAAATAAAAAAAAAAAAAATAAATAAATAAATAAAAATAAAAATAAAAAAAACATTGAAAATCTAAAAAAAAAAAAAAAATCATCAATTATCTAATCGTTCATAAAAAAGAGAATTAAATTTTGAATGATGCCTTCGTGGTTGAGTGGTTACGAATACGGAGGCCGTAGATTGAATCCCGGCGTGCGCAAGTAAAAATATATCATTATTTTTTTTTATTTCACAATTTATTTATTAAAAATAATTGATACCATTTTTGTTGCACGTTCTAGATGGTATCGCTCTGATGAAAAGCCACTATTCAGAATCAAATCGCGGTTTCAAATAACTTAAGCTGAGTTTGGCGACCAGATCTGAATAACTAGGTACTTCTCCACCTCCATCCCCTCCAAACTACCTTCAGCCTCACATTAAACATACCCTAATAATTGGGGATGTCATAGCCTCGTTAGCTCCAGACGGATGGGAGCAATTGGAACACTTGTGCGGTACTCATAAAAAAAAACAAATGACCAAAAGCTTCAAAGTAGATTAAGCACCATTGGCAAATTAATCACTTTTATAGGGAAAAACTTGACTTATTTTTAATAAACTATATACATAGACTTGACTTATTCTTAATAAACTATGTACATAGACTTGACTCCTTTGGTATTTGAATTCATTAGTTCAGTCTATTCTCAGATAGTTTTTGTACCAGTTTTGTTTGTCTCCGGTCTGCCTGGGTCTGCCCGTCTGTACGGAAAACACCGGGTGCTTTTTGTAGGGTCATCTATCTCAGGCGGAAATTGAAATTCCTCGTTTGCAGCGTCGCCGTCTAAATAGGTCCATATTTTTACATCACAGGGTGTCTCGTTTAAATCATGTGCTAAATGCACAATATAATAAAAAAACATTGTGTAAAATAAGAAAAAAAAACCCATGAAATTTTACTGTTTTTGTCCACCAGTAGAAATTAATTTTGTACATTAACTTCACACAGGTACCTATATCATCTTTGAAAATGCTGTTTATAGAGGGTGTTTTAAAGGAAGAAGGTAGAGGAAATTCTGGGAAAGAAAATAGTGTGAGGGGTAGATAGGAATACGGGGGTTAGTGGGTCCAGGAGTGATGTATGTATGAATACATTCTTTCTACTGCGGTGTAAGTGAATGGTTAGAGAGAGTCCGGATGGAGAAGTCAAGGAGTCTCTCTAAACCGGCCTCTACCGATCCGGCCCACCAGGTAGCTGGTGAGCAGATGCAAAGGTGTTAGTTATCCAATGAATGGTTCGTGGGGCGGCGGTACCCATTCCCGCCTTCCAAATTGAATTGAAATTCTTAGTATGGTAAAATAATATAGTAGGCTAGTAATATTTTATTTTCTTATTTAAAATAATGAACTCTAAATTAGACTGTTGCGAACTTGTGCAACTTATAAACTTACACACACCCACAAAACAACACGACACAATAACTTATTCCACCGCAATTTTCCGATACAGCTGTTTCACGCTATGGGAAATCAATACTTAGGTGATATCGATATGGTTAATGTTAACTTGGTGAATTTTGTGGAACAAACTAAAAACCGATTGCAACCCTATTCTTGAACCTTTGGTTGTTTCTTGTATTTTTGTCTATTGTAATTTTATTTTTCTTATTTCTTTCTCAAATTCTACTTTATTCATCATGTCAAAATTATACCACATATACTAATGTGAGAGTCCCGTACATTTCAAAATGAATGCGACAATACCTATTGCAAATAATTTAGACGTAAGATTCATTTTCGCACCATTTTTAACATTATCACAATATGATATTTTTTCTTTACATCTGCAATGTAAAATCCCAAATAAAATAATTTAACAGCCTGGTATTTTATAATCAAAATGTCTTCCACACGTTCTTTTGAAATTAATGTTAGTCTAAGAATAATGTATTTCACACCCGCCAACCAAGGTGTGGAAGAAAATAGCCTTAGTAAGGCCAACTTTTTTTAAATGTGTTTCTTGGTATTTTTAATTTAAAAGAGCAGATACCCCAAGTATTGAGGGTCAGTATCGGAGAAGCAGTCTCGGAGAGTCAGCCTGGTAGAGTGAGTGTCCGAGAATCAGAGTCTGTGACAGTAGTCTGTCAGATACGGTAGGAAGTAGAATACCACTACTGATTTAGGTAAATTAGACGCTTAAATTAGGAAATTAACTTCAGCTGGGGCTGATAGATGGTATCATTTGTGTTTATATTTTATTAAAATAAACTGATGTAAAGAAAAATCGAAGAAATATTTTTCCTGCCTACCATTGGGTGTTTTCGTACCACGATAGTAGAAAAAACCCTAAGGCGTAAAATGAATAACATAGGTAAATAAATATTTCTGAAACAGGCTTTTGACGGCTTTGGTGTAAAATTGGTAGGATTCACGGTTCTGAGAGCAAAACTCGGAAAGGTTGAAAATGTAGACAAGTATTCAAGAACAGAAAACATTGTACTAAATAACATGCAAAGGTAAGGGAAGGTATAATATTGTACTCTTTTTTACGATAGAATTTTTAATCCTACTAGGACAAGCCTGTGTTGAGAACAGTATTTTTTAAAAATAAACCAATAGCAAAAATAAATAGTCTACTCACCCAATCACAATATGAGTGGGTGAGTTCTTGTGTCATAAAATTGGAAAAAAATTCTGCCCGTATTTCCAGACCGTGGATCTTTGGACTATCCATTTAAATAAAAAAACACAAGGTTTTTAATATTTTTTACGTTATTCTATTAAATGTAAAAAAATGAAACGATAACACGATGTTTTTTTAATTTATTTTAACCATATTAGATTAATAATTTTAGATAACCCTGACAGAAAAATGTTGATTTACTTTCATGTTCCTACCATTAGATCAAGGTTCCCCAGTATGTATTATTGTGACAATTATATATATTTATACAATTATAAGTATATAAAAATGACGTTGATTTTTTTGTGCCTTATAGACTAGTGCCATGAGTGTTTAGTGTAGTTTCACTGGTAGAAGAAGTCGAGGAAGCCCGAAGAAGACATGGCACGATAAAGTAAAACAAAACACTTATTTCAATACGATAATATGATTTCCACCTTAAAAATGCACCCAGGTGTAAGGAATTCTGGAATTTACAATCTCAAAACTTTACCCTTAACCATTCAAAAGTGCCCGAGCAACGTCGGGTACGCTTCAGCTAGTCCTGTTATAAATAGATTACACTCCAATGTTAACTCTATGCTATGTTAGCTGATATTTTTAATATGCTTTTATTAAAGTTCATAGCTATACTAATTAAAAAAATTAGCTGTGCACATTATAACGAGGTTACTGCATTACAGGTTTTGGTTCTTTTGTTCTTCTAAACTACGCAACGGATATTGATAGGGTTTTAAATATTATCTAGAGAATTTATTCCAGAAGGTTTATTTATATTATTTTTAAGAAAATAATCATAAGTCAGAAACACCTAATAAAGTGAAAAAAATCTTCCGAGAAAAAATAAAGCACCTGACCGGCATTCACAAGTCTGCGAGTTCAATTCCTGTTGGCGGAATGTACTTTTTATGGGAAGATTTTTTCAATTTATATATGTTTTTCAGGCTAATAATTATCTCTTAAAAACAAGTTTTATTACGTATTTAAAACGGAACATCCTGTAATCCAGTTAATATCGTAGACATCAAGCATTTACAGACACTGTAAGATAATATATTAAATTATTACGAAAGACTTACTCTATCCACATAGTTCGGCTAGTAGGATCAACTTAGAAATTCTCGGTTATTCAGAATCCAAAGAAACGAGAAATACTCGAATTAATAGAACAGCAACAAGCAACATGTTATAGATTTCCAATACTTCCCCATTTAGAGTACAGTTTAGCAATCTAGTCAGGGCCATTCAATATATTTGAGGCCAAATAGGAAAATGGAAGTGTGTTCGTTCTCACGCAGCGCTTCGCTTACTTTTTACCAAAAAAGTTTCTTTTTTCTTGAATAAAAAAATACATAAAAATTGGGATGCTTTCACATAAAAAGATATATAAATAAGGCTTTAAAAGCATCTAACGGTAAGTATTCGTATAAAAAAATTGTTGTTAATACAAGAGAATTAATGTGTTTCTCGCATTTGTTTAAAAGCGTCCGTCTTCTTATTTCGTATGGTGGGGGGTCAGAGGGGAACATCTAGGTCAAAGCCACTCTAGGGCTTCATGCGTCACCCTGTGGACCTCATCAATCCCGCAGGGGAATGAATTAAGCGGGCATTCTTTGACCACATGGTCGGTGGTCTGCACCGCAACGCATTCACACATTGCCAACTCCTTAAGGAAAATAACCTGTGCATCATTTGAGCACAGCGGCTGTCGGAGGACATTTTCCTATTGATGGCGGACTAGAGTTTACGAGGCAGTTTAAAGCGTCCGTGATGTTCAGTTTGGTAGTGACCCACCCCAAGTGGTTCGCTTCGTTTGGAGACTTAGCAGGGGTGGTCAGGTTCACGGGGTGAGGTTTTTCCAGGTCTTGGTGGCGGAATGCGTTTACTACCAGCTGCATGGTGGAGACCCTTTGGCCTCTCCAACCGGACTCTCTCGACCCAAAACCTTGCAACGCAGTGGGAGGGATGGATTCATACGGCAATCCCCTCCACACAGCATCCCCAAAGATGACATAGGCCCTGAGGGATATTATTTTCTTCAGGGCCTCCTGTGTGGAGTTAATATTAAAAAAAAAATCCTGGACCCGCTGACCCCCAGATTCCTGCTCATCACTCATATCGTTTTCCTTTAATTATTACACTTTTTACATATCAATGAATATTTTACATACAATTTAAAAAAAACATCGTTTTTAAAAATGCAAGTAAGTTTTATGAAAAACGTGTCAGCCAACGTACAGCGGGCGATTAAAATTTTATCAATGGCTTTCCAAGGGCCAATGTTGGAAAACATTATTTTTAATTTTACCGATAATTTCACCGGAGCACGAAGACGTATGGTATTAATTCTTTGAAGATGTCGAGCTAAGATCCTGTTAATGCAGCCGTTGGAAGAATAACGATGCCGTTAAAAACACAAGTTCTACCTGAAAATGATATTTTCCATAGAGTGATTAATTCTTATATGCTCTTTGCAGAAAATCTGTTTTTATTCTACTAAAACTCTCGTCATAAAATTTGCACCTTAGTTTCCGTTTATGGAATTATTAGATGCATCTATTTTTAGCATGTATTGTCATTTCCTTCGTTGGCTGTTAAATTCAAATATAGACAAAATGTTTACATAATGTTTTTCAACTGATGATTGCGAAAAAAGAAAGAGAAAGGATGTCTGACACGAAAGACAGTACCGATCTACTATATTGAACAAAGAGAGAGAAAGAATGTCTGGTACTAAAGACAGTACATATCTACTTTATTGAACAAAGAGAGAGAAAGGATGTCTGGTACGAAATACAGTACATATCTACTATATTGAACAAAGAGAGAGAAAGGATGTCTGGTACGAAAGACAGTACCTATCTACTATATTAAACAAAGACAGAGAGGGGATGAATAATTTCCAAACATTGTGATGTTTTAATAATATCTCTATCGTACTGTAAAGATTGTGATAATTTAATAATAACTTTATCCTACTGTAAAGATTGTGATTTTAATAATATCTTTATCGTACTGTAAAGATTGTGATAATTTAATAATAACTTTATCTTACTGTAAAGATTGTGATAATTGAATAATAACTTTATCCTACTGTAAAGATTGTGATAATTTAATAATAACTTTATCTTACTGTAAAGATTGTGATAATTTAATAATAACTTTATCCTACTGTAAAGATTGTGATAATTTAATAATAACTTTATCCTACTCTAAAGATTGGGATAATTTAATAATAACTTTATCCTACTGTAAAGATTGTGATAATTTTTTTTCAGAAATTTCACGCTTTACATCACGGACGTGAATGTAATTTTTTAATTGTTAGTTAATAAAACCATTAACATACTTACCTCTCGGATTTGAGAGAGTGTGTTGATAAAAAGAAACAAAGTAGGTACCAACGTACCCCTGCATCATTTTATATCGTAATAAAATAAAATCACTTGTTCCGAAAATTGAGTCAATTTATGAAACGATAACGTCGAATTAATATTGCTGATATCTCGGTGCGTCTAGCACTATACAGAAACTCATTATTTCTAAATACAGATTTTAATTACCTCCATTCCTTAAAATTATTTGAAACACGTGTTACCTGAGAGTGGAAATTATATATTGTGCATATAATTTTTACATTTACAATTAAAATGATTTTTATGATTTGATTTTTGGAATTTAAAAGTGGAAGATACTCCCAGTATCACCCTGGTGTAAGACCACCATTCAGAATTGAAACGATGCTTGAAAAGGCTTTGGCGGTGTTTGGTGACCAGATTTGAATAGTCAGGTACTACCTTCAGCCTCACAACATACCCCAATAGGAGATGCCATATTCTCACTGACTCCAGTCGGTTGGAAGCAGTTGGGACTCTTGGTAAAATAAAATATTTTAAAGAGGTTCTCGTTTGTGTAGTGGTACACTGTATCGTAGTATTACTGCGGGGTAAGAGGAGATTGCCTTTAATTAGCAATCAATAGTAGAGTCTTAAATTAAGAACATTAAAATAGAAAACCAATGTAATAACATAAATATAATAGAATAAAACGTATCATTACTAATGCACCACACGTAAAATTAATGATTTCACAAGCTTAAGTAACGAGTGTAAAAAAAAGTTATTATTCCACGTGCAATTGGAACAATTGAATGTATCCGCTACGTCTGTGGATGAATTGCCTAAGCTATTGAAACCATATACGAGCTTAGGTAAGTGTCCAAATGAATCGGTACTGATACTGTAATTAAAATCAAATCGAACTTTCTATGGAACAGTTTTCGTCGGAATATGGAATGTAATTAGTCTTAATAACTAGTGGTTCTGAGTTCGAGGGAAATTGTTTTCCTCTAGCCCTTCTGCGTGAGTTTGATATTAAAAAAAACCTTGTTTCTTCTTAAATCTTCTTTTTCTTTTGAACTTTATTGAATATTCATGTGCAGAGCTGATACGATAATATTTAAACTGCTGATGCAATTTTTCATTTTCAATTCGTAATAATAAATAAAATATTTTAATAGTGGCGATCATTCTTATCTCCCCAGAGTTGAAAAAACAACTTTTTTTTAAATGTATGATAAGGCCGAAAATTCATTAAAATTAATCGCATTGGTATCAGCTTGAGGAAACAAGATACGTGCTGACAATAATATCATATATTCAGTATACATATATGATTAGGATTTCATCAAAGGGTTCCATGATAACTCAACACAGTGACAATTCAACACACTTTTAAAAAGTGCTATAAAATCATTAGAAACGATGAAAATTTTTTTTTCAACTTAACCTAACCTAACCCACTTAACCCAGTTAATAAAGTTTTTGTTTCATCACTTTCCATGACTTTATATAACTTTTTAAAGATGTGATGAATTATCATTGTGATGATTTATCCGGTCACCCATCAAAGATGTCATGGTAAAAATGTGAGATGTCCAAATACGTCAATATAGTAGACTTCTCATAATGTTGATAATTCCGATTTGACAGATCGTGTGCCAAAAAAAACAAAATACCTTGTTCCACTTCCAGGCCACAAGGAATAATAAATAAACAATTTAATAAATTGTATTATTCCTTCAAATTGTTGATTTTCTTTTTGTATCGTAAGCGTTTATAAAATAACAGTAAATGAATATAAGATAATAGAGTGAATTTTGTTCATAATGTTTCAAGGTTTCTTCTTTCCGATATCTTTTTTGTGATTAACGTTTAGTAAGAAAAAAATAAGACAGATCTTGTGTATCATACTAACTATAAAAGAAATCTTTTCTTATGATGAAATATCATCCGCGCCGTTAATATCTCCATATTTTATTTTCTTTGGTTCATAATCGGAAAGGAATAATATGATATTGATAAAATGAGGGATCTGACGTCAAAAAGCGTGATATATTTGAGATTTTTATAAAGATTGGGAATATATAAGGGGACTGGTGTTTGATAGGAAATATTTTGGGTAAATATTGATATTTATAACACCATAGCTCATGATGGAAATTACAAAGCGGACTGAAAACATTTGTATTTAAGCTCAGCTTTTGAGGGTTTTTTCTTTCTTAATATAAGCAGATACAATTGTAGGCACAGCTTATTTATTGAGTTTGCTGATTTTGTGTACGTCAAAGGTGTATTAATATCTTTTCGAAATCACTTCATCTGCATTTAGTATTTTTGACTAAGCGTAAGAAAGCCGTGTTTTAACTCGCCCTTTTTGCATTTCATCCGTCTGTAAATTTTAACGTTATGTTTCCGTTTCAAGATGGTGACCGTTTTATTGATTCAGTAAAGATTTTTTCAAATTTGAAATGTTTATTTACAATTTCTTATTATTTTTTTTTCAACGTTATAGAAAAGACCTTCCCATAAATAAACTAATCACGACCTGCCTTAAGAAAATTTAAAAAAGGAATTGTCATCGAAATAGTTTCCATAGACAAATTGTATAATTCTATTATTAAAAAAAAGTTACATGAAATACAAGGTTTTTAATATTTAAGCAGGAATTTGCGTTCGTACTTACAAATGTTATAGTTTGGTTTTGATTTATTAAGTAAGAGAAAATCACAAATATATTTTTTTGGACGCGAGGTCTACTGTTTACAGAAGAACTAGTTTGTTGGCTGTTTATCTGGTGAATATATCTCGATAATACACAGAGAAAAACGAGTATTGCTTATTTATTAAAAATCGCTTTAATTTATTAGTAATCCGGTTAAAAACGGGATTGCAGTCCCTTAACGAATGAATTCCTCAATTTGAGAATGAGCACACCTAAACGGGGATATATAAATATACTGACGAAATAATAACACTCTCTCTAACCAATAAGGAATTTAAAGGCACCCACCACTGTCCCATCCCGGTATAGGTGACTTATTGTCACCCCTTCGGGACTCTCGCAAGAAGCTAATTTTTTATATTAAAAGATTCGAATTTTCAATAAAAGACTCTAGACCTTTAAATGTCCCTGCATGAGGGGTTAGCGAGCACTATGCAGGATGCTCATGTTAATAATATTAGACATGCACATGCGGTGTTAGTAGCACAAAACAAAATATAAATAAACTAAGATACATTTGGAGTGCTCAGGTCCTCGGCAGTCCCAAAGGGGTGCAGCCGGTCGCCGATCAGCCCACAGATGGATTTCCGTCACCGCCCACCCCACGCCGAAGCCTGATTATGCTCGAAGACCCTAAGAGAGAGGCTGGGTTTTAAACAACCGAAGAGGAGTAACTGAAAGTGAATAGCGTCAGACGTCAGCGGGGGGTGGGGAAGGTGATGTAGTTCATTGCGGACGTCACGACGAGCCAGAGCACCACAAATGGGGGGAAGCCGATCAACTAGCATGTCATTATTCGGAGATCTGGAAACTACGGGCTTTGTGCAGGGACAGGGGTCTTTATGCCTCGCCCAAGAAGAGGGCTAGGAATGAAAAAAAAATGCTAACTAACCAATAAGGAATGCAATAACATTATCGACTGTCCAGACTTACTCAAACTGATAAACACCACACAGAACAGATAGGTTTAACGACCTATTCTACATTAGCTGGTCGCGTACAAATGGTGGTGTCTGGGATCCAATCAGAAGAATGTGCGAAATGTTTAATCAAAATATAAACCTGAAGGATTCCGACATATTTTTTCATCAATGCAGTACTTTTAGTGGAAAATTGAAAATTTCAATATAAAAAAAAATAAAAACCTCGAAATACTTCCTTCATACATTATACAATTTCTCATTTTTCGGTTAAACAACATTTTAGAATTAATTGGTTATTTTCCATCTATTTTCTAAAAATCATTTGTTTCCATTTATTTATTTATACTGGGTTTTACAGATGATCACACTTACGTGAGAACAATCCACTTATAAAAACTCAGTTATTGTACAATTACAAAAATCTACAATTAAATAGAGATACAAAAAATTAAATACAGATACATACAATTAAATACAGATACATACAATTAAATACAGATACATACAATTAGAAAACAAAAACATCAAAAAATAAAATACACAATCATATACAAGCTCGCTCAAGTAACACATTACACTATACATTATTACAAGTGGTAAGAGGCATAAGAAATACGAGAGGTATGCATAGAGAGAAAATTGACACAATGAATTAGCTAATATTTTTTAATAGCGCCAGAACTTTTTTCTGAATCCGTACAAATTATCGACGAAAATATCTATTTCAGCACACTCTATCTTGTTATACAGTCGACACATCTGGGTCAGAGGGCTAAAGTAGGCGATATTATTTATAAATGTATTCAGGTGAAAATATTATGGCGTCTTAAACAATGCGAATTGGGGACATTTATTTTAATATTGCTAAGACATAATGTAGTACCAAGTTGACCGTGAATAATTTTATGCAAACATATGAGATCAGTCAATTGCCTTTTAGTTTTAAGTGTATCAATCTTGAAGTAATCACGACGTACGTCATATGATCTAAGATGGTCATGTAATCCACATTTAAAGGATAACATTCTTAGCATTTTTTTTAATGGATTCTACAATGTTTTCATATTTGCAGTAATGTGGATTCCAAATAGAGCTTCCATATTCAAGTTTACTTCTAATTAAGGCATTGTAAAGAGTTAGAATTGATTGAGGATCTTGGAAAGGTTTACATATTCTGTGAATAAATCCCATCATTTTTAATGATTTGCACTTAGGACGGGTTGTTTCGGAGAATTTGAACAATTCATCAAATTTCAACGTTCATTTTCGGGTTCTGTGAAAGTCCTATTCAAGTTCTGTTATTATATCAATGTAGGCTAGTTGCTTGACAAAACTGAAATAAAAATAGAACTTGAAAAAATCTTTCACAGAACTTGAAAATGAACGTTGAAATTTGATCAATTGTTCAAATTCTCCGAAACAACCCGTCCTTGATGTCGTTAATGTGTACATCAAATATGAATTTAGAATCAAGAGTGATTCCTAGATCTCTTATTGAAGATACTTTTTTGAGAATAATATTATTAATAACATAAGAAAAATCCTTTATAATTCTATTTCTAGTGAAGTTTAAAATGTAACATTTTTCAACATTTAAGTGCATATCATTGACAGTACACCAGTTATTAAGTGTGTCGAGGTCGTTTTGAAGCAGTTGATGATCGGAAACAGACTTGATTTTACGAAATTTTTTTTTACATTTAATTATAGATATTGTATACTTTCTCCCATCTGTTCACATAAGATTTTTTTATTTATTTAAATATGTGCATCTTTTTTTTTTCTCTCTTAAATTTATGTAAAAAATATTTAGCTCAAAGACTTATTTGTATTATTTTTAACAGCTGTTATGTTAGTCTGTGAGAAATGGTTAGGATGCAGGCGAGTTCTCCAATATATGTTTTTGGCTGTCTGTACTTTCTCAAATAAAAAATTTAGATTACGTGATAAACTTTCGGTAAAATACGAATATATTTTCACGATGTTGGAACACGTGTTCATAAAAATACTAATATTTCCGCATTTCATTACTGTATATCACTTAATGCAGGTGCATGAATATGCGTATCGATATATTAGGAATTTACTAAAAGTATATCAGGAAACGGTCTGCAATCCCGTTTTTAACCTGATAACCAATAATTTGAAGAGTTTCTTAAAAAATGGCAATACTCATTTTTCTTCGTGTAACAATTAAATAACTTCTTCAAATCACCCCAAATAACAGTTGGAAATTGACACGGTGTTACTAATAACCTTTTAACATATCTCCTCTATTATATATTTTTATATTTCGCACCGCTTCAAGTACCAGCCACCCTGTTTATTGTCTCGGGCTTCAAATGTGTATTGATTCTGTAATTTAATGCCGTAATAGGGTGTAAAAGCAGGATGCCCATATTTTCCAATAATTTTTCGATATGAATTTATCCCCCGAGCTTTTATGGGCAGTTGTAAGTTAAGGCGGCGCGTTTCACATATTATTTATGTAAGAATATTTATACGCTTCATAAAGGGACCCAAGCTGCGAGGGAAAATAAACGATGGGCTAACACTATTTTTTAATAAAATGTACAAAATTTAATTTTCCGAATTTTTGAAAGCCAAACGTTAGTTGACTAAACATTACGTAAACAAGAATTTTTCTTTTGGAAATCTTGTTACAAAAATAAAAGTTATGTTTTTGATTTAGTTTGAAAATTTTTGTCCGATATTCATCAAAATGGAAGTGTTGTGAGAATGAATTAGCGGGTAGGGTTGAAAAATGGGGAGAGTAGTTTTTTTAATTTTTTATTGGGGTATGTTGGGAGGCTGGAGGTAATGGGGAGGGGAAAGAGATGTAAAAGTTTCGATTCTGAATGGTGATTTTTTATAAGGGCTTTAGAAAAAATATCTGCCGTTCATAATACAAACTTCATTTTTATACTTATTTAATTGTATTCATTATTTATTTGCAAAAAAATTGAAAAATCATTCAAATAAATATAAGGTGAAGTAATTATAAAAGTTTACAAATGGGACAAAAACACACTTAAATTTGTTGTAGGATATATGGAAAATGTGAAAATGCGGCCTCGCGTGAAATAATCCGGGACATGATATCTTATTTTAGCTATTTCTGGTATTAATATTAAACCGTTCGGAAAGTTATAAGCTATCAGCAGTAATGCGACATACCTTCTAGAACTAAGGCAGTAAATACCCAGCATCCTCGAGATAAATTCTGTAGGAAACAGCAATGGGTTAAAACAGTAATATAATATAACTATTGCACAAACCAAATAGGTCAATACCTAAAACCATAGATTTTTTGTTCAAACCAAACCTCTGGGTAGGTACACAATTACAAATGTAAAAGCGTTGAAAAAAATCAAAATTTTCGTGTTAAGGAAGTTTCAGAAAACATTATTCTGAATGACCCTCTGATGGGCAACGTACATTACCCCCTTTGGACGGGCAATGTGGCTTGGTCAGGCCATGTAAGAGGTGTGGCCTATAAAACTAGCTTTATATATTCTGTTTGCGCGAACAGTATCATCGATGGCAAGTCCTTTTCCAGAAGAATTCTGGCCAAGTAGAATATCATAAAAAATTATAGCAGTAAACTGTTCGGCCGATATGGTGATTACTTGTCAACTAAATCCAATACCACTCGTGCACCTAGATTTGCTTCATGATCAGCATATGGAAGTTTTCCAGTGTAAATTCCAGCAGGTTCTTGGTATCCGAATCGCAGACTCACCTCGACTTTGATACCATATACGATGGTCTGTCCAGGCAATGTGGTTGAAGTTTTTGTCTTAATTTTTTTTATTCCACCAACTAAACGCAAACTAAATGTTACACAAAATTTCTTATACAATTTGATAATTATCTTTCTGTAAGATTCCATTCATTGTGGCGCAACTTATGTTGTCTTTCTCCCCATTAAAAGGGGATGGGACGGACCCTGTCCATGCATATCACCCGGCGAATGCATACCAGAGCGTACTTCTTGCGACCCGCCCGCGCCTCTTCCAATTGCATGCGCAGGACTGAGTAGTGACTGCGCAATCCTGCCACCTTTAACACGAAGCTCATTTTTTCTTCAGGGTCTTCGGAAATTTTCACCTCTCCCCCACTAACATTTCGTCAAGGCACAATGTGGAATCCAGCTAAAAGGCGCGGAAGTCGGATATCGTTAACGGTCGGGCCGATCGCAAGGTTCATTCTCACCGGGACTACCTAGCGGTTAGTGGAATACCTTCTCTGGCTACTTTTTTCTTATTTTAACTTTTATCTATTGAATACATTTTATTTTTTACTGTTATCACTGTAAATACTCGAATTACATTTTTTTCTCCACTTTTACCTAAAAGATTTTTATGAAGGGTTGTATGTAGCTTTTATTTTACGTTTATTGTTACTAAAACTATTTTTTGTCATCTATTTCAGGTGAATTCTACAATTGAATGCTATTCAAACTTTTCTTTTCTTTGTTTATGTTAATGTAAGTACTTGAATACTGCTCACTAACCCCGTATGAGCGTCTAGAGTCGTTCAAAATAAATGTAGGTTCGTTCAACAAAAAAAAATAGATTCTTGATGTGTTCGGTGAAGGAGGAAACCATTTGTTTCCTTTTAACGCTGTTGGGAAAGTGGTGGGGTCCCCTCCGACGCACCATTCGACGCTGTTCATCGAGTTGGATAGTATATTGATAATGTTTGACAAAAAGTCAACGGAAAAAAAGCTTTGTCTTTCCTTTAAACAAAAGGCCTGGTCAGGCCACATTGCCCATCGGAGGGTTAACTCTAAAAAAAATTTAGGCAGGTGTATTCAAATAACATTGCCATGGAGTAAAAGTCAATGCATCACACAAAAGCGGTTAACATTTGTGTGCGAAACAAATAAACTGAACACCCCGTAGAACCTTTTAATAATTGCATTGCGCGGCCCGCCGTGTTGGTATTCCTCGCCAAGGTTTTCGTTTGTGTCTAGTGTTTATTATTCATGGTTTTCCTAACGAATGAGTTATAAAATGAATCCCATGCATCGCAAACATGCATATTTAATAAAGTACTTTCGTCCGAAATGTTTCATTCATGTAATAAATTCCACTGTTTTAGTGTTTTCTCGTGGGAATAATGCCAAATGGTGAACTTTCTAAAAACACAATGTTATTTGTTTCCATATTCTTTAAATTTTATCCAAACAACATGTAAACGTCATTTCAATTCTACATAGATATTATTTTATTATGTTTGATAATTATTGGATGTTAGCTAAAAAGTATAGAACCGTGAAATATTACGACATCTGACTTTACTTGTGTAGATTAAGAAATTAAAACAAAAGAAATACACATTTCAAATATGAAATGGGTACTGTTAACCCCCCAGGCTAATTTTAATATTTAAATTATATGTTTACTTCTAATAATAATATTTGAAAGCTTATTTAAATATAATAACCTATATGGTAGAGATATTTTCCTATGTACACTGCATCGTGTAACACTTTTATGTAAAATCCTTTTTAGGCGTATAAATAAATAAACAAATGTTTGTCTCAATTTGTTAGTTAAGGAAAATTGTGATCAAATATTAAAAGCGTCCGGAACGTCGGTGTCCTTGGTTCTCCATGCAATGCAGGACCGCGAGGAATGGAGTACTCATTCGCATTCACAGCCTTTGTTCAGGAGCGCCACTTTCGGGAAGAACGCTATCGGATATCAAAAGTGATTTTAAAAGAGCATTGTTGGGAGGCTAACCATATCTACACCATTCTCTTGATCTTTCCACAAAAGAATTTTATATTTTCCATTGTTTCTCGAACAGCCTTCGTAGAATTTCCTTAAATGATGATATTATTTTCAAAATACGTTTCACATCATCTGCTCCTTCAATCAGCGGATTTATTCAGGGGCAAATCGCAAACCCACGAGAAAATAAACAAAGCGCAAGAATATGTTTATATTTGATTCATTTATAAAAAAAGCACAAAAAATCCGCTACAAAAGCTTTAACCCAATATATTTTTTAGGTTAGTTGGGGTGACATTGAAACGGAATGAAAAGGAACATATATACGCATATGTTTTTATAACACGTAGATTTATCATTTAAACGAGAATCCCAAAATTTGAAGGTTTTTCTATTTTAGTAGAAAATGAGAAAGCTTTTAGCGCTACTTATTTCACATTATTCATTAAAAAAATGTTTTCTATCTACCTAATTAGTAACCATCACGCCGTTTCCTTACAGGAGAAGGCAGAGAGAACGGGCCGCCAAACAACTCAGTGTTGGCAAACACTCCTTGCCTCATTCACATTCATACATCGTCACATAAAAACTCTTCCATTATTATGACGCTTGACATGGCGGGCGTCCCTAACTTCTTCTACCATTCGCATTTGCGACACATATTCTACTAATACTCATTTTTCATTCATTAACTCTTTTTGCCCAAATCATCTGAGCATTCCTTTCTTAATATTACACATTAAGCTTTGCATTCTTTGCGGATCTCCACAGTTCTCACGCGATCGTACGTGGTTTAACACACATTCGCCTCAGGGATCTCATTTAAACAGCATTCAGTCAACTTTCATCCTTTCTCACTGCCAAACATCAGGGTAGGTACCAGCACTCTATTGTTTACTGCTAGTTTGGCTTCTTTTAACCATTTTTTGTTCAGTCTTCCATTAATGCAGTTTCCTAGTTGTACCTACCCTTCTTTCAATATCTCTATCTGTCTTCCCATCTCTCCTAAACATATTTCTCAAATGCTTTCCAATACGAAAATAATATTTTCGTGAAAAAACTTCAGAATACAATACAGTGCGTGAAATTTGTTTCCTACATCTTTAATTTTTTGAACATATTCATGCGAATATTCAATACTATATTTTCTTGTTTGATAATTTGAACTTTCAGCTACTGTTATCTTTCACTTTGTCATTGTTTTTTTCTGATACTTAAACTTAGTCCTTGAAAAATGGTTAAGGGCGAATCGTGGCACAAAGCGGCAGATTAAATAATAACACAATACATTTCATATGTTAGGTGGAAAGGCTGCAAAGACCGGTTATCGACGAGCAGCGCGAGAGCCTTAATGGAAAACACCCATTTTGGTTTACAAAGCAGAAGTAATATGGTTCTGTGTAGTCGGTTTCATTTTACAGGCAGAAAATATGATGAGTATTACCATTTTCCAGGAGAAAAACATCTGATTGGATTTAGAGAGATCGGGTTGTGTCCAGAAAAGTTATAAGGACTAGTTATTTGAAATACGAAAATATTATTGAAGAGGAAACTTAGTGATAACACTTAGGTCTTCTGTCGTTATAATAAGGTTAACGGGTTTGCCGTTCACCCAAGTTCACGATAAAAATAGTTTAGGTATTTAGATCAAAATTTCAAATGGTCATCTGTTCTTTTTTTGATTGATGAATTCGTTAGAAATCTACTTCAACGCTTATTCTTTGATAATTTGTACTTGAAACTATTCTTCGAAACAAAAATATTAGACTCAATTAATATAATCAAAAATACTAATTTTGGTTGTCTGTTCATCCCGCGTAACTCTTGTCCAATGAATTCAAACATTTTTAGAATTTAAGCGTCATTTTAAAAATTGGAACTGATTATTTGGAAGATTTCAGGTAAGCGAAAAAGTACATATTTTATGTATAAAAGAACAGTTGGATTTCTTTTTTTATTTTTTCATTAAATTCCTAAATTAACTTTTGTATGACAAATGCCATATTTTACACATCAAATAGCTGTAAAATGATATTTTAAAATTTATTTATTTATTCGAAATTAATAGATTTTTCTTAGGAAAAGATTTTCTCGAAGATAACGGCCGCGCGGCATTTCTCATACAAAAGTTAATTTAGGATTTTAATAAAAAAAAAAATAAAGAAACTCAACTAAATCAATAACATTTTTTGAATTAAAAGATAACAAATATCTAGTTCGAAAGTGTTTAAATTTTTTGTGTTTAAAATCATAAAATATTAGCAAAGAATCCAGTTTCTAATGATTTCGGAAGCAACTTTGAAAATTATTTCTCAGTTAATTTAAGATAATAAATTTATGAGACAAAATATTTTTGCCCTAACTATGATAAAAAAAGCTTTCACAGCTTCTCCATCGAAGTTCAACAAAATATTTTGAGAACAATCTAATGCCTTAATTACACCTGTCGAGTGCTCGGCCGAGACAGAGCATTCGGCCTAGTGCTCGGCTGATGTGATTAGTACATTCAGTATTCGGCCTAGTAGCAGGCGAGTGATTCAGGTTAAACAGTGGATAGAAGCAAGGTCCAATAACTAGTAAGTAAGTACTCCCTACACCTGAACCTTTAACTAGGCACTTCACTCGCTCTCCACTCTCATTCAATGCGATCAGCCGAGTCAGTCAGTGAAAGAAAGAAAATTCAATTTTAATTATAGAATTTTTTAGGAGTGTGTGTCGTTTGTTGTTGTAAAATTTATTTTTTTCTTTTTCTTCCATCGCGAAAGCATGTTAACAGCCTTTAAACTAATCTCAATGAACTGACTCGCCCACTGTCTCTTCTACATGTGATCACCAGCTCTACTCTCCAATAAGTTGTTCGTTCGAGTAACAAAGCCAGTGACTGAGTGGAATTCAGACGTTATAACCATTGCGACGAGTGTTGTTTATAAATGAAATTAGTAAAATAATGTGTTTAAATTAGTATCTCTTTTGGCCACTTGCAAAGATAGTGCGTCAAGACCCTTTGACCATGTACAAAGATAGTGTGTCAAGACTCTTTTGGCCACTTGCAAAGATAGTGTGTCAAGACTCTTTTGGCCACTTGCAAAGATAGTGTGTCAAGACTCTTTTGGACACTTGCTAAGATAGTGCGTCAAGACCATTTGACCACTTACAAAGATAGTGTGTCAAGACTCTTTTGGACACCTGCTAAGATAGTGCGTCAAGACCATTTGACCACTTACAAAGATAGTGTGTCAAGACTCTTTTGGACACTTGCTAAGATAGTGCGTCAAGACCATTTGACCACTTACAAAGATAGTGTGTCAAGACTCTTTTGGACACCTGCTAAGATAGTGCGTCAAGACCATTTGACCACTTACAAAGATAGTGTGTCAAGACTCTTTTGGACACTTGCTAAGATAGTGCGTCAAGACCATTTGACCACTTACAAAGATAGTGTGTCAAGACTCTTTTGGACACTTGCTAAGATAGTGCGTCAAGACCATTTGACCACTTACAAAGATAGTGTGTCAAAAAGTGCACGAATATCTATTTTAGCAAGGACTATAGCAAATTACCTATTTAAAAAGAAATTAAAGAAAGGCAAACATTCTCAGGTTTACGAATAAACTGACAATATATGATTTAAGATTTTCACGGCCAAAAGTATTATTGTTTTTGTTTTTGGGATGTTATGCCGTGTTGCGCTAATGATGATGATGGACACTGTAACGTTGTCCGAAACGTTGGCTAAAGAAGGAGTTAGTGCAACACGGCATAACACCCCAAAAACAAATAACAAAAAAAACCTGACAATTTTTGAAAATTTGCTACTACCACCACTGTAAGCGGAAAATGTTGCTTGGGTTGTGATGGAGGATGGCCAGCCGAGGAATTGAACACACTACGCCTGGGTGGGACCCAAACGCGCTTTCAACTCAGCCACCGACCGGTCAATATAATATAATATTATTGTTAGGTTTTGAAATGACAATATGTATTGTTCCTATTTATACCTATTTCATACCTATCTCCAACCATCACCTTGATGGAAAAAATATTTGAAATTTAAAACAATGACAAGAACATTTTCTCAACATTTGAATGCAAATTTCGAGGGCATTTGTTTTGGAAAAGACAGAAAAAGTATTGAACGAGAGTGGTTTATTTGTGTATTGACCTATTGAAAGCGAGTCGTTGATGTATATCGTATGTACAATCATTGAAAAGAAGGAATTAAACTATATTGAAAGTATTTATACATTCGTTGTGTTGTGGCCACAATTATTACCTCGAGGTATTGCGGTGAAACTCATATGTGTGTGTGTTGTGCTTGAACTAACTACATTACCTTTTTTTCTTGTTTCGTCCCTAAACGTATGATCACCCAATTCCAACAAACAATTTCATTTCGTTTCGTTTCAAATTCATTTACAGTCCATTATTTATGTTCACCAGAAACTGTAATTCGGAAGCAGTTTCGGTTGCAACAATTATAATAACTCCAACATCCGACATTTCCCATAAATTCTGATGGCAACATGCTACACTAGCGCCCCCTAGCGCCATGAGTTGTGCACCTTGGTTTTCTCGCATAAATTTTAATGAATTTCATGTGAAATATATTATTTATATTACGTTAATAAATCAAATAAAAAAAAAAATTTCCCCACACATGACCTTACTGCTATTTCTTTCTTTTATCACTTGAAAAAAAGTTTTACCATTAATCATATCAAGCTGAGATTGAAACGGGTGTGTCGAAATCGGTAACAAAGTAAACAAAATTTGAGTAAAAAATGTACGTTGGAAAAAAATGTCTAGAAATTTTCACATAGTTAATTCCCAAGAAATACAAAAAAATATTTTTTTACTATTTTTGTTATTATTATAATTTTTGTTATCATTTTGTATTGAAATAAATAAATAATTATATAAAATAAATAATTGTTATCATTTTGCACGTAAATTTTTGGGCAGTAATAAATTCAGAACATCAACGTCAATACAGAATCAATAATATTTCATTATCTAGAATTTATCTAACTTATATTATATTACACCAACTATCCTGGCTTCCTGAAAAACGACTGGGAATGTGAAGTTTGTAATTATTACATCCGTAAACTGCACCAACAGAACCTACTTTATTGAACATTTTTACATATTTTTTATCAAATTAAATTTAGAAAACGCATAAAACCGCCACCAATTACTAAATAAATTCAATTTGCCGCCATTGAAAGGAACGTCAAAGTCAATATGCTATACGCCTATTGATACTGCCACTATTTGACTGGATTTTGAGGTATTATTAATATTATAGGGTATTTGCTTATAGCAATAGCCAAGTTCAGCTTACGTTAAAGCGATTTTCGATTTAACGGGAAAAATTGTAACATTTTTGATTTATATTAATAAGGTTATTATAGTCGAATGTCGAAAGTGAACATCAAAAAATACATTAAATTTATTCCACTAGAAAAGATCAAAATCAGTAAAGATATTCATCAAGTATTTTCCAGGAAATTCAATTTGGAGCATCCGCAGAGATGTATTTGACGGAGTCAAACGTTGCGCGTCGTGAGATATTTGAATAAATAAGAATTACTTTTTCACTCGATAGAATATCAAAGAAAATTAAAACATTATTGAAAAAAAACTTGACGCTTTCTGACTTCACAACATTTTTGTTGGAATCGGTTTTATTTAAAGTGTTGTTTACCACACAAGAGTCACAGCTATCTAGAGCCTGTGGGACCATGATAACCGTAATTGTGTTATGTTATTTATTGGCAGGAGAAGGTTTTTTTATTTGTCTATATGAAACTGCAAAAGAGTCCCAACAGCTCCCATCCGTTTAGAGCCAGTGAGACTATGACATCCCCAATTGGGGTGTGATGTGAGGCTGTAGGCAGTAAGGACGGGAAGGAGCTAGAGAAGAGACAGGTAGGTAAGTACCTGAATATTCAGATCTGTTCAGCCATTTTAAGCAAAGTTATGATTCAGAATGGTGGTCATACGCCAGGGCGATACTGAGAGTATTTTCCAGTCTGGAATGTGCCGAATATATACTTTGTTATTTTAAGGCGAAGCCTAATGCTAAATCACTATTTTGATCAATCTTTATAACGAATTGGTGTACATTATGAGTACCAAAAAATATGATTTAGATAAATTGAAGGTTTTCCTATCGTTTCGCTTGAGTGAAATACAAATAAAATAATAAATCACTCAATAAAAAATATAAATGTAAACCACTAAAAAATTTTTTTTTTTCAATAGAAATGTATGAACGCGTAAAGGAAACTACTTCAAAAGAGTAAAGTATTATAGCTAAGATTATCTGTGACAGTTTCATTGGATTAAATATTTTGCTTTCTTACAAAATTATTTATAAAATAAATAAAAACCAGTTTTGTGCTTGAAATTGAACGTTTCTAGACTCCGTTTGTCAAGCAATTTTAATGCCTATTACCTACAATATAAGGTATACCAAGAATATACACATTTTTGGATTGTAGCTTCCTCTTAAATGAGTAAATTGCGAAACAAGACAAATTAATCGAATTAAATTTAGCAGCGCACACTGGGATTAGAGCGCGCGACCTCCGGCTTGCTGTATTTGTATACTGTTAAATAGGTATTGAAAAATTCACGATTAAACTGATTTTGAGAAATTAATGTAGTACACATTTCATATTTCATCATGTCAGTGTTCAAGGCTCTGAAAACTTTGTTAATTTTTGCTATTTCATCATTAAAATTGTATTTGATTATGCAGGTATGGGTTAGAATAGTTTAATTAGCATACCTATGACTCACGTAAATATGTTCCATTCGTTCCAAAGATAAATACATAGGCGACCTCAGTGGCATGGTAGTAAATTTCTCTGGCTCTGTGCCAGGAGTATAAAAGGTTGACGTTTCTAATGGTGCTCACTTTGATTAATGTAGTTAATTAGTAAATGAGAAAGCTGCATTTGAATTAAAATTTCAGCAAACGAAATAATTTTTCTTGCACCCTAAAAAGTTTCGCAAACTAAAAATTACAATTTTATTTTTGGTGCTAGTATTTTTATAATATTTTAAATCTATTTAGTTATTGTAGGATAAGCTATCTTTTTTAAGTACAGGGTTTTCCAATAAGAGGTGTTATTTTGAAAGCCCGTTATTTCGGTTGATGTTACTTTTGAAGCTGTCATTTTGTAACATTTGACAAATAAAAACTACGCCATTAATAAAAATGGAACGATACACGCTTCAACAACGCATTAAAATTATTAAAATTCACTTGAGTGAATCAAATGCATATCATCTTGAGTGTTGAGGCCCATTTCCACCTCGGTGGCTTCGTCAACAAGCAAAATTGTCGCATCTGAGGCACGGAAAACCCAAGAGTTATTGTTGAAAGGCCTCTCTATCCTCAACGTGTGACTGTTTGGTGCGGTTTATGGTCCGGCGGAGTCATTGGACCTTACTTTTTCGAAAATGAGGCTGGAGCAACAGTTACGGTGAATGGATTGCGCTATCGAGACATGATTAATGATTTTTTATGGCCGGAATTGGATGGTATTAATCTGGACAACGTTTACTTTCAACAAGACGGCGCTACGTGCCACACAAGAAACGAAACCATTGATCTTTTACGATTGAATATCAAAATAATACTTCTTATTGGAAAACCCTGTATAATAAAAAAACAGATTTCAGAGTATATCTAATGTGAACATATTTATGTCACGGTTTCTCTTCAAAAGGGAGTTTAAAATTTATCTCTTGAATTTTTTTGAATGTTTGCCTTTTTTCTATCTTCCAACACCGAAGGGCGAGTTCCTGGTTTTGTAGCCTCCATAAGAACCCGGGTAGCAGGATTAAGGAAAAAGATAAAAAATTCCAAAAATATCCTCATTATGGAATCACGCCAGAGTCCAGATTACAATAAGGAAGAACACTGGAGAAAGTTATTGGGCCCATCGATCTCAAATGTTACAGATTATTCACTTTTTATCATATTATTGCACTTTCTTATGTTTATATGTATTCTTTATTGGATGGCACTAGCATTAGGTACCACTTTTCGGAATAAATAAATAACAATAATCCTAACTTACATTATATATGCGAAAGTGTGTTGGTTTGTCAATTTTTCACGTCGCAACGGAGTGACTTTGACATAGGCAAAATTTAAGCCGCGGCTGAAATCTAGTAATTTTTTATAATTAACTAGTTTAAATTTAGGTAAGGTTAAGTTGGTGTTGTCATTGTGAAAAGAAAATTCTTAAAAATAGTCAATTGAAACGACGCGACGCCCGAGTAGCAACCAGTACCCATAAAGGTTACCCATTGCTCCACCAGTTCATTACGTAAATTGATATTAACATCTAGTCTCTTCAACTCGTTAGGTTTATTCAGATCTATTCGGTTTCCATCCCTAGAGGCTGTAATCTGTGTAGGTAACTGTATATTCTATTGTTAAAATCCTACCCTCCATTTGTCCGTGAACTTCAAAACTAAGTTACAGTTCACACCCCAGAGAGAGGCTTCCGGTCGCAATCAATCAGGAGGAAAACTTACACGGAATTTAAAAATGGTATATTGAAAATCAGTGATACGATTTTTGTTTTCAGAAAGAATAAATTATGTAATTGTGTACTGGTTATTATTATACATGAAAATACAGTTCTCCACTTCGCAAAGATAAAAACTGAGAAATTAAGTTTCCGCAGAATCCAAAAAATGTACATTGAATAGAAATAATTGTCATTGTCCTGTAAAATATATTTTCTGGGTAGGTACTTTATCGCTCTTCTGGATATTAAAATAATTTTCATAATTTGATAACTTCACATGATCAACAAATACATCAGTTCCACTTCTGAAAATGTCACACTCATCCAAATTCATGTTGTTATTCTGTCTGTAACTCCGGTTCGACGTACTTCAGAACTTGGATTTGCTTGGGAACTGAGAAAATAATATTTTATGGAAACAATTAATAAAACTAGAAAAAAATACACATAATAAAATACAAATAATAATTCAATTGAATGACGAAAAGATATTTTAAGGAAAATAGAAATAAAAATATTTAAAATTAGGATTAAATTGAATACAAAATTTAAAAAAAAAAATGCACAAGTTAATCATGGTAGTACCCATCTAGAAGCGTATATTTTTACTTTTGAATTAGTTATATGAAAAAAAATTCAAGTGAAATCGTAAATTCAAAGTAAATTTTTTCAAAATAGTTTTAGGAACTTCTGCACGGAGAAAACTTATTGATATGAATTATTGTTAATGTATTAAAAACCTAGTCAAATTATTCGTTTTCCTGTTGAAAACCTGACTAGAGGCCCATAACGAATAATTCGACAAATTTCATAACAAACTATCAGTAAAGCACGAATATGTTGTAAGGCAGTCGGAACACGTGTTCTCAAAATATTAATACTTTCGAATCTCGTTCATTATATTTATTCGGACTAGGGCACCTGCGTGAACACGTATTCAGTTATATTCCGAGTAACTAATATTTTATTAGAAAATGGTCATGCAGTCACATTTTTAACAGTATCTTGTTAAAAATTGAAGTTCTAGATGCGACCGCATCCTTTTCTGATTTTCGTGTTTCAAATTTTTCTTTAAAAAAAATGATATTATCTACAATAATTAAAAATGACAATTTGAGGTTTTAATCATTAATAAGAAATAAAAAAATAAGAAATAAATTTCTTTTGTGTGATGTAAATAAAAAACAGAAGTACTTAAATATAAGTAATTTAATATTACAAAATGTTAATGAAAAACGAAAAAACTTGTTTTGCCGATAAGTTCGTTGGAAAGGGTAAAATACAGGTATAACTTATTGGAATTTACAGGGAACGTGTTCGACAATTTTATTTGTCGTGCTTTTGTTCCTTTCTCAGCAATTTCCCACGGTCTAGAAAGTTCCATAAATTCCATTCGGGCAATAGACGAGTACGATAGATGCCCTCCCAATTAAAGCTTAGATAGAATGTCGAACCGGAGTAAGAAAACTTCGGATCGTGAGACATTGAACATATACGTGTTAAATTACGTTCACTTGCTTAACTTACAAAGTTGCACATAAACATTTAAAGGGGCACCTTGTTTTTCTCATCTTACGTGGTAATTGAATATTCACCCTTATTTTTTACTGAAAGTTATCTCATGTGACTTGAATGTTAATTTTTTTTCACTTTGGGAGACGGGCTTGGGTACTTCCGCCCGGAAACCATTTGTTGGATAAGCTACACCCCAAGTGGTTCACTATGTTCGATGATTTAGCAGAGGTGCTCGGGTTCATCGTGTGAGGTGTGTTCAGGATGTGCCTGCCCACCAGCTGCGTGGCCTGCCAGATTGGGAAAGGCTGGTTTGGGAAGACCTTTTGACCATTCCAATTTGTTTCTCAACCCATGGTTTTACGCTGCAGCGAAATGGATATATTTATACGTCACTCCTGGATATACTGATTCGTAGATTCCTACCCACCCCTCATACCTTTTTCTCTCCCAAAACTTCCTTTCCTTCCTGTCTTTAAAAAACCTGTAAACAGAATCCCCAAAGACGACATAGACCCGAAGGGAGATTTACCGTCTAATAATAATTCCAAATTATTAATACATTATTTTAAGATTAAGTAATCTAAATGATCGACACCGAATGGATATGATTCAACACGATCGAGAAATTTGTGATATATTTAAAATGAAGATGGTTTTACAAATTGTATAGTTATAACGTTTCGAAAGCAGATATACCGATTGTCTTCATTCGTACCTAGAACTAACGTAAAGATATTGGAACCAGTCGGCCTGCCACAATTTTAAAGTGCTTTATCAAAAGGACCCATTACAGAAAAACTTAAAATTTTTACTGGTCAAAAAAAGAAAAATATAGAAACTTGAACTAAGTTTTCAATTTTTCTCGCTTTGTTACCTATTTGATTTGTATAATTTATTCTATGGAATAAGCATCGACAGCTGGACAGCTGGCTTTAGTCAGATTAATTGTTAACTACACGGAGAAAAATAATCCTGTTAAAAAGTGACAGCATGCGAACTTCTTGATTAAATATTAGTCATTAAGAATATATCGAGAACACGTGTTCTTTTCTTAATAATTCTACAATATAAGTACCTATAACAGATTTGTGTGAACACGTGTTTCGCCGTCCTCAAAAAACATTTGCTTTTGATTAATACTTTGTTAGGAACTTTTTCAATTTATTCATTTGTAACAGGAAAACGAATAATTTGACGAGATGTTTAATAAATTAACAGTATTTCTTATCAGTAAGTTTTCTCCGTGGAGCAATAAATTTATACTCGTTTTATGTATAAACACGAAAAAACACTTCCAGGAAAACATTAAAAAAAAAATATAACATAATAAAGTTCTTGAAATATCTAGCAAATGAAAAAAATGAGCAGAAGAAACTTAACGAATTCATTTGCAGAATATTTAGAAAGTTTTAAGCAAAATAAAAATATTGTTGAGACTCCCAACAAAAATAAGTTGCCAAATTCCTGTATTTTTTTCAAAAAAAGAATTTATTATTGGGATGAATTCGAAAACCAGCCATAAACTTAAGAATAAGGGTGAGTAAATCAATATACCGAAAAGGTTAAAAGTATTTAATATAGCATCAGACAAACTTTTCTATATATATATATTTTAAATGCGTCTGATGTGTCTAACTATCCTTATGTAATCCTTACAACACTGTAATTATGCCGGTGTCCAATGTGCGCCTTGCAAATGGTCTTAACGCAATCTGAGCTTTGAAACTGTCGAGTTTGCCAAAAATATGAAAATCTGCTTTCACTGCTTGAAGAAACGTTATGAACAGTTTCCTTTCCAGCGATTTACCGAGAATTTATCTTTGGCCGCATCGCATTTTTATTTCTACATTTATCTGCTACGCCGGTGGTATTTGGGATCCCATGGAAAATTCAAGTTCTTAGGTAGGTAGGTATAGAATATGCTTGTTCATAGAAATGTAAAATGCACTTGAGTTTAGTTATATTGAGTATAGAGAATGTAGCATTCAATCTGACCAAGATTCGTACCGAGAATTTGTTGTACAAACATATTTGAGAAATACGAATATGTGGGCAGGGAATCATTTGTTGATCATCGAAAATCGATTTTCCGATCTGTACGTCATTACATTAGATTCCCACCAAACTAAGATGCAAGATGCAACCTGATTATTTGCTTTTTATTGACCTTATCAAATAAGTGATTTATCTGAACGAAAATTAAATGCAAGATATTTTATAGACGACATTTCTTTTTGTAAAACACAAGTCTTGGTAAAAAAATCTTTGGGTCTTTAACTTTTAAACGTTCTGGGTGCTGTGACTCATGTATTAGGTAGGTGCAAACACAAAGAACAAATAATTATTTGACCAATGGTGGGTTGAGTGGTGTTGAATTTCAATACCCTTCTCAAGGAAACGTTTCAAACAGCCTTTTACCGACGTGGAAAGGAGAAAAATAATGTTTAATTGTGCTGCAATGATACCGTATAAAAAATAATGTGCCCATTTTAATCCATTGTTTTGAATTATTATTTGGGAATAAAATTGCTTTACAAATACAATAAAATAGATATAATTAGTCATAAATGTTTATTTTTAGATTTACTAGCAACACTTAAAATTCGCTGCATTCACATAAATACTGCTTATTTTTATATTTACTTGAATTTCTTTCAACTTATCATTATTTTGAATATGTATATCTATATGTATATACAGGACGCGTGGAATTGACTGCACTAACTTATTTATTATTGTGAGCACTTTTCTCTTTGTCATCCCAGACATTACTAAGATATTTTATGGAAATAATATATGTTGTTGCATCCGAAATTGCATAAAAATTACAGCTTCAGATGAAAATGACAATGGACTGAAAAATATTAAACTAAACGAAATGGTTTTTGTAGGAATGAACAATGTATGGAAAGAAGAAAAACAGTAAGACCAATCACACACCACTGAATCTTTACGAAAGATCACACAACACAATCACAATATAGTGAGTTCCACCGTGATACCTAGAGGTAATTATTGCCACAACAAAATGAATGAGAATTTATAAAGATTCTATTACAAGATAGTCAAATTTTTTCTTATCAAAGATTATGTACACGAAAAAAATCAACAGCTTGCTTCCAAGGTAGTTCCAATCCGTCTTCTGTTTTTAAAACAAATGCCCTCGAATTTGCACTATGTTCTTTCCACTGTTGTAAATTAATGACAACCCGGTAGGAACTATGCACATTTTCTATTAAAAATCAATCACGCGTAATAGGTACTAACTATGTACATTTGTATATACCCACCTTATCACTTGTAATAAAATGTACTGCGTATGTCTAAATCATTAAAAAAACATTTATTTAGATTAAAAAAATTGCATAAAATTGTATTTTGCTTTAGTTACCTACCTGGCAAAATAATTGACGTAATATTTTAATTTTAAAGTCTTAAGTAAACGGCTAGTAGGTTACATTATTTGCACATTTACACTGCTTAAAAAGATGTTATTCAAAGCACAATTAAAAATAAAACTGATAATATTTTGGCGGAATATAGTAAATTTATTCACGTAAGAAGTGAGCAGACAAAAAAGGGGTTCGAATAAACCTCCCAAAAGTCGTAAAGAATTTCCTTAACCTTCGATATTTTCTAATGTGTCTTCCATTGCTTGACTAAATTTTCCGCCATATATCTTTCAAACTCAAAACCCCATTTGCTGTGCCTTTCAATAAATATATTTTATCAACTCGTGTATAGAAAACCAGGCTTTATGGAGTCCGATAACGTCTGAAAAAATACCTTATTTATATCCCATCAAGTGAAATAGTTTATTTTTTGCCCGACGATTAACTTTATTCCATAATTGAAATCTACTCGCATTGTGGTTTGTTTTCACAAGCAAATTATATATATTCCTACTAACGATATATTAACTTTTCTGTATTTCACATTCTATTTACTTTTATTAATTACTTACGCAGACATGTACAAAAACAAGGAATATTACAATTTGTGAAGGTGAAAATATTTATATTATAATTATGGGATTTGTGAAGCTAAAAGTATTTATATTTTAATTATGGGAGTTGTGAAGCTAAAAGTATTTATATTTTAATTATGGGAGTTGTGAAGCTAAAAGTATTTATATTTTAATTATGGGAGTTGTGAAGCTAAAAGTATTTATATTTTAATTATGGGATTTGTGAAGCTAAAAGTTTTAATATTATAATTATGGGATTTGTGAAGCTGAAAGTATTTATATTAAAATTATGGGATTTGTGGAGCCGAAAGTATAGGGTTTTCCAATAAGAGGTATTATTTTATTATGTATTTAAATTATTTTTTTATTTATTTTATATACATAAAAACACACTTGCCACCAACTACACAATCACTTCTTATCACTTTTTTATCACTTCTTTTATTTTATTATGTATATAAATTAAAAATCACAACTTCAAAAGTAACATCTACCGAAATAGATCTATTCAAAATAACCCTCTTATTGGAAAACCCTATATTTGTGTTATAACTATTGGATTTGTGGAGACGAAAGTATTAATATTATATTTATGGATTTGTGAAGTGAAAGTTTCATCGGGATTGACAAACAAATTTATGCATTTTTCTTTATACTACAATTATATTTTGTTGTTGACAAATATAAATTAATCTTCCGAAATCTAAAAAAAAACGAACAACTGAAATATACATTTCAAATATAGAAGAATATTTATTAATAAAACACCACCCTGTAAACAGTTTGAAAGTTGAGTTTAAAGACCTCAGAGAAATGCATATATGTCCGCGTGTGTTCATGTGATTGCCATTAAAACGTTGATGTGGACAAAGAAAAATGCGTTCTACTGACAACGAGTATAACTGCCGAGTTTCAGCTCGATCGGATATCTAGAAGTGAGGTTAATTTTAACATCCAAAATTTGCATTAATTCATTCCCGAAAACAGAAGTTAAAAATAATAATTTTCCGATTAGTACTACCTACTGTATCGCTTGACTGTATTCACAAAATCATTTCCTATTATGAAAATTTTAAAGAATATTTGAGTACATTGAACGTGAATAATTTCACACACTTTACGCACCAACAAACGAAATACGTATTTTTGATGTTTTACATCGTCCATAGATCCATTTCTTGACGTACACTTAAGCTTTTCGATGGTGGTAGATTGTAATACACATTTCTTTCACATACCTACCCTATTTCGAAAATGTTAAAATGCTTGTTTGGTCTTTGAATCTCACATGGTGACAATTTTATCTTTTTAATAAATGCGTGAAGATAATTTTTTGTTTTTATACGAATCTTTTTATTGCATTGTATTTAAAAAGTGTGTAACTAATTTCAGACAATAAATACACTCCCCGATGACGCTGCAACCAATGAGCTAAAAGTCTCGTTCAGTTATGACATCCAGTCTTGTATTTCAAGATCAGTAAATATCAAAGCAGCGCAATTTACATTTGTTTATGGATGGCGCACAAGAGTCCCAATTGCTCACAACCGTCGCGTCGGGAGCCAGTAACAACCAGCCAAAGCCAGAACCAGGCGATGTCATTACCAATTGGAGTATGTTGTGGGGCTGAAGGTTATGGAGAGGAGAAGGAGATGGGGAAGAGGAAGGTAGGGAAGTACCTGTCTATTCAGATCTGGTCACAAAACACGGCCAAAGACATTTAAAGCAACTTAAAATTTTTAATAGTGGTCTTACACCAGGGCGATACTGAGAGTATCTTCCATTCCGAAACATCGACTGATTGGTCGAATTCAAATCGTATGTTTCGGGTAAATCCCGAATAGGGGGTCTGCAGGCGAAAGTCGACCACTCTGCCCGTATAATATAATCCTCTGGCGGTATAATAACGAAGCAAATGACTGGCGCGAATATTTAAATATGCAGCTAACAATACGCATAGTTACGCAAACTTACTTGACCATTAACAAGCGTTTAATAAGAAGATTTCTTCTGGAAACTTATCACTTTGTGATGGCATTATTTATTTTATTAAAACATAGATAACTTTGTTTACATCACTTAATTACATACAACCTTAACATGTTTCATGAACGAAGTTCACCTCATCAGGAGTACCTAAGTATACATTGTAGTAAAAAAATAAATATATATTACAATTGGAAAGAAGAAGTGGAAGGAGGGGGGAGGGGTAAGAGTGGGTGGAGTTTATATGAATTAGGAATTACAATATCGTTAGACGGAAAAGACCAGTTGAGTGGGAAAATATTTAAAAGAGGGTTTATAATTTTTTTTTTGCTTATTAATTATATCGGCCGGCATAGTCCAGTGGTAACGCATTGGACTGCCATTCCGAAGGTCGCGGGTTCGAACCCGGCGTGCGCAAATAAATTTTATTTGATTAATTTGTGTTATTTCACAATTAATTAATTAAAATAATATATATAGTATATTTGCGGCACGTTCCAGAGTGGAAGATACTACCAGTATCGCCCTGGTGTAAGACCACCATTCAGAATTGAAACGTTGCTCCAAATGGCTTTAGCCGTGTTTAGTGACTAGATCTGAATAGCCAGGTACTTCCCCACCTTCCTCTTTCCCTTCCCCATTACCTTCAGCCTCACAACATCCCCCAATTGGGGATGCCATAGTCGCACTGGCTCCAGACGGGAGCAGTTGGGACTCTTGTGAGGTATTCAATATAAAAAAAAAAAAATATCTGATTTTATATTGACATGTTTTCTTATTTCAAAAATTCCAATATTATTTATTTGCGATGCTTTGTATTCTGTGTGAAGAATTTTAAGACTTGAATTTTTATTAAAAGTGTGATCATTATTCAAAAGATGTTCAAACTTAGATTCACTATTTCCATTTAGAGCTCCGAGATGTTCTTTAGTTCTGACTTCAAAGTTTCTATTGGTTCTACCTTTGTAAAAGAAATTACAATCAATCATTACAAACAAGAATTTTTTATCTATCTATCTATTATTTTAACTATCTTTTAAATATTTTCCCACTCAACTGGTCTTTCCCATCTAACGATATTGTAATTCCTAATTCTGATAAACCCCGCCCACTCTTACCCCTCCCCCCTCCTACCACTTCTTCTTTCCAATTGTAATCTATATTTCTTACTCCTGATGAGGTGAACTTCGTTCATGAAACATGTAGTGGTTGTATATAATAAAGTGATGTAAACAAAGTTATTTGTGTTTTAATGAAATAAAGTTTAATAAGATTACATTATTTTATCTATTTCCGTTGTATATCAATGCATATATATTGGGATGGTCCGATGCTCTGTAGGGAACCCGCTTGCACAGTGCGGGTGTAAACTGTGCACCCTAAAGTTTAAGTTTAGACTTACGGAATTCAAAATGCACGCAATAAAATGTAAAAATTACATTTATTTATTTATTGAACAATTTGTATACCGCCGCTTTTGTGAGATATCACCTCAGGGGCGCTATATTGTTATAATCTATTTACAATATATACTCACTCGCTCTCTGTGAATGACCTAATATCTACCTATATTATATGTAACTGTTGTTAGTATCACTTAAACTGGGCGAAGTCCAACCAAGTGCCGCCCGCGGAGCGGGTTTTTAACTGCTAGTTAAATATTATTTTAAATGAGTAATTTGTGAAATAACACAAATTAATCAAATAAAACTTACTTGCACAAGCCGAGATTTGAACATTACTTTACCATCTGAACACGGAGGCCGTCGGAGGTTAGATTTGATATTTTTTGGATTGTTTTCGTAAAATAACAAGGGAACATAGACCAAAAAAATATTTAGCTACAATTGCAAGATTTATGTGAAACCTTTTCTCCGTTATAACTCAGTAAAATATTTATCAATATCTCTTATCACTTATTCTGTAGGGCAAGCTTTTTCCCAAAAATAGTTTTATTTGATAAACTAACAAAGCTAAGCAAGTTTTACGAGTAGATTTTTTATATAACTTCACTACTGAAGGTTATCGACAATCTATTCAGTGTCGGGTAAAACGCTATTTTCTTTTAGAGGCAGCCTAGAACTAGTGAATAGATCTAAATACGACGTTTCTCGATATTTTATGATCCTTAACATAGGCTTCGATGCTCTACATATTCAAGGAAGGTAGTCATTATTCATGAGCTTTGAGCAGGAGAATAATAACCCTATCGTTCTGTATTATCTCAAATCACGAACTCGATCTAAAGCGGAAATTTTAATGTTTTATCATAAATTACGAACAGATCATTAGGAAGAATAATAAAATACAGACTAGGTGAAACGCTTTAAGAATATTAGAGCTATTTTAGACGTTATTATAGGATTTATTCATCGTGGTTTTCTTTTCGTATTCTAGAACGGTGCGGTGACATATTTATAATAAATAGATTTGTTTCGTGTTGGCACATACAGCATGGCTAAGTTCAACTTGTGTAGAACCACACACAACACATCTTAACCATGGCGAAGGTGTGGAACATTAGTGAAGTAAAACTTGTGTAGAACTATACACATGGCGAAGGTGGGAAGGACCTTGGCGAAGTAAAACTTGTGTAGGACCACACTTATGGCGAAGATGTGTTGAACATTGACGAAGTAAAACTTGTGTAGAACTACACACATGGCGAAAGTGTGTAGGACCACTATACACGCGAGTAAATGGTATGATGGAACCCAATTGGTTAGTTTTTATTTTCAGCCTACTGAAATCTCGCATTACAAATAAATGATACTAAGTAAGACACATAATCATCATCGTGGTTAATTCTGCTATCTTGATAAATCCCTGATTTTGCATTTGTAATTTTTTGAAAAGTAGGTACGATAATTATTCTGTTCAAAATATTTTGTTATTCCAAGAGCACTGGAACCTGGTTTTTTCTTTGTAAAATGTAATTTAATATTATCCACATGAAAAACTTATTGCCATGTGATGAGATGATGCAGTTAAAAGTGAATGAAAAAACTGTTAATGCAGCGACCACCTTGAATCATACATCCTACCCCAATAAATATGCTTTATTTTTGGAAATTTAGTCATTAGTGATTACTGAATTACATAAAACACGATCCACCCAGTCCTGCTAGAATAAAAAGTATCATAAAATAAAAAATAAAATTTAATATCTTTTTAATATCAAACCGTACCGGACTTCGACAGAAAATCGATCTTTCCGTGGGGTTTATTTTAATTATTTCTAATAAACGCAATACAAAATCTAAAATTTTTGTAGAGGTATCCCGCGGGAAGTTACTAATTCATCGTCTAGAAAAATAATATCCGGTGTTTATCGGTAATTTTATAGATGGAAACGTTTTATAAAATTTTCAAACCGTTTTAGGTAAAATATTTGAAAAGCAGGGTACTGTTTTTATTAATTTTAAATGAATCCACCAGATTTCAATATTCCCAGCTTACTGTGTTTTAAACCCAATGAATCCACGAGATTTCAATATGAACTGCTTACTGCGGTTTAAACCCAATGAATCCACCAGATTTCAATATGCACAGCTTACTTTGGTTTAAACCCAATGAATCCACCAGATTTCAATATGCACAGCTTACTGTGGTTTAAAGTTTAAACCCAATGAGTCCACCAGATTTCAATATGAATTGCTCACTGCGGCTTAAACCCAATGAATTCACCGGATTTCACCGTTTTTTCCATACTTTTAGGCTGTATTAAAAAATATTTTAATTTATTCATAAAAATTACTTATTTATTTGACCAGCGTAGTTTAAAAAACTGGCGATTGTACGTATTTAATAAAAATATTATAAACTTGGCCACCCTGATAAATCGGCAATCTCCGAACACTTAATTGAAACCGGCCATTACTTTGGATTTGCTCCTGAGGTCCTGGGAAGACCCAAAACTTATAGATCACGCCTGATTATGGAGGCAATTGAAATCTACAAAAATCCATTTAATATCAATAGAGACGACGGAGCTAAGCTCAACAGCTCTTGGAATCCGGTAATTGACGGCTACACCAAAGCTAAACGTAAATAACATGTCTAAGTATACTCTAATATCATACAATAATACAATATAAAACCATTGTATTTATACCTTGATACTGGGTACATTTGCTTTAACCGCTTTCAATCGGTTTTCTAATACTAGAATTCGCCACCAGATGTCGCCACTTCCGTTGGCATTTCGAACTTGGACGGGCCCCAGGCTAACGTAAATACTTTGCTTTCACTTAAATTGCAGTTCCCTTGTACTGTAATACCTATACGCTCGTAGTGGATTGAAGCTGGCGGCACGGTATCGCTTCCAAGAAAATAAGCACAAACTCGACAACCAACAATTACACTTCTTCGGATCTACCGGATCTGCCCTGATGATGGACACTGCAACGATGTCCGAAACGTCGGCTAAAGAAGGAGTTAGCGCCACACGGCATAACACCCCAAAAACAAACAGCAAAAAAAATATTATTTAAATGTTGACGGCTTCCGTGGTCAAGGAACAGGGCTCTCGACTAGCAAGATATGGGGCTGACAAATCAAAGGAAGAAGAACTTGATGGAGTGTGAAAGCAAAACTTTTTGAAGCAAAGTTTTCCGGCTCCACTCGGAGGGAAAAGATTTTACAACTGAGAAAATAAAGAAATTCAGCGCGTATTTGAAATTTATTTTTCATTTTTATTTTATAAAGTAGAAATTAAAATTTTAATAATTTTAACCGGTCTTCGGCCGAGTTGACATCGCGTTTGGATCCCACTCAGGCGTAGTGTGTTCAATACCTCGGCTGGCTAAGTCCTCCATCACAACACAAGCAACATTTTCAGCTTACTGTGGTGATATTAGGAGATTTTCAAATATTATCAGGTTATTCGTAACCCGGGAATGTTTGTCTTTCTTTTTTAATATTAAAATTTGTGGGCTTTAAACACACTGATGCTATGAGTAAAAAAAATGGCGAAGAATGCAAAACACGCGTCGAATTTAAACACAGGGGTACCTAGATGTAGGAAAAACAATTATTTACACACATATATGCACATCACGACAACAATAAAAAGTTACAACAGGAAAGCGATTCTCTCAAATGAAGCCCCACGTTTCTGGGTCCAGTGTTAGATAATGCCTTTCCGCGGAATCGAACCGCGTATAGAAATGTAATATTAAAGATACCTGGCTAGCTCCAGCAGGGTTCCGTGTTTTCAGTTCGTTGGTGTTAAGAGAGAACATACGCCTTCTAGAAGTGGGTAGAACAAAAGGGCTTCTTTGAAATAAAACACTATTATTGTGGTGCTGGTAAATGTCTTCATGAAGACCTATATTACAGCATTTTGAATCTACGCGTAGGAAAAGCTTAAATCTCTTTGTGGACGGTTAAAAGAATGAAAAAATGAAGTTAAATTACTGGGAAGAAAGGAGATACAGAAATTAATAGAATAAAGCAGGGAACGATACCGCATGTAGTTTTGTAGACGTCCAGGGGGCAGACAGTAGAAAAAATGTATCGAAATATACTAGTAATGAATTGACAAACACTGTAGAAAGAATGAATCGAAATGTACTAGTAATTAATTGACAAATACTGTTTTAGCAAAGCAAGTCTCGAATTCAAAGCGGAGCACGTAACAACCTCTCGCAACGAGAGCTGAAATCCAAAGAGAGCGGTCTCCCTTCGTTCGGAGCTGAGGACCCCTTTGCCCCGCCTCCTTCGATAATAGTCACACCCACTTTAAACGCAACCACGGGGTGGCCATATGAAAGAATTTAAAAATACAAAGTACTTGATTTTAAGAAAATATTACGGGGTTGAATGTTTTAATTTTAAGAAAGTTCATTTCATAACACTTCCCCGAAAACACAACGAAAAAACTGCCGTGGGAATGAAAGTTTTTTGACTCTAAATCGCTCGAGACCCCTTTGACAAAAGCTACAAAAGAAGTCATCCACATAGAGATTCACCATTAAAAACCTACGCCCAAAAGTTACATATTATTATTTCAAATTATTATTTATATATATACATTTTTTTTGGTAATACGGTGCACATAATCGTAAGAGCAACAGCAGCAAGTGATGGTGACAATCGTAAGAGCAACAGCAGCAAGTGATGGCATCGGCTCTCTCTGCAAAGGGCCGCAAGCAGTAGCGTAAACTCAGTAGCGTAGATGTCTCGATCCCCGGCGGGAACGATTCGAGGAGAAGCGTTAACATGAAAGCGAAACATAAGAAAATATTAAAAAAAATGCAAATAAGCAGTGTGCAATGAACCAAAAAAAAATCAAAAATAAAAAATCGCGTTCACATAAGGAGTGAGAAACTAATATTGAATAGTAAATATAGTTGCACAGGGGAGCAGTATATAGGCAGAACTTTCCATTGTATATCGTGACGCACACACATATGTTTATATTTTATACATAAGGCGAAAAACATACTAAAATCATTAATTAGCACTAAATAATCAATATATGCTGAAAAACACACACGAGAATCAATATCCACCTTTTAATGGTACGGATTTGTTTCGGTGCAATCGGCGTCTACCTTTGAGTGTTTTTTTTATTTTTTTTTATTATTTTTTTTTTTTTATCAGCATATCTACCTTTTAATGGTCCAGATAGCTGTTTGAAGATTAGCTGAAAAGAAATAACACAAAACAAACAATATACGTCGAAAAACACACACGAAAATCAATATCCACCTTTTAATGGTACGGATTTGTTTCAGTGCAATCGGCTTCAACGTTTTAGTTTTTTTTTTTTAATCAGCATATCTACCTTTTAATGGTCCAGATAGCTGTTTGAAGAGTAGCTGAAAAGAAATAACACAAAACAAACAATATAAGTTGAAAAACACACACGAAAATCAATATCCACCTTTTAATGATAGAAATGATAAAATTTTAATGATAGACTGGATACGTTTTTTCCATCCCGACAGTAACGTCAAAACTTACGCTCCCGTTTCTTAAAAATAAAAACAGTGAAATATTGTGCAAATCGAAGAGAATTTTTTATTGATGTGCAGTATTTTTCACGGGCTATCACCCGGTGATTTTGTCTTCCCGATATTCTACCGATAAATGCTCAAACAGTGTGTTTACCAAAAAATTTGACACATAGCGAAGCTAGGATATCTTTACCTAGCAAACTATTGACAATTCGTAATAAAAGTGTCTAAACAAGAGAAATTTCTGCAAATATCTACAAAACTCCGTATAGAATTTATTCTATTCTACCGATACTTGAAGGAAAGTGTTGCGAAAGTGATTTCAAAACTGTATTTTAAAATTGAAAATCATCACTTCGGAAATCAATTTAAGTGAACTAAAAAACAATAACAATAATAATAAACATCTGGTGAAATAACTAGCTTTAAGTGAAATCTAAACGAATTTTAATGTGAATTAAACATAAAAACAGTGTTTTTGAGTTAATTTAAACTGTACACACATGTAAATATTATTGACAGTTTTTATTGACATCTTAATATAGGACATAAATCTTAACTGCTCCTATCTGTGAGATAGTGTAGATGATAGAGTCGCTCGCTAGCCAAGTCGATGTTAAATAAAAATTAGAAACTTTAATTTGTTTTTAAAAATAAAATAAGAAAAAAAAAATTTCATTAAAAATGCATCGCCCAAAGAAACGTCCGCTGGACATAACGTTGTCTCCAAATACCGAACAACATGGAGGAAAGTGCGCTTATAGTGAGGACTTGGAAGAGGGTTCTGAAACGTCATCCCATTGCTCAGACAGCAGTGAAACAAAGTTTCCGAGCGTCTCTGGAGTGGACGTTCTAAACGAAGCCCATGCTCATCTGACGGCCCTTCAAGAAGTCTTGGCCGAGAAACAATCGAAGGTCTCAAAGGAACAGCAACTGAAGATCTCTAGAAATGTCTCTGAAGTTTTCAGAGCCGTTTCCCAGCTGCTGTTGGAGCGCGAGACCATGCGCGCTGATTTGGCGACAGTGACCGCCCAACTTAAAATGGCGGAAATTAAAATTCGTCATGAAAAAGACGAAAAAAAGTACCTGGAACAGAAAATAATTCAACTGGAATCTGACCTCGGACCCGTGATGCAAAGAGTAGCTGTAGCAACGGAGGCTAGCTTGTCATTTGCTGATATTGTCCGAAAGCAGACAAATGTTGCTGACCAACCCCCACCAATTACCCAATCAGGACATCGCGTCGGAGCACCAAGGCCCGCCATCTGCATCTTCCCTACAAACGCAGATGCCACCGAGGATAGTGAAGGAACTAAAAAAATTATTCAGAACATTATTCGGCCATCTGAGTTGGGCATTCGCATTACCGGAGTACGTAAGATCAGAAATAAAGGTGTCCTTCTTAACACAGCTACCGCAAGTGAACAAGAAAAGTTGTTAAACGCACCGTGTTTTGAAAACTCAGGCACACTTAAGGCTCGACTTCCCACCAAGCGACTCCCGAGACTAATATTTTTTAATGTACCGAGGGACCTAACGGACGTTGAATTCTTAAGGATCGCTCTCACGGGTATTCCCAATGTACAAGACATCGAAAGAATAATATCAACCTGCAAGCTGAGTCACCTGGCCGGCGCTCGCTCTGGAACCACCTGTCATCGGGTTTATGAGATGCCCGCTACAATACGAAAACTGCTGGTGGAACAGGAGAAGGTGTTCGTCAATTGGACTGTGTGCCGTGTCAGAGACTTTATTGGACTAACCGTATGTACTAAGTGCCAAATGATAGGACACTCATTTAAGTACTGCAGAGACACTCTTAGATGTGGACATTGTGCTGAAGAGAACCACACCAACGAATCCTGCCCAAATGCCGCTGCCAAACCAGTCTGCGCTACGTGCACTAGATTTGGAAAGCCCGCTACGCACTCGACTGGAGACAAGGACAACTGCCCGGCCTACAAAGCTGCACTGAAAAGGGACCTTGCTACGATCGACTATGGCGTCCAATAATTATTATTTTGAGGAGGACAATGAGGTAAATTTTTGCAAAACTAGTGATCTTCAAAAATGGATTGAGGACAAAACACACATTTATAATAAAGATTGCAATAAGGAACAATTAAATATTGTACAACTGAACTTAAGGTCCATTTACAAATACTGGGACACTCTTAACATTTATTTTAATACCTGCTGGAAACATATACATATTTTGATGTTATGTGAAACAACAATTACAAATGACCTTACTTGTCTCTACGAAGTTCCTGGTTTCAAAGCTTATAACTATTGTAGAACAAAAAAAACAGGAGGTGGTATATTGCTCTATGTTAGAGATGAAATCACTTTTCTACAAAAATCACTAGAAACAAAATATTTTGAAAGTATATTTGGCATCATAACTTTACCCAATAATATAACAATGAACATTTTAGCAATATACCGCCCTCCAAATCATAGCAAATCATTGTTTTTGAATGAAATCTCATCCATCTTATCAAATATTATTAACCCCATGGAAAATATGTTGTTTCTTGGAGATGTTAATTTAGATTTATTAAACCCTCAACACCCAGTTATTATGTCTTACGAAAACATATTATCTAGCCATCATTTAATAAAGTGTATCAACGATGTGACAAGGGAAGCATTAGTAGCCGGAAATGTTACACGCACATGCATAGATCACATTTTTATAAGGTTCAACAGCAGGCAGCAACAAGCTGACGTATTTTCTTCTTGTATTTGTGATTTTACTATAGCGGATCACTTCGCGACTGCTCTTAACATCACGTATAGTAGCGCAATTACAAAAACCAAACATCGCGAGGAAAGTATTTCAATAATATCCCAAAAACGAATTGATAAAAACATACGTAGTTTTAATTGGAACGCCCTGCTTGCTGAAGAAAATTGCGTTGACATATACAATAAACTCAAAAACATTTTTAACGACCTATATGAAAAAAGTAAAATCACTTTTTATCCAAAACCCAAAAAAAGACCACATGCAATAAAATTATGGATAACCGATGATATTTTAGAAAAAATTAAAATAAGAGACTCCATGTACAGAAGATGGAAAAATTCACCTACTAATAAAACCTACGAAAAACAATACAAATCAACTCGAAATACTGTTTCCAAATTAATCATAAAAAGTAAAACTACTTATTTTAATGAAACATTTAAAAGCTATTTCAGCAATTCTAAAAAAACTTGGGATCAAATTAATAAATTATTGGGACGTAAAACAAAAACAAACTGCGATGAAATTATCTCAAAGTACATGTTGAATAATAGCGGGCAAACAGAGGAAATCATTGTGAATAGATTCGCTGAGCAGTTTACCAATAGTATCAGCTCGATGTTACACAAATGTGACTACAAAGCGTCCAACATAGCCCCCGTTGATTTGCCGCATAGCATGTACTTGCCCAGAGCGACCTGTGAAGATATACGCAGGATAGTCAGTCAACTAAATAATTCCAAGTCGCCAGGGATTGATAATATTAGAATGTTCGACATTAAAAAACATATAACTATTCTATGTCCGATAATTACCCATTTAATTAATAAAATCTTATCTCAAGCCGTTATACCGAATGAGCTTAAATGTAGCATTATTAGGCCAATATACAAAGGGGGAAAGCACACTGAAATGGAAAATTATAGACCTATCAGTATATTGCCAGCAATTGAAAAAATTCTAGAAAAATACATCTCAGTAAATTTAATAAAATACCTAGAAAGTTTCTCCATTATTGATCGCAACCAATACGGATTTCAAAAAAATAAAAGCACAGAAATTTTACTACAGGACTTTTCCAATTACGTAAATCAGGAACTCAATGATAAAAAACATATTCTTGTATTATTCATTGACAACTCTAAAGCGTTTGACACTATTGATCCGAAAAAACTATTACAGATATTGGAGGCGATAGGAATTAGGGGAAAATTACTAAAACTTCTCAAAAACTATTTAACCAATCGACAAATTAAAGTGAAACTCTTTCAAACTTACAGCAAAGCTAAATATATGTCGACAGGAGTTCCGCAGGGGTCAATTCTCGGGCCAACATTATACATAATATTTGTTTCACTCATGAATAAAATTTTCACCTTTGTTAAGCATTACGTTTATGCTGATGATACGGCGCTAGTCATTTCGCATGAAGATTTGTCTATTGCAATAAAACTCATGCAGCATGATTTCTTTTCTTTACAGAAATGGTCACATGATGCCGGCCTAATAATAAATTCCAAAAAGACTAAATTGATGCATATACGATCTCCACATGCCAAATATACCATCACGCCTATAATAAAGTCGCATACATCTGAGTGTATACACAATTCTTCACAGTCCTGTAAATGTGGAACCATTGAACTGGTACAAACTTATGTATATTTGGGGATAACTGTAGATGCGCATATGAAATGGGATACACACGTTAGCAACATATGCAAACGCCTACGAGCTATTGCGGGGCGAATTTACAAAATTAAATATTTTATGCCTATAAGCACGTTAAAAATAATCTATTTGTCACTAGCGGAATCTACAATCAGATACGGAATAACGTCCTGGGGAAACTCCTGCAAGACAAATATAGGTTACATCCAATCAATTCAAAACTCCATGACTAAGCTTTTGGTAAACAAACGTATTTATGCACAAAGAAGAGATATAAAATTATTATATGAGTCAGTTAACGTATTATCTGTTCGAGGAATATTATGGTTTAAAATTATATGTCAAAACATAACGTCAGATTCAATATACAAAGAAAAAGTAGATCATGCATATGACACAAGATTCAATAGAAATGAAGGTATGTCCATTCCGAAAATTATAAATAAATATGGACAACGGACTTTCTCTTATCTTGTGCCTACCATATTTAATAAGATTCCAATAGACATAAAAATTCAATCAAATTGCACCCCTGAATTAAAAAATAAAATTAAAAAATGGTTAATAGATCAAGCTTTTTTATACTGATATTGTTTATAATCTTATGCATATATATATATACATATGAATATGAGTAATTTGCCTGTGTTTACAACTGACTGTCTTTGTATTTTATTTATTATTATTTATTATTTTGTATTGTAGTATGTTAAAAGTTATTCTATTGTTTATTTTTTTATATTTGGCTCTGTTTTTGTGATTATTTAAGTTCTTATTCTTCTGTATCTATTTTAAATATTTGAAATATTGTGATTTCTCGCTTCTTGTATGCTTTGATAATATATTATGTTAAACTAACCTGCTGACAAACTGCTTGAGCAGTTTAGCGGGTATAAATAAATAAAAATAAAAAAAAAAAAAAAAAAAATGGTACGGATTTGTTTCGGTGCAATTGGCTTCAACGTTTTAGTTTTTTTTTTTAATCAGCATATCTACCTTTTAATGGTCCAGATAGCTGTTTGAAGAGTAGCTGAACATACAAGTAAAATCAAAATCGTCCTCCTTTAGTGACCTACATATCGCCAGAAATCTTGTAAGAATTGCTGACATAGGTATAATACGAGACGTATCTTTCAAATACTTAGTGCTGTGGACCTTATTTATTTGTGTGGAAAATCATTGCATCCATACAAAAAACCTCCCAAAATGAACAACACAAGAACAAAAAAACAAATTAAAAATATTTTGTCGCAAATCATTGCACTTTGAAGTTTTCGTATACAATGGATTATAATGGGTTAGAATTTATTAAATAATAATACATATACCGATATGGGCGCCATCTTGTTTATGGCTAACAAGCAACCGTAGGATCGAAGTCACAAATTATTATTTTACAATTTTTTCAGATTTTAAATAAAGTTGGTGAAGTTTGTACCAAATTAATAGCAAGTAGGAACTGGGTACGAATCAGACACAATGTGAATGTCGTACTGTGTGTAGGAATATTCAAAGATAGTGTCGTGTATTTAGCCGCCTCCGGTTAATTACTCCGGAGTGACTGTGATGTTGGAGTCTGTATACACTGCCTTCGAAGGGGCCCCCTCGAAGACCGTGCCGTGTATTGTGTGGATGTGCATGTTCAATGAGTACTTGTACCTTATTTATCTTTCCTTGCGAATTTTAAAATAGAATATTTTTCCTTTAAAATAGAATATTTTCCCATCCGGGCAGTCAACAAAACTGGCTTTCCAATATTCATCGCATTAACCAGATTTCAAACAGATTTTTCCAAGAATCCAATTGGGGTAGGTTGCCAATTGTTGTTTTTAAATTCCTAAGGGGTCACAGTTAGGGTATAGGAGAATCGGTCTGGTTCTCCGCGGAGCTACCTAATTTAACCAAATCTTTTACATGGTATCTACCCAAGATTTTTCCTGACTCATCTGCCAACACATATATGACGTCGGAAACCTTTTTATTCACCTTAGTCTTCACAAAGCGCGGGGCGAGTTTGGTAGAAAAGTAAGCAGCGGAATTTGACTGAGCGAAATTTTTCCTCCAAACCGTATCACCGACGGAATACCTCACGCGTTTTTTTCTAAGATTGTATCTTTCGGAGCTCTTTTGATACGTCAGGAACAAAGCGTCACCGACATCGCCGTAAACGGCGGATAGTTCTTCTAGCCGGTCGGCGTATTCGTTCGTTGTTAGCGTGGTTCTGGGGAATGGAGTTTTATGAAGGCCACCGAGGGGTACCTGCTCATAGCCGTGGTCCAAGAAAAACGGCGTATTTCCAGTGGTTAGATTTACGGAATTATTTAAAGCCGCCTGAATTTTATCCAGATGTTTACACCATGTCCGTTGATTTTTCTCTACCACTATGGCCAGGGCCGTGCCAATCGTTTGGTAATACCGTTCCACAACGTTATTCATCGGGGTATAATAGCTGTTGTAAAATATGTCCGGCACTCCGTAACTACTCAAAAAGTTCTCAAATATTCGTGAAATAAATACTTTCCCGTTATCTAATATCACGGTACGAGGCACACCATGCAGTAAAAAAATACGTGTTTCTAAAAGTTTGATTATAGCTGTGGCCTTGGCGACTTTTAACGGAAATATCCAACAAAATTTGGTGAACGTATCTACGACACTAAGAATATGCATATTCCCGGCGAAACTTTTCGGAAAAGGGCCTATCAGATCCATGGATAACACCTGTAGAGGTCTGTCCACACGTTTCTGGGTGCTCATATGTCCCAGAGGGGCGGACGTGCTATGCTTGTATGCTTTGCATATCACGCACTTCGATATGTATTCGCTCACCTGGCGATACAGTCCCGGCCAAAAGTGTCTTAGGCTAAGCCTTTTATAAGTGCGATATATTCCGGGGTGAATAGCTTTATCCGAGTTGTGATTTTCTACTATTAGAGCTTGCCGCTGTTCCGATGGTACAACGAGTTTCCACGAATAATCCTCCCGTACAGAGAGCGCGGCAGGGCAGTGTCGAAATAGCTGCCCTTCGCGGATAGTGTAGTTCGCGTATTTCTGCGGGGATTCTAGGCAGTTGTTATAAGTGCTTAGGTACCAGGTATCGGTGGTAGCCGGTGGCGTGCTGACAGCTGATATTTTTCCGTGTTCTACGCGGGAAAGGACGTCCGGTACCACGTTAAGTGCTCCTCGTCGGTGAACAATATCGAAAGAGTATTGTGAAAGACGTGTGGCCCAGCGGGCCAGTCTCCCAGAAGGGTTATCTAGAGAGTGTAACCATTTTAAGCTCGAGTGGTCCGTTATTATAGTAAATTTTCCGCCTTCTATGTATCCGCGGAAATAGCGTACCGACTCCAGTACCGCCAAAAGTTCTTTTTCCGTGACACAAAAATATGCAACGGGGTGCTCGCCATCGGAAAAGTTTTGCGTATGTACTCCCCCAATGCCTACATTTGAAGCGTCTGTGTGTACACAGAAATCGAGATTGAAATCCGGACAGTTTAGCACCGGTGCTGATACTAAGGCGGCTTTGAGAGTTACAAAGGCCCGCTCGGCTTCATCGGACCACTTAAAGTTGCTTATGCCTTTTCTACAACCGGTGAGTTTAGTCAGTGGTTCGGCTATGTCAGAGAAACCTTTTATGAAGCGCCGGTAATATCCAGCCAACCCAATGAATGATTTGATTTGCTTGGAATTTACAGGACGGGGAAAATTCTCTATTGCTTCTACTTTGGCTGGGTCGGTGCGGAGCCCTGCGTTGTCTATGACAAACCCTAAGTAGCAGAGGTGAGACTTACAAAATTCAGATTTTTCGTAATTTATCGTTAACCCGGCCGACTTTAATCGTTCCTGCACCAAGTGGAGAGTGGCTATATGCTTTTCAAAGGTATCGCTCACTATTATAAGGTCGTCCAAGTAGCAAAAAAGCTGCTCGTCTAACTCGGGTCCAAAAATTTTGTCGGCTAATCTCTGAAGCTCGGCCGGCGCGTTACGCAACCCGAAGGGTAGGCGGGTAAATTCAAACATTCCGCGGTTTGGTATCACGAACGCTGTCTTTTCGCACGAGGCTTTAGCCAACGGTATCTGCCAAAAAGCCTTACTTAAATCTACTGAGGAGATGTACCGCGCATTTCTCAATCGGTCTAAAATGCGGTGAATGAATGGCAGAGGATAAGCGTCAGCCTTGGTCACCGAGTTGAGCTTGCGGCTGTCGAGGCAAAAGCGGGCCGAGCCGTTCTTTTTGGTCACAATCAGAGTAGGGTTCGTCCAGGGGCTACGACTCGGACGCACGACGCCTAGTGCTAACATTTCGTCTAATTCTCGCTCCAGTTGCTGCTGCCTGATCGGTGAAAGAGGATAGTACCTTTGTTTGATTGGCGGTCCCGTGGTTTCGATGCTATGTTCGACAAGGTGAGTCAGCCCGAGGCCGCATTTTTCAAAGGAGATATCTTGAAATTTATTCGTGATATTTTGTAAGCTATCGGCCTGCGAGGCAGTAAGATTTTCAACTGGGATAAGGGTTCTGATCTCGTCTATTTCTGGAGGTGATGAAAATACTCTATTCGCCGTCGGAGTAATGATCTTCGGGGCCACGTTGAAAGATCTCCAAAAATCGGTACCAAGGATAAATTTAGGTGATAATGACGGTATGACTAAAAAATTGTTATGAAATATTATTTCATAAACTCAAGTAGGCTCAGGTAGGCTAATTTCGAAAGGGTAATAAATTAATTATGATTCTTGACAGGCAACACAGAGATGAGCGGTCAGGAGAAAGGGGGGGGCCGTTTGCTGACTCTTGTCATAGATCCGGCGGGACCCCGGTTCGGTAACGACAGTCGCAAAAAAATTATTAATTTAAAAACCGGATTACGGAATGTAATACAGTCAATCGTGAATCGATAGATTTTTACCCTGATGGGTTTGTTATTTTAAATATCCAACATGATATTGGAGTTATTGAGAAAGTGCGTGATTCACATCTTAAAACCATAACGGCGACATTTTGATCAGCATGTCGGTAGATTGAAATCGACAATTAATCGGAGCCATCTCTGGGTTGACCGTGGTCGCGGATATAAATTCATCATCCTGGGCCTTGTACAGGCATGTTATTAATATTCTGGGCCGAGCCTTAGTTAATCTCGCCGAGCAAATCTTTTGGCGGATGTCGATTGGTGCCTAACACATGAGAGGGCCAGCGCGCAGCAGGAGAATATTCCGGAGGAGGGATGAGAGGCATCCGACTTGCCTCGGATCGCACCGATGCATTCTTCACCGTCATGGATTTCCCATCTTCAAGAATACCTAGCCAATTTTAGATAGTCAGAGTAGCTCATAACACGGTCGATCTCGGGTGAGTGTCTTAATTAAAATATTGGTATGATCAGACATTTAAATATATAATCAGTTTGCAATTTATACAATTAAACTGTTTTATTTAATCATCACATCACCCTGTGACACAATGGCATGACAGCGGTGCCCACCGCCCGAGAGGTAAGTCTTTCATGATCCGAAAGGAGCTGGCGACGTGTCGGACAGACATAGCATGATAGAAATATCATGCTTTGGCGCTCTATTCATTAGAAAAGTTTGTCCGACGTGTCATTAACTATAAACCAACATAATATTTGGCGCCAACGTGGTTTGGCTCGATTTTGTCATGTTATTGTGTGTAGAGTGATTGGTAACATAATGTATATTATCTATAGTGTTATATTCATCTGTTTTGCTGAAATTAAACATAGTGCACTAACATTAAACATAATAAATGTCGTGTCGACGCGTTCTATCCTGGGAGATTACTTTTTGTTTAAACTGTGAATAAGTAGTCATGCCTTAACCTCATATATAATGTTGTATTTCTGTCATTCTGACGTTTCGAAATACTATGGGTGACAAACGTTTTATTTACACTGGTATGTCAATCTGTCATCACAATAGATAATACTATGAATAACAAGTGGGTAGTGTTGTTTATTATTGGAATTAACACATAAATAATACGGCATAGATGTGTCATTTGTCATACAATACAATGTTTATAATATGTAATACCTACATAATATCTTCATATCATAACCTATAAAATAACTGTCAAACTGGTACAAACCAAATACATCTTTCATGCAATAGAATGACATAAACAACAAGATTTCATTCATGTGTTATTTTTTTACGGTTATTTTTCTATACGTATTAAATAGACTTTCTTCGACGTATGATAGACGTATTCGGAACATTAATCTTGTATCTGCATATCAAATTCATGTAATAACAATGTTTATTAATGGTGAATATTATATTGTTATTATGCCGTTCACGAGTAAATTTCATCGCCATTGTTTCTTACGCCAGCAATTCCATAGAAGTTTTAGCATAGATGCATAATTTGTTATACACAAAAAGATTTCCATAGATATTCCAGCGTAGATGGGTAATTTGTCAACATTTCGGCGAATAATTAATTTATGAACTTCAATAGATACTTACTATACTTGGAACAACCGATTAAGATGACATACTTAACTAAATTTCATCGATTATTTTTATTGATTTAAAAAAATGTATTTTTCCAAAGTTTCTAATATATTTTTTTAATAACGATTCAAATCAAATGTACGTTTCAAATTTAACCTCGAGTATATAGACGATTATCTCGAATTTGAATTTTATTACCACTTTTATAAAAATAATTTATATTAACATTATTTTGGTTTCAATTCAAAACTATAAATATTTCATGAATATATTTTTTTACATTTATGTTTTTCAATGCTAAAAACATTCATCGAACGTCAATACGCTTTCGATTATTTTCGAGATAATTCGAGTTTTTCATATTAGAACTTCACGTACAATTTGATAAAAATGTCGACTCCAATTGCAAATATTAACAATGCCTCTAAAGAAGACCTTACTAAGGAACTTACAACACGATCTATCGAACCAGCGTCCACCTTTCACGCGCTGCGTTCACAGGCGCGCGAGTACAATAAAACGTTAAAATTAACAGCAATTACAGAAATGGATTCGTCAGATTCAGATTCGGAGACAGAACTAAATACTGTTAAAAACCCAACAATTATTAAACATACAAAAATTATTTATAAAGAATCATCATCCACAAATGTTACTAATTGGAACATTAAATACGACGGGAAATCGAGCGTAAGAGAATTTCTCCTACTTATTGAGGAAAAATGTAGAACCAGGAATTTTCCTCAAAATGAACTGGTGCGCGTTTTCCCTGATCTTCTGGATGGCCTGGCGTTGTTGTGGTTCAGATCCATTTACCACGCAGAATTGAAGTGGGACGAGCTGTCAAAACTTTTACTTAGCCAATTTGAAGCAAGCGACCTTCAAACCGATTTAAAAATAAAACTTTTTAACATGTCTCAACAAAAAGGAATGTCAGTTCTAGAATTCACGCTAAAAATGAAAGCACTAAACAATATGCTCGAAGCAAAACTTCCCGAGCAGGAACTGCTGCGGCTAGCAATGAAGGCTTTGCTACCGATGTATTCAAATCTATTAGTGTCTAGAGACATATTTACTTTTGAGCAGTTAACAACTTATGCCGGTAAATTAGAATCTTATGCATTACCGCCAGAAGAATTTGTGTCATCGTCTTCATTTTCTAAAGCATCAGATGTGCACAATAGCTCGAATAAAACGGAGAAATTTGTGCCTATTAGTAAAAATTTTAATAATAATAATAACTTTAGACGCACTGGTTATACCCAGAACACTTTTAAGCAGTCATACAACAATAAGAATAATGATAATAGGCGTAATTTCGGTCCATCAAATACAGGTAACAACTCAAATAAACCATCTTCGTCTTCTTTTAATAACGGTAATCTTAATAATCAGGGAACTTCTAAAACTTTTTATAAGACGCCTATTTGTCTTTATTGTAAGACACCGGGACATGTCGTGGCCGACTGTAGGAAAAAACCCGCAGTCGCAGGAAATTCAAAACTGGGTGCTTTTAATGGACATAAGTCAAAAAACTAGTTGGGAGTCACCCTTGTCGCGCTCCTTCCTTTGCGCAGAGGAAGCGAGAGTGGCAGAGTTGGCTCCGTCTAGTTCACCAGTTCTTTTCAGTCCCATCATCTGGAACAGTGGGCCCGCTGCCACAGGAGATGGAAATTGAAAACGATGGTCGTCCTTATGCCAATGTATATATAATAAATCATTTTTACAACGCACTGTTGGACAGTGGCGCTACATTATCATGTTTGGGTGGAGATAGTCATAAGATTTTTAGCAAATTAGGAATAGAATTAGTTAAGTCCAATCTTTTTGTATCGACAGCTGACGGTACAAATCAGCCTGTCAAAGGTACAATGTCGTTGCCGGTGACGTATAAGGGAGTTACCCGGGAGGTTCTTTTCTACGTCATCCCGACATTGTCGCCTTCAATTATTCTAGGAGTTAACTTTTGGAAGGAGTTTCACATCGCACCGGAACTGTTTTCGAAATTTACTCTTCCTGTTTCGGAAAGAAATATAAGTGGGTTGCGGGCTATTCGGCCAGCCTCATCCTTAACTATTGAAGAGAACAGGGAACTCTCTAAAATAGTTAAAAAATTCGAGTCAATTTCTTTTGAAAAGAAGGGGTTAGGTCTAACACACTTAGTTAAACACAAAATAATTACAACAGGACCACCCATCAAACAGCGGTATTACCCTCTCTCACCCGCACGGCAGAAACAATTAGAAACAGAAGTTGATGAAATGCTAAAATTAGGGGTTATTCAACCTTCTCGTTCACCATGGTCCAGTCCAGTAATAATTGTAACAAAAAAAGACGGAACAGCTAGATTTTGCCTGGATTCGCGAAAAATTAATAACGTCACGGTACGTGATAGTTATCCTCTTCCCTATATTGCGCGTATCCTAGATAAACTTGGCGGTGCCAGATATGTTTCCTCGATTGACCTCTCCAAGGCATTTTGGCAAATAGCCTTAGACAAAAAATCATGCGAAAAGACAGCATTTGTTGTTCCTGGGCGGGGCCTCTTTGAGTTCACTCGCATGCCGTTTGGTTTGAAAAATGCTCCTAGCGAATTACAAAGACTAGCAGATGCATTGTTTGGACCTGATTTCGATGATAATGTTTTTTGCTATTTAGATGACCTTATATTAGTATCGGAAGACTTGAAATCACATTTAAACTTGTTAAATCGGGTGTACGAACGTCTACGAGACGCGGGTCTCACCATTAATTTAAAAAAATCGGAATTTTGTAAAGCCGAGCTTAAATACTTGGGCTATATGGTAGATTCCCAGGGACTTCGCACTGATCCAAGTAAGATTGATAGTATTAAAAATTTTCCTATACCGAAAAATGCTAAACAAATTCGGGCATTTGTTGGCCTGTGCGGTTACTTTAGACGGTTTATCAAGGGATTTTCAAGCATTGCAGCTCCTTTAACAAGTATTACTGGTTCAAAAAAGGGAATTAGTAATTTTAAATGGTCACCGGAAGCTGAATCCGCATTTATTGCACTAAAGCAAGCACTTACTTCTGCCCCAGTTTTAAGTTGTCCAGATTTTTCGAAACCCTTCGCTATACACTGTGACGCAAGCTCCGTAGGCATTGGGGGGGTATTAATTCAAACTATAGATGGACAGGAGCACCCTATTGCTTATTTTTCGAGATGCTTAAACGTTCACGAACGTAATTATGGAATAACTGAGCGTGAACTTTTAGCCGTACTAGACTCCGTTACACACTTTAGACCATACATTGAAGGAACTCATTTTACAGTTGTAACCGACCACTCAAGTCTAAAATGGTTAGGTTCTCTGTCCAACCCCAGCGGTCGTCTCGCGCGTTGGAGTTCACGCCTATCCCAATTCTCGTTTGATGTAATCCATCGTAAAGGTACTCAGCATATAGTCCCAGATGTCCTTTCGCGAATGGATCTTGCCGAAATCTCCATCATAGATTCAGAAAATATTCAAGATGAGTGGTATCAAAATATTTGGAAGGGTTGTCAAGAATTCCCCCAACGTTTTCAGAACTTCCAAATTCGGGAAAACGAACTATTTCGTCACACGAAGACTCGTTTAGCACTGTGTGAAGACACTGCGTGGAAAAAAGTAATTCCTCAAGAAAAAAGATTAGACATTTTAAGTAGTGTTCACGAGTCTATTCGATCTTGTCACCCCGGCGTTTTTAAAACTTATAAAAAAGCACAATTACGGTATTTTTGGCCAAATATGTACAGAGACATTAAACAATTTGTAAATCGCTGTACGGTCTGTAAGGCGCATAAAATCAGTACGGCCTCACCTAACGGTATTTCATCACATCCTAAAAAAGTTACACGTCCAATGCAGATGTTGTCGTTGGATTTGGTAGGTCCATTACCGAGAAGTTACTCTGGTTTTACCGTTATTTTATCCTGTGTCGATGTTTTTTCAAAGTTTACCTGGCTGTTTCCGCTGCGCAAAGGTACCGCGCGAAGCATTGTGAAAAATTTAGAAGAAAGTATCTTTCTTGTACATGGCGTACCGCGCACCATTGTTTGTGATAACGGCCGTCAGTTTGTATCCAAAGAATTTAAGGACTTATTAAATAATTATAACATACCACCTCCGTTTTATAACTCTTATTATACCCCGCAAAACAATGTGGTAGAGAGATATAACCAAACTTTGGGCACCGCATTATCGATATTAGTTGAATCAGACCACCGTAATTGGTCAAAATTTTTACCACAAATACAATCAGCTATGAACAATTCCGTAAATTGCGCTACGGGTTTTACACCTTATTTTCTAATGCATGGTCGGGAGCAAATATTAGACGGTGATTTGCATCGTAACCCTATAGCTGATATTGAATCTAATTCACAAAATTGTACTAGTCAGAGAATCTACGCACAAAGATTAGAAGAACTGTCATCAGTTTATGAGCAAGTCTCAGATGCTTTACTAAAAGCTTACCAAAAAGGAGCAAACCATTATAACCTGCGGAGAAAACATGTTAGTTTTCAAGTCGGAGACAGAGTTTGGCGTAGAAATTTCGTCCAATCAAACGCTTTAAATTACTTTGCACAAAAACTAGCCCCTCGCTTTGTACAAAATGTTGTTGTAAAGAAAAAATCAGACCTAATTTATACATTAGCTGACATGAATGGGAAAGTTACCGGTGATTTCCATATAAAAGATATTGTAAAATCGGACAATGTCCCGGTATAGTCCTATATTCTTAAGTACTTTGAAGGATCTGGCCATCCCTATAAAGTGCTGTAAATAAAATATTATTTAATGCTTGGGAGTTTCAACCCGGCCTGATCAACCGAGTTGAAGCAACCCGACATTGACAATCTATGATTAAATCAAAAAACGAGTAGTAATTGTTTCTCACAATTTTTATTTAACTCTAGTGATAATGCTCGAGTTCATTATTTTCCGTGTTTATTGAAATAATCGTTATATTAAGCTTTAATATGTTAAAGAACAATTCAGCAGAACAGATGAATAAAATTATGTTATGTATTTGGTTATATTGTCTGGAAATGCATGGTGATACTTGTCCACTATCCCCTTGTATTTCAAGCACAATTTTATGAACGGTGTTCATATTTCGTTAATATTATTATTCTATGTACTTTCAATATGTATACCATCCCAGTACCTCTTGGTACTCTGAGTACTTGGAAAATTTAAATACTCAGCTACGCAAAAGTTGGGTAAAATATTATTCTTGTTTTGCTATCTAGCTAAACTAAGTATAAATTGCTTGAAAATTCTTCTCGCATAGTGCAATGTTTAATTATAAGAACTGATTACAAATACAATTAAATATTAGATTAAACAATAAATATACTTATTAAATAAGATATGTCCATCACATATGGGACTCATACAAAAATAACACCATTCAAAACAATGGATGTATACTTTACTTATTACACCATTCATAAAAATGGCGGTATACCTCTACTAATTGCACCATATCCATAGGAATGGTTGATGACGTTTTCAATTTATTAAACCACCTTACACACCTGTGAGAGTGTAAAGGTTATAGTTTTCTCAAATAAGATAAAACTTTCTTGCGATGATGTTTTGCTCTTAAATTTATAACTTCCCTTCGTGAACTCACCTGAGCGACCAAATTAGGTAGATTAGTTACAACTCTCCGGAGTGAACATTTTTCCATCTCCTAAGATGTACATTCAGTGCCTAAAATCAGTGAAAAGTGAGGGCTGGTTTTCCACCCTAAAGTGTTGCCTATCATGGCTATATAAACCCTATTTTAGGGACAGTGTTGCCAAAGTGCATGTTGTAATATTCGGATGATGTGACAAGGAGATATAAATATATATAAATTGTAATTTTGTAGTAATAATATATGAATTTTTAATTTAAGGTTATCTGCTTTATTGTAGATGTAACGTCAACGGCAGTTCTTGACGATAAGTCAGTTTTTCAACACCCAGCTTCATCAATGCTGTGGGTGCTTGTGGACCCCGTTTACGTAACATTATTTAGATATTGTTAATTTTAGGATACTTAAGTTAAAGTTTTCTATATTTAAGTGTAGTTGCTATGGTTTTTGTAAATTTTCAGATCGGAGAATGGTTGCTTCGCAAGCCCAGCCATCCTGCCTTACGCAGGATGGGTGCGATTGGAGTTGCGGCACACCCATTCGGTATAACTTATTAATTTTATTCTATTTTGTAGTTTTATAACAATTGTTTAAGTTACCTTCTTCTTTTTAGTACCGGGATCGACATAGGTTTTTATAGTTCAGGTTTGTAGGTAAATTAATGTTTGGGGGCAAACATTTGTGTGGTGACGGGGGTAATGTTATGAAATATTATTTCATAAACTCAAGTAGGCTCAGGTAGGCTAATTTCGAAAGGGTAATAAATTAATTATGATTCTTGACAGGCAACACAGAGATGAGCGGTCAGGAGAAAGGGGGGGGCCGTTTGCTGACTCTTGTCATAGATCCGGCGGGACCCCGGTTCGGTAACGACAGTCGCAAAAAAATTATTAATTTAAAAACCGGATTACGGAATGTAATACAGTCAATCGTGAATCGATAGATTTTTACCCTGATGGGTTTGTTATTTTAAATATCCAACATGATATTGGAGTTATTGAGAAAGTGCGTGATTCACATCTTAAAACCATAACGGCGACATTTTGATCAGCATGTCGGTAGATTGAAATCGACAATTAATCGGAGCCATCTCTGGGTTGACCGTGGTCGCGGATATAAATTCATCATCCTGGGCCTTGTACAGGCATGTTATTAATATTCTGGGCCGAGCCTTAGTTAATCTCGCCGAGCAAATCTTTTGGCGGATGTCGATTGGTGCCTAACACATGAGAGGGCCAGCGCGCAGCAGGAGAATATTCCGGAGGAGGGATGAGAGGCATCCGACTTGCCTCGGATCGCACCGATGCATTCTTCACCGTCATGGATTTCCCATCTTCAAGAATACCTAGCCAATTTTAGATAGTCAGAGTAGCTCATAACACGGTCGATCTCGGGTGAGTGTCTTAATTAAAATATTGGTATGATCAGACATTTAAATATATAATCAGTTTGCAATTTATACAATTAAACTGTTTTATTTAATCATCACATCACCCTGTGACACAATGGCATGACAGCGGTGCCCACCGCCCGAGAGGTAAGTCTTTCATGATCCGAAAGGAGCTGGCGACGTGTCGGACAGACATAGCATGATAGAAATATCATGCTTTGGCGCTCTATTCATTAGAAAAGTTTGTCCGACGTGTCATTAACTATAAACCAACATAATAAAATCTATAGTAGCAATGTGTCCACTGCAGGTGATGGGCAGAGATAACACACCTAACACGGTTTGGTGGCTTGCATCAGCCGTGATCACCGGAGACCTATAGGGTTTCATTGGTACTCCCATACTAATGAATGACGCGTATGAATTTCCTCCTAGGCAACTAACATTTGCCCCCGAGTCTAATAATCCCGTAAAGGGCACATTATTTATAGTAAACCGCGCGTAAGGGCGACCGTCTACGGCTTCAATGCATTCAATTTCCATAAGATGTGCCGTTTCTTCTAAGAATTTTTGGTCATCTAGCCACTCAATACGTCCACGGCCAGCGTCACCTTGTCGTGGAAGGGGGCTATTTGAGTGGCTGGAAATTAGTTTTTTGAATTCGGTATTCTGGGCGGCGGTCGGGTTAAATCTATTCCCGCGGGGAGAAAACTTGACTGAGGTGACGGATGGGAGGATATGTTATTACGCTTATTTTCATAACGGCGGCCACCGCCCGCCCTCATATGTTTATATTGTTCGCGAGTATTGCGAAAACCGCTGTCTGAGCTATTTTTCCCGGGGTCTGCCGGTAGAGCTGCAGGGCTTGATGAAGCCACGCTATTGAGGTTACTATTTCCTCCCGATCTCACCTCACGGGGCGGGCGCGATGCTTGCTTCTGGTAGCTCTCGAATATTGTGCACGCGGTTTCTAAATCTTCGATATAGCTACTGCTATGCATGGTCAACATACTAGCGTATTGGGGGAGGAGGCCACGTTTGAGAGTTTCCACCAGCTCCTCTTCCGACATGGGCGATTCTAACATGTGGTTTTTATGACTCGTTTCAATAAAAAAATCTCTAGCCGTCTTCCCGAGCGCTTGTTTGGATACGTAAACTTCGAGTTTACGTTCCCATTTAGAATTGGGCGGTTTAAACTTGCTGAGAAGCAGCTTTTTAAGATCGGACCAGGATAAACTCTCTCTCGGTAAGGAGAGAAACCATAGCAGCGCCATTCCCGTTAAAAGTTCGTTGAAACATTTAGCAACTTCCTCAGAATTAACACCCCGGGATATGGTTAATAACTCCACCCGGCTTACGAATTCTCTAACATCGGTCGTTCCGTTGAATTTAAGGTTCCATGAAGCGAAATTCGTCACCTTGGTTTCCTTCAAAATATACCTAATCTCTACTGGCCGTTCCAGGACTTCCGTATCAGCGCACGGCATAGGATCAACCTTGTCGTTTGCGGGTTTTATAAGCCGAACGAAAGCCTTGTTAAACTGGCGGGCTTGTTTTTGCAAAGCTGGCAAATCTTTACTCCCGACAATACCACGTTTTCTCAATGCCCTTTTGAGTTGCGAAACGCTTGAAGAATCAACGTGGACGATAATGCCTTCCTTAAAGCGAATTAAGGTGTCCATTTTATTAATTTTATTTAAATTAGCCGACTTAATTTCTTAAAATTACTTGTGCACTATTGAGACAAAACTAAGTAATGAGTAGATTCCAGGTACTCGCTTTCCCCTTTTAATTGTCCGCGGTTTTTCCAGTTATCATAAAAGGCTACCGGCTCAAGACGTATTTCTGGGAAGTAGTTATTTTTACCAAAACCCAATTTTGCAATATTAAAATGAACACGACCTATAAAATCTGTTACTAACGTATTTTAGGTTTTTCTAGGTATCATAAAAGGCTACCGGCCCACCTTGGACGTATTTCTGGGAAGTAATTATTTTTCCAAAACCCGATTTAGCAATATTAAAATGAGAAAGAAACCTTTAAAATCTTTTGTCTTTAAATTTTACACGAATATAACCGCACAAGTAGGTACCTGTATTATTATGCTTTGAATTTATTCTATAACCTGACTTTATATTACTTGAATGAGTCCGAAACTACGATCCGAAAATAAACACAGAAGTGTAGGAAGGAAATTATAAATTGTTAGGAAAACAAGCGAAATTTATTTTATTTTTTGAACGCAAACCGTCGCAAGATTTAAATATTTATCGAAACTCTTCTTATTTTTTTTTTAAAGGACACTATGATTCTATGGCGATGCGTGCCAAACACGTGTGGGCTAAACGAAACGGCGCGAGCGTTTACAAAATGGTGACTGCCAACCACATGTGGGCTTTAAACACACTGATGCTATGAGTAAAAAAAATGACGAAGAATGCAAAACACGCGTTGAATTTAAACACCAGTTCGCAAGCGTTTACAAAATGGTGACTGCCAACCACATGTGGGCTTTAAACACACTGATGCTATGAGTAAAAAAAAGGCGAAAAATGCAAAACACGCGTCGAATTTAAACACCAGTTCGCGAGCGTTTACAAAATGGTGACTGCCAACCACATGTGGGCTTTAAACACACTGATGCTATGAGTAAAAAAAATGGCGAAGAATGCAAAACACGCGTTGAATTTAAACACCAGTTCGCGAACGTTTATTAAATGGCGGTGATTACAGAACACACGTGGCCTTTAAACACACTGACGCTATGAGTAAAAAATGGCGAAGAATGCAAAACACGCGTCGAATTTAAACACCAGTTCGCGAGCGTTTACAAAATGGTGACTGCCAACCACATGTGGGCTTTAAACACACTGATGCTATGAGTAAAAAAAATGGCGAAGAATGCAAAACACGCGTCGAATTTAAACACAGGGGTACCTAGATGTAGGAAAAACAATTATTTACACACATATATGCACATCACGACAACAATAAAAAGTTACAACAGGAAAGCGATTCTCTCAAATGAAGCCCCACGTTTCTGGGTCCAGTGTTAGATAATGCCTTTCCACGGAATCGAACCGCGTATAGAAATGTAATATTAAAGATACCTGGCTAGCTCCAGCAGGGTTCCGTGTTTTCAGTTCGTTGGTGTTAAGAGAGAACATACGCCTTCTAGAAGTGGGTAGAACAAAAGGGCTTCTTTGAAATAAAACACTATTATTGTGGTGCTGGTAAATGTCTTCATGAAGACCTATATTACAGCATTTTGAATCTACGCGTAGGAAAAGCTTAAATCTCTTTGTGGACGGTTAAAAGAATGAAAAAATGAAGTTAAATTACTGGGAAGAAAGGAGATACAGAAATTAATAGAATAAAGCAGGGAACGATACCGCATGTAGTTTTGTAGACGTCCAGGGGGCAGACAGTAGAAAAAATGTATCGAAATATACTAGTAATGAATTGACAAACACTGTAGAAAGAATGAATCGAAATGTACTAGTAATTAATTGACAAACACTGTTTTAGCAAAGCAAGTCTCGAATTCAAAGCGGAGCACGTAACAACCTCTCGCAACGAGAGCTGAAATCCAAAGAGAGCGGTCTCCCTTCGTTCGGAGCTGAGGACCCCTTTGCCCCGCCTCCTTCGATAATAGTCACACCCACTTTAAACGCAACCACGGGGTGGCCATATGAAAGAATTTAAAAATACAAAGTACTTGATTTTAAGAAAATATTACGGGGTTGAATGTTTTAATTTTAAGAAAGTTCATTTCATAACATTATGTTAGCACCACTTATGTTTAATATTCATCCAAATCATATCATCCAAGTCTACCATTTCTTTGGTTAAATTTTAAAAGTTAGTTAGGATGTTTGTATTGATAGAAGATTGTATTAATATTTTTCATCCTTGTCCTTTATTAAATAATATGATTTTATAAGTCCCATTGATAAATGTCACCCTAGCTGTCTTTATTATCTATTTTGTTTCTTTTTGGGAATAATGATAAATAAGTAGTTATGGTTCAAATATTTTTACAATTTACTATCAAATTACCCACCTGGTAACTCATCTAATAGATATTTTTCTTTTAAATATTTTGTATTATGTAGTATTTATTATTCAATGTTTGTTTTACTCAATTGTAAATTGTTAACCTCGATTTAGGCTTATTATTATTATTTATGTAAAGTGAGATGAAATAAATAAATCAAGTAAATAATACGTTTTTGGGACCATGGATAGAGATTTTTGATTTGTTATTGTGTACAGTGGAAACTATTTAAATATATTTTTAAACCTTCCAATTCCAGACATTTGGCAAGCTGTATATAAAAAAAAGTTATAGGGTTATTTAAAAAATAATTGAATTTATCTACTTTTTACGATATATGATTCTATAGTACCATACCTCTTGTCATGTTGTGCTGTATAAGAATATCTGTTCTGCCATGTGGTATCTTAAATACGTCGTGTTGCCTACCAAGGCTGAAGTTTTCTGGCACGTATAAGTCATAAAATTCCAAGAGGAATGAAAGAAGAAGGAAGAACATCAATAGATTTATGAATTATATTATAACTGAGTATTGCAAGAGTTGCAAAACGAGTTAATTAATGTAATAACTGAAAATTATTTATTTGAATTAATGTACAATTAACAATTCGATAATGTCACTTGATAATTTTTATAGCTACTCTGAAGGGAGATCTACATAATATAAAGGTAAAAGTCATCACCAGAAGAATAATTAAAAATAAAAGTAAAAGAAGGAATAAAGATTTTCTCAGAGAAAACCACATCAAATATCATTCGTTAAATATGTACCCAAGAAGCATACCGATGCAACTTCAAAAGACGAAATGTTCAGGAGAGCCGAAAAATTGTCATTTTTTCATTAAATCTCTGATACATAGTTGAAAGAATTTTTTTTTTCTTGTATTACTTGCGTTTGAAAGTAGAGTGACCTTCATCCCCGAGTATTAATTTGGTAGGCGGGAATGGGTACCGCCGCCCTGGGAACCATTTATTGGATGACCAACACCTCTGCCACAGGTCACCCCAAGTGGTTCGCTACGTTTGGTGACTTAGCAGGGGTGCCCGGGTTCATGGGTTAAGGTTTGCCTGGGTCTTGGTGGCGGGTGCGTCGGCCCAACTTCTGCGTGGCGGGCCGGTTGGGAGATGCTGGTTAAGGGAGACCCTTTACAACCGGTTACCGCTGTCCGGGCCGCTCGATAGTACAGGGGCCCGACCCTCAGGCTCACGACTAAGGGTGGGCTGCCCCATCAGCGAGTGAAAAAACCCCGCCACTGCTGTTGTGCCGGTTCGTGACCGGAGGGGACCCAGCAGCAGCGTTTGGGGCGCATTGGATGCCCTCTCCAGCCGGACTCTCCCAGCCTATCGCCTAGCACCGCAGTGAGTGGGCTGGAACCAAACGCTCATCACTCCTGGACAGCCTGAACCCCATATTCCTACCCACCCCTCATACCTTTCCATTCCAGACCTTCCTTTCACTTCATACCCTTAAAATAAAATAAAAAAACAAAATTAAAATCATGAATATACATAAAAACAAACTTAACATCATTACAGCGGCGAGTAGCAGGCGTCCCCGGTGCGGGCCAAAACTGTTGGTAAATTTTGCCAACATTCGCGGCCTGCACACAAATTTAAATTCCGTCCATCACCATCTTTTGTCCCAACGTCCCAACCTTCTTTTCCTATCCGAAACTCAGATAGCTGAGCCGCCAGACTCCTCCTATCTGGACTGCCCGGGCTTTACCCTCGCAAGCAAATTCCGACTGAAAGGAGGAGTCTGCCTCTATAGTCGAGCTGACGTCAACTGTGTGCGACTATTGAGTCTGGAAAACTCCAGATTCGACGTAATGTGGGTGCGCGTCAATCTTGCCAGTACGGCAAGATTCTACGCATGTCTATACCGCTCACCGAACCATAGCGAATCAGACACTTCCGAGCTCTTCAAACATTTGAGCGATACTATTGATGATCTCTTGCCCCGCTACCCTTCGGCCGAGTTTATTGTTCTGGGGGACTTCAACGTTCATAACGAACCATGGTTGAAGTTCTCAGGCCCAACGGACTCGGCTGGCCGACAGGCGGAATCCTTTGCCATTTGCTACGGATTAGAGCAATTGGTTCAGGAGCCTACAAGGGTTCCTGATGTCCAGACTCACCGCTCCAATCTGTTAGACCTATTCTTAACTACTGTGCCACACGGTAATAAGATTGACGTCACAGCGCCTCTGGGATCATCTGACCACTGCCTAGTGACGACATCAATCCCCGTTAGCCTCAGACCAACCAATGAGAGGCTGAGGAGAAAAGTGTGGCACTATAGGTCAGCAGATTGGTTCGGTATGCGGGCCCATTTCAATGCTTTTCCGTGGTCAGCTGTTTGTTTTCGGACTTCGGACCCTTCAAGATGTGCCCAGGAGATTGGTGAAGTCATCAAATCGGCGATGGATGGCTTCATACAATCGACTACTAAAGAAACTGGTGTGGGCTCAAAGCCGTGGTTCAGTCGACAATGCTCCGAAGCAGTTCGACGAAAAAACGCGGCTTACCGAGCCTACAACACATCTCGAACGCCCGAAAGCAGATCAGCATACAACAAATCGGCAAAGGAATGCAAGAGAATCATCAATAGATCAAAATTCGAACACGACCTGCAGATCAGCAAAAAGCTGGCTGCCTGCCCGCATGGCAGCAGAGCATTCTGGTCGCTTGCGGGCTCAATAGGTCGAAATTTTTGCAAACCCAGTTTGCCACCTCTTACCAGACCTGACGGGTCACTAGCAAACACCGCCACCAAAAAGGCAAACCTTTTAGGGAAAATGTTTGCGGAAAACTCGACCCTCGACGACGGGGGTGCTGTTCCGCCGTCGGTTCCTCACTGCGGCTTCTATATGAAAAAGCTGAGGATCCGGCATCGGGATGTACTCCACGTCATACGGGGGCTCGATGTAAACAAAGCTAGTGGACCTGATGGAATACCTGCCCTGGTATTGCAGAGGTGTGCTGCGGAAATAGTTCCAGTTTTGACAAAGCTCTTCAAAATGTCCCTGAAGTGTGGCACTGTGCCCTCTGGTTGGAAAAAAGCGGTAATTCACCCTATTCCCAAGAAAGGTGACCGCTCCAACCCGGCCAACTACCGCCCCATAGCGATCACATCAGTTCTGTCCAAAGTGATGGAACGTGTGATCAACGACAAACTGCTCACATACCTCGAGAAGAACAAAATTATCAACGACCGTCAATACGGATTCCGGCGGAACCGCTCGTGCGGTGATCTTCTCGCGTATGTGACGCATGTTTGGGAGCGGTGCCTGGAACGTCACGGTGAGACCCAAACGGTCGCACTAGACATATCCAAGGCCTTTGACCGGGTCTGGCACCGAGGACTTGTCAACAAATTGCATTCTTACGGACTTCCCGCATCCCTGTGTACGTGGATTGCTGACTTTTTAAGGGATAGGTCGATTCAGGCGGTTGCTGACGGTTTCACCTCTTCCTCGCACTCCATAAATGCTGGCGTCCCACAGGGATCGGTTCTGTCTCCGACTTTGTTTTTGTTGCACATCAATGACCTTTTGACATGTGCACCGATTCATTGTTACGCGGATGACAGTACAGTTCATGATAGCTTTTTGTTTGACAAGCCCCCAAAGGGCACACAAACTCCAACGGCTCGGAGGGCTTTGAAGCAGAGAATGGACGGTTATCTCGAGAGTATTTCCTCCTGGGGTAAAAATAATCTCGTCGAATTTAATGTTTCAAAGACCCAATCCTGTCTGATTACGTCTAAAAGGGATCCAAATGATAATCTAGTCTCCTTCAACGGAAGCAATCTTCTGAACAGGCCTTCCATTGATATGCTTGGTGTAACTATAAGTGACCAGCTCAGGTACGGGGGCTCCATCGAAGCCAGAGTAAAGTTGGCCTCTCAGAAGCTGGGCGTACTGTACAGGGCCCGCAGATACTTTAATAGTACACAACTGCTCACCCTGTACAAATCGCAAGTGCGCCCTACTGTCGAATTTGGCAGCCATCTCTGGTCTGGAGCCCCAAAATACCTGAAAAAAACCCTTGACTCTGTGCAGAAACGGGCGGTCCGTTTGATAGATTCCCCAATCTTAACAAACGGACTGCAATCTTTAGAGCACAGGCGTCAGGTAGGTATGCTGTCCTTGTTCTATCGGTATTACAATGGAAGATGCTCTGAGGAACTAGCGTCATTGATCCCTTCGGCACCGGTGCGTAGTCGGGATACACGCCAAACGCGTGCCCAACATTTGTACACAGTTGACACTTGTCACATGAGAACGGGTCGCTTCTACGATTCGTTCTTAAGTTCAACAGCTCGGCTGTGGAACGAACTGCCGGCCTCTGTGTTTCCTCCCTCCTACAACATGGGACTCTTCAAGACCCATGTTCACTCCTTCCTCTCCACAAAAAGACCCTCCACACAGCATCCCCAAAGATGACATAGGCCCTGAGGGAAATTATTTTCTTCAGGGCCTCCTGTGTGGAGTAAATATAAAAAAAAAAAAAAAAAAAAAAAAAAATGCTTCCGTATGCTTCTTGGATACTTGTAGAAATAATTAACGGTTTTCTTTCCACTTGGGTTACACTTGCGTTTGTAAGTAGAGTGACCTTCATCCCCGAGTATGCTTCCGTATGCTTCTTGGATACTTGTAGAAATAATGAACGGTTTTCTTTCCACTTGGGTTTTACTTGCGTTTGAAAGTAGAGTGACCTTCATCCCCGAGTATGCTTCCGTATGCTTCTTGGATACTTGTAGAAATAATGAACGGTTTTCTTTCCACTTGGGTTTTACTTGCGTTTGTAAGTAGAGTGACCTTCATCCCCAGAGTAATCAATTTCAAATTAATATTCTTCGGTAAAGACTGTTTTTATGTCAGTAATATTTCAATTTATTTTTGCTACGCGTACATAATTATGAAAAGATAAATAATTACACCATATTTTTCAAGCAAAATTTCTACGAAAAAATTTCTCGTAAAGGCTTCTTCATTTGAGTAAAAAATTCCAATGTAAATAACGTTCTTTAAAGACATTACTCACGTTTAGTTACTCTTCAGTTGGATGTTTTTTTCTGTAGAAGGAGTTTTACAAAGTTTGGCTGAAAAAAATAGAGAGTTTTTTTATAAAACTTTCGGGAATTCGCCAAGGAAAATTAACAATGAGCGGGTTGATGTAAATGGAAAATATAATATTTAAAAATTCCAACAAAATGAATATGTTACTTTTAACCAAAGGTCTTTGGAAAAATCAGTCTTACGTGTAGGACCAGATGCAAACTTAATTGATTCAAAACTTCAGGCATTATGTTGCAGAGTTTGTAAATACAAAACACCTTATGTGACTGATGAACTTATTCAAGTTAAATGTTTGCATATTCGAAAATTAATAACATGTGTGTTTGTTGTTGTTTATCATAATTATGTATTGAAATTTATTAATGTTATATTCTGTCTTGTTTTTAGAATATGAAATCTTGTCTTAATATGAAGTTTTCAATTACCACCAGAAAAAACTCCTTGTCATGAGCAATTTTATGTAATTTTCGTTTTTGATAATATTATAAATAGAGTCTTATAAGAGATTAAGTCAAAAGGAGGAAATCCGTAATTGGTTTTATTATGGCCATCAACTATGCATATTCACCGAGAAATATGAGAGCGGCTTTTTTTAAAATCAATATATTGTTAAAAATGTGACTGCATTACCAATTCCTAGTAAAATATTAGTCATTCAGAATATATCTAAACAAATGTTCAACGCAGGTGACATTTTACGCATAAATATAATAGACAAGATGCAATTTTTTTTAAATAACACGTTTTCCGACTTCCTTATAATATATTCGTGCTGTACTGTTATTTTGGTATGAAATTTGTCAATTAATTTGTTATAAGCATTCAGTCTCGTTTTCAACAAGAAAACGAAGGATTTGACATATTTTTAATAAATTTATAATATTACATATTAGTTTATTTTTTCCGTGTACAAACAGTCGATTTCAGAATAAAAAAATACTAAAATTCGAATAAAAAAATAAATAAAATCAAATTTCATTTACCATAAAATGAAAACAAAGTAATCAAAATTGAAACCGAACATTTGTGATGCGTTGAAGAAATTACTACCTGGGATAAAACCCACATTTATAATAATTAAGTAAAATGCATATCACTCACACGAGGTGTAAATAAATCAATACCCAAACAATCAGTCAAGAACTTTTGGTAACTGATTTCAATACACAAAATGGATGAGCGTGAAAACCCTTCTAAGAGAGAATCTACTGATAACGTGAGTACATATTTTCAGTATTTTTAAATAAATTTAAAACAGTCCTGCTTGTGAAACAATGTTGCAAACACCTGGTGACAAACAGGCAGCTCGACCTAGTGGTCTCATTACTTCTCATATAAGTTACCATTGACAGAATCCTTCTCCCCATAAATCCTTGGAATGCATCTTGTCGGTATTTCGCTCCTAATCCCGCGGTTGGAAGCTTTACGCCACTGGTAGTACGAGCCTTTTCTTGGCTCAAACCTACCAACAACTGGAAGTTGTTTTCTAAGATATATAGGTATTCGTAGATGATTAATTTCTAGAAGCAATTCTGCTGTTATTTAAGTCTCAAAGAAATCAATTTTCCATAAATCTTAATCCGCAACATATATTTGAATAAGAAGAACTTTAAAAGTATCATAAAATGGGGTGACTTTTATCAATTTTCAACTTGGAAACTGATAAATCTTTTCATAAAAACATTTGTGTCGGAAAATTTTATGTCATGTTTATTAAAGATGTTTAAACTAACTAAATTTTTTTTAAATATAAATGTGTTTTAGGAGTAAAAAAAAAGGTGATTAAAGTAATCCTTCGGAGTCTTTCGACGTTGATAAACCACTTTTTAAAAGCTTATTCCAATGATATGCACACCAAAAAAGTTTAAATTATGCACTTTTGAATATTTAAGTTAATTCAATACTTTACAATATGAATTACACGAAACTCTTATAATGATTAAGAAATTTTTTAAATGTTGTAGGGTAAATTATAGGGAGTTTACATTTCCCGAAAATAACTACAACATTATTTTTACCTACATTCTTGTGAGACCAACCTCATCATTGTAAACCTGCGCGCGGTACCTCGCGCGGCAAATAATATTATTCTGTCTCCAGCAGTCTAGCCGTCGCGACGCGTCGGATTAGCCCGAAATCTCCTCTAGCGTACGCGATCTATTTGTTTCATAAAATTATTATAAGTGAGTTTTTTTATAATAAAAAATCAAATTAGAATTATCCGAATTCTCATTATTTCACACTGAGAGTAATCACGCAACCTTGGATTCTGCGGATTGGAGAACAGCAGAATCATTTAGCCAACAACCCATTTAAACTGGCGATGATAAAAATCCCTCCAAAATGTATTTATATTTCTCTCTGAAAATATCTCCAAAACAGCTTCACAATTCAGCCGATAATATAATTAGAAACCAACAAATTTGTCACGTATTTTAGAGGCGCCATTGTATCGAAGATGCACGAAAAATATGTTTATAAAGCAAATATTTATTTGTGACCAGTGGCGAGAATTATGTAGATGGTCGCCCCATATTACTCGGAATGTAAATAATATCAAAACCTACATATATTTTACTAGAAATTTAGAAGTAGGAAGTTCCGAAAGTTGATTCTAAATCAAAATGGATCAATGCAAATGCAAAAAGGAGACAAAATATGTCAATATTACTTCGACGTAACTTCGACCCTTTATGACAACGTTTCCTGGCATTGCCCCAAACTTGTTATTTTACTGTTTGTCTTTGAAAGTTAAACCATAATAGTATTCAATTTTTAATGTTTGAGGGGTGGGAACTGCTTTATCTCTCCCACTACCTCAATTTTGTAGCCTAAGAAATAATTAAAAAAAAAATTAATGTGAATTCCGCTAAAAAAGTCCCAACCATTTGGAGCAAGTGAGACTATGCCATCCCCAATTGTAAGGCTAAAGGTAGTGGGGAGGAAAAGGAGATAGGGAAAATAAAGGTTGAAAAAGTACTTAGACATTGGTCACCATGAAACAGGCAGCCGCATAGTATGGTGATTTAATATATCTATTATCTGTAAATATCTATGTCAAATATCATGTATTTATAAATAAATACAAAAATTCGATCTGGTCACCAAACATGGCTAAAGCAATTTCAAGCGACGTTTCAATATTGACTGGTGGTCTTAAACCAGAGAATATCCTCCACTCTGAGAAATGTCGCAAATATACGTTGTTTATGATTGTATCGTGAAATAACAATTGTTATAAAAATAAAATTTACTGCCGCACGCGGGGATTCGAACCCGTGACCAAAAATTAGGATTGCCGGTCGAGAGCCCTCCCCCTAAAAATTAAATTTATGTTTTTAGGTTCACTTCAAAAAGATCCTAAATGAAATTACTCAAACCTCAAATACCACATATTTCTAAATAGAATTGAAATATTTTACATCCTCATTTTAAAAATTATATGACCACTTTCATATAAATTCAAGATCTTTAATTAGCTTTGCGAATCCGTAAATATTAGTTTTAATCGTATCTTGTAAAGTTCATATCATTTTGTTGCTTGAAGGGTTTCACCAAACCGCAATCGATAATCAATAGATCCAAAATTGAATTAGTTTCTGAACTGAAAATAAAACAACAACAGCTCGGGTCGTAGCACTTCCGATCTTGCAGTCTTTTCATAAACCGGTGGAGAAAGTATTACGGTTTGAGAAATACCGCAGACAACATGAAAAAAGTCTCCTAATATTTAATAGTTGCTAGTAAGTCAAGAGTTATCGGGCAAAGGTCGCGGTAAAAGCTTCTGCTATGATAAGAAAAATGAAGCAATAATTGTTGAATAAAATACTAGTAATTATGTGACATAGGCTTAGTGAATCCGACAAGCAATCGGAAGGCTGCGGGTTCGATTCCTGTCGGCGGCATTTATTTATTCTCGGAGGATTTTTTCAATTTATATGCGAGTTTCAGGATAATAATTTGTTATCCTTTGTGGTGTCCATAAAAGCTTTGTCTTGTTAACATAAGTTTATCCTATTTAATAATATTTAACGGATATACAGTTTTACATTTTGTGACGCGGGTAAAGGTAGCGCCGCCCCGGGAATCATTTATTGGACAACCAACTACTCTGCAATAGGTCAAGTGCCAAGTACTTCGCTACGTTTGGTGATTTAGCAGGTGTGTCCAAGTTCATAGGGGGTGAGATTTGTTAAGGTCTGGGTGGCGGATGCGTCTACCAACGTGCTGCGTGGCCGTGTTGAGTTAAGCCTTTTGACCTTACCGGCCGGACTCTCTCGGCCCATCGCCGATTCACACGTTTGTCACTCCTGGACACACTGACCCACAGACTACTACCCACCCCATAAGCCTTTTCTTTTCCTTAAAAAGACCCTCCACACAGCATGCTTTGAGATGATATGTGGAGCTAATGTAAAAGGAAACAACGGACTAAAGGTCAAAGTCCTACAATACTCATTATTTAGTGAAATGAAACTGGTGGATCTAAGTTATATTATGACTGATATATAACGCACACACTTGGTTGTATCCAGACAAAGGCAAACCTAGGATCTTCATCACTTGTATACTCGTGCCATTCAATTAGTTTAACAGAGAGTAAAGTATCGTATAAATCTTGAAAAATAGTATATTTTTCAAGATTTCCAATTCCCACCACTGCCTTCAAAGATACAATAAACTTTCTGGTCTAAAAAAAGCATACAGATAAAAATCACTCCAGTGAAAGTCATAAAAATTGATTGCGTGTGCGGTCAATAATTTTCCACATTTATAACAAACGCCACCTTTAACGTACCTATATATGTTTTTATTGGTAGGATCACGCCATTATATTAAATACATTGCTCGAACTAACCTACGAATTAAATCATGTAAATATAAACGCCAAAAAATAAGGAGGCATTTCGTAATATTGTAATGTTACGAAAAAAAACCTAAGATTTGACACGCAATTGGCGACCTAGCAACAATTACATATGGTAATTTGAGCTATTTTAGCAAATATTTTGGCACTTATCTCAAGCATAACAAATTCCACCATTTGATAAACTTGACAATGTAATATTCCATAATGTAATTTTTTTCATAATTAACAAGTAAATGTTGTAGAATATACATTTAATAGTACGTCATATTTATGTTAGAATTTCGATCAAATTGTTAAATGAAAATATTTACATGAAACCATCAGTTTGTCGTTGATCAGCAGATCTCATTTAAACATTAAATGTTCGAAGGAAATGACTGATGAACCGAGCTTCTGATTTTTTGTTCTAAGCCTATTTATTGAAAAACTACTTTTCTTGCATAGTATTACAATAGTCAATCTTGTATAAATATTATAAAAATAATCAGAAATCAGAACGTTTTGGAGATACAAACTGTTCTCAGCAAATCAACGAGAAAAAATCTAGAAGAAACTGGAAATGAATCTAAAAATTCTTTTGAATGCAAGTGGGTGGAGAGTGAAATGTCCGGAAGGGTGACATAGCTATATATTTCACATGGTCCCAAGGTGCATCTAGAAAACTTAAGAAACAGATGGTATTCAATAGTGGTCAACGAGTGGGGGCTTGCATAAATACAGATATTAAGAAATTGTTATGATATTTGAACACGAATGAAAACAAAATATCCATAAAAAGTATATCGGCAATCTAAGGATTCACAGATTTTGAACAATTCATCAAATTTCAAAGTTAATATTCAAATTTTGTGAAAGTCTTTTTCAATTTCTAGTATAGTCAAAGAACTGGAAAATAGCCGGCCCACGATGAAATAACTACAGAACTTCAATAGATCTTTCACAGAACAATTAACATTAATTTAATGAATTGTTTTTGAAACAACTCGTCTTCATAAGTCTCGCTTTTTCGAAATCTTCGTCACATTATGCACCAACATTATTTGGTTTCTTTCAGTGGGTACCGAATGGATGACCAGCTACATAAAAATTAGTCAGGGGTACGGGTTAGAATGCGTTACTGTAAAACGTATTGGAATAAAGGTAAGTAGTAAAGGCTAACTTCGAATGTGACGAAGGTTTTTTTTTATTATTTTTATTTATTTCCATACATACAGTGAATACCAAATTATTTACATTTGTATATAATATATATAAATTTAGAACTGTCAATATTGTGTTTGTTTTATGCTGGGTGTAAGGTAGGTTTGAGTAGGTGACACTGTTGTGGGTAATGTTATGTGTTTCGTGAACACTTCACTAGGAGAACCTGTGCTGAGGTTTTTAAGTGGTACAAGTATTTCTATATACAAATATACACATGCACATACGTACACATACATATATACATACACACACATACATAGATACATAAACATACATCTATCTGGAAGGTGTATATATATATTAGTATATATATTTATAGATGTATGTGTACACATATATAAATAAACACATGTATATATACATACACATTTATCCATAAACACATACTCTCATATACACCTAAACACATACACATATATACAATGAACGCGTGTGGACAGTAGACAATTCCATGAACAACATGTTTACTTAATAGGTCTTATTTATGAGATAGGTTATTTATTGGTTATAAGATAGGATTACACACTCATCGTACGGTCTCCGTGATTCATCTCTCCTAGCCATTTCAAAACCCGAGTTGACTCCTTTCTCTCCCCAAAGAGACTCTATACACAGCATCTCCAAAGATGACATGGTCCCTGAGGGAAATTACTTCCCAGCGTGGAGTTAATACAAAAAATCTCAAGAAACTGTATTATTCACATTCACTACATTATCAGGATTAGCATATCAAAATAATTATTTCATATTGTTGACTAGTTCGAAATTGTCCCTCCTCAAAGCTATAAATAAGGTTTGTTTGTTTATTGTTCGGTTGTTTGTCCAACAAAGCCAAAAGGACAAGGCACGATTATTATTAAGTGGTGGAACAATGGACGTTGCTCAACCCGAACTTGTTTGTTTGGAAGCATGGAAAATCCTATTACATTACCGTCATATACCCGCCTATCGTTTATTTATTTCTATCATTAACGGGTTTCGGCTTTTATATAATATAATTTATAATATACGGCATAAACTATAATAATAGAAAATAGAAGTTAAGAACAAAGCAAATACTGAGATTAAATATTATAAAAATAAATTAATGATGTAATAGGTTGTAAGGATTACTCGAGATAATATGAGGGTCATTATGGAAGTGCTGGAGTGGCTGTCAAGGTTTATTGTATCATCTGACCACTACATCGCGTTCAAATAATGTTGTCGGCTTGTATTCTTTTCACCTGTAATAACAATAAACACAAATTAATTATAAAGCGACAAAAAATAATAAACATAACTTTGTAGCAATTTATGAAAAATGTCATAATTATCCATTACGATTCCATGATGCTTTATCCTTCGACAACTGAATCCCTGGATATTTGATCCCCCGGATATTTGATCCCCCGGGTATTTGATCCCCTGATATTTGATCCCCCGGATATTTGATCCCCCGGATATTTGATCCCCCGTATATTTGATCCCCCGGTTATTTGATCCCCTGATATTTGATATCCCGGATATTTGATCCCCCGGATATTTAACCCCCGGAAATATGATCCCCGGATATTTGATCCCCCGGATATATTATCCCCCGGATATTTGATACCCCGGATATTTGATCCCCCGGATATTTGATCCCCCGGATATTTGATCCCCCGGATATTTGATCCCCCGGATATTTGATACCCCGGATATTTGATCCCCCGGTTATTTGTTCTCCTGATATTTGATATCCCGGATATTTGATCCCCCGGATATTTAACCCCCGGAAATATGATCCCCGGATATTTGATCCCCCGGATATTTTATCCCCCGGATATTTGATTCCACGGATGGTTGATTCCCACAACATAACATTATATAACCCTTAACTCGAATAACTTGACAAATTATTGATGTATATATCTCAATGACTTAAAATTCAAAATTAGAATTCTTTAACTTAAACTCATAAATATGACGATAAGCGTTTCTTGGACGATAAATGCTGTAGTTTTAACTCTGAGTATGATCACACACGAACAGAGGACATTTAAAAAAAATAATATCAATTTTTTTTTCTAGCTGTACCCCGCCACGCGTTGTTGTGGCTCAGTCTGCCTGTGCAGATAGAGAAAAATTTACGCGTGTTGCTTTTACATCCAACAGATCGCGCTGTTTAAAAAAAAACACTCCCAACCGTCTGGATCCAGCGAGACTATGGCATCCACAATTGGGGTATGTTGTGAGGCTGAATCTAGCTGGGAAGAGAAGATGATGGGAGAGAGGAAGGTGGGATAGTAACTGGCTATTTAGATGTAGACACCAAACACGGCCAAAGCTATTTCAAGTAACGTTTCAATTCTGAATGGTGTCCTTACACCAGGGCGATACTGAGAATAACTTCCACTCTGGAAGGTGCCGCAAATATGTTATATATTATTTAAAATGAGTAACATGTGGAATAACACAAATTAATCGAATAAAATTTATTTGCGCGAGTCGGGATTTGAACATGCCACCTCCCGCTTGGTAGTCGAGAGCCTTACCCCTCGACCACGGAGGCCGTCAATACAATATAGATATAAAGGTCAAATAGTACATATATAATAAAATACACATAAATAAAAATGTAAATGTTTGTTTGTTCAAAATCTTAAATCTCCGAAACTTCGTCACCGATTGGTTTGTGTTCATATATATACCTTTCTTATGTAGATGTGATTTTATATGTGACAGGTAAAATCATGCTTGTTTGAAAACTGGTGCCATCTGTTGGACGTAAAAGCAATAAGCGCTATTGTTTCTCTGTCTGCAAAGACAGACTGAGTGTGGCGTGGTACAGCTATTAAAGATACATAAAAACACACGCGCATTCGAATGCAACGTTGTGTCAAAATTTCAAAGCAATCGGTGTAGAACTTTAGGAGATTTAAGATTTAAAACAAACGAGCATTTTCATTTTTATTTATATAGATTTTTAATTTTTTAAATTTTTTTATAAATATATAAATAACAATACAAAACAAAATGAACCTTTGTCTGTCCAACTGGGAAGGATTCCCGTTTCAGGACAGCCAAATTGTGTATTTAGTACATAATATTCTTACAATGGAATGGCGATGCTGTCAAAACAAATTTTGAGAACATTTTTGATTGCATTCGAAGTGACATGATGGTTTCTTTATCCTTGAAAGAATCGTAAAGATGTAATTTATTACCAGGGTCAATTTGAATAACATTAGTAATTGCATTCAGAACAGATGAATGGTTTCTTTCGGGACATCACAAGTCTGAGATTCTTCAGGGCGAACATTTACAGTTGTATAGTTAGAATTTCCACATTTATAAATGGATAGATGGATAGATTAATTTCTTTGGCAATGTTCTAAGTATAAAGCATACGTATAAGTTCAAAGTTTTCAGTCCTCGTCACTAGGGTTTTCTGATCTGAGGGGGTCTGTAGTATATTTTTGTATTTAGTTTCTAGTTGTCTTTACACTGTCTTCATGATGTTCTCTCAGCCATGTAATTTAGTTTAAAATAAATTCATTTCGGCTTTTTTATTGATTTGGGACAGCATTATATAGTTCCGTAGCAAGGAAATTAATATTTATCTGTCCAAAAGAGACTCCATTTGGAGGAAATTCAACTACAAGCGAATGATAATCGCCGGACAATTAATCTCCATCATGAAGGCAATTAAAAATATTAAACAACAGTGACTATCTTCAAATGGTTTTAACGTGCTGAAGCCATATAAATCTGTTTTTGTAGTTCCATGAATCGTGAATAATTTAATTTGATAAAAAAATGTATGAATTATTTATTTAGAAAAACGGCGTGATTTGAACAGAGAATCGTGAACCGAGTGTTTTATCATTACGGGTGTTTTTATGATTTCATTGCGAGTAATTTAAACTCAAAACAATACATTTAATATTCATTAAATAAAGAGAAACCTTTTTGGTTTGTTTACATCAACAATAATAATAAATACATATTAGACAATGTACGAGAGATTTATTTATACAAGGCCGGCGTGGGAGTATTCAGTTGATATTTAAAACGTTCATAAAACATACTTGATAATAAAAAATGTGAAATGAATAGACCAAATAATTTTTAGACACGTACTAAAACAAATTCTGGGTCCCATCTTTGCGCGCATTCGCTCTCACTGGATTAATGTGATTTAAAACAGTTCAAAATGATAGTGATATTTATAATTTCACGGTCTTTCGGCTCGTCAGTGAATTTGTAATTTATTGTCGCTTTGAACAATTAGGACGGGTTGTTTCGGAGAACTTGAACAATTCTTCAAATTTCAAAGTTAATTTTCAAGTTCTGTGAAAGATATTTTTAAGTTCTGTTTTTATTTCAGTTCTGTCAAGCAACTAGCCTATAATGATATAATAACAGAATTTGAATAGGACTTTCACAGAACCCGTAAATGAACGTTGAAATTTGATGAATTGTTCAAATTCTCCGAAACAACCCGTCCTTAATATCGCAACTCTAAGCGCTAACTAATACTAACAAGAGAACGACGTGTGTTCATTAAGGGTAAACTTAAAATTATTCATAAAATTCTCGTTCACAGATGGCGCTAATTTGATTGTTCTATAATAAATATAATAAAAATTTGTTCCAGAATGTATGCAGGGATAGTGCAATGCAATACATTCCATATTTTTAAATAATATATAAAATAATTAAAAGAAAGAAATAATAATAAAGAAGAAAAATGAAAATAAGATAAACACAACAATGTGTTTAAGCAGCCGTTTATGGAGGATATTTGGACATCCCTGATGGCCGTCTCCAGAAGGCCATCAGAGGGGGCTCCATCCAGGCAACCATGGCAGTAATAATAGTATTATTTGATTCGCGTAGTCTGCACCGTAAGCTTCCCATGTGGTGGCGGAGAAGCGTTCTGAAAGAGTGCACTCGTCCCTCCAGGAACATTTCCGTAGCGCTGCAGTATCTCGGTAGGCAGAATAGTAGGCGATAAGCATTATTGTAAGCGACTTTTTGCTTATGCCAATGGGATGGATTGGGATTTAAGAAAAACTCTTTTTGCAAGCTCTGCGTTAAGATACGAAGAATAAACGCAACGTTCGTTATAATCTACGCGTTCATAGGTGACGTTAATTTAATTATTTTATTAAAATACATTTTTCGCAAGTTATGCATTAAAATATTAAGACGAATTATTTGTTTGCGCGCGTACTCATGCAATATGAATACGAATAGATCGTTTTGACAGTATTAAAATCCAATTCTTTCAAGAAAAGCACACAAATACAATAGAGTATTGGTGATTCAATCCAATATATTATATTTATATGCCTTTCTTGACAGAATTGAGTTTTTGTAAGGACTGAACTATTTATGCATATTCATATTCCGTATGTACGGGCGCAAATAAACAATTCGTATTAATAATATAAAAATATTATTATATTCGTATTATTAATATTAATAATAAAACACTACAGATTCCAGGCTATAAAACTATACAATTCACTTCCAACACAATATAAAACATCTAATCTTACAGAATACAAAAAAAACTCACATGGAACTGGCTACAATCCTTTAAATATTTAATTTTGTTACATTTCACATTTGTTTTTGTTAAAACTACGTTAAAATCGATATTATATTTTAATTTTTATTGTTTCTCTGTGTAACTAATCTCCACTACATACCTATTACACATATAACTTTACAATTGAAAAAGTCCTCCACAACACTGGTGAACTCCTAGCGTGGAGGACATTTTACTTTGTAATACTAATATATTTATGAATAAATATAAAAAAAATATATACAAATATATATTAAGGCAAAACCTGCGAAAGGAGGTTTTCCCAAAATTAATTGAACTAGCGCTACTATGAACGAGCACTTCACAAATGATATTTTAAATTTCGTGATATTGTGAAATGTGAAAAATTATTAAAAAGTCTTATCAAATAATAGTCGATGAAAAATTATTAACCTCAATAAAAGCAAGTAGGTGCCAAAATATTTGTTACGAAGCTCAAATATATTCTGTTCAAATATATTATTTTTTTCGAACACAGTCGTATTTCATAAAACGTGTCCATCAACGAAGATTAATCGACTATCTACGTAATAATAGATTTAATATACCCATAGCAAATATTTACCCAGTTGAAATAATATTTGGTTGATCACATGATTTCTTTTGAACTTGTGTTCGATCACCAAACATCTCGCCTCCGTAAATCATAAATGGTTGTTCAGCTGGTAAAACAATTACATAAACAAAATAAACAGAAAAGAATAATCTTTAGACGTGTTTGATTTCGACGTTTTTAGGCGTTTGAACAACCAATGAAATTGATTACCTATTAAAGAAAGAATTTCTCTATTAAGTTTTATTTTCACCCGAAGTAAGGGAAATGTGTCCCTACTTTGGGCACATCAAACATGCCCTCAATATACGTGTACGTACTTATCTATTCAGTGAAAAAAAAATCGTATAAATTACGTGAGTTATTTCAATATAATTAATCAATTTATCTAGTATTGAAATTTCGAAAAAAATATTTTCATGACAACCTGTCTATAATTCTTGAATTTATTCAAATAATAAAGGTATGAATCCTTGACAAGTCAATTTATTCTTAGATGCGATTTTTGTTTGCGATGTTCATAATTCAGAGTCGGGTCAAGAGTAATACCACTCAAGAGTCCCAACTGCTCCCAACCGTCTGAAGCCTGTGAGACTCCCAATCGGGGTATTTTGTAAAGCAGAATGTAGATGGGTTGGGGAAGGACACGGGGAAGATAAAGGCGGGGAGCACCATTCAGATCTCGTCACCAAACACAGATTAAGCTATTTTAAGCATTTCTGTATGGTTATTTCTCACCAGGGTGATACTGAAAGTACCGTCCAATCTGAAACTATATATTAATTAACATGAATTAATTTTGAAACAATGCAATATAATTAACACTTACTTCTGACGACTAGATTTGAACTTGCGACCTCTGGATTCGTAGTCGAGAGCCTTGCCCCTCGACCATATAAACCACATGCTTATGAATATCCACACACATCAGCAAAAAAACAATACTATACTCTAAGGGCCTTACTAATGAACGTCTTTTAAATTTTACACAAACGATAAACATCCATTTATGTATCGTAAACGGTTGTTTATCAGTTGCATGAAATTTAGCGCAGTTAAGTGTTATTTCACTTCAAGTGCGCTTAACTATAACAAACATAAAAACGGTAATTTAGTATTATTGGTCATGTTCTTAAAAGTATTCTACAGTGGGCAATATACATATAGATCATCATAATAAAGATCCAATATTATAATAATAATTATACTGTTTATCCAAAGTGATGACAAAATTTAGAATAACAATAACAGCAGGACAGGACAAAACAAGAATATTAAAACTAAAAACAGGAGGCAGTTTGAGATGAGAAATGAGAATCTTCTGAGCAGATATTTTAAAAGGTACAATAAGGAGGCAACCGAAACCAAACAATTACCGGAAGTTTTAGACTATGGCTTATTATAAAATATCGAAAAGAAGTTAAGATTTATCAATGGTAATAATTTATCAATGGTAATAATTTATCAATGGTAATAATTTATCAATGGTAATAATTTATCAATGGTAATAATTTATCAATGGTAATAATTTATCAATGGTAATAATTTATCAATGGTAATAATTTATCAATGGTAATAATTTATCAATGGTAATAATTTATCAATGGTAATAATTTATCAATGGTAATAATTTATCAATGGTTGTTTAATCGTAATGAGATACGGAGTCGAATCAAAGTCGATATAGTGTAGTGTTTTTAACAGTAATATTGTGGTATACAGTAGTAAATGGTGGAAGAAATCGGAAGCGCCCGAGAAAATAATAGCGAAGCATTGCGGGGGATCCACTAGTTATACATATATAAAGTACACATCAAATGAAAAGGTATCGATACGTATTTTATTTTATCTTTATTCATATTATATTCTTAAAGAAGAAGAATAAAAAGAGTACCAATAAATTTTTTAAATTTGAAATAACCTTTTCTCCACACCAACGTTTCTAACACTCTTACAAGCTCCATTGTCGCCTTTTTAAGGGCTCATAACGTACAAAGACGTTTTTTATTTATTTAATAATTGAAATCAATATTAACCAATCTCAAAACGAAAAACGTGAAACAGAAATACAGAAAAATATTTCTTATAAAATACTGGGAATTGAACCCAGGACTTTTTCCTTGCAGGGGCGTTGTTATAACCACTAGTATTTCGACCATACCAACTACCTTCATTTTTAACTGTTTTAGTCCAAGAACTTCGAACATTATCTTCATTGCCTTAACGCATATTTGTTGGCTGCTATTTTTAGGTAAGATTGCGAAATTCTTAACCGTATTAAATTACAATATATCTTGAATAAATATGTTTAATATGTCTGTAACGTCATAACAACACAAGAGTTAAAGTTCAAGATATAATTTATTCCACCCACCACGTTTACGTTTAGTTCATCCAATTGGAAACTACCTCATCCTTATTTCTGACCTGATTATACTGCGCGGTAAGCAAGTGACGAACCATTCATTAATTAATTGACAATCTTGCTTTGATCGCAAATCCGATAAATTAAAAAAATAAACTTTTTTTGATGTAGGACTTGTATGTCCGTGGGTGGACCCATAATTATACAGCCTTGAATACAACTTATTAGTCCTTTTTTAAATTCAAGCTTAAAAATACGTACCAAAATATTAAAAAAAAAACTGTAAGGACCGGTTGTTTCGGAGAATTTGAAAAATTCTTAAAATTTTTAAGTTAATATTCAACTTCTGTGAAAGATTATTTTAAGTTCTGTCAAGCAATTAGCATATAATGATATAATATCAGAGCTTTAATTGGACTTTCACAGAACCCGAAAATGAACGTTGAAATTTGATGAATTGTTCAAATTCTCCGAAACAAAACGTCCTTAGTATTTTGGCCCTGCTAACTTTAACTCTACTGGTAGGCATATAAAAATAGTAAATTATTACTTAAAATGAATAATTATCCCAGATCCAGTCCAAATTTGCATGGTTTTTATACTTCCCAACCGTCTTCTCCATCTTCTTTTCTTCCTCCTCTCGTCTCCCTTCAGTCTCACAATATAGGTATCTACCCAAAATAGAGATGCGAGGGATTCCGGGTAATTGGGACTCCTGTTCGGAATTCACTGTTAAGAAATAAAAATCTTAAATATTTTTACAAGAAAGGCAAATATTCCCGGTTTGCAAATAATCCAACCAAATTTTATGATTTTCTTTTACATTACTTTCTAAGACACCTTACTAGAGCGTCCCCGTCTGTGAGGCGGGTTGAAGTAGGGGCTGTAGGAAGGGATTTAATAATGCAGGTCTTGCAGAGGCCCAGATACCAACAGAAAAAACAGATACCGGTAGCTCGTTCCAGACTTACACAAAACCGGGTTCTATGTAGAAACGATCCGAACGTGTGTTCACGTGCACCGGTGTGCCGGGGACCAATGCTGCTAGCTCGTTAAAGCAGGCTCCATTAAAATACTCCTAAAACACACTCAGCTCATCCACATCGTGTCAGTGCAATAGGTATGGCAAGCCGGCCTCTGTGTCTCTACAAAACCCATGTTCATCCCCTCCTCTCCTCAAAAAGAACACGAGGGAAATTGTTTTTCCTAAGGGCCTCCTGTGTAATGTAAAAAAACTGAAACAAACAACAAAGAAACTTTTGCATTTACCCAATGTTAGGAATAAGAAAATCACAGGGAAAAGTATTTTAAAAATACCGAGAATACCTCATTAACGGATATGAATAATTTTAAATAAATACGTGGTTATTTTTCTGCTTAAAAAGAGTTCATGGTGAAGTTCGTAGTAATCGTAAAGGTATGTTGTCCCTTTCTCGCTAAAACGAATGACAAACAGTAAATAAGACAAAAGGCTATTTTGGCAATCACATCACCGTCGGAAATGTATACATACTCGTATAAACACATTCTTAATTCAAATTATTTCGGTCAACTCTAATTGGTGACCTAAACGATTGCTCCCACACAGGAGGCCACTAGGAAAATAATTAAAAAAATAATAATTTGTATAGCGCCGTCTTTGTGAAAAATCACCCCAAGGGCGCTGTACATATTTGACGTACATTAAGTACAAACATATCAGAACAAAAACATACTGAGATGAAGTTACTGAACCTGAATTTATTGTTTATTATTACGTTCATGCAATCTGCAATTTTAAAACTGGTATACTTAACTTTTTCTTGTGTACATCTAAGTGAAAAATTATACGTACCATGTATTATGTTCATTTTTTAATGATTTTGGTTATTTATTTTGTTCTTGTTTAAAAAATTAAAAAACCTTCTGTTGGCACTGTATTGTGCAGTAAATCATATAAAATATGTATCATGTAAACAAATTGATAGGTTTCATAATAACCTTCAGTAAAACACGACTGTGTTAATGCGATATAGGTACCTACACGTGGTCATAAACATTGTAATATTTTTGAATTTCGTCTGGGTATATTATCAGGAATAACGCAGGAATGAACACGTGTTTCGATATACTATGAATGTACTAAAAGTTTATTAGGAAACGGCCTGCAATTCCGTTTTGATCAGGATTTTATTAAATCAGAAATACTCATTTTTCTCCGTGTAAAGTTTTTTCCTTTGTAAAGTTTTTTTTTTACTATTTCGTTGCTGAAAAAATTTTTTTTTTTTAAATTCTGCAAAATATGGGATAAAATTTCTTAACTTTATATTTTACACAATTCATAAGGCAAAAAATTCAAAGTAATGTTAAAAGAATATATTTAAATACATATAAAAACTAAATACGTAATTCTTGTCTGGTTGTGTTTTGTCTTGTTTCTTTTTTCTCTCCTTTCCTATCTCCTGTATTTGTAATTGAGCATAATCTATTTTTACCAATGTATTAGTGGGTAAATACCTTTTTGCAAAAGTCCTACTTTGGATTTGTGCTTATGTGTATATCCCTCCCTGTTTTCTCTGTTTCTTTTTTTTTCTTGTTTGTTCTACTTAACCTCCTTTTTCTTTTTTGTACTGTTTAATATGTGAAACTTTTGATATCAAAATACCAATGTACAACTGTACCTATTAATTCCCATCTATGTTCCACCAGTTCTTGGATCTCGGGAATGAAATAAAAAAAAAATAGAAATTCGATTCGCCAATTGTTTCCGTCTTGTACCACTTGTTACCGGACACCCTATACAGGTGTTTAATCTCTAGCCCAGCAAATAAAAACCTGACCACATTATTCAATCCACAACATAAAAACACGGGTCGTGATAAAAAACGGCACATTGTTGTTTGGGCAGTCAAGTGTCATGTTCGTTTAACATCATCTGTGGAAGTATTATTTCATCACATCCCAGTTAGAGCCGGATAACGACCGCTCGTTGTTTTTGCTGAACAGTTCTTGTTTACCAGTTATCGGCTAGTGACGAGTTCGGGAAATATGTGGCCTACTAATTTGTTTTTGCTTTCGGCATTTCTGATTGTCGGAAATTTAAACTTTGTTGTCGCTGATGCCGAATTATCTGATTCTACAGTTGCTGAATCTACTGGACCTGCTAAATGTGGTAATTGTTTTTCAGTTTGATTTATGGAATGTATTCGTGAGCTAAAACATTGTTCATTTTCATTTGTGTTTTTGAAAATAGGTGTCATTATTTGATATATGGAATGTCCCAAAATTCAACTCTATCCATTAAAGGGTTGATGGCCGACTCATGACGGACCTGAAAATTATATTCAAATGTCCTCCATAAACGGAACACCTTTTAACTTCTATTCCGCATTTCCCAGCCTTTATGAGACGGGTTGAGTTTTGTAAATATCTCAGAGCCTAATTTGATATTGAAAATTAGATTTGAAATAACAGAAACGCTCGTACAAAATCGTTTTTTACTAATATTCTAATTATTATTTGTCTATTATTTAAAAAATGGAATGTATTGCATTTCACTACCCCTGTGTACATTCTGGAATAAACTCTTATTATTATTTTAACCCTTTCAGCCCCAGTGTTAATTCAAATTTAAATCAACTTTGTGAATTTTTTTACCATAACGGTAGCGATTTAGAAAAGCCATATTTCTGTTTTCTTATAGCTTGTAACATTTTCTGTGGCGTCTATTTTTTTCGCTCGGTTAAAATCCTTACTCCCGTCACAAGAACGATAAATATTTTGACATCTGCTGATTGTGAGTTTCATCGAATTTCTGCCGTCATTGATTACTTTATTTAAGCTGAAATATCAATATTTTCTGCTAGAATTACAAATATTTTAACGCATTAAGATGTATTCTATAATAATAACATCAGTTCAATTCACTGTTCACAGTCATTTGGCAGAATATTGTAAATGAATTTCATTCAAATTAAATAACACTGGTATGACAAACATGTTTTCGACTAGTATGGCGAATTTTACAGATTTATTATTCTAGATTATTTCTTTACTTCTGAATGAATTTTATTAAAAATGTTATTTTTTTGTACCTTAGAGATTATCACTACATTGTAAATGTGCATTTTTGTATTGAAACAGTTATTTGTATTACTTTTGTGTTATGTTTATTTTACCTTACTATTTAAAAAATACCCTCTGACGTCCAATGTTAATACAAATCAACACAGAATAATTAAAAAAATTAATACAAAATTTTAATTTTCTGAGGTATTATTATCAAGAATTACATATTTTATATATGTGGAAACAATAATGCGGGTGTGAAAGGATTAGCATGACATCAGTAAAAAGTCGTTGGTTTTCGAGATATTGGCACTTTTATTAATTTCTAGAAAATAAACCAATTAGATCAGTTTTTCAAGTACCACAGCTACAAAATTCAATTTGCTAAGATTCTAATTTACATTACGCAACCTTGAATAGCCCTGCTATTGATAGTCCAAAATAAAACTAATAGTGCCGCAGGCATTTGAAAATGTGCTATGTTTTATTTAAGAAAAAAAAAAGATTGTTGACGAGTAAAGCTGTCTACTAGCAAGCCGAAGGTCGCGAGATCAAATCCTGGCGTGCGCAAGTAAATTTTATTTGATTATTTTGTGTTATTTTACAATTTACACTTGTGGCACGTTCTCGAGAGCAAGCGCAGATACTCTTGCTTTTTTGTTGCTCTTGCCTTGTATCACCCTAGTGTAAGACCGCCATTCAGAATTGAACGTTGCTTGAAATGGCTTTAGCCGTGTTTGGTGACCAGATCTGAATAGCTAGGTACTTCCCCATCTTCACCTTTCCTTTGTTTTTCCCCTCATTCAATTTAATCTATTTTCACCCCATTCCCATGTCTCACAGCAATGCATCACGATTGGTATCAGAACTCTATTGTGGAAACTTTTGGTTAGCGATTGCCATATTCAGTTCTCAAAAAATTGAATTGACCACTTTTCCTACCCATCTATACCATGGTCATTTTCATCCTACCTGCATCACACGAATACAATTTCCATCACATTTATTGATTCCTAGTTCAAAACTTTAATTAACAAAGTCCATTTTACCACAAATCGATAGTTCAAATTACGTACTCGCATTTTAGAATCATCCAAAATACTCGTTTCGAATGTCGGTGCGTAAAATATTCCTGCCTGAACTTATGAACGTGAACAATGAACTCAAATTTGCGTTAAATTTGAAAAATTGATACTGATTGTGTGCAGATTAAATCAGAAAAGCCATAAAGAAGGCATCAATTGAGAAATAATTACTCGATTGAGTTGGGTCGTATACGTAAAAAAATTAATCTTTTTCGTTATCTGCACTTCTAAATCTAATTTTATTGTTTTAATTAATAATTCTGTACCTACTTAAAATGCGTTCTTCTTTTGTTAAAATTTTTGACAGATTTCGTTATTTTTCATGTTTACACTTAGTTCAGTTTGTGGTTCATTCCAAAAGTAAATTTCTGACCGTTTCTCTAAATAAAAATGACAATATTTTATCTTTGAGACAAATACTGTCAGCTTTAATATCTCGTGATTTTTCGCGGGTCTGCGCTAGTAATTGTCATAATTATGTTATTTTAAATATCAGTGGGTGAATGTGAACGGAATAAACATGGTGAATGGTTTATTTTTATCACTTGATTTATTATATAACGTACACATATAATTAATTCAAAGTATGGCGTATTCGCGAATGGTTTTTCAAAGAAAACTTTGACAATAAAACATATTTTTTTCCTAGGAAATTATAAATAATTTCCAATCATTGGATAATATGAGATGAATGAAAATCTAGCTCCATTGGAAGAAAAACAGGAAATGTTTCCTAAAAAAAGGAACTTCCGAGAAACTTTATTTTGATACGGAATCCGATTCTGACGTTAAATCAATATTAATTACCAACACGTCACGATTGAATGAATAAAATCCCCTGTGAGTATTTTTTCGGATCATAAGAATGTTATTTTGATAAATATTAGATTTTGAACGATATATAAATATTTGAGTTTACACAAAAAATCATTCATCTATTTTTTTAATGGATGTATTTAAAAATACACATGTTTTTTGGTTTGACTAAGCATTGAACCTTCCTCCCCGGGGACTGGAGTTAACCGAGCTAACAATTAACCATATTCCAATTGACTAATTATTTTATCATTTTATCTTGAATCAGACTTAACTGCCAGTAAATACAGAATGAATTTATGTACGTTTACAGCTGTTCTTTCATTATACAGCACAAACAGATTTTGCTTAGAAGTAACACGCAAAAGGGCTAAATATATTTGTCCATGTGAAAAACACTCAACGTTCAAATCTAACCCTGCAACATTGAATGTTTGAGCCCTGTGACTTGTTGATGGTCATTGAAAAAGACTGTTTTGCTGGAAATTACAGTCGCTAATTTTTTAATTTTTTATTATTTAATAAATGTTTACATGTTACATTTTTTGACATTTTTTCAACTACCATAATAGGCTAATGCCCGTGTTGTGGTAGTTATACATGAAATAATAATAAAGATAACATAAAAGAACAAAAAATAATATTTTATAGAAACATAAGTATGCAAGTATGAATCATACATGAAATAATAATGAAAATAACATAAAAGAACTAAAAAATTTAATTACCATTCAGTGTTAAAGGATTCCAGGGAATTAAAACAATTTCTCCGGTTCCATCTCAAGTCAGTATTGTACACTCTATTATAAAAGTTTTTAAATTTTATTTCGTCTATTTCGATCGGTGAGTCATCGATTGTTTATTTGTACGGAAGATTCTCTGGTTCTCTGGGATCCCGATCGACCTATTCCGATCGAGACTAAGGCGAGCCTCACGTTCAACAGATGATTATCTATCTCTTCGCGAAGAAGAACTTTCTCTGCTATTAGACAACCGGATTTACCATTCATAAATATTCGATATGTTTAAATAGAACCAGTATTTTTCACACTAAAACACATTAAGGATATTACACCTGTACATTGCGAGGGTACACGGTCTCATGTAAACGGGTCATTTAATTTTAATTTGTTCTTATGCTCCACGGCTCCTCTCTTCCTCCTGTAAGCTTTTATGTTTCCTTAAAACCTTTCCTGCAATACGGGTATTTTCAATTTTCTGTTTCAGAACTCCTCTTCACAAAATACATTTGTGTGAGAATCTCAGAGTTTCGCATGGTAGATTCTAAGAGTTTTGGGAGTAATTTTTTTATGAAATAAAACGTTACTCAGATAAAATACTGTTGTTGACTTAGCGGTGCTCCATACTAGCCGACAAATTATTGTAAAATTATCACAAAATCTATGATTCTAGCGAAGATATGAACTGTAAATAATAACATAGTTAATAATAACAACTTTATTCAGTCATAAAAGAAAAAAAAAAAACTTGTGATAAAATATTAACTTCCAAGGCTTATTTGTTCGGTTTTACGAACAAACAACTATTACCAGTAGAGGCAAATCGTTCGCTTTTGGGAATAGCTCATATGATCCATATAAACCGTTGTATCTCCCTCGCGATCACGGTGAGAAATATTATCTAAACGGTTTAAGAAAGAGAAAACACAAAGCGTTATATTCAAATCTAGAAGTAAACCATAGATGAATTAAGATGTACACCTCTATGAAATCAAAAGTTTCGACCGCAATTTGAGAATAAAATTATACTTTTGATATGGAAAATTGTGGTGACAGTAAAGTTTATCGTACATTTGTCTAAACAATCAGTTTTTTTTTTGTTATCAGGACCTTAAGTTCAGTGTTTATACGAAAAAACAAGGTTAGTTATATTTAAAACTTTTCATAATTGCCTTAAAATTTTTATGTTTATTTCCAATATCACGATTTGAAAGCGTATTTCATCCTTTCAAAAACAGTTTTTAGTTTTCGGACAAGTTCAGAAATATACCATTTACTTGGATTTTATTGCAAAGCGGAAAACTCACAAATTCTGCAAACCTTCTGACAGTGTCTTTTAGAAATATAACGGTCAATATGCCAGAGGCCTGAGAGGTTAAGAAATTAACAAATTCAATCACATTATGCAACAATTTGAGTAACGAGAAATATAAAACAAAAGGAAAAATTTAACTGAAGCGGTAACTCATTTTTGCTTTAAGGCGATGCACTATGTCATGTAATATTTTAAATTGAGCTGTTATCAATAACAACCCTTACGTAGATGGCGATAAGGTTTAAAATCCCGTTTAACACCATCCACCTGTTTTGGTTTATGCAAGAAAAAAACATGGCCAAAAAGTGCCTTTTATTTTATTTTGTGGATGTTCAGGCATAAATATTTAATTTTTTACGATCATTTTATAAATAACTTAATTTTCCACAATATACAATAAAATCATAACCGATAATGGGTTCGTAAGTAAGAGATTTTGAACTTTAAAGCAGTTTTCATAGGCCTTATACATTTTTTTTGGGCTTATAAAAAGACTTATCTAAAAAATACTCGATTATTTCAAAGGCCAAGATGTATTCCACTCGCAGTATTTAATTAAAGCATCTGAAACATTTCCAGGTGACCAAATTTTCAAACCAAAAACACATAATTTTGCATTACTACGTATGGCATCGCCTTAATCTGTTTTACATATTCATGAAATTAATGATGACTTTTCAAAAATCAAAACATAAATAAACCTGTCACTTTATCACCAGTTAAATTTAAACTAGGGTAATTAAATTTGACTTAGAATCAAAGGAAAGAATTAAAAGCGTCGCGATAAGTTACGTACTTACCTGCCGCACAATCATAACATAATGATAACGCAATTATCTTCTGCAAGAAGCTTTCAGACAAACTTTTGGAAATAAATGCCCCAAAGGGATAGCTAGAAACTTCAGACTGAATTATGACAACCTTTGAACAGTTAACTTAGTATGTATTTTTTAATCTACAATCTTTTTTACAAAACTTTAGAATAGTTTATGACTTGATCCACGATCATATTTTCAAAATAATGTTCTCAAATTTAAGCTCTATCTTACTCTAAGTACTCCAATAAGATGAAAACAGGAGGGGTTAAATCAGAGAATCGTGGGGGCCAGCCGATATCACCACTTTTTCACATCTTTTATAAAATGTTTTGATAATTTCAACACGCTGTTTCAGCGTTAGATGCTCCGTAATAAATTGTTATCAACCACTATCTACGACTGTCAAAAGCCAACTGACAAAAGTCATCCAAACCAAAATGGCGACCAAACAAAATCGACCTGGAACGTAAAACGCACCGTTTGTACATATATTTCGAGAAGAAATTATCACTTATGGAAAATGAATGAGTTATGGGATATTATAAGATCAATTCACGTGCAAACAGTTTTTTTGATAAGATTGTCTTTAATATATTTTTTCATTATTCAATGTTTGGATTTTGTCAAAGGTGGAAATGCTTCGATAGAAAAAAGTTCTACCTTGGTAAGCATAATAATTTTGTGCAAATTAAGTTTTTAATTTTGAGCATTGAAATACATTTGGATTGAGTACGGCTTTCAACTAAAAAAAATGTAGTCAGTGTTTTTCTTTTATGATTGAATTAATGAATTTTTAATGTTCAGCTCTCTTCGAAAAAATTCGAATAGGCAATCCGTTGGGTAATTGCAGAATTCAATAAACCACGTCCTTTGACAGTTTACCTTGCGGCAGTTTCTAAGTTCCCCTGAATTCATAAGATTTTTAAGTTGGTTGTTAAATACCTACCTACTTAATTAATAGATACTACGATTCAATGATGGATAAATTTTTAATTTTTGAAGTGAAACTTCTTTACTTCTTGCGCGTCATGCAATTTCGAGGACCGGAGTAAAACCGACTCATGACCTAGGAGCCTAGCTAATATTATATACCTAGTCTAGGTCACTCTCCAAACTCAGCTTCGCGGTCTAGAGGCAGAGTGCCCGACTGTCATCGTGAAGAACCGAGGTTCGATCCTCGCTTTAACTAATTTTTTTGAAGTGAAACTTCTTTACGCGCGTTATGCATTTTCGAGGACTGGAGTAAAACCGACTCATGACCGTCACGAAAAACCGTGATCATTTCGCTATAGGAGCCTAGCTAATATTATATACCTAGTTTAGGTCACTTTCCAAACTCAGCTTCGCGGTCTAGAGGTAGAGCGCCCGACTGTCGTCGTGAAGAACCGAGGTTCGATCCCCACTTTAACTAATTTTTTTTTTCTTTTTGTGATTTTTTTAATACGAGGAAAAGTGATAAAATGCTCTCGTGCTGCAACTTTGTCAGGCATACATATAAGAAGATATCTACATGATTTGTAATAATGTAGTAAAAAATTACATAAATTTGTGAATTTTAACCGAGAGTCTCCCGAAATGTCTAAATCCATTTAGTGAGACTCTAGACCTGCAGGTGTTCACTTGAGTAATTGGCTAGAAGTAACAATCGGTACCTTTATGATATTTTGGTCGAAATATAGCTTACAAATCGAGCTGGTAGAGTCGCTCGGTATTTTGATTAATTATTTTTATTTTCATTAAAATTACTAATCAAGGCCAATAACTCGACTAATTACCCTCGCAGACGTGCGTGACAAGTTTTTTTAGTAAAAAACACAGCCGTAAGTGAGTTTTTCAAAATTTAGAAATGTTTTTCAAATTCAGACTCCATACGGGTATGAGACTGTTAAAACACGATATATCTTTTCCAAAACGGACATATATACGGAAATATTTTGAAAAACGACAGATATTTTTTTTTTTTTAAATTTATTTAATATTTGTATGTTTTTTACAATAAATATACAATTTATACATATTATAAAGTGTTATAAAGGTAAATAATAATAGCTTTTCCTCACCATAAAGAGACGAGGCTCTTGTGTTTGGTGAGTGAATCCTAGCTCAATTATATGTAATCATGTAAGTAAGTAAATAATATATTTGCAAAACCAAAGGGATAAGTAAGAAATAGGCAAGATTTATCAATAATACAGTTTCAAGATTTGAAGGAAATAATAATAAGAGTAAGATATGGATTTTTATAGTAGTTTAAGGTAATTTTTTAATTTAATTTTAAATTCCTGAATATCTTCAATATTTTTTAGATATAATGGAAGGATGTTGAAATATGTATTTTGTGTGTGCTTTGTATTAAGTTTTGGGATTTTGATAGTTTTTTGATATCTTGCTATATCTTGATATGATTTCACACTGCCGATATATCTTCGATTTGACCCTATATAAAGCGTTAACTAGACGTTATGTGATATTATTCATTTGCCGTGTTTGAAAACGAAAATTTCCGCGGGACAAGTCAATTGAGGAGTACACGTTGTATACGCGGTTCTAGTCGCGCGAGATACCTCTCCTCGCGGTCTAGAGGCAGAGCGTTCGACACTCGCTATGCAGGACCCGGGTTCGAATTCCATATTTTTATAACTTTTAATTTTTTTTTATCATATGCTACTTATAAATATGTCAATAGACTGAAAAAAAGAGAGAATGAAATGAAAAGAGAGAGAGAAGAATACTAAAAGTTTCACTTCCGTCGTGCGTAGGCTTGCCACACACTGTATTTTTTAATTGATTGTTTACTCAAAAAAATAAAGATAAATAATTTACAGAGAAAACATGTAACAATGTCCATAGTAATCATTTTCACATAATATTATATTTAAGATGTACCATCACAAACTTCGCTACGCCTCAGTCAATTATAATAGTGTAAAGGTGGCGCGATATTAGATAAGTGCAAAAAATATTGAAAAGCGAAAGTGAAAGCGATGAAAGTGATTAGCGAAAGTAGTAACTTATGAAAAAATTGAAATAGTGCAATGCAAACGAAAAATATAAAAGATTTTAGTGAAAAATTTACATATATTTTTAACAGATCATGAATGCCCTGAAAATGAGGAATATTCCGAGTGCGGCAACAACGGGTGTCAAAACACCTGCGCCAATCCCAACATCGCCCCCCTCTGCAAAGGGATCTGCACCGCGGGGTGCATCTGCGCAGAGGGATTCCTGAGGAACACTAAAGGCGTCTGCGTACATCCTAAAGATTGTGGTAAAGACGCAAGATTATTATTTGTAATTAAGTCACTGCACATAGCATTTTCAAATATGATACAGGTTCTGAGAGATAAGATTCTCTGTGTAAACCGTGGATGTTAAACGGTAACAATTTTGTTGGTACCAAGCAGAAAACTATTTATTTGATTTAGCAACAACTTTCTAACGGTGAGATCTGAATTCACAAAGTTTATGCTTAACTTCTGAAATATATATGTATGCCCTATATTCAGCTCGTAAATTCATTTCCACTGTGCGCTTTGAATCATTGAAATAAGTGAACGACTAATAAAAAATATGCTTTAAAAATCAACCATAAACATTTTTTTAATGTTTATCATCATTTACATCGTTTACAGAAAATATGTTAAAATATACTTAGTAATAGTTTCTCATATTGTTATCATATAAGATGTACCACCGTAATAAAGTTTGTGTGTATGGGTGGTGTGTTATTACATAAGATGTACCACCGTAATAAAGTTTGTGTGTATGGGTGGTGTGTTATTATATTAGATGTACCACCGTAATAAAGTTTGTGTGTATGGGTGGTGTGTTATTACATAAGATGTACCACCGTAATAAAGTTTGTGTGTATGGGTGGTGTGTTATTATATTAGATGTACCACCGTAATAAAGTTTGTGTGTATGGGTGGTGTGTTATTATATTAGATGTACCACCGTAATAAAGCTTGTGTATATGGTGATGTTTTATTATAATCGTTATTCTTTATTTATAATTTATGTGAAAGTATTCAGTTTATATTTTCAGTGTGTTTTTTAAGATTAAATTTAAAATCTTTGATGTTTCACAATATATTTCTGATACTTTCTGGTAAAGCATTAAAAAACTTTAATCTACGATATTTTATAGCTGAATCGACCCATTGTTTTTTTACATCTTGGAGTTGGAAGAATTAATGTTTGTATTAGTTTTCTACTATTTTTAAATGGTGCGGTTTTATTTAGAATTTTATCTTTGTACATTTGTAATGTTGATTGGTAGAAGTATAATTCAATTAGTTTCCTGGATTCAAATTCTTTAAACAGAAGTACATATTTTGGTGAGATATTAGCTAGTGTAGATATTTTGGTTACATGTGACCATAAAATATCATCAAAAAACATCGCTCTTCTTCGTATGATGGAAAAGAATCATTAGTGTAGGTCAAAGTGCAATGAATACAGATAATATTTAACGGTAGTGAGAATCAATCGAAACCTTTCTTTTGGACATTCTTTTACGATATGATCTGTGGTTTGTCAAATAAAAATACATTAAAATAATACATAAGAATTATTAACTAAATATTGGTATAAAATCCTCCGAATCCAGATACCTGCAAGGCCAACGAGGTGTTCAGTGCATGCGGCAACCACGGCTGCCTGAACACTTGCGCAGAGCCAGATCTCATTGCGAGGTGCACCTACATACCAGGGTGCTATCCCGGTTGCATTTGCGACGAAGGATTCCTCAGGGACCCTTCCGGCAACTGCATCCCAAAAGAAAACTGCAGTAAGATATTTTGATGATGTTCATATGCAATGAATCAATTGAAAACAAGGGAAAATATGATTAAAAGTTTGTTCTAACAAATTCTGATACAATAATTCATGTACGAGTACTACTAATAATATTTGGTAAAGCGCCGTTATCGTGAATATTCACCTCAAATGCGCTGTATACAGACATTATCTTGCTCACTTTAGATGTGTCATAACTGTCGACTTTCAACACAACCACTGTTTCGCAATGACGAAATATTGACATGTTTTATTAAAAAGGTTTAATTAATTATTAACTAAATATTTGTACAAAATCTTATGAATTCAAGATACCTGCAAAGCCAACGAGGTGTTCAGTCCATGCGGGAACCATGGCTGCCTGAGTACTTGCGCACAGCCAGATCTCATTGAGAGGTGCGACTACATCCCAGGGTGCTATCCCGGTTGCATTTGCGACGAGGGATTCCTCAGGGACCCTTCCGGCAACTGCATCCCTAAAGAAAACTGCAGTAAGATATTTTTATCATGTACATATTCAATTAATCAATTGAAATCAAGGGAAAATATGATTAAAAGATTGTTCTAACAAATTCAGATACAACAATTCATACACTACTAATAAAATTTGGTAAAAAGTGCCGTTTTTGTGAATACTACATTATTTTGCTTACTTTAGACGTGTCATAACTGTCGACTTTAAACACAACCACTGTTTCGCAATGACGAAAGATTGACATGTTTTATTAAAAAGGTTTAATCATTAACTTGAATAAAGGAAAGCTTTTTCGATATACTTTCTACACTTAAAAAGAAGTTTGATTTAATATTTTATGACAAACTACACTTTAACTACCATTTACAGAAGAAAGTTTTTACGTAGAATAGTTCATTGAATTACGGTAGACACTTATCCCCCGTGATGAGAAGTTTTTACAGTTTTGCTAAAATGTCATCAAAATATTCAGCTTACCATGAAAAATAAATTGTTTTAAATTATTTAAATGTTTAAAGCATGCGGAGAAAACGAAGCTTACTCTGATAGCGGAAAGTGGATATGCGAGAACAGCTGTGACCAACCGAAGAAGTCAACATTCTGTAAGGCAGAAGCGTTCCCTGGCTGTGGATGCAAGGACGGGTACTTGAGGGTTAAGGAAGGGGTCTGCGTTCTTCCAGAAGACTGCGGTAAGTATTCAAAACTCATTTTTATTGGATTTCGCTATTATTTAAATGGTCCCAAAAGCTAACTTATAAAAATGTTTTAGATATGACATCGATTCCTGATTTCACATGAAACGTTGAGTTATTTATTTACGTTTATATTTATTTTAATTTATATTTTATATAGTTATAAAATTTCACATCTTATATCTAATATATTCTTTTCTAGGACTACTGTAATATTATTTACTACTTACATACTAAATGATTTTATCACCAGTTGGGACATTTATATGGTATTTTTTTTTTAAATCTACACTAGCAACGCCATTGACTGCAAATTTAACCGACTTCGATTACCAGAATACGGGCAAGAGACTAACTCGGTAGTCGAGAAACGTGTAAAAAAATCTTTTACAAAAATATCATATGAATAAAGATAATCAATATATTAATAATAACATTTGTAATTTTTTTAAAGCTGCGGCTATGCGGCCCGGGAACAAATTGTAATAATATAAATTATATGATAAATTGAACCTCCTGCTAATAAGGTTTTGCATCACTGCCTTACATAAAAATTGTGGCGGAGACAAAGGAGTTTTTTAAAAATTGATTGCTATGCAATAATGATCTTTGATTGCAATTATTCCTGTATTCAATATTTTAGTATATTTTATAAACCTGTCCCTTGTTATAAACTCCAAGTTTTTGACCTTGGCGAACCGTTGAGTTTAGTAGAACGAAACATTTCCTATAACCTTTGAGTTCAAAAATTTCTTCCTTCTCTTATAGGTACCGAGACATAAAGTTACACTTTTTTGGCTACCTGTCTATGTCACACATCTTCACGCCAGCAAAAAATAATTTTCCTCTTCAGACAGATGTAGTTCATAAACAATAAACATCATCTTCGCTATTGTGCTCAGGACAGCTAATTGGACTTCTCAATCATAGAAGGCAATCAAATGCTTAATATTGATAATTCAATATTTCTAGTAATTTTGGTGAGAATTATTTCAGATATCTATGATGATCAAAGTCTTCCCGATTCAAAAGTCGAACCATATTACGTTACGTGTTATACCCAGTATATATTTCCTCCAAGGTTTTTCCCTTGTAAAATTTGTTTGATATTTAATATACCTGTCCTTTTCATTTTTTTGTATGCCTGTTTGTATGTATTTATTTATTTATTTATTTATTTATTTATTTATTTATTAATTTATTTATTTATTTATTTATTTATTTATTTATTCATTTATTTATTTATTTTTCCATGTTCTCCGTAAAACGGTTATTCACCAATACATTATGGAGAAGATTACAAATTAGACAAAAAGTATAGCAAAACACATAAAAAGGTCAGTTTCACTACTTTGTGACATACGTCAAAAGATAATTGTTAAACTGCCTGTAGGTTACGTTAAAAATGTCGATGGTCAATGCAGACTCGTTGAGCAGTTCAGTCGCTCTGTTGACTGGGGCGTTCTGATAGGCAGAAGTCCTCGCTTTTGGAGCATAAAAAAGGGTATGGGACCTTCCACGAGTATACTTGTCTGGAACATATAAGTTAATCTCTTTCAAAATAGGTGGATTATGTATAGTTCCAGAGATTATCTTAAAAAAATGTTTTCCTAAAAATATTTTTCGGCGGGCTTCTAATGTATTAAGATCGAGCATTCCTGCTAAGAATAAGGATGGATACAGGAAAGGGTAGTACATATATTCCCTCATATATAGGTAACGCATGAATCTCTTTTGTACTTTTTCTATTTCGAGAATATGGTTTTGCTCAGAAGGGGCCCAAATAATGGAGCTATATTCCAAGATACTGCGAACAAGTGCTTCATACGTTCTTCGGATTGCGATTCCGTTGGTAAATGATCTTGAATTACGAAGAACAAATCCAAGCATTTTGTTGGCACGGGAGACAATATCAGATATATGGGATTTGAAAGAGAGATTTGCTTCAAAAATTACGCCAAGGTCTCGAATCTCATTTTTACGTGTTAATTCATGTTTATTAATGTGGTAGGGGAACAGGAATGTATCTTTGGACCTTGTAAATGTAACGATACTGCATTTCTGAATACTGAAGGGTAAGTTGTTCAGTTCCGACCATTTGACAAGAGAATCAAGATCGTTCTGCAGAAGAATGGAATCGATGTAACTTTTGATTGCTTTGAAAAGTTTTATATCGTCAGCAAAAAGGAGATATTTTGAGTGGTTTATAGTGTTGCCAATGTCATTGATGAATAAGAGAAAGAGAAGGGGTCCTAGATTCGATCCCTGGGGAATCCCGGAGTTAGTTTTGTATTCGTGAGAGATATGGTGTCCGTAACTGACATACTGACGACGATTGCGTAAGTAGCTAGCCACAAAAGCGAGGAAATTCTGAGAGAATCCGATGTCACTTAATTTTTTTAATAAAATATCATGGTCGACTTTATCAAATGCTTTCTCGAAGTCTGTATAAATCACATCAACAGGTACAAAATTTTCAAATGAATTATTAATATAGGTAATGAGATTCATAAGATTCGTTGAAGGTGACAGTGTGGGACGAAATCCGTGCTGATTTTCGGTGAGTGCGTGTTTTGTTTGGTTATATATCTGTGAATAAATTATGGTTTCTAAAAGTTTTGCGGGTGCTGACAACACAGCTACAGGTCTGTAATTATCTATTTCTGACTTTTTTCCTTTTTTATGTATAGGCGTTACTTTCGTTAGTTTCCACATTTCCGGAAAGATATTTTTGCGAAGTGATAGGTTAAAAATATGTTTTAGAGGTTGAACAAAATAACTTGCATATCTTTTGAGGATTATAGGTGGAATACAATCTGGGCCGACGGAGTATTTAGGTTTTAGCTTATGGAAAGCTGTAATAATATCGTCATCGTTAATTTCATGAATTTGTACAGGTAAAGAGTTAAATGACGATGAAGCTATAGAGGATATGTCAAGTTTGGGGATATTATCGCTAAATACTGATTGAAAATAGTGTGCGAAACCTGCGGCGATCTCAGACGATCCATTATATTTATTGTCTTTGTAGTCCATGTGGTTAAGTTTGTCACAGCCGCGGCGTTTATCGTTAGTGTAAGACCAAAATCGAGTTGGGTCTGTTATTATACTGTTCTCGGCCTCACGTGTAAAGTCAGTGTAGGCCTGACCAATTAACCGTTTGATTGATTTTCGCAAAGTTTTAAAGTTAGCTAAGGCATGTTCGGATTTTGTTTTTTTCCAAAGATAGTGCATTTTAGTTTTTTCTCGTATGAGGTGAATGATTTCCCCATTAAACCATTTCGGATATTGTCTAACATCTTTGAGCATACGTGTAGATCTTTTCTTAAAACAAATGTTGAAAATATTATTGAGCTGTTCATAAAACATTTCGACAGCTAGATTTACGTCAAGGCAATCGTAATGATTCCAGTGATGTTGTTCTAAGGCATTCTTAAGTGTGTTATCTGAGCATTCGTGGAAAATCCAACCCATGTTTATGTCTGGAGGCAATGTGTCTGTTTGTACATGTGATTGAGTTGTGTAATCGAATGTGAATGAAAGTGAAGGGTGATGAATATCCTCTCTGACTAATGGGGAGTCATGACGGCAGATAAAAGCATTTTTAGAATTTACATTACTTAATACTAGGTCTAACATGTGTGCATTTATGTTATAAACAGTGTTGAATTGTGTTAAATTATAAAAAGAACAAAAGTAATCGAAAACGTCAATTGGGTTTTTCCCTGAGGGGAAGTTAAAGTCACCGAAAATAATAATATTTTTTGATTGTAACTTTACACTTTCACTTATAGTTTTGTCGTAAAATAATTGATACTGTTCAGATGTTGTATTTGGAGGAAAATATACAACACATATATAAATGATGATATTTCTATGCGATACTTTCACCCACAAGTCTTCACCTTGGGTTTCTATGCAGTCCATTCTTTCCGCGTGTGAGTGGCTGTCAGCTCGGAGGGCTAGGAGAGTCCCTCCTCCGCGACTGCCTCTATCCTTCCTGTAGACGTGGTATAGGTTTTCGAATAGCTCCGACGAAAAGGTGCTTGAAGTTAGCCAAGTTTCGGTAAGAGCAATCAGAAGTGGTTTCTGGTACATTACGTTTGTCATGAAGTCGATAATTTTATTATTCAGACTTCGAACGTTCTGGTATACTCCACTAATGTCTATCTTTTTCGGACGTCGTATCGACCGTCCTAGTTTGGGGTCGTGGTCTCCGAAATGACCATTCGTTGAAGGCCACGTTTGCAGGCCAGATCGTGGGGTCCAGGAAAAAGTGGAAGTAATTTTCCGGTATGCCTATTTTGAAGGCAGCATAACGTTCATGCCTCGTAACCAGTTTTTCGACAGTGTAAATTAAATCCGGCTTCTTCTTTTTTAAGAATGAAGATATATTTTCTTCTGTGGTATTCGGGTGAAACATGAATACATGCAGATGTAGGTTTTTGGGAATAGTGACCAAGCTGTCGTCGATAGACCCTGTCCCTTTACAGATTGGCCGAGATCGTCGTCTACCGTTGACGAGGGCATCGCTATACGATGTTATTGGCTGGGTTGGCAGCTTGGGCACAACAGGCTGTATTGTACTCTGTGGTTGTGGAGGAGAAGACGCCGCTGCAGCAGATGTGGAAGCGGAATGTAGATCTTCCTCCGGTTTTCCTTTTTTAGCAGTGGATCTTGTGGTCATTTTGCGGGTAGTGAGCGGCTGGACGCCGCTAACGGGAAGGTGAGTCTGGCCGGCTAGAGCGGCTAAGGTAATAGCAGGAGCGGGGGCGGGGCCGGGGGGGCCGGGCGGTGGAGGTGTCCTAGACGGCTGCTTAGTGATATCGCCGTACGCTGAGCGCACACACACATTTAAGTCTGGCGCCGGCGCTAGTACCTGGGGAGTACCTGCAGTTACGTTGTACGAGTACTTGCATGAAGGGCACACAATTTTAGCACTACCGTCACTTAAAATTGAACGAATCGTGGTCAGTTCGCTACCGAAACCCTCGATTTTGCCACTCAAAACATCGACCGTTTTAATCAGGGACTGAATGATATCACCAAACTCTTCCATTTTGTAAATAGACTAGAACGAACGATTAAAATGAATACTATCGAGAGCCGATGACAGAAGACGTGCGTCGCGTGTTGCGTGCGTATTACTAAATTTGTTTGTTTGATGTTGATTTAACTACTTCCTCTCTCATTTTTCAAAAAAAAATTTACGCTATACCAATATGCATAACATTGCATTACACGACCGCTGCGCATGGAATAAAATAATATAATTATGAATAATGATTGGTATTACAAACTCGAGAGATACTAACTGCACTTTTACTTTCAATTTAGTGTTACGAATTAATACAATAGGGGGTATTTTTGATATATTTATTGATTTCATTTATAGAATTAAGCGTAACCCATACCAGCACTTGGTTGAATCCTACACATTACACTAGCGTTGTTAATGTAGTTTATTGATTTGTCTTATATGTAGTATTGTTCTACTTTCTTTATTATTTTATGTTACTGTTACATATTTTACTATTATTGTTTCAAATTCAGTATATCAGTTTACCGTTATATCATGCTTTAATTTTTTTGTGTAATTTTTGATAACTTACTAGGTATATTCTGTTCTTAAAATCAAATGAATTTGGCGTAAAACCAAATAAATGGTAAGGTAAGAATTTAAAGAGTATTTTCCGTACTTTATGTACATTATATTAAAATAAAAATTCAATTTGTAATCGAACTGTTCCAACTTTTTCTATTATTCTGACCAACAAGGAAACCAAACCGATTGATTGTTTATACATTTTAGTGGAAATCATAACTAATAAAAAAAGAAAACAATTTCCTCTTTGTTTGAAGTCAATAGTATTTAATTGGGAGGTATTTATTCTTAAAATAATTAAAAAAATAACAAAAAAAATTGTTCGCACAAATAAACCATAAACTAGATTTAATGGAATTTATTGGACGCCAATTTTTACTAAATTTCGTAATTCTGACGGAAAATTAAGTTCATTTTCTTTAATAACTATTTGTTCGAAATCGATAGATTACAATTTTCACAAAAGCTTGTACATTTTCGGCACAAATACTTAGGTATACCACTTAAAACAAATATTATTAGAGCTGTTATTCCGATTCGGCAGAACTTAAGTGTATTGGAAGACAGCAGTCTGTAACTATAATCCCATTCTACTTCAAGTGAATTAACAGGTAAGTATTTTTTCTGTATCTGTTTAACGTAATAAGGAAACTTGGTAGTCACATTCGAACAGTGTCCTTCGTGTTATTTGTCACAAAAAACGGCGCTGTACAAATTATCCAAATATTATAATTATTGCAATCAAATCAATTAACAATGAACCGCGTCTGAAGTAAGTAAAATCGCACTGTAAACAATATTAAAATGTTATTGTTCACGACAACCACGACTCGCCTAGCGTGGGTCGGGCTAGACTGATTATGAGTTCATGTTTGCGGCAGTAAAATTATTGTCATTGTTTTGAAATTAGTCATTTTTTTGTTGATAAGCTTTGAAAATGCCAACTTCGGGAGGTGATATTAGAATTTCTGGTATGCTTTTTGTGCAATTAAGGAATCCTATTAGATAATTTAAGTAATCGTGATTTCCCGGAATCGTAAATGAAACTCGGGTTTAGATAACACAAATTAGGCATTTGGTTTTTATATGAATCAGAGGCTTGAGAACCGATTAAATTTTTTAACAGAATTCTATTTTAAAGGTATTTTAGTTATTTGCGTCGTGTAGGAAAGGTAGACTTGTAGAAATTTATTATTTTACAAAAATAGATTTTCTGAAATTAACCTCAACCCTGCTTTTATTTAGTACATCTAATGATTTCTCTATCGGTGCTGCACAATGTATTTGTATTTTATTATTTCCGTTTAATTTTTTATTAAAAAATTATTCCGTCCACACGGCGCCCGCTCAACGCACTAATCTGCTCCCAATAAGTAAAAAAAAACATTGATGGGAAGGCCCGATAATGGTACTATAGTCATAATTGATTTCATATACTCTATTTTCCCTTTTGACTGCTGAATTATTTACCATCGGCTCAGTACGTGAGCGGGCATCATGTGGATGAAACCATTAGTTAAAGGCAATTATAATTTTTTAAAACAATTCTTCTGATCTCTTTTACTCTGGTGGCCTTATGCGTGTATAAAATTAGCAACTTTTCAAAATAATTTCATTTATTTCTTAGACAATGGCTGTGGTGGAGACCCCAACGCTTATTTTGCCAACTGTGGCGATCCTTGCCCAGTGACCTGCAATAACTTCGCTAAAGGGGGTTTCTCCTGCGAATCTTGCCTCTTGGGAGGTGGTTGCAAATGCAAAAACGGCTTCGTCAAAAACATTCACGGAAAGTGCATCAAGTTTGAAGACTGTCGTACGTATAAAAATGTTGATGAATATTCATAGGCTGATAAGGTATTTTTAAGAGTATGATCAATGATTTTGTAGCGGCAGCTACTAGTAGATTCTAGAACATCGATATATGCAACGCGCATCACATTGGAACCTACAAGACGAGCGGAAAAATATACGCCGACCTACTAAGCTGGGAAGTTTCTCTATTCTACCAGGTGTAAGTATGCCCTGTATAAAGCGGCTATGTAGTGGTCGCTAGTCAGTCTTTAGTACCCAGTAGATCAGACCCGTTCAAGCTTCCAGATACCTTCGGCTTACTTCGTACTCGATTACCTGAAGACCCATGGCCTTCACCAGTGGTGAACAGCACCTGCAAGTCCGGTATTCATCGACGTGGTTTCGAGACACCGACTTCATCGCCGTAATCATGGACCACGGATTAACATCCTACCGAGATGTGATCTACATGCGTCCCACCGTAGTGCACATCAACTACTACAACGACGTGGTCATTCAACGTCAGCAACAACTGTAACTACTTTGGCTACTCCATTTGGACTCTGTTATCTTATCATTAGATTCGATCTTCTCCTTATCATCCCCAAAATTTTATAGAACCACCTTTTACTGTCTCCATCGAAGTAAACCTTCACCAACGAGGTTCAACAATATATTGAATTATGAACATTCTTTTGTAACCGATGAACTTTGAAAGGCAAATTTTTGTAGTTTATTGGATAGTTGTATTCCAACAAACAAGCATTTCGTAGAAACTAAATATCTCAGTTAAAAAATGTACATATTTATATTTTACGAAAAAGAATACTCTTTTTGAATGAAACGTTTTATAAATGACAACTGATTGATTTATTTTTATTTTTAATGATGGGTATTATAGATTTATGTTATCCTTTTAAAATACAATTGACATAAATTTTGATATATAACAATAATTTATTTTAGAATCCTTACCTAAAATGATTATTGAAACCATCAAGGCCAATGCAGAAAATTACAAGAGACCTAGATATTTCATTAGCAGCACCATACCTCTTGTCATGCTATGCTGGGCCAGAATGTTTGTTCTGTTATGTAGAATATAGAGTAAGCCGCGATGTCGACCCTGGAGGTAGTTGTTCAGTACGAACAATTTAACCTCTAGAGAACCGTTTGTTTACCCGTGACAATAAATTTTTTCCGCCGATAAACCTATTATACGCTGGTGCCATTGGAATTTCGCGCTAGCTGGATTTTTTAACAGAATCGCTTGCCCTTGAAATACTTTAGAGTTAATATTTGATTCCCAGGAATCAAATATTACCTCCAGAGGTATGAGCTGCCAATAAAATAGTTTATTATTTTAGTGATTCCTGAGAAAACACAAAGTCTTTAAATCTAATTATAGAAATTCGTTGACTCTCTGCAAAGGCGGCTACATACCACAGATTTTTTACGTCCAATTTAAACGCAACATGTTAAAATAAAATAGACGTTGCTCAAGAAAATGTCGGTCGAATGGTCGAATTAGCCTTCAATGAGGCGTACCAATTGGAGCATTTCGGTTTAAAACTGTTGTAATTTTCATAGCAAAATGTGGAGACAACGAGGTGTTTGCCTGCGGCTCTGCTTGTGACACTACTTGCGCCACCCTCGGGGACATCTGCCCCATCATCAACATCAAATGTAATGACAAGTGCTACTGCGTAAATGGTTATGCCAGAGACAAGAACGACAAGTGTGTTCCCATCAAACAGTGCCCACGTAAGTATCTCGAGAAATTAACTCTTTTTTACTCAAAAATATAAATTTCAAATTTCAAAGTATTAGTATGTTTTTACTTTATTTATAACAGGTGGTAATTAACTGAGCTTATTTAATCAACTATCTTAAATTAGAATTAAAAAATATATAATAGAGATAGGTGCACCAATAATTTCCATATAACTCTGAGGTTTACTCTGGAATAATTCATAATATTGTTTTATGTAAACTTGGAGACCAACTATTTATTAGACAGATGCGACTTTTTATTGCTTACGTACGCCGGCATAACCCAAATACATTATATTAAATAAATTTATAACATTACTATTTTTGTGGTGAAATATCAGTTCTCCGTCTAAAATACATATAAATGCATTGAAAATATATTAAAAAATACATTTAAAAATTACTATATTCAAATGTATTTCAAATCGATTTATTTTTATGTGAAACTTCACAATTTGAAATAATTTTAAAACACACTTAAAATTTAATTAAATTACGTTTAAAAATTATTTAAAATAAATTGAAAATACATTACACTTACACTTGTTAAATGCATTAATTTAATTTTGAAATACTCTTAAAAGATATTTAAGCAATGTAGATTAAAAATATATTAAAGCCAGTCAAATACATTTAAAGCCTACTTATGTAAGATTTACTTTTTATTTTTCAGCCAAGTTCACTTGCTCCAAGACCGAAGTATATAATCCGTGTCCATCCTCCTGTCCAGTACAACCGGAATGCGGAACGTACCTTCTCGGCATCGTGTCGGATATTGTCTGTCTGAACTCAGACACGAGGGAGTGCATACCCAGGTGTGAATGCAAGGCAGGACTACTATTGAACTCTGAAAAAAAGTGTGTCAAACCTGAGCAATGTAAGAATTAATATTTTTATAATTTATATTGTATGGTTGACACGTGTTCTTGTTATAAAAATTGTGTTATTAGTATATATATTCTGTCGTGGAACATCATGTTTTTTCTGTAATCCTACAGTACCTCACTTGAATTTGTAGACTTGTTTTGAGCCAAGTATGCCATCTTCAAGACAGACTAAATACTACGTAATAATAAATTTCTTAAAAATTACAAAAGGGTAAGCGATATATATAAATATATCACAAACAGCATATACTGATTCAGATAATTTTATTTTTGTTACTAATTGTTAATAATACATAATTGCTGACCCCGTAAAAATATATAATTCATTTTCTTATAATTAACTTAAATTTATTTTTAACCTTACACTTTACATTGTAAATTATACTTTATACTTGACTTCATATTTAAACTTTACACTTTATAACCTTGTACTTTTTAACTTTATATTTATGTTTATGGCACATGTTGTGCCGTTTGTATTTAAATAAATATATCGAAATCATTATTATTTAATTTATTTTTTAAATTTTTTTTGTTAGTAACTATTTTAAGAAATAGAAAGTAAAGTGTGTACATTCCTCCTCACAAGGTATTCCTGTTCTGACGCGGAGTATCATTTGTTGTATTGGTGATACAAAATTTTAAATCATAATTTTCACCACTTTTAAATTTGGCAGCCAGCCACTTGAAAAACACTTGACTGTGCAGAACGAGCGATCTGTTTGATAATTCCCCTTTCTTAACAAACGTATTTCAATCGTAATCGTAGTTTTAGTCGTAAAGTTGTCCTTTTTCTACCGGTATTTCAACAGAATATGCTTCGAGAAACTAGCGTCCTTGATCCTTTGGGGACCGGTGCATAGTCGGAAATCACGCCAAACGGGTTATTAACATTTTTACCTGGTTGACAATGTCACATGGGAACGGGTCGATTCTACGACTCTGAGTTCAACTGTCGGCTGTGGAATAATTTTCCGGCCATTGTGTTTCCTCCATCCTACGAAATGGGTCTCAAGCTCAGTGTTCACTCCCACAGACCCCACACACAGCATCCCTAAAGTGTGGAGATAAGGCGAAGCTTAATGTGAACTCACTATTTTCATTTAATCTTTAAAACGAATTATCTTAGATTGTAATAAATTGAAGGTTTTCCTATCTTTTCGGTTGAGTAGAATCAAAATAAAATGGTTAATTATTTAAAAAAATATATGTATGCGTAAACCACTAAAAAAATGTATTTGTTCAATAGAAATATAGTATAAAATACAGTTCAAGGTGACACAAGTAATAACTGATGTTTGCTCGATGTTAACATTTTAATTATTTCTTATGAACGTATTACTACAATTACAAATGTTTCTAGAAGAATCCCTACGAGTGTAAGTTATTTATATTTAAGATTAATAAAAACTGTACCTTAACACTAAAATATTTTATGTAAAACGGTTTCTAATTTTACAAAACGTTTTTCAAGTGTATAATTAGCGGTAAGAACAAAATTATATTTTTCTAGACGATGAATTAGTAACTTTCAGAGGGATCCGCATAGAAACGTTTGAGATTTTAGTAATACGTTCATCAGAAATCAGAAGTAAATATAAGCTCCACGGAAAGATCGATGTTCTAGGCCTGCTAGGGAAAAATCGATCGCCTAATTTTAGAGATTTGATAGGGCAAATTCAACAATAGGTCTGTCCAATACACCAGGACCGCGCGTCGCATATTTTTGTGCACGGCGGCTTCACTTACGTCGATAAGATTCTGGATTCATTTTAGGGTATTTTTTCGTGGCTAATATTTTCTGTGACAGTATCCTTTCGTTAACTTTTTCTTTCTTATGAAATTAGCCACAAAAAAAACATTTTTGCGCTAAGATCGACCGCTTTTGGACTCCAAGCGATTTTTATTTTATTTTATTTATTTATTTATATAACGCCCAGAGGGTTTCTACATGTAGGTGGTACAATTTTAGTGACAGACACTTTTGAAACATGAGAAAGAAATAATAATAATAAAATTACATTAAAAAATAATTTATGCAACAAGCAAAAATAAAAAAAACAAGAACATAAATTAAAAAATACAGCGATTTGACTGGTTTACAAAAATACAACCTCCATTTAGGAATGGTAAAGTCTTTTACGTGATCCACAAAATTCGCAAAGTTAATATTAAGTATATCGACATCACCTAAGTATTAGTTTCCCATAGTGTGAAACCGTTGTATTGGGGAGTTCGCAATGTAATTGCGCTTGTGTGTGTTGCAGTGGAATAGTGTATTTTGTCGTGTCGTTATTGTAGGTATTCGTAAGTTTATGAGTTGCAGAAGTTTGCAATAGTCGAATTTAGAGTTTAGAATTTTGTTTTACGCCTGTCTTCTAATGTGTGTATTTTTAGAGTATTTAATAAGAAATCATATCTTCTAGTGGGATATATAATTTAATTTTTTTTGTGTTCGCTCAATGTTATTAATGTGAATTTTGTACGAGGGAGGTATTCCCATTAATGTAAAAAAACCTGCGTAAAAATCCCATTTTTACATTTTTTCTAGATTTTTTCTTTCAGGATTCCTGGAAAAAAGATTTTTCTACTAGATAAGAAAGAACATTTGTTGACACACACTTAACTTGTCAATTTATATTTAAAATTGACAAAAATATTTATAGTTGCTGTGGTCTAAAAATGTAGCTATGGATAATTGCTTCCAAGATCGATACAGATGACCAGACATGATATGTTAGCAGAATTTATATTTGTGAAATGTTTGGTTTAAATTAATTTTTTAAGGCTGCCAGGATCCCAATGCAGAGGTAGTGAGTTGCCCCAACCCCTGCCCGGGAGGAACCTGTGAGAGTCCCAAATTCGCAGATTGCAAGGCTCCTTGCAAAATCAGAGGTTGTCAGTGCAAGAGTGGATACGTCAAGGACACCGAAGGAAAGTGCATCGAACTAAAGAAATGCCGTACGTAGAATGGTTATCCCAAAATTTTGGTTTATCATATCAATCAGTTTTCTTCAATTTAACTACAAAAAGAAAGGATTTACCACAACAATATAAATTACACGTTTTTTCGTGATGACCGCGCTGACGTCACGCTAACCAAAATTTCCAGATGATTTCGGATCTAGGAGGCAGTTGTTACTGTTATTGGACATTAACGAAAACTACGTCACAATACTATTCCAAATTCAAAAGGTTTTGAAGTTATTCGAATAAAGATACTGTTTTTTAAGCTTTTTTTGCCAACGCAAAAAAATATTTTCAAAAATAAGCGTCGTTGTTTGAGTTGACATCACGTTTGGGTCCCACCCAGGTGTAGTGTGTTCAATTCCTCGGCTGGCCAAGTCCTCCATCACAAAACAAGCACCATTTTCCGCTTACTGTGGTGGCAGTAGGAGATTTTCAAATATTGTCAGGTTATCCGTAACCCGGGAATTTTTGTCTTTCTTTAAAAAAAAGGTTTGTATTTGTGAATATGTTATCATGCCGTTGGTTCCACTTCTGGCCTGATCGGGATCGCGCAAGTGTTGGCTGGCGTGAAGTCACTACCGTCTTTACGATCATATCCAAAGACGGCAGTTGTACAGTTAAATTACGCGTAACTCAATCGTTTCGGAATTTTTTACATCAGTTACATATACCTAAGAATTAATTTAAAAACGCAAAAAATAAATAACTCGCCGCAAATTTACGGCTGGACTATAATAACTGTCTGTACTAAGTGTTATAATATAACAGTTTTCTCTTAGATTATTCGCTCAGTGTAATGTTTTTTTTAGGTGTATTTTCTTGGCTTTTTAATGATGCAATCGATATTATTTAAAAATATTAATCACACATTACATCATATCACCAGGCCAGCGAATTTTATTTTAAAAACATTAATCACATACCTGCATCATACATCTGGCACCCCTTGCTTATTGTTTTAGTATGTGTATTTCGCTTTGTTTGTTGTGTGTTTTTCCAATTCTGACATAATCGTAAATCATCATTTTTGTTAAACGATTTTTTTTCGTCAAAACATGTTTTTATTTCAGTACCTATTGAAATGTTTACAGCTTTTTGAGTGGTGAGCGCAAATATTAACTCTGAGATTTGAAAAATCCATTTCGAGGTTAATAAATAAGACGACGCGACGCGACGATCCATTTTGCTTGAGCAAATTCAGTATTTCCATTTCTCGGAAAGGTAAAATGAGGCGTTGTTAATGTTAATCTTAGACGTAGTCGGGTAGTACTAAATATTAATACAGATTGCACACTGAATAGATCATACACACAAATACACCTTTAACCTCTGGAATACAGTTCGTGCACCAGTGATCATTTTTTTCCCGCCGACAAACCGTTAATGGGCTGTTGGCATTGGGATTTCGCCCTAGCTGGAATTTTTTGATATGAAATTTGAACCTGTATGCCATGAAAAAGTAAATAAATATAACAGAATCGCTTGTACTTGAAACACCATAGAGTTCATTTTTGATTCCATTTTTAATTTTCTTCAAAAAGGTCTGGTGTTCAACAGGTAAAATAGACATGACTTCCATGTACACTAATAGACCAGAGGTTCCCAAACTTTTTTCCCAGTAGACCACGTGCCGAAAATGTATGTTTTGGGTAGACCTCGGCGATGTTATGCCCAAAGTTATGCATTTCGGATAAAAAAATTGCTTAGACATCAATGGATATTGAGAGGATGGGCACAAAATGCGTTTCCACTATTTGCATCTCATGCACAATCATTCTTTTTCACGGACATGGACCCCCTTCAGGTTAAAGCTGACATATTTGGGAATGACTGGGTACATTCATGGTAATCGAGTTTTCCACTGACTTTGAGAACCTTTTGCCTATCAATATTATTGACTCTGTCTCTCACCCTGCCTGACATTGTATATCACCATTCCATTTTGAATTTATACCGAGAGACTGAATTTTTGAATTACTACAACTCTACAGAAAATGGAAATAACCATTCGTGACTATTCGTGATTCGTGACTAACTTTTGTGTTTTTCAATATTTTAATTATTTGTAATTAAAAATAAAAATGTGTCTAACATGTACTCGAAACGAGTGATTATTTATTACGACTTGTGGATAAGGAAAATGTGCGAAGCAGGTAAGTTATAAAACTAATTATATTTTACAATAGGTATCCCATATAGCCACACGAGTAATCTCGTCAACAACTGGATTATGAGTTGAGTAATCGCACGCTTTAAATTCAGTGTTATGTTTTTTTTCAAATAAATTTCTAGCCCTTATTTGAAAAAAAAACATACCACTGAATTACAATACTGAAACATATAAACAATAAACTGATAATAGTTCTATATAGCCAATAAATTCACCCATATTTTACCGTTTATTCCATATTTTTAGTTCTCTATTTTCGTTAGTTCTTTGTAATTCTAAAAGGAACTGGCTGCCCAAAAATTATGTTTGCCAAACAATGTACATGTTTATAAAACTATTAGCTAACTTAAGATTAATAAATAAAATAAATAAAACTATGGAAAAAATAGTTGAAAATAATAATAAAGTAAAACAATTAGGTCCCAATGTCCCAGTGGGTAGAGGCGTTTCCCCGGTAAGAGAAAGAGAGTGAGATCCTGGGTTCGATTTCCAGTTGAGATCGTCGCCTTTTTTTCTACATCTTGTTCTGTTTCATGTTTCATTTAGTAGGTCATAACCTGCCTCCCTAGGTGAACCTGTATTTAGGCAAAATTTTTAGCGGAAGTTAATGAATACATTTATTTATTTGCATTGAAAAACCTTTCACACTACCGCATACACTTACACTAAATATGTAGGATCATAATATGATGTTGCATCAGTCATTTAGAATCAACAATATCAAACTTACATTGATCGTATTGAAAACAACGAAAAAAAGTTTACTACACATCTATCATATCGCTTTAGTAATCATCAATCTAATATCATTGCTCCATATAAACGTTGAAAAATCACCGATACATTATTATTATAATACAAAAATGATTGTTGTATTATTGATTTATCATACATATCTGCTAGAGAGAATTGCGTTTCGGTGTCCTGAACGCCACACCAAGGTTTCGATTCTCCAATCCAGGCTGCTCGCAAACGCTGTTGAAAGTACATACATTGGTCGAAATTCTTATTCTTGAGTCTCGTCGATGGTACACACGTAAATACGCCAAACGTCAAGTCATTCCACTTGAACAACGAGTGAATCAAATCACAAGTTGTTCGAGTGGAATGACTTTGTCGGGAATCGAGGCACAGATCGGATGATTAGTTGAGTGTAGCACAATTCACATCACCTGTAAAACATTCAACACCCTACTAAAAAATAGGTAACATGTAACTGTACATTGAAAATATGAAATCAAGCTGGCTGAATCTATCTCTTGATGCCAAATTATAATTTTATTATTGTTTATTGTTATATTGTTTTTTAATTTTTTTTTGTTACATTATATTACATACGTTGACCAAATATCGATGAGTACCTACTTATAATTTATAAATTATAGAAATAATTAATGGATCTTAATTGGTTTAGCATAAACTCATTTTATAAATAACTGATCAAGCATTGTGGTATACGGGGTCAACCCAACTGTTCCAACGGGCATCCAATCCGTACCATAGATTGGTCGCTAGGACGTTTTTGTAAAAATGGATATATTCGTCAGAATGGAACAATTATTCCCGTCAAAAATTGTTTCACGAGAGAAGCGACAATGGTATAGCTATATTCCTTCAACGTTCAATGCTATTAAATAGCGTCAATTGTTGAAATATAATACCCAAGTGCGAGCATTGTTCAACCCAGTCAATGATTCTACTGGCTATGTACCTCATGTATCTATTGTTTTTACCTATTATTGGCGCTTGATAAATATATAAAAGTGTTAGATACAGTTTGCACTTCGTGAACAATATTAGGCATAATTTAGAATCGGCTTTTTATGTTCCTTCCTACTACACGAGATGTGTATCCGAAACGGCAGATATGTGGCGTAAAGCGTCAATCAAATCTATCGGTGACAAGCAAAGAATAGCTGAAACCTATTTTAAGGGCTTTAATTTTTCAAGATGTTCTATTTTCTAATGCGTTATTGTTGGCGTTATTTTCAACTGATATTCTCAACAGTTAAAAATCGCCATTCATTATAAAAATAACCGTTTGATTCCCAATCACACTAATTAAAAAAAAACTATTCTATGGTATCATGCTTGTTGTATTACGTGTCGAGTGAAATACATGTTGTTTTAATTTTTTCTAATTTTTTGTGACATTTGTGAAGAAGAATAAACATTGTGTCTACATAAATAATAATAATTATTGGGTTATTTGTATAGCGCCGTTTTCGTGAGAAAATCACCTCAAGGGCGCTTAAAACTTACACAATTGATATTTTCAGCTAAAAAATGCAAAGCTTGTGAAGTATTCAAGAAGTGTGGCACAAAGTGTCAACCCACTTGTGACAATAGGAATCCGGTTTGTACAAAGGATTGTGCCAAAGGATGTTTCTGCAAAGATGGATTTATTCGTCAAAATGGAAAGTGCATTCCCGTCGAGGATTGTCGTAAGTTCAAAGAGCCAGGTTGTTCCCTTTTTGTTATAAGCAGGAATGCCATAGGTTCAGAATAATGTGGTTCTTCACCGTATCGGTGTTTGTTAAATGTATTTTATATTATATTTACATCAAATTAGAAGTACACACAACCCTCGAATACTAAAATAGATCTATTTGTTTATTCTGAAAGGATGTTATAGTGCGGGGCATTATTACGAATAGTAATTAATTACGTCGAATCAAATGTCAAGCATATTTTTATTTTTATTTAAATTAACGGCACAAGTGCCATTTACATACTTGATAGTACTTACAATATGTTAAGAAAGAAAGGAAAAAATATTATTTAAATATTGAAGACAATATAAGTGATTTCTAAACGAAAATCTGAAACAGAAAAATCAGAAAAGGAAACGGTCACATCTGGATGAAAAAATATTATATTAAATAAGTGAACAAGAAAATAGAAAAAAGTAAGTGAAAGAAGAGACGGAAACAAAAAAAAAACCTTTTATGCATCGACCTCGTTAAAATACGCACTGCTAAAATTTTTAATTAGTACAGCTTTATATTTCAACAGAGGCACACCAAAAACATCAGCTAACATAGCGTACGAGTTATCAACGGTGTTTAATCCATTTATAACAGAATTGTAGCCTGAAACCAAAGATATTAGAAGAACGAGATGTGCTATGAGCAGTTCATACTGTGTGGAATTGCTTTGCCGAGTGTCGCCGGTTTTGTTCACCAATACTACTGCACACCTTCGCTTACGCTAAGGCATCGCTAAGGTATCCGCACTAATACATAGAACAGATTTCTGTGCGTACACGTCCCGATACCGTTCAAAGTACACTAATTAGTTAGTACTCCGCCTACGGTCCGGCGGCCAACATAGCATATCTCGTTCTTCTAATATCTTTGCCTGAAACCGTAGCTTAATTGTTACGATAATACAAACTTAACCTTGATATAATGGCGGGAACATGGAAATGAAACAAAATTAATTTATCAGGGATATTCAACTGATAATTTACCATTTAATATAATTATGATGTGTATATACGCAAATTTTTTTTTGGTGTGGGGGGGGTTATCAGGAGTGGAAAACAATGATTTTATTAAAACTACATATGTTTTTGAATATCGTTGTTTACCACCCCTGATACCCCCCTCCCCAAATGGTGTGTGTACATACCATAAAAACTGTACTAGGTAGTCTGAAGATGGACCGAATAAATAAAGTTAAAAATTATTTCAATGTGTCAAAAAAATAAATATTTACTTTGTTAGATTAATCTACATATGTTACACACTTTTCAACAATATTTCGGAAAAATCACTAATTTTTATTTCGTTTCCAATAGAACGACTACGACTTCCATACTGTTATTTTTTTAGCAAAATGTGGAACCCATGAAGTGTTCAAGGAGTGTGGTACAAGGTGTCAACCCACCTGTTCCGATAGGCATCCAATCTGTACCATGGAGTGTGCGGTTGGATGTTTCTGTAAAGATGGATACATTCGTAAGAATGGAAAGTGTATTCCAATTAAAAATTGCCGTAAGTAACTAAATAGAAATTTAGCTCATTTTTGTACGAGTGAAGCAAGAATGGCCTAGAAACTATTACTGTATCAATGTACATAATTAGCCGTTGGAAATATTTTTTTTATATCTACAACCTCTCTCCGTGGTTATAAATGTATTGTTTTGTAAAATTTTCGTTTTATATAATATTTTGTTTTGAAAAAAAATTTGAATTCATATTCCTTTCTTACAAATTTAATTTACTTATTCCATATTATGCTGTTTCAGTAGAGGTCAAGTCACAAGGAGGAAATCCATAATTGGTTTAATTTTGGCCATATAATACTTATGTGCAAACTGATTAAATGTAAACTGTCGATTTCCCGAAAATTAATAAATAAATAATTGCTATATTCTTTCAACGGTCACTGCTATTGAACAAAAAAAATAGGTTCAATCAATGATTCAACTGGCTATGTACTTATTGCATCTATTGTTTGTACCTATTATTGGCGGTTAATACATAAAAAAGGTGTTGCACTTCGCGAATGATATTATGCGTAATTTGGAATCGTCTTTTGTTTATGTACCTTCCTACTAGACGACTTTTTAGATGTTCCTATCTGAAACGGCAGATACGTAGCGCAAAGCGTCAAGCAAATCTATCAGTGACAAGCAAAGAATAGCTGTTTTAGGATCTTTAATTTTTCAAGAGATGCTAATATACCAATGCGTCAATGTCGGCGTTATTTTCAATGGATATTCTAACAGTTTAAAATTGCCAACGATAACGGCGTTGGGTGGAATTATCGTCAGCGCAATTGTGAACCTCCGATCTGTAAACAAATTATGTCACAGGTTTCACGAACGGAAATATTTTGTTGCAATAGGGGTCGATTAGTAGGGAATAAAAAAACTGGCACTTTAAACAATCAGAGAGAATTAGTCGTCATTGTAGGTGGATTTTTAGTGATCGAGTACATGAATGAAAGCAAAAAAAATCGTAGCCCAGATGTTCGATCCTTCTGTAAATAAAATAATAATAATAAAATCAACATTTTTATTGACTATTATTTATAAAGAATCCACCTTCAGATAAAATTGCTTTGTTTAGCTAAATGTGGAGTGCATGAAGTGTTCAAGGAGTGCGGCACAAGGTGTCCCCCCACCTGCGGTGTCAGGCACCCGGTCTGTACCAAAGACTGCGTAGCAGGATGTTTCTGTAAATTTGGATATATTCGTCAAAATGGAGCGTGTATTCCAGTAAATCATTGTCGTAAGTGACCAAAACAAAAACATGATTTTTATGCCATAATTTGTAGTTAGACATAAAAAAAACAAGATAATGATGTAATAAGGAAGTTGAGTCCATTTTTTTTATTTTTTTTTATCAATTTTCGCATTCAAACTTAAATACGAGTATTTTTTTTTTTTTTTTAAAGTTTGTTTTCATAGTTAAATTAATTCTCAAAGTTTGAATTTTACTAAGCCCGCCAAAACGAGCGGAATCCGAGCGGTGTGGGTGTGACGTCATTCAAACTGTAAGAACCACGTCGCTTAAAGATTTTGTATGGAAAAAAAAATAATTCTTCAATAAGGAATTCCAGTAATTTTTTTACCAATGGTAACCGTCTATTAGAATTGATGTTATTAAAAAAAAAGAAAATTGATTAAGATTTCATAGTTAAATTAATATTTTAAGTTAGAATATTTGATTTTCAAGCCCGGTACGGTATTGTCGTCGCTATTTGTTGACTTGCCCCGCGCGAATTCAGGACCACCGCGCAGAAAAGTAAAGACCAAAAGTAAAATAACGGTTTACAGCCCAGTTCACTGTAAGACTTTTCTGGGCGGCCGGCGGCCTGAAGTGTATCACATGTTATGTGACATGTATAATAATAAAAACTTCTAAGTTATGCAATAAACAACATATTATTATAAAGCACTATACGAATATGTATCTTTAGAAATCCATTTGATATAATAATAACAACAAATACGTACATATATTTGACAAACTTAAATAAACGTTTGGCCTATACACCTCTCTCATCTAAACCGACCATCTCTCATGCAATAGAAAGAGATGCACCATAAGTGATCCGTTGTACGTACAAGTCACGACACATGTGACGTCAGAATTCTTTCGACCAATCGTGGAGCGTATACAGTCTATTGCTATTGAATGCTTTTTCCAGAACGTTTAACTAATTCTAAGAATAATAATATAGAAATATATTTATATATTTAGAATCGATATTTTTTGATCTACATGAACATATTTTTTATAAGTCAAAATATTTTTCACTCAACTTCCTTATTGTGAAGTGTATCTCAAATAGCCAGATATTAAATGAATAATTCATAGAATCCTTTACCATTTCAAAACAGATTTTCATATTCGTTCAGAAATCACGCATCAAACTGACCACCCCCGTATCAACATATCAGCTAATAAAATAAGCTATATCAAACTTAGGTATTATATTTTGGTTTACAACTATAGTTTTTTGATTATTTCTTTTCAATCTTCATCATAAAAGTCTCTACGCGTGACTTTGATATCCATATAATTCTATTGATCTCTTTCACTTTTAGGTCTACAATATGTGTTCACGCTTCTTTAAGATTGGTTCAAAAAATGCCTTTAGGTGTCTGTGTAGACATTGGAAGATTAAAATCGATTGTATATTTAATATCTTTATCTGAAAAAAAAATTGTCATTTTAAACAAATTTTGAAAATTTCAGAATTGCCGTTATTTTTAGCAACAGTTGCCTATTTTTAGAATGTTTTCTAGAAAACTTACCACGGGATTTGTAATTTTGGGACTTTTTCTTTCTGTTTTGATGGTTTAGAACTCCTTTACTGTTGATCTGTTTTAGCCAAATGCGGACCTAACGAAGTATTTGCCTGTGGTTCTGCTTGCGACACTACCTGCGCCACCCTCGGGGATACGTGCCCCATTATCAACGTCAAGTGTAATGATAAGTGTTACTGTGTGAATGGCTATGCCAGAGACGAGAACAATGTGTGCATTCCCGTCCAACAATGTACACGTAAGCATTTAAACAAATCCATTTGTTGTCAAATTTATTCTCATTTGCATTAAAACTTTTATGCCAACAATAGCTAAATAAATGTACATGCCTGATTACTTTGCAGGCATAATACCTCCAATGATTAGACTCTATTTATACACGTTGAATACTAGATATTCTATATAGGTATTGCAGAACGCAGCACACGATTAGGAAGTTTTTGATTCTTTAAACCGTACGTCTACTAATTCCAGTTATCGAAACGTTACACCAAAACTGTTTAAAAAATAATGTATGGTATGTGTTTACTGTTTACCCCTAGTCTTTAGAGCGTTAAAAGTATTTTGTATCAGAATAGAACTTGTCTAATGAGGTGGGTAACGTCGAATACGTATTAGGACAAAATAAAATAAATGCCCGGGTTGCCGGCAACGAAGTTTGAAATTTATTTCATGAATTTCAGCCAGGTTTAATTGCACCGAGTTACAAGTATACAGGGCGTGTCCCGAACCCTGTCCCGGACCGGAAATTTGCGAGAGATACGTGTACGGTATTATGGAGGCCCCATGCCCCCCTCCTCAGATACACGAGTGCAAGCCGCGGTGCGAGTGCAAACCCGGGCTCTATCTCAAATTCCAAAAGGATTGCGTGGAGCCCGAACAATGTAAGAATTTCATATATTAATTGTAGCGCTGCAATAAAAGCTATGTGGATCTACTCTGCTTGACACGCATATATACCTTATCGATGAATTATGTTGTTAACGTAATAACATTATTGATTAATTATTGACATAATAACATTATTGATGAATTGTGTTGATGACATAATAACATTATTGATTAATTTTGTTTTTGACATACTAACATTATTGATGAATTTTGATATTGACATAATAACATTATTGATGAATTATGTTGACATAATAACATTATAGATGAATTATTATTTTACCAACATAATAACATTATTGATGAATTATGTTGTTGACATACTAACATTATTGATGAATAATGTGTCAATCCCGATGGTGAAATATTATCTAATTGCTGAGTTATGCGCCTCTACTGTGGTTGACATATTACATTATAGATGCATATTGCGTATCACCATATTGATGAATCATGTACCTCTTCTGTAGATGGCATATTTATTTCTAGATTAATTTAAACATAATAACCCTAAAATATGATCAAAACCTTATACTATACTAAGAATCTGGCTTTTCAAGGCTGCGAGGATCCCAATGCTGAAATCGTAAACTGCCCCAGCCCTTGCCCCGGAGGGACCTGTGAAAGCCCCGAAAGAGCTGATTGCGGGATGTCTTGCTTTCAAATCAGAGGCTGCCAGTGTAAGACGGGATATGTCTTGGATGCTCAAGAAAAGTGCATTAAACTTTCCGAATGCCGTACGTAAATGGTTTTTGAGATTTAACTAATCATCGTGCCGTTTACCTGCAAGGGTAGGACAGACCGCCAAACAACTCGGTCTTGGAACACACCCCTTGCCTGATTCACATTCACACAACGTCTCATACATACCTTTCTGTTATTATGACTCTTGAAATGGCCGGACTTAAATATTTAGCTCATTAATCAGGCCACGCCTTCCTAGGACATCCCCGATTTTTGTACAATTCACATTCGCGTCAAATATACTCCTTACACTCCTTTCATTCTCTCTGCATGCTCAAACTAAATAAGCGTCCCTTTCTTAATCTTACTCAAATTCTTAAATTATCATTTTTTAATGATAAACTAATGTTTATAAGACAAAGTTTTATGCATAGCATAAAGGGTAACAAATTATTATAAGCAATAATTAGTCGCCAAAGTCAAAAATATTTCACCAATAAATGAAGATATCATATGTCTCGACGCCATCTAGTGAGAAATTTAGCACTAACAAAGCCTTTCCTACAAAAATAAAGTTGGTTGTTTACAGGTGGAAAAAATATAATAAGCAGTAATTGTTGATTGAGGTACTAGTACATATTGAATCATTTATCGGGTTGGAAATAAGCCGACATAGCTCAGTGGATACAGAGCACCTGACCGGACATCAGAAGGCACGGGTTCAATTCCCGTTGGCGGCATTTGTTTTTAATTATTGCTTATAATTATTTCTTAAATTATCATTTATGAGACTTCAAAAATCAAAATGTCTACGCCCTTGGCGAGGTTAGGAGATTAGGTTTTTATTTGGTCATTGCGTTGAGTAGACCCACTCGTCTTGCCTCGACACTCTTTGTGGCAACTCCCCAATTCTGTCTCCTGTTGCATGTTTGTGCAAAATTGTTTTCATCATCAGGACAGTTAAATAATAAGAAGAGCAATTGGATAATTTGGATAGAACCGTTTATGTAATAAATCATCCCAGGGCCGCTATCAGTATAATTTAAAATACGAACATTATGAAGTACTATGTATTTATTTATTTATGAGCTATGTACTTATATGCATTTTTGTTTTGTGTAATTTCAGATGTTATTGGATTTATTTAGTTGGTCACCGCAGCGCAATCATCTTCCCATTTGTTTTTAAGTCTGAAGGTTCGATTGGCAGTGAGAGACCAATTAAGATATTCAATTTATTGTTATAATGATTAAGTGAGAAGAACCAAAAATGATTTATAGTTATTTGTCGTTTATCATGATTATTTTTGGGGTATAATGCCGTGTTGCGTTACATCCTTTTTTAGCCTACGTTTCGGATAGCGGTGCAGTGGGCAGCGGGTATGGGTACCATTTATTGAATAATCAACACCCCTGCTAAAGGTCACCCCAGTGGCAGGGATGGATTCATACCTCCGTCACATCTGGACACTTTGACCATCAGATTCTTACCCATCCCTCATACCTTTTTACTTCCCAAAACTTCTTCTCTTTCCTTTCCATAAAAAAGACTCACCACACAGCATCCCCAGATAACATAAGGCTCTGAAGATATTTATTCTCCTGTCTGGGCTAAGGCAAAAAAGTGTCCAACATCAGGGCAGATGTGTAATATACTGGTTATAGAAGGAGGTAGCGCAACGCGGCATATCACCCCAAATATAAATCACGATGATACTTTTGGCATTGACAACCTCCAAAATCTTTTTCGTTTTATTATAGTAGAATGAACTTGTATTTAGGTCACAATTTATGAAGTGAGATTGTGTGATACACAATTTAACGTTACTCAAGAAAAAACACCTGTGGCAAAGCCAATAAATTTTTATCTAAATTTATATTTTTTGTCGTGTATTTTTCCAACATAAATTAATATAATTGCTTGCGTAGGTGAGGAAATATAACGATACGGTAATGAACAAAACATGTTTTTACTTTCACACTTCTATCAAATATTTAACAAAAGTAAAATCACCGTACCTTTTATAGCCGCACTTTTGTATTTTTCATTTTGTTCATCATTCGTTGTCACAATAAATAATCGAATATTTCATCATCAGAAGTTATTTTGTAATGAAGTTTGTATTTTCGTTTTAATACTTTTCCCTAACAAAAACCTATATTTTATATTGTACATTTTCATATCCTCATTCAAATTCTGTTCTGAGTAAAAATGGCAGCTTTTAATATTTGTACAAACTCGCAAAAATTACAAAATAAACACTTGATTAACCCTAGGCTTGCCAATATGCTAAACAAAACATGTGTTGCCATGAGATGAGGGGTGACTCAGTTACCCCATGCACTTTATATCTTTGTTATGCGCTTTTCTAAAATTTGTTCTTAAATTTTATTGCAAATTATTTACATTTAATGAGTTTTTGTGAAGTAATTATCAGCAATATTTTTGAACAAAAATCTTTTCATTCATTGACGAACGTACCTTCCGACAATTTTTAAATTTTTTACTGAATTACAGCATTTATTAATATTTTTGGTAGGTTCCTGCTTTAGTTCCTGCTTTTATACTTTACTCCCTTTGCTGGGTGTATGGTACCAGCTTTGGGTATGGTTCCAGCGCGCAATAAATATTATTTTTGGAAAGGAATAATACCACAATATAAAAATATATCTGTTTTAATCTAGGATTTGTTTACAGGTTTTGCTGGAATATAAAAATACGAAAACTATAAGGTCTCTATATAAAACTATACATGGATAACATTGATTTTAGATATATCAATACCCCCGATGGCAACGGGAAGGTTAAATAAAATTAGGACACAATTGAAAATCATTCAAAATAACATTATTTTGTTAATGGCCCTTCCCACTACAGCGACCAATTTCTTGTAAAATATTCAAAAAAAAACTGAGCCAAAATCGCAAATACCGCTGCTATCCTAATATAAATAGATTCTACTATCGATTGACAACATTTTAAATTTTTATTAGGAAAATACCTTGTAATCAACATCTCAGTGACTGAATTAGGTAAATGTTAAAAAGGTCAACAGAAGGAATTCTTTAGAGAATAAAAATTATTAATTAAAACATGGAATTCGACGCAAATATGTTGTGAATGTCTTTGATGAGATTAGATTTCTCATTAACAGCGAAATGATTCTTTTTCTTTTAGAAGAATTTTAAGCGAATATGGATGGGGGCTCGCGAAAAAATACAACACGTAATCATTAAAGCTTCATTTTAGCCCATTTTTGGACGGCATTTAAAATGGATAACAGGATGAAATAGTAAAGTAACAAAACAGAACACGGTAAAATAATAGGGTAGGTGGGGTAAGTTGCGGCTCGAGACCTTAAAGTGAGCTAGAGTGCTAAAAACGAAAAAACGACTGATTGATATTGTTGCAGCTATTTATAATAATTAATTATTAAGTTAGGTGAATACATCTCCTTCCACCTTGCCAATCCAAACATTCCCACAAAAAATGAAAAAATTCCATCATTTTCGGCAATTCAATAAAGTAGTATTTTTCTATCTTTACACTACACTACAGTCACTAGTTGCCACTTGTTAGTTTAGGTCAGGTAAGGTATGGTATTATTTTCTTCACTTTACATGACTTTTTTTAAATGTACTGTTTTGATACTGTTCTGAATTGTTATAGAACTTATAAAATGTTTTTGATTTTGCAGCGAGTAAGTGTCCAGCGAACGAGGTTTATAATACCTGTCCCGGCTACTGTACTTTCGACAAGGATTGCCCCGCGCTCCTGTACGGAGTGATTAGGGACTGCGCAGCGCCCCCCGAGGACTTCCCTTGCAGCCCGAGGTGCCAATGTAAAGAAGGATTTGTCCGAATCGGGAGCGACTGCGTCCTTCCTGAAAAATGTGAGTCCGCTGTTCAAAGTTATACCTATAAGGGGTGTAGAACCTTTTTATATGTTTCCAGCGATTTATGCGGAGTTCAGATGTGGACAGTAATTTTGCTCTTATTTCGATTGTCAAGTCTGCAAAACTTCATCAAGAAGTATCAAAATTGGTGTAAGGCTGAAGATATCGGAAAGAGAATGAGATGTGGACAAAGAAGGGGGGGAAATACCAGACTATTCAGTTCTGTTCTCTAAACGCGGTTAAAGTCATTTCAATTCTGAACGGTAGTCTTTTAAGAGAGGGATAACGCGTGCTATTTCAGAACACTTTTAGCTAAATTTATATTTTTTTGTTGGGGATGTTATGTTATTCGGTTAGTGAAGAATTTTGGTAAAATATATGCAATAGTCTCCCGTGAAGTTACAAGCAGTAAATAAAGTTCATGATTTGAATGTCAGTGTTACAGTACCGCCGTGTATGTCCTTTGAATTCACACGATTTTCGGCCGGTGGCAAAAATGAATATTTTGACGGCATCGGTCTATTCGTTTTTTTCCAAAAATTAAAAAAATTCTGTCTTCAGAATGCTCTGACAAATATGATTCATTTGTAAAAAAAATTAAATTTCAGTGCAGGAGACGATTTTGTTATAAAAAATTTAAATTCTCTTGTAACTCTTTTTAGGTTGCGATGATCCCAACTCAGAACTGGTCAGCTGTCCCAACCCCTGTCCTGGTGGCACTTGCGAACAACCAGAGTTCTCTATTTGTAAGGTCGCATGCAGAGAAAAGGGCTGCCAGTGTAAGAAAGGTTTCGTCAAGGACTCCAACGGCAAATGCATACCTTTGAATAAATGCCGTGAGTTGTATTCATTGTAATGGTATACAGAAGTCAACCGGATTTGGGAACAGTTTTTGATTTTTCAGTTATTTTGCTGGGGTGTTATGCAAAAGTGTACAACAACTTTATGGCTTAGTTTTTCATTGTTGACTGAGCGTGGCGAAGTTCTATTTTAACTCGACCATTTGGAATTTCATCTATTTGTAAATTTGTTTATTAAGCTTCGGTTAAGGTTTAAGATGGTTGCCGTGTTGAATACTACCTTTTTACCCCGCAAGAGTTCGCGTGATCGTGGTTCCTACTAAGAGTTGTCAAATTAATATTATGGTACCTACCTGACCGAAGAAAGTTTAAAAAAAGAATATTCATTGATGTTGATACTCAAGGTTCATGGAATCGTCGAAACCCTGAGCGACTTTTTTTTTACTAATTGTTTAATTCCTCATTTGAAATTTTAAAAAAATACGTAAAATACTGATGGTTTATAATTAAGTAGAAGGGTATTTCAATACCTAATTACAAATCTTTTGTTTTCAGAGGAAATTTCGTTTTCGATTTATTAAATAGGAGGAAATTTGTAACTTATTTTTTGGACGTAAGGTCAACAGGTCTATTAATGGCTAGAAAAAACTACTCTTAAAGTATACTGGTTGAAAAACAAAATGCTGTCACAATAAACTTGTATAAGTCATTTTTTTATGATTTTCTGTTTCTGGTCAACTGACCAGAAACAAAAAACAGGTATCTCTAAGATTGGTCTCTCAGGTAGTTAAAGAGAGAAAAATCTTAAATCCGGAAAGCTACGTTATTATCTCTGTAAACCGTAATAACTTCTGACAACTGGTATTCCATATTCATGTTTTTTTGATTTATTAAACCAATATTAAGGTGGTGGGGGGGGGGATTCAAAGTATATATTTAAAACACGTTTATAAATGTATAAAAATATTTATTGTCCCCCCTAGTAATTTATTATAAAGTAAAAAAAAATATTTAATAAAAGGCAAAAAAAAATATAACAGAAGTGCTGAGATTCGTTCATAATAATGTATTAAGTAAAATATGTTTCAGATATTCTAAACAAAAGAAAAATATTTTTAAAAATATGGAAATTGAAAGAAAGAAAGTAAACAAACGGGAAGGAAACAGGCGTATTCCACGTTTTATTGATTTTTTCGTTTTTTGTTTTTGTTTTTTGGTATTCGGTGTGATTTTGTTTTTTTTTTTATTTTTGTGATTTTACGTTTTTTGTAACACTTCTTTTTAAAATTCGTTCATGTATTGTGCTTTAAGTATAGAATATTTTTCACTCGCACCTCTAATAGGTAATTTCTCATTTTAATCTTTGACACCACCTTTTCAAAATTTTCTGGAAAATAACATTGATACGGCCTTTCTCTAATTTACTTTATAAACTTTCGTAATATGTCCGAAGTCATCCTGCAAAATACGATTAAAAAAAATAGTCATGAATGATAACTCTCGATTGCAGATATACTAACTTTATTTAAAAATGTTAAATATATATTTTTTTAAAATTTTTATGACTTTCACCCTTCAAGGGTGTTCCAAGCTGTAGAGAAAGGGAAAGTGATTTTATATTTAAATTTTGAGTAGATATTTTTTCTTAATGAAAATTGAGATGGAGAGAAAAGCTGGTTTCTCTCGACAAAAACTTAAAACAAGAAAAGACAAGTTTTGAAAGCCCATAGAAAATTTAATATTTTGTTTGGCGAGATTGTTCTGGGCAAGACGAGCTTATGACGGAATTAAAGCACGAGCAATTGAAATATTTATGTAGATGGAGAGCAAAAATGATATTAATCAGCTGAGTGATTTTCTCTACATTTAAAACATCTGGACGGAGACTTTAGAAGACCAAAACGGCAGCAATTGAAACACTGAGTGGTGGGATAAGTGTAAATTTCAACCGGTAATGAGTTGAAGAATGATGAATGTGATGACGACAGATCAGGAGGGTTTCCTGAAAATGTTTCTCTCAGAAGAGTCCTTGTAATTTACCCTCCTGGCTTTTATGGGATTGCCGATATGTTGGGAGTTGAGAGTGAAAACAGGATTTCCAGGATGGACAGATCGATCGAGATACCTCCGATCAGACCCAGAGTAACATAAAAAGGGAATGTAAACTTTGAATTTTGAATTAACAGTTAATCATCAAGATTATTTATCGTACACTAAAAAAAACGTGCAGGTGGGAAACAATTTTCATTCGATACAATTCATTCGATTCAATTTTCATGCATACCATTAAGATCGTGTGTAATGTGGAAGAAGAGTTTTTTAATTTTTTTCTTCTTTATTCAGTGAAATGGTTTTTACAATTATTAGGTATGTTTAGACCACCAACCTAGGCACATTTCCGTGTTGTGGCGGTTGAATATTATTATACTTTTTGAAACATTTACTTTTCATTGTTCTACTTAAAGCATTAAGGCGACACATGACTAAGAATAAGATTAATAAAATCAGTGCCTTAACATTACAATTTTATATAAAATGGATTGAAAATATTATAAAACCCTTTTCCACTATTAGCGGGAAGCACAAGATTTAATTTTTAAGGCGACGAATTAGTAACTTTCTGAGGTATTCATTTAGAAACATCTGATATGTTAGTAATACGTTCATCGAAAATGATTAAAATAAACCCATGGAAAGATCAATTTTCTTGCTTGTAGATAAATACCGTAAATACAATTTGCTTGTATATCTTCCACGAGCCAACTGGATTTGGCTACAAATTGTGGTCTTTTAAATATCTCCACTGAGGTGAATTGTAATTGTGTAAAAAATGTGTGTTTCAGTTTTTTTTTTGTGTGCGTACATTAACGGCTTACATTTTTTTCAAAATTAACACAACTAACTGAAGTTACCTTATTTAATATCTGGGATGATTTACTTATTCATTTTTTAGCAAAATGTCCAAAGAACGAAGTCTGGAACACGTGTCCTGCTTATTGCACATTTGACTTGCAATGTTACAATATACTGGAGGGTTATGTACAAGATTGTGTACCGCCACCACAAGATTATCAATGTGTTCCAAGATGTGAATGTCGTAAGGGATATGTTAGGATCAGTGACAAATGTGTCATTCCTGATATGTGTGAGTAATGTACTCTTTTTTTCAAATTCATTATCTATTTCACAGCCAGGAGATACGAACGTGCGGGTTATAAAAAAACATTAAAAAAACTTTTATACGTTTTCTTACAACAGTAAATTATTCACAAAGCATGGGGCTGGATTCCTAGATAACCGTCAATAACGACAAATTGTTTTTTTGAACATTTTTTGGATTAAAATTATCATTATTTTAGGATTTATGTGAAAGAATAGGTTTTTGTTACGGTTTATAGGTTTTAAGCAACTAGAACATTTGTGTGGGTCGAGACTAGCCGCTAGCACACATAATTGGCAAATTATACACGATCAGATCAGTGGGATCGTATTATTGAGGGGTTAACAAATTTTTTTTTAAAGAAACGGTTATATAATTTATTTTAATTGTTTGATTTATTTCAAATTTCAATAGGAATTTATAGATAGATTAACCTCCTATAATGACGTCAAATGCTTTCAGGATCAATTTTTTTTTACAGAGTTTGTTTTATTACTGGAGTATTGCAGAGCTGATCGTAAAATCCACCAGCCCTACCATGATTTTATGTCTTACTGATATACACGATGTGTATTATAAAGTATTAATTATTATAGCAATTATTGAAATGTGGCAAGGTGAAGAGCATTGATGTAAAAAACACACACACATATATTTAATATTTTGTAGGCTGTAACGACCCTAATGCTATGATTGACCCTTGCATACAACGTAAGCCTAACTGTGATGGAATAGTGGAGTTAACTGGCAGCGAAACGAATAAATGCATTTGTAAATCAGGATACGTGTTGGACAGCTACACCAAATTGTGTGTTAAAAAGGAACATTGTTGTAAGTCTATTAGATCTGATAGTCCATAGGAATCTGTGGGATATTTTTAGAAAATCCATTAAACTACTCACATATACAATATTTCGCTATATCCGAGGAAGAAAGCAAAATACCCAACACACTACCATCGCCATCATGAGTGCTACAATACTAAAGTTTTAATAAATTTTGTGAACGTTGACTTCCATTTGTAATTTAAGGGACCTCCGAAATTTTGTTCGTTACGTTAATGGTTTAACATGGTGGCCTTGTTGGATACTACGTTTTTATCCCGCTAGAGTGCGCATGATCGTGGTTCTTACTACTGATATAAAATCGGAATAATCAATATTATGGTACCTAAATGTCTGAAAAATGTTGAAAAAATAATTGTTTCTTTGGACAAGTTGTAAAATTATAAAATAATTTTAATTATTTATTGTTTTTAGTTAAGCAGTTAAGTATCTACTTACAAACTTTATGATTTCAGAGGAAATTTTGGTTTTGATTTATAAAATAATACAAACTTTGAAACATACTTTTTGATCGCGAGCTCTACTGTTCATATAATAGCTAATTTATCCTGTTTTTTTAATGGAAATTTTATTTTTAGGGTATTATACCGTATTGAGCTAGTGGTGAAGTGTGTGCCTATGTATATGATACTGATAGATGTGGTAGTGTGTTGCCAGCTCCAATACTCTAATTGTTTTCTACGTTTACTGTACGACACTTTCTGTGTTTACTAATGATATTGTAATGCTGTACGAAACGCTGGCCAAGGAAGAAGGTAGTGCAACACGATATAATACCCCTAAAATAATCCATTATAATACGTTTGGCCGTGAAAATCTCAAAACATTTTATTTTTTTATCCATATTGTTATATTATTATTTATTGGTGACCATCATTTAAGCACTCGTAAATTCTTACGAACGTTATCTTACTCACTTATTTAATATATTAGCGGAGGTAACAAACACCAAAAAATGGGTAAGGTCTTATGAACATCAGAAATAAAAGGAAGGAAATTTGAAAACGCAGGTAAGTTATATCAAATAACATTAAAAAAGTAATAATAAAAATGATTGTAAAATTCATCATGTAAATTTGATCATGCTTGTGAATATGCCTTGTGTGAGATTATAACTTTGCTGGTTTGAATAGGTAATGGGGCAGAAGGAAGAATTTTGTTAAAAATGTGGGAGAATTATTCAGTTTTGACTTCTCACAGATGTTATTATTAGACTTGAAAAATATACATTAATTTAAATACATAAATGGAATACTTTTACCAATACCATTTTGATATTCATTATGTAAAACTCTAAAGTATTACAATATTTTCAGCTCCAAAATGCAAGGCCAATGAAGTATTTAAGGAGTGTGGAACAAGGTGTCCTGCTTCTTGCGCCTTAAGAAACCCGATCTGTACCAAGGAATGCGTCTCGGGTTGCTTCTGTGCAGATGGATATATTCGTCACAATGGATCATGTATTCCCGTTAAAGATTGTCGTAAGTACGCAGAACCAAATTATTTACTTAAGGCTCTAAGCCAGTGAAAGTCATGCGTTTAGTGAGAAGGTTTTAAAAAATGCTTGGCTCCGATGGCCCCCATGGCCCCGATGGCCCCATGCGTGGATGCGATTTGCATTAGTAATATGCGTGAATGACACTGACGATCTTACTAAAAAATACGATGAAAATTTTTTTCAATTGATAAACGGCCGTGTTCATGAAAACATTACTAATATAAAAATAGTTCATGAAAAGATATATACAGATTGTTTACACAGCCAAATGGGGTTGTTTATCTGTTGTATAAACTTGAAATTTCTCATCGATTTTTCTCATTTTTCATCGACCGAGAATATTTCAGAGGTCTTTTATATATTTCTATATATTTCTTATAGATTTCATAAAACCAAATACCATATTAAGAAATAAGATTTATTTATAATGGGTTTTTACAGACCATTTCACTTCAACAACAACAATTACAGAAATCTACTCAGACCGAGGATACATTTATTTTCACACATTTTCACAGATTCGAAAAAAAACAAACGAAAATAAAAATTATAAAATTATGTAACATCTCACTTAAATGACAAATGAACAAAAAAGGAAGAGACAAAAGAGGCACAAGTAGAGACACAAGAGATAAAAATAGAGACGCAAGTAATAGATAATATAATCACGGCAACTTTTTTTTTTTGAATCAGTATAAATTACCGATGAAAACGTCTACTTCAGCACACTTTCTCTTCTTATATAGTCGACACATTTAGGTCAGAGCGCTTAAATGGGCGATTTTATTTTTAAATATATTCAGGAGAAATATGACAGGGCGTCTTAAGCAATGGGAATTGGGAACATTTATTTTAATATTGCTAAGACATAATGCAGTATTAAGATGGCCGTGAATTATTTTGAGTGAACATATTAGGTCAGGCCTTCTAATTTTGAGCGTATTAATCTTGAAGTATTCAAGACATACCGTGATGGTTATGTAGACCACATTTGAAAGATAACAGTCTTAGCATCAGCACAATGTTTTCATATTTACTGTGATGTGTATTCCAGATAGTCCTTCCGTATTCAAGTTTAGTTGTAAATTGTAAAGGGTTAAAATTGATTGAGGGTCTTGGAAAAGTTAACTGAAAGTATTCTGTAAACAAATGCTTTAATTTTGAGTGATTTGAACATAATGTCAACATTGGAATTGAAATTGGAACAATTTTAATTGGAATATTTTAATATCAAACGTGAAAAAAGAAAAAAAAGCTACATTATTACAAAAAATCTATCCATTTGTGTGATGTGCATAAATATAATAAGTTGTGCGATACACCACATGATGCACATGCACCTAAGTAAGGTGATGTACCTTCCCAATGTGGCTGCATCTGCGTTTGGCTGCGCAAACTGCAGGCGATGAAAAATATTCTGATTATAATATTGACAGCTTTTGCAAAAGTATTTTAAATAAATCTGTCTAATTAGTGAAATATCTGAACTTACATAGCCAAATGCAAAGCTAACGAGGTGTTTTTAATTTTTTTTTTAATATATATATATATATATATACATATTTATACATATATATTTATACATATATATTTATGGTCATAATATATATCACAGGAGGGAAAGAATTCAGGAGTGACGTATATATGAATATGTGGCGTCGAGAAAAATCTAGATTAACTAATTAATAATAAACCGCTCGACCTACTTAGTATCTACTCCCGAATTATGTACCTGCAGTCGAAATCGCATCGTAAACAAATCAGCCTACGTACTACAAGCACCTACTTGTCTATTGACGAAAATAATATCGCAAGTCCGTCTTTCACATTACGAGAACTCGCCAGAAGGTTCGAGTATACCGCCAAGGCATAATTGCCGCGCTGTCGAAGATTCTTGAAACACACAGACTGTAGGAGTGCCTAGGATTTGGTTGCCATCCATCTACCTACTGTTGCCGTCGGCCATGTAGTATAAATATGCCCGACGCAGCGAGTCAGTCAGTCAGTCATCAATCTGCCGTCCGTGGACAAATCTCAACGGGTGATAATTTGCGCTCCTCTTACTAGCGCAAAGGACAATATTCCCGGCTTCGCCCGTATCATCATGGACTCCATCGGGACATCATCATAGCGCCTTGTCCAGATCGCCGTTCCTGGCAAGCGCTACTTGGATTACAAGCGCCCTGGTTCCAGTGTCTCTGACCAGCGCTTCTTCCACGCCACCATGACTACCACGAGGACACTCAGCATCCTCACTGGTCTACGCCACTCCCGTTCAACTGCCTACAAGGTCCGCCGCACCTTCGGCCTCCGTCAGCACTGGAGTATTGATTCCCCAGATTGCCAGTGCCTGACAGTCATCGAGTCCCGGTCACCAGCGCCCGGCGTCGACTCACTGACCCGCGCTTGACCAGTACATCACCGTAGCAACCGGAGTATTTAACATCTGTCCTACATCATCTCCTCGTCACGGCAACTGACTCAATAAACACAGTGACCTTCACCACACGCCTTTTATTTTGTGCGACGCAAGGTGATGGGTCGAGAAACCAGTTGAAGAGGTCAAAGTGTCTTCTCAAACCAGCCTTCGCGATCTGGCACGTCACATAGCTGCTGAACATACCTCACCCGATGAACCCGTGCACCTCTCTTAAATTACCAAACGAAGCGAACCACTTGAGGTGTCCTATGGAAATGGTGTTGATTTTACAATAAAAGGTTCCTGGAGGGGTGGTACCCAAACCCACCTCCCAAATTGATTATTTGCCCATGTCTCTGCCTGTGATACTATCTGCACTCCCCTCGGAAACTTCTGCCCCATCATCAACAAGAAATGCAACGACAAGTGCTATTGCGTCGGAAGTTATGCCAAAGACAAAGCAGTGGCCACGTGAGTGTTTTATTATCAGCGTCAATCAATGAAGTGGCATTTTTTGAATGGTAATTGAATCATCAACTCGAAATTCCACTAAGAGATTAGGTTAATTGCGTGGATTGCATTATAACTAATAACCACTTAATACTTTTCTCTCGATTTGTTTTAGCCAAATGCGGGGCCAACGAAGTGTTTGCCTGTGGCTCTGCTTGCGATACTACCTGCGCTACACTCGGAGACGTCTGCCCTATCATCAACGTCACATGCAACAATATGTGTTACTGTATTGATGGCTACGCCAGAGACATTAAAAACGTATGCATTCCCGTCAAGCAGTGCCCACGTAAGTATCTTAGGAAGTCACAGAAACATACACAAAGTTCAATGCTTTAATGCTTTTCCTGACAATACATTTTGCACCATTGGGCAGAATAGGATTTGGTCATATAAGTATATCGATTTTTACCTGTTTGTTTTAAAAGCATGATGATGAAATTGATGAAATTATCATGCCGCTTTATCCTAGGGAGGCCTATTTCACAAATAATGCTCACCATTTGATTCAGTTGCTCGTCATTCACTTCTATCCTTAGTTCTATAAATTCTTCTTGGAAGAATCCTTGAAATGGAATAATACCATCTTCATCATAAATTTTAGTATCCTCTCATATGACATACTTTCGTAATATCCAACCTATTGCAGTCTTTGAATAATTACACTGCTAAGCTGCTAAACGTAGTGAACCCCTTGGGGGTTCCAATAAATTGTTCTCTGGGCTGCAGTACCTATGTACGTCAGTATCTATGCGATTCATTGTCTAACGCAGGTGTGATTAGCTAATCGTATTTTTCTGTTTGCTGCAGCCAAATGCCCGAAGCCCAATCAGCAATACTATACTGACTGTAAGCCATGTGTTGGAAGTTGTTCCAAAAAGAACCCAATCTGCCCACGCATATGCCTCAAGGGTTGCGCCTGTAAGCCTGGCTACCTGAAGAAGAGTGATACAGATGATACCTGCATTTTGGAGTCTGAGTGCCGTTAGTATTATTATTTTATTTTATACCTATCTCCGAATAAAACCTATCTTCATTATGTCCATATTTGGACAAAGATCACCGTTTCTGTTTTCCAATCAAGGACGCCGTTCCATGGAAAATATATCCATTTATAAAATTCCCAGTACTGACTATACCAAAATTAAAATTATTCAATAATATAACAATTTTAATCTACAGGAATACAAATATATTTAACACCTCACAAAATACTCAATATAAGAACAAGACACGCACGCACATCAACTACAAATCTGATAGCTTACAACAGGAAAATAAGCTTTTCCCATACGTTTTCTATCTTTTGCTAATGTTTCACAAATTTCTCTAATTGAAACACTTTTTCCGTTATTCACGAATAATAACTCGTTTTTATCCCACAAATGGTGCATTATAACATCTCAATAAGTCAGTAGGTAACATCTTGTATTTAAGCTGTTTTGGTCGACCAAACACAGGACAAGACAAATCTTTTCTTTTGTTAAGCATTTTTTAGTCAATAAGTGTGGCATCAAGAAATCTATGCGCTGAAATGATTTTGAGTTTCATGTCTATGAAAATTTGCGACTGTTCGTTTTAACTGTATACCCTATAAATAGTTGCAAGAGCGAGGAACAATAGTCTAACTTGCGTCACCACAAATAATAACAATAAAATTTACTTGAATAGCCCTCTGTGAGGAGCTCTAGTGACATGTAAAAAATCATTTTTTGGAATTTTAAGGTTAATCGCACCACGTGAAGACATCTTCGTACGGCAATATATTTAATAATTTTTTTTCATTTGGAAAAGGGTCAATGATTAAATATAATGGGGATTATGAAATTCTGAAAATTAAAAAAAATCACGCCGGCCCAATACACCAATAACACTGGTTGCAATCCTCCCAATTGTATATATTTTTTTCTTTGTGTTACTTTATAGCATTGTTTTATTTTTATTTGTTTTGTATCTTGTTTAAAATGCTGTAATTGACAAAATATTACCAATCTTTGTAAAATGTCCCCCAATCCTAGCGTGGAAAACAATGTAAACTTATTTTTTTGTTAAATGAAATAAAAAATATATATTGATCTTCTAGCCGCTAATACTTGTCCCGGCCCCAACGAAGAATACACTGAATGCGGAAACTGTGAAAAAACCTGTGAAAATAAAGACTTATCTCTCGCTTGCGCCGCGGTGTGCCGAGTTGGGTGTTTCTGTAAGGGAGGATATGTTAGGAATAATGGAATTTGCAGTCTACCCGAAGAGTGCCGTAAGTGGAACAAACATATATTTATTAGACGAACTAAATCAACCCGTAAAAAGTATTTTTACTAAAATAAATCTATTTTTTTATATTTTGGTCTGACTAAGGATTGAACCTTCCTCTTTAGGGACTGGCTATAAACTGTTATGAACTTTTGAAATTCTTTTAAAACTTAATGTTTTTGTTGGTTTGATTGAGGTTTAAACCTTCCTCCCCAAAAGTTAAATCGTGCCAAAATCTGAGCCAAATCCCAATGGGGTAGGACCTACATTTATTTCGTATATTAACTGCTAAAATATCATCCAATTTCAGAGAAATACGTGTATGTGTGAGCGCCAACAAAATTTGATACAATGCATTGTCATCAACAATGAGTATACGTGCCGAGTTTCAGCTTTTTTTGATGTCGGAAAGAGAATTATTTTCCACTTCCAAGATTCTACTTCATTAATACATTCATTCAAGAAAACAAAACAGATATATTTTTAAAAAGCACCAACGAGGGGTTGTTCACAATAATAGCAATAATAGTTTGACATAAAAGGCCTTACACACCTTCCCGCAACCGGAAGCAACATCGGAACAGTGGTGGTGAGTGCCGTAAGTCGATTCCTTGATCACTGCGTGAGTAGACAAATCGGGTCTAGCTCCGAAATCAGGACCGGCCACCCACAATTTAAGATCGGCTAGCGTTGAGTCACCAAATATATATTTTCTGATCTTTGGAAAGTGTTGGCACCATCTTGATCGACAAGCGCTTTGCTGCACGACCAGTTTCACCTAGCGGCATGGGGCGGGTGTGAAGAGAAGACGCCAATTTTACTCCCACAACTAATCTCCCTAAATCGCCTCCGATTGCAGGGAGGTGTGTTAGGCTTTCAAAAATGCTAAATCTATCAAAAACAATACTTACGTATCAAATCAAACAAACAAACCAAAAATAGCAAGATAAATTAACTTTTGGCTATAAAAATGTACTCGACGTAGAAAAGCATAATTTTGACTATTTTCCATTTCCAGCTCCTAAATGCACGAAGGCCAATCAAGTGTACAAGTCTTGCGGAACGAGATGCCCGCCAACTTGTGACAATAGATTTCCCGTCTGTACTAAGGAATGTTTCCCCGGCTGCGCCTGCAAGGATGGATATATCCTCAACAACGGAAACTGCATTCTCCTCGCAGATTGCCGTAAGTTAAGAATATCAAGATTATGAAACAATTAGTATTCTATTTGAGAGGTCCCATCGTGATGCTGTCCAATGTTTAAGGAATAAAATATGTAAATAACATTTCTCAAAATCAATCATAATTTTTTCAAATAGTTCTCGATTGACTTATATCTTCATACTTCTTGGATACCTATTCAACTTAAGTAATCAAATAATTGCGTTCGTGATTGGAGAGTGGCATATTCTTCCTTTGTTGTGATGTTTAAGTTATTTTTCAACGTTAATTATATAAAATAATTCCCCACAAGTTTCATATAATTCTACCTCCAGAACAGTGATGGTTTAAAATTTTTATTTCCCTAGATTTCAGACCGAAAATTTCCTTTATATCATAGTGGGTTTGTTTGAGGTACCTTCTCTCGAATGATCGGTACTGTATTCCCCAAAATATCACAAATAATAATTCCCCGCAATATAACAATATTTCAGGATTTTCCTAGATTTTTGTGCAATTTCCCTTTTCCCTAAATAAATTTTTGTCTCCGCTAGACCTATCGCTATATCAAATCACTGTTCCAAAATGGAAGAAAATTCGAACGAAATTAACTAATCATTTTTTTTTATTATCTAGTCATTTTCGGATACGCTCTCTTTTGTTCAGGCTTTAAAAAAGAAAAATGTTTGGAGGTTTGCTGCTGAAGAAAAAAAAAATTGTTCATTTGCACAAATATTGTGAATATATTTTTTCAATGTGTTAAAAAGAGTGTGTCAAAAAATATCTAGAATCCCCAAATTTTCCCCACAAAAAGGTTCTCCCCGCAAAATAACAAATTCTTGAAAAATCTTTGGAATTCGCAATTTGTGGAATACCTAACAAATTGGCAACCCTGCGGTCATGTGGCCATTCGCCCAGCGTTCGGAAGGCACTCAGTAATTTGGGTATCTCCGTAATGTTCTAACACCCTCTTGCGAAATGTTCGAATACTACAAATAGTCCATATCGTAAGGAAATTATCTCACGTATAAGCTGTTTGGCTTTGATGCCATCAGAAAACATTAAAGCAGAAATAATAATAATAATTACACAACAGATTTTTAAAAACAAATAAACTATTTGTTTTTATAAATTTAATAATAATAATACTGATATATAAAAGAAAACTTTTCAAAAAAATTTAACTGGTTCACTGGTGAAGCAAAACCACAATTACACTCTTGGCATCTCTGGCTTTTGAATTATTCTTAATTGTTTTTAATCCTTATACAGCAAAAACCCCGCCGCCAAAGAAGTGCGCCTTGAACGAGGAATACTTGGTTTGCCCCCCGATCTGCCCCGCAGAACCTTCTTGCACGAGTCTTCTGGCTTTGGATCAACCGGAGTGTTCGTCCGCAGCGGGCCCCAAATGCAATCCCGCCTGCAGATGTAAGGCTGGTTATGTCAGGGACAGTAAGAAACAGTGCGTTCTTCCAGGCAAATGTAAGTTTATCTAGTATTATTAATAATCAACAACCAGAATAGTTAAAACACCGAAATTAAAATAAATCATACAGGTACAATAAATCGGTACGCATAAATCATTAAAGGAAAATTATATGGGTACATGCATATGGGGTTTATACAGAAAATATTTGAATAAAGAATTTAAACACCTAGGACTATCTCTATAAAAAATATACGACATTACATTCTTACACTAGATCTCAGGGTCAAACATTTATTCAACAAACCACTACAAATACTACATTTGGCAAAAAAATTCTATGGTACTAAACTCTACAACAAAATCCCACTCTCTTTAATACCTCAAATGTAAAGCTGAATACAAAACAGGGCGATCAGAAATACTCGTACACCTACTGATACCAAATACAGGCTGAAACCGAAAACACTCAAATGAACAAAATAACGCCGTGTAATATAGGGTTTTCCACTAAGAGGTGTTATTTTGAATAGCCCGCTATTTCGGTAGATGTTACTTTTGAAGCTGTCATTTTTAATTAATATACATAATAAAATAAAATAAGTGAAAAAAGTGATAAGTGATAGGAAGTGATGTTTAGTTTGTGGCAAGTGTGTGTTTATGTGTATAAAATAAATAAAAATTTAATTTATATACATAATAAAATAACACATCTTATTGGAAAATCCTGTATATTTATAATTACTTTATATTATCCGTACTACTAAATTTAAATAATATTTAAATGAAATACTCAGCACATGAGATCCCAGTGGGGATATCATTTTCTTTATTTGCTACAAAAAAAGGAAAATAATAAAAAACCTATTATCATGGTTACGTGTACATATATAATCTAGATCACAATGGTGCGATAGATTAAAAATTTTTTAACTGAAAATTCTGTTTTTTTTTTCAGGCTGTACTGACCGCAACTCGGAGCTGGTTGACAACCCTAACTGTTGCCCAGGTGGCACTTGCGCCAACCCTAAATTCATCCCTTGCAAGAGGGCGTGTCCTGCCAAGGGTTGCCAATGCAAAAAGGGATTCTTGAAGAAGAACGATACAGACAAAAGTTGCGTTGCTGTGTCGGAATGTTGCAAATACATTCCTAAAAAATAATGTTCCTTATATTTTTTCTACATAAAAAAAAATATTTTCAAAAAATGTAAGCCCATGGTATTTAGTATTTATCATAATAAATTTTGAAATGTGGTTCTTATTATATCCACTTCATAAAAAAATTAAAAAAAACCCACGGGAAAAAATATATACTGACATATCTTAATTTAGAATGTTTTTTTTTCCTTCAGTAATAATAAAATCAATTTCTTAAACCTTCCCACTTTTATTTATTTTTAAAAATATATATATTTTTTTTAATATATTTTTTTTTGTAAATTGAAAGTGTAATAAAGTTCGTTAAATAGGTTTTATGAAACTTAATTCATATTCATTTCCGTTATTCAAGTTAACCTATTTTGATTTTGCCATGGTACCTACTAACGAATCAAAAATTGTACAACTTTAATTATTTTTCAAAATAAATAAAGGATTTGAAATGCCAACAATGAATTGTAAAGTTTTCGTTATTCTTGTTTGACTTGCAATCAACACCAACTGCGCTCGAGATAAATAAATCTCGAGCGCTTCCAAAGTTTGTTGTTGTTTTTGCAAAGTTCACTGGTTGAGTAAACGCTTTGTCTTTTTTGGTGTAGTTCTCGCACCTCATGTGTACTTTAAGAAGCAACTTTTCTTGGTGTAACAACGCGTTATCTGCTTTGCAATATTGTTAAATCGTCTCTAATGTACATTTTATTGTGTGGTATGATAATTAATTTAAGGTAAAATCGTTTTTGAAATATTTTCGAATCCACAAAATTTAAATTAAATTCTTAAAAATATAATCAATTTTAAAACTCAAATGTCAATCTCTCATGTGCTTAAATACTGCACCGCGCGATTATTTTAATTTATTTTGAAACCGCATAAGAGTCCTAACTTCTCCCAATCGTCTGGAGCCAGTGTGACGTGTGTGATGTCATCCCCAATCGGGGTATGTTATGGGCAGTGGGGAGGAGAACGGCTAAAGCCATTTCAAACCACCTTTCAATTCTGAATTGTGGTCCACCAGGGCGATATTGACAGTATCTTCCACTTTGGAACGTGCCGTTAAAATATTATTTTAAATGAGTTATTTGTGAAATTACACACAAAAATAATATAAAATAAAATTTACTTGCGCACGCCGGGATTTGAACCCGTGACCTTCAGTTTGCTAGTCGAGAGCCTTACTCCTCGACCACGGAGACCGTCGAATTTCATTTGTTTGGTCTGTTTGGGATCTAAATAGCCAGATACTCCCAACCTTTCTCTTCCTCAACTCCTTCCCATCAACACCTTCTTCAGCCTCGCAACATATCCGAAACGGGATATCATAATCCTACTCGCTCCGGACAATTGGAACTCGTGTGGTACGGATTCACTTAAAAATTTAATTGGTCTATTACTATTGGAATTTGCCCTGAGTTAATATATATTTAGATCCTAGATGGCGCTAGTTTACCCCTTCTCTACGGCCAGTAAAGCTAGGATTATTTAAGGTCTACTTTTGTTCACAAGTCCTAATTTTTAACAATAACTTTAGTAGGTAAGCAGTTTTTGTGGACGCCAAGCTATGTGAATTCCTAAACTATGTCAATGCATACAGGCAATTTGTGAAACTTCCATAGTTCTGCAGTGTTTCTATGATGTCCACTGAAGGGAGGGTGCACTCATTCCCCGCCTTACTTCGCCACCCACTACACAGCCTCAGGGGTAGGACATGGAAGTCAACCAACGTCAAGGTCGTGGCTGCACCCAAGTAGCTCAGCTCTTAAATCAACGACCAATGGATACGGATGATACAAAGACCCTTTCATTGAATTTAATTTAAATTAAATTATAATCACTACCTGCATGGCGTGCCAGATCGGGTGAGGCTGGTTTGGAAAGTTCCTTTGACCTCTCCATCTGGTCTTTCGACCTATTGCCTTGCGTCGCAGTGAGAGGTATATATAAATTAAATTATAATCACTAGCTGCATGGCGTGCCAGATCGGGTGAGGCTGGTTTGGGAAGATCCTTTGACCTCTCCATCTGGTCTGTGAGAGTGAGCGCCGCAGTGAGATATATATATTTGTCCATCACTCCTCGACACACTGATCCCACGATTTCTACCCAATCCTCATACCCTTTACCTTCCTAGAACCTTCTCTCTTACCTTTGCTTAAAAAAGATCTTTCTCACAGCATCCCAAAAGATGACATACTTTATGTGTGGGGTAAATATGAAAAAAAAATACCGCTTATGTGTTTTTCTTTTATATTTTATTTTTCTGTTATATTTGATTTTTCTATTTATTCAATGATTGTATATTGAGTATCTAAGGTTATATGGCAGAATGGAATTGCACCATATTACCAGTTGGGCTGGATTAAAAACAAACAAAAAATAAAAATTAGATATTTTATATTATTTCTGAAATTGTAAGTAATTATGATTTAACAGATCGTTGGCGTATTTTATCTTAAGATGAAATTATGTATTTTGTGAATGTAAATAAATTATTCAATTCGCTGGGCTTTGCTAGGGTTGTTTGCTTTTCTGCCTCGGGTGGGTGGAGGTTGGACCCATGTAATATTAAGACTCGAAGCTGGAATCATTTAATATAAAGACTGAAAGATATTCCGTGGCTTCATTATATAATCACGGATGATGGGTCTGCTTAAGGCCCCGTAGTAAGCATTAAAAATGGTTTGAAAGAGAGATATGTAAATACAAATATTAGAGGGAGCGCGCCAATATTAAAAAAACGATTATAATTAAGCGAAAATTGTGAAAATATTTAATAAAACACGACTTGTTTGCAGTAGAGCAAACATCTCTCGATAAAATGCTTTAGAATTATTTAAAGATACACTGTAATTTTTTTCATGCCTATAACATGTTAAATAACAGAACAAAACGTGTTTTTAATAATTTTCGGTGCGCACTTAGCAATTTTTTTCTATCGAGGGAATTTCATATAATATATTTGTTAATCCTGTATATTTATTTCATATACGGGCATAACGAATATGTAAATATTATTTTAAAAAATAACCTGTATTCATTTTAGCACTTAAAAACTAAAATAGTTAGCCAGAAACTTATTATAAATCGGTGGAAATTGGGAATGCAGGGGGAGAACGTCCGGTTACTCTGGTTGTTTCGGAAACGATTGTCTGTGCTTTTCAAATGAGAAGAAGTTTCAAAATTATGTTTTATTCTTACAGATCTGATATGTATACAAATTATTCACAATATTCTACAACGTCATAGCGAGATTTTTTGTTTTTAGTTTTTTTTTACCTTAACTCCACACGAGGCCCTGACAAACATAATTTTCTTCAAGGCCTATTTCACCCCTGGGGATGCTGTGTGGAGGATATTTTTCAGGAGGGAAAGGAGTGAACACGGGTCTTGAAGAGGCCCATCTTGTAGGAGGGACGAAACACAGAGGCCGGGAAATCGTTCCCGAGATGCTGAACGCATGAACGATTCGACCATGCGCGGCCGGTGCCTTAAATGTTTAGTGGTTCACCGAGCAATTCCTCAAAAACTTAATATTTATATATAATTTATAAAAGTGTGGGTATATTACCTATTTATAGAGAAGATCAATTCTTCCACCCTTTTATTATATACTTCACATTTATTATTACGTCAACACTGAGGGAATACAAGAAGGCGCTGCAAAAAAGCGCAATACCTCTACACGAAGATGTCGTCTCCCACCCGGCATGCCGCTTGAAGTCCCGAAAGCCCTTCTGGGCGGAAGGAGAGAGGCTCCTCCGACTACCTCTCACCCCAGAAGATAGGTGGAAACTTGAGTGGCAAACGGCCAACGTGGGAAATGCCCATCTCATACAGGACCCCACCGAGAGACAGCCTGGGTTCTCACTGCCTCGCAAAACCTGGTCCGCCATCAATAGGTTAAGGTGCTCCTATAGCCGCTGTGCCCACATGATGCACAGATGGGGCCTTAAAGAGTCGGCGATGTGTGAATGTGGTGCGGTGCAGACTACCGAACATATGGTCAACGAATGCCCGCTCCATTCATTCCCCGCCAGATTGATGACGTTCACATGGCGACGCCTGAGGCCCTAAAATGGCTCGCAGATCTAGATGTCCTCCTCTGACCCCCCACCATACGAAAGAAGAAGAAGAAGAAGATTATTACGTCAATCTTTTTGAAAGATTATTATAATTTTATGAAGAGATTTTTATTATTTTGTATAAGAATGGAGTAACCAGAATAATTCTATATAACAGATCTGATAATAACACAATAAGTGACAAAAAACACACATAAACAAAACGGTTACTTTTAAACTGTGAAACAAACAAAAAACTAATAATGTCTATGTCAAATATGTTCCATAACCAATGGGCAGTATTACAAGATAATATTACACGAGACGCATAACTAACTCGTTGACTTAAGATTGCATTTTACAAAGACTTTCTTATGTAACTATCTTGTTCAAACCGCCGCAGATCAAGAATACTTACTTTGCTGCAGCCCTTTCTTCTGAAATCTTCGGACACTTCTCTTCGTGTCATCTTCACGCCGAACGCCGATATGACGATTTGGCGATATATGTTTAGTGTTTCATACAAAATGACCATTCCCAAGCGAGACGTTTATCCATATCGCACGGATTATGTCATAACTGGCATGCGGGAAGCAAAGATTGTGTTCGCAATAGATTATTCTCAACCAAATTAATATATTTAGTTAGATTTCCGAGCGAGCCGCGCCGGGAAGCGACCCGTTCTCATTTGACAAATGTCAACCGTGGCGTGTTTAACATTAATTTTAAGGTAGATTCAAACTGCATAAAATAAAATTATAGCTGAAAAAAGAAAAGGTATGCTCATAATAAAATAGAGAAGTTTTAATAAACGAATAAATTTATTACACTTACTAAAAACATTTGCGCGCTTGTACTCGTAACAGCAATTGTACAAAATGCATATAAACACATTAATTATTACAAGTACCAACTTCAATTCGACAATAATTTTTGGTAAAGTTTTCAAATATTTTTTCTTGTTAAATAACACCTGAAGGAGATGCTTTACAAACATACAAAATATGAATATTTTAAATAGTGCATTAAACTTTAAAAGCTTAGGTTTTTAAAATAAAACACTGAGTTTTACATTGAGATAAAAAAATTATAAAGAGTGAAACTATCAGAAGAAACAACTTTGCACATTACAGCAAAAAAGGCTGTCTTTGCACTGGGGAATGAAAGAAATAATTTGTTTTCGAAGAATTGCTCTGGGTAAAATCATTTGAGTACCTACGATAAGGTAGTTAGTTACTCAGTACGTTCAACTCTGATATCAAATTCATTCAGTAAGCCATTATCCGAACTATCTTTTCCAAGTACTTAACTCTACTTGATTGACTTCTATCAAAAATGACTACTTTAAGAAGCAGGTACGTAGTTCTAGGTTTCCTACTATACTAGATAGTCAATAAGTCAATAATAAAATAAAATAATCATAATTTATTTGTTTTTAGGTTGTTTATGAATTTATTCAGATCAACTTGTTAATAATAGTCGACTGATATGTTTATATAATTAAATAAAGTAATAATGGTAGAGGGTATGTTGCACTGAACTAATTGCAATATGGAATATGAAAGACGCCAACCTCCACCATAAACATAAAATGGTAACTCGCTGTTTTATCTTGTTGTCTTGTTCTTGATATTCATTCGTTTTGTACCCCTTTTATAATTTAGTGGTTTTATCACTGTGACCGGCTCGAAATTGCGAACAGCCACCAGTGATCAATCGAAAAAATTCGTAAAACCTACTTAATGCGTCATGCAGCAGATATCAACTAACGGGCCTCGTATTAAAATAATTGTGAAATCAAATAAAAGCAAATACACAACATTATCAAAAAATTTTTAGTCAAAATCCATTATAAATTATTGTGGCGAAGTATCCAGATATGAAAATAAAATATTGGGGTCGAAGAAAACAATTTATATGAGTATTATGTACTGAATTAGCCAAATCAAGTGTCACAAATGGAAAAAAAAAATTGGAGTCAATTTGCTTAGGCAACAACTGGACGTCTTTGGATTGTATTTTTTCATCTTCTGATGATGCAATATCAACAATTATCCTTACGCCTATGGAAACAGCTGCATTCGCGACTAACTCAAATATGGGCAATATATATACAACTGGATGCTGTAGATTTTGCTCAGAACATAGAAGAAGTACGAGAGAATTCTGTGAAACTTGCAAAAAACGGGTTTGGACAGTACATCGAACAGAAAAAAATGTTTATCATGTGCCCAAATTGCGTAGAATAGTTATAAATTTTATCTGTATTTACCATTTAAAAAAAATTTTAGAACTTTATTAATGTAGCTACAAGTATAAGGTATACAACAAAGACCTTAATTTTGCTCTATTACGTGGTGGTAATAATTCATATTGATAATAATCAATGATGCTTCCTTAGACTTAAACATTTTAAAAACATTGTCATAATTTGTTTAATCTATATTGGTACTATATTAATATTCTTACTTTCGCCATGAAAACTTTTGGTTTATCAATTATAAAATTGCAGCCTCATTATCAAAATTGGCGACAACTTTCTTGAAAAGAAAACGAACACAAACTATTTGGGCCTGATTGAAGATTCCCAGCTATCGTGGGATCTCCACATAAATCATATGGGGGACAAAATTACCCCTTATTAATTATATTCAGTACTAACAAACTTGGTAAATTTTACGGAATATTTAACGTGCAATATGGACAATAGAAACCAAGTAGATGTAATCTACACTGATTACTCTAAGGCCTTCGATAAGCTAAACCATTTCATTCTAATTCAAAAATCAAAACAATTAGGCACCCATGGTGACTTACTCCGGTGGCTTACTTCATACCTTTGGAGTAGACTTCAAAGTGTCTTATTTGAGGGAACAAAGTCCAGCTTCTTCTCTGTGCCCTCCGGTGTACCTCAAGGTTCTCGTTTAGGCCCATTATTATTTAATGTGTATATATACGATATTCACAAATGTTTTTTAAATTCTAATTACTTAGCATATGCAGATGATAACAAAATGTACTTAGTTATTAAATCTATCAACGACTGAATTAAACTTCAAGAGGACCTCAATCGTCTCTTTGTCCATTGCGAATTAACAAACTTGTTATTAACATCGCAAAATGCAATTAATTAACATTTACACGCAATAAAAATAAAATATCCTTTGTATACACACTAAACGGCACACACATCAATGAAGTAAAATATATCAGGGACCTTGGGGTACCACTGGATGTTAAATTAAACTTTATCCAACACACTGATGACATCATTAACAAAGCCAATAAAATGCTGGGATTTATAATTCGCATAGCAAAACCCTTCAACAACATAAACACTCTATATTCCCTTTACACCTCATATATTCGCCCGCACCTGGAACACTGTACACTCGATCTGGACTCCTTTATACCAAGCCCATATCGAAAGAATAGAAAGAATTCAAAAAAAAATTTTAAACACATAAATTATAAACTAAACTTACGCTTCTCAAATTATACCGAATCCATTAAATTTCATAATTTTAACTCCCTCCAAACACGATGTCTAATTTTTGATTAAATCTTATTATTTAAAATCCTTAATAATTGTCTGGACTCACCAGAACTTACCAATTTAATAAATCTTCATATCCCGTCTAGATCAACCCGACAATCTGATTTATTTTATCTACCCTCGTGTAGAACAAACATTCGAAAAATTCCCCAATTCCTCGTATATGTGCACAATATAATACAAAATTTTACAGCATTGACATTTTTGGTAATAACATAAAGAAATATTGATATGAAGTAATGTGTAAGATCGATTATTAATATGAGAGTATGGAATGTATCGGGAGCATCTCCTATCCTCTTCCTATTTTCCTCTTCCTCTCCCCTTCCTTTAATACCAAATTAATTTTAAGATATTAAAACTTCATTTCTAATTAACTTTAACATAAGAAGAAAATTCTGTGGCTTGACTTCAGTTAACTTGTATATTTATATCTATCATTGTATATTATATAAAAGCTGTTTGTTTCATACAAAATAAATAAATAAATAATGGTGTACTATATAGGTTTCAAGGATTACCACCCATTCATTTATTAACGTTGTATTGTGTATTATGGTACATTTACATCTATCCTATGTCTGTTGTATCTGGGACTTTGCCTCAAAAAACCGATAGCTGACCTGCGGGTGATCCAAAACCAAGATCTCATAAATTTTCTTGGTTTTCCATGGGACACACATGTCAAGGAAATCTATTTAATCTATTCAAACTTGAAGTCACAAGCACCATCCTACAAATTACCCAACAATCAATCCACACTAACATCAAGCTACTTTACGATCAACAAGACTTCCACAACCATAATACTCGGAAAACAATAAAATCCGCATTCCTCTAACACACATTACGAAATATGGGTTAAAATCTCTTAACTATATTGCCTACACACTCTATAACTCTCTTTCAGATAGGTATGAAAACAGCCAGCATATACAAAAAATTCACAGTAAAGCTTTAAAACATATAAAAACGAAAATATGTAATCCTGTTGTGTTGTATTTTGTCTTGTTTCTTTCTCTCTCCTTTCCTATCTCCTGTATTTGTAGCCGAGCATAATCTATTTTTACCAAAAGGAAAGTTAAAGTAAATTCTTACTATGCCTTTGTGCTTATGTGTATTTCCCTCTCTGTTTCCTTTTGTTGTTTTTTATTGTTAGTTCTACGTAACCTCCCTTTTTCTTTTTTGTTCTGTTTCATATGTGAAACTTTTGATATCAAAATACCAATGTAAAAGTGAACGTATTAATTTTCATCCTTGTTTTGCAAATTCCTCTCGTCCTACAAGGAGTTTGTAACTCGGGATTGAAATTTAAAAAAAGTTTCCGTCTTGTACTTCGTGTTTCCGGACACCGTGTACAGGTGGTTAATCTCTAGCCCAGCAAATAAAAACCTGACCACATTGTTCAATTCACAACATAAAAACACGGGTCATCATGAAAAAATGGCACTCGTTGTTTGGGCAGTCAAGTGTCATGGTCGTTTAACATCATCTGTGGAAGTATTATTTCATCACATCCCAGTTAGAGCCGGATAACGACCGCTCGTTGTTTTTACTGAACAGTTGTTGTTTACCAGTTATCGGTTAGTGACGAGTTCAGTTAGGGCAATATGTGGCCTACTAATTTGTTTTTGCTTTCGGCATTACTGATTGCCGGAAATTTAAACTTTGTTTTCGTCAATGCTGAAGCATCTGCATCAGCAGTTGTTGAATCTACTGGACCTGCTGAATGTGGTAATTGTTTCTCAGTTTGATTTATGGAATGTATTCGTGACCTAAAACTTTGTTTATTTTCATTTGTGTTTTTGAAAATAGTAATAGTAACAACACCAAACTTCAACTTTATCCTTTCTAGACATTATATCCTTTATAGACTTACGAGATATTTCCACTTTTATGAATTTATAGAAAAATAACCCCTTAGATCAGTTTCTAGAGTACCACAGATACGAAATTCGATTTGCAAGGATTTTACTACTCAACCCTGAATAGCCCTACTATTGATCATAGTCCAAAATACAACTAACAGTGCCAATGGCAAATCCTTTAAAATATTTGCTTTAAATATTGCTATTTAAAGCAAACAGCCGTGTGTGGTAAGCCGAAGGTCACGGGTTCACAATTTACACTTGTGGCACGTTCCAGAGTGCAAAATACTCTCAGTATCACCTTGGTGTAGGTCCACCACACAGAATCGAAGAGTTGCTTGAAATGGCTTTAGCCGTGTTTGGTGACCCGATCTAAATAGCTAGGTACTTCCCTACCTTCTTCTTTCCTATGTTCTTCCTCTCCCCAGTACATTCAGCCTCACAACATACATGAATAAGGGATACCATAGTCTCACTGACTCCAAACGGTCAGGAACAGTTTGGACTCTTGTGCAGTAATCACATTAAAAAAGAGTTAGTTTAATAATTCGATAATTATGATTTCTAATTGGAGTCTGTTAGATACAAGTATTTACACTATTAGTTCTGTGAACTTCGAGTAATGTTGATCACTCCGGCATGAAAGCCTCATAAGTTGCAACGACCACGCGCTCTAGCGGAAGAGAAACGTACTACCAAACAGGGATACCACCTTGACAGATACATCTTCTTTCACCCTCTTGTGTCTTCTGCAAGTCGTCGATACAAACTATTTATGCATTTATTAATTAAGCTTGCATTATTGGCAAATATGAACTGATCGTTTTTACGTCTCGACTGTGGAATGAGTTGTCGACCTTTGCGTTGCCTCTCTCGTGTTACATGTTCACTCTTTCCTTTCCTCAAATGGCAGACAGCACTGCAATTCCAAATATGACACACTTCGGAGTTGCCCTCTAGGCCTCTTGAGTGGATTTACTATAATAAAACATCTTATCATTCGTGTTTCAGATGTACATCGTTTTATTTATTTTAGTTATTTATTTACCGCCCAGAGGACTTTTATATATTGGTGGTACAATTTTGACGACAAACAATTTTCAAAAATAAGAAATAAATAATAAAAATAAAATTATATTAAAAAATAAAAACAAGAAACAAAAAATTGAAAAAACGAGAAAACGAACAAGAACATAAATTAAAAAATACAGCGATTTTACTGGTTTACAAAAATACAACTTCTATTTAGGAATAATGTTGAAGTAAATCTTATACGTGATCCTCTAAATTCGCAAAGTTAATATTAAATATATCGACATCACTTAAGTATTGGTTTACCAAAATTTGAAACCGTTGTATTGGGGAGTTCACAATGTAATTGCGCTTATGTGTGCTGCAGTGGAATAGTGTATTTTTTTGTGATGTTATTGTATGTATTCGTAACAGTCGAATTAAGAGTTTTAAATTTAGAATACAAAAGTTTAGTCGTTCATTTTACGCCTGTCTTGCAGTGTTTGTATTTTTAGAGTATTTAATAAAAAATGATTTTGTAAGCCTTCTAGTGGGATGTTTATGTGGTTTTTCCACATATTCGCCTCAGGGTTCTCATTTTCACTGAATTTAATTTACTTTCACCCTATATATTTCCATGACTCACGGCCTGATTCATCACTCAATGCATCACGATTGGTATCAGAACTCTATTATGGAAACTTTTGATTAGCGATTGCCATATTCAGTTCTCTAATAATTGAATTAACCACTTTTCCTACCCATCTATACCATGGTCCTTTTCAGCCTTCCTGCACTCCACGAACATACTTTCAAAACACCACTTTTATTTTGAATTAATATTAACAGCCAACCAGGTTTCGCTTAGCTCAAGCTTCATCAGGGCTTATTATATCAACTAAAGTTATTTTCATACAGACACATATATATAGAAAAAAAATAAAACAATGAGTGAAAGAGATAGAAATAAAATACACGAGTGAAAGAGATAGAAATAAAAGAGCAGACACCTTATTAGTGCTAGAACGAGAAAGGATGTATACTGATTACAGGATGGGTAGGAAGGGAGGGGGAAGGGAGGAAACAGTTTTATCAGAGGTTAACGGAATAGATTAAATATTGGACTATTAGTTAAATTGATTTGATTGTTGATTATATTCCTTCACTCATGTATTTTATTTCTATCTCTTTCACTCATTGTTTTATTTTTTTCTATATATATGTGTCTGTATGAAAATAACTTTAGTTGATATAATAAGCCCTGATGAAGCTTGATCTAAGCGAAACCTGGTTGGCTGTTAATATTAATTCAAAATAAAAGTGGTGTTTTACAAAGTGTATTTTTCATTTAATATATAATGTCACATCATAAAGTGTTTGCTTCCTTCGATAAAAACATACTTTCCATCACATTAGTTCAAAACTTTAATTAAAAAAGTCCATTTTACCACAAATCGATAGTTCAATGTTTCGTTTTAGAAACATAAAAAATACTTGATATACTTTAATTGTCGGTGCGTGAAATGTTCCTGAATGAAATTATTATGTTCAATGAACTCAAATTTGCGTTGAATTTGAAAAATCGATACTGATTGTGTGAAGATTAATTCAGAAAATAAATAAAGAAGGCATCAATTGAGAAATAATTTCTCTATTGCCTTGGGCAATTCTCGTAAAAACATTACCCTTTTTCGCAATAAGCCTTGAACTATCTGCATTTCTAAATTTAATATTTTTTTTTCAATAATAATTTCGTAATTAAAATGCGTATTTATTTTGTTCTTTTCTTTTTAACAGATTTTGTGGTTTATCAAGCTTACTAACGGTGTTCATTCCAAAAGTAAATTTCCGACCGTTTCTCTAAATAAAAATGACAATATTTTTTTCTTTGAAATTTTTTTATGAATTCTGTCGGCTTCACAAATCCTACAATTGTAATATCCCGTGATTTTTCGCGGGTCTGCCCCATAATTATGTTATTTTAAATATCAGTGGCTGAACATGAACACAATAAGAATGGTGAATCGTTTCTTTTTATCACTTGATATACATATATAATAATTCATTCAAAGTAAGGAGCGAGTAGTTTTTTAAAAGAAAACATTGTTAGTAAAACATTTTTTTTCCTAGGAAATTATAAATAATTTCCATTCTTTGGATAATATTCATGAAGCGAATAAAGCTCTCGCTCCATTAGAAGAAAAACAGGAAATGTTGCCTAAAAAAAGGAACTTCCGAAAAACTTTATTTTGATACGGAATTCGATTCTGAAGTTAAATCAATATTAATTACTAACACTTCACAGACTGTTTTACTGGAAATTACAGTAGTATAAATTAAAACAGCATATCCGTCGGTATTAAAGAAATCTGGGGAATCAAAAAAAAACTCTCCGGTTCCACATCCAGTCATTATTGTACACTGTATTATAAATGTTTTTAACATGTACCATTGCAAAACTTGGTTGGATTAAGATTCCGTAATAAAATAATAGGATACCTTACATTCAACCAATTTATGTGGGGGGAGTCCAGAGGGCTGCAAGAAATTCTTTGAGAAAATGAACAGCGTCTTCAATATCGAGCACAGTTTCTACAGAGTAGCATACTTGCCTTCGTCGGTGCATCAATCTTCGAGAGAATCAAGTTATCTACATTTTATACTTGTTCGTAAGTAGGTAACAGAATTGCTCTTTCCTTGAACCAAGGTATAGTCTTACAACATTATTGTCATTAATTTTGGGATAAAAATTGTCGACCAATTCTTGAAGGTCATTAACAAAAGCGCAAAAGTTTTTTACTGTCGAGATTCTGCCATTGTATTGTGGTAGCTACCCATTCCTAATTTTGAGCAACAACTCTGCAAAAAGCCGTTTTCATGTGTAGACAATGAGACACTATGAGTGCAATGGTGGTGCAATCTTAGATAAGCGCAAAAATAGTGAAAAACGAGTAGGAACTTATTAAAATATTTGAAATACTCATTAAATTGAAATATTACAATGCGAATGAAAAATATAAAAGAATATAATTAAAATTTTAGATATATTTTTAACAGATCATGAATGCCCTGAAAATGAAGAATATACCGAGTGCGGCAACACCGGGTGTCAAAACACATGCTCCACACCCAACAACTCCCCCCTCTGCAGAGGGATCTGCACCGCGGGGTGCATCTGCGCAGAGGGATTCCTGAGGAACACTAAAGGCGTCTGCGTAAATCCTAAAGATTGTGGTAAGGACGCAAGAGTATTATTTCTAATCAATTTAAGTCCCTGTAAACAGCATCTCCAAATATGACGCAGGCCCTGAGAAATAAGATTCTGTTTTTAAACCGTCGATAAACGTCGGTAAAATTTTTTGTTGGTAACAAGCAGAAAGCTATTTATTTGATTTAGAAAACAACTTTCGAACGGTGAGATCTGAATTCGCACAGCTTATGCTTAACTTCTGAAATATAAATACAAAAGATAAATATTAATAAATGTATGATATGCCCCGCTGCTGCTGCAGCACCCAGTTGCGCTACATGCGCACGTTTCGGAAAGCCTGCAGCTTCCCGGGCCCACCCCACTGGAGATAAGGACTGCCCGGCGTACAAAGCGGCTTTATTGAAGGATCTCTCCACCATCGACTATGGCGTTTAATCATACGGAAAAAGATGGCGAGGCAGTTGCTGTTGATGTATTAAATATATTATATCAAAATGTGAGGGGTATTCGAACAAAGACCGTAAGTGTGCGCAATGAAATTCTAATCAATAATTATGACATTATTTGTTTTTCTGAAACATGGCTGAACTCAACAGTGTTTAGTGAAGAACTGTTTGATGACAGATATATAGTATTTAGAAGAGATCGTGAGTCAACCAAATCTGCGTCTAAAGAAGGTGGCGAAGTTCTAGCCGCCGTTTCTAAAAAACTTCTTGTGTCCAGAAAAACGGAATGGGAGAGTGACAATGAAGATTTGTGGCTTGTAATTAAGTCTCGTTCCAACTCGCTCATCTTTATTTGCATCCTCTATATTCCTCCTAGTGTAACTGTAGAAAATTATTGTAATCAGATTGAAAAATTAAAAGATCTGTATTTATAGTATTCAATTTCCAATTCACAGTTTATTGTTATTGGTGATTTCAATTTGCTCGAAATAAAATGGTTACCTGACAATTCATTTAAAAATAATGTACTTTCACCTTCTAATTTTTTTTATTTTTTTTGTATTAGGCAATTCACCCTAAAGAGAGTGCTATGTGCCGTTAAAGTTAAGGGAGATGGTTATAATTTTATGGGAAATCTATCCGGGAATAGGAAATCTCAAATATTGAAGTCATTCAAGTCTATGAACTTGTATAGAACTGAGAAAATGCGAGAATTGTTGAGAGAAAGTAAATAAGGAATACTAAGGGGAGATTGTTGGGTGATTTTTATAAGTAAACGATAAATGCCTTTGAAGGACGAATGATTTTTACAATTAAAGAAAACGTGATCAAGAGTCTCATTTTCCATGCCGCACTGGCAGAGTGGACTATTTAGGACCCGGATTTTAAACAAATGGGATGCAATGGAGCAATGACCAATTCTCATTCTCGAGATACAGGATATAAATCTTTTGGATTTTTTCTTGCCGTGGAACCAAGGTTTACTTGGAATATGATTTTGTATTCCAGCATAAAAAGCACCAGTTCGGGTTTTCGTATTAGTCCAATTTTCTTTCCAGGAGCGGATCATTTTATTTATTTATTTATTTATTTATTGTTGTTATACGCCCATAGGGGCTTTTACATAGATTATAAATAAGTTTTACATAAGTTATCGAGTTAGAATTTATACTAAGAGTTATAAAAGTGAAGAATTTTAAAAAAATATACAAGTAGTTTTTGAAGAATATGGCGTAAAGAAACATTTTAAACAACATAATATTTAACAATAACAAAGAACAAAATATAATATAAAACATTACAATAACATATCTAATCGTTAAATCTATTACAATAATTTGTATGATTCCACAAAGTGTTGGTTTAATTTGAATTTAAGATTATAAAGGGAATCATGGAATATATCTATAATACCACCAAACTTGTTGCCCAAATCATGCATCCTATTGGTAAGTGAGTTTGACTGATAGTTGGTTTTATATGTGTCGCAAAAGAATGTTGTATTTTGTCTAGTATTTCTTGTCGGTACATAGAGTTTAATAGCAGCAACGATGGCAGGGCTGTCAATAAGGTTGTTCATGACTCTGTATAATAAAATTAGGTCTGAAATGGTTCTTCTGTCAGACAGCGTAATTAAATTAAGTCCATTCATCAAATTTACATAATTAATGTTTTCTATTGGAATTTTAAGCTTGAAATTTAAGTACCTAAGAAATTTGTGTTGAACCCGTTCTAATTTGTTAGAGTGTACTTTATAGAAAGGAGACCAAATAGGTGAATTATATTCCACTTGGCTTCTAACTAGTGAAATGTAGAGTGTTTTCATGCAATCCAAGGACTTAAAATCAGTTAGGGTTCTACAAAGGAAGCCAAGAATCTTTAAAGCCTTATGAAAGAGACAGGCATATCTGAGTGAGACAGCATGACCGAGACGTATAAAAAGGCGTGTCTGTTGTAACTCGTCCTCTCTTTGCAACAACATCTCGAATACTGTACATTAGTAATAACACTAAATAAACCAAATAGTATGGAGTATCCAAACGACTATTATTTACATCTTATCTGAGTGATCGACACGGCAGATCACCACAGTTGGCGCAGCCGAAAAAGGAAGCTGAACGGCCGCAAAATTCTTCCTGGAGGAAGAACCGTAGCCGCAGCTGAAAGAACTACAGTTGGAGCAGCCGAAAAAGGAATCTGAACAGCTATTAAATTCTTCCTGGAGGAAGAACTACAGTTGGAGCAGCCGAAAAAGGAAGCTGATCAGCCATTAAATTCTTCCTGGAGGAAGAACCACAGTAGGCGCAGCTGAAAGAACCATAGTTTGGTTATAATCCCACCGAGCACCGCGGAAGGGATTATTGTCGCATAAAAAATAAAATAATTTGGGGGCAGCTTCACGGACAGTATCGGACATTGAAGGAGCATCAAGGCAAGGAACTGGTGAGGAGATTCAAGGCGCTGAGCTCAAGGAATCAGCAGCCGAGAAACCGGATGAAAAACGGATCCAGGCAGCTTGTACGGGGACCCGACACGGGAAGGCGTGGCGGTGGTGACCGGACGAGAAGGACGACCAGGAATCCGGACGGAGCCAGAAGACGGTCGGACGCGGAAGGGCGGCGATCGGCGGCAGCATCAATCATCAGATTCGTGAGTTGAGTGCTGTTTGTTGTTGTTTTTTCTGATTATTGGTAATCTGTGTGGAAATGGAGGGAGTGGGTTTACCCAGGTTTTGTCACCTTAGGGACGGGCTGGAGACGTTCGTGCTACAGTTTGAGCAGTTGATCCTCGTCAATGATGACAAATTTAAATCCGAGGATAAAAAGAGGGCGGTTTTAATATCCCACCTACACACAGACACGATTAATCTACTGATAGATTTATGTTTTCCAAAAAAAATAACAGAATTATCGGTTGAAAATATATTTTTGTTATTAGGAAACCACATTGGTGTTTCAAAGAATGTGTTTAAGGAACGTGGAAATTTTTTTGCGGCGAAACAAAAAGTTGGGGAATCTATAAATGATTATATAGCTAGGTTACGTTGTCTAACAAGATTCTGCAAATTTGAAAGCAGACTGGAAGAAAACTTAAAAGATATTTTTGTGACTGGTTTATTAGAAGGTCGTATTAAAGAAAAAATGTTTTTAGATGCAGAGAAGCTGACTTTAAAAAGTACATTAGAGTGCGCATCGGGAATGGATTCATTTCATAAAAAAATATTACGTGTATTAAATCCGAGAGTGTCGGGCTCATTTCTAGAAGTAAGAAAAATTTTAATAGTAGTGCAGGTAGGAATTATTCTACTTCACCGGCGCGGGCGAAAGACAAAAATGTTACAATTCCCAGAAAGAAATCAGTAGAACGTATACAACAGTTGAAGTGCAAATATTGTAATTTAAATAATCATGATTCCAGTAATTGTAGATTAAAAAACGTGACGTGTTTTAATTGCAAAAACAAGGGACATTTTAGTAAAAATTGTCGCGAAAAAAAACGGGAGGAAGTTTCATCTGTGTTTGTGAATGCAAGTGAAATAAATTCAAGGTTAACAAGAAATACCGATCCCATTTATTTATCGTTAAAAGTTAATAACGGTATCATCATAAAAGGATTATTTGACACGGGTGCAGGAATATCGATCCTATCGGATAAAGATTATTGGGAACATTTTAAAGATGTACAATTGAAGCCGAAGAATTTAACCCTGAAGGGTTACAATAATTGTAAGTTACAGTTACTTGGATGTTTAATTTTGTCAATTAATTTCAATGGTATTACTAAAATAATGGAATTTTGTGTTGTAAAGGATGGTTCAACCACTGTGCTAGGTAGAGACTTCGTAAAAGAATTTAACATTGGTTTTACGGGTTTCGAGACGGTTTCTTCACAGTTGAAAAGTGAAATACTCACGCATAATATTCACGACGTAAACAATAATAGTGTCGATACGTTAGTGCGTAAATATCCGGAGGTATTTTCAAGTAAACTAGGTAGATTCAATAAATTTAAAGTTCATTTAAAATTGAAAGAAAATGCAGAACCGAAATTCTGCAATCCGAGAAGTATTCCTTTCGCTTTGAAAGCGAAAGTTGAAACGGAATTGAACCGTTTACAGGAAGAGGGAATTTTAGTTCCGATTAGTTATAGCAAGTTTGCATCTCCTATCGTGCCCGTAGTTAAAAGCGATGGAAGCATTAGAATTTGCGGGGATTATAAATGTACTGTGAACCCACAATTGATTGTTGACAAATATCCCATGCCGAAGATAGAAGTTTTATTATCACAAATTTCGGGCGGAATAATATTTTCAAAAATTGATTTACGTCAAGCTTATTTACAGTTGGAACTAGACGAAGAAAGTATGGAATATACTACGATTTCTACACATTTAGGATTATTTAAATTCACTAGGCTAGTGTTTGGGATTAACAGTGCACCGGCAATATTTTGTAGAACTATAGCTTCATGTCTACAAGGTTTGAAGAAAACAGCGGTTTTCCTGGATGATATTATGGTTACAGGAGAAACGATAGAGGAACATAATGCTAATTTAAATGCAGTTCTTAATAGGTTAAAAGATTGCGGTTTGTGCGTAAATATTCAAAAGTGCAATTTTAACGCTTCATCGGTATGTTTCTTAGGGTTTGAAATCTCGAAGGAAGGGATTAAACCTATGGAAGATAAAACGAACGCAATTAGTAAAGTCGCGCAACCAAAAGATTTATCAGAGCTACGCAGTTTTTTAGGAATGGTAAATTTTTACCGATCTTTTGTGCCAAATATGTCTATGTTATTAGATCCTTTGCACAAATTATTGAAAAAAAATACGAATTTTGATTTTAATCAAGATTGCGTAAAAGTTTTTAATAAAATAAAATTAATTTTATGTGATAATCGAGTGTTAGCACATTACGATCCAAATGTTACTTTGAAGGTAGTTACGGACGCCTCAACGAAAGGTTTGGGTGCAACATTGTTACATGTGTATGAAAATAATTTACAAAGACCTATTTCTTTTGTTTCTCGTAAACTGACAGAAGCGGAAAAGAAATATTCAATTTTAGACCTCGAGGCTTGTGCAATTGTGTTTGCTTTTAAGAAGTTTTTCGAGTACATTTACGGAAGGGAATTCATTCTAGAAATAGATAATGAACCTTTATGTAGAATTTTTGGTGAAAAAAAAGGAATTCCTGTTTTAACTTGTAATAGATTACAACGTTATGGTGTAATTCTCTCATCTTTCAATTATAAAGTTCAATACGTAAAATCAACATTAAATTGTTCGGATTACTTATCTCGCGTACCTGTAGGAGACCCTGTTGAGGAAAATAATAACTTTGATTCAAGAATTTTGTGTTTATTCAAAAATAATAGCGAGATGCCAATAGATGTTGAGGAAGTTAAAGCAGAATCTAATACGGATAAATTATTATTAGAGATAAAAAATTATCTTAGAACAGGGTGGCCAAATAAAGTCAATAAGGATGATTGCAAATGGATTTATTGGATAAAAAGGAACGATTTATCAATAATTGATGATTGTATTTTCTGGAACCATAGGTTAGTAATTCCAATAAGTTTAAGGGATAAGATATTAAGCTTATTGCATAGATCTCATCTAGGGATTGCCAAGATGAAAGGGCTAGCTAGAGGCTATTTTTGGTGGCCAGGGATTGACAGTCAAATTGAATTTTTAGTTAGAGAGTGCGGAATTTGTGCGGAAATTCAACCATCACAACCCAAGAGTGAGTTAACTCCATGGCCGATAACGGAAGAAATTTGGAGTAGGGTTCATATAGATTACGTAGGGCCTATCGGAAATAAATATTTTTTGGTAATCATAGATTCAACCTCAAAATGGTTGGATTGCGTGGAAGTAAATTCACCTAACTCAGATAATACCATTAAAATCTTAAAGAGATTATTCAGTTATTTCGGTAGTGTACAAACCTTAGTTTCTGATAATGGAGCAGCATTCATGTCAGCAGATTTTAAACAGTTTTGCGAGAGAAATGGCATTAAACATTTAACAACACCTATAAATCATCCTCAATCAAATGGATTGGCAGAGAATGCAGTCAAAACGTGTAAAAATTTTTTAAAGAAAATATTGTTAGAAAAAAAATTTCAGTCAGGTTATAATGAGAAGTTAGAATGTTTTCTCATAGATTATAGGAATGCACCACACTGTACAACAGGGTTAGAGCCAGCAGTTGTAATGTTTGGTAGAAGGTTAAGGTCAAATTTGAATAATTTTATACCTAGAGGGGGGAAGGTAAAGGAAAATGTGATTGATAAAGATACCAAAATGAAAATGTCAAAATGTCAGGAAAATCAGAAATTCTATTATAAAAGGAATAACAAAGTATCTACGAATTTTAAGATTAATCAGAAAGTTATGGTTAGGGATTTTAGAGACCAAAACAATGATAAGTGGGTACCAGGGAAAGTACATAAACGTTTGGGAAATAAACTATATTTAATTGAGGTTAAATTGAATGATAAAATCATGTACTGGAAAAGACATTTTGATCAATTATCCAAACTGTGTGTATCATGGGAAAAGAACCCTAGTATTTTAATCCCTGAGTCTGAGACGAGGAGGCTATCGTTCGATGAGTACGATGTCTCCGACTTTGTTTCGGATGACAATCTAACGGGTGACCCTCTTTTTCCTTCCAGCTCCAGTGAACCCGTGGCGTCAACGTCGGGGAACTGGAAGGAGCGCCTTCGACCAAGGACAGAGAAATCAAAATAAGCAGCAGTCAACTCTCCGAATCAACATGGTTATAAATAAAAAAGAAAATGTTGTAAAATAATAATTAAATATGTGTATGTATGTTTTATAATTATTATTATGATAATCATGTTGTGTTACTGTCTGCTGATTTAAGTGTGGAGGGATGTGGTGAACGTATGTCTGTCGGTATGAAAGAGACAGGCATATCTGAGTGAGACAGCATGACCGAGACGTATAAAAAGGCGTGTCTGTTGTAACTCGTCCTCTCTTTGCAACAACATCTCGAATACTGTACATTAGTAATAACACTAAATAAACCAAATAGTATGGAGTATCCAAACGACTATTATTTACATCTTATCTGAGTGATCGACACGGCAGATCACCACAGTTATATCATCTATATGCGCTGTGAATGTTAAGTTTGATTCGAATATAACTCCCAAGTCACGAATTTGTGATACTGGTGTTAATTTAACATTATTTAAATTATATTCATGTAAGATATGAGAATGAGTTCTGGAAAATCGTATTACTTGACATTTCTCAATGTTCAAAAATAACATATTTTGTTCGCACCATTTAAAAAATTTATCTAAATTAGCTTGTAAAATTAGGCAATCATATATATTTCGTATTCTTTTAAACAATTTTAGATCATCTGCAAAAAGTAGGACTTGTACATCTTTAAATATGTTTACAATGTCATTAATGAAAATTAAGAATAATATTGGGCCAAGGTGGGACCCTTGCGGGACACCACTTGTGGCCTCGAATACATAGGATTCTATAAAATTAATCCTGACACAAAGAACTCTATTACTGAGGTAACTAATAATCCATGTCAATAAACTACCTTTGATGCCTAACAGTCGGAGTTTGGATATAAGAATATGATGTCGAACCTTATCAAATGCTTTACTGAAATCGGTGTATATAGAATCCACTTGTTGTTTCAGACTGAGCGATTCAGATATGTAATTATTGTAGATAGTTAAATTACTTAAGGTAGATCGACCTCTGATAAAGCCATGTTGGTTAGGAACAATAATATTGTTGATAGGTTTTACAATGGTATCTAATACTAATGACTCGAAAAGTTTGGGTAAAGCAGACATAATACAAATAGGTCTGTAGTTAGATATATCGCTTTTGTCGCCTTTTTTATGAATGGGCGTTAAATAACTCTTTTTCCACAGAGCCGGAAAACAGCCAGACGCTAAGGATTTGTTAAAAAGTTTATGTAAGGGATATATCAAACTATCAATGCAAGTTATTAAAAATATGGGAGGAATACCATCCGGTCCAGCAGATTTATTACTATCTAGTGCTTTTATGCTTCTTTCTATGGAATCTAATTTTATGAAACATTGACTTAGGTTTAATGACTCTTCCACTGACGTACTGGAGACTGCTTTGATGGGAATATCTTTGTCGTAGACACTTTTAAATGAGTCAGCAAAAAGATTAACTATACCCTCAATACTGTCGGCACATTTTTCTTTAAAGAACATGCTATTAGGATATCCACAGTTGTCTTTTCGTTGAGATTTAGTAAAATTCCAGAATTTTTTCACATTGTGATGATGTACCTCATTTTCAATTACGTTAACATAGTCACTATAGCACTTTATTGATAATTCTTTACATTGTTTTCGTAGTTTAGTAAATGCTATATAATCGTTAGAATTTCTGGTATGTTTATATTTTCTGTGGATACATTTTTTTTTATTAATTAAATTAGTTAGTTCCCTTGTAAACCATTTCGGATAATTAGATGATGTAAAGCTAACCTTGGGAACAAATTGTTCTATAGAGGTATTTAAAATCGAGTAAAAGTATTCTAATTGATCATTTATATTATTTTCCTCATCTAAAAAGGACCAATCTGTTTGGGCAAGGTACTCCGTAATATGATGGTATTCAGCTTTGGAAAAGTTATACGATGGGACACTTGTTTTTTTTGAAGATGTTAAAGGCCTATTTGTTATGATAATGTCCAACGGTGGGTGGTGTTGATCTAATGGTAATAATAATTCGTCGGATAGCTCAACCACTATTTTCGAATCACTTGAAAACACTAAATCCAACATTCGATTGTTAAAGTTGAAAATCTTGTTTGATTGAGTTAGTCCCAAAAATAAAGACATATCACGAATTTCACTACATTTAGCACACTGTAAATCGGCTTGGTTTGTAGCAGGTCCGTTGTCATCTTGGCTGGTCCAGTTAGGAAGGTTATAATCACCAGCAATAATGAATTTTGCTTTAGGATATTTGAATTTGAGTACTTCTATGTCCTCATTGTGATTTTTATACGTTTGCAAATCCGATGCAGGTGGGATATAGACACAGCCAATAATAATTTTTCCATTAGGTATATTGAGCAATACAAAAATTTGTTCAACACTTTTGTGTTTTACCGGTAATTTAGTAGATGATATATTCTTGGATACGCACAGCATCACACCTCCTCCGTTAGACTTTTTGCTCGTAATAGAATTTCGATCAGAACGATATGTGGTATATTGATGTAGGCCTAATTCTGACGAGCTGATATCAGCATTTAACCATGTTTCAGTTAAAAACAGAATATCGTGTGAGAAGATTGGGGAGTTAGTTTTAAGTTGGTGCAATTTTGTACGCATTCCCCGTACATTTTGATAATATCCTGTAAGTCTAGAAAATCTGTTCTGTTTGTTTTTTAGTTTTTTGCTTGGGTTTTGATGATTTTGGGAATTCCGTTGAAATGTTTGATTCGTAAATCGACTTCGCCCTTTTCTTTCCTCTCTTCTAATTCCTTCCAGAGGTCAGTTAAGTGATTTCTTTGTTGTAGTGTCCTGTCAGGTTTGATTATAATTCCATTGGACAGAGTAGTTTTGTTAAAGAGTATTAGTTTCGCCTGTTTGACTTCATCAAATTCTAATTTAATTGGCCTGGTTTTGTTTGGAATTTTACTTCCGAGCCTGTAAATTTTCACATCTTCTAGATTGAACTCGCTATTAATTTCACTAATAGCTGCTAATACCTTTTTTCCATCCTCCAAGACGCTCACTGTAGTTGAGTTCGAATTACACTCGGGGACGTTGAGTAAAATTATGTTCTTCGAGCGGGTCTTGCGTTCCTCTATCTCAGCGAGCACCTCACAAATTGGCGTTGTTTCCTGTGGTAATACTTTCTTTTCAATGATTTTTTCGAATGTCATAACTTTTCCTTCAAGAACTCCAACAGTTACTCCTAGGTCTTGCATAGTTCCAGATAGATTAGAAAGTTTACTGAGTATTTTTGCCATTTGGTCTTTTGTTATTTTTAAGACAGGATCGGTAATGGCATTGTGGATGCTATTAATCTCCTCCTTAGCTTTGTTTAGGAAAGCAATTGCTTCATTATTATTCATTTCGAAAGTTAAATTTAAATTTTTTTTTTTTATAAGAAAATAATATGAGTGACAACCCTGCTCGCAATGTACAGGTAATTAACTCAAGTAGGTAGCGGGAGCGTCCACAAGTGTTATCCAGTAAGTGCGAGGGAGAGAATACCTTATCCTGTTACTTGTTAGAGCGAGACGTAGGGAACACTGTGCACAATTGATTATTAAACAAATTGATTTATGAATTTTATAATAATGGTGAATATTTACGATGATTTCGAAATGATTATTAATAAATAACGTAGTGCACTAAATTATGTTGCAGTATACTGAAACTTGTTTAAAAACACTGTTTTTTTTTGTTCTATTTATAAGTTTCTAGTAAGACACAGAAAAAACTCGACAGCTGTCAGTGATATTTATTGTTGTGATGAGGAAGATGATATCATGTTGGAATTCTAAAATCTAAAGGATTAGAGCCAGAAATTGTTCCAAGTTTAGCTAGAGAATCGGCTTTCTCGTTACCCTCAATTCCTAAATGGCCAGGGACCCAAACCAATATGGTCTCGAAATTTAATTCATTTAAAGATTTAAGGGTGTTTCTGATATTATAAATAATATAGTCTTCTGGTTTATGGATATTTGAGGAAATTTTCAACACTGCGCTTAGTGAGTCAGTGCACAGTAAGGCTCGTCGAATATTGAAAAGCTGGATTTGGCTCAAAGCTTGTTCAATTGCGAAGCATTCTGCAGTAAATATGGAAATTTCTTTAGGCAATTTATAAGACAAATCTAAATCGAATTCGGGAATGTGTACCGCAGCTCCACAATCTTTGTTATCAGACTTAGAACCATCTGTGTAAATTAGAGAAAATTCTGGAAACTAAGAAGATGTAATGTTTTAAAATTTTTCCTCAAAATTTTGATTAGATGAGGTTAAAATATCAGTTCGGAAGTCTGAAGTTATAACGTTGGGGATATAATTGATAGAATCAAATGGGATGGTGAAAATAGGAAGGATAGGATCTTTTTGTAGATTTTGGAGGGAAGAAGACAGAGATTTGAATGAAAGAAAACTTTTTAGAAGGAGAGGAAGTCGATTTTTATCTGTCGATCTTTTTTCGTTATTTAAGTAATTGAACAAATAATCAAGGCTTTGTTCTAAAGGGTGACGCGATATAGAAAAAGATTTAAAAATATATTTATCAGCTAGGAATTGTCTCCTTAAAATTAAGGGGGGATCAACACATTCTACCTGGAGAGAATTAATTGGAGAAGATTTCATCGCTCCAATAATTATTCTGAGCGCTTTGGACTGAATTCTTTCAAATTTTTTCTCCAAATATTTAGGAAGAGGATCAAAAAGAAATGTTCCATAATCCAAATGGCTTCGCACTAGAGCACCATACATTAATTTAAGAGTAGTAGGATGAGATCCCCACCACACTCTGGAAACAGCTCGCATAATATTTAGCCCCTTTTCACACTTAGCCGAAATGTTCTGAATATGCGGGAGCCAGGAAAGTTTATGATCCAAAAGTAGTCCAAGAAATTTAATTTGCTTAACGATTTGAAGAGGGACATTATCAAAGTAGACAGAAAAGGGTGGTATTTTTCTTTTGCGCGTAAAAGCCACTACTTTGGTTTTAGAGGTAGCTAAATTCATCCCATTTGTCAACAACCAAACTTTAATATTATATAAAGCCAAATTCAATTCCTTCGCAGCGCGCGATAGATTTTTGTGTGATAAATATATAAGGAAATCATCAGCAAAATAAAGTCGCTTGATAGATGAAGGAATTACACTGTCTAAATCACTTATATATATATATATTAAATAATAATGGACTGATTACGGACCCCTGAGGTAACCCCTTCCATAGTATGCGATTTATAGTTTTTGAGGAAAAGTGGATAATAATGGATCTGTCTGTTAGTAAATTAATAATAAATTGAACTAGTTTTAAGGGAATTTTTACTTTAATTAATTTTTCTTTCAAAATGTTAATTAATACATCGTCGTAAGCTGACGAAAGATCAAGAAATGTGGCCAGAGTGCAAGAATTAAGGGACTGAGATATACGGATGTCTGTTGTTAACACACTTAAATTATCTATGGTTGATTTCTTTTTCCGGAAGCCATATTGATTAGGAGAGATAATTCTGTGATTTTCAACAAACCATTCCAATCTGTTCTTTATCAAGTGTTCTGCTACTTTCATTAAACATGACGAAAGAGCAATAGGACGATAGGATGAGATTTCAGATGGATTTTTGCCAGGTTTTAAAATCGGAAGGATTTTTTGAAACTTTCCAGACTTCCGGAATAAATCCCGTTTCGAACATGTAATTAATTAGGGATAAAAAATATTCAACCGACATGTCTGAGAATGCTTTAATGAAACTATATAAGATTCCATCAGGGCGAGGAGAATAGTCTGGAAGGGAATTGATTACTCGATTTAATTCACTTATTGAGAAAGGAGAGTCCAGCCAGCTAGAGTGAGATGGATAAGAAATAAAGGAAGGCATTTCCTCACATCTGGCAACTGACGGAGGAGCTATCTTATCAGCAAAACCTATAATAATTTCTTCTGGAATATGTTTAGAACGCTGCGGAGTATATGACGAACCGAATTTTTTTTAAATTGGACCATACGGATGACTGGGGAGATTCAGGAGACAAGCGTTCACAGAATTTTCGCCATCCAGACCGCTTTTTGTTTTTCAAAACGCGTTTTGCTTCTGTCTGGGCGCGTTTCACAGAAAGGTAATTTTCGAAAGACATACATTTACGGAAAATGGAAATTGCTTCTCTTCTGGATTTAACGACACTAGTGCATTCTTCATCCCACCATGGGGTGGAATGTTTTATCTTAATGTTAACATTACGTTTTTTAAGTGTTTTTTCTGCAGCTTTTATTATCATGTTAGGAAATAATTCACATTGTAAACTAGTGTTGACAAGGGAAGACTTAGATGCTTGAACAATGGAGTCTGATTCTGAAGAAAAATTTCTCCAATTCGCGTCTTTCGTTTTAAATTAAAAACTATTGTTTATCGAAAAGGAATGCGTGGAAGATAGATGGTGGAAGGTAATTATTATAGGAAAATGGTCACTGGAAAGGAGATCTTTAAGAATGTTCCAAGAACATATGGGAATCACCGAAGATGAGCAAAGAGATAAATCGACTGCACTTTTCCGATGTTGAGGGGCAGTGAAACGAGTTGGAGATCCATCATTTAGTATACATAAATTATAGGTATCCATAAAATCTAATAGATTATGGCCAGAACGGTTTGTTAACTCACTGCCCCAAGAAGGAGAATGAGCATTGAAGTCCCCAAGTATCATATACGGGGGACGAATCTGGGATATAAATGTTGACCATTCGTTTTCAACAAAAATTGTAGAGGGAGGGATATATATTGATAGTAATGTAATATCAGATATAACAGCAGCTACTATTTGAAATTTATTGGAGAGAGTGTGGAAAATAATTTGTTTAAAAGGGATAGAATTATGTATAATAAGAGCAGTGCCACCTTTGCCATCCAGTCTATCATGTCTTAGACAATGATATCCAGGAATATTAAATTGGTATGAGGGTTTTAACCACGTTTCGGAGATGGCAGCAACTGAAATATTATGTTCATCAAGTAACTGTATACTGAACATCAATTTTGTTGGCGAATAGACTTCTACTATTCCATTGAAGTATTTTGCTCATTTGCGGATACATCGGGAAGGCTAGAGAGTAAAGATTTCATATAATCGGCAGCGTTGGACGGTACTTTATTGTTATTTGAAAGGATCGTAATTAATAGGGTAATTAAAGTTTGAATAAAAGAAGAATTTTCAATCGTGACTTTAGGGAAGATATCGGAAGTGGAACAGTTTTTTAAGGCAGTCCCATTGAGAGCCTGGGATTTATTATTCCCATTCGGGTTAAGTAAAAGTTCATTATGTAGTTTTTTATCGAAATAAGGAATAAATTTTGGATTAGATTTTATCGGTTTGAAAATTGTTTCTTTGTGGGAAGATGATAGAGGGGATTTAGGGGAAGAAAAATGAAAGAGAGAAGCGTTAGACGTTATCTCTGCAAAAGATTTTTTTGTAGGAGGGAATAATTTAGAGGCCTGAAAGTAGGAAATATTGTCTGCAGCCATTGACTGTTTGATATTTCTCTGTCTAGATAACTCTGGAAAGGCCACACTGCAGTATGGTTGCCCTTACAATTAATACAAATAGGGTTATTCGTTGTATTTTGACACTGTTCAAAGGGATGATCCTCTCCGCAATGGAAGCAACGAGGAGGGGAACGACAAATAGGTTTTGAATGGCCAAAACGGCAACAGTTGAAACATTGGATAGTCGGGAATCTGTATATTTCAACGGGAAGAGCGTTATAATAAATAAATACACGGGATGGTAATGTTTGACCTTCGAAAGTAATAACAACGGATTGGGAAGGTTTCCATATAGTGGTGCCGGTGGAAGTATCCTTAAAATTCAAACGACGTGCTTTTTAAACTCTTAGTTAATTGAGAGTCATTAAGAGCATCTACTATTTCTGTTTCTGATAGATCGGTTGGGATACCTTTTACTCTGCCCATTCTGGTTAAATTGAATGTAGGTATGAAAGATTTAAATTTATTATTTGAAAGAGAACCTATTTTTTTAACAAAATCATTAGCTAATGTGGCTGATTTAAATTCTATGGATAGTTTGTATCGACCTTCCGGTTTTATTGATCCATTTATAATACCGAGGTTATTGAGTTTTGAGCTAAAAATTATTTTACCAAAATCCAGGGGATGAATTATTTTCCCCTGTTCAGTCCTTTGGACATTAACAATAAATGGAGCTGAAGATGAAATAGAATACATAAGCTCAATGGCTTTTGCTTCTGGAGGAATGGTATCATTATAACTTCCATGAGAGATTGGGGCTTCGTTTGATTGTGAAAGAGATTTAATTTAAGGAGGTACATTAAGGCAAAGCGGAGGACGTCGTTTTCGTGAAGGAAGGGTTACAGAAGTCTGGGTATCATCAGTATCGTAGTCGTCTACAATATTAGAAATGGGTTCAGGGTCCGGAGGTCGATTTTCATCTTCCTCCATTTCAACAAATTTAAAAAAAAAATTAAACAATAATTATTATTTTAGAAATAATAAATGATAGAAATAATACACGCAACTTCGTCGCAAACCAATAACACAAACAAAAATAATGAATACGAAAAGGTAACAATAAATAAATCTTATCTGTACGCCGCGCCGCCGTCAAAGTAAGCCGTCAAACACAGAGCACTGGTAAACACGACACCCACCTTCTAATTATAAAAGCATGAAAGCACACAGTCTTGTCAACCTTTCATCAATTTGCAACTTGTATCAATTCAATAATGTACTAAATACAAATGAAAATTTATTGGATCTTGTTTTCTCTGATAAAGTTAACATAGATATACATATAGCACCAGGCTTAACCAAATTGGATCAATATCACCCTTCATTTGAAATAATGGTGAAACAAAATAAAGATCAATTTTTAGAAATCAATAGAAGTGACTCAAAATATAACTTCAGGAAGGGAAACTTTCATGAATGTGGACAGGATCTATTATCTTTTAATTGGATAACTCTTTTTAAAAATGAAAATGTGAATAGTATGGTGATCTTGTTCTATGAAAAATTATGGGAAATAATTGACAAACACTTTATAAAATATATTACTATAACAAAAAATCAATATCCTATCTGGTTTAATCAGCAATTGATTGCTCTTCTTAAAGATAATATTCCTCCTTTCTTTGTCAGTTGCTTTGCAAACTCTTTATGTTTACCGCTTTTTATAATTTTAATGCATCCCTAACCACGGGAACTTTTCCTGATCTGTGGAAAAAAGCACATGTGGTACCAGTATTAAAATCGGGAAACCAATCTTTAGTAAAAAATTATAGACCGATCAGTATATTATCCTGTTTTGCTAAGGTTTTTGAATCTCTGATATATAAAAATATTTTTTCGCATTTTAAGCCCCTTCTCTGCACTAGGCAACATGGGTTTGTTCCTCAAAGATCTATTAACTCAAATCTTTTGGAATTTTGTAATTATGTATGTAATTCTTTTAATGAAAGATTACAAGTAGATGCAATTTATACTGATTTCCAAAAAGCTTTTGATAAAGTTAATCACTCCATCTTATTAAAAAAACTTGAACAAATAGGAATACATGGAGATCTACTTCGCTGGGTGAAATCATATTTGTATAACAGAACTCAATTAGTTCTTATTAATGGATACAAATCATCCCCTATAATTGTAACTTCCGGTGTACCACAGGGTTCAAATCTTGGCCCCCTGCTTTTTCTTATATTCATAAATGACCTTGGCTCGAAATTAAATTGTGATTATGCTTTTTTCGCCGATATTAAAATTTTTCGTAAAATCAAGTCTGTTTCCGATCATCAACTGCTTCAAAACGACCTCGACACACTTAATAACTGGTGTACTGTCAATGATATGCACTTAAATGTTGAAAAATATTACATTTTAAACTTCACTAAAAATAGAATTATAAAGGATTTTTCTTATGTCATTAATAATTCTCAAAAAAGTATCTTCAATAAGAGATCTAGAAATCACTCTTGATTCTAAATTCATATTTGATGTACACATAAACGACATTAAGTGCAAATCATTAAAAATGATGGGATTTATTCACAGAATATGTAAACCTTTCCAAGATCCTCAATCAATTCTAACTCTTCACAATGCCTTAATTAGAAGTAAACTTGAATATGGAAGCTCTATTTGGAATCCACATTACTGCAAATATGAAAACATTGTAGAATCCATTTTAAAAAATGCTAAGAATGTTATTCTTTAAATGTGGATTACATGACCATCTAGGATCATATGACGTACGTCGTGCTTACTTCAAGATTGATACACTTAAAACTAGAAGGCAATTGACTGATCTCATATGTTTACATAAAATTATTCACGGTCAACTTGATACTACATTATGTCTTAGCAATATTAAAATAAATGTCCCCAATTCGCATTGTTTAAGACGCCATAATATTTTTCACCTGAATACATTTATAAATAATATCGCCTACTTTAGCCCCCTGACCCAGATGTGTCGACTGTATAACAAGATAGAGTGTGCTGAAATAGATATTTTCGTCGATAATTTGTACGGATTCAGATAAAAAGTTCTGGCACTATTAAAAAATATTAGCTAATTCATTGTGTCAATTTTCTCTCTATGTATACCTCTCGTATTTCTTATGCCTCTTACCACTTGTAATAATGTATAATGTAATGTGTTACTTGAGCGAGCTTGTATATGATTGTGTATTTTATTTTTATTTTTTGATGTTTTTGTTTTCTAATTGTATGTATCTGTATTTAATTGTATGAATCTGTATTTAATTTTTTTGTATCTTTATTTAATTGTAGATTTTTGTAATTCTACAATAACTGAGTTTTTATAAGCGGATTGTTCTCACGTAAGTGTGATCATCTATAAAACCCAGTATAAATAAATAAATTATATATTCAGATCCACTGTGCGCTTTTAAGCGTTGAAATACATGAACGACGTTTATCAAAAAAGGACACTGTTTCAGAAAAAAAACTGTTAAAATATACATAGTAATTGTTTAACATACTGCTAGGTGGATGGAGAACGGAATTCAAAGATGGTCTGGAAATAGACTTTGCCTTTGGGGCAGGCCAAACATAACTATAATTAGTTATGTATGTCTGGATCCAGACATCGACTGCTTTTCTTTATAACGGGCGTGGGTTTTGTTAGGTGTGTGGTTTCATGATGTAGGTAAGTAGCTGGGAAACGGAATTCAAATAATATTATTTATTGTTATTAAGTTTAATTTGTAGAACTCCATTTGATTTTATTTTTTATATATTCAATAATATTGAAATTAGGTTTATAAAAACAGTTTATTTTTAAACAAGTTCTGCTGTGTAGTTATTATTACGCGTGACAGCTGTTTCGCCCTCTGAAGGCATTATCAAACTGTGGGTAGCCCACTTACAGACGATCATTTATATTATTTCTAGGTAGGTATTTTAATTTCAATTACTGATTTCTGAGTAAAATATTAGAAATTATTAATGGTTATTACCCTAGTAAAGTTTCCCCAATTAGTGTAATGTTAAAATTTGACTGAATGTCTTTATGTTAGTTATTCCCAAACGATGACTCATAGGGTTATTTTAATAAGAACATATAAGATCTTTTAAAAATAATAATAAAATACAATCTCAATTTGCCAAACATCTCCTAGATGAAAATCACTCACTTAATGATAATAATAAACAAACTCCGTTACACGTACAAAATAAAGGCCGTAAACTGAATCTTTTAGAGCAGTTAGAAATTAACAAAAACTCTAATAATCCGAAAGCTATTCTAATTAATGAACAAACAAATATAATTCGTTCACCCCTACTAGATATCTTCAAACCTAGTGCAAATATGAGTGCACTAGGAAGTACTTAATTATGATATTAAAATCACCCTATGAGTCATCGTTTGGGAATAACTAACATAAAGATATTCAGTCAAATTTTAACAATACACTAATTGGGGAAACTTTACTGGGGTAATAACCATTAATAATTTCTAATATTTTACTCAGAAATCAATTAAGAAATCAGTAATTGAAATTAAAATACCTACCTAAAAATAATATAAATGTATCGTCTGTAAGTGGGCTACCCACAGTTTGATAATGCCTTCAGAGGGCGAAACAGCTGTCACGCGTAATAATAATTACACAGCAGAACTTGTTTAAAAATAAACTGTTTTTATAAACCCAATTTCAATATTATTGAATATATAAAAATTCCAATAATCTTTTTCAGAATGCCTTATAATACACGTTTTTAGGAGCAAATACACATTACATCTCTATGTACAATATTATAAAATAACAAGATGACTAACCAAGGACCTACCTTTGCCTAATAGGTTTATACTAGCTAAAAAACTGCCATATGATTGCACTACGTCGCGGCGTTCTTAAAAAGAACATGGCTTCACCCTCTTTACTCGGGTTTAACACTCGTTCTTAAAATCAAATAGAAAACACCACGACCATCGCGATCCTATCGAGCGGGTGCCCAACCCGTTTCGGTAAATTCGCAAGAGTGAATTGTTTCCGCTGTCCGCCTTCCTGCTACTTGTTGCCATAGGTATAGACAATAGGAACATAGACTAACACAATAGTTCTTACTTTAAAAACAACGGAGTCGCAAATTTGCATGTTATGAATTATAATTCTACACCAACAATATTCTTATTAAATAAAATGTACCACCATAATAAAGCTTGTGTGTATGGAGATTTTATTTTTAAAATATATGTTAAAGTATTCAGTGTGTGTTTTTATGGTGAAATTAAATTTTTTTGATGTTATATATTAACTCCACACAGGAGGCCCTGAAGAAAATAATTTCCCTCAGGGCCTATGTCATCTTTGGGGATGCTGTGTGGAGGGTCTTTTTGTGGAGAGGAAGGAGTGAACATGGGTCTTGAAGAGTCCCATGTTGTAGGAGGGAGGAAACACAGAGGCCGGCAGTTCGTTCCACAGCCGAGCTGTTGAACTTAAGAACGAATCGTAGAAGCGACCCGTTCTCATGTGACAACTGTGTACAAATGTTGGGCACGCGTTTGGCGTGTATCCCGACTACGCACCGGTGCCGAAGGGATCAATGACGCTAGTTCCTCAGAGCATCTTCCATTGTAATACCGATAGAACAAGGACAGCATACCTACCTGACGCCTGTGCTCTAAAGATTGCAGTCCGTTTGTTAAGATTGGGGAATCTATCAAACGGACCGCCCGTTTCTGCGCAGAGTCTAGTGTTATGTCTATTTCGGATACTTTATAGTAAAGCATTAAAAAAACATTACTACAAGATATTTTATAGTTCAATTGGCCCATTTTTTTATATCTCGAAGTTGGAAGAATTAATGTTTGTATGAGTTTTCTACTATTTTTAAATGGTGCAGTTTTATTTAAAATTTTATCTCTGTAAATTTGTAATGTTGCATGGTAGAAGTAAAATTCAATTAGTTTCGTGATTTTAAATTTTTTAAGCAAAAGTAGAAAATTTGGGTGAGATATTAGCTATTGTAGATTTTTTGGTTATCTGTGCGAAAAAAAAAAATGGTTATTTTCATTTGACTGTCTGTAGTATCTACAAATCATTTTTTAATATGTGGACCATAAAATGTCACCATAAAAGCATCGGTCTCTTCTTCGTATGATGGAGGAGAATTATTAGTGTAGGTCAAAGTGCAATGAATGCAGATAATATTTAACGGTAGTGAGAATCAGTTGAAACTAGTAAAGGGGAAATTCTTTTACGATATGGTCTGGGGTTTATCAGATAAAAATATCAATAAGATAATACAAAATACATAACGAATTATTAATTAAATATTTGTACGAAATCTTATGAATCCAGATACCTGCAGGGCAAACGAGGTGTTCAGTGCATGCGGTAAACACAGCTGCCTGAGTACTTGCGCACAGCCAGATCTCATTGAGAGGTGCGACTACATTCCAGGGTGCTATCCAGGTTGCATCTGCAACGAAGGATTTCTCAGGGATTCCGGCGACTGCATCCCCAAAGAAAACTGCAGTAAGATATTTTGATGATGTACATATGCAATGAATCTATTGAAAACAAGGGAAAATATGATGGAGGAGAATTATTGGTGTAGATCAGGTGCAATGTGTGTAAATAATATTTAACGGTAGTGAGAATCGATCAAAACTATTGAAGGGGACATTCTTTCACGATATGGTCTGGGGTGTGTCAAATAAAAATATCAATAAAATAATTTACAAGGAATTATTAACTAAATATTGTACAAAATCTTATGAATCCAGATAGCTGCCCGGTCAACGAGGTGTTCAGTCAATGCGGCAACCACGGCTGCCTGAGTACTTGCGCAGAGCCACATCTCATTGAGAGGTGCAGCTACTCGCCAATTTGCTATCCCGGTTGCATCTGCGACGAGGGATTCCTCAGGGATCTTTCCGGCAACTGCATCCCCAAAGAAAACTGCAGTAAGATATTTTGATGATGTGCATATGCAATGAATCAATTGAAAACAAGGGACAATATGATTAAAAGTTTGTCCTAACCAATTCTGATACAAAAATACATATACTACTAAGCGCTGAGGTGATATCTCACACAAGCGGGGCTATACAAATTGTACATTAAATAAATAATATTTGGTATAGCACCGTTTTTGTGAATATTTGCCTCAAATGAGCTGTTTACCTACATTATTTTGCTCACTTAAGTTAGACGTGTCATAACTGTCGACTTTGAACACAACCACTGTTTCGCAATGACGAAAGATTGACATGTTTTATTAAAAAGGTTTAATCTTTAACTTGATGAAGGAAAGCCTTTTCCATTTCCTTTCTAAAGTTAAAAAGGAATTAAATTTAATATTTTATGTCAAACTACCCTGTAACTGCCGTTTACAGAAGAAAGTTTTTACGTAAAAATAATTTATGTAATAGTAGGTAGACACTAATCCCCCGAGACGAGAAGTTTTTATAGTGTTCCTAAAATGTCATCAAAATATTCAGCTTACCTTGAAACATAAATTGTTTTAAATTATTTAAATGTTTGAAGCGTGCGTAGAAAACGAATCTTACTCTGATCGCGGAAAGTGGATATGCGAGAACAGCTGTGCCCAACCGAAGAAGTCAACATTCTGTAAGACAGAAGCGTTCCCTGGCTGTGGATGCAAGGACGGGTACTTGAGGGTTAAAAATATGTAATTTTTTAAACAAGCTGCGGTTATGCGGCCCGCGAACAATTTGTAATAATATAAATTATATGATGAATTAATCTTCCTGCTAAAAAGGTTTTGCATTACTGCCTTACCTAAAAGTTGGGGCGGAGACAAAGCAGATTTAAAAAAAAATGATTTGCTTTGTATGGCACTGCAATAAGTGATCTGCGAATGCAATCATTCCTGTATTCAATATTTTATAAACCTGTCCCTTTTTAAAAACTCCAAGTTTTTGACCTTGGCGCGCCGTTGAGTTTAGTAGAACGATAATAGACTAATAGAAATAAACCAGTTTTATTTTGACACGGGGTATCAGATTTGACTTAGAATCAAAGGAAAGAATTAAAAATATAAGAATGTAATGAAAATTTTAGATATATTTTGAACAGATCATGAATGCCCTGAAAATGAGGCATATTCCGAATGCGGCAACAACGGGTGTCAAAACACCTGCGCCAATCCCAACATTGCCCCCCTCTGCAAAGGGATCTGCACCTCGGGGTGCATCTGCGCGGAGGGATTCCTGAGGAACACTAAAGGAATCTGCGTAAATCGTAAAGATTGTGGTAAGTACGTAAGAGTATTATTTGTAATCAATTTAAGTCCCTGTACACAGCATCTCTAAATGTGACGTAGGTCCTGAGAAATAAGATATATTTTTTAAAACGTCTATATGTAAAGGTAATAATTTTGTTGGTAACAAGCAGAAAACTATTTATTTGATTTAGCAACAACTTTCGAACGGTGAGATCTGAATTTGCACAGCTTATGCTTAACTTCTGAAATATAAATACAAAAGATAAATGTTAATATATGTATGATATATTCAGATCCACTCTTGCTTTGAAGCGTTGAAATAAGTGAACGACTAATAAAGAATTTGCTTTGAAAATCAACAACAATTTTTGTTCAGGATCTTAACTTCACTCTCCTGACAGAGCAATCCGGCGTGGTGAGTCACCAGATTCCAAGGAAGTATGACTGGAGTAACTCTTCAATAATAACTCCAGCTCTCGAATAATGGTCTTTATTTTAACAATAAAAAGACCCGTAGGGCAGCTCATGTACGGTGAGCCCAATATTGCTATCTCTCTCCGCGGTTTTATAAACCACATGTAAGTGAAAACCTGACAGCTCTGCCGTTTTGCCAAAACGACCCGCCCAAGACGGATGGTAACAAGAGAAGAACGATTAAATCCGTAGCAATACGAAATTGCCCCGGCAATCGCTAACACAAAAATAAATGTTGCCACACCCATAGGGTGACAAGCACCAATATTAATATTTCAGTACCTGAAATCTTAACATATTCCCGCCCCAAAACGAGTATTAAGGAATAGTCGTTTTTCATAAAATAATGTAGGAAGAGATTGCAACATTGGTACTCAGAATTTACCCAACAGGTTCACATACAAAAATAAACAATATTCAATACATGGATATCAAAATAATAACAAAAAACTTATAACAACGTATATAACCCTATGTCAGACTTGACATTAAAAAATAAAAGTCTAATAACGTAGAAACTTCTGGTGCGCTGCACCCACTTATGAGAAAATATCTTATCACTTGGCACTGTTGAGCCTGACGGCATTTTGATTCACACATAACATCACTTTTAGTGTTGTAATTGGTTCTTAATCCAGGTTGGAGGAAGGATCCTCCATGGGAAGTAGACAGAGCTGTGTCACGGCTCTTTTGGTGACACCTCTGGCCGTCCTCAAGGAGACGACGCGGACGCGTCCGTCTTGACCAGGGTGGATCTCCGTCACTCGTGCCATCCTCCAGTACTGCGGAGGTAGTTGGTTGTCTTTGATGATGACCATGTCACCAGGCTGTAAACTGCGTTGACGTCCTTCTTGCCATTTGACTCGGTTCTGCAATTCTGCTAGGTATTCCCGGCTCCATCTGTGCCAAAAAGATTGAACAACGGTAGACATCTTTTGGTAAATATTAAGCCTGTTTGTAGGCAGATGATGGATATCAAGCTCAGGCAATGCTAACAGGTTGTCGCCAATAAGGAAGTGTGAAGGAGTGAGTGCGTTTAAATCATTTGGATCTGATGATAATGGAGTCAGAGGACGGGAATTTAAACAAGCCTCAATCTGTATTAGTATGGTATTCATGCCTTCGTATGTCAAAACAGTTGACCGCATTGCCTTTTTTAAATGTAATTTAGTCATTTTAACTGCACTTTCCCAAAGTCCACCGTGATGCGGTGAGCGGGGAGGCAAGAAACTCCAGCTAATATTCTGCTGGGCTAAAAAATTATGGATATCCTTATCAGATGCCTTCAAAAAATCAAATAGTTCAGTAAGTTCCCTATAACTACCTGTAAAGTTAGTTCCATTATCACTAAAGAGTCGTGAGGGTTTACCCCTCCTAGCTATAAATCTTTTCAATGCATTCATAAATGCCATTGAAGTTAAATTAGTCACTAATTCTAGGTGAATTGCCTTTGTTGAAAAACAAATAAATAAACATATGTAAGATTTTACACTCTTAGCATTTCTGGTTAAACCAGATTTAATTAAAATTGGACCTGCATAATCTATGCCGGTTACATAAAATGGTCTTTGGATTCGGAATCGGTCAGCAGGAAGGTCACCCATGAGCTGGCGACACTCGCGCGGACGGACTCGGAAACATACAATACATTTATGCAGTGCTCGCTTTACTGCGTTTTTACCAAATATTGGCCAAAACCGTAAACGCAGTAATGCGAGCAGAGCATTACATCCTAAATGCAAATTCTCATAATGCAGATGGGTTATTATTAAGTCAGTCAACTTATGATTTTGTGGTAACAAAATTGGATGTTTTTGAGAGACCGAGGTAATATCAGATTGTGATAGTCGACCTCCAACACACAATAACCCATCCTGCATAAAAGGATTTAGTGCCTTTACCTTGCTCTGCCTAGATACAAATCTTCCATTACTTAAAGAAGCTATTTCATCACGAAATGCGAATCGCTGAGCGTTCAAAATCATTACATGCATGGCATGTTCCAGTTCGATTACAGAAAGCTCGTCGACCCGCATCGGTTTTCGTTTAGAACAGTTATGTATGAAACGTAACATATAAGCAACTACGCGCCTCAGTCGTCTTAATGAAGAATAATTATTAAATATTTCCCAATCGACAGGACTACTAGTAACCAAAACTATCCTCGCCGTTTCTGGCAACTCCGTGGGAGTATCAAATGTAGAACGTGGCCACTTATCCTCGTCGGACGTGAGCCATGGTGGTCCTGACCACCATAATGAAGATGATTTCAACTGCTGAGATGTTATTCCTCTGGAAATTATGTCAGCTGGGTTTTCAGTTGAACAAATGTGACGCCATATAGCGCCATCACCTTCACGTTGTATTTCTGATACGCGGTTAGCAACAAAAGTAGTCCAACGATACGGTTCTCCTGCAATCCAAGCCAATGTTATTGACGAATCACACCACAAAGTGGTGTCAACTGTTACTTGGAGAGCTGCCGTCACCCGCTTCATTAATTTAACTAATAATTGTGCTCCACATAACTCAAGACGTGGTAACGATAAATTTTTTAGTGGGGCTACACGAGATTTAGCGCATATTAACTGTGATTGGTGAATGCCGTGTTCATCGGTAGATCTTAAATACAGACAAGCGCCATATGCTACTTGAGATGCATCGCAAAAACCGTGTAAGCTAAAAGATTTTTTATTGAAGCAGAAAATTTTCCTCGGTACCCGAATATGATTTGCTTTACTGAGACTCAGCGTGTAAGTCTGCCAGGCCAATAAAAGGTCATTGGGTAGCTTGTCATCCCAGGATGTTTTTAGCTTCCACAATCTTTGCATAATTATCTTACCGACAATGATTACTGGGCCTACCAGTCCTAAAGGGTCAAAAACTTTTGAAATTAATGATAAAACTTGACGTTTTGTTACTTCTAACTTTGAGTCTATGTTTTCTACCTGATAAGTAAACTCATCAAGTTTGGTGTCCCATATTAATCCTAGAATCTTAGCTTCATTGGATTCATTTGGCAATAATTCCAAATTATCTTTAGAATCATTAATTGAGGGTGCATTAGACCTCCATTTTCTAATCTCCATGCCTGCTGTAGCAAGCGCATTAATGATTTGGGATTTAAGCACGTGACAAGTATCAATGGAATCACTACCAGAAAGAAAATCATCTACATAAAAATTTTCCTTAAGGGATTTACTAGCTAATGGATGAGTAAATGAAACGTCATTACCTAGCTGGTGCAGACAACGTATTGCTAAATAAGGCGAAGGAGCCAAACCATATGTCACCGTGTTTAGCGTATAATGTTTCAAACAATCCTCCGCATCCCTTTTCCATAATATACGTTGGTAATTTCTGTGTTCCGGGTTGATATTAATTTGGCGGTACATCTTTGCAATATCTGCGGTGACTGCATATTGATGTTTTCTGAAAAATACCAAGTGACAAAATATATCATTTTGAATGGTGGGCCCAATCATTAGAGCGCGATTCAAAGAAATCCCTCGAGCGGGTTTAGCCGACCCGTCAAAAACAACACGAATTTTAGTAGTTGTGCTTGCTTCTTTAAATACAGCGTGATGTGGTAAATAATAAGTAATTTCATCGCGTTTTGGAGGTTCACATTCAGTCATGTGACCTAACGCAAGATACTCATCAATAAATTCCGAGTATTGTTCCTTTAAACTAGGTTGTCTTAAGAATTTCCTTCCCATTGACGCTAATCTACCTTTAGCAATACTAAATGAATCTCCTAATTGAGATAGGTTAGATTTAAACGGTAAGTTGACTACAAATCTACCGTTTGCATCGCGTTTATGCGTGCCTTCGAAAATCCTTTCACATTCACTATCTTCCAGAGAGTGATGCTTACTATTTTCGGTTTCTTCAACCTTCCAAAACCTTTCTATTTGGTTCTGCAAAGAATTTAATGAAATATGACAAACTTTAACTGGCCTCGTATTATGACGACTCTGTACAGCTCCTGATATTATCCAGCCTAGCTCCGTTCGATGCAATGTAGGTTTACCCTTTCCTAACTGTATCTGATCCGTACGAAGCACCTGCCAGAAAACCTCTGCTCCGATCAGCATATCAATAGAAGCTGGCTGGTAAAACTGCGGATCAGCTAACCGGACACCGTCTGGAATGTTCAACATTTTTGGGTTAATCACGGTCTGTGGAAGATTGCAAGAAATCTCATCCAATACCAAACAAGATATTTCATCCTCGTAATGAGAACATAATGATTTAAATTTAATGTCAACTGTTTCCTTTACATGAATTAAATTATTATGCAAACCTGAAACAGGTATGTTCAATTTTGTACAATGCAAATTTAATCTTTTACAAGTATCCTTTGTAATAAAATTAGACATTGAACCCGAATCCAAAAGTGCGCGTATTTTGTGTGTTCCACCGTACGCGTCTTCTATTTTTACTATTACGGTAGATAGTAAAATTTCTCGCCCGTTCATGTCGCTATGACACGCTAAATTCACTGGTGCCTCCGACTGACCTTTGCCAGTTGAAGTACCCGCTTGTACATTATCAGTATTGATATGTAACAGAGTGTGATGTTTTCGATCACAAACACTGCATTTTTCCTTCCACCTGCACACCTTTGAAGGGTGCCCCGGTTTTAGGCAGTTATAACATAAATTGCTCTCTGAAACGAACTTTCTTCGTGCCGCTGGTGCTTTGTTAACAAATATTTTACAAGAATAAATGAAATGGCTGTCATTACACAGCATACAATTAACGTTGCTTGACGCTAACGTAACCTTGTTCGTAGAATTCCTTTCCTTAAAATTAAAAAACTTTGGTTTTGTTGCAACTGGTTCCGCTTTCTGTTGCATTCCACCATTATCACCTTGGATAGTTTCCAGGATCTGCGACCTTTGTGAAATAAAATTGCTAAACTGCTCGAACGTAGGATAAACTTTATCGCACTCCATGGATTCCCACAGGCTACGTGTGTGATTATCTAACTTTGAGGTTAGAATATGTATAATTAATGTGTCCCAATGTTCTGTTGGAAGCTTTAAATTATGTAACGCTCTCAAATGAATGTTTGCTTGATCAATTAAATTTCGCAATTCATGATGATTCTGTCGTTTTAACGGTGTAACATTAACTAAGAAATTCAAATGTCTATTTGCAATAAGTCTGACATTTTCGTATCTTGAAATAAGCATCGTCCAGGCTGCACTATAATTATCTCCGGTTATTTCTAGAGAACTAATCAAATCAAGTGCGTCTCCGGACACATAACTAATAAGGTAATGAAATTTCTGAACATGATTTAATTTACTGTTATCATGAATTAGGGCAATGAACGAGTTTTTAAAAGTCAACCATTTATGACTATAACCTGAAAAAATTGGTATTGATATTGGTGGTAAATTCACAGATGTAATCGGGACATTTTCAATCTTCTTAAATTTTGATAATATTTCCTGTCCTAATGCAATTACATTAAAATATGTACCTTCAAAATTATCCCTCGCGTCATGATCTTCTGATTTATTCAATAAATCAATCTCCAGCTGAATTTTGGAGAATTCTATCAGAGAAGGTTTGATGGCATCTAATCTCGACGACAATACGCTGGGCCTAATATCACTTTCGTTGCTTAAATAGGTTTCAAATCTCGTTAATAAACCTTTCAACACCCCGCGCTGTCTAACCAACTTGTCGAGTTCCATTTTTTAGAAACGAATAACACAATAACCTGATTTAAAACTTAATACACAACTCGAAACGGCAGTTTGACGTTTTGACGTAAACAAAATAATACTATGGATTATAAAGAAACCGATAACAATACTATGGCATGCAAAGACAAAGCTTGAAAACGCGTGGCTAGATATGTACGTAAGCAGAAGCAAAGTTATTCGGCAGAATACAACAATAAAAATTATTATCACCAACAAATTTATGCTATTTTGAAAGCATCTGATTATGAACACCCGAATATAATTCGATATAATCAATACGAAATAATGTGGCATCTACACAGATTTTTAGCTTTTTTAAATGGAATTTGAAAGGACAATGAAAGGAAGGCTACAACCTGATTTGCTGTGCATGCGAGCGTCGTGATGAGGCTCGCTTGATCAATCCAATGATGGTGATGAGGACGCCGACTGGACCACTCCCGATGATGATGAGGCCCGACTGGACCACTCCGATGATGATCTTCCGTCTCAAATGGATCAATCCAAATAATAATCATCCGGCTCGAAGGACCAATGTTCAGGATCTTAACTTCACTCTCCTGACAGAGCAATCCGGCGTGGTGAGTCACCAGATTCCAAGGAAGTATGACTGGAGTAACTCTTCAATAATAACTCCAGCTCTCGAATAATGGTCTTTATTTTAACAATAAAAAGACCCGTAGGGCAGCTCATGTACGGTGAGCCCAATATTGCTATCTCTCTCCGCGGTTTTATAAACCACATGTAAGTGAAAACCTGACAGCTCTGCCGTTTTGCCAAAACGACCCGCCCAAGACGGATGGTAACAAGAGAAGAACGATTAAATCCGTAGCAATACGAAATTGCCCCGGCAATCGCTAACACAAAAATAAATGTTGCCACACCCATAGGGTGACAAGCACCAATATTAATATTTCAGTACCTGAAATCTTAACAATTTTTTTTTATTGTTATCGAAAAGAAGTTACATCGTTTACAGAAAATATTTAAAAATTTACGTAATAATAGTTTTTTTTTTAATAAAGCTTGTGAGTATGGTAAATGTGTTATTACATAAGATGTACCACCATAATAAAGCTTGTACGCATGGAGGATGTGTTATTATGTATGATTTAGCACCGTAAGAAAGCTTGTGTGTGGTGAATGGGTTATTATATAAGATATACCACCGTAATAAAGTTTGTGTGTATGTGGGGTGTGTTACAAAACAAGATGTACCGCCGTAATAAAGCTTGTGTTTATGGGGGATGTGTTATTTTGTAAGAGATAGCAACTTAAGAAAGCTTGCGTGTGTGGGGGATGTGTTATTATGTATGATGTACCATAGTAATAATTGTTTGTTTGTGGGATGTGTTATTATAATCGTTATTTATAATTTATGTTTAAGTATTCAGTTTATATTTTAGGTGTTTTTTAAGATGAAATTTAAAGTCTTTGATGTTATATATATGTTCCGTCACGCCGATTGCTTCTGACAGGCCGTGTGCTAACCAATAGTATCGTCAGAATTTAAACTGTACAGTTTAAATTTCGCACACGTCAGCTATAAGCACGGAGGGCCGTGAGCCGAGCAGTCGCACAAAAACCATTCGTCCTGTCAAATCTCGATCGCCGGTTATCTATCGGAATAATCATAATACGTATTTTATCGCAATTTAATTTAAAATAACGAGTGCTAACGAACCAAAATCCCGTTCCAGTGCTGACAGATGAGGTTCACTATGCAGATTTCACCATCGCCACCCGGTAAGTTGATTGTGAATTAGCGTTACGCATTGTGTTTTCGCATTCGCCTGTCATAAGCCATAGAATTTATTTATTCGTTATCTGTGTGGAATAGCCCTTTAGTCGGCTATTCCAACCCTTGTTCGTTCCTTGAACAATATATATTTCTGATACTTTCTCGTAAAGCATTAAAAAAACTGCCACTCCAAGATATTTTATAGTTGAATTGCTCCATTGTCTTTTCACGTCTTGGAGGTAGAAGAATTGAGGTTGATGTGAGAATGGATGTTGATGATGGAGGAGAATTATTAATGAAGGTAAAAGTGCAATGAATGCAGATAATATTTAACTGTAGTGAGAAACAATTGAAACCGGGAAACTAGTAAAAGGGACATTCTTTTACGATATGGTCTGTGGTTCATCAAATAAAAATTTCAATAAATTTTATTTTAATAGGAATAATTAACTAAACATTTTTACAAAATTTTATGAATCCAGATAGCTGCAAGGCAAACGAGGTGTTCAGTCAATGCGGCAACCACGGCTGCCTGAACACTTGCGCAGACCCAGATTTCATTGAGCGGTGCGGCTACATCCCAAGGTGTTATCCCGGTTGCATCTGCGACGAGGGATTCCTCAGGGACCCTTCCGGCAATTGCATCCCCAAAGAAAACTGCAGTAAAATATTTTGATGATGTGTATATGCAATGAATCAATTGAAAACAAAGGACAATATGTGTAAAAGTTTGTCCTAACCAATTCTGATCTAAAAATTCATATACTACTAATAATATTTGGTATAGCACCGTTTTTGTGAATATTCGCCTTAAATGCGCTGTGTACCTACATTATTTTGCTCACTTGTGTTAAACATGTCATAATTGTCGACTTTCAACAAAACTAATGTTTTGCAATGACGAAAGATTGAAATGATTTATTAAAAAGGTTTAATCTTTAACTTGGTGAAGGAAAGCTTTTTCGATATCCTTTCCGAAGTTAAAAAGGAGTTAAATTTAATATTTTATGACAAACTACCCTGTAACTGCCGTTTACAGAAGAAAGTTTTTACGTAAAAATAATTCATGTAATAGTAAGGTAGACACTAATCCCCCGTGATGAGAAGATGTTACAGTATTGCTAAAATGTCATCAAAATATTCAGCTTTTACACATGCTTTGTTTTAATTTATTTAAATGTTTAAAGCGTGCGGAGTAAACGAAGCTTACTCCGATAGCGGAAAGTGGGGATGCGAGAACAGCTGTGCCCAACCGAAGAAGTCAACATTATGTAAGGAAGCAGCGTTCCCTGGCTGTGGATGCAAGGGAGGGTACTTGAGGGTTAAAGAAGGGCTCTGCGTTCTTCCAGAAAACTGCGGTAAATAATCCAAACTCATTTTATTGGTAACAATTATTTTAGTAATAATTATTCGCCTGAAACACTCATCCACATTGAAAAATCTCGTGAGAAAAGATACATGACGAGAACGGGACTTGAACCCGTGTCCCTTCGATTTCCGGTCAATAATTATTGCTTGTAAAATAATTGTTACCCTTTGTGCTGCGCATAAAAAAATCTTGTCGTAAAAATTAGTTTACCAAAAAAAAAAAAATTCATTTTATTGAATTTAGCTTTTATTTAAAAGCTTACTTATAAGAATGTTATAGATTTGACATCGATTCCTAATTTAACGTGAAACATTGAGCTATTAATTAACGTTTTTATTTATTTAAATTTTATTTTATTTTGCCACCGACTGCAAAGTTAACCGACTTCGATCAGATTAGAATATAGGCAAGTGACTAGCTTTGTAGTCAAACACCGTGTAAAAAAAATCTATTTACAAAAACATTATATGAATAAAGATAATTAATATATTTGTAATTTTTTTAATAGCCGCGGTTATTCATTCCGCAACAAAATTGTAATAATATAAATTAAATGATAAATTTAACCTCCTGCTAAAAAGGTCACTGCCTTATATAAAACGAGGCAGTTAAAAAAAAATAGATTCGCTTTGTATGCCAATGTAAAAAGTGATCTGTGATTGCAATTATTCCTGTATTAAATATTTTATAAACCTGTCCCTTGTTATAAACTACAACTTTTCGACCTTTTTTTACTAAATTTCGTAATTCTGACGGGAAATTAAGTTCTTTTTGTTATTTGTTTTTGGGGTGTTAACCCGTGTTGCGCTAACTCCTTCTTTAGCCAACGTTGCTGACAGCATTGCAGTGTCCATCATCAGGGCAGATGTGTTATTTTAGGTTGTGGTGAAATGTGAGCTTTTGTATGAGGATGTGATACCGTGTTGCCAACTCCAACCCTCTGATCTGAATAAATAAAGAATCAATATAGAACAAACGGCTCGAGAACATCTTAAAGTTTTTAACAGAATTCTATTTTTAGGGTATTTTTAGCCATCGCGTCGTTTAGGAAAGGTTGATGATGATCTGTAGACTTGTATACATTTTTTGTTTTGAAGAAATAATTTTTCTAAAATCAACATCAACCCTGCTTATATTTGGTACCTCTAACGATTTCTCTATCGGTGCTGCAGAATATGTTTGTATTTTATTAATTCCGTTTAATTTTTTATGATGATCATTAACTAATGGTTCCGTCCACAAGACGCCCGATCAACGTATTTAACCCCTCCCAACAAGCAAGTAAGTAAAAAAAAATACTTGAACGGGAAGGCCCGATTATGCTACTATAGTCACAATTGATTTCATATACTCTCTTTTCCCTTTTGACTGATGAATTATTTTCCATCGGCTCAGTACGTTGAGCGGGAATCGTGTGAACGGAACCATTAGTTAAAGGCCGTCAAACATTTTATTACAGTTCTTCTGATCTCTTTTACTCGAGTATATAAAATTAGCGAGTTTTCCAATGAATTTAATTGATTTCTTAGATAATGGCTGTGAAGGAGACCCCAACGCTTATTTCGCCAACTGTGGCGATCCTTGCCCAGTGACCTGCGAAAACTTCGTAAAAGAAGGTCTCGCCTGCGGATTGCCTTGCCTCTCAGGAGGTGGTTGCAAATGCAAAAACGGCTTCGTCAAAAACATCCACGGAAAGTGCATCAAGTTTGAAGACTGTCGTAAGTATAAACATATTCATAGGCTGATTAGGTATTTTCAAGAGTATGAGCAATGATTTTGTAGAGGTAGCTACTAATAGATTCTAGAACATCGATATATTCAACGCGCATTACATTGGAACCTACAAGACGGGTGGCGAAATATGCGCCAACCTACTACGCTGGGAATTTTCTCTATTCTACTAGGCGTAAGTATGCCCTATATAAAGCGGCTATGTAGAGTTAGCTAGTCAGTCTTTCAGTACTCAGTAGTCAGTTAGTACTCAGTCGATCAGATCGGTTCAAGCTTCCAGCTGCAACTGGTAAAGGGCAGCCGCTCCGCCGCCATCCCGCGCCTGCGCAACGTAAATCAAGCCGCAGATACCTACAAGCGTACCTGGTTTTGCTCGCGGTTCGAGTCCATTATCAGCCAACTAGGTCTACCGTACCTTCGTCTTACTTCATACTGGAGTACCTGATGACCCTTGGTCTTCACCAGTAGTGAATATAACCTGCATGTCCGGTATTCATCGACGCGGTTTCGAGACACCGACTTCATCGCCTTGATCATGGACCACGGATTATCATCACACCTACATACGTCCCATCGTGATGCACATCAACTACTACAGCGACAATGTTATTCATCGTCAGCAATAACTGTAAGTATTCTGGCTACTCTATTTGGACTCTGTAATCTGACTACCTCAAGAGAACCGCTTCAAAGATACTATCATACTACTCATATTTTATTCATTCGTCTCCTTATCATCCTCAAAATTTTATATAACCACCTTTAACTGTCTCCATCGAAGTAAGCCTTCGCCAACAAGGTTCAACAATATATTGAATTATTAACATTATTTAGTAACCGATGAACTTCGAAAGGCAAAAGTTTGTAGTTCAATGGATAGTTGTGTTCTAATAAACACACCAGCAATCTGTAGAAAAAATGTAAATATTTATATTACGAAAAAGAAAACTCTTTGTGAATGAAACTTTTTTCACAGTGATAACAGTTTGAATTATTTTTAATTTTTAATATACTTTTATTTTCGTTGTTAATAATGATAAGATTTATAAAATCCTATGTAAATACACTTGGCATAATTTACATAACTAATTAACAATAATTTATTTTAAAATCCTTACCTAAAATGACTATTGAAACCATCAAGGCCAATGCAGAAAATTACAAGATTCTTGTCATACTATGCTGGGCCAGAATATTTGTTCTGCCATGTTCTGCCATGTAAAGTAAACCGTGATGTCGACCCTGGAGGAAGTTGTTCAGTATAAACAATTTAATCTCTAGAGAACCGTTCGTGCACCAGTGACAAGAATTTTTTTCCGCCGACCAACCGATTGTGCGCTGGTTGCATTGGAATTTCGCGCCAGATGGAATTTTTTTAACAGAATCGTTTGCCCTTCAGAGTTAACATTTGATTTCACGCATCTAGCCCCTTGACAAGGGGGTCTGGTCATTCCTGGAGGTATGGGCTGTCAGTAAAATAGTTTATTATTTTTGTGATTTCTGAGAAAACACAAACTCTTTAGATATAATCAGAGAAATTCGTTGACTCTCTGCAAAGGCTCTCTCAACCCTTCAGTAATTTCATCACTTTTGTACAGTTTGCAATGTTTTCTGTCTAGTTCAAACACGTTATATACATATTTTTTTAAATTTTCCTCAAAATAAAATACTGTTTTAGACACAAGATAAAATTATCTTTCCGGAATATGCATTTAAAATAAACATTACTATTTCTGAATAATAAAATTTTAATATCAAAAGTGAAAATGTAAAAAAATGAAGACTACATTCTTACTTAAATTTTTTCTCCAATCATAGAAAAATTGAGAGAACTCGATATCTCGAAAACACGTTCGTTTTGTTTAAAAAAATTATAAGAAAACTTTAAGTTCATTTGTATGTCGTTCATTAAATAAAAAAATAATAAATAATTTTTAAAGTTAAACCGATTGTTACAAAAGCGGCGCGAAATATGAATGATTCATTTTGGCTATTTTTCCAGTATTTTTAGGCAAACTGTAAAGAATTATTATTTCTCTTTTTAACGTTGAAAAAATCAATGTTAGAAAAAGAGATATAAATTATTTTATCCCGACCCTTAACGACCCCTTTACGACCCTCAAACGCTGAAGGGGTTAAACAAAGGACAGACGGATGGCCGAATTAGCCCTCGGTGAGGCGTACCAATTGGGGCATTTTAGTTACATACTATTTTTCGTAGCAAAATGTGGAGACAACGAGGAGTTTGCCTGCGGCTCTGCCTGTGATGTTTCTTGCGCCACCCTCGGGGACATCTGCCCCAATGAAAACATCAAGTGTAATGACAATTGCTACTGCGTAAGGGGTTATGCCAGAGACAAGAACAACAAGTGTGTTCCCATCGAACAGTGCCCACGTAAGTATCTCGAGAAATTACCTTTTTTTAACCAAAAAATGTTTTTAAATTTTCAACTTATTAGTATATATTTACATTATTTATAGCAGGTGCTAATCAACCGATATTATCTTATTAACTGTCTTAAATTATAATAAAAAAATCGTCATGTATCTTTTATCAGGAGATTTTTCAATGTGGATGAGTGTTTCAGGCGAATAATTATTGCTTGTAAAATAATAAAAAAATATTCAGAGATAGGTGCATCAAGAATTTCTATATAACTCTGAGGTTTGCCCTGGAATAATTAATTATATTTTTTATGTAAACTTGGAGATCAATTATTTTTCAGACGGATGAAACATTTTATTGCTTACGTACGCCGGCATAACCTAAATACATTTTTAATATTACCATTTACATGGTCAAATATCAGTTCGTCGTCTAAAAAACATATAAATAAATTCAAAATACATTTAAAAATCACTACATTAAAATGTAATTATTAAAATTATTTTTTATGTGATACTTCACAATTTGAAATAAATTTAAAACACACTTAAAAACCATTATAATTACGATTAAAAAACATTTAAATATATTTTAAAAAAAAAACTTCTCATAGGCATTAATTATAATTTCAAAATACATTTAAACTTTTTTTATTTTTCAGCCAAGTTCACTTGCCCCGAGACAGAAGTATACAATCAGTGTCCAACCTCCTGTCCCAAACAGCCGGAATGCAGAACGTACCTCCTCGGCATCGTGCCGGATAGACGCTGTCTGTTCTCAGACACGTGGGGGTGCATACCCAAGTGTGAATGCAAGACAGGACTACTATTGAACTCTGAAAAAAAGTGCGTCAAACCTGAGCAATGTAAGAATTAATATATTTTTTGAATAAATCATTTATTAATATTGTATGTTTGACGTGTGTTCTTGTTATGAAAATCATGTGATTAGTATAATCTGTCGTGGAACAACATGTTTGTTCTGTAATCCTACAATACCTTACTTGAATTGGTAGACTTATTTTTGAGCCAAGTATGCCATCTTCAAGGCAGACTAACAACTACTTAATAATACATTTAAAAAAAAAATTACAAAAAGGTAAGCATTGCTTATAAATATACCATATGAAGCATATATTGAATCCGATAATTTTATTATTGTAACTAATTGTTAATAGTATATTATAGCTGACCCTGCACAAATAGCATTTTTTAATTTAAATTATTTTTTGTATTTTTTATTAGTAACTATTTTAAGAAATACGAAGTAAAGAATGTACATTCCTCTTTACTGGGTATTCCTATTCCGACGCGGAGTATTCTTTGTTGTATTGGTGTTACATAATTTTAAATAATAATTTGCACCACTTTTAAATTTTGCAGCCAGCCACTTATAACGTCCTTTCAAGAAGGGGATGTCAACCTGAAAAACTTTGTTATTTGTTTATTTTTCTTTGTTTTAAAAAAGTGCAATTATTTATTCCATGTAAAACATTAAATCTTAATAACCTTTAAAAAGTATGCATTTGCACTTTAACAGATATAAATATTATTTGACATAATAGTGTTATTTTAAACATAGTTTGTGTCTGTAACTTTAAGCCTCAGTAGAATAGAAAGTAGTATAATTTTTAGGAAACAACAGAAAAGATGTTCTACAAATAAAATAAATTATAATTAGTATGTAAATTGCCCTTGAGGTGATTGACGGGTAGTACATTTTTCACAGTTTTTAATGCTACATTACCTATTATAGATACGTAAAGTAATAGCCCATAACTAGCTACAACAAAAAAAAATACATTAGTGAAGCAATATTAATAAAATTCAAGTATGTAAAGACATTTAACATTTACCGCTAGTCGGGGGGGGTGTTTTCCCAATTATACCAAGGCAATTTTAATTATCAAACAGATTCGATATCATTAAACAAAACATTAGATAAACTAGTATGTAAGGATGTTGTATTGAATATACTTCGAATCAATATTTTACTACATCCTATGACTGGTTTTGGCCCCAGCGTAAATTCCGCTGCTAAAACGATCGTTCCCATGCCAGTGGGTTGCTCACTGATTTTATCATCAGCCGTGGGCCGCGCACATGACAGCCGGAGCAGGGGGACGAGGCACATTAAGAATGGGAAATCTTGTCGTTCGAATCTTCATGGCAACGAAGTAAGCAAGTCTATTTGGCCACGGGGCAGAAAAGATACCGATTTATGTCCTCATATTATTCGATTCCGAGTATTGGCGTACGAAGTTACCATATACGCGATGGATACGACTACCACCCGGCGTCGTGAGTTCAATTCTTCGGCTGGCTAAGTCTTATATCACAACAGAAGCGATATTTCCGCACATATAGTGTAGTAAAAAAGAAGTTTAAATATTGTCACGTGATAATGTTTGTCTATATTATATAGGTCCATTAGATATATTCCCCTCTCTTAAAAAGGAGATTGTAAGCCTTAGAGCCTAGGTATCAGTTAAGTGTGCTGTCCCTGTTCTACCAGTATTACAATGGAATATGCTCTGAGGAACTAGCGTCATTGATCTTTTCGACACCGGTGCATAGTCGGGAAACACGCCAAACGCGCGCCCGACATATGTACACGGTTTATATTTGTCACATGAGAACGGATCGCTTTTACGACTCTAGTTCGAAGGTGGTAGGGAGGTAAAGAAGGTAGACAGAGGGAGGTAGGGAAATATGTGGCTATTCAGATTTGACCACCAAAAACGGATAAAGCCATTTCAAGCAATGTTTCAATTCTGAATGTTGATATTTCACCAAGCTGATAAGGAGAGTATCTTTAAATAGACAATTACTACTTAAAAAGGTAAGATAAACAGTAAAAAAACAGTTGAATTTCGCAGAACGGGTGGTCTGTTTGATAATTCCCCTCTTATTAACAAACGTATTTCAATCGTTATATGTCGATTTTAATGTTGTCCTTTTTCTACAAGTATTTCAACAGAATATGCTTCATTGATCCTATCGGACCGGTGCATAGTCGGGAATCACGCCAAACGCGTGCCTAACATTTTTACCTGGCTGACAATGTCACATGGGAACGGGTCGTTTCTACGACTAATTCTTGAGTTCAACAGTTAGCTGTGGATTAATCTTCGGGCCATTTTGTTTCTTCCATCCTAAAAAATGGGTCTCTTCAAGACCAGTGCTCACTCCTGCAGACTCCACACACAGCATTCCTAAAATGTAGAGATAAGACGAAGCTTAATTTGAAATCACTTTTTTCATTTAATCTTTACAACAAATTAGTTTACTTTATGAATACCAAAAAAATGTTTTGGATAAATTGAAGCTTTTGCTATCGTTTCGGTTGAGTAGTATTAAAATAAAATGATTAATTGTTGAAAAAAATCGCAAACAACTAAAAAATTTATTTTTTCAAAAGAAATATAATATTAAAATACAATTTAAGGCGACACAAGTAATAACGGAGGTTTGGTCGACGTTCACATTTCAATTATTTCTGATAAACGTATTACTAAAATCTGAAATGTTTCTAGAAGAATTTCTACGGATGTAAGTTATTAATATTTAAGATTAATAAAAACAGTACCTTACGACCAGAATAAGTTATGTAATTTCAAATTTTATAAAACGTTTTTCAAGTGTATAATTAGCGGTAGGCACCAAATTTTATTTTTCTAGACGGTGAATTAGTAACTTCCAGAGGGACCCGCATAGAAACATTTGAGATTTTAGTAACGTTCATCAGAAATAATTAATTTTCTAGACCTGCTATGGAAAAACCGATCTTATGTCCGTTACGTCTTATATCGTTACGATTCCGACTTTATTTTACAGATTTGATAGGGCAAATTCAACAACAGGTCTGTCCAATACACCAGGGCCACGTGTCATATCTTTGTGCACGACGGCTTAACTTACGTCGTTAAGGTTCTGACTTTATTTTAGAGTATTGTTTCGTCTTAATGGCTTAGATTTTTTGTGACAGTTTCCATTTGTTAATTTTTTCTTCCTCATAAAATTAACCACAAAAAAACATTTTTGAAAGAAAGAATATACACATTTTTGGCCTTTGCGTTCCACTTAATGTAAAAAGAAACTGCATAAAAAATCCCATTTAAACATTATTTCTAGATTTTTTCTATCAGGATTTTTCTACTTGATTACCTTTCAAGTAAGCATCTTTGTTGACACACACTTAACTTAACAATTTATATTTAAAATTGACAAAAATATTTATGGTTGTTGTGGTCTAAAATGTAGATATAGATAATTGCTTCCAAGATCAATACGGATGGTAAGAAAAGCAATGTTAACAAAAATTTTATGTATGAAATATTTTTACGAAAATTAATTTTTTTAAGGCTGCCAGGATCCCAATGAAGAGGTAGTGAGTTGCCCCAACCCCTGCCCGGGAGGAACCTATGAGAGTCCCAAATTCGCAGATTGCAAGGCTCCTTGCGAAATAAGAGGTTGTCAGTGCAAGAGTGGATACGTCAAGGACGCTAAAGGAAAGTGCATCGAACTAAAAAAATGCCGTACGTAGAATGGTTATACCAATTTTTTTGTTAATCATATCAAACAGTTTTCTCTAATTTAACTACAGAAATAAAGGATTTACCACAACAATATAAATTACACGTTTTTTCGCGCTGGCCGACCTAACGTCATACTTACCAAAAGTAAGGTGATTCCAGGTCTAGGAGGCAGTTGTAGCTCTTATTGGTCATCAACAGACACTATGTAATAATAATATTCCAAATGCTAGACGTTTGAAGTTATTAGCATAAATATAGGTTTATTATGCATTTTTTTTGCTGACGCAAAATTTTTTTTTCAAAAACAAGCAGTATTCTTAAAATTTCATTAAATTATTTTTTAATGACCTGGTCGTTGTTCTAAAAATGTATAATTTCGATAATATATTATCGATTCTGAAAAATGATTCAAAACGCTATTTAAAAATAGTTTGTATTTATGAATATGTTATCATGCGGTGGGTTCCACTACTGGCCGCTACTAACGCCTGACCGGGATCGCCTAGAAGTGTTGGCTATATCTATTAATATCATTGTTATAATATCTTTGAGTACTACCGTCTTCATGAACATATCTACACAGTACAGTACAGTTAAATTACGCGTTAATCGTTTCGGGATGGTTTACATCAGTTACATGTAACTGCGAATTTCAATTTAAAAATGAAGAGAATATCTCGCCGCAAGTTAACAGCTGGATTAACATGGCCACTAATTTAAATTTCTATATAACAGTTTTATCTTAGATTTTTCGCTTTGTGTAATGTTTTTTTTTTGAGTATTTTTTCTTGGAATTTTTAATGACGCATTTCATTTTATTTTATAAACATTAATCACATATTCCATTGTATCACCAGGCCAGCGAAAACATATAACCAACACTAATTGTCTTTTACTTGTATTGTACATCTGGCACACTTTGCTTATTGTTTGAATATGTATATTTTGCTTTGTTTGCTGTGTGTTTTTCCAATTCTAACATAATTGTAAATCATTATCTTTGTTAAGCTGCATAAACAACAATTTTTCGTCACAAAATGTTTTATTTCAGTACTTATTGAAATGTTTACAGCTTTTTGAGTGGTGAGCGCAAATATTAATACTTAGATTTGAAAAATCCATTTCGAAGGTTAATAAATAAGACGACGCGACGATCCATTTTTTTTGAGTAAATTCAAAATTTCCATTTCTCGGAAAGGTAAAATGATTTTGAAATGGCGTTTTTAATCTTAGACGTAGTCGGGTACTAATACTGATCCACAATGAAAATAGATCATTCACACACATGCACCTTTAACCTGTGACAAAAACAATTTCCCGCCGACAAACCGTTCCTGGCATTGAAATTTTGCCCTAGCTGGAATGTTTTGATATGCAATTTAAACCTGTGTGAAATGAAAAAGTGCATAAAAAATCGCTTGCACTTGAAACACTTTCATTTTTGATTCTATTATTGATTTACCTCAAAAAAGGTCTGGTTTTCCACAGGTTTAATAGATATGCCTTTCGTATAGACTAATAGACCAGAGGTTCCCAAACTTTTTGGCCCGTAGACTACGTGCCGATAATGTATGTTTTGTGTAGACCTCGGTGATGTTATGCCCAAAGTTACATCACTGGGATGGTGTTTATAAATAAAGAATTAAAAAAGTCGTACAAGTTTTGTCAAACCTTGCCATTGATAGTATAGGCGCAATGCGTTTCTACTATTTGCATCTCATGCACCCCCATTTTCGAAAATTGACATGGACCCCCTGCAGAAGCAAGGACACTTTTAAATTTAACAATAACCTCAATTCAAACTACTCTATTTATTCACCAATTCCAAGAATTCATCACCGCGCAAACAAACACTGCGAACTTATTGATATATTTGGTGTCAATAATTTTCTAAGTTTCAACTAATTTCACACCTATTTGCTAGTTATAAACTTGTATTATTTATTTTCTTACGCATACTAATGACTGTATGCATGTACGGTAATACTTGATATGTATATTATAATTTGATTTGTTTTACCATTTCAAGTACTATTATATGAATTCGATATTAATTACAGCGTTGCCATTACTTATTAATTTTTTCTATAGATACGACCTTAATTTTCTCCTTTTTTTAAACACTGTTTTATAATACATATTAATAAATCTGTTTATTTTTTATATCCCTTAAGAGTAAATTATTTTCCTTTGTCCAGTCTTACTGGTTTCCAACAAACATGAATAATTGTATGCATATACGAATGTACCATGTACATACTTACTTTATATTTGAAACTAGACTTTATTTATAATATCAGGACCAATTCCTTGGATTTGAAGTTAATCTTACTATTACCATTTGTTTATTTTTGTGTATAGTTACTATATTATCCATGTATTATGTTACACTTACATACATAAATTGTCAATTTCCTCTGTAAAAGCCCGATAGGGCGTTATTGAATAATAATTAAATTAAATTGTTCAAAATTGTAAATGGTAGTGTAGACAGCCTTGATTTAATTAACCTCATTGAATTTCATGTACCCATAAGAGCTACTCGTTCTTAAACCTTCTTTAATTGTAACAATTTTAAGACTGAATATTTCAAACACTCGCTTGTACCTAGATTACATGAAATAGGTAATAAGTACGCAAATGTAGCGGATATGTTTAACTGCACAGAAGCTAGGTACAAAAAGGCTTTAATATCATATCTTTTAAATCATGACCAATAAAATGTAAGTCTACTCATACTTACGTAAAAAGTCAAATGAATATGTATATAAAATGAACTGCCTGGGGCAACTGAGGAAACTTGGGTCAATAATAATAGTCAATACGGTGAACCAACAGCTTGATTGGCACTTACCTACTTTCAACCAAAACCTGAAAATAAATGCATTCATTTTAGCTATTGTAATATATTATATCATGTATCTATAGATCTATACTATCATATATTTCAATCAATACTAATCTAACCTAGTCTACCTATAAGTTTTGCATGTACTTGTATCTCTAACTTTTTACATCCATCTAGAGTTTCTGTTAATTGTAAATTTTCTGATGTCACTGTTTACAATTTACTGTACATGGTATATTTTATACCGTTGATATTAAAATAAATAAATAAAAAAGGTTCTCCCCGCAAAATACAAAATTCCCAAAATTCCCCGCAATTTGGGGAATACCCCACGAATTAGCATCTCTGCGGTCAAGTGGCCACCCGCCCAGCGTTCGGAAAGCACTTGGTAGTATTCGGTTATCTCCGTAATGTACTAACACCCTCTTGCGAAAAGTCCGAATACTAAAAATAGCCCTTATCGTTAGGACATTATCTCATATATAAGCTGTTTCGCTTTAATGCCTTCAGAAAGCATTGAACATTGAGGCAGGGCCACAATGTTTTTGTTTTCCGTTGCCGATGGAAAACTAAAAAAACAATCTGACCCGGACACAAAGTTTTGGAATCTCTCTGGCTTTTAAATTATTCTTAATTGTTTTTAATCCTTATACAGCGAAAACCCCGCCGCCAAAGAAGTGCGCCTTGAACGAGGAATACTTGGTTTGCCCCCCGATCTGCCCCGCAGAACCTTCTTGCACGAGTCTTCTGGCTTTGGATCAACCGGAGTGTTCGTCCGCAGCGGGCCCCAAATGCAATCCCGCCTGCAGATGTAAGGCTGGTTATGTCAGAGACAGTAAGAAACAGTGCGTTCTTCCAGGGAAATGTAAGTTTAAATCAACAAACAGAATAGTTAAAACACCGAAATTAAAATAAATCATACAGGTACAATAAATCGGCACGGATAAATCATTTAAAGAAAATCATACGGGTACATGCATATGGGGTTAATACTGAAATTATTAGAATATGTAATTTAAACACCTAGGACTGTCTCTATACGAAATATACGAAGATACATTCTTACCCTAAATCTCAGGGTCAAAAAGACATTCAACAAACAAATACAATTACTTTATTTGGGCAAAAAAGCTTCCTATTCTATGGTAATAAACTCTACAACAAAATCCCACTCAAACTTCAAATGAATAGCTGGATACAAAACAGGGCGATCAGAAATAATAATATACTTATTAATACCAAATATAGGCTGAAACCGAAACCACTCAACTGAACAAAATAACACCGAGTAGTATATTTATAATTGCTTTATATTATCCGTACTGCTAAATTTAAATAATATGTAATTGAAATACTCAGCGCAGGAGATCCCAGTGAGAATATAATTATATATATTTGCTACAAAAAAGCGAAAATAAAAAAAAACTTATTACAATTGTTTCATATATAATCTACATCATAATGGTGCGATACATTAAAAAAAGTTATAATTGATAATTCTTTTTTTTCAGGCTGTACTGACTGCAACTCGGAGCTGGTTGACAATCCTAACTGTTGCCCAGGCGGCACTTGCGCCAACCCTAAATTCATCCCTTGCAGGAGGGCGTGTCCTACCAAGGGTTGCCAATGCAAAAAGGGATTCTTGAAGAAGAACGACACAGGCAAAAGTTGCGTTGCTGTGACTGAATGTTGCAAATACACGACTAAAAAATGAAGAATCTTATATTTTTTTCTGAATTAAAAAAAGTTGATTAAATCATGTAAGCTCGTGGTATTTAATATTTATCATAATAAATTTTGAAATGTGGTTCTTATCATATCCACTTAATAAAATAATAATAAACCCCATAAAATAAATACTGACATTCTTTATTTAGAATGTCTATTTCTTAAACCTTCCCACTTTTATTTTTGTTTTTATTAAAATATGATTTTTTTTGTAAAATAAATGTTGAAAAAGTTTATTAAATTGATTTGATTAAACTTAATTCATATTCATGTATAACCTGTTTTGATTTTGCCATGGTACCTACAAACGAATAAAAACTTGTACAACTTTAATTATTTTTCAAAATAAATTTGGCTTTGAAATCCAAACAATGAATTGTTAAGTTTTCGTTATTCTTGTTTGACTTGTAATCAACACCAACTGTGCTCGAGATGAATAAATCTCGAGGGCTTCAAAAGTTTGTTGTTGTTTTTGCAAAGTTCACTGGTTGAGTAAACGCTTTGTCTTTTTTGGTGTAGTTCTTGCACCTCATGTGTACTTTAAGAAGAAACTTTTCTTGGTATAACAACGCGTTATCTACTTTTCAATATGGTTAAATCGTCTCTAATGTACATTTTACTGAGTGGTATGAAAATGACTTTACTGTAAAATAATTTTTGTGAAATGTAAAATCGTTTTCAGCTACAACATCAGAATGCCATTTTTAATAATATTAGCACTCTTGTACACCCAAAAGTCACGAGCTGCCACTGCTGAAAGTTTAAATAATAAAATAAAGTAAAAATGCGAGATGGTCTGTTTCACATAAGTAATTGAAATGTGGAATACCAAAGACCCAAACCTCCACCATAAACATAAAACGATAAATCGCCGTTTTAGCTTGTTGACTTGGTCTTGATATTCATTCCTTGTGAACCCCTTTTTTATAATTTAGTGGTTTTGTCACTATAACCGGCGCGAAATTGCAGATAGCCACCAGAGAAAAAATGTGTAATACGTACTTAATGCGTCATACAGCAGATATCAGCTGACGGACTTGTTATAAAAATAACTGTGTTATCAAATAAAAGTGAATACGCAACATTATTAAAAAAATTTCAGTCAAGATCCATCATAAATTACTATGGCGAAGTATCCCGATAGGAAAATAAGAGATCGGAGTCAAAGAAAACAATTTTTAAGAGTATTATGCACTGCATTAGCAAAGTCAAATGTCGAAAACGGAAAAAAAGAAAACAGCAGAGTCAAATTCCATATTCCATTTTCAACTTCAGATGAAGCAGTGTCAACCACCACACTGACGCCGATAGAAACAGCTGCATTTGCGACTAACTCAAATATGGGCAGTATTTATACAACTAGATGCTGTAGGATTTGCTCAGAACATAGTAGAAGAACGAGAGTATTCTGTGAACATTGCGAAAAATCGGTTTGCACAGTAAATCGAACAGATTTTTTTTTATCATGTGCCCATTTAGCATTTAAAAAAAATATTATTCAAATTTTTAGAACTTTAATAATATAGATACAAGTATTAGGTATATAACAAAGACCTTGGTTTTGCTCTATTAAGTGGTAGGGAAAATTCCTAGTAATAATAATCAATGATACTTCCTTAGAAAGAGTATTCTTTGTTATATACCTAATAATATTGATACAAGTATTAGGTATATAACAAAGACCTTGGTTTTGCTCTATTAAGTGGTAGGGAAAATTCCTAGTAATAATAATCAATGATACTTCCTTAGAGAGAGTATTCTTTGTTATATACCTAGTAATATAGATACAAGTATTAGGTATATAACAAAGACCTTGGTTTTGCTCTATTAAGTGGTAGGGAAAATTCCTAGTAATAATAATCAATGATACTTCCTTAGAGAGAGTATTCTTTGTTATATACCTAATAATATAGATACAAGTATTAGGTATATAACAAAGACCTTGATTTTGCTCTATTAAGTGGTAGAGAAAATTCGTAGTAATAATAATCAACTAGCAGTTAAAAACCCGCTCCGCAGGTTTTTTTCTGCTAGGCCCTGCGGGCGGCTCTTAGTTGGGCTTCGCCCATTTTAAGTGATATTAACAACAGTTACATTTAATAGATAGATATTAGGACATTCAGAGAGAGAGGGTGAGTATATATATTGTTAAAACACGGAACAGGAAGGAGTTAATTAATAATAACATGCTAAATTTACGCATAATAAGAATGACAGTTGTTTGAATAAATGAAATTTTACGTATTTGTGATGGATTATTTCAAATGAAACACTATTATTGACTACACGTCTACAACTGATATTAACTGTTATCGTACCTAATATAATTAGCTCATAGGCGACTTGCAGTGCTTAAATATGTGTTACAACCGTCAATGTCTATAAGTTTAATCAATATCGTTTAGTTTGTCACAATTAAAGATAGTTATAACAAAGTTGACTTAAATAATAGATTATTACATATTGATTAATTGTACCCGTGTTTATAATTAGTAATCATTTGGTAATTCTTTACCTACAACTGTTACTGTATCCAATAAAGTTTAAAGTTAGATTATATATACACCTTCATCAGGAGAGTAAAAATCTATATATAAAGGTAGATTATTACAATATAGCGCCCCTGAGGTGATATCTCACGAAAGCGGCGCTATGCAAATTGTCCAATAAATAAATAAATATGATGTTTACATTTTATTGTGTATACACCGAAGTCAAAAATTAAATATAGATTGCAATTGGGAAAGAAGAAGTGGAAGGTGGGGGGAGGGGTAAGAGTAGGCTGGGTTTATAATAATTAGGAATTACAATATCGTTAGACGGGAAAGACCAGTTAAGTGGGAAAATATTTAAAAGAGAGTTTATAAAAAAATTCTTGTTAATTATATCTGCTTTTATATTAACATGTTTCCTCATTTCTAAAATTTCAAAATTATTTATAGTGAAGTATTTTAAGACCTGAAAAAAACAAGTAGAATATAACCATAAAACAATATATTCATAAGACAAATAGCATTTAATAACGGTTATTCTAATAAATTGATAGTTGAACTAAATAAAAAAATTAAACATATTCTCTTCAAACGGTCTTTCTAAAGATAGAAATAAACAATGGCGTAGAATTCTGCTTGTGGATAACGATACTTCTAAAATTATATATAAAAATAATTCTGGTACTATTCAACTGGCGTTTTACACTAATAACAATGAAGAAATATATTCTTAATAATAAAGATAGCAAAATTCAAACAAAAAAATCAGGAGTTTAAAAACTCAATTGGGACGATTGTAATTTCTTTTACAAACGTAGAACCAATAGAAACTTTGAAGTCAGAACTTAAGAATATCGCAGGGCTCTAAATGGAAATAGTGAATTTGAGTTTGCAAATCATCTTTTGAATAATGATCACACTTTCGATAAAAATTCAGGTCTTAAAATACTTCACTCAGGATATAAAGCATCGCAAATAAATAATTTTGAAATTTTACAAATAAGAAAACATGTCAATATAAAATCAGATATAATTAATAAGCAAAAAAAATATAAATAATAATGAAAAATGCCATTACAAAGTGATAAGCTTCCAGAAGAAATCTTCTTATTAAATGCTTGTTAATCATAAGTAGTCAAATATTGTGAGCTGCATATTTAAATATTTGCGCCATTCATTTGGTTCGTTTTTAAACCGCCAGAGGCGCGCTCTATCGGCCATCTATAGCCGTGCGTATCCGCCATATTGAATAAGGAACGCGTGATTTTTTATAAACGTCAAACATAATCACGTAACTGTGGATAATTTTCATTGTAATGTAATTAATCCAATGGATTATGAACTTTCTAAAACATATTTTCTTCGATATTATCCAAAAATTATATGAGCAGAAACGATGCTTTTGAAGAAATCTCGTATTATTATGAGGCGATCCTATTTTAGTATGAAATCGTGTCATAATTTTCAAGTTAGCTGAATTTACCCGAAACAGACAATTTTAATTCGACCAATCAGAGGGCCTAGATCGTCCAGACGCTGGCGTAATAATACTATCAGACAGATGATACTTCCTTAGAATTTCGCATTTTGAAAACATTGTCATAATTTGTTTTATTTAATTTGTCTATATTGCTACTTTAATAACCTTTGTCGTGAAAACTTTTGGTTTATCAATTATAAAATTGTAGCCTCATTATCAAAATTGGTGACACTGTCTCGAAAAGTAAAAGAACACAAAATATTTGGGCCCGATTGTAGATTTCCAGCTATCGTGGGATCTCCACATAAATCAGGTAGAAGAGAAAATTACCCCCATATAACTGGTGTACAACGTATATAGGTTTCAAGGATCACTACTCATTCATTTACTAACTTTGATGTATTATGCAATGGTACATTCACATCTATCCTTTCTCTACTGTCTGGGGCTTTGCCTTAAATAAAACTGTTAGCCGACCTGCACGTGGTCCAAAACTGAGCTCTCAGAAATGTTCTTGTTCTTCCAAGGGACACACGTGTCAAAGACATCTATTTAATTTACGATATTCTTCCAATAACAGTCCTTCCCAAACATGAAATCACAATCACCATCCTACAAATTACCCAACAATCAACCCGCACTAACATTAAGCTACTTTACAATCAAAACATCCACAACCACGATACTCGGAACAACAATAAAATCCTTATTCCTCTAACACACACTACGAAATATGGGATAAAATCTCTCAACTATATTGCCTACACACTCTATAATTCTCTTCCAGATATGTATAAAAACAGCCAGCGTATACAAAAAAATCAAAGTAAGGCTTTAAAAGAATATTTTTTCATACATATAAAAACGAAAATATGTAATCTTATCGTGTTGTATTTTGTCTTGTTTCTTTCTCTCTCATTTCGTATCCCCTGTATTTGTAATAGAGCATAATCTATTTTTACGAATGTATTAGTGGGTAAGTACCTTCTCGTAAATTCCTACCTCGGCTTTGTGATTATGTGTATATTCCTGTCTGTTTCCTTGTTTTTTTCTTCTCGTTTGTTCTATTTAACCTACCTTTTTCTATTTTGTACTGTATTTTATGTGAAACTAATAATCATGATTATTTTTCTATTTTTGTACTGTTTCGTATGAAACTTATAGTTTTGGTTTCCAAATACCAATTGTAAAATTGTACTTATTAACTCCCACCTATGTATGCTAAGTTCCTCTCGTCTTCCAATGAATTTGGTAACTCATCGCGATTGCTCTATCAAGAATTACAAATAATAAAAAAGTAAAAATAATTGCTTAAAATGACTAGGGAGGAATAAATTGCTTTCACAATTCGTGGTTATATTGCTAAATGATTTATATTACTATACTTCCGTTATTTTTGATTTTTGTTATATATATCTTAAAACATTTTAAAATTACGTAATATTCTACGTTTTTTCTAATAATGTGAATTGTGATTTGTAAAAAGGAGAATGTACTTTTGACCTTCTGTATATAATGTGGTGTAAAGTTTGTATCCACCCTCCGACTCCATCACCTCCCCAATGCCGCATTCCAGAAATACGTGTGGCTTGCCGGGTGCATGACTCCGGAGCCGGCGCCAGCGGCAAGATCGTCAAATTGCGAATTATATTTTATTATCCAATAAATGATTCTTTCTGAATATTTCAGGTTTTATGCACTAAATGTTTTTTTCAATGGATTAATGCAAACTTACTAAAAATTAACAATATTTTTAGAAAAAAAAATCTTAATAATTTCCAAAACTCATAGAGTAACGCTCTGTTACAGGACGGCACGATGAAGATGTTTTTAGCACTGTACGGTAAAGGTTAAAAGCCTTACTAAAGTCGGTGTACACTACGTCTATTTGAAGACGTTTGTTCTTAGTATGAAATAAATATTCCTGATAAATTATTGAGTTATTTTTAGGGTCGATCTATTTGCCATGAAACAATGTTGACGGTGCGAAATTATTTTATTGATCTCAGGCGAGAGTTTAGAGAGCAGAGCAGATTCAAATAATTTAGATATTGATGACTGCATACATATAAGTCTATTGTTAGAAATATTCTATTTCTGTATTAGTAATAAATGAATGTTTATAAATTGTATGTAATACAATAGTTGAGATGTTTGAAGAAGCATTAATTTTATTTCCTTATAATGTTGGGAAATATATGGTACATTTAGGAACATGAGTATTAAATAGATGTCACATGATATGTGATGTTGGTCATAAATTGAACTGTATTATACCTACGTATTATTTTTGAGTATTGTAATGTCACGAAAATAATTCCTATTGTGGAAAATAATTATTTTCCTGACTTTATTTGGCCAGTGAAGGAATTCATTCACGAGCTTGAATTTGACTGGCAACATTTTTTGTTGTATTTTTGGACCTTTTCCACCGAGGAACGTCACTTCTTGAATTCACGCAGGGAAAAGGAACGACGTGGATTCAATTATGTCACATAATCAAAGTGATTGACTTGTTTGTGTTTTCAAAATGAGAACTTTCTTTTCGTTATAAAATGTAAAGTGTACTGAGTGGCACCGGGAGTTTTTGCTTATCCCCTCGATGGAAAAGGCCTAGACGTGCCCCATCTACCAACACGTTGGCAGCCACCTTCGCCTTATGGAGCGAGCTCGCCTTTGAAGGAGGATGCTGTAGTTGGATGCTGTGGCTTGATTCATGATCGTCACGTACGAGAGATCCTGCTCTGCCCATTCGAGTTGTTCCACGTACTTTCTACGTAGTTTGTTAGATTAGCTCAATTTTCGGGTCCACAGGTATAATGATTGTTTGAAATTTATTTTGCAAATGCTGACTACTAATTCATAATTTGTTTTGGTTAAATACACATTATATGGTTGCCCCTAGCCGATTCCTTTATTTCAGAACAAAAATGGTACCTTTATTTTTCCCAATGACAGCACAAGGCTTGCCCCACACTTTATCCTGAGAGGATCTCATTTGTCCCGGCAATAGTTTTTAAATAAAATTTAATACCCCGTACCTCATACGCTATAGTAATTTATTTAATCGATAGTCGTTCATGAAAAATCGGATACTATATGACTAGCATTGCTTTCAACACAGATATAAAAAATGATAGATTTTTGCTAACATAAAATCTGAGTACCATTTAGACGAGCTGGAGGCAAATCACGTGATTATATTTTTGGCACCAGGAAGGTTCGAGAATGCTCTGAATATACTACATCACCAGTTCAATTGACCGCCGAACAGTGCACATTGAATTTGCGCGCCATTGTACAAATGATTAGTAATTCTTAAGCAGATTTTTTTTCCAAGACTAAATAGTGATTATTACAATGCGAGTTACCTGTATACTGTCAGATTATTAACAAAAAGGGAGACGGTCACGCCGTCTCTCGGCCCTATGCAAATTGGTCAGTTCCTCTTTCCAGGGAGAATATATTAAATTAAAAAAAAATCCTTTTTGGAATATTCATTGAAAAGAAGTACTCTTTTTTTTTTTACCATTTAAAGCAAGACCAATGGCAAGCCATTGATTACCATTCAAAGTTCACCACTAATAGGAACATATCTTCTAGTATCAGAAGACGTGGCGGAACTATTGAAATATTCATTAAAACAAATCGCTAAGGGAGTGTACTTTTCAGCGCCGTGACTGGATTACTGTCAACAGGATTATTGGTCTTGACCTTGCCGAAAACGTGCAAAATGGTTTTGCCCTTGTAAGCCGTCTGCTTGTCATGTAAATGATCCCAGAGTCACAAATAGCATAGTTACATAATTATGTATTATTCGGAAAAATAAAATATTTCAGATTTTCATAGCCAAAAAGGTGAAAATTTTAATTTTAATTTTTTTTTAATATTATAGAAACAAACAGTACATGATTTACAGAGTTGAAACAATATACAGGAATAAGATACTTCATGTTGTGTACCTATGATATGTTTCCTTGTAATGTTTGCTAAGTGGTATGTTTATACCTTAATTTCCTGGTGATTTGTATAGTTCATCGGTGTGTGTGTGACGTGTGTAATGTAAGGGTGAGTGTTTGTGTGTGTGTGTGTGTCTGTATGTATGCGCATTGAGTAGTTTAAATTATTGACATGATGCCACGTTTGAATTTGCCCAGTGAACCCGAAAAAATGTCAATGTTAGAGTTAAGACAAATATTATTTAGAGTATGAAGAGCTCGGTTAATTGGTAAATTAGATGGTGCATTTGTTTTATAATTTAGCGTGTGGAATAGCACTGTATGTCGTGTACGTCTCAAAGGTATGTTAAAGTTAATAAGGGACGGAAGTTCAGTACAGTCAATGTCATTGTTTAAAATTCTGTGTATAAATATTGAGTCAGCTACTGCTCGTCTTCGCTGCAAAGTTTCAAATGTTCACTCAAAGTTATTGTTGAATCTGTAGGTAATATATTTTATAAATTTGTTTTTTATACGTTCTATACTATCAATGTTAAGTTTATATTGTGGATTTCGAATAGGCGATGCATATTCCAGTGTACTTCTGACTAATGCGAAATATAACATTACAATTGTACGCGGATTACTGAACATGTTTAGATGTGTTTACACATCTGCCCTGATGATGGACACTGTAATGCTGTCTGAAACGTTGGCTAAAGAAGGAGGTAACGCAACACGGCCTAATACCCCAAAAATAAAGCACCGTAAGAATAGATTGTTGTTGAATTATTTAATTTTAGGTTTTGTAAAGTATTCTTGGAACTCAAGCATGTTTTATGATTTGCTAGTGAAGTCATTTTTTTCCACGACTGTTTTGCATTTCGTCTGTCTGTAAATTTATTTTTACATTTCGTTTCATCTTCATATGATTTCCGTTTTAAAACTTCAGTAAAAAAACATTTTTAACATCGTCGTTATGGTGATTTTTTGGGGTATTATGCCACGTTGCGCTACCTCCTTCTTTAGCCAACGTTTCGGAGCAGCCTTTTAGCCTTCTGTAGTCAAGCATAATACCCCAAAAAAATCAGTATAATACTTTTGCCGTGAAAATCACAAATTATATCTCTCGAAATCGTCCTGTTTTGTCGGACGTGTTCATTAGCATTTTTATAAAAATATTATGGTACCTACCTACCCTTTTAATTTATTAAATAAGAGAACATTAGAAAATTTTTTGGAAGTAAGGTCTATTCTTCACAACTACTATCTAGTTATTATTTATCAACATCATGGAGATACAATACAACATAATATATAAGGTTATTTAGACGTTGTATGATCTATTGTTCACAACTACTATGTAGTTATTATTTATCAACATCATGGAGATACAATACAACATAATATATAAAGTTATTTCGACGTTGAAAGGTCTATTGTTCCCAACTACTATCTAGTTATTATTTATCAACATCATGGAGATACAATACAACATAATATATAAGGTTATTTATCAACACATTGAGTGAGCATTCATTATCATCATCAATAGGGCGATATAATTCTTTAATAAAGGAGGTTTGCTCGACACTCAAATTTGAATTATTTCTGATAAACGTGTTGCTCAAATCACAAATGTTTCTAGAGGAATCCCTAGGAATGTAAGTTATTTATATTAAGATTAATAAAAACAGGACCTTTGTTTTATTTTTCTAGACGATGAATTAGTAATTTCCCGAGGGATCCCTCTAGAATCATTTCAGTTTTAAGTACCTAATATATTCATTAGAAATAATTAAAATAAACCCCACGGAAAGATCGATTTTCTAGTCCTGCTAGGGCAAAGTCAATCGTAGGTCCGTACATTACGCCGGGCCGCGCGTCGATAATCGTTTTTACATGACTTCATCGCTTATGTCGTTAAGATTCCTACTTTATTTTAGAGATATGATAGGGCAAATCAACCTCAGGTTATGTCCAATACACGAGGGTCGCGCATCGCATAATTTTGTGCACGGCTGCTTCGCTTACGTCGTTAAGATTCTGGCTTTATTTTAGGGTATTGTCTTGTCTCAAGTAGGTACAAAACTAGAAACGAAGCTACATATCATGTACAGGGTTTTCCAATAAGAGGTGTTATTTTGAATAGCCCGCTATTTCGGTAGATGTTACTTTTGAAGCTGTCATTTTTTGACATTTCACAAGTAAAAACTACGACATTAATAAAAATTGGAACGATACACGCTTCAACAACGCATCGAAATTATTAAAATTCACTTGAGTGAATCAAATGCAAATCATCTTGAGTGATGAGGCCCATTTCCACCTCGGTGGCTTCGTCAACAAGCAAAATTGTCGCATCTGGGGCTCGGAAAACCATAAAAATTATTGTTAAAAAGCCTCTCTATCTTCAACGTGTGACTGTTGGGTGAGGTTTATGGTCCGGCGGAGTCATTGGACCATACTTTTTCAAAAATGAGGCTGGAGCAACAGTTACGGTGAATGGATTGCGCTATCGAGAGATGATTAATAATTTTTTATTGCCGGAATTGGATGGTATTGATTAAGGCAACGTTTACTTTCAACAAGACGGCGCTACGTGCCACGCAAGCAACGAAACCATTGATCTTTTACGATTGAATATCAAAATAACACCTCTTATTGGAAAATCCTGTAGTTGTTTTCGCACTAATTTTATGTCCAATTATTATTCACATTAATTGCATCGTGTGAGAAAACGATACCTAAAAAGACCCTCCACACAGCATCCCCAAATATGACATAGGCCTTGAGGAAAAAACATTCCCTCAGGGACGTTCATGAGTATACGTTCTGCGTGGAGGAAAAGTGAAAAAAAGAGTATTTCAATTTTTTAAACCGATTTGGAAAATGTCAGACATTATGACATTAAATGGCTTAAAATGATTTGGAGTGTCTTCATGACGCCAAAAAAACGAGTTCTTTGATGGGAATATTGTTAAAAAAATATTAGTTCCTTATTGCTGTTTATTTAAAAAAAAATAATTGACGATAATTCGCATAAAAAAAATTGTACATAGGTTTTTATTTTTAGCAAAAAGTTTGTAGAAAATGAGGTGTTCAGCGCATGTTCTTCCTCTTGCCCCTATGGACCTGAGCTGTAGCAGCCACTTCTATGGAATCGTGCCTTTGTGTCCTAATCAGCTGCACCCCATTGTTTGCAACCCCGCATGCAGATGTAAGCCAGACTATGTGAGGGATGAGAATAACAAATAACATATCATACTATACTATAGTATAAAAATTATTAATGGAATTATAGACAACCCTGATTTACTGAGTCTAATCACCACCAACATAAATTAGAACTAAGCGATCGAAAATTCTTTTAAATTGCAACAAAAATATCAGGATTGATATTCGCTTGTACATAGATTGCATGCAGTTGGCAATACTTTTGCAGAAATCCTAGATGTATTCAACTGCACGGAATATAGTTACAAGAAGGCTGTAATTACTTACCTCTATAATAATAATAATTAAGGTAAGCATAATATTATTCTTCTGACATAAAGCTAAAATTGGAGGCACTGCAGCGCTGCTGCGTACTTATATCAAGTCGAAACTTGTTCTACCATTATAACGCGATATGTGGTGAGCGTAGATCCGATTCGGTAGTTTTATTTAGAGTGTTGGGAGAGTTGAAAGTAAAAATGCGGAACCGATTTTTTCGCTTTATGTCTTATCTAAATATAATACATCAATGTCTTCTGCACGGGTTCCATATAATTTTGAATGCAAATTTTACTTCACGATAACTTTCCCACTAAATTATTTTATATATATATTAAAAGTTTGTAAAAGCCCGTAAGGGAATATAATATAAATACAGAAATAGCTTTATGCTTAGCTATTATTAATGATAAACATGTTAAATTTGCAGAAATATTTTAAGTTCGATGATCTATAATTTATTTAAATGATTTAGTAGATAATTAAATAAGGTTGTTGTTTTTCACTTTAAAAAAGGTTAATTCATTTATAGGCTAGTACGTTTGCTTGGAATCACTTAATAGATAAAACGCCCTAGAAAAGAGTTTAGACACAGGAAAATTAATTCATTTTCAAGTCATATTATCTTCAATATACTATTTTACCAGTCGTATATAAACATAGAATAGAAAAACAGTAGAATGTCTTCCACGTAGATTTGAAAGGAAACCAATTCCGCTACTGACTTTTGTACCTATTGTTCTAGCGCATATAGCACGTGCTCTGTCTTCCTTAAGGTGCCTGTAAACGATCAAATTTGTTTGTCAAATTTTACGTTTGCTCGTCACGTGTTTGATGAGCAAGGCCGCAAACGTTCAAATGAAGTTTGTCAAATATTAGTTCATTTATTTACAGCTTTCGCCGGGAATTGTCTTTTGACGTTTATTGTATCCGGTCTGAAGTGGGGTGAATAGCGAAATATTTTGTGTTGTTAAAAATGACGGATGCGGACAAAGCATTTCTTGCGTTGACATTAGCTCTGTGTCTTAAAAAGAAAAAAAAGAAGGTGTTGGTCTAGAGCAAGGCTGCCCAACCCCAGGCCCGCGGGCCACAATGTGGCCCGCGAACGAATTATAAGTGGCCCGCGTGAAACATTTTCAAAAAACCCGCCAATCTCCGCCAATTTGAAAAAGTGTCGTGGGCCCTCGGTAAAACAAACAATGCAGCTTGCGCGCGGTCACCAGTGTTGTCAACGACGGCGATTCATCGCTATTTAGGCTACTCAGAACGAGAATCAGCGACGAAAAAATCTAACCTGTTGAACTTACTTTTGAAACAAAAATACACCGGTTTTCGACATAATATTCTTTGCGTCGAAATGGAATTCTGTAGCCACCCCCCCCCCATGGAATTTGAAAAATTGCTGTGGGGTATCACATATGATGTTCGGGTGTGCGGAATTTTTTCTCAGCGAAGTTCCGTAACAACCCCCCCCCCCATGGATTTCATTTCATTCCATGCTAAAAAGGTTGGGCAGCCTTGGTCTAGAGAATGGCTAAAATTAAGAGCTAAATATACCCATGAAAATTTGCTTAGGGATATATTACGTACAGAACCAGAAGATTATGGTAAATGAAATAAAAGTAAAATGTAATAAAAAGTCTCTTTCACTTATAACATTCGATGACCCAGCACTCTCCATTTGATGGCAACACGAAACTGACGTTTGTTTGATAAACACCCCCGCAAACGTTCAAACATGTTGTCAAATATCGTTCAAACTTTCCGTCAATCAGAATTTCTGACAAACACGTCAAACACGTAGTTTGTTTGACAAGCACATCAAACAAGGCCGCAGACGTTCAAATAATTTGACAAACACGTAAATTTGACAAACAAATTTGATCGTTTACAGGCACCTTTACACTAATTGCCTGACATCGTGTATCACTATTCTATTTGAATTTCATAATTATGATGAAACAGAGTAGTTTTGTTTGGAAATTTAAGACCCGATTGGTCAGATTTTTGGATCAAGAAACTGTTTCCGCACAACAATCGCTTGGAAGGGGTGTTAATAACAATAAACTGCGGTAGCTGATAAAAAAACCCGCTGCGGTGGTTTGAAAACTTTAACGGTTCTTTTTGAAAATAACAGAGAGCGCCACTTCCGTTTCCCACATCAGATTTCGGTTGGATTGGCTAGGTTTAATATGAATTGGCGAAATATTCAAATGAAATTGTTTTATCAGTAGAAATTGGTATAGTTTTGAACCATGGTGCAATAAAATCAAAGCGCCTCGTCAGTGCAACCGAAAAATAATCACACTTTTAATTAAACAATTCCACGAATTATTTGATTCAGGCTCTGTTACCGATATCTGAGCGTTTATTAATTTTTAAAGTGATAGGAATGCTGCCCACAAACACCGTGGTCGAGGGGTAAGGCTCTCGACTAGCAAGCGGAAGGTCGCGGGTTTGAATAATGGTGTGCGCAAGTAAATTTTATTGATTAATTTGTGTTATTTAATAATTAATTTATTGTTATTTACCAGGCACAGTACACTTTTTCATATTGAAGCCAACAATACCAATGCACCAAACAACTCAGTAATTACTCGCGCAATCACAAAATACACCCTTTTCGAAAAATTACTACATTTAGACATCTTTCATGATTCCTTTCTAACATACAAAACTAACTTATTAAATTTCTTAGCATGACATATTTCAAAAATATTTTCACATAATTTTTCAAAACTTCTATGTATTAACAGTCAATTACAATTCGTGAGCTTATTATAATTCTTGTTTTCAATTCATTTATTATTAACTATCCACACACTTCCTTCCTTTTATAACAATCTCAGGCGAAATTACGTAATGATATTTTATGGACATACGTAATAGGTACTACAACTATGTAATAACTAAAAATATCTAACTGTATCTTATTGTACTGTGTATGTCTTAACAAATAAATAAATAAATTTCCCAAATTACTAATTTAAAATAATATAATGTATATTTGCCGCTCGTTCTAGAGTAGAAGACACTGTCAGTATCACCCTGGTGTAAGACCACCATTCGGAATTGAAAAGTTTCTTGAAATGGCTTTGGCTGTGTTTGGTGATTTGAATAGCCAGGTACTTCTCAACCTTCCTCTTCCCCATCTCGTTCCCCTTACCATTACCTTACACCTCACACCATTCCTTAATTAGGGATGCCATAACCTCTCACTGGTTCCAGACGGTTGGGACTCTTGTGTGGTTTCACATAAAAAACTTAGCATTGACTGTTTTTTAAATGTTTACTTTAAGGTTAAACGCGACACTCGTTATATTTTACGTGTTCATAGATGTCGTTTATTAATTTATTTTATTAAAATACGTTTTCTGCAATGTAATGCTTTACAATATTAAGGTAAATTAATTGTTTGCCTCCGTAAATACGCAATATGAAAATGAATAAATATTTTTGTTCGTTTAAAAACTCAATCCTTTCGAGAAAAGCATACCAATATAATACAGCACCGATGATTCAATCCGATATTGTATTTGTATACCTTTCTTGAAAGAATTGAGTGTTTTTACCAAAAAAAACTGTTTATTAATATTCTTATTGCTTTTATTCTGTCGCAAATCTGTCCTAATATTGTAAAGCAATGCCTTACAAAAAGCGTATTTTAATAAAATAAATTAATTACCGCCATCTATGAAAACGTAGAATATAACGACCGTCGCATTTAACCTTAAATTTGAGTTGAGCATAAAAAAAAAGAAATACGAAAATAATCTTTTATTTTGTAATATGTAATTAATGTTAATATTCATTATTTCAATAACATTTTCATAACACAATTTTTGTTATAGTTGTTTTTTTGGCTTGATGCCCATTTTTATGTGCTAAAAATACCAGTTTCGAAAAATATTTAAAATATTGGTTACAGGTATTTTTTGGGTATTTTTCTAAATTAATCTTATTATTTTATTGATTGCTCTGGTTATTTTTTTATGCGAATACCGCAACAGAGTTCCAATGGAGCCAGTGAGACCATGGCGTGTATTGTAAGGCTGAAGGTAGAGGAGAGGGGTCACAAAACACGGCTAGAGCCATTTCAATTAAAATTTTAGTTACGAATGGTGGTCTTACACAAAGGCGATACTGAGAGTATCTTACGGTATAATATTACGATTGAAAAATATACTCTATCTTTTTAATATCATTTGATGCTTAAAGGTTTGAATAAAGAAAACTAAAAAAGCACTCCACTTGAAAAGTGTGATAATATTTTTATCTCCAAATAGCATAAAACAAAGTCACTATCCGCATCTGTTTGTTTGTGCGCTTAGTTCTTCTAAACTATGCAACGGATTTTAATAGAGGTTTCACTGTATTTAAGTATTTTTTTATATATAATAAATGCTTATTTATTTACCGAAAGTAGAGAAAAGTCGATGTTTTGTAATAAGTCGTAAGAAATATACATTACGGAATAGTATATCTTCAAAAGGTTGATAGAATATATAATACATATAATAAAAAAGTAGACGATGGTATATGTCCATATTGTCTATTTCCTGAGAATAACCACCAGCAACGCCAGGTATACGTCCGCTAGTATTATATAATACAGGGTTTTCCAATAAGAGGTGTTATTTTGAATAGCTCGTTATTTCGGTAGATGTTACTTTGAAAGCTGTCATTTTTTGACATTTGACAAGTAGAAACTACGTTATTAATAAGAATGGAATGATAAACGCTTCAACAACGCATTGAAATTATTAAAATTCACTTGATTGAATCAAATGCAAATCATCTTGAGTGATGAGGCCCATTTCCAAATCGGTGGCTTCGTCAACAACCAAAATTGTCACATCTGGGGCTCGGAAAACCCTAGAGTTATTGTTGAAAAGCCTCTCTATCCTCAACGTGTGATTGTTTGGTGCGGTTTATGGTCCAGTGGAGTCATTGGACCTTACTTTTTCGAAAATGAGGCTGGAGCAACAGTTACGGTGAATGGATTGCGCTATCGAGAGATTATTAATGATTTTTATGGCCGGAATTGGATGGTATTGATCTGGACCACGTTTAATTTCAACAAGACGGCGCTACGTGTCACACAAGCAACGAAAACAATGATCTTTTACGATTGAATATCATAATAACACCTCTTGTTGGAAAACCCTGTATTATGTCACCAGTATTAAGTCATGTAGCTGTTTTTCTGACAACTTTAATTTTAATAGTTTATTTCTACTTATTGGGTTTTGTAAACATTATTGAAGGTTTTGTAAACATTATAGAAACTACCCCATTAATAAAAATGGAACGATACACGCTTCAACAACGCATTGAAATGATTAAAATCCACTTGAGTGAATCAAATGCAAATCATCTTGAGTGATGAGGCCCATTTCCACCTCGGTGGCTTCGTCAACAATCCTCAACGTGTGACTGTTTAGTACGGTTTATGGTCCGGCGGAGTCAATGGACCTTAATTTTTCGAAAATGAGGCTGGAGCAACAGTTACGGTGAATGGATCGCTATCGAGAGATGATTACTGATTTTTTTATGGCCGAAATTGGATGGTATTGATCTGGACAACGTTTACTTCCAATGAGACGGCATTACGTGCAACACAAGCAACGAAACCATTGATCTTTTACGATTGAATATCAAAATAACACCTCTTATTGGAAAACCCTGTATTATGTCACCAGTGTTAAATCGCGTAGCTGTTTTTCTGACAACTATAATTTTAATAGTTTTTTCTACTTATTCGGTTTTGTAAACATTATTGAAGGGAAATATATAAGACCTCAGATTCAGAGATATCGTGACAAGTGAAATTAAGAAATGGAATCTTATTTTTTTTTTAGTTTTCATAAAAATTTTCATTTCAAGACTACGGTATATATTTTACTCCCTTGTAGGAAACTATTTTTTTATGTTGTCGTGGACCCAATATAGGTAGGTACCTACACATAATAAATAACCTGGGAGTTTACTGAAAAAAATATTACCATACTAAGTATTTTTTATTGTGCGCACTCCACAATAGTCTGAACTACCCGAAACCAGTGGCACTATAGCGTCCCCAATTTTGAGATTTTTTTTAGACTGAATGAAGTAAGAGGGGAAAGGGAGGAAAGAAAAAAATGAGAAAGAGGAAGGTTGGGAAGATTGATGGTAGTAAATAGTCGCTGTTTTCAAGTGGTTACCTTCTTTGCTCTGGAACCAGAAGTCACGGGTTAGAAATTCGGCGGGGCAAATAAATTTTGAACCAAATTATTTGCATTATTACAATATGATAGTGGTAGATACTCTCAGTAGGACCCCGGTAAAAGAAAACCATTGAAAATTGATTTAAGTTGTTTAAAACAGCAGTTAATCATGTTTATTGACCAGATCTGATTAGCCAGGAAATTTTCAACCTTCCTCGACTCACTACCCCACTTTCAGGCTCACATCATGCCCAACACTTTGGATGCCATAGAATGATGTTGGTATTCTTATGAAGTTATTAATGAAAGATACACTAGGAAAAAGGATCTTCTTCAATGTTGCTGTTCACAAACAAGTTATGAAGCAAACTCGCCAACTTCTTGCCGACACCGATAAGTAATTATTCCATGCTAACATTGTTTATTTAACACAGGTTTAAAAAAATGTAACCATTTCATATACATGGGTGTATAAAGATACGGACAAATATTCTCATAAATAAGCATGCTGGCTAACGTGCTAAATACTAGCGTATTCTTTAACTGTTCACATTTACTTGTGTATGGCATTCTTGTTTTAAGAATACTCCTGAATAAGCGTGCTCAATGAAATGAAAAGAATCAAAATCACACAATGATTCTCAAAATCACAAGACAGAAATGAAGTCTAAAAAATTAAAAAATTAAAAAATTGTGTCATTTTCAGGCTGCATCGACCACAATAGCTAACTGATTGACAGCCTTAATTGTTAGAATATTTGTAATAATTTTAAACCATTCGGAACCTGCGAACCTCAAGAAGTGCGGCCGGAAGGGTTACCAGTGTAAAAAGGGCTCCTTGAAGAGGTGTGACAGCGATTCGAAATGTATATCATACATGCATTTCATAAACATTATATTGCATGTATATATAAAACAAAACAAGAAAATAATAACTGATTTATAAATAGATTTTAACCGATTTATAAATAGATTTATAACCAGCTGTTTAACGTACTAAATGCGTCGAAACATAGACCCAGCTTCAAGGTATTGAGCTTAAAACCAGCTGTTTAACGTAATAAATGCGCCGAAACATAGACCCAGCTCCAAGGTATTTAGCTTAAAACCAGCTGTTTAACGTAATAAATGCGTCGAAACATAGACCCAGCTCCAAGGTATTTAGCTTAAAACCAGCTGTTTAACGTAATAAATGCGCCGAAACATAGACCCAGCTCCAAGGTATTTAGTTTAAAACCAGCTATTTAACGTACTAAATGCGCCGAAACATAGACCCAGCTCCAAGGTATTTAGTTTAAAACCATCTATTTAACGTACTAAATGCGTCGAAACATAGACCCAGCTCCAAGGTATTTAGCTTAAAACCAGCTGTTTAACGTAATAAATGCGCCGAAACATAGACCCAGCTCCAAGGTATTTAGCTTAAAACCAGCTATTTAACGTACTAAATGCGTCGAAGCATAGACCCAGCTCCAAGGTATTTAGTTAAAAACCAGCTGTTTAACGTAATAAATGCGTTGAAGCATAGACCCAGCTCCAAGGTATTTAGTTTAAAACCAGAAATTTAACGTACTAAATGCGTCGAAGCATAGACCCAGCTCCAAGGTATTTAGTTTAAAACCAGCTATTTAACGTACTAAATGCGTTGTAGACCCAGCTCCAAGGTATTTTTAAAATTTTGATAAAAAAATATTATAGAAATGTTCCAACAGAAGAAGTATTTTTTTATGTGTTTTTGGACATCGTGTATATAATTGAACAGATTATACGTTTGATTTATACCGGTTGACTACTTATATTGTTGTTAATTGATATAACATTGATATTGACATTTTTATCGGTTCAAGAAAGAGATTGGTTATTGACCATTTTTTCTACCTCTTCAGTAACGAAAATTAATGATTTAAAAAAACTTATTTTTTTTAAAGGTTGCTAGAAATTTGTTGCATCCGAAACTGCTTACTAATATCAGCTTCAGATGAAAATGGAAACGGACTGTAAATAATTTAAATGAATCGAAATGAATTCTGTAATTCGGTGATAGTATGTGTAGGAATAAACAAGGTATGACAGAAGGAAAAACGGAATGACCGATTACTTACCACTGTATCTCTGAGAAAGAACACACAGCACAATTAAAATGAGTTAGATCGTGATACCTCGAGGTAATTATTGCCACAAAAAAACTTTCAAAATAGTCAACTTCCTTTATTTTACTTTTAAACTAGATTATGTACACCAAAAACATCAACATCTTGCTTCCAACGTAGTCAGAATCCATTTCCAATCCTTCTTCTATTTAAAAAAAAAATTAACTCAAATTTGCACAACGTTCTTGCCATTGTTCCAAATTTCAAATACTTTTCCAGCAAGGTGATGGTTAGGGATAGGTATGAACTGGTTAAATGACATCCCGGTAGGAACAAGCAAATTTTCATTTCAAAACCAAAAACTGTTCTTTATTTAACCTACTTCCATTCCCCCAGCAGTTAATTAATTACCCCTTGTTAACTTCTGTATTTAATAAACTTGCCCCTTGGCAATTTTGAGAAGGTCTCAATTTTGAAGACATTCAATTATTTACTTTGCGGTAAAGACTTCTCGAGAAAGAATCTCCCTTAAGCCCGTTAAAAGTATTCTATCGGGAAATATTCCACTCGAACAGAAGAATTCCTGGAAGTTGAAACGGAAGTTCAAAATGCACGACATTCAGTTCACGGAGTTCACGTCATAAGTTAAAATATATTTACTGAAAGTTTTAGAGGAAAGTAAATAAAAGTTTGGATAAGACAGATGGAAGTAAGATCTAATCTGAGTTTGACATTTTTCTTAAGTTAAGAAATACCACTTTGCTTATTTACTGTTTTTGGTGGTGGTTATTCTCGAGTTATGAATTTTGAAATTTGCGAATGAATTCTAAACCTCGCTAGGGAAGAACGTAAAGCACCATTGCATTATGCCACATCTTACTAGTGTTAGTAAAATCAGGGTTAGGTGCTATTTGCCCTATAATATTTTACGTGCAACAGGCAAATTAATGAAATATTGGAGGCGTTAAAAAGTAATTTAAATAAAAAAGAAGAATTAGTCGTTCTTAAGCTCGAGTATGAATTATTTATTCAGGTGTTCTGTAATTTTGTGTCGATCGTCCTCATTGAGATTGAAGTCGCCAAGAGGTACCATTCGGACTCTTCAGTCGCCAGGTAGGCCCATGTAGTCAAACAACTCGCTATAGTGAACAGCCAAGCGAAGAGGAAGAGCACTGTGTGAACGTCTTCTGTATTGGTGGACGCGATGGGTGGCGCGAAACATGTTGACAGGTTCTTCATCTTGTTTGATTTTGTACGAACCGGCATGAGCATCGAGCCCTTTCCCGCTGCTTCTAGCGCTGCATGCTCTCAATTAATTAATACATGCATTATCTGAAAAAATGAAACTGTCACCCCTCACATCTTTTTCACTAAAAATTTTTGATATTTTTATATATACATATATACTTCTCAGAGCACCTAGAGATCTACACGGCGACATAAGAATAAATCATGTGCACGATGACAGACGAATAGCGCAGTGAATTTCGAGGCTCTTATCTGACCCCTCTTTCCCGCAATGAGCACTAACAAGCAATGAAAAATTGTATATTTTTAGAATTTACACGCTATTTGGCACCACAACCCTTGGGCCACGAGATATATTTAAATATTTGACAATAAAAGGGTTTCACCGCCGATTCTGGCGAGACCTTGGTATGGAAGCCTCTTTAAAACGTCTTCACGTTAGAAAGGGGGATAATTCTAATTTTGAAAAATTATGTCTGCCACCTTAATCAAATACCAAATTGGAAAATATTTTGTCAGCATCAACTCTTAAATACCTACTTTGTATCTAAAATCATCTGAAAAATAATCATTAAAGAGCAATTACATCTTAAATAAACAACATAAAAAAACAGCCAACTATTTAAATATCGTATTTGAAGTACAACGTCTACTCATCCGATTAACTTTACATTTCAAACTAAATCGACATAACAGATAGCTAAGACTATTAAAAAGATAATTAGGAATCAAGTTAAAGGCATCAAGTATTTGATGCCTTTAACTAGTCCCAGCAAGAGTTCGTACGGAAGTAATTTTTTTAACATAAACCCCACACAGTAAGGACTGAACGCAGTTGGCGCTAACAAAAAATTATCCAAAGAAGCGAAGTTAGGAGTCCACAACGGAGTTCTGGTACCTACCTTGACGCATGGAAGTGAGGCATGGAACTGGCAAAGAAAGGATGAAAGTAGATTGAATGCTGTTGAAATGAGATCCCTGAGGCGTATGTGTGGTAAAACCATGTTTGATCGTGTGAGGAATGTGGAGATCCGCAAAGAATGCAAAATTGATGAGAACGTAATGAGTAAGATTAAGATAGGGACAATCAGATGATTTGGGCGAGTAGAATGAATGAACGAAGAAAGGAGTGTAAGGAGTAGTAGTGCAAGGCTGATGTAAGCGTAATGAGTAAGATTAAGAAAGGGACGCTTAGATGGTTTGGGCATGAAGAGCGAATGAGCGAAGATAGGAGTGTAAGGAGGATATATGATGCAAATGCGAATGGTAACAGAAGTCGGGGACGCCCGAGGAAGACATGGCACGACCAAGTGAATCAGATACTCGAGTCGGGCCATGTCAAGAGTCAGAACAATAGAAGAGTATGTATGAGACGATGTATGAATGTGAATGAGGCAAGAAGTGTGTGCCAAGACCGAGTTGTTTGGCGGTCCGTCCTCGGAGAAACGGCGTGATGGTTAGTTAGTTAGTTAGTTAGTCCCACACAGTCATGTTTTGGAATGCTGTGTGGAGGGTTTTTTTTAAGGAAAGGAAGGAGCGGAAGTTCTGGGAAGGTTAATGGTATAAGGGTTGGGTAGGAATCTCAAGATCAGTGAGTCCAAGAATGGCGGAGATATTAATGTATCCCTCCCACTGGGGCGCAAGGCGATGGGACGAGGAGCCAGTTAGAGAGATTAAAGGGTCTCCCCAAACCAACCTCTCTCAAAACGTGGGTCGGCGGTACACAAATCCACCCTTCCCGTCCTCTTCCTTCTCACGCGTCTCTTTTGTAAACGAAAAAGACAGAAGATAAAAGAACGATGACGTCACGATCTCAAGCATGGACTAGTAAAGCCAATTTTACTATTTTTCTAACCAAAGATATGATATGAAGAAAAATTAAAAGAAAAGCAATCTATGGCGCCCACGAAATACACAAACAAGATATAATACTTACAAGACAGAAAAAAATTAAGAACAAATCAAAAAATACAAAATTTAATGTTTACTAGCTTTTTGCCCGTTGCAAGCAACTAATAGGTAAAACTTATTTGTGGAAACTGATGTACGATAACAATTAAATGTGTTTTGGTCTTTAATGTGGATGAGCAAACAATGTGTTCATACAAATATTTAACAACGTATTTTAATATGTTTGTTTGAATGTGAATGAAGCAAGGAGTGTGTACCAACACTTTGCTTTTTGCCCGTTGCAGGCAACTAATAGGTAAAAGTAGTAAGTGATTTTATGTTTGAATGGGGATGAAGCAAGGAGTGTTTACCAACACTCTGCTATTTGCCTGTTGAAGGCAACTAATACTTACTCGGGTACTTTACGGTTCTATCAATAAAATATGTAAAGAAAAAGAGTTCCAGTATCAGTACCAACCTACAGTAGCTAACTTTAGTATCTACCTACAGTACCTATCTATATTACTAAGTACCAACAGTACCATCTAAAATCTAAGTGCGGCCCGCGGGCGATATTATAAACATCAAAATGGCCACAGACGGCGAAAGGGTCCCCCACCCCTGGTTTACAGGAATAGGATATTCATACAAATATGTGATCTAACTATTGAAAAATATATTTTTTGGATGAGTGTGATTAAAAAACGGAATGGTGTAAAAGAATAAAACAACTTACGGTTTTAAGCATTTAACCGCTTCTGCGCAGTCGGTGGCAGGGTAGATTCTGTGGATAAAAAAAAACGAATTATTAAATAGGTGGATCTAAGAACAATTTCGAGAGTGCAAACTAGGCCAACCTGACAAATCGGCAATTGCCGAGCACTTTATTAAAATTGGCCTTTACTTGGGATTTGTTCCTGAAGTCCTGGAAACACCCAAAACACATTAAGAAAGCCTAATCACGGAGGAAATTGACGGGGCTAATCTTAATAGTTCTTGGTTTCCGGTACTTGTCGGCTATACCAAAAAAAAACGTCGAAAACCACATTAATTTAACTAATTATAATAATGAAATACCGGCCCTAAAAGGATTGAAGCTGATTATTTCTACTTACATAAACACTCACTTCACCACAATCCGTATATATCTTACCTAGACATTATAACGCTGTCCGAATTGGTTGAAGAAGGAGGAAGTGCAACACGGCAAAATGCCCCCAAAATAAATTACGATACCACTATTATAGTCGTGAAAATCATATCAAATAGATAGTTTGTTCGTTCCGTAGTTCCCTATTGCCAATTTGGGTATCGATTCTCTAATCCAGGTCGCTCGCAATCACACATTGGTCGAGGTTCTTATTTTTGAACCTCGTCGAAGGTACATACTTACATACGCCTAAGCCAAACGTCAAAGTCATTCCACTCGAACAACGAGTGGGTCGAACCACTCGTTGTTCGATTCCAATGAATTAACCGAGAATCGAGGCCCTGAATGATGTTGTTTGTCCGGTAGTGATGTTGTTTATGCAGTACGTCACCATTTTGGCCACCTGAAATGATATTGTTTGTCCGGTACTTCACAATTTTAGATATATCAATGACGACACTAACAGCATTATTAAAAAACATCGTGAAAAAATTACCGTGTTTGTGAAAAGTAAATATAGAAATCTAATAAAGAAACATACATAAAACAGTTCACGGAAAGATATATAAATTGCTTATCCAGCCAAAGATAATCAAAGATTAGTCAAAGTTTATCTGTTGTAAAAACTTGAAATAATTATAATTTCTTACCGAAATTTGAAAAGTTTTCCAAAGTATTTTAAATGTTCCATATATTTCTTTATTTTGAAAAAAACAGTTTTAGAAAGTAGATTTATATGTTAGATTTACGTATTTCAATTATTTTTTTAAAGATAAACTAATGTCTGTCTATAAGACGAGGTTTTTTATGCATGGCATTAAGGATATCAAATTATTATAAGCAATAATTACTCGCCTGAATTATCCATACAAATTGAAAATATCTCCCTAGTAAAAATCAATGTTTGATATTTTCAATTTGTGTTGATATTTCAGGCGAGTTATTATTGCTTATAATAATTTATTATGATGTATTTCAATGTTTAAAAATTGTATTATTTAAATTTCAAACAGTTAAATAAAATAAATGAAATTATTATTTTATAATAATTTCATTTATTTTATGTAATAATGAATAATTCCCGCTTTTGTAATATTTTTTGTCATTGGTACTTATTTTTTATTCTTATTAACTAACTAATTATCTTCCCATCATGCCGTTTTCCGCAGGGGTAGGCAGAGAGGACGGAACACACTCATTCATTGCCTCATTAGTCTCACACATACTCTTCTATTATTCTGACTCTTGACATGGTCCGACTTATGTATCCGATTCACTTGATCGTGCCATGCTGGGGCGTCCCTGACATCTTCTACAATTCACATTCGTATATTCTCCTTGCATTCTTTTCTTCGTTCATTCATTCTACTCGCCCAAATCATCTGAGTGTCCCTATCTTAATCTTACTCATTACGCTCACATCAATTTTGCATTCTTTGCGGATCTCCACATTTCTCTCAAGATCATACATGTTTTAACGGCACGGATTAATATATGTTAAGGGATCTCATTTCTTAAACATAATAGTTTGGTTTTGAAACATGTTGCTAATTATTAAAATTATCCTTAGGAAACCATACGATTTCCCAAATTTAGAGGTATTCGGGAATTTAATATACCAACCGATCACAGAATTGTATAAGAGAAACGCCTAATATAAAATTTATAAAGAATATTTCATCAATATAATTGACCCCTTAGATAGCATTAGCAGTAAATTTAAAAAAGGCCTAATAGCCATCCCAATGCTAAGAAGGATCGGCATCACCACTTGTATTTAGGTGTGAGATGGTACAATATATTATTGTCCAAAAACAGATTAAAAAAAAGCTTTCCAAAAATTGAACCTTTGAAAATTTCACAGAAGTCAAAATTTAGCAAACACAGTCCTTTTATTTAAGGAAATTGCAAGATATACCTCCCCTAACCTTTTACCTCGTTCGTAGAATAAAAAAAATAATTTTGAACTTGCTTTTAATTCCCAGAAAACAATAACAAAAAACTAACGTTTTTAACACAAAAACCTCGGGAGGTGATTTTACATAATGGTACAAGTAAAAAATACAATTAACTTTTGTCAAAAACCCGTTGTTTTTTTCACATACAAATACACTTTTCCACAGAAGAATATTATTTTCTCCATATTGGATTGTTTGCCAACTTATGTAACTGAATCCTATTTTTTAAACTAGCAATTTAAAAAATAAATCTGTCTTTTTTACATTATCTCTTCCTAGAGACGTCGTAAAGTCGTTATAAATTAGTTTTTTTTTAAAGTAACAATAAGCTATACCGTAGTGAATGGTAGAAAATGTCAGGACGTTAGAGAAAGACTTAACGCATTATCTCTGCACTGGAATGAGATAAGGAGTCGAATGAAAATATATATATATATTTTTTTTTAATAGTAAAAATATAATAAACAGCAGTGAATGGTGGAAATCGGGGACGCCGGTGAAGACGTGGTACGATGAAGTAAATCAAAACTTATAAAAATTAAACTTTTTCAATTATTCAGAATAAAATCGTTGCCACCTTTAAAATAGATCCAGTTTTCAGGTACACTAATATTCACAACCTCTAGACTTTACTTCAAACCATTCATAGCCCCGAGCAACGTCGGGTACACGTCTGCAATAATAAAATACTAGAAACCTTGCTTGCCTCACGAATTACGTAGACACTTTATGGACATGCTGTATTATTGCCTCCAAGGCTGTATGTCAGTGGTTATCAAACAAAAAATAATCTCCTTCACGTTGAGTCATTCTTAAATTGTCTTCAAGAGTGGAATAACGTTGAAAATAATAAATACGTATTGATCAAAATGTTTGCAAATAAACTGTTTATTTTTGCCATTTCGTTAAGTGTATTGACCTTTTTGAATTTCGCATCTGCCGTCACCAAACCACGTAAGCTAAAATTATTTTATTTCTTCAGTAATTGCAAATAACAAACTTTGTTTACACAACTATTAGTTAAATATTTAAATAAATAAAATGAATATATTTTATAATAATTTCATTTATTTTATGTAATAATGAATAATTCCCGCTTTTGTAATATTTTTTGTCATTGGTACTTATTTTTTATTCTTATTAACTAACTAATTATCTTCCCATCATGCCGTTTCCCGCAGGGGTAGGCAGAGAAAACGCAACACACTCATTCATTGCCTCATTCGTCTCATACATACTCTTCTATTATTCTGACTCTTGACATGACCCGACTTATGTATCTGATTCACTTGATTGTGCCATGCTGGGGCGTCCCTGACATCTTCTACCATTCACATTCGTATACTCTCCTTACACTCATTTCTTCGTTCATTCATTCTACTCGCCCAAATCATCTGAGTGTCCCTATCTTAATCTTACTCATTACGCTCACATCAATTTTTCATTCTTTGCGGATCTCCACATTTCTCTCAAGATCATACATATTTAACCGCACGGATTAATATATCTTAAGGGATCTCATTTCTTAAACATAATAGTTTGTTTTTATAAGCAATAATTATTAGCCTGAAACACTCATCCACATTGAAAAATCTCCTGATAAAAGATACATGACGCCAACGGGACTTGAACCCGTGTCCTTTCGATTTCCGGTCGACAGCTCTGACCACTGAGCTATGGCGGCTTATCTCTTATCCACGAAATAATTCAATATATACTAGTGTTTCATTCAACAATTACTGCTTATTACGTTTTTTTCACCTGAAAACAACCTACTTTATTTTATATGAGAAAGGCATTGTAAGTGCTAACTCTCTCACTAGATGGCGTCGAGACAAATTGTCTGCATTTTTTGGTGAAGATAATAGTTTGGTTTTGAAACATGTTGCTAATTATTAAAATTATCCTTAGGAAACCATACGATTTCCCAAATTTAGAGGTATTCGGGAATTTAATATACCAACCGATCACAGAATTGTATAAGAGAAACGCCTAATATAAAATTTATAAAGAATATTTCATCAATATAATTTACCCCTTAGATAGCATTAGCAGTAGATTAAAAATAAGGGCCTAATAGCCATCCCAATGCTAAGAAGGATCGGCATCACCACTTGTATTTAGGTGTGAGATGGTACAATATATTATTGTCCAAAAACATAATTAAGGTAATCGAAACTTTAAATATGAACAATTCAAAAAGCAAATTAACTCCCTGAAATAGGATAATGATATATTGTACCCTTAATATAAGTTATAAAATATTATTGTTATCTATTATTCTTTACTAGTAGTTATCTACTAGTATAAGAATTCACCAGCGATTGGCAAACCTTTAATGTAATATTAGTAAGTAGAAATCTAATTTTATTATAATACCCTATGCGCAAAATAATTGAAAAAAACTTGGTTAGACAGCGTATATAAAATATTGAGTTACATTATGAAATTAACTAATAATAACAGTGAACAATAAACACACTGCTTTATAATTTTCCATAAAAAATCATGTTACTTATTGTTCATTAAATTTGTTTTAAATCAAATTAACCTCACAATGCACTTAAACCAAAACAATTATTTTTATTGTCTACTCTTTTCACATTTTTTTTCTTTCACTAATAACTTTAAATATCTACTTTCATATTACCTACGCCAGTTCCACGCCTAACTACCATACATAAGGATGGGTATCATCACTCTATTGTGGACAGCCTCCATTAATGCAGTTTGCGCATTTGCCATTCTTTAAATATCTCTTTATTTTTAATTTTAGGTAAATGTGGAAAGAACGAATTCTTCGCGTGCGGCTCGGCTTGTGATACAACTTGCGCTACACTCGGAGACACTTGTAAAATTATCAATATCGCTTGCAACAACATGTGTTACTGCAACGATGGGTATGCCAGGAACTCGGCCAACGTCTGCATTCCAATCAGAAAATGCCCACGTAAGTTACAACTACAAATATTGATCTTCTTTAACTTGGTTTGAGAATCATACCGGTGGACTATAACCGTGTTGAACAATATCAATACAATATAATATCTGATCGACAGGAGTGACTACCGATGATTTTGAATTAATTTAATAATTAATACTGCGAAATGTAAGTCTCATTGCATCAAGTTTTATTTTGCAAACTATTTTTACCATAAAAAATCTATAACCAATAAACATATCAAATAATTAAAATCAAGTTTTAGAACTAACTATAGTAAAATAAAAATAATGTAAATAAAACAATTACTTTGTAATAACCTTGAAACATTATTTAATTAATTTTCTACGACCCACCCGTTTCGCTTAGCACAAGCATCTCAAGGGTACAAAATTAAAACTAAACCATTTTAATCTTGTAATTATAACAAAATCAAAAATTTAGTTTAATTTTTTTATTTAATTTATAAAATTTAATAAATAAAATTACGTGGTTATAATAATGAAATGGCAAAGGTGAATATTGGCTAAGCGAGTTATTATTAGCTCAGTCCATAAAAACAAGAATTATTCAATGTCTCAGTCAATCAAATATTGGACTTTGCACAGTTGAACAAATAAAATATAAAAATCGTGATACAAGTAGAACATACAATATGAAAATCCATTGAACAAAAAAAAAAGTTCTTGTAAATCGACCAACGCTGATTCTGAATGTGTAAGTTTTATACGTAAAATGGTTAATATCATGCATTGTCATCGACAAGGAGTCTATCTGCCGAGTTTCAGATCGATCGGATGTCGGGATGTGGGTTAATTTCAAATTATAAGATTTGCATTCATTCTCGAAAACAATCAAAATTACTCATAATCAACAGTACATCAAATGCTTCAAATCGCGTCAATTAAAATGTGAAAAAAGCGAGGTATTAAAATAATATTCCAACATTAGAAAGAGAAGTGAGTGGTGTTTTATTATCTCCGCCTGCAGAAAAATTGCAATCCTGAGATACTTTGTGTCATGAACTAAGATTCACTTCTACATTGCAGTAAATTTGCCCAATCCTGAGATACTTTGTGTCATGAACTAAGATTCACTTCTACATTGCAGTAAATTTGCCCAATCCTGAGATACTTTGTGTCATGAACTAAGATTCACTTCTACATTGCAGTAAAATTGCGCAATCCTGAGATACTTTTTGTTATAAACTAAGATTCTCTTCTAGATTCCATTAATATTTCGCATTCCTTGATTATTTGTGTAATGAAAAAAGATTCTCTTTTAAATTTCAGTGCAATTGCGCAATCCTTAGATATATTGTACCATAAACTCAGATTTTCTTCTACATTCCGATAAAATTTCGTAATCCTTAGATAGTTTGTTTTATGAAATAAGATTTTATTCTACATACCCATGTCATTTACATATTGAAAAAAACTCAATTTTTTGTTGGGGTGATTTGTATATATGTTTCTAACAAAATTTTCAACCACTGCAAAAAATATTGAGTTTTAAACAATGACGTTACAATCCAACTAGACTCGTTACTGTTTCACAAAATCAAGATAAAATGTGGAAAGTAAGAAACACTTGCAACACAAGTTTCCAGTAAATTCTTTATATGTGCGAAACAAACGATAATGGGCGGCGTTTTCGTATTTGTGCCGAATACTACATTCTATGGGTGTGAATGAGATAACAAGATATGCTTACTCGCTTAAACTATGAGACGAACACGGAATACTGTATAAGACGACCACTGCTATTATGTTGTCCTTCTTATACTTATGTGTTGCTACGTTCGCTGTCTCTCTTTCTCTGATAAAGTTGAAAATCTTCGGGAAAAAATCGAAATAATTGTATTTTTTATAGCACAAAAAAATGTGTGTATTTCCAAATGAAATCTTATTTCTTGGCTTTTACTAATGTTTGCCGAGTATTGAAACCATTTTCTCATCACATACGAGGGAATTAATTAACTTTTGTTTAGTAACATAAATAAATAGTACTAAATCATAAATAAACCACTCACCATTAAAGCTATGAAATCAAAAGCAGTACTATTTTCTGGCTTTTGGCTAGCCACTTTGAGATTTCTACATTTCGTCTATATATATTGTAACGTCATTGGTTTTAAATAAACAGCAGTTGCCAAAAAAAGGAAAAACGATCACATCCATTTTTAAACATATTTGATGATAATGATGTTTTCGTATCTCAAAGGGCAAAGACAGAGAAAATATATTTTCTGAGACTAGACACAAAGAAAACATACGTTTGCTTTGATCATCAGGTTAACCTATGATTTACAGCTTTTTATCACGAAAGCCTTAATAGATTTTTTGTATCAAATTCACCCCACCGCACCGCTTCTGTTCAATTTGTCTCAAACTCCTTTGGGAAATTGCGCATAAAACCTAAATGATTTATGATCGTCGAAAAACTAATCTTATCAGTAGACAAAGATGTAAAATATATCTCAGAACTTTGATAACACATTGCAAAATCGTAGCAAATCTCTTAGGATCTTTTAGGATTTTTCGCTAATTTCGTGGAATGATTTGTGTGTTTTTATTTGATTTGTTTATATTTTAGAATATGTTGAAAATGAAAATTTAATCCAAATCAATTTTTTGTTTATTGAATTAGAGTTACACAGCACTGAAGTTGTAGTTATCATGAAAAAAAAATCAATAATAGGAGTTTTTTTCACCGCCTACCTATATGAAAGCGGACGTCTCTAGCTGATAAAAGGATAAACCGATTAGTACCTGAGTAGACCAATGCGTCGGTTTCTCAGGCAGCCATCGTGGGTTCAATTTCTCAGCTAGCTAAATCCTCCATCGTTGACATGTAACATTTTCGGCTTATAATTATGGTGGTATGAGTTTTTTAATATTGTCTGGTATAAATGTGTAATTTTGTTGTCACACAGAAATCTTTGTCTTTATTTCCAAAGAAAACTTATAAAAGGATTTTGATTTTACAGAACTGGAAAAATGAATTAAATTTTAAGTTCTGTTATTATTCTATAAGGGTTAAATATTTAATTTGGGAGGCGGGTATGGGTACCGCCACTCAGGGAACCACTTATTGGATAACCAACGTCTCTTCTATCTGTCACCTTAAGTGGTACGCTACGTTTGATGAGTTAGCAGGGGTGCCCGAGTTCATAGGGTAAGGTTTGTCTGGGTCTTAGTGGCGGATGCGTTTACCCAACTACTTTGTGGCGGGCCAAATAGGGAGAGACTGGTCGAGGGACGCCTTTTGACTTCTCCAGCATCGCAGTGGAAGGGATGGACTCATACGTAAAAATTGACCCTCAGATTTATACCCACATCTCATATCTCTTTCCTTACCAAAACTTTTCGTAAAAAGACCCATAGCTTGAGAGAATAAAGGCCTCCTGTGTGGAGCCAATGTAAAAATAATAATCAATTAAATATATATTTAAACAACTCTCCCATGTCAGGTAAATTGTATCTAGAATTGACAGTTTCTTTCGAAGATCCTTTAACATTTTTTATGAAATTCGGAGACCAATATAATAGAACTTAAGAATAATGGTTTTGTGAGAAATTATTACTAAAATAAAAAATAACTTGGCACACCTGCCTACCTCAAATTCAATTTTGAGTTCACTTAATTTCAAAAAATGGTCTACAACCCCACTGTAGCATCACAAATGTAATTTTTACCAGCGTAATTTTTCTGAGCAATAAAACAGAACTTAAAGAAATTGAAATAATTCCGAACAGAGGTATGAGGTCTATTTTGTGCTGTAGCAGATATACCTGCATAAAAACAATGCAACGCCAATTAAATATAAGTGTGTGGTAACTTTTATTCAATAAAACCTTAGTATTTATTTATAAGATAAAAAATTTAGGCTTCCTAACACAAATTTATCGGGAACACCCCCTTTAAAAATGTCAAGGAATCTAGAAATCTTGTAGTTTTTGTGGGATTTGTCTCAATGTTGTGAAGTTGACCGGGAATTATGCAGAGTTTTTGAGAAATCAGAAACAAGGCAGTGATAATTTTCCTCTTATTTTGAACGTCAAGTGTGCAAAATTTAATCAATTGTATCTAAATTTTGCTTTGAGGGTAGAAAAAGTGGATGGGAGTTGATTTTCAAAATCTCATACAGACAGTGAAATAACGTTTTCCTTTTTTTAATATTTTACACATTTTACAAATACAAGGCAAAAAAGTCCCGATAAACTACTTTTTAGCAATTTGTCTAACGGGTTCTTTAGATTATAAATCTTATTATAGTGAGTTTACAGTTACATTTGTACAATTATATAAAACAAAAAAATAACATTTTTACAGAAATATAGCAAAAGAAAATTATGAAAACCTAAATAACAATTTCAAAAGTCTTTAGAATAATACATCATCGTAAGCTAATACAAATTATTTCTTTCAGTAAGCCAAGTCTTCAGTAAGTTTACCAATTGTTTGTTTTGGGCACGGTTTTTAATTTCAGCAGGAAACATATTAAAACAACTGGGAATCATAGAGTTTAACGTTCTTTGTCCATATTTATTTGCATGCTTAGGTACAATAAGTCCTTCATTAAAGTTAAAACGAGTATTATGATTGTGTTCTAGTCTGTTTATATATAAAGCGTTATTTACATGCTGAAATATAATTTTGTACCACAGAATTGCTCTCACTGAAACAATTTTGAGATAAAAGGTCAATGTGCAAAATTTCATCAATCTGGAAATAAAACTGTAGATTTGTACTAAAACAAAGTTGACTGTCACATAAGACATTCTTCTTTATATTGGTGGGTGAAGTGCACTAACTTCGGGAGGTCTTTAATTATGTACATAGATTTTTTACTTATACCTTTATTCCGTAATAGCTTCCCTTTTTTCTAAACAATAAAAAGATTTTTTTTACCTGAAAACTACCATAAAAAGTTTGAATTTCATCATGTATAAGTTATATATATTTATGAAGGCAAATAACAAATACCCCAAGGTAGAGAATGTGTTGTGAGAAAAAACTTATGGAAACAATTAATTATGAAGATTAGCTATCATTTTCTGCGAAAAGACCATAGCAGGAAAAAACAATGGAAAAACCCCGACATTTATGATTAACTTTGAAGGTGACATGGGAGTCAATTAAGTCAAAAATAAAATACTAAAAACCATGTTTACCTCATGAATCACGTAGGTACTCAATAGTGTTATTTCCTCCAAGGCTCTGTCAGTGGATTATAAAACGAAAATAATAGCTTTCGCATTCGGTTATTCTTGAATTGTCTTCAACGGTGGAACAACGTCGAATACAAGAAATAAGTATTGATCAAAATGTTCGCAAATAAATTGTTTATTTTTGCCATTTTGTTAAGTGGATTGGCCTTTTGGACTTACGCATCTGCGTACGCACCACGTAAGCTTTATTATTTTAAAATTAAATAAAAAAAACGTACTTTGCAATTCACCACTTTTTAAAGTTATGATTTCACAGTATTTTTACGTGAATTTGGACGCTAGTTCGCTTATCTCAAGCTTTATCAGGGCTTTTACTTTTTGTCTAATTTAGTTTTGAAACATGTTGATATTTTTTATTAAAAAGTGATTTAAATAAACGTTGTTATTTTTAATTCATGTAATTATTCTAATTATTCTGTCGATTTTTTTTGATAAATTATGTGTTTTGCGCTTTCGAACTAAAGCTTTGATAAAAATATGCTGTAATGACCGATATTTTACTTCGATTTTCTGAATGAAGTAAAGAATTTGAGTAACGATTTTTAATCACATTTACCATATTTGGATTTATGTATTTGAATTTCACTTTTAGTTTTCAATGTAATCGTAATTACTGTAAAAACTGAATTTTTTATGCACCAATCTTTTTCCCCCTTTGACAATTCCACTGAAGATTAAATATTTTATCTTTTTAGGCTGTCCAAAGAAGAACTATTTTGTAAATTAGATTTTTTTTAACATTGCAGTTGTTTTCTGAATCTAAAAAATGTTATGTTTTCATCATTGAAAATGGTGAAAAAAATGCTCGTTTTGTAAAATATCACAACCGAACCTCACCATTTTTCACACATTTTGTAATATTTTTATTTAATTCCTTTGTTTTGCTCAGGCCTATCCATCCCCGGAATAAAACATAGACAAGTTTAAGTAATACATTATTTTTTTTAAAAATAATACAGATTTATTTGGCTTTAGACTTAGTCATGGTGTTTGAAAGAGAGAGTGCGAAAACACTATGGTATATAGCTGTGAATAATGAATACTTGGAGCAGGTGGATGAATTTGGAAAGTATGTTTACGAGATATGGGATATGGGAAGGCTGATGGAGATATTGAAAGAAGGGTAAATGCAGGTAACTCCATAAATAACTGAACGCGGTTGGCACTAATGAAAAAATGTTCATAGAAGCGAAGCTACCAGTCCACAATGGAGTGATGTATGACAGAGAGGCATGGATCTGGCAGAGGAAGAATGAAAGGAGACTGAATGCTGCACAAAAAAGATCTATTATATTAAATAAGATGTGTTATATACATGTCTCGATATTATGTATGAATTTTCTCGATCTTCTAGCAGCTAATAATTGTCCCGGCCCCAACGAACAGTACACAGATTGTGGAACCTGTGAAACAACATGTGAAAATAAAGACTTATCTCTCGCTTGCATCGCGGTGTGCCAAGTTGGGTGTTTCTGTAAGGAAGGATATGTTAGGAATAATGGAATTTGCAGTCTACCCGAAGAGTGCCGTAAGTCGTACAAACTGTTATATTTATACTATAAAAATATGAACCCGTAAAAACGAAATGATTTTCTTACTTTAATACAGATATTTATATACATATCTGAGCTTAACGAAGTAAATCTCCAGCTTTCAGAATTTTACATACATCTATTTGAACGTCGCTTTTGTTTTCGGCATTGAATGAACACAAATCTTAGAAGCGGAAACTAACCAATTTCCAGAGCTGAAACTTGGAAAATAGACTCGTTGTCGATGACAGTGGATTTTATCATTTTTTTGTAATAATCACGTACACACGCGGACATAAACGCATTTCTCTGAAATCGGATGAAATTACAGCAGTTAACATATGTACAAAAAAATGTTGGTTCCACCTGATCAATTGTGAGGTTGATAGAGTTGTTGACTCGAGGTCCTGGGTAGAAAAGTAATATATTTAATAAAACAAAGTATATTAGTATAAAACACGCTTTAAAATAAATTTTTAGATAAATGTATCTGTATTTGACGGATAATTTTTTCGCTAATTTCGTGGAATGATTTGTGCCGTTCTTGGTTTTGTTTATATTTTTAATTTGAGTTCATTAAACCAGAGTTACGCACCAAAAACCCAAAACCCTAATTATCAATAAAAAAAAAAACATATTGAAAACCGCGTACAGTAAAATTTGTCGTATAATGAAGGTGATCGTCTCTATCTGATAGCTCTTAGTTTGAAAAAAAAAAATATTAACAATATAAAGTTCTTTTACAGTTTTTTTTTAATCACTGTCTCACTAGGATAAAACTGTGTCGAGACAGACGTAAGTAGCTAGTAAGTCTTCCATTATTGACAAGCAACATTTTCCGCTTATAATTACGGTAATGTTTTCTAATATTTTCAGGTCATTATAATCATGTTATCACATTGGAATGTTCGTATTGATACTAAGGGCCACTAGTTTTTTAAGAAATAAAACCATTTATCGAATTATAAATTAATATTCTAATTCTGTAGAGGTCTATTCAAGTTCCGTTACTATTCCATTAAGAATAATTTTTTTATTTGATCTGCGGGAATGGATGCCACCGCCCCAGGAACCATCCATTAGATAATAGGTCATAACACCAACAGCTCCACAGGTTGCCTCAAGTATTCCCTACGTTTGGTGACTTAACAGCAGTGCACGGGTTAATGGGGGTGAGGATTATCCAGGCCTTAGCGGCGGGGGCGTTTAACCACCTACTGTGTGGCGGGTCGCATTATTGGATAAAGTGATTAAGGGAGATCTTTTTATCTCTCCAGCAGAACTCTCACGACCCATCGCATTGCACCACAGTGGAAGGGATGAATTCAAACGTCCGTCATTCCTGACACACTGACCTCCAGATTCCTAGCCACCACAAATAAATTTTTGCTTCCCAGATCTTCCTTTCCTTTATCTATTTCTTTTCCTTGAAATGTAATTCAGAATAATTTTATGCACGGGTTCGTGTCCCGTGGCGTCATGTATCTTTTATCAGGAGATTTTTCAATGTGGATCAGTGTTTCAGGCGAATAATTATTGCTTGTAAAATAATTGTTACCCTTTGTGCTATGCATAAAAAATCTTGACTTAAACATTAGTTTACCAAAAAAAAAAAAAATAATTAATATTTGACAAGTTCAAGTATTTCACCTAAAAATGTAGACAATTTGTCTCGACGCCATCTAGTGAGAGAGTTAGCACTTACAATGCCTTTCTCATATAAAATAAAGTTGGTTGTTTTCAGGTGAAAAAATGTAACAAGCAGTAATTGTTGAATGTAACACTAGTATATTATATTGAATTTTTTCGCGGATAAGAGATAAGCCGCCATAGCTCAGTGGTCAGAGCTGTCGACCGGAAATCGAAGGGAGACGGGTTCGTGTCCCGTTGGCGTCATGTATCTTTTATCAGGAGATTTTTCAATGTGGATGAGTGTTTCAGGCGAATAATTATTGCTTGTAAAATAATTGTTACCCTCTGTGCTATGCATAAAAAATCTTGTCTTAAACATTAGTTTACCAAAAAAAAAAAATAATGTTAAATAATTCATTGCTAAGCATATAAGAGAAACACGATGGGTCTGAAAGTGATAGCTCAGTGATTAAAACAGACGCTCGGGGACAGTTATGATTTTTTCGGAACAACGTTTTCTTTTTTAAATATGTGAAAATTAGTTGCAAAATGATATTGTTAAATCTGAATTTGAAATATGAAATCAATAAATAAGACGCTTAATAAATAAGCCCAATGGTCGAGTGGTTTAAGACGTCTCTCCCGGTTAGAAAAGATATCGTGGGTTCGATTCCTAGTTGTGACCGATATCTTTTTTTTCTGTTCTTTTCAGAAGAACTGTTTCATGTTTTGTTTAGATTTATATTTATATTTATCTTCTTCTTCAATGCTACCATTTTTATTAATCCTGGTAATTACATGCCGTCTTACTTACAATCGCAGTATAAATATTATATTAGCGTATAAGCTCGGGATTGCTGAAAATGTTACTCATAATCGCTGTGAATGCATATACCGGCCGTATTAGTAGCGTATTAGAGCGTATTAGTAGATTTATGTCTGACCTGTTATGGCTGACCCCTTAGTATAGAATAGCGCTGGAAATATGAAGAATGCCAGAAATTGCTTCTTGGAAAGTTTCATTTGCAGCACTATAGGGGAATATTTTGAATAGAAATATCGATTTAATAAAGTAGATAGATACGGGACACATAATTGAATTGACCGAATTACGAATCAAATGTGTGAATTATCAGCCTTCAGTACTAAAATTACTAAATGGTTATTAGACTTAGGTAGGACAGATTCCGAAAAATTATTAAAAAACGTAGTCTGAGTTGATTTCTTCGATTTTGTATTTTGTATTTACCTAAAAAATATTTTTTTTATTTTTCTTTCTTACATTGATATATTATATTTTTACTTTTTATTTTACATGTACCTATCTGGATTTTATTGTCTATTACTGCTAAATTGTATTTTCCTAAAAAAATATTTTCTTTCTTACATTTATATGTTATATTTTAATTTTATTTTATATTTTACATGTACCTACCTGGAATTATGTACACGCAACCTGCCAATTTGACTGTCCTAAAACGGGAAACTTCCTAGTTGGACAGTCAAAGCTTCCTTTTATATTTTTATATCTTGTATGTAATAAATGTAATAATAATAAATAAATAAATAAAATAAATAAAAACCAACTGGGTCAATTAGATTATGAAAGTCATCTAAAGAAACGTGAAATTTGGAACAATACCCGAAATGTAAAAATGACCGTGTTTTGAGGTTTGTAACAAAGTGATACCAGTCTAAAAAATCTGGAATGAATATTATTATGAATATCGATTTTAACCCGAGCAGTATATCTATTTCTCGTATAACTATACCAACGCTACAGCGGTGTATTAGGGAAACTTTATAAGTAAGACTGAAAAGGTTTAAGTCCGATGTTATTGGAGTGATAGTTTCCTGATTTGACGAATATGTTATAACTCCAATAAAAAATTCAGCTTTTATTAACTCTGATAAAATTTTATTAATCACAAAAATAATACTATGTTTCTTTTTTTTCAGCTAAGAAGGGAGGTTATGCATAGACGTGAAGAAGAATAAACGCTCATCCAATGAAGTAATGATATCCATTCAAGAAATGACTTAATATTCACAAAAAAATAACAATATAATAATAACTATAAATATTTTGCCCCATTACAAAAATAACCAATCTCTTGAATTATGAGAGAAAATAAAACTTTCTAACTATAATTAAATCATCACAAGTACTCAATAATGTCTTTTTATTGAATTTCCAAAAATACGAAGTTATGTGTATTACGCTGTTACCTCGATCGCCGTATACAAATAGGCCCTACACACGATCCGACTTGCAGAACTCGACATGTCGGATAGGATCGGGTGTAGATAAAACCACCAACGGAATTATTATTTCCAATTTTTTTCAACTCAAATCAATTCAGTTTGTTCATTTTAAAAACATTACAAAATTGTTCATTTTAATGCGTTTTAAAAATACATTTAGTCATAAAAACCTGACATTAACATAAACAGTCTATGCCGCTATTTAAGGGGCCGAAGACCGATAGGTCTCCCGGCCAAGGGGAATTGATAAATATCGGGGAACAATTAAGAGGTTCACATGGCGACGCCAGAGGCCCTAGACTGGCTTGCAGACCTAGATGTCCCCCTCTGACCCCCCCACCATACGAAATAAGAAGAATATAAACAATAAATATATCAATTATACTAGTAATAATAGAGTACAACCAATTCTAAACTCATGATGTAAGAGAAAGGGGCCTTTTTGGCCCGGAGCTCTGTATGTCATTATTTCAAAAAGGCAAAAAAGTAATAATAGAGCTTGCCTTTTAAAGGCAGCTTCACCTTCAGCTAAATATGTCGATATCCGAATTGATTCTGTTCAACAGCAAGATTGCTCTCCCCACAGGCATGACCATTGGCAAGTTAGTTTTGTTTTGTTACATTAACCCCACACCATTACATAAGTTTTGTTACATTAACCCCACACAGGAGACCCAGAAGAAAACAATTTCCTTCGGGGCCTATTTCATCTTTTGGGAAGCTGTGTGGAGGGTATTTTTTAAGGAAACGAAGGAGAGGACGTTCTGCTAAGAGGTATGAGGGTTGGGTAGGAATCTTGGGATAAGAGTGTCCAGGATTATGAATATATCCCTCCCACTTTAGCGCAAGGCGATGGGCCGAGCGACCAGTTGGAGAGTCAAAGGGTTTCCCGATCTGGCACGACACGCAGTTGGTGGACAGGCGCATCCTGAACACGCCTCACCCGATGAACCCTGGCAGCCCTGCTAAATCACTAAACGTAGCAAGCCACTTTGGGTGACCTATGGCAGTGGTGTTGGTTATCCAATAATTGGTTCCCGGGGCGGCGGTACCCAAACCCTCCTCTTAAAATACTTTCCTTGTCGGGTCGTCGGAATAATAATTCGGATACATTTTATGGAAATTCCGTTTTTTTACATACAAAAATATTTTTCCATAGAAGAATATTATTTTTTCTGTACAAACAATTCAACTTTTAATATCTAAAAACTACCTTATGAGGTTGAAATTTCTAAAAAAAATATGTTTCTTTTTACTTGTACTATCATGTAAAATCACCACCCCAAGTTTGTGCACTTTATCCCCCGACACCCTGTATATGCGAATGATTATTTTTAGTAGTTATTGATAGTAGTCATCACACCTCAACTATAAAAGTACCGTTTAATAATAAATTCTACTTTGTAATACAATTCCATTAAAGGGGTTTTATTTTTAAATGTTTATGTTTTTTTTTTATTAAATATTCTTCCACACAGGAGAGAAGAAGCTAATAAAATGGAAGACATGCGTAATATTTTTTATACATACACATGTTTATTGTTGGGACCCTTACAAAAAGACATGTATGTAATATTCATATAGAATTATTGGACAGCAATGCCTTTATAACCATTCAAGTAGGACCAGCTTATAAAGTAGAACATATTGTTACTTTAAGGGTAGAAATATCCTTCTCGTTGGAAGCTTTTAACCAGCTCTGCATTAGTTGTGATAGCCAGAACAAAACAGATTTGCGTCCCGGTGGGGAGATATATTCAGATATCCGTCATTCCTGGACACACTGACCTCCAGATTCCAACCCACTCCTCATTCCCAGATGTTCCTTTCCTTTATCTCTTCCTTTCCTTAAAAAACCCTCCATACAGCATCCTTAAAGATGAAATTAATTCATCGGGGCTTTCTGTGTGGGGTTAATTTAAAAAAATAAAAAAAAACATTTTTGTTTGCAAGTCTCAAAGAATCTGTGAAATTTCATGGAATTTCGAGTTGCGTCAGAGTTATTTTAAGTGTGCTATATTGTATTTCTTATTTTTGAATTGGTCGTTAGAAAACATACCCTACATTTAAAAACCAGAAATAATTATCATTAATATGTTTGTATTTCGAATAAATTTATCATTTGGGAATTTTAAATAATAACATTTTAAACACCAACATTTAAAATGGTAACAAAAACACTTACCGAAACGTTTATAATTTTGAAAAAAATCATAATAAAAAAACAAGTTCCTTTATGTTCCTTTTAATTATTTTAAGACAAACAAAGCACATATCCCACACAAAGTACATGTCTTATACCAAAAAAATAAATAATGTATGGACGCCCCTGTCCGATCAGTCCTTCAGAGACTCTATTGGAATATGATGTGTGTGGCTAGTAATATATCCTTCCGTAATTTTACAGAATTGTTTTGGAAAATTCACTATCCATCGGATTTTGACAACACAATAAATATAATCCATTCTTGTTTAGTTCAAAAAATTGAAAACATTTTTATCTCTTTTAATGAAACTAATCGTTTAATTGTACGATTAATTTTGTACTCTCTTTTTGTATCTTTGAGGCAACGAATGTCCATAAAAATTGAGTCAGGTAAGATATTTATGAAAGATAATCTAAAAACTCTCTTAGTGGAAAGAGCTTCCAGAATACTCTTAAATTCTCCGATAAAACCTCCTCTACATGTACGTGCTATTCGTTTATTCATAACAACGTTTGGGAAGAATGAACGGATCGTAAAATACCCACAAGTTAGTAGCTACCTACGATTCGTGGAACATATTAGTCTATAAATTCAACGAAGAAATTTTCAGATATGATTTGAGATTTTCATGGCCAAAAGTGATTTATTTTTGGGGTATTATGCCATGTTGCGCTACCTCCTTCTTTGGCCAACGTTTCAGATAGCATTGCAGTGTCGCAAATAAATCACTACAAGAAGAAATTCTCCCTTACACCAGGAGTTAGTCGATGGTTAAACAAATATTTTAAGCTTACGCTGATGCAAAACACTTTTAAATTTCCACGAAAACATTACAATTTTCTGCATTATTTCTTAAATATACTGAATAATATTTTAAATGTTTACATTTTATATCTACCAGTAAGCGCTCACCCGCTTTCAACCCGCTTTTTTCAAAATTGAGAAAAAGGAACATAATGTGCAACAACTACATATTAAGAAAAGTTGCAAGAATTAGATGCGTTCGTCAACAGTAAAATTTATTAATACTAAAAATAAATTGCTTACTTAATATTTTAAAGTATGCACCTAAAGAATTATTTACAATAAACACAATATGGTGATGATCTGGCTTGTAAGTCATAAAGACCATCAGGGAATAATTGATTCCCTATTCAAAAATGGGTTGATTACAAAATTCACTCTGCAGGAAAAGTAACAAATTATAATCCAGCCACCAAATACATAAAAACAGTGAACTCACCGGTTATATCACTCGCATTGAGTTTGCAGCGATTCCTTAATCTCCAAATTTGGCAGCGGACGGCAATCGAGACAATAACACTTGCATTCGCATCATGAAAATATAATCTGTCACGACCAGCTCTCAAGAGAGTAGAATTTAGAAAAAAAAAAGAATTAACACATTGTAATTCTAAAGTACTGTCACTTTATTGTGACAAAAATATTTTAATCCTTTAGTCTTAAATCGACCAAACAGGAATAGTGGTGCCCTCTTTTGTCAAATAATATAATTCGGATGAATCCAGCTGATTAATGCATAGATGACTGTAATTCATTATCACTTTACCTGCAGAGCAAAATCTATGCGAGAATTCCCAGAGAGGTCTATCTAGTCCACTATTTTTAAATTTTAATTTTCAAATTTTATTTCAAACTAATTTTAAGTCTACTGCTTCTCCACAATAGTTAAAAAAAACTTATGTAAGGTTCTCGAAGACATGTAAACATAATAAATTCAAAACACATAAGTAATACTTAGACCAAATTTTTGAAGGAATCAGAAATAAAATTTCTTCGGTATATAATATATGACTAGGAGCCTACTTTGATACGTTGAAATAAGATAATAATTGAGCTTTTAAATTATATTACTACATTTAAGTTAGTTCACTTTCTTAGGGAGATGTTTTATTTTGTGAAAAATTAACATAAGTAGTAACAGAGCAGATAAATATAAATATCTAAATGAACAATTACGAAGACACCTATACCTACCCTCCATAGTTAAAAAGAATAAAAAACTGTTTTGGGATTGGAAATTTATTGTTGTGAAAACGCTCCGCAATTTTTGACAGTGAATCCGATCTTTATAGATGAAATTGTTCGTGATGAAAATTGCGTTGGGAGCTGAATATTATTTGTGTTTACGTAAATTATCCAGACAATGCTAATTTTATTGAGCTCATGGAGCGAGGCTTCAAGAGAGGTTTTGTTGTTTGATTACACAGATTATACAGGGTTTTCCAATAAAAGGTGTTATTTTGAATAGCCCGTTATTTCGGTAGATGTTACTTTTGAAGCTGTCATTTTTTGACATTTGACAAGTAGAAACTACGCCATTGATACAAATGGAACGATACACGCTTCAACAACGCATTGAAATTATTAAAATTCACTTGAGTGAATCAAATGCAAATCATCTTGAGTGATGAGGCCCATTTCCACCTCGGTGGCTTCGTCAACAAGCAAAATTGTCGCATCTAGCGCTCGGAAAACCCAAGAGTTATTGTTGAAAAGCCTCTCTATCCTCAACGTGTGACTGTTTGGTGCGGTTTATGATCCGGCGGAGTCATTGGACCTTACTTTTTCGAAAATGAGGCTGGAGCAGCAGTTACGGTGAATGGATCGCTATCGAGAGATGATTAAAGATGTTTTATGGCCGGAATTGGATGGTATTGATCTGGACAACGTTTACTTTCAACAAAACAGCGCTACGTGCCACATAAGCAACGAAACCATTGATATTTTACGATTGAATATCAAAATAACACCTCTTATTGGAAACCCCTGTTTATCATGAGTGATTTTTATTTTTCTTTTTATTATTTTACATTGAGGTCGTAGTAAGCGTTCAAAGATGGTTTGAAAAGTAGTTATGTAAATACGAATGTTAGAGAGAGCGCGCTAATATTGAAAAATGAAAATAATTAAGCAAAAATGGTGACAAAATTTAATAAAAACACAAGTCATTTGAAATAGAGTAAAAAAATCTCTAAAAATGCTGTAGTTGCATTTAAAGATAACTGTAATTTTTTTCATGTCTATAACATTAAAATAACAGAACAAAACTAATTTTCAGAGCTTACTTTTCGATTTTTTTTCTATTGAGTGAATTTCATATAAATAACGTTTCGGCATAACAAATGTATTTATATTATCTTAAAAAATATCATATATTTTTTTGGAACTTAAAAACTTAGAGAGTTGACAAGAAACTTGCTATTAATCGGTAGAAATTATGTATGCGCGGGCTTCACTCCATACTGGAAGCCGCTAGAAAAATATTTTTCATCAGGACCTGTGTCATCTTTGAGGATACGCATGATTCAAGAAATATATTTTAATGTTCTAAATCAATATTTCATAAATAATCCGATCGAAATGCAACATTGATCGCCTAAAAGGACATGTTTTTAATCGATGACTTATTTGTTAGTATAGAATTGCACACAACGAAAAACCGTTTGAAAATTTGTTTAAAATATTTTCAGAAAAATAAAAACAAATATTTTTTTAAGAATAAGTACATATTGAAATTTAAATATAAAAGGAATACATAAACTTTTATCATTGTTATTATTTGTATTTTTTTACGTAAACTATACAAGAGGCCCTTAAAGGAAAATAATTTATTATAGGGTCTATACTGGGGATGCTCTGTGAAGAGTCTTTTAAAGGAAAGAAAGTAGAGGAGTTTTTGGGAAGGAATACGGTATGAGGAGTGAGTAAAAATCTGGGGGGTTAGTTTGTCCAGGAGTGACAGACATATGAATCCATCCCTCCCATTGCGGTGTAAGACGATGGATCGAGAGGGTCCGGCTGGAAAAGTGTAATGGTTTCGTTCTACCGGATTTTTCTAAGCTTGTGGGTAGACGCATCCGCCGCCAAGACCTCGACAAACCTTATGAACTCGGGCATCCCTGCTTAGTCATCAAACATTGCTAAATACTTGGGGTGACGTGGAGGCGAGGCTTCCGGCAGATGCGTTGTTTAAGTGTGAATTCGGGAAATTTAAATAATGAAGTACTGACTTAAGTAAATCTATGACTGAATCGCTAACGTAAATCTGTAATGAAGTGTGACTACTCTCGGTTACGAAATCAGATGCATGGTCGCAAGGGATGGAACTGGCGGAAGAATTTCTACTGAATCTAGTAGAATTGAGATCCCTGAGGCGTATCTGTGGTGAATTCATAAATGACCGAATTACACAACGGAATATCTGAATAGAATAACCATATTTAATAGGATTATCTGCTTTCGCTTCGATGGTTCGAAAATGCACATGGATGCAGAGAGTAGCTGTAAAAAGAGTGCTAAGAATATTTTCCGCAGAAGTGAATGGTAGAATAACTCTGAAAGAAGAACTAGATGGTAGAAGTTCGCCGTTACATAAAAGATGAAATGAGAGAAATCATATAATTTAATATAACAAACATGTGTAAATGTGAATAAACCAATGTGTAGTCTGTCGTTCTACTACATTTTTAAACTGATAACCAGCTCACAATGAATCTGCTCTTTATGATTCATTGATTACAAAACTCAGTATATTTAATTTTCTTTGGAGGGCCAATATTTCAATTTGGGAGGCTGGTAAGGGTACCGCCGCCCCAGGAATCATTTATTGGATAACCAACACTCCTGTCATATGTCACCCAGCGTGGTTTGCCACGTTTGCAGGGGTGCCCGGGTTCATGGAACATTTATTCACAAGAGTGAGTAAATTATGCTGAATTTAATTTAAACCAAATAAATTTTAAAAAATAATTACAGAAAGTGTTAACTACATTATTTTAATTATAATTAATTAAGATTTAAGGATCGGATAGAGCGTGTAAGATAGGTAAGGAGGAAAAGGGATCTGTTTGGAGTGTTAAATAAGAACCTTACCAATAAATGTGTTTTGAATTTTACACAACTGATAAACAATAATTAATGTAGGTAAAAGATTGATTAATTGTGTTTATTTCACAATTTATTATTTATATAGTATATTTGCTGAACGTTCGAGAGTGGAAGATACTTTCAGTATCGCCCTGTTGTTAGACCATCATTCAGAATTGAAACGTTGCTTGAAATGGCTTTGCCCGTATTCGGTGACCAAATCTAAATAGCTAGGTATTATTTATTTACTTTTTTTTATAAGCCCTTAGGACTTTTACAAAGGTTACATTGAAATATTAACATTTTTGTACATATGAGTTGATGCAGAAATAATTTCTTACATAATAAGGAACTGAAATTATATATCTTGTCGTAAAAGTATGTCTTAAACATCGATTTTTTTTTTTAATTCCTTTATTTTTCCCAATTTTTTCATTAATTACATACAATATTATATAAATCAATACGAATAATGAAAACGCACTAAGGCGCAGCCTGTGCGTGGGTAATATATTTAAGTTATTATATTATTGTACCTAGAAATAAACAAACTGTGGGCGTATAAAACAAAAACAAGATTACATTTTGTCTAAGCGGTTTGTGTAAAAAGTGTTTACAATAGTGTATGGTGAAGTTATAAGTGTTAAGTGTAATATATGTTGAATATTTTATGAGAAACATAAATTGATGCAAATTAAATAAAAAAAATTTCAACTGCTGTATCGAAAAGCCATAATTTTAACTCTTTTAAATATTGAGGAAGTTTAGTAATCACTTGAATATTTTTCGGTAAAAGATTGAAAGTAGGAGGATATCATTGGTATATTAATTTGCTAAATTATGTAGGTAAAAACCTGGAGAGTTTGCAACAAAATTTGTTTGAAATAGGTCCTTATGCCTAGCGTGTCGAGTCGGTACTCGACTGGTAAATTGACTAGGCTTAGAAGTTCGAGCCGGCGAATTTTTCGAAAAGGTCCTTTCGTTTTTTTTATTTTTTATTCTACAGATCTTTTGTATAAATATGTATACCGAGGTTGGAACCGTCACACTGGGGTTTCTTGTTTTTATAAGAGTATTAAAAAATATTCAGAAATTATAAGCAGAAATATATATATTTTTTTAACAAAACATTTCATGTGAAAATGGAAGCCGGAAAACAGTTCAAAAGGAAAGTTGATGCAATGAATGATGAATAATATATTCTTTTGTGTTACCTCTAACCGGTACTAAGTAAAGCCAGCGGTGCGAAATCTTCCGGTTTGCCGATGTAGGGATTCATTATTACAGGTTTTGAAAAGATCCATAGTAAATAATGATATTATAGATGTCACGAGCCTCCACTGCCTATAAGTCACTTCTTGTGTTATTTTATATTCTATTTGTACATCTATAATTAGCATGATTTCCATGGCGGAGCATTTAGTGTACTATTTCTGGGAACAGATATTCGTATATCGGGTTCAAATCTCTACACAGGATTAATTCTATACATTTTTTTTTGATTTTCCAATCTTATGAAAATATGGATAGTATGAAAATGATGCTGATGTGGACAAAATGTCCTGCTACAAAATCGAAAAAAAGAAATTGTAGTAAAACCCTAAGCTGAAAGTTTGCAATAATATATTGAGAAGAAATTCAAACGATTTGCCAATCTAATATTTTCGTAATACAGTTATTATATTTTTTTGATATTGCAGAAGAAAATAATAACATTTCACCAATGTTATCTAACATCTATCAATTTCATCACTTATTTATATCGTCTTTATGTATTCTAGTCAATCCCGAGAGAAACAAAAGTTATCACCTGGCGTTTAGAAGGCGAATTCAGTTTTAAATCTACTAAACTATCCCATTGTATATTTTTGAATACAAATATTCCCATATATCTTCCATGTGACTTCTCTTAAAGATTAAATCTATCCATTCACAATTTGCGCAGACAAAACATTTTATACTTTTATAGTCAGCAAAGACACAGCATAAAACAATATCAGCATGTAATCTGAAAACAGACCACAAAACCAGAGAAAATGTCACCTGGAGTTAGCAAAATAAGACATGACTGCGGAAGTTCAAACTTCGAAACGGAAAATACTCTTGCGTTGCCAAAACTTTCAACTAACGTGATGTATTAAAAGTGTCAGACGGATTTGTATAATTTAGCTATTCCTAAAAGTATATTTAAATAAGTCGACATGTTTGTCGTGAATTACACAAGTAGAATGGACAATTTGGATGTCAAGTAAGAGTGTGTTTGGCTAATAAAGTTGCCTAATATTAAAAAAAACAGATTCTCCTAACGATTTCGTACAAACTGCTGGTAATGAGGTAGTTTTAAAAATATTTTAATGTGTAATTTGTTTCTGAGCTTCAAATATGGAACCAATGGCATCAGCGGTAGCTCTCCCCCGGATGTAATACCGTATTTCAAAGGTTGTTTTCTGTGGTGATAATATATCGTTTCTACTTTAAATTGCTGTCAAAAATAGTACCCGAGTATTTAATTTCATCCATTTTAGCAAGGGCAATCACCTTATATGATATTATTATTCAGAGGGCAATTGAGAAACAAATGTTTAAGTTCAATAGTTGGTATATAGTAATCGGTTCCAACAATCATGGGGTTGTCTAAGCATAATACATTCGCCATGAATATAACGGAAACATCATAATTCGACTCCGTAAATGATATATCATTTGCGGAGTTGAATTATGATATTATAATAAATGGAATCTTTACATAGAAGATTACGAACAGGGAAAGATATAATATTAATAAATAATTTGTTTCTTCGTTCGGAGCTCGTGCTATTAGTATTCAAAAGGCCAATCTTAATATCTTGATTATGATTATGCCCAATTCAAGGGTATGTTGGACAAAAGACTAAAATAAAGATTTAGGAAGGAGAAGAAAATTAGATATTAAAGGCATTGAACTCTCTTGTTGGTTAACATGTATCGGACAATATCGACATCGACAACAAAAAGCTAGCCACGGAAAACTAAGTAATTAATTTTTATTAAAAACGTTATTTTCTGTAGTTTTGTTAGGTTACTATTATCACGAAAGCCCTTAAGGTGATAAAATACTTTAAAAATAACAAGGGTTTGCTCGATGTTCACATTTTAATTATATTAGATGAACATATTACTAAAATCTTGTGTTTGTTTCTTACCAATAAAATACGGGTGTATCGGCACTAACCCGACAAACTTTAACCAGCTATTCCTTAGCACATTTGGAGTAAAAAATGTTATGGGCACTTTGCTGTCCGGTAGCATTTTTTTTTCAATTAAAAACAAAAAAATATAAAATTTCCACACTACATCACTGTCATTGGCATTGCGTTTCGTGTTCAACAGCTGTTATAAGCAAGTATGTCGAAAAGCGTCTTCGCTCTTTCGCACACACTAAATAATAATAGTTAAAAATGAGACGAATGGTGCCGTGCCATTTAGTTGTGATTGTAAACGTGCGCCAATATAGTTACACACGTGTATTATTCAACGGAATTCGAATAAAATATTTGCCAGATGGGTTTTCAAACTTTGACAAAGGATAAAACAGTGGAGACATGTGGTGAAAATATGAATAATAATTTTTTTATTAAAAAAAAACGTTACCGGACAGCAAAGTGCACATAAGATTTTTTACTCCAAATGTGCTAAGGAATAGCTGGTTAAAGTTTGTCGGGTACGTGCCGATACACCCTGTATTTTATGTAAGACGGTTTAAAATCGTTTTTCAACTGTAAAAATAACCGTAAGCACTAGATTTTATTTTTTGAGATGGTGAATTAGTAACTTCCCAAGGGATCCCTCTAGAAAAATTTGAGATTTTCGTAATACTTTCATCAAAAATAATTAAAATAATCCGCACGAAAGATAGATTTTCTAGGCCTACGAGGGCAAATTCCACCGTAGGTCTGTCCATTGGCCAAATATTGTTTTAACACGACTTCATTAATTATGTCGTTAAGATTCCAACTTTATTTTAGATATTTTATAGGGCGAATTCAACCGCAGGTATGTACAAAACACCAGGGCCGCGCGTGGCATATTTTTGTATTTGGCTGCTTTACTTATGTCTTAAAGGTTCTGGCTTTATTTAAGGGTATTGTTTCGTCTTAACTTTCTAAATTATATTAACTTTTGTTTTGATCTCAAACATTTAACTAACACCATAAAATACTTAATATTTTTTAAGAATGGAAAGTTTCTATTGGAGATCTAGTACTTGGTAAGTGAATACCTAGCGACCCTGAGAAACAGATAGTTGGAAGTAATAGGAAATTACATTAAAAAATAAACATATTTTTTACATGGCGAAACAGTCCCTCCATAATATATTGTTACCGCCTAGAAGCTTTCCAATATCACAACCAAGATTTGAATATTTGGTATTTTTTCTCTGTAACCTTGAGCATTATTTTCATCTTTACATGTGAAAACTTTGAAACACTAGTTAAACTTTCAGGCTTTCCATCGATACTGTATCACAACAAATTCAATAAACGAAATACGATCTATTTTCGCTCTAAACAAAACATTATTTTATCTTCGTTATGTAATAATTAATTTTGCTCCACGCTAGTCCCATGATTTTCGTAATGTGGATTTCGAAAATGTTAAACGTGAGTATTTCAAAGATTCCTAGTGTTCATAATTCTGTACAAAGATTCCTAGTGTTCATAATTTTGTACAAAGATTCCTAGTGTTCATAATTTGGTACAAAGATTCCTAGTGTTCATAATTTTGTACAAAGATTCCTAGTGTTCACAATTCTATACAAATATTCATTGTATTCATAATTCTGTACAAAGATTCTAAGTGTTCATACTCGTAATTCTGTACATTTATGTAGATTTTCATTTGTGGCTCTAGATACAACATCTTAAGCTATTTTCCAAGAATGCAGTTCACTCTCGATAAGGAATAAAATAATAAAAAAATAATCATTTTTTGTCCCACATTATTATATTGTCCTATATTAAAAAAAAGGAACCAACCTTTCAAAAAAGGAAAACACATTAATGTAGGCACCTGACAAATAAACACAGAAAAGATGTCTGTTTCAACAAGCAGGTACTGTCGAGAGGCCTTCAAATATTTAAAAAATATTGAAAGGCGTTGATTTGTTTTTTCCCCGTTTGTATTTGAAAGCTGAAATGTTCGTGTGATTTGTTGTCATCTTTTTTTGAAAATGAAATATTGTTCAGTTTTGTAAAGATTTATTAGAAACATGATTATTTTTTTGGGCGGTGACCCTGAAGTCTAAAAGAAGGTACTTTTTATGTGAATACCGCATAGGAGTCGCAACTGCCAGGAGCCGGTGGGGCTGTGGCACCTGCGAGTTTGCGGTATGTTGCAAGGTTAATGGTAGTGGAGAGGGGAAAGAGAAAACAAACTATCATTGTTTCGAAGAGAAATAAATACGAAGAAAGGCTAAGGAAGGCTCTAAGCATGATGAAGCGTCTTTTTATCTTTAATTGCCGAAAAATGGAAAATTTGGAAAAAAATTGTGCATAAATGCGAAATAACAAATTTTAACTTATAAATATATTATTTAAACTAACCTTGACTTCTCCCTAAGTTCCAAGTTTCTTCAGTTTTTAATTAACTATGTTAAAGTTTTACTATTTAGCGTAAAACTTACTTGTAGGGACAAACATCTATATCAAATAAACCACTTATATTAAACCTGAAACAATTCTACTACCTGTGCTCAAAATTATCAATGTATCACGTGTGCTTCTGAGAATACAATTTCAACAAAAAAGGCGCACATATGTAATTTTATTATTATCTATTCCCACCTGCAAGTCGTCTCTCCGTTAACCTCAATCATTAAAGCTTAGGTTAACTCATTGATGAATTATATTTAGATGAGACATGAAGCGAAAAAATAGATTCCACTTTTTTTACCTCCAACTGACCTCCAACGCTCTGAACGCACTAAGTAAATCTTTCAATTCCTGTTTACGCGCATTGCTTATCGCGTTCTAAGGCTGAAACCAGACGAGTGTAATTTTGTGAGTTGAGTCGCGAAATTACACTAGTTGGTCGGCAGCCGTGTGGCACAAATCAAACTTTTATATAAAATCGAATGCAGCGTATATTAAGCGACTCACAACATACAAAATTACGTTCGTCTGGTCTCAGCCTAGTAGTGGAACTCGTTTCGATGAGATATTAGTGTGGTATTCGTACTTTTGCGGATATGAAAGAGACCGCGTGCCCGAGGGAGACAGATGAATGGAAGTATATAAAGTAAGTACGTTGTCCATTATCTCTCTCTTGTCTCAGATTCCAACGGAACAACAAGCTTACATTATACAGCTTATATAAATAAAGAACGTAAAAGTACCTACGTGTCTTATTTATCACGAATAATAAATCTGAGTAATTCGTCGGCCACAACACATAATTACCACATATGCAATAGTGCCTCTGATTGTACGGCTCTATGGGTTAACTTCTTATCGGAGAATTTGAATTTCTGTTTTGTATTTCTAAGAAATTATTTTCGCTTCTTAGCTTGTAAAATTAAATACATCCCATGCATTACACGATAAACTTTGAAACGATACAGTGAATTTACTAATTAAACAGAATATGTTACCTGCTATTTATTAGGCAAATATACCATCCTCAGAATATTCAAAAGCCAGTTGCAATTAATACAGATGGGTCTTCGCGGTAAACTTGGCGTTATAACTAAGCTATAGTAGCCCCAGTGAGATATCGTCATAGTTCTAGTATTTTCTGTCTTTTTCAAATAAGACGCGTGAGAATGAAAAAAACGAAGGTGTTTTCTCTGGGACTTGATTTTATGGTTTTCAGTAAGAAAATTAATTTTCGATAAAATGAATATTCAAAAAAATATTTGCTAAGTTGGCTTGCATGTGAAATTTGAATAAGAAATCTTCTTTCTAGTGATTTTATGGTCAATAAATGTGATATAATAATTGATATTGTGCCCATCCAATTATGTACATGAATTATATGCATGAAGCGGACAGTCGGTTTGGTGGATTCCTCTATCTTAACAAACGGATTGCAATCTTCGTAGCACAGGCGTCAGGTACGTATGCTGTCCTTGATCTACCGGTATCACAATGGAAGATATCCCGAGGAACTAGCGTCATTGATCCCTTCGGCACTGGTGTATAGTCGGGAAACACGACAAACAGACGCCCAACATATGTATATGGATGACATTCGTCATATGAGAATGGGTCGTTTCTACGACTCGTTATTGAGTTCAACAGCTCAGCTGTGGAACGATTTGTCGTTCTCTGGTTTCTTCACTCCTACAACATGGGTCTCGTGAAATAATTTTTTTCCGGGCCTCCTGTGTGGAGAAAAAAATCGCATAGGATCTTGTAAACGTGAAAATAAGAAGGTTAGGGGAGTGGGCTTGTGATGAAAGGCAGAAATCACAGTGAAAAACAGATAAACCATAGCTACTAAAAATATACAAATTATTTATGAAAAACGTCATTCTAGCGACATCTGTTGAGGTTAAAATTGATTCAGTTTGTTTTTCAGTAGGCACCTGTAATAGTTGGAATTATGTTGAGATTCTATAGCATAAACACAGAGGTCATTAAAATCGTCTAGGAACGACTAGGAATTCCCCTTTTGAGGCTTCAAAATAAATATTGAATTTTGTCCACCAATAGATCTGAACAAAAAGCTATAAAATTTTGAGTAACCAATCAGTGAACGGAGGGGAGTGTGTCTACGAAAGACAAAGAAATGAACTATGGACCCGACATTAAAATAGATAATTAACGACATTTCGATTCCCACAGAAATTAGAAGTGAACGCACTTTAGGGTAAGCATCGACTTTCAAGGTGACAAACTCCTGGGAATGTTTACAATGACTGAGACATTTATGGGGTATCGAACCATTGAAATCGAGGGCTTTGGAAGTTTTACAAGTTGTAAAGCGCACACACAAAAATGCAATGAAACATTATAAGCGTGATAGTATAAAAAAAGGACGGGAAAAGCGAAGGAAAGCTACTGGCGGAATTTTCAACTGTAGTGCAATTATTTATGATAGAAGTAGGGTGTCGAGTTCGAAAAAATCGTACTAAAGAGAGGTGAGAGTTTTGGAAACAATGGAAATTAATCGTTATCAATTTAAGATGAAGCGGACATATTGGAAAATCAATTTGGGAATGAAAATCTCGCATTAAAATAGACATTTTAGAAATAGTGGAGCGACTGAACGGAGTGATAATACAGAGATTTTGAGCTACCACAAAGGTCCTAGGGATATGAAAATAGGGTACCATAGGAAGGCAATAAAACTAAACATATAGCGATAGATTAAATTCAGGAAACGTAGGCATTTTACATGATTATCAGGGTAGATAGATATTAAAGTTACACAAGATTACAGAGGGATCGAAACAAGATAAAAGGTTGACAGTCTCATGTGTATTTTGGAATATAAACAATCGAAATCCGAACATGATTTTTATTTACGTTAAGGTAATAAACGATTGGAGAGACGATTAATTTTAACGTGGACCTTATGGAATGTTTATTTAAAGCAAAAGAGATTAAAACTAATGGCTCTAAAATTAAACTAAATTTACGGCCGTAGTACATAAAATCTGAGACGTAAACATATGTCCAGACGTATAATTTATGTGAAATCTTGTAAGTGAGGGATGGAGAATGGGCGGAGATTGGGTCAGACAATAAAAGTGACAGATATCCCAGAGTCTAATTAGGTATATCTTCCATAGAAGTGTGGAAAATTATATATTAATTAATAATAGATGAAGTATGAAATTTTCCTGGAGACCACACACATCGGGAAAAGTGAGAGAAAGATAAAAAGAAGGGTAAAGAACGGAGATAAAGAATAATCCAAGTGGAGAAAAGTGATACAATTCAAATTTATCCGTGAAATAAATAAATACGACTTGGAAAATAATTAGTTATAGAGTTATGAGAAATAAGATAAGAATAAAGAAGAAATTTGTGTAAGAAAACGTCGCTAATAATATAAAATTCAAAGGGAGAAGGTAAAATTCAAATCTACGACATAAAGGAAGAAGGTACGGGAGAAAATGGAAAAGCTCATATAGGTGACAATAAAATTAAGTAGATTTTAGACAAATCGAAATTCAAAAATGCATAGTAAAGATTTCGCCATGGATTTAATCATGTTTCGCATGAGATGCATAAAATTGAGATCTATATATATGTTACTGAGGACGGACCTATCGCGAATTGAGAAAAAAAGGGAACGCAAAATCATGATATTTTAACTACATTTTGTATGAACCATAGAACAAAGGAAGCTTGGGCAATGAACGCAGACTTACCCGATTCGGACCCTATCAAGTTAGCGACGTGAGATAAAAATTAACCACCACCCAGAGCCGGAAAGCAGAACATCTTATGGAAGCACAATCGATATTGATGGCAGGGATGTTCGGATTTGCGAGTTGGTAAAAGATGGAATCGATCATCAGAGGAAATTCAGATACGTCTTTTGGAATCTGAGAAGGGTATAAAATGACGGTGCAGACCAGTTTTCAGCAGTCGCGCCGAGGATTCGAAAAGTTGTTACGTGGCAGTACTACGTTCTTTGGTAGGATTAACAGTGAAAAATCTTTAAGTGTTAAATTTTAAATAAGCCCCTGGACTTGGGAAAATTTTGTGAAAAGTACAAGTGCTAGAGTCAGTGAAATTTAATAAGCCAGTTAAATTAAATCAAACAGTGAAAATAAATACAGTTTAAACTCAGTGCTTTAAAAGTAAAGTGTGAAGTGCTTAAAAGTGTTAAAAGTGAATAGTGCAAAAAGTGTTAAAAGTGAATTATTTAAATTTAAAAATAATTATTTCATTCAAAGTGAAAACATTAGAATTTAATGGAGAGTTTTATCGTTAATCTAGAGTGAACGGGTTCGCGGATTGATATTTAAAAATAGATTATAATTTTGCATCAATCAAACACAAAAACAAAAAAAAAAAAAAGGATTCAATAATAATAAACGCTCAAACCTTTGTTCTAAAAGTAACAATTCAAAAAAAAATAATTGTAGATACTTTGAAATATTGGTGAAAACAGTGAAATTTAGAAGAAAGTTTTAAACAGATATTTAATTTATTCAGAATCGAAATAATTAAAAGTTTGCACAATTCGGAATGAATTTTCTTATAAATTTATATAAATAAAAAAATAAAAAATTAAAAAGAATGAAAACAACAAAAATAGTTCGACCTAAATAATTTATAATTTTCCGGCACATCTATATCACGAATTTTAAATATCAGCTAATTTATATGAATCGAGCAAGAATAAAATATTACATAGGAATAAATAGTCAATGGATTTATTTGAAATTAGTCAGAAAATACAGTTAATTAGGTAGTTTTCTTCATCAAGGTTGTTGTGTACCACCCAACCGGAAATACCTTGATTAGGGTAAGTTTGCCTTTTATAAATAATTTTCAGGTCCCGGGAGACACAGAAGGGCTGTGAAGTGGAAGTATATCAATTGAATATTAAAGTAAAACAACAAAACAAAGCATTACACAGTAATATATGTATATTATGTATTTATTTATATAAAATAAAGTAATATATTGTATATAAAGAATATATCTATAAGTAATGTATTTATATATATGTATTTTATTTATTAATCAAAACATCGGAATGGTAACGATCTAAAATACCTACTCAAGGACATATCTATATTATTGAAAAAGAAAATATGTATTTATTAATATTCAAGTCTATGTAGATTCATATATTTTATATTTATTTATTAATATATGTACTCTTATTTAACATATTTTGACAATCGAGATATGTGTACTTATATTTATATTTATTCTTCACTTAACCTCTTAGTAAATTTGTGTTCAAAAAATGAAGTAAATAGTTTAACTTCAATAAAGGAATTAAAAATATTTTAAATTGACTATGCACAATAGAGGGTAACGAAACTGAATTACAAGGAGAGGTAGAAATATTTCTTAAACAAACAATCTCGCATCTAGGTTAGTGTGTCAAAGAAGGTGTTTATATTATTCGACTTGTTTACAAATAGAGACGCTGAAGATCTGGGCCAACCGCATAGTTTGAAAACGACCTTGGCCGTAACTAGAAAATTTATTAGAGTTATAAGGATAATCATCAGGATGTCATTGTGCAATGTGCAGCGATTTGGGTCATTCACAAATGCCTATTGTTCGCAAACGACGATTGAAAAATCACGGGTTAGCCAGATTTATATCAAAATATTACATGAAACATTTGAATACCATTGATTAGATAGTCGCATAGATTTTTATTAGTTACCTGAAACAGCTAGAAGCTGCGTGCTTATAATTACCTATCATTCACAATCAACAATTGAAAAATCACGGGTTAGTAAGATTTATATCGAATAATTATACAAAACATTTGAATGTTATTGATTGGGTGCTCATACAAAACCCCATCAGTTGCCTGAGACATTTGAGAGTCGAGTACTCTCTAATGCGGCAATCAACTACTTGAAACAATTGAGAAATCACGGGATAGGATGAACAAAAATTAATGTTGAACCTTGGAGGTAAAATTTAAAACAAATACAGTTCACCCAATAGGAGGCAGTGGTCGCTTCTATAACAAGACCATTAACCAAACCAAATAGAGATGACGATTCTCTTAAATAAAAACGTCAAAACCAAACAAACAAAAGCCTGGAGTTCGATAGCTCTCCAAAACAAACTATCAAATAAGATTTTATTCTACTAGTATTTATTAGTATAACCTTATTCTTACGTATATATTCGGTTACCAAGCCTAGAGTTTCGCAGAACTCTTTGTGCGAGATCCGAGCTTGGGATGCGAGGTAAATAGCCTTGTATTGCAAGTTATAAACCCTTCCCAAAAACGTATGTATACATATATTTATTCGTATGTACTGTTTACTGGAGAATGCGGACCTGCATACAGCTTGCATTTAGGTCGGTAGACCACTCTCGCATTCTCTTTTAAACGTGGAATGAGGATTCACGACCCGTAAGTCCACACCAACCGTGAGTATATGATTGTATATAGGACGAAACCGGTTCGCCCTAAGTAAATAGTAGACCTTGGAGGAGATGGAATTTGGAGGTTTCGGGACCCGAGGGAAGATTTGAAGGCATTGCATAATGACGTGGAAGGCTTTTTGGGACGCGATAACTTAGGTATCAATCAAAGAGCCGTGTCAGAAGATTGCGCAAATTTCATGTTGACTCACGATCATCTCGTTTACTTGCTGGAGGATAGGAGCCAAATTTTCTAGCAAAGGGTTATTCTGAGTTCGTCAAATATACAATTAACTAATTACATTAACCTACTAAATCATTCTTTACATGTACCTTATAGTAGCAGAATCATAAAGGAGTGGCGCCAAACAGACAAGAGTTAATCAAAATCAAACTTACTAACAATTAACCATTTGAGTTATATTTAATTACCTGTCCAAATAAACATGTATAATATCTTTTATCAGCGTTTAACTACGACTTTGTTAGGGTGTAGGAAATCAGAATAGTTACAATAGGAAAGCTAGCTCATTCAGAGAAATCATTTAAGTCTAGGTTTGCAATGGAAAGACCAAGTAAATTTTGAAACTCAACGCCTCGATCAGAACCAAGAGGGTTACCACAAAAATGAAAGTAATTAAAATCCTATATCATAAATCAAAAAAATTACACAACGTTTGATGGAATTTAATTACAATATAAATACGAAAATATTTGCGTTCAATTTCGTAAATAACGTATTAATTAGTTAAGTACATATGTCTATAAAGATATACAGTACAAGAGGGCTTTAAGTAGCTTTCTGAAGTTATCAAAGAAATTAAGGGTCCAATTTTCATGGAGGCTTATGTGTTGTAGGGGAGGAATTTTCCATCCCTGCGAACACATATGCAAAGCCTTAGGAAAAAAAGAAGTATCGATCATAGCCAAGAGAGAAGAAAATTTTATATTGTTTAATATAATAAAAAGCAAGACCGAAACCATGGAAATATTACAGGCTTACGCATTTTAGTAATTTTCCTATTCCCGGAATCATTAATGACTTTGGTGTATCGTTTGATCAAAAACTAAATTTTATTAATCATATTACGAATAATATATAGAATTTAACGCATTTTGATTAATTTGTGTTATTTTACAATTTTTTCATTAAAAATAATATATAGAATTAAAATATATATTACAAATAATACATTAGAATATATCCTTGCGGCACAATCAAGAATGGAAGATACTCTCAGTATGCTTGAAATTGCTGTAGCCGTGTTTTGTGACCAGATCTGAATAGCCAGATCTGGTCACCAAACACGGCCTCACAATATACCATAGGAGATGCCATAGTCTCAATGGCTCCAGACCGTTGGGAGCAGTTGGGACTCTTTTGCGGTATTCACATAAAAACATCAATCAATAATTATAAAAAGTTCTAAAAATTTTCTTTGGAAGACCAACATTTCAATTTTGGAGGGGTGTTTTGGTACCGCCGCCCCGGGAGCCATTTATTAGATAACCAATACCCCTGCCATAGGTCACCCCCGAGTGGTTTGCTACGTTTGGGGAGCAAGGGTGCCCGGGTTCGTGGGGTGAGGTTGGTCTAGATCTTGGCGGCGTATGGGTTTGTCCACCTGCTGCGTGGTGGGTCGGATCGGGAGAGACTGGTTGAGCGAGACCCTTTGACTCTCTCGACCCATCACATGGCACCGCAGTGGGAGGGATGGATTCATACGTCCGTCACTCCTGGATACATTGACCCCAAATTTCCTATACAACCCTCATGCGTTTTTCCTTCACAAAGCTTCCTCTCCTTCTTTTCCCTAAAAAGACCCTCCACACAGCATCCACAAAGATGACATAGAATCGATTTTGTTTTAGTCTTTCTTAGTTCCTCCTTTATGGAACAAAAGTAATAAAATGTGTTAGTAGAATTTATATCGGCAAGCAGAACAACAATTCTAGTCAAACGAAATGTAAATCTCTGCTTCGATTTAATTTAATTTATTTATTGTTATCTGACGTATACCCGGCGTTGCTCGGAGAACTTTCTTTACTTTAAAATAAATATAATATGAATGTTTATAAACCATCCCAAAAAATTCTCTAAATGATTCGTTGCATAGTTTAGAAGAACTAAGGCCACAAACGGATAGCGGATAGCCATTTTGTTTTATACTATTTAGAAATTCTTAATTTAATATTTTTTCCATCGTGCATTGTAGAAAATTTTGTTTTCGTGATGCTCGTTTAGATTGTGTTTAAAAAAAACGTTAAAGCACAGTTACGCGTGAATTTTTTGTTTGTTTAGTAACGGTGGCTGTTGTGTGTTGTGTCGTCCTTTTGCAATATTTAACTTTAACATTAATCTTTAACATTAATCTTCACGTCTGTGTCACATTTTATCTTCAGTTTTATACATTAAAATTGTCTGTGTATCATTTTTTCCATATTTACGAGAAAAAATTTGTGAAATCTTTGAAAAGATTATCATCAATTTCTTGCCAAAAGTCTTCCATTTCTAAAGGCACAACAGCCAGCATCTAACATCATCTCACCTTTAATGCAAGTTCATCTGAACTATCAAACCGCAATTTTTCAATATACAAGTAATACTACATACGTGTTTATTATTCGAGTGAAATATACAAACTACTGTGCGACAAACCCCTTTGTTTAGAAGACAAAGGAAGTTATTTAAAGAGCTCGATTTACGCCCGACTCGAAGCCTCCAGAGAACAACAAGGGATCGTACAACAGTTATGTGATTGAAATAAGTTTAGCATTATTTACACTCTGTTATTCATCCTAAAGTTATGGTTGCTTGCTTAGGTAACTAGTTTGAACTGCCAAAATAAACATTTCGCTTATGTTTATCTAACACACTTAAAAAATAAACTAATTACGCACGAAGAAAAGCAATTCAAGGAAGCGTCTACCCCAATTTTGTAACAGTCAATCATATTGTGAAATATCCTGTATAAGACATATGCATGACATGTTTACCAACAAAAAGATAAGGAGGGATATATGGTTTACAGTGAATACAATATTTTTGATAAAGGGTTCAAAACACCGACGCGTAGGAAATATTTAGTAAGTACTTAATATAATTTTAGCACTATACATAAAATAACTGGACCACACTTATAATACTGGTTTTACTTTGTTTCGAGGAATAATCGTGCTTAAGCATATACATAAATAAGAGACGCTAAACTATAGATACATAATTGCTTAAATATGTCACCTGATGAAATTTAAAAAAAATGTAAAAATTTAATATAATTGCTTAATAATAAATAAAACTAAATATTGTGTCGAAGACTCGGCTCGCTGAAAAAAAAAGTTTGTATTAGACTATTATCACTAATAAAAGTTAGTTATAACTGTAAATATATTTTTATTGTTTGTCTATAGTGTTATGTCTCGTTGTTAGATATTATTATTGACCTAGTTCTTGATTGATAATTACCATTATTCTACAGGGTTTTCCAATAAGAGGAAATAGCTCGCTATTTTGGTAGATGTTACTTTTAAAGTTGTCATTTTTTGACATTTGACAAGTTTGACATTTTTGACATTATACATGCTTTAACAACGCATTAAAATTATGAAAATTCACTTGAGTGAATCAAATGCAAATCATCTTGAGTGATGAGGCCCATTTCCACCTCGGTGGCTTCGTCAACAACCAAAATTGTCGCATCTGGGGATCGGAAAACCCAAGAATTATTATTGAAAAGCCTCTCTATCCTTAACGTGTTACTGTTTGGTGCGGTTTATGGTCCGGCGAAGTCATTGGACCTTACTTTTTTGAAAATGAGGCTGGAGCAACAGTTACGGTGAATGGATCGCTATCGAGAGATGATAAATGATTTTTTATGGCCGGAATTGGATAGTATTAATCTGGACAACGTTTACTTTCAACAAGTCGGCGCTACGTGCCACACAAGTTACAAAACCATTGATCTTTTACGATTGAATATCAAAATAACACCTCTTATTGGAAAACCCTGTACAATGTGTATATATGTATGTATTTGTGCACGTATGTGTTTAAGTTTTTATATGAATGTTTGTATAAAATGTGCATGTACACCAACATTTAAGTCATATATTCATATGTGAACTTATTTTAAACTATCTTACTAACAAAGCATTGTAAGTTTGTAAGACAATAAAGTCAGATGTTTGACTCCGTCAGTTTAGAGTGAGGCAGAGATATAACAGTATTATGAAAGTCAATGTATTAGTTTAATCTCACCCTCACATCCCAGCTCGCACTCTGTACTCGGTTACCAATAAACTAAGTTTTCAATCTCGGAGTATCATTATAGGAATATTCCAAGAACCTTGATGTAATAGTTGTACAGCCTACAAACCATATAATAGTGGCGCAGTTTACTAAGTTTTTTCAATTTAAAAGCACTCATTATCAAACTACTAAAAATTAATTTATTGCGACTTTCTCCCTATTTCGCATTAATTTTTAATGACCTTGTATCACCCTTTAACACACCGTTAAAGGGTGATATAAGGTCATTAAAAGTGATGACTTTATATCACCTTTTAAATGTGTGTTGAATTGTCATTTTTAGGAGTTATCATGGAACCGGTGACCATCTGCACAGCGATTTTTGAGATTTTTTAACATCAAATTTGCACTAAGCATGGCAAAAACTAATTCAAAATTAATGGGATTAAATTATCAAGGCTTTAACATTCGTCACATTACGTCCTAAAATTAAAATAAATCCTTCTCAACACCCCATCAATAGATAGAATTTCAAATAAATTTTGTTTAAAACAGCAGTAGCTGTTTGTATGAATCACAAAATACTCAAAGAATCCGCTTTCTTAGGAATTATTATAAGTCGAGATAATTTTAAAGGCAGGCAATAATAGGCCACTTGCACACATTTTTTAAGGTCTTAAAAACAATTATGTTACAAAAAAGTTTGTTTTTTTTTAATAATAATATAAACAAATCCAACTTTTTACCTTGTGACGTCACTACGTAGAATGATTCGTTTTCAATATTTTTTGCTTATTTAAATTCCACACTGATTTTATTTTCAAGTAAAGCAATATATCTACCAAAATATTTTTGACGATTAAATATTTTATAAACTTGTCAAATTCCGCTGCCTGCAAAGGCTCTTTAAAAAACAACACTTGATTTTAACTTAAATATCTAACAGATAACTTTTTAAGTTGGGGGTTTGAGTAAACATGCATAAAATAAGTTTTTAGGTTTTAGTTTGGGTTATTTTAATGATTCGTGCTTATTTCTTTACCTTTTTTCCTAAGCCGTACAAAGACATAGAAATTTGACAGATATTATAACCAGGGTTACCAATGCAAATGTTCTAAAATACCCATAATACAAATTCCCTACAAGTTCCTTTACATTCAAAATAAAACAAAGTTCTAGGTAAGAAAACGTTTATATTTATTATTTAGTAATTTTGGGATTTTCGTTTTCCTCCAGGCTTAAAAATATAAATTTGTTAAAAAAAAATTCTGTGAAATGAAAATAAATTATAGTTTATTCTTACTTGTAATTATTTTTCAATATGGTTTGATAACCAGTAAATGCTCTCGTCATCGGTATTAGTTAGGTCAGTTTTTATTTGTAGAATCCTAGAATTTTCCGCACATCCACAAAATACCCAATCGGTTTAAATTCTCAGAAATTCCCCGCAATCTGGGGATATTCCCATGAATTGGCACCTCGCACCTGGCTTTTTAATAAATGACTTAGGGGCTATTTAATCAAAATATTTTCACACCTATACATTATGTCCTGTCTATAAAAGTTTATTAAAAAAATCGCCATTTTTTAGATTCTCACGGCCAAAAGCATTTTTGTTGTTTGTTTTTGGGGTGTTATGCCGTGTTGCGCTAACTCCTTCTTTAGCCGACGTTTCGGACAGCGTTGCAGTGTCCATCATCAGGGCAGATCCGGTAGACATCTTCGGATCTACCGGATCTGCCCTGATGATGGACACTGCAACGCTGTCGAAAACGTCGGCTAAAGAAGGAGTTAGCGCAACACGGCATAACACCCCAAAAACAAACAACAAAAAAAAAAAATCGCCATTGTTTCAAAAATACAATAAAAAAACGCAGAATGTGTAAAAAAATAAAATTGTATGCAAGTGGCTTTTAAGATCACAACTGCGCATGTAAAGTATTGCCTTTTTAATTCTCATACCATTTCAATTCAAGAGGCAGGTGTGGGTACCGCCGCCCCGGAAACAATTTATTGGATAACCCTTGCCATAGGTCACCCCAAGTGGTTCGCTGCGTTTGGTAACTTTGAAAGAGTGCCCGGGTTCGTAGGGTGAAGTTTGTGAATGCATTTGCTCACCTACTGCGTGGCGGGCCGGATCGGGAGAGACTGATTGAGGGAGGTCTTTTGAGCCCTCCAGCTGAACTCTCTGAACTCAAAATACGTTCCACCAAGTGTCCCCAAAGTTAACATGTGTGGAGCTAATTATAATATATATATATATATATATTACGATTAGCTATTATATTATATTCATATATATAAAAATAAAATATAATGAGGACATGCGAAAATATTAGGATTTTTATGAACACTGACATCTTTTGTGTTCCGATACCGTGATAATGATTTCGTATTTTACTAAAATTTTACCACGAAACCTATCAATTCATTCTATAAGGACCCGAAATTTCGTTTTTAACAGGATTACGAATAATTTGAATAAATTCTTAGTAAATTTGAAATACTCAATTTAATTCTTGCATGTATGCTAGTACGATATACAGTTTATATAATTGCGTAATGCCACTTTTAAATATGGGCAGTGAATCTGAAAAAGTGTTGACGTTTTTTTATAATTAAATGCGAGGAATAGCACTGTATGTCGTGTACGTCTCAATGAGGACAGAAGTTCGGTTCAGTCGATATTATTGTTTGAAATATGTATAAATATTAAATCGAAATGTATTATAAAATAAATTTATTTCAATATAAAATGGACTTAAAGCCGAGAGAATCAATGGCAGATACGGATATGTTAGGGGAAAAAAACACGTGGCTTAGGCGTTAACTAAAGATTAGGTTTAATTCAATAAATTATAATTTTAATCCACTCCTTGGAAAGCTTTGAAGTTTTCGCATTAAATATTACGCTGTATGCTTTTGAAGACTACAAATTTTATAATTAACAGGAGTTATTAATATCGTATAATTTACTTCCGAGATACGTCTTACGTTCGTATGTTAGAATATAATTTGTATTACCTGTTTCGTTATGTAAACAATTACTTACATTACACACACGCCGGATGATGTAAAGTCAATTAACGGAATAATATTCGTTTTGTAAGGATTACGTGAGAATAACAAAGATAGCGCGCACGAAATTAAAAATAGTTCATAAAATCACTTGTGAGTACAATAGTGAAGTCGGACCTTCCCATCAATGTTCAAGTATTCAATAAAACATATACTAAGTGTTCGTGGGTAACGTGCGCTGACTTCAGGAGGTGATTTTTCTTTAATTAACCCCACACAGGGGACCCTGAGGAAAATAATGTTTTATTTAGGGCCTATGTCACCTTTGGTAATGCTGTGTGGAGGGTCTTCTCTAAGGGGAAGAAGGAGAGGAAGTTCTGAGAAAGTAAAAAGTATGAGGGTTGGGTAGGAATCTAGAGATCAGTGTCTCCAGGAGTGAAGGACATATAAATCCCACTCCCACTTTCATCAAACTTCCGATATTTTTGTTATTTGTTTTTGGGGTGTTATGCCGTGTTTCGCTAACTCATTCTTTAGCCAACGTTTCGGACAGCATTGCAGTGTCCATCATCAGGGCAGATGTGTTATTTGAGGTTGTGGTGAAATGTGAGCTTATGTATGAGGTTGTGATACCGTGTTGCCAGCTCCAAAAATCTGAGCTAACATTAACGTATCAATTTTTTTAAAGTGGTTTTCTTCGTTTAGCTCTGGTGTAGCCGTCAATTACCGGATACCAGGAACTATTGAGCTTAGCTTCATCGTCTCTATTAATGTTTACGGGATTTTTATGGATTTCAATGGCCTCAGTAATCAGCCGTGCTCTATAAGTTTTGGGTCTCCCCAGGACTTCAGGAACAAATCCAAAGTAATGCCCGGTGTCAATCAAATGCTCGGCAATTGCCGACTTGTCAGGGTGGCCGAGTTTACAAGCTCTGAAGTGTTCTGAGATCCTTTTGGAGATAGTCCTCTCTGTCTGGCCTACATAGACCTTGTCACATCCGGAACAGCTGAGTTTATACACTCCATCTGTTTCCAGAGGAAACTTAGTCTTTGCAGACTAAATTAGCTCTTCAAACATTTGATGTTTAATAATATTAAAGTTCTCAATTATTTATATAACCATTACAAATATGTATATTTGTGTAATATCATATTATAAAGTGTTAATTTTTTTTTTATCTATTTAAAAAAAAAATAGTAAACCTCCCTACATGTTCTATTGTAAATGGCTTTATTTAAAGTGAACCGATCTAACCATGCGAAATTTTTAAATCAATCTTTTTATCGCGTCACTGTTGTACGATGTCCTGCTTGGTGGAATTCCATCTCATTAATAAAGTTTAATCTGTTGATTAGTATATTCTTGAGTACCTATAATTTTTTTTTTTTATGAATAATGTGTTAATTGATTGAATTATACTTTATTAATGTTATATGTATAAAACAAAGGTAAAGGTTACGAATTCCGCTTCTCGGTAAATATGAAATGTTTACTTTGAATTAATACTTGAATTTAGTTATATTATTACTAAAAGTTACTATAAATGTTGGGGAACCTTTAATAACGCCTGCTCGCGTCCCCTTTAGAGTTATATCCCAGTTTTCAAGTAGTTTGTGGGCTACGCTAGGTTTGTATAGACTGGTTTGTGATTTAATTCTAATACGATATTATGAATATAATCCAACTCTTAATATGAACATAGTCGCCGTTGGCTGCGACTATAATGGCGCCGCATACTAATTGACATATCGCGTAAGTGACTTAATAAACGAAATTAAAATTAAAAGTGCATATATTTCCGTCTCCCCCGACACAATAAATCATGTTTTGAATTAATAAAGCTAAATCCATTTATTTGAAAGTGAAATATTGCGTATTAAGAGTGAAGCGGAATAAGAGAAAAATAATAAAACAAATTAAACAATGTGTTGCTCTGAAATCAAAGAAACGACATTTAATGTTTATTTGTCGATCTTTTTTTTATTAAACAAATTAAATATATCAACCACTCAAATGTCAGCCACATAGCGAGAAAAAAATAATTCCGTTTAATTTGTAATCAGACAACACATCAATGACATTTGAAAAGCGTATAAAATAAATTAAAAATTCATAATTCAAACACAAAGGAATCTTAGGCATTTCTAGGTAGGTACTTATTAGTACTTATTCCTTTAAATCTCCCCCCTATGGTTAGAAAATTTTTCTGGAGATTTTTGCTTCTTTTAATACCTTTTCCTTCTTTCTAATCTTAATTTTCTTCTGGTATGGGGGCAGGAATAAGTTTTGTAATGTGGAATAGATTGGACTCCATCTTTCTATGTCCCGTATTAATCATGTATATTGAGTTTAAAATTTTTTCCATTATCTCATATGGTCCAATTATTAGTTCATCCAATTTCTTCTTGTTTAGCTTGTTTCCATTTTCCACAAATACCATGTCTCCTACATTGAAATCAAAGTGTTTTCGATGTTTATCAAATAATGTTTTATTGTGGTTATGTGATCTTATTGTGTTTTCTAGTGCTGTTTTCCTGTCTCTGATCCAGTTACTATTTGATTTTCGTTGTTTTAATTCATTCGGTAAAATCGTGATGTCCGTCCCATATAACAGGTAACTCGATGCAAAACCAGTGACTGAGTGAATAGTCTCATTATATTTACTTACACATTCTCGGGCTATTGTTGTCCATGCTCTCTCTTTTTCTTTTTCGTTTATTTTACATCTGATTTTGTTTACTAAAGTTTGATTCAGTATCTCATTTAAACCATTTAAGAATGGTGCATTTACTGCTGTTAATATCATTGGTATCCTCTTTTCTTGAAAAAATGTATTGAATTACTTTGAATTGATTCCCGGGTATTGATCGGTAAGTAGCATACCTTTGGGGATCAGGTGAGAGGCACGGAATAAAAGTCGTGTCGTGAAGGTCACTGTGTTTATTTATGAGTCAGATAGCCGTGATGAAGAGATGACGTAGGACAGATGTGGTATTCTCTGGACGCTGCGGTGATGTGCTGGTCAAGCGCGGGTCAGTGAGTTGACGCCAGGCGCTGGTGACCGGGACTCGATGGCGGTCAGGCACTGGCGATCTGGGGAGTCAATACTCCAGTGCTGACGAGACGGCCGAAGGTGCGGCAGACCTTGTAGGCGGTTGAGCGAGAGCTGCGTAGACTAGTGAGGATGCTGCGTGTCCTCGTGGTGGTCATGATGCGTGGATGAAGCGCTGGTCAGAGAAGCTGGAACCAGGGCGCTGTAATCCGTGTAGCGCTGGCCAGGGACGGCGATCTGGGCCAAAGCGCTAAGATGGTGTCCCGATGGAGTCCATGATTGTACGGGTGAAGCCGGGTGTATTGTCGTTCGCGGGGGGCGCGGGACGCGCCGATCGTCACTCACGAGATTTATCCACTGGCGGCAGATTGATGACTGACTGACTGCTCGCTGCGTCGGGCTTATTTATACTATACGGCCGGTGGCAACAGTAGGTAGATGAATTGCAACTAAATCCGAGGCACTCGCACAGTCTGGGCCTTTCGGGAATCTTCGACAGCGCGGCAATTATGCATAGGCGGTAGATTCGAACCTTCTGATGAGTTCTCGTAATATGCCAGACCGACTTGCGATCGTATTGTTGCCGGTAGGTTGCTTTGTTTACGATCCGAGCTGAAGGTAAGTACTCGTAGAAAGGTACTAAGTAGGTCGAGCGGTTTATTATTAATTTTTCCATCTGGATTTTTCTCGACGCCACATACCTATGTCCTCTGTTTCTGTTATGTTAATAACTAGTTTTACAATATCGTTTGCAGTTTGAGTTTTTGAAGTAAGAATGAATGCATATCTTGTAAAATGATCTACCAACAAATGTAGAATTTTTTTTGTTGATCTTGTTCCTCCAAATCTTCCAATTGTGTCTATAGATACTATTTCAAATGGCTTTGATGTTCATCCTAAATGAGACATAAAGCCAAACTTGTCTTGTCCTCTTGATTTATTTTTAATGCAAATTTCACAGGTTCTAAAAACTTTTATGATGTTTTTATTTAAATTTTTGGCTTAGTAATGTGAACTTATCATCTTTTGCATTTGTCTAATTCTAATATGGCATAGGTTTTCATGTAATTTTTTTTATAACTTTGATACTAAACTCTTCTGAGGAATTTTTTTTCTTTTTCTCAGATTTTTTTAAAGTATATTTTGTGTTTTTCTATTAATTTGCTTTTTTATTTTGTATTTCTTTATTTTTATTCTGATATTTAAAAATATCTTTATTCTAATTTAATCGTGTTCACGACTTTCAATTATTCATCTGTATTTTCATTTGATTCTAAAACTGGATTTCTGCTGAGATAGTCATCCTCCAAATTTTGTTTTCCTGGAGCAAATTTTATTTTAAAGACATATTGTGATAGATAATATATTAAATCACCCAGCTCTTCGTCGGTTTTAGATTTGAGATATATGTTTTCCAGTGGTTTGTGATCTGAATAAACTGTAAATGGTTTACCTATCAACCAGTATTGCCAGTATCTCACTGCTTCTTTTATAGCCAAGCACTCCAAGTAAATCGCTTTTTTTCTTTTTCTGGCTTCCATTTAGTTTTTTTTTAAAGTAAGCTACCGGTTTTTGTATTCTGTCATATTGAGTCTGTTTTAAAATAGCTCCAACACCTTCAAGAGAAGCATCTGTATATATTAATCGGTAAATCTTGATCAAAATTTTCCAGGATTGGTTGTGAGCATAGCAGGTTTTTCATCGTTTCAAAGGCATTTTAGCATTTATCAGTCCAAATAAACTTTTGGGTTTTCCTTAGTAAATTATCCAATAGATTTGGTATTATTGTACTCTTTGGAATGTACTCATGATAAAAGTTGATTTTTCCTAGAAATTGTCTCACATTCTTCTGTGTTTTTGGTACACGAAAATTCCTTATTGAAATCAAATTATCCTTTTCTGGCTTGACATAATTATTCTGAATTATATGATTCAAATATTTTACCATGTCTGATGCAAATGTACATTTTGTAATTTTTAATCTAAAACCATCTATTTTGATTGCATTTAGAAGCTGTGTTAGATGATCGATGTGTTCAGCAAAAGTTTTTGAAAATATAAGAATGTTATCTATGTAATTGACAGTAAAATCTGTTAGTTTATATTTTCTCTTAATATCCTCTGAAAGATTGCCGGATAAGTCTTTAATCCAAAAAACAGGCAGGTCCATTGATAATGCCCCTCCTGTGTTACAAATCCTGTTTTCCTTATGTCTTCAATCCGCAAGGGAATAGGCCAAAAGGCTGAGTTTATATCCAGCGTTGAAAATTATTTGCAAATTTCCATTATTCGCCAAATTGTAAATTCCCACCTTCATTTAAGTAAATTTTCCTCAAATCTTGGGTTAATGTAATCCATAGTTTCCGTGTTTGATATCTTTTCTTTAGAGAATTCTTAATTTTGGTAAAAACATCCGTAGTTGTTATGGCGGTGTGTTTGCTTGCAAGTTTCGGAATAAATTCGGTTTAGGGGAGTCACTCAAATAACCGAAATCGAACTTTATTTAGAACAATTTAGGGCTAAGGAATCCGAATCTGAAAGAATTAGGTGAGAATCGGCACTATTAACTGAGTTATAGGGTCTTGAAGTTTCGTACGCGACACTTTGAAAACATGTTTTATATATTATTTCAACTATGAATTAAAAACAATAAAATTAACAACTATTTTATACTTTTGACATTTCAGCAGTGCCAACCAAAAAATAAAAAAAGTGTTGCCATATAATAATAATATCAATGCATGGAAAAATCTGAAAATTTTAGTTTTATCCCAGTTTTCAAATAGTTTGTGGGCTACGCTAGGTTTGTATAGACTGTTTTTTGTTTTTAATGAGTTTTTATTATTCACAATGTACATTTGTTACGTAAAAATTTATACGTAACAAATGTACATTGTGAATAATAAAAACTCATTAAAAACAAAAAATGTCTAGAAATTGTTACATAGTGAATGCCAAAGAAATACAAAAAATTGTATAGACTGGTTTGTGATTTTAGAAGATTTTAGGCATTAGGATTTTAGGCCCATAAACCGAAGTTTACCCGACAAATTAAACAATGTGTTGCTCTGAAATCAAAGAAACGACATTTAATGTTTATTTGTCGATCTTTTTTTACAAAAAAAATTAAATATATCAATCACTCAAATGTCAGCCACATAACGAGAACAAAATAAAGCTGTTTAATTTGTAGCCAGACAACACATCAATGACATTTGAAAAGCGTATAAAACAAAATAAAAATTCATAATTCAAACACAAAGGAATCTTAGGCATTTCTAGGTAAGTACTTATTCCTTTACACATATTTGCTATAAATTACAAATTTATTTTATAGTTTATAAGTTTATAACCACGATTGTTATTGTATTATACGTATCAAGGTTTTAAATAATATAATCAAATAAAATGCAGATATTCTAGATTTTTTATAGTTACTTATGAGCGACCTCTCAGTTGTTGCAATAATATGTCTGACGTATGTTATCAAAACCTGTATCATTTTTAACTTATGTTTTTTCTTTAAATTGAAGTATTGTAGGTTTATAAATAATTTTAACAAAAAATAGTTTTGAAATTTTTTTTTATTATGGATGTATTTTTGAGTCTGTATAAATTTTAAATAAATGTTTATTTGTAAATAAAAAAATTACATCGTAGCCAAAAAATATTAATAATAAATCTCCAATGCGGCCCTGTACATTTTTACAGCATTACCATGTCAACAGGTAGTTTTTCTAGCGTTTGCTTTTCAGCGGAGCTTTGCTCCAGGGATGTTAAAAAATTTGCTTCATTATCTATTATGGAATATGGGTTCTATTGCCTTTCCATGGGTCTTTACTTCCGTATCCAAAACAAATATTTTATTACACACGGTTACAAAACAATACGAACGAAGTTGGTAGGTACCTACCAGGTATCACGATTGTATTATTATTATTTCCAGCGAATCTATGTTACGATGTATCGTTATAATATTATTTTACGAAGTAATTCGAACAGTCTTCCATTATATTAATATAAATCATCGTTAATTTCTTACCCCGAATATATTTTTCTTTTGTTCTGTATCCATTACCAACGTGGATTAATGTGCTGGCAATATCAATCCTGATAATGCGAGATAGTAATTCTCATTTTTTAAATATTAATATCTTTACAATTTTTGTATAGTTCGGTAATCTATACCTTTAACCCACATTGCTAAAATTCTTTCTTTGTTATCTTCTCTTCTGCTATTAATATTTTTCTTTCTTTCTACATTTGAACATGTTTTACTAATGATGTATTAATCAACGAAGAAAGAAGCGCTCTATGTATTGACATTATAATTAAATGAAATGTTACTTCGTCATCTATTACTATATCAACTAGTTTCGGTTATAACCTAACTTTTTCAGGACAGTATTAAGACTGAAGAGAGTGGAAAAGGGAAGGAGTTGGAGATGAAGAATAGAAAGTTTTGAATTCTTATCTGTTCTCGTTAGAATGTTAGGACTAGATAGTCTAGACGTTAGGAAAAAAATGCAATGGTGTTAGTAGTGTTCTGGAACGTATTACGTTTTATGTTCCCGATAACTTCACCAGAGCGAGGCAGCACAAGCTTTTTATTTTTAAAAAGGCAGGACCAACCTACCATTGATCAAGCCTTTGTGGAGAATGACTATGCTATTAAACCACATTTCTTCTGAGACTGACATTTTTCAGTTAAACCTCAGTGAATTCAAGACAAGAATAAGTATTTTTGACACGAGGCTGCATCGAAACTGATGTAATTAATTCGTGTAATTGATTTTGTATTAAATTTCTGTAAATGTTATAAGAACCATCGTTTCTATAAAAAAAATAAATCAACACGGCTGAGGCCATTTCGAGCAACTATTCGATTTTCAATAATAACAGTGTTTCAACAACGGGAGTATATATACCACTAAAATATTATCGATTCCATGATAGTTGATCTCCCGACAGTTTGCCCCTCGGTAGTTGGCTCGCCGACAGCTGATCCTCAGGTCAGTCTTGTTTTTCTTTTGTATGGTGAGGGGGTCAGAGGGGAAAATCTAGGTTAGGGAGCCAGTCTAGGGTCTCAGGTGTCGCCATGTGGACCTCATCAATCCCACCAGGGAATGAATACAGGTCATTATTTAATCACTTGTTTGGTAGTGTGCACCGCAAGGCATTCACACATCGCCAACTTTTTAAGGCCCCACCTGTGCATTATATGGGCACAGCGGCTGCGGGCGGATCTTATCCTGTTGATGGCGGACCAGAGATTACGAGGCAGTGAGAATCCTGGTTGTCTTTTAGTGGAGTTGCGCATGAAATGGGCATTCTCATATCGGCCGATTGCAATGACAATCGGCCCAGGGCAGATGATCCCCCGGACAGTTGAACCCTCGGACAGTTGATCCCGTAAAGTGTTATTTCATCTTTACGTTACCATCGGTCAAGTAAAAAAATGCGACATACTTTCGGGAATCAGGATGTCCTGGGTTAAAGTGCACAAACAACGGGCGCTGATTCTACTTAACAGTAGAAGTAAAAAAATAAATAACTTTTTTCTTTTTTTTTCCTATACAAAAACATATTTTCTCTTTTAAACTGTTTGTATGTCTTTTATACTTACACTATCAAGTAGAATCATCTCCCAAAGTTTATGCACGTTACCCCCGGACATGCAGTCTATTTAGGGAAATACTCTATTTTCGCTTACATTATCCTCACTGCATACATACTCCTTCGGGGACACGGCATTATTGTTCAGATTTCCACCGAAGACACCTGCAGATAAAAGTATTTCTAATTTTGTTGTACGGCCGTATATCCTCTCTGCGTACGCACTTAAACAATTTACGTAAAGAAGAAATAATCTTTTAGGGGATCAATTTTCCGCGGGATCACCTAGTAACTGCCCGGGGGAGTCAATTGTCCGTGGGATCAACTATAGGTCTGGGGGCCTACTGTCGGGGGATCAATTTGCGTACATCTAAATAAATATTCAAAAAAAAACAAACAAACAAACTGTCAGGTCACCAATATTATCAATTAGGCATGTGATCAATCTGTTTTTACCCTCGAAATGGAACCCGCATTATAATAAACCTTTTTGAAAACTTTTGTATTTACACTAAAGGATAAATTTACAAATAATATATATTTTAAAAATTAATCTTTTTTTTTAATTTACACACCACTATTAAAATTGACAAAACAAAGTGAATTTGAGATTATTGAAGCACATTTTTTTTGTATTTGTTCTATTTTATATTCACGGCAAAAAGATCATAAGACAATCGGCATCATTTCTTCGCCTTTACAATATTTTGATTCGAGTACAAAAGCGTTTGTTGAGAAATAGAAAATGACACAAACCTGAATACTTCGTTGTTTATTCGCTCCATCTTATCGCTGAAAGAAAGCTTTCAGCTGCTCCCTGATCCTTATTGAAAGGGCTTACCCAGTCTCTCTCCTTTTATTCAACTTTTAAAGATATATTGTTCAAAGTTTATCACTTGAGACAAGTGACAATTCAAAATTATGGAATGTTTCACGGATCTGGGTACTTGACAAACTATAGTTTTAGTTCTGTAGAAACTGGAATCTTTAAGGAAGATCTTTTTGAAAAATGATAGGCTAGCCATTTGGCGAACTAATACAAAAGAAATTTAAAAAAATATTAAAAATAATTTCAAATATTGTGTCCAGTTTGTCCTACGGTGTTTTTATAATATGGTTTTGTTGTAATCAAAACCATCATTAACTTTTTTGCATTATCTCCACACAAGAGGCCCTGAGGAAATAACTTCCCTCAAGACCTATTCAATAATTATTTCCCGATCTGGCCCGCCACGTAGTAGGTGGGCAGATTTATCCCCCGCCAATATCTAAAAAAACTTCGTCCCCATGAACGAGGCACTCCTGCTAAGTCACCAACCGCTGTGAACCACTTAAGGTGACCTATGGTAGAGGTGCTGATTATCCAATAATTGGTTCCCGCGGTACCAAAACCCGCGTCCATCATTGAAATTTGTACTATAATAACATCTATTTTAAATTTATAACCTTAAAAAAAATCGTTCGACTAAGGATTGAACCTTCCTATCCTGGAACTGGTGTCAACAAGTCTACCAACTTTGCCAAACGACGATCGGGTAGGACCGATATTTATTTCGTTTATATATAGATTTTAGAGAAATGCGTACATATTGGCGTGTGTGTACGCGATTGCCACCAAAAGTTGACAGAATGCATTATCATCGAAAACTAGTCTATCTGCTCGAAAGGATGTCGGGCAGTGGGTAGCTTTCCGCTTCTAAGATGTACATTCATTCATTACCAAAAACAAAAATGAAATTAAAATAGCTGTTTTTAAAAATAATATATATTTCTACTTAATTTTAACGCTGGCCTTACTGAAGGTCACAATCATCTTACGGATATTATATAAAACATGAATCTTTGTATGCAGTTAAAGTGCAAAAGTTAAAACATTTTCAATTCATTTCAATTACGTTCCGAGGGTTCAAGAATGATTATGTCGGTAAGTGAAACCATTTGTTCAATCAATGAAGAAAAAGATAATACTATTAGATACTAAATGAAACATGAAACAGAACAAGATACAGAATATTAAACAGGTAAAAATTGCTGAGAATGTCTTCTCACTCAGCCACGCAACGCCTTTAACCACTCATATTTCAAAAACAAAATCAACAATATTTTCCTTGACTAATTTTTGTCATTTAACACGTTGAACGCCATGTAGGTCACCGGTGACCTCATAACAAAAATCGTCATTTTTCTTCCATAGTGCCATGACGGTCACCGGTGACCGCAGTTAATTTTCTTGATTTTTATTTAAAATTTTGGTCAAAAAAAAGGAATACGTTTTGATGGTCGCCGATGCCATCTGAGTATTTTTTTTTTCAAATTTAAAATGGTAATGTTTCTTCATTTCCACAATGGCGTTCAACGTGTTTTAGTAAACCTTAAAGGAATTTTATTACATAATTTATTTTGTTCATACAAAGCATACGAGATTTTCATACCGCTAAAAGGATTGAAATGCATTTCCACCTTGCATCAGGGCAATACTGAGATTATCTTCCTTAATACTACAAAGCATATTTGTGGCACGTTCCTGAGTGAAAGATACTTTCAGTATCGTCTTGGTTAAAGGCCACCATTTAAAATTAAAACGTTGCTTGAAATGGCTTTGGCCGTGTTTGGGGACCAGTTATGAATAGCCAGATTCTTCCCCAACTTCCATTTCCCAATCTGTTTCCCCTCCTCATTACCTTCAGAATCACAAAATACCCCGATTGGGGATGCCATAATCTCACTGTCTCCAGATAATTCAAGGAAGCAAAGTTAGGACATAAAAAAAGATTTCTCGAAAGGTAAAAATCTAAATCAAGGACTGATCATTTTTGTCTCAAATTGTTTTCTTTGGCAGATTATGTTTAGCCGTGACAGATATAATTTACCATTTCCGAAGCATTGAAAAGTTCGAGAAGTTCCACTAAACAAGAAATGTTATAAATATGCATATTGCTTAGTACACGAAGGGACGCTTCCAAACATTTTGCCACGAGCCACGGGTTTCTCATTAAGACGAGACAATACCCTAAAATAAAGATAAAGCCAGAATCTTAACGACGTAAGTGAAGCAGCCACACAAAAATATGCGACGCGCAGTCTTGGTGTATTGGACAGACCTGCCGTCGAATTTGCCCTATCAAATCTCTAAAATAAAGTGGCAATCCTAACGAAATAAGTGATGCAGTTGTGAAAACATAATATTCGGCGGGGGAAGTTACTAATTCATCGTCTAAAAAAATAAAATCTCGCATTTACATATCTTATATCCGTAGAGATTTCTATACAAACATTTTTGATTTTGGTAATACGTTCATCAGAAATAATTTAAATGTGAGCATCAAGCAAACCTCCGTTATTAGAGTCGTATATCGCCTTAAATGTCTATAAGGAAGCATGTTTTTAATCTCAGTAATATAAAGTTTATGAAGTTTCAGATTAATTTTAACTCGTTTAGACTTTGTTTTTGTTCGGTGTCATATTGTTTCAAAAACTGATTAGTTAAAAAATAATTTAAATTGAAAAAGATTTCAATTAAAGTTTACAATATTTAGTCACGTGATCGAAAAAAAAAATAAGAAAGCAACCCGTAAAAACACAGTATTTTTTTTACATCTGTTTTCAAATATCTTTTATAACTTTTTTGTTTTGACTAAGGATTGAACCTCCCTACATAGGAATGGAGTCGATAACTCTACCAGCCGAGCCAAATCCCGATCAGATAAGACCGAAATTTATCGCGTAATGCTGTAATTTTATCAATTTCAGAAAAATGTCCGCGTGGTTGTGTTGGTCGCGAGTCGGTCGCTAGTGTGCGTGGTTGCCATCAATGTTGATAGAATGCGTTCTAATCGACAACGAGTCTACCTGCCGAGTTTCAGTTCGAACGGATGTAGGGAAGTGGGTTAATTAATCAAGATTCTCATTCAATCATTAATTCGCGAAAACAAAAATGAAATTTAAATAGATGTATTTAAAAATAAACTTAAATGTTTTATCCAAATTTCCTACCATAAAAATCAACTTAAATGTTTTATCCAAATACTATAAAAATCAACTTATATCTTTAAATTTGCATTAAGTAATATGTTAATAAAAGTTAATATATAAAAGTTACTAGCTGATGTGTACTCGGCGTTGCTCGACTTTTCTCTATTTTCATTTTATTTTATATATATATGAAACTTCCGAAAGAAATTCTCTAAATGACAGTGAAAACCCAATCAAATTCGGTTAAATAGTTAAGAAGAACTAAGCGCACAAATTAGTTAGAGATTAGAGATACCAATGTATTGTCACGATTACGAATTTACTAAAAAATTATCAGGAAACGGCTTGTAATTTCGTTTTTAGTTCATTATGATCCGGGATGTTCCCGAACATTCCAGACTATTCCCGAACATTCTAAAACATTCAAGAATGTTCCGAAATGTTATAGATTGTTCTAGAATGTTATCGAATACTCTCTAATGTTCTGGACTGTTCTAGAAATTTCTAGAGGGCGAAACTTCCAACCTAAACTAACCTAACCTAACCTAACCTTCTTCATGGATGGGGGATAGAGGGCTACCACACCATATAACTACCTTGATCGTACCGGGACTCGTTTTTGAGGTTTAGCGGCACGTAAATTGCAAACTTTCTTTTATAATATATATTTATTATAAATAATCATTATATTAACAAGTCGGAAAGTGCGATTATGCACCGTGTTCTATGTTCGTACCGCGAAACTTTGGGGTTTGGGGCAATCCTAAATACAAAAAATTATAAAATTGTAGTTTTACTTTGGAGAATAATTCACGTGTTCAGAAGACAAAATGGCCACCCTCACATTTAAAATTTTTAATAGAACAGCTGACTGAGTGGGTAGAAATAGTAATTATAAAGATGTGTTTATAACAAAGCGCTGTGAAGCACAGAAAATAAAAAAAAAATATTTACAACTTTTTTATTTGGACACTAATGACATAATTAAATTAATAGTTTTTCATGAAAAATAACTCCAACAAACTTCGCGTTCAACGCGGTGTAGCGGTAATAAAAGTTCTCAATATAATATTTAATATTATAGTAACTAAGTCACAAGATTTAATAACTATTTGATATAAACGCTCTTAAGATTTTACAGTTCAATCAAAATGAAAAGGCTTCCCGTAATAAAATTACTTATCTTAGCTGAAGCACTGCCGGAACAAGCACAATTCAATTATTATTATTATTTTAACATCTCAAGGTAAAATCAGATTTTATGAAATCATAATAATTGCATCACTGCCAATTTCTCACAGTGAGACGCCATAAATCACAAGTCAATGATAACAAACAGGAATGAGGTTTTTCTCGCCATCGTAATTTTATTGGAAAATAAATCAGCAGAGAAAATGAAGAACAACACTTTTTATACTTTAGACGATGTTTAATAAATTATGTTAGAAGGCCACCATGTTGTCACAGTAGGTTTATAAATGATGTTAGAAGGCCACCTTGTTGTGACAGTAGGTTTATAAATGATGTTAGAAGGCCACCTTGTTGTGACAGTAGGTTTATAAATGATGTTAGAAGGCCACCTTGTTGTCACAGTAGGTTTATAAATAATTTAATTTAAAATACTTTCTTATGATTGGGTAACGCTTTAAACGTACAATTTCGCTACATATTTTCATATTCATTACATTTGGCAAAATTGTTGTTTATAGTTTATACTTCAAACTGTGTCGTTATTACTGTTGTTACCTAGCAGTGTTATGTACCTTATAACTTTTCTGATTTTTATTTCTCACCTACCAAATTATTCAGTAATGATTTTTCAATAATAACCAGCTACTGATCTTATACTAATCTCAAATACGCAAACAATTGAATTTGGGAACCATCTCTGGGGAGCCCCACAATACTTGATAAATCTATTTGATGCTGTGTAATGGAGGGCAGTTTGTTCTACAGGTATTTTAATGGAGCCTGCTCTGAGGAGCTACCACCATTGATCTACGGTGGGTGTACGTGTGTGAAAACGGAGCACCCGTTAGATTCGTATCCGGGCTTCTTCAAGACCCCATTAATAAATCCCTCTCTACAGCCCCTATCTTAACCCTCCTCACAACGCTGCCCAACCGGGTATCGACATAGCTCCCCTGCCTTTAAATTGTACCGTCAGGGTCGCTCTTGTGATGTGTCATACAAAAAATAAACCAGCGCAAAAAAAAAGCGGAAGAAATTATAAAGGTAAGTCGGTATTCCAGATTTCCACTCTTCTATTCGCTGTGCGACGGTGCCTTGATTTCGTCCCCAACAGTTAAACTATCCGATATGTACCCAATGGTTTTCTCCGTCACTGGCAGCAGAGACTGTTTTATCTCCCGGTCTACGTGAATTATTTGTCAATGTTCATTCCGGCGGAGAGAGCTATTTTTTTGATAAATATAATCACTTTGAACATTGATGCATTTTACATCAACGAAGCAGAATGTGTTGCTGCTAGTATAAAATGCTTTTGTATATTTACACCTTACTGATGGGCGTGTTTTGGATTTTACACAGCTGATAAACAGCCATTTCAGTTGTGTAGGGGTAGAGCTTGTTTATCAGAAGGACACTTATAGCTTTCCTGATGTATCTTTTAAAATCGAAATGTAATTTGAATTTTATAATATTCTTAAAATGAAAAAAGGTTATTGCATTGAATTGAATTGAGTTTATCTATCTCCCCACTTAATTGCCCTCCATAATAGCGATCGATTCTTGTAAAAGCAACTCACTTCGGTTGACTCTCAAAAGTAGACGGGAAATGATATTAAAATAATTTCATGTTATTGAGAGAAATATTTATAACAAATTATTTCGTACTTATAATCTATTTAGAAATATAAACACCGCACTAGATAGAAGATCGAATATATGCAAGAGTACACCGGGATTTAAAATTAGATTTTGTAATGATTTTTATATATATATATTTGCCGATAAGGGTTGTTTTTACAAGGGTTACACACCTGTAAAAAAATCGGTTTTCAATTTCAACAATCAATGAAATTTTAAAATATTCATACGGTACAATGGCAGCTTAAACGAAATTGGGTTTTTCTTCGATCGGATAAAAGCACGGCAAAGGTTTTCATCCTTTTGCATAGTTTTCCCACTCCGTCCCCTGGTCCAAAGGCTTTAGCTTATCGCTTCTTTCCCGCCGAATGTGTGACAAGATTTTCCATTTTCCCGAAAACTGATCATTTTACCCGGTGCTATTTTCCATTGAAGACAATTTTCAGAAGCTTGTAGGCGGATCGAATTTTCGCATTACGCTTTCAATATGTAAATACTAGAAGTCGAATTGAGAGGCATTGTTTGTTTTATCAAAACATTGTCGAGTTTTCAGAAGACGAAAAATAAAAATACAGTATTAAATAGATGATGAATTAATTATTCGAAACACGTTGTGGTGTGGTTTTTTTGGGAATTGGTGTATTCAATTGTTTATGTTATAAGGGGATCGTTTAAAAGTGTAACTAACTATCTAACCATCGCTCCGTTCTCTCGCAGGGATAGACAGAGAGGACGGACCGTCACAAAACTCAGTCTTGTCAGACACTCTTTGCCTCGTTCACATTCATACATACTCTTCTATTTTTCTGACTCTTGATATGGCCCAACTCAAGTGTCTGATTCACCTGATCGTTCCATGTCTTCATAAGGCGTCCCCGACTTCTTCTACTATTCACATTTGCGTCATGTATTCTCCTTACACTCCTTCGTTCTTCTTCTTCGTTCATTCGCTATACATGCCTAAACCATCTGAGCGTCCCTATCTTAATTTTACTCAGTACGCTTACATCAGTCTTGCATTCTAGGCGGATTTTCATATTTCTCACACATACTCGTACATAGTTTTACTACTGTCCAAGGGATGTTGTTTCTACAAAATAGAGTCTATTAAAAGTCTACTAAAAACTAATTTTGGAAATACGGGAAACAATAATAACTATTTTTTTAAGCACCGCTTCTGTTTTTCTGCGTATGTGTGATGCATACATATTTCACTGGGTAGGAGAATTAATATAAATGTAAGGCTTTTAAAAATAACTTGCTAAACGGTTGCTGGAATTATGTGTTTTTAACAGCTTTTTCAGTTATTTAACCCCACTGAGATCTGAGGGCATTTAAAAAAAATATTTAGGACATCTTTAGATGTGTAAACGTACAGTTTTACAAATTTATGATTGAAAATGAGCAAAGGAAAAACTAACCGACAAACAACACTTAAAAAAATCAAACGTTTTAGAAAAACCACCTCAACCACTGACTGCAATCAAACAAACATAAGTATACCGAATTTATATTTCCGCGAACGGCCAAGAAATTAATTAAACACATTTTATAAGGTTATGGGTAAAATGATCGTAAACAAAATGATCGTATACTTGTACACAATGATCGTAATAAAATTATTGTAATCAAATGATCGTCACGAAATAATCGTAATCAAATGTTTGAAATCAAATTATCGTAATCAAATGATTATAATCAAGTGATCGTAATACAATTATCGTAATCAAATTATCGTAATCAAATGATTGTAATCAAATGATCGTAATCAAATAATCGTAATCAAATGATCTTAATCAAATAATCGTTATCAAATGTTTGAAATCAAATTATCGTAATCAAATGATTATAATCAAGTGATCGTAATACAATTATCGTAATCAAATTATCGTAATCAAATGATTGTAATCAAATGATCGTAATCAAATAATCGTAATCAAATGATCTTAATCAAATAATAGTAATCAAATGTTTGAAATCAAATTATCGTAATCAAATGATTATAATCAAGTGATCGTAATACAATTATCGTAATCAAATTATCGTAATCAAATGGCCGTAATCAAATGATAGTAATCAAATTATGGTTATCAAATGATAGTAATCAAATGGTCGTAATCAAATGATTGTAATCAAATGATTGTTACTCTCAAATGATTGCAAGCAAATGATCGAAAGCAAAATGATCGATTGCAAATAATAAGCAAATGATTGTAAGCAAATAATAATTTGTATGTTTCATGTTAAAGTAAAAAGATTTATTTATAGATATATACAAAAGAAAGTACAAATTACATATTAGGAAGCTTTGTCTGTCCAACTAGAAAAGTTTCCCGTTCCAGGACAGACAATATATTAATTTATTGTATGAAATAACGTTCACTTTTAATAAATAATAAATTTGAACTAATTTATTGTATGAAATAATGTGCAGTTTACGATCAAATGGTTATTTACGATGATTAACGAACAAATGCGCTTACAATAAAATTATAATTACGATTTTTTTGCTTACGATCAAAATGTCGGTTTCAAAATGAAATTGAAAAACACATTGACAGCCTAAAACCAACAAATTCTTCAGGAATTGATAATTTATCAGGTAATACACTAAAAAAAATAAAACAATATATTTTAACTCCTTTGCAACATATTTATAATATATCCCTAAAAGAAGGGTATTTCCCAGAACAATTTAAAATCTCCACTATATTACCAGTTCACAAATCGGGTGACACGCACATATTAGACAATTACAGACCTATCTCCTTAGTTTCAAACCTTTCAAAAATATTTGAAAAATGTATCAAAAATAGAGTTATGAAATACCTAGAACAAAACAATATTCTGTCCGAAAATCAATATGGCTTCAGAAGTAAATTAAGCACTGAAGATGCAATATTCGATCTGACAAAAAATTTATACACATCTGTTGATCAAAATAAAAAAAGTCTAGCTATATTTTTAGACTTAAGAAAAGCGTTTGATACTGTAAATCACAATCTACTCATAAAGAAAATTAATCAAATAGGTTTCAAAAAAGATGCACTAAAAATTCTCACTCACTATCTCAAAGACAGATTACAAAAAACAAAAATTGGGAACTTTTATAGCAAAGAAACAGTGATAAAAAATGGAGTACCACAGGGGACTGTGCTTGGCCCAATTCTGTTTCTAATATATATTAATGATTTATGCAATGTTGTAATCCCTGGTAAAATTGTATCTTACGCTGATGATACAGCAATAATAGTAAATGGAAAATCCTGGCCTGAAACTTTTTTAAATGCAACAAAATGTATTTCATATGTCTTATCATGGCTTACTTGTAATAGACTTTTCTTAAACTATAGTAAAACATTTTACCTAACTTTTTATAAAAACAGTAAAAACAAACCTCCCAATAACCTTAAAATTAGACTGCATAATGCTAACTGTAATAAAGTAACATGCACCTCTTGCTTTGAAATTGGAAAAATTGAAAAGATCAAATATTTGGGTATATATATTGACACAAATTTAAACTGGCAACCACAAATTAATAACACCGTTTCTAAATTAAGATATCTGACGTACATATTTTATAGACTTAAGGAAGTACTCAATGTTGACAAATTGAAAATGATTTATTTTTCTCTAGTGCAATCCTCAATTATGTACGGTATATTAGGATGGGGTGGCGCACTAGATACATTTATAAAACCACTACAAATAGTACAAAATCATATTATCAAGGTTATATATAATAAAAACAGGACATTTTCGACTGATCAATTGTACAAGGAATCTCAACTATTCAATCTCCGTAAACTATTTTTACTTCAAAGCCTGAAATACGTCATGAAAAACCAAAATAAATTTCAAAAATATGAACCCAAAATAAACTTTAGAAGAAATCATGTATTTTATACCCCACAAACCAATACCAAACTAATGCAAACTCACAGTAGCTTTATTGGACCTCGCACTTTTAATCTACTACCAAAAAAAATTCAAGTAACAACTAAACTAGCGCAATACCAAAAAGAATTAAAGTTGTGGCTGTACAATGCAAATGTTGAAGCATTATTCATTTAATTTTTACTTTTTTCTATTTTGTTTCTGTATAGTTATTATTATTTTATTTTGTGTTCTTTTAATTCATATATATTATCTTACAATCTATATTTTTACTTTGATTTATTTTTAATATGCTCCTCTTGCAAAATCTTTTAGAATAACTTTTATTATAAGCCTACCGTTTTTCTTTATTATGCTTACTGTTTTTTATTTTATTTTTACTGTTATGTATTTTTAGGTACAAAAATCTAATGTATTAAATTATATTACCCACGCACAGGCTGCGCCTTAGTGGGTTCCCTTTCATATTATTAAAAAACTTGTATTGTGAAATATGTAAATTGGGAAAAAATAAAGGAAAAAAAAAAAAAAAAAAAAAAAAATAAAATATTATATTACCTACTTGCATCCAACTTTGTACAGTGGTAACATCTTGGACTGTGTAGGTCAGTTAGTAATTCTAGAGATTTGTAGTTTTTAGAAGTTTCAAAATCCAATCCCCAGTATTTGAACGTCCATCATATTATTTGATTGATTTGATTATCATTTGCTAAATCTTTGGACAGTGATCAAGCATAACCCCATCTTTATTAGTAAATTACCAAGTCTTGTAACTTTATTACAAATTTTGTAACTTCGCAGATGAAATAAAAAAATTCTTATATTAATTTTTTATTTTATTTAAGGTAATTCGAGCGAAATTAAAATTAATTAGAAAAAAAATTATTCACTAAAATTTCTTCAATAAAATGCTTGCTTTTGCCCAAGGTCTTAAGAATTATAAATTTCAATGGAATATCTAAGTTTTGAAGCGCAAATGAAAAATGCCGCTATGCCACCTTAACACAAATATAATTTTCGAACTATCGCATTTTTTATTTCATATTCATTGATTTTATTCTATTTGTTTTTATTTTTAATTTTTTCCGGAATATTTTTTTAATAACTTGTAATAATTTATCATTCTACGATGTATTAAAACATGCCAAAATATGGCTTTCATCTCTCGATAAATTAAATAATGGACAGATTTCGATAGTTAAGTTCAGAATAACGGTCATGATTTTGATGACTATAAATGGGTAATGAATAAATAATATAATGAATCGAATATTTTAGAATGGTTTTATTTAATTTTTTTCTCTAGTAACTCCGTATAAGCACTATTTCATCTCCAGGTTCGAGCTATGACGTCGAACATCAAACATCTCACAATATTATACAAAATAATTCCCTTTCAATCGCATTTGAATACATTAATTATTTGCTTTGTGTAATGCATTTTCCAATGGTATTCAAAATACACGTATTCCTTTGAAAATGCATTGAATGTTAACGTCCATTTGTGGCGTATAACGTTGGTGTAGTGACAGCAGGGCCGGCCTTGCGCAAAACAGCTCCTGGCGATAGTATGAATTTGAAAGGCGCTGTGTTGGGTGTTGTCAGCGTCTTGGCTAGTCGCTAGGTAAATCGGCGCCCGGAGTGGAGTACTCCAATTGCGCCTGCACAGAGCCGGACATGCCCGACAGCAAAGCATAACTTCGATATCGCATATAATAAAGAAGAAAAGAAATGCAATGTGGGCGTGTTTCTTGATTTAAAAGTCTGGCCATTCGGGCCTCAAATTTTGAATACAAAACTTATTTTGACCGTCATTACAAAATTCAAATGAAATGGTGATGTACGTTGTAAGACAAGTGGAGGAAACACACAGCGCTTGATAAATGGGCTGGAGACAAATTTTTTTAAGTTAGTGACGACAATTGCTTTCCATTACAATCTACATGGAAGGCATTTCTAGTGCAAATTGTCTATTCAATGGGCTGTCGTATTAAATGAGAGAGGATCGATAATGGGGTAGGAAGAGAACATAATATCGCTCACCCGTAACTACACTAATGAGTCAAAATGTACCAAGAGGGGATAAAGGACTTCAACGTTATACATTTAACTAGGCTATTTAATTATTTATTAAAAACAGACCCACCAAACTAGGCGAATGCCCATATTATTTATTTATTTACCATACAAGTACCTTAATTACGGAATAAAACACTTTTTACAAAAAATAATTAAAACACAGTGTAAACATACTAATATGATAACCCAATTTATACTGGAAACGAAGTGTTAACTATTAACTATGTTAATAGTTAAAATTTATAGTTAACAGTTAAAAAAATGTGTGGAATGCTTTATTGCAAGTTCAGTATTAAAAATAACAGATACTTCTGCGTATCGGTTACCTAAGCTGTGTATGCGTGGTATAAGATAGTTTATAAAGGAAATTGTTTCTACTGTTTTGGACGAGAACTCCCAATGGAACGCAGTCTTACAGCATCTTAAGCTGTCATACCCTTAAATTAAATATACAATTCCTGAGAGAAAGTCCACTTCTATCCAATTATGTCCTAAATCCTTTATCTAAATTTCGCTAATAAACACTTAGTTAATGTTAATTAAGTGTTAATCTCAAGTGACCTACCAGGTAAGTATTGTACTGTATATTATCTCAATATATAGTTAGTAATAACATAGATAATTTTAGAAATGTATTATATATTTGTACAGCGCCCTTGAGGTGATTTTGCACAAAAACGGCGCAATACAAATCATCCAAATATTATTATTATCTTAGAAAAGGGGTCTTATTTCCCGTAGTCTGTAGGTACTTCTAGACCTAATCATATTAATAGCACGGGACAGCCAAAAAACAACACAAACACCATAAAAATACACGAATGTTTAAACACCAAAATCTGCGATTGCCCTACTCTAGAAAAAACAGAACAAATAAAGTATCTAGTAATCGTAATTGACCATAACCTTAGATGGATACCTCACATCAAACAAATCACAAATAAACTTCTTAAAACAATACATATTCTTAGGAGACTACAGATTAGGAAATAAATTGTACAGCGCCCTTGAGGTGATTTTTCACAAAAACGGCGCTCTTCAAATTATCCAATTATTATTATTATTATTATTATTACAGATATAGGTACTCAACTACCCATCCCTTATACCAGACTACTGGGTCTGTGATATCCACCTTCACAGAGCTTAGATTAAGGTTCTATTTTCCCTTAGTATATAGGTACTCAACTATCTTCGTTTTAGTAAAATAGAATCAGTGATAGTCACTCTCAACCAGAATACTGCTATACTCATACTCATATCTCCTCTTTTAAACTAAAAAATACAAAGAATGATATATAAACGTTAGGAAAGTTGTCCTTACTAGGACTATTTCCCACTGTGAAATATGAATTACATTTTTCCTAAAACGTCGACTTACGTTTTAGAGGACATGGCATAACAATGTATATTTATTTACAGTGTGTTGCCTTAGTGCTTGTATGTTCAATACCATTTAGCAAATTTTACAGGATACTTTTTTTTTATTTTAAAAGCAAATTCTAAAAAATTCTCGATTTTGGTCATTTCTTCTATACATATGTATAACAGAAAATTTTTAAATATCATTTTTCGAAGTTTGAAGCTATAATATGCCCATATTATGACTTTAAAGGTGGACGTTGAACATGGCTTGAAAATGATGATATTTTGGATATTGAATATATCGTCTGGAGATTGAACAATTCGGCTCCCATAAGTTTGAGGAATTTTTTGTTCAATTAGCCAATTAGTGGTAAATTGTATATACAGGGTGATTTTCAGATTTCTAACACTTTACTTTTATCTTAGGTAGTAGTTGACTTAAAGTATTGCTTTAAAATATACAAACAGCGTCCTTGATGTGATTTTTCACAAAAACTGCTCTATATAAATCATCCAAATATTATGTAAGTTTGAAAACAACGTACAAGTACAAAGGTACCTACCGCTAATATACTACTATCGGTTGTCGGTGCATGCGTGATGTGAAATATTATTTCAACATACGTATTACGACCTCCGTGGTCTAGGGGTACTCTTGATTAGAGATTCGGAGGTCGCGGGTTCAAACCGCGTGCGTAAGTAAATTTTATTTGATTCATTTATGTTATTTCACAAATTATTCATTTAAAATCACATATAGTTTATTTGCGGCATGTTCCAGAGTGGAAGATATGGTGTAAAGACCACCATCAGAATTGAAATGGCTTTAGCCGTGTTTGGTGACCAGATCTGAATAGGTACATACTTACCTTCTCTCTTCTCCTTCCTCCTCTATCCTCTCTTTCTCCTCTCCATCTCCTTCCCCTCCACACTACCTTCAGCCTCACAATATACCCTAATTGGGGATTGCATAGTCTCACTGGCTCCAGATAGTTGGAAGCAGTTGAGACTGTCTGCGGTTTTCCATCAAAAAAAATCCCGAGTGATGCGTAAAATTATTCAAGTTCAATTTTCAGTTGAAAATTGGAACTGATTAGTATTAAATCGAATAAATTAATTAATAATTCTTTATTTGAAATGTGTGTTGGTTTGTTTTTTATTGTTTCGTTACCCTCATTTGACAAATGTAATTTTTAAAGTTCACTTACTTTAGAAAAAAAAAATCTTTAAAGGTCTTATTTGCCGTGAGCTTATTATTTACGTTGATTATCGTGGGTTAAATTTTTTTTTTTAAATACTTTCAGCTCTTAAAATTATAATATCCCGCGATTTGGGTTATGGGTCTGCGCTAGTATAACAATAAATTTATTATTGTTAGTCGTGTGCCTAGTTGGTTTTATTGTAGTACATAAGAATTTATTTATTGTTTTTTATGTGACTAAAAAACAAAAAATCGGAAACTTTTAATTGAATGAGTTCAACATTGAAAAATTTGGACTTTGTTTTCATCAGCGATCTCAGCAGTGATAACGGACTAAATATGTGTCGTAGATGTCTTTCAATCAGACTATGAGGGCAGTTGACTTCTTGCACATTTCCATGTCCTGGCTCTTTTATTGTATTTCTTGAATAAAAATAAGTTTTAATGCAGTAATATAATTTATTAGGACTCATTTTAGGCAAAAGCCCTAAGGGTGTAAATTAATATATAATAAATGAAGCATCCTGTATATTTGCCTAGCAAATTCAAGAAGTACATGTAAAATATCGTGAAAAAGCCTATAAACGACATAATTTTAAGACTTACCTTTCTATTTGAGCTACTGGTCTAAGGTTTATTGATTCTGGTTTCGGTGAAGTCATTTTTCAGTTCAATAACAGTTTATATTCGCAATTAAACGTATTTTTAGTGGAACAATTTAGTTGGTTAGAAAACAACTAAAAATCAACATGGCCGCTCATTTAAACTATCCTGATTGGTTGAAAGTGGAAATTGAACGTTCAAGCCCTCAAAGTTTGGCGGGATGTTGAACAAATATCTATGAACTTTAAAAAATATATTATATTCTTATCGTTATCGTTAAGTATTTGAATGTTCAATATCCGGGAGTTTGAACAAATAAGAACTAAAACATTGTTCCGTGAGTGGATGGATATTGGCACTCCAAAAATGCTTAAAATGTCACTTAAAAACCAGAAAATATGTTTTTTTTAGCTTCATTAATGCGCAATATGCTAATGTACATATTGGCATTCATAACTCAGTTTTGCAAAAAAAGGTCCATGAACATACAATAACTAGGACAGCGAGTGGATGCATTTGAATTTTTCTACTTGGGTTCTTTTATTATAGGTCAATATTATCGTTGCCCTTGTTGAAAAAGCATCCTTGCAATTAGTTTCCTCCGGTTGGGCCATAAAGTCGGCTACATCCTTGTTTAGAGCTGAATGCAATGAATTTTGGATTTTTTATGAAAAGACTAAGCGAAGTAGGTAAGTATAGTTAGTTAGTTTTAAGTATTAGTCAATGCAAAATAATCTATCACAAGTATACATGTACAATGAGCACTTATTTCTAAATTTAATGATACAGTTAGAGGACATTGCGTTTAAAAAAATATCAGGTCATTAGAAAGGTATTTTTTTCTTATTAGTACATTGATTTCGTAAATTGAATTTATATTACCTTAAAAAAAAATTATGTACTACTTACATTCTCTTAAACTCTATACTCCTTATTTTCTTTTAAATTATATAATTTTTATATATTTCTATTATATCTTCTATATTTCATACTTGATATATTATTTTTATGCACTGTATATAATCAACCTCCACAACACGGGCATGTGCCTCGCTTGGTGGTCTAAACATACTTGTATAATCATGTCACTGAATAAAGAAAAATAAAAAAATGTATTTTAGAAATGGTACTATTTGCGCGGATGGGGGGAATATATTATGTTTTTATGGAAAAATTAAAGTAAGAAATGGTGGGAAAATATGGATTTCATGACAAAATAATTTGTAATAGGTATTGTCGCATTTTGGAATGAACGTCAATAGTATTGAAATTATTGTTGCAGTGAACGATATTTTTAGTTCTTAGGACTTTTTGTTCGATTGGGAACATGAAATGAAATCAATTGCTATAATTTAGGGCTGCCAACAAGAGAATTAATGACACAATAAAAAGAAAAATGTCATCAGATACCAATCTTCTGTCGGACAGTTTTATTCATTTAAGATTAGGAGTATTAACTTTATAATTTATATCTAACAAAATTTTGTGCTGATTTTTTCAATAGAATCAGAATGAGCCTTATAATTCAGTGACGAAATATGTGATTTTTTTGCAATTCGGTATCAAAATAATATAAACAGGAATAATATAATAACAACAACAACAAAAACAGTAATTATTCTAAATATCCGTTCCATTATTTGGCCAACTGCCCAGTTAATAGTCGCTGACGGATTTGGGTGTCTGTAGGTACGCAAATCTGGATATGTCATGTTGGATGATAGCAGAATCAAAGTAATCTGCTTCTCCAACTACTGCTTCCTATTAATACTATTATTCTTTATGATCTCAGATGATATTCATTAACATAAGGAAGACTGTGGCGGGCAGGCGGGAGGCGTGGATTAGATTTGTATACAAATCTACAGTTTTATTTTGAGGTAAAATTTTTCACACTTGACCTTCAAAACAAGAGAAAGATCAGTGTCTACATTAAAGTCCGGGCAGCGCCGAAGACCTCAGCTAGTATACAATAAACATTAAATAAGAATTTGATACGTGTATTACAATTTGAAAGTGTGAATTAATATTACACTGTTATCCAGGTTAAGTTATGAAGTTATAACTCTGCCCTGTGACAGTTTAACGGAATTATTGGTCAGGTGAGTTTTAAAACTACAATTTTATTTACTCAGCGCAGCTAAGTCATGTTTTAACTCCATCGTTGTGCATTTCGCCTGTCTTTAAATTTGTTTGTACGTTCTGTTTCCAAGATGGGTTAATGATCCAGTAATGATTCTTTTTTGAGATATGATATCGTCGTGTTTATTTGGACTTTCTTATTAGCATTTTTACAATTTTATGGTATGATTGATAGAATGATCGAAATTATAATTGTCAATGAAATTTTGGACAAATTGTCCATCAACCTTTCTTTGGACAAATTATATATTTCCTTATTTGAAATGAAATAAATGTTGTATAATTAAATAGATAAGTATTTAAGTACCTACTTTGAAATCTTATGATTCGGGGAAAAAATGGTTTTGATTTATCAAAGAAGAGAAAAAGAGAAACACTTTTTTAAATGCGAGTTTTATTAACTGTTCACAGAAATACTAGTCTAGGTATTATATAGGTAGACACATACACGTTTATAATCAATTGCAATAGTATAAACATATTACGATACTTTCGTTAAGTAGAAAGTCTCCAGAATAAACTCAATTTGAGCAGATAGTTTTCCTTGCTGTATTTTTTTATTTTTTTTATTTTTTATATTTACTCCACACAGGAGGCCCTGAAGAAAATAATTTCCCTCAGGGCCTATGTCATCTTTGGGGATGCTGTGTGGAGGGTCTTTTTGTGGAGAGGAAGGAGTGAACATGGGTCTTGAAGAGTCCCATGTTGTAGGAGGGAGGAAACACAGAGGCCGGCAGTTCGTTCCACAGCCGAGCTGTTGAACTTAAGAACGAATCGTAGAAGCGACCCGTTCTCATGTGACAAGTGTCAACTGTGTACAAATGTTGGGCGCGTGTTTGGCGTGTATCCCGACTACGCACCGGCGCCGAAGGGATCAATGACGCTAGTTCCTCAGAGCATCTTCCATTGTAATACCGATAGAACAAGGACAGCATACCTACCCGACGTCTGTGCTCTAAAGATTGCAGTCCGTTTGTTAAGATTGGGGAATCTATCAAACGGACCGCCCGTTTCTGCACAGAGTCAAGGGTTTTTTTCAGGTATTTTGGGGCTCCAGACCAGAGATGGCTGCCAAATTCGACAGTAGGGCGCACTTGCGATTTGTACAGGGTGAGCAGTTGTGTACTATTAAAGTATCTGCGGGCCCTGTACAGTACGCCCAGCTTCTGAGAGGCCAACTTTACTCTGGCTTCGATGGAGCCCCCGTACCTGAGCTGGTCACTTATAGTTACACCAAGCATATCAATGGAAGGCCTGTTCGGAAGATTGCTTCCGTTGAAGGAGACTAGATTATCATTTGGATCCCTTTTAGACGTAATCAGACAGGATTGGGTCTTTGAAACATTAAATTCGACGAGATTATTTTTACCCCAGGAGGAAATACTCTCGAGATAACCGTCCATTCTCTGCTTCAAAGCCCTCCGAGCCGTTGGAGTTTGTGTGCCCTTTGGGGGCTTGTCAAACAAAAAGCTATCATGAACTGTACTGTCATCCGCGTAACAATGAATCGGTGCACATGTCAAAAGGTCATTGATGTGCAACAAAAACAAAGTCGGAGACAGAACCGATCCCTGTGGGACGCCAGCATTTATGGAGTGCGAGGAAGAGGTGAAACCGTCAGCAACCGCCTGAATCGACCTATCCCTTAAAAAGTCAGCAATCCACGTACACAGGGATGCGGGAAGTCCGTAAGAATGCAATTTGTTGACAAGTCCTCGGTGCCAGACCCGGTCAAAGGCCTTGGATATGTCTAGTGCGACCGTTTGGGTCTCACCGTGACGTTCCAGGCACCGCCCCCAAACATGCGTCACATACGCGAGAAGATCACCGCACGAGCGGTTCCGCCGGAATCCGTATTGACGGTCGTTGATAATTTTGTTCTTCTCGAGGTATGTGAGCAGTTTGTCGTTGATCACACGTTCCATCACTTTGGACAGAACTGATGTGATCGCTATGGGGCGGTAGTTGGCCGGGTTGGAGCGGTCACCTTTCTTGGGAATAGGGTGAATTACCGCTTTTTTCCAACCAGAGGGCACAGTGCCACACTTCAGGGACATTTTGAAGAGCTTTGTCAAAACTGGAACTATTTCCGCAGCACACCTCCGCAATACCAAGGCAGGTATTCCATCAGGTCCACTAGCTTTGTTAACATCGAGCCCCCGTATGACGTGGAGTACATCCCGATGCCGGATCCTCAGCTTTTTCATATAGAAGCCGCAGTGAGGAACCGACGGCGGAACAGCACCCCCGTCGTCGAGGGTCGAGTTTTCCGCAAACATTTTCCCTAAAAGGTTTGCCTTTTCGGTGGCGGTGTTTGCTAGTGAGCCGTCAGGTCTGGTAAGAGGTGGCAAACTGGGTTTGCAAAAATTTCGACCTATTGAGCCCGCAAGCGACCAGAATGCTCTGCTGCCATGCGGGCAGGCAGCCAGCTTTTTGCTGATCTGCAGGTCGGGTTCGAATTTTGATCTATTGATGATTCTCTTGCATTCCTTTGCCGATTTGTTGTATGCTGATCTGCTTTCGGGCGTTCGAGATGTGTTGTAGGCTCGGTAAGCCGCGTTTTTTCGTCGAACTGCTTCGGAGCATTGTCGACTGAACCACGGCTTTGAGCCCACACCAGTTTCTTTAGTAGTCGATTGTATGAAGCCATCCATCGCCGATTTGATGACTTCACCAATCTCCTGAGCACATCTTGAAGGGTCCGAAGTCCGAAAACAAACAGCTGACCACGGAAAAGCATTGAAATGGGCCCGCATACCGAACCAATCTGCTGACCTATAGTGCCACACTTTTCTCCTCAGCCTCTCATTGGTTGGTCTGAGGCTAACGGGGATTGATGTCGTCACTAGGCAGTGGTCAGATGATCCCAGAGGCGCTGTGACGTCAATCTTATAACCGTGTGGCACAGTAGTTAAGAATAGGTCTAACAGATTGGAGCGGTGAGTCTGGACATCAGGAACCCTTGTAGGCTCCTGAACCAATTGCTCTAATCCGTAGCAAATGGCAAAGGATTCCGCCTGTCGGCCAGCCGAGTCCGTTGGGCCTGAGAACTTCAACCATGGTTCGTTATGAACGTTGAAGTCCCCCAGAACAACAAACTCGGCCGAAGGGTAGCGGGGCAAGAGATCATCAATAGTATCGCTCAAATGTTTGAAGAGCTCGGAAGTGTCTGATTCGCTATGGTTCGGTGAGCGGTATAGACATGCGTAGAATCTTGCCGTACTGGCAAGATTGACGCGCACCCACATTACGTCGAATCTGGAGTTTTCCAGACTCAATAGTCGCACACAGTTGACATCAGCTCGACTATAGAGGCAGACTCCTCCTTTCAGCCGGAATTTGCTTGCGAGGGTAAAGCCCGGGCAGTCCAGATAAGAGGAGTCTGGCGGCTCGGCTATCTGAGTTTCGGATAGGAAAAGAAGGTTGGGACGTTGGGACAAAAGATGGTGATGGACGGAATTTAAATTTGTGTGCAGGCCGCGAATGTTGGCAAAATTTACCAACAGTTTTGGCCCGCACCGGGGACGCCTGCTACTCGCCGCTGTAATGATGTTAAGATTGTTGTTTTGTATGTTCATGAATTGAATTAATTTTTTTTTTTGTAGGTGTAGGAGGTGAAAGGAAAGGTCTGGAAAGGAAAGGTATGAGGGGTGGGTAGGAATCTGGGGTTCAGGCTGTCTAGGAGTGATGAGCGTTTGGTTCCAGCCCACCCACTGCGGTGCTAGGCGATAGGCCGGGAGAGTCCGGCTGGAGAGGGCATCCAATGCGCCCCAAACGCTGCTGCTGGGTCCCCTCCGGTCACGAACCGGCACAACAGCAGTGGCGGGGTTTTTTCACTCGCTGATGGGGCAGCCCACCCTTAGTCGTGAGCCTGAGGGTCGGGCCCCTGTACTATCGAGCGGCCCGGACAGCGGTAACCGGTTGTAAAGGGTCTCCCTCAACCAGCATCTCCCAACCGGCCCGCCACGCAGAAGGTGGGCCGACGCACCCGCCACCAAGACCCGGGCAAACCTTAACCCATGAACCCGGGCACCCCTGCTAAGTCACCAAACGTAGCGAACCACTTGGGGTGACCTGTGGCAGAGGTGTTGGTCATCCAATAAATGGTTCCCAGGGCGGCGGTACCCATTCCCGCCTACCAAATTGTGTTATAATAAATGTTAAAAGATAAACTTTGTCGATTTTACAAAAATTTACATTTACGAACTGATACGTGCTAACAGTATCAGTTCGTGGTAATTAATTTCAGTCAGAACTGCTAATTTTTTAAATGCTACTTTATGGCTTAGTTTATTTGTGATCTTGATAAACTTTTTTTCTTTCTTATGAAATTATTGACGAAATAAATAAACAACCACTTTTGCGCTCAAATAAACCTTTTTAAACTCCGTTCGCCATGCGATTTTTACGCCTATTACCTATATTCCTCATTCTATAAGGCAAACTTTTATTTTTTTATCATACCGACGATTTAAAAATTATACAAACAAAATATGATAGTGAATATATGATACTCAACAATATCGATACTCAACAATATTCTATACCTGTGAATAGTTCATATTAACTTGCTCCGTAGTAAAGTGTATTTTAAAAACTATAACGCTCAAATTAAAAGTTACTCGGAGTGTTACGTGTTCGTACTACAAAGTTCTAAAATATTTTTTATAATATCCGAGTGATTTAAAGTTCCTCCCGAATTAAATCAGCAAAACTATAAACAATACAATTTGCTTTTACGCGGGTAGTACGAAAAAAACATTAATTCAAGATGCATTGCCGAGTGTGCTCAGTAACTCTACGTACTGATGAGTTAAAATTCACGTGTGCCGCATGCAAAGGCGCATTTCATTTGGCTTGCGGAGGTATTATTGAGAACACATATCGTCGACTTAATCAAGAACGGCGATCTCAACAAGTTTGCAAGCATTGCAATTCAGCCAAGCCCGGCGCTGCTAGCCCGTTGCAGACAATCAGTGATACTGAACCTTTTGAGCAGATTAAAAAAGTTACGGATATTAGTTCAGCGCTCGCCGCTCAGACACCGACAAATCTTAAAGATATTCAAGATCTAGTCATGAACAAGACGTCCAATCTGGAAAAAACACAAAATGATATTCTAGATCAGAATAACAAAATACTTGAAAGTATTCAATTTATGAGTTCTCAATATGAGGATTTCATGGCTAGAATCCGTGACATCGAACTAAAAAATGATGAACTCACTAAAAAGAACTCAACCCTGGAAGCTAGGATTTATGTCTTGGAAAAATGTGTGGACATGCAGGAAAGGGAACTCAAAGCGAACAACATAGAAATAAGAGGCATCCCAGAAATCAAAGGAGAAAATCTGCAAGACGTTTTTTTCAATATCTGCAAAACAACAAAGTCCTCCACTGATACAAAGGACATTGATGCCATTCATCGCGCAGCAAAAAAAAACAACAAGAGTCATCCGAGAGAAATCATTGTTAAATTCAAAACGAACATAGCAAGAGAAAACCTGTTAACAGACGTAAAATCTTTCAACAAAAACAAACAGAATCCAGAAGACAAATTGAACACCTCAAACATCGGTATAGCTGGTTCCTGCTCGCCGATCTTCATTTCAGAACAACTAACATTTCGCGGTAAACAGCTGTGGTACAAGACACGAACAGCGGCGAAGGAGAAACAATATCGCTTTTTTTGGATTAAACGGGGGCAAATTTATCTTCGTAAAAACGAGGGAACTAATGCCATTGTTATCTCAGACGAAAGCATATTGGCTGCGCTTTGATAAATTTGAATTAATGGCTATTCTTTCGAGGTATGTCTTGACCCGTGCATTTATGTCTCGCTCTATATTTCTCCATATTTGTTTCATTTCCCACCCTTCTGGAATTCATTTGTTATGTATGTTATGCAGTTCCTGCTACCTTATTTTAATTATTATTATTGTTTTGTCTTCTTGCTATCTCTTTCATAGTACTATATCTAATTACATTATTTATACCATATTATTATATATTACTCATATTTGTATAATTTACTACCGTTTTCTAATTCATTTGATATCAAGCAATTCTTGTTACCATTTTATTTTTACTTCTTGCTATCTCATTAATAGTACTACATCTAACTACAATATTTGTACTATATTATTTATATTAAGCACATTTACCATTTTAACTACATTTGGAATCGCATTTAATTATATATTACTCGGGAACCAACTTCTATACAACACACAACCAACACATTCTTATGATTCTATTAAATTATGATACCGGAAATGATTCCGGCATAGATCTTAACATGAATGTCATTGATGATATGAACAATCTAAATAACTATAAATGGTGTGCTTACGGCGTTAAAATTATACACCAAAATATAAGAAGCATTTCTAATATTGACGATTTTTTAATTTTTCTGGATCAATTCAATTACCAATTCGACGTTATTATTTTATCGGAATGCTGGCTTAGTAAAGATTACACCTCAAAAGTTATTCACAATTACTCTGAACACCACACAAACATATATCTTAATAAGTCTAGCGGGATCGTTGTATACATCAGAGACGGACTTCAATCTCAAGTTGATGAAATTTTCTTATCACAAGCCAACTGCCTGAAAATTGTATTGAATAATAATCTATGTATTTTTGCAATATACAGATCACCCTCTTTTCAAAATATTGACACTTTTCTGAATTCACTCCAATCAATTATCAACAGCTCAAAAAATATAGAACGGCAAATAATTATAGGCGACCTCAACATCAATACAATTACCGAATACCACCGCCAATCCAACGATTACCTATGTTTGCTAACTGAAAATGGGTTCATTCAGACAATTATTAGCCCTACTCGTGAGCAGGGCATGAGTAAATCTTGTCTTGACCACATCAACGTCAAAAAAATTAACCATGTTGACTCATTTGTCATTCACTCTACAATCTCAGATCACTATACAACAGCACTCTGCCTTAAAAACAAACCTCCTAATCCAGCTAAAATTAAACATGTTGCAAGAATAAACTATAATAACTTAATTGAAGACTTGAGCTCAGAAAACTGGAAAAATGTTCTAGACCAAACGGATGCCGACTCATCGATGAATGAATTTATCACTAAATTACATTCATATATTTCTAAACATACAAGCAATAAACTTATACCACATAAACAAATAAAACTTACGCCATGGATCACCCCTGGCCTTATCAAATCGATTAACATTAGGAACCAACTTCATAAAAAGGCGAATAGGTGCCCTGAAAATATTATAGTACAAGCTCATTACAAAAATTATAGGAACTTTTGCAAAAAACTAATAAAATCGGCCAAAGAAAATTATTATAAAAAAATAATTTACGAAAATAACTGTACTCCAAAACGTTTATGGGAAGCATTTCGCAATATAACTAAAACAAAAATAAATAAATCTTCCGATATTAAATCACTGAACATCAATAACGCGAACACCTCAGACCCAAAAATCATTGCGAATTTTGCCAATAATTATTTCACGTCAGTGGGAGTCACACTTGCGAAAAAAATTCTCAACAATCTTAATACAACAGAATCCGATCTCGCTAAGTTAAAAATCTCTAATTTCGGTCATAAATTAGACAGCATCCATACAACTTCAATCGAAGTCATAAATATAATTGACGAACTTAAGTCATCGAATGCTTGTGGTCCTGATAACGTTTCATCAATTCTGCTAAAAATTACTAAATCCTTCATAGCAACTCCAATCGCGTATATTTCCAATTTAAGCTTCAATTCAGGAAAATTTCCAAATCATTTAAAACACTCTATTGTTATACTGCTTCGCAAAAATGGAGATAAATCGCAGATACACAATTACCGGCCAATTTCTTTGCTCAATTCAATCTCGAAAATTATTGAGAAAATTGTAAAGAATCGTCTAAGTCATTACCTTGAAAAAAACAATATCCTTTCCAATAGACAGTATGGCTTCAGACCAGGATTGAGCACTGAAAATGCCATTACAAACCTGACGAAAATCATCTCCAACAATATAGATAGAGGAAGAAAATGCATTGCGCTCTTCTTGGATCTAGCCAAAGCGTTCGATACTATCTCACACAAAATTCTCTTGAAAAAACTACAGCGCATCGGCATTCAGGGTCAGCTACTTAAGTGGTTAGGTAGTTATATAGAAAATAGGAGCCAAAGAGTGAATATTAACGATACTCTAAGCGATCCGGCTGATATAAACTTTGGTGTACCTCAAGGAAGCACTCTAGGACCACTTTTATTCATTATCTATATAAATGAATTATGCAACAGTTCATTTGCCGATCATATTATCACCTTTGCCGATGACACAGTATTATTATTTGAAGGCAAAAATTGGAATGAAGTTCATAGTAATGCAGAAATTGGTATTAACAAAGTAAAACAATGGCTAGATCATAATCTTCTCACTCTCAATACTGACAAAACTAAATTCATTTGCTTCAGTGCAACTCAAGCGGGACAACCAAGAGAAACTCAAAGAATTATTATACACCATTGCAATGACCCAAACACTTGCAATTGCAATACCTTAGAGTATGTGGATAGCATAAAATATCTAGGAATTATTGTAGACAAGAATCTGAGATGGAATGAACATATCTATTCAATCTCCACAAAGGTCAGAAAACTCACGCATCTTTTCATGGCGATTAGAAATATACTATGCGCAAAAGATCTAAAACTAATGTACTACGCCATGTGCAACTCTTTACTTGAATATGCATCTTTAGGATGGGGAGGATGTACCAAATCAATTCTGGACCCTTTAGCCAAAGCACAGAAATCACTACTAAGGGTCATACTTAAAAAACCATTTAGATACCCCAGTAATGATTTATTCAAAGAGATAGGAGTTCTGGATGTGAGGCAACTATTTATAAGAAAAGTTATATTATACACACAAAAATATCGTCACCTCTTCCCCTCCGTAGAACATTATCACAACACCCGACATGCAGGGAGGAATCCAATAGTTCCACTTGCTACCATGACATCCCTTGCTCAAAGACAATATTCTTACCTAGGTCCAAAAATGTTCAACCTTATACCCGGTTCTTGGAAATTGAAAAGTGGAAGCGTCCTGCGTAAATTAGTCAATGATTGGATTCTAAACTTAGGGAGAGTCGAAAGTGAACGTATGCTGTATAACTGTTAAACAAAATCACCAAACTTTCCTGATCACTAGACCAAAATTCCTACCACACTTCATTGAGTTCTGATATTGCTCCGCAATGTTTCGACATCCATTCTGATGTTTTTATACCTTCTGATGTTTTTCAACCTAAGATTTATGGTTATGCGCCCCTGAAGCCTGTCTGCTCATAAGGTACATCACTACTGTAAAGCGTATCACATTTGTTCGTCGCACACAAACTCTGTGTGAAACTTGGTACCTACTACGGTAATGATTTATAATAAATACATAACACAATATGGCGCACGAAGTAATGCACCAATTTCACCAAAGTAGCACTAAATCAGGTACTATGTATTTATATTCATAGTTTATGTTTCATAGTTTATATTTCTATCTATATATATAGTTATTGTTTTTACATTTTAGCAGTAGTTCAAGAAATGAGCGCGGTGTATATTCGTATTGTCGTATAATATAATTTGTTCTGAATTCATGTTTTAATTCAGTGAAAACAATCATACACATAATTTATTACACATTCTAGTTACAACGCTTACCTCATACTCTGTAAATTTTAATATTTTATGTTACCAGGTTAATTCGGTAAATCCGATTATAATATATGCTACCAGATTATTTTTTTCTACTTCTCACAAAACAATGTATGTGTACTTATATTTATTATATACATTTTCTTTATTACACAACTTAGTTTCAGAGAAAAATGAAACTTTTTTTTTTTTTTTTTGGTTTTTGTTATGTAATTATGTACATTTCAGTAATAATATGAACTAAACATGTCAATTTGTCTGTCCTAGAACGGGAAACTTTCCTAGTTGGACAGGCAAAGCATCCAATATGTAATATGTACTTTCTTTTGATAAATAAATAAATAAATAAATAAATAAATAAATAAATAAAATAAATAAATGTATAGAAAATTGTATTTCTTAGTCCTTCTCACTAAGGTGACCTGTGCTTAGGCGGACTAAAGATAACTAAGAATAATATACACATTTTTTTTGGCTAGGGTATTCCTCCTAAGATTAAGATTAACTATTATAGTAGAATGAATTCAAGTATTGTCAGGTTTTCATAGCCCGTTACTGTCCGTTTATCTCTCTTGATAAGGAAATCGCAAATGATGATCAAGTCGATGAAAGTAATTAGTAATTATTTTAATTATATCTGTTTGTTCCTTCCACAGGTGACTGCGGGCGGTCGCGAGCTCTGCCACCTCCAGGACGGGGCGCACTTTGGCGAAGTGGCCGTGGTGGGGGGGCCCCGCAGGCGTACGGCCTCCGTGGTGGCACTGCGCCCCTGCGAGTTGCTGCCACTGGACGCGACCGAGTTTGCCAAGGCGGTAGCAAGGCATCCGGAGCTGCTGGAAGGGATCCTGCGACTGGCGGCTGATAGGGTGGAGCACACGTTTGAGATGGACAAGGCAATGTGACAAGAGAACCTAACCAAAAGCTCTGAATGGAATAGCGGATACTTCAAGGTGGACAATGGTTTATGCTGAAATCAGGCAATATTTATAATGAAGAGACAATGCTAAACCCTGCATATAGACTCGATAACTTGAAGTTGGTAGCAAGGCATTGTAAGCTATTTATTGCATAAGGGTTCAATGCAAAAACAGAAACCTTTGAAAAGTCGTAAAAAAAACTAATCCAATCTATACTAACCTATTAATTTATTATGTTCTGTTCTATCCGGTTAACGCGCATAAGATGGACTTCACTTTAAAAGCTTGGACAAGGCACGTAAAAAAGTCTCTTTCAGATGAAATGTGTCAAAGTGAACGATCATCAAGAAAATGTAAAAAATATTATTATATTATATTATCAATAATAATTTTAATCAAATTTTAAAATTCGGAAAAAAATATTAAATACATACCTACATAGATTAATTATTATTGGTTATTCCAGTGTAACGGACGTAGTTGACCACATTATTCAATTTTATAAAATCTGTTTTTACATTTATAAAATGTGCCTACCCCACGCCACTGGCGAAATCATCACTCCCCGCCACTGGCCATTTTGTTCCCGGCCGCTTGAAAAACTTTGTCTACGAACGGCATCGATACCGCGTCGCCGGCTTACCTGCCGCGTGGATCGATGTCCAGCATTTTTTTCTATGTAAAATTTACTAGGAAAAATCAATTTTTAAATATTGCAAATGTTTATATTTTACTTGTTCATCCCCTCGGCGGTAGTCAAATAAACACTATTTTCAATATACTACCGCTGAGGAGATTTAAAAAAAGCTGTTTTTCACATATATGTATACCCATTTTTTGAACAATATTTTTTACCTTTTTTGCGTGTACAAAAATCCAGGAACCTCGTAGCATAGTGAATCTTATCTCTTTCTGAGCGCTATGTTACGAGGGACCTGGGAAAAATACCAACTTAACAATGTTTTACAAATTTGATCGCTTTGAGATCATTTTACACATTTATTTACAAACATTTCTTATTTTTTGTCGTATCTTGGCAAACAAAAAATCTAGTTGTCAAGATACACATTCTTATAACTACTATGCATTTAAACTATGTAATTGTTATTCATGTAAGCGTTCAAAATCTTTTCTAACTCGCAAATTTAAGCGACTACTTTCGCCAGTGCTGCCGGCAAAATGAATATGCGACATTTTGCCGGGGCCTATAAACTCATTGTTGGCGCGGGTACAATCCCCCACCACTTTTGGACTCAAAGCCCAATGTCGGGTGCGAGTCATGCTTATTGAATATAAGCAGCCAAATAATAAAATAAAATTAGTTCATCTTTACCACCGAAACCAAGCGTTTTATTATCTACAAGTGACTCCTGCCCAACATCTGCCTCACCTCGCCAAGTCTTCTGCTCCAAGATCTTCTGGTGTTACCTCTTCAAGACAAGCCGGCCCTCCTCTGGAAAACCGCCAACACCAGAAGCGAGCAGAGACGACAGCACACCCAGTACCCAACATTCACCAAGCACTGGGTGCGGGAGGCAGATTTATCATCAATATCAACTACAATCATCATCATCGGCCGTAAAGGAGCATTTTCAACGGTTGAAGACACGGTTTGGACCCGGCGCCTAAATCTACAGTCTTGTGCGGACTCCCGTCCAGTACAAGTGGTCCTCCGAGCCGGATTCTCACACGCCTTCAACCAGGATGTCTCCAACCTTACGGTCGAGTCGGATCCAAGACGATGGATCCTCAACACCATCTGCAGATGCCCTGGACGCTGGGTCTCAGGCCACGGCTGTGGTTCACGTCACGCCTGACGTAACCCCCATGCCCACGCCCAGCACTACTCCTGACATGGCACCACCTGCAGATCATGACTCACCGCCCTCCATATCTCAAGAGGATGCAATGGAGTCATTGCGACAACAGCTTCGCAGTCAAACCGAGCACATTGAGAGACTCAAAGCAGCTCTTCAATCAGCTCCAACAGCAGCAGCCCCTTCCCCTCCTGGACCTTCGAAGCTCCTGGAGAGGTCACCACCAGCATGGACGCAGCCCGGCCAATCGAGCCCGGTGCCTCTGGTGGACCAGAGGTACTCAACAGCGGCGCAGCCAAGGCTAGCCGGGCCCCCGCCCTCGCCACCCTGGCCCAATGCAGGGTGGCCAAACATGATGCAGCCTGGATCCTCTGGCCCCGTACCGCCCGCCCCTCTGATAGAACAGAGGCAAGCCGTACGTGAAGTGCCAGCTGGACCTGTACCTCTGGTGGACCAGAGGTACGCATCACATGCGCAGCAAGAGCCAGCAGGCCCTGCGCAACCAGCACCCTGGACCATTCAGGGATGCCCCAACATGATGCAGCCTGGACCCTCTGGCCCCGTACCGCCCGCCCCTCTGATAGAACAGAGGCAAGCCGTACCTGAAGTGCCAGCCGGACCTGTACCTCTGGTGGACCAGAGGTACGCATCACGAGCGCAGCAAGAGCCAGCAGACCCTGCGCAACCAGCACCCTGGACCATTCAGGGATGCCCAGTACTGGTGCAGCCTGAACCTCATGGCCCTGTGCTGCCCGTACCTCTGCCCCACCCGGGGTACCCAGCGCCGATGCCAGGATCACCTGCCGGACTGCTGGAGCAGTGGGACGTGCCATGGACACAGCCTGGACCACCTGGACCATCTGGACCATCTGGACATGTGCCGCCCGTACCACTGCGCGAACAGGAGTATGGCGTGCCGGCACGGCCAGATGGCCCGCCCACAGCCAGTACCAGCTCCATGCCGAGATTCCCGCCCCAACCTACGGTGGATGAAACGGCCCAACATACCAGAGCCTGGGTTCAGCATGATGGCAGTCCCATGGCTCAGCTGGCCTCCGCCCTGACTGAAGCCATCAGAGCTTCAAGGGCTCAGGGCAGCCCCCGTCCCACAATCGAGGACGATCCACGAATGGCGGCCCTTATTGCCAGACAATCAATGGCCAAGGACCTGCCTCCATTCTCTGGAGATCCACTGGAGTGGCCCACCTGGAGGGCACAGTTTAACCAGTCCACCTCCACATGTCGGATGACCTCCAGCGAAAACTTGATCCGCCTACAGCGGGCCCTCAAGGAGAAAGCCCGAGAAGCCGTCGGCCCCCTTCTGATGGACCCTGCTCAGGTTCCGGAGATCCTGGCAGTCCTGGAACAGCGATTTGGAGGGACTACTTCACTCGCTGCTCTGATGCTGGACAAAGTCAAGAAGCTGCCCCACCTCACAATTGAAGCCTCTCTGGAGGATATCGCAGACTTCTCTGGCACAGTTCAGAACCTGGTGGCATCACTCCGCTCCCTCAACAATGATGGCTACCTGACGAATCCAGCGCTGCTCAGTGACATCGCGGGGAAGATGCCGCCCACCTTGCGGTTGGCGTGGCTGATGGAAGTGCGGCACTACGAGGCCTCCGCTACCATTTGCCAGTTTGCCGCCTTCCTGAAAACCGTCGCGAACGCCATCCCAAAGTCCGGTTTGGTTGACCCCGCGAGGTCCCGCCAACGCCGTGAACATTCGTTCTCAATAACGGAACAGTTTTCGCGAAAAAACAGTGCTCGAAATCGTGAAACATGTGACGAAAACCGTTTCGAGAACACGTCCGCCGCGTCAGAACAGTTTTGGCGAAAAAACAGTGCCCGCCAACGTGATACCTGTGACAGTTCCATAAATACGTCTGCCGAGTCAGAAAAGTTTTCGCGAAAAAACAATTCGAACAAAAGTGACACTTGTGACAACAGTTTAAACACGTCTGCCGCGTCAGAACGGTTTTTATCGCGGGAAAACAATGTTTATAACAACAATTCTAGTGAAAAACAACAGTTCGCAAAAATTAATCGAAAGCCCCAAATTTTGTCTGGTAATAATCGAATGCCCCAAATTTTGTCTGGTAATAATCGAGAAAATAATCGAAGCTAGGAAAAAGTGCAAAACAGTTACAGTGAAGTTCGCGAGTTCGACAACCGCGCCGGGTGTGTCCAGTGTGGTCAAAATGGCCACCAACTTAGCGAATGTCGCACTTTCGCCGCGAAAGACATAAAATCCCGTTTTGTGACAGTTAAAAGTGCCGGATTGTGCCGAGTATACCTCAATGGCAAACATTTTACCAAATACTGCAAAGTTAGTGACTGGTGCGGAGTGGGGGAGTGCAGATACCCCCACCACCGACTTCTTCACAACCCGAACTATCGTGAAAATAACAATACAGTGGCAGACGTTCACAATATGTGACGCCACACCGAAAGTGCCGTGTTAAAAGTGGTGGGAGTCATATTGTCGGGCCCCAAGCGGCAGATCAAAACCTTTGCGCTTCTGGACGAAGGCTCCACTGTCACCCTTATTGACGCCACCACAGCACAGAAAATCGGCACAACCGGACCTACCCGTGAGCTACGACTACACGGAGCAAAAAACATGTGCTCAACAGACATAACGTCCCGCCGCGTGCCAATCACTCTACGCGGCGCCGAAATTGCTGATGAGTTTATCATAAGAGCAAATACCATCAAGCAGCTCAGCCTTCCTGTACAGAGGTACCACGGTCGCTACATCACCCCCACACTTCTCATCGGGCAAGACAATGCTCACCTAATTGTCCCGAGGGAAGTGCGCGACGTTCGTGATTCTACGCGAATATTATCACGAACGGCGTTGAGGTGGACCACCCATGGCGGAGGGACCTCTGGACATGTGGATGAAGCTACCACATTGGCCATACGAGCCACACTGTCACCCAGGCGCACTGCCGGGAGGCATCATACAGTGCACCATGGACCATCTGGCCCCGTACCGCGAGCACCTCTGATACAGGCGGCCGTACGAGGAGCACCAGCTGGACCTGTGCCAGCATTTTCGCAGAGAAGGCCAGTCGGCCCCGCGAAAGGGTCTCCCAGGCACATTTCCGAGAGACTTCAAACAGTGCAACATGGACCATCTGGACCCGTACCGCGAGCACCTCTGATACAGGCGGCCGTACGAGGAGTACCAGCTGGATCTGTGCCAGCACCTTTGCAGAGAAGACCACCCAGGCACCATGCCCGGTGGCATTCTACCATGCCCCATGGACCATCTGGCCCCGTACCGCGAGCACCTCTGATACAGGCGGCCGTACGAGGAGTACCAGCTGGATCTGTGCCAGCATCTTTGCAGAGAAGACCACCCAGGCACCATGCCCGGTGGCATTCTACCATGCCCCATGGACCATCTGGCCCCGTACCGCGAGCACCTCTGATACAGGCGGCCGTACGAGGAGTACCAGCTGGATCTGTGCCAGCATCTTTGCAGAGAAGACCACCCAGGCACCATGCCCGGTGGCATTCTACCATGCCCCATGGACCATCTGACCCCGTACCGCGAGCACCTCTGATACAGGCGGCCGTACGAGGAGTACCAGCTGGATCTGTGCCTGCAAATGGTACGAGAGAATCAGTCGGCCCCGCGAAAGGGTCTCCCAGGCACATTGAAGTAAGGCGCCAAAACGTTGGCCTTTCTTCAACTGTGGCAGAGACACTGCCCGACATCAAGAAATTTTCCTCATTCAATCATCTTATTCAAACTACCTGCTGGATACATCGTTCTATTAAAAGGTGTCGTGGAAAAAGCCACGAACAACCTGATAATCATTTAAGAACCGATGAAATCAAGGAAGCAGAGGCCCGATGGGCAAGAAAATGTCAAGAAGAAACATTTTATCGTGATATACATGCGCTCCAGAAAGGAGATCCATTACCAAGTGACAGTCGGCTCAAAGCCTTGAGCCCCTTCCTTGGACCTGACGGCCTACTGAGGATGAACTCAAGAATACGAGCCCTCAGTAACGTGCCCCAAGCAGTGCGGACACCAATAATATTGGATGGTGATCACGCATATGCACGACTTCTGGTGAGACACCATCACCAGGAAGCCGATCATCCGAGTAAGGAGAGAACAATGGCTGAGGTGCGAGGCAGCTACCATGTGCTGCAACTGCGAACAAATATTCGCAAGATCGCCCACAACTGCCCCACCTGCAAGATGAGCAGGAGCAAGCCAGCCCCCCCTCTGATGGGGCCCTTCCGCCATCAAGGCTAGCCCACCATGTTCCTCCATTCACCCCTGCTGCAAACGGCCGAGTGAGGACCGCCAGGATCCAGACAAGCACCGGATTTTACGTCCACCCCGATGTGAAGCTCGCTGTAATCCTGCCGGCTCCACCTACCGATGCAGCCTCAACAGTACCACCAGCCCAGCACCATCCCAGAGGGACTGGCCGCCGCGGACTGCACCGTACCAACAAACGTCCTATTTTTTAGTTCAGCATAGCTAAACGGGGGGAGTGTAACGGACGTAGTTGACCACATTATTCAATTTTATAAAATCTGTTTTTACATTTATAAAATGTGCCTACCCCACGCCACTGGCGAAATCATCACTCCCCGCCACTGGCCATTTTGTTCCCGGCCGCTTGAAAAACTTTGTCTACGAACGGCATCGATACCGCGTCGCCGGCTTACCTGCCGCGTGGATCGATGTCCAGCATTTTTTTCTATGTAAAATTTACTAGGAAAAATCAATTTTTAAATATTGCAAATGTTTATATTTTACTTGTTCATCCCCTCGGCGGTAGTCAAATAAACACTATTTTCAATATACTACCGCTGAGGAGATTTAAAAAAAGCTGTTTTTCACATATATGTATACCCATGTGAAAAACAGCTTTTTTGACATGACAGGCCCCCTTCCACCTATGATGTCCGAACAGCTCGGGAAGTTTTGAGGCGAAAAATTGACCACCACCTAGAGATGGTTCGTGCCTGGGGTAAGGCCAACTTGGTCAGTTTCAACGTCTCAAAAACCCAAGCGTGTCTGATTTCGGCAAAGAGAGAGATCAATGACTGTCTGGTGCAATTTGATGGGAGCACTCTCCCCAATAAAGACTCCATTGAAATGCTTGGAGTTACTATATCAGACCAGCTCAAGTATCGGGGATCCATAGAAGCCCGAGTAAATCAGGCCTCCAAAAAGTTGGGCGTCTTGTACAGGGCTAGGAGATTCTTCAACAGTGACCAGCTGCTGACCCTGTACAAGTCTCAAGTCCGCCCAACTATTGAATTTGGGAGCCACCTTTGGGCTGGTGCCCCAAAATACTTGATAAACCTGCTTGAGTCTGTGCAAAGGAGAGCGATCCGTCTGATTGACAATCCGTTGTTAACAGACCGATTGCCTTCTCTGATGCATAGACGCAATGTAGGCATGCTGTGTCTGTTCTACAGGTATTTCAATGGAGCCTGCTCCAAGGAGCTAGCAGCATTGATTCCTGATGCACCGGTGCACGTGCGCGAAACTCGACGGACACGAACTGAACACCCGTTCACGGTTGACGTTGGCTTCATGAGAACGGGCCGTTTTTACGACTCGTTTTTGTGTAAGTCGGCTCGTATGTGGAACGAGCTACCGGCATCTGTTTTTCCTCCCTCCTATAATCCGAGCCTCTTCAAGGCCCGCTTTAACAAATCCCTTCCTACAGCCCCTACCTTACTCCGCCTCACAACGCCGCCCAACCGGGTGGTGACATAGTTCCACTGTCCGCGCACTGCACAGGCAGGGACACTCTTGTGAGGTGTCACATAAAAAAAAAAAAAAAAAACCCATTTTTTGAACAATATTTTTTACCTTTTTTGCGTGTACAAAAATCCAGGAACCTCGTAGCATAGTGAATCTTATCTCTTTCTGAGCGCTATGTTACGGGGGACCTGGGAAAAATACCAACTTAACAATGTTTTACAAATTTGATCGCTTTGAGATCATTTTTACACATTTATTTACAAACATTTCTTATTTTTTGTCGTATCTTGGCAAACAAAAAATCTAGTTGTCAAGATACACATTCTTATAACTACTATGCATTTAAACTGTGTAATTGTTATTCATGTAAGCGTTCAAAATCTTTTCTAACTCGCAAATTTAAGCGACTACTTTCGCCAGTGCTGCCGGCAAAATGAATATGCGACATTTTGCCGGGGCCTATAAACTCATTGTTGGCGCGGGTACAATCCCCCACCACTTTTGGACTCAAAGTCCAATGTCGGGTGCGAGTCATGCTTATTGAATATAAGCAGCCAAATAATAAAATAAAATTAGTTCATCTTTACCACCGAAACCAAGCGTTTTATTATCTACAAGTGACTCCTGCCCAACATCTGCCTCACCTCGCCAAGTCTTCTGCTCCAAGATCTTCTGGTGTTACCTCTTCAAGACAAGCCGGCCCTCCTCTGGAAAACCGCCAACACCAGAAGCAAGCAGAGACGACAGCACACCCAGTACCCAACATTCACCAAGCACTGGGTGCGGGAGGCAGATTTATCATCAATATCAACTACAATCATCATCATCGGCCGTAAAGGAGCATTTTCAACGGTTGAAGACACGGTTTGGACCCGGCGCCTAAATCTACAGTCTTGTGCGGACTCCCGTCCAGTACATCCAGTCTTTAACTGCAAGGACAGCCCGTTCGACTTATCAAAAAACAATAAACCTAACTGTATTTAGGGTGGTGACAGGTTACGCTATACGCATCAAAGCGTTTTATCGCTCACCATACAATCCCACCTAGACCTGTCACACCTGACAGATGTAGGCGTAGCGTGATGCGCCGTGATCTGCTAGCCAGGCGATATTTGAAAATGATGCGACCTCCTCTCCTGCCTACTGAGCGCCGTGATCACGCGACTGTCATCTGTCAAGGTGACAGATCCCATACAAAGAAATGATATTACGCGGCAGTTCCCCAATTGATCTGACCCCCTTTCACCAGGACACCTCAAAATATTTTTTGTGTGACACCTCAAAATATAGTCAGCATAGGCTACTCCCAAATAAGGGTTGATGCTTATAGCATAATGTGTCATAGGCTGTATTGAATAATGTATCTACGCTTTTTAGAATCTTAATGATTAAATCATTTTGGAGCTTTGTATGGGATTTGACAAAACTTACGCCTTATTTCACTGGCCGAAGGAATGTCGCACATCTCCAAAATTTAACAAATCTAACACATCTCCAAAATCTAACTTCAATAAACAGTTGTGGTGAAAACAAATTTAGTGAGATGTAAAAATTAATGTTCTTCCAAAACATTTGTTGCATTTACAGCGTAATCATTTTCTGTTGATGCATTTTATTGCACAATTTAATACGAACTGAGTTGCATGTAGGCTATTATGATATGTTCATAACTTTTTACCGCACAATTTAATACGAACTGAGCTGCATGTAGGCTATTGTGATATGTTCATAACTTTTTACTGCACAATTTAATACGAACTGAGCTGCATGTAGGCTATTGTGATATGTTCATAACTTTTTACTGCACGATTCAATACGAACTGAGCTGCATGTAGGCTATTGTGATATGTTCATAACTTTTTACTGCACAATTTAATACGAACTGAGCTGCATGTAGGCTATTGTGATATGTTCATAACTTTTTACTGCACGATTCAATACGAACTGAGCTGCATGTAGGCTATTGTGATATGTTCATAACTTTTTACTGCACAATTTAATACGAACTGAGCTGCATGTAGGTTTTTGTGAAATGTTCATAACATCAAAAAAGTCACCGGAGACCAAAGTTTCATTAACATTTTGTATTCAAACAATATCAGGAATCAATCACTGTGTAAGTCAAATACGTTCCTTATAACACTGTTTATATATATTACTTATATTATTATCATTTTTCAAAAGTGAAAATAAAGCTTCCCCTATATTGTATATACGAACATTTTTACATGACAATATATATAATGTCATTATTATTTTTCAAAAATGAAATTAAAGCTTCCCATATATTTTAGCAGCTCGGTCTAGGAACACATTCCTTGGCTTATTCACATTCATACATCGTGTAATACATACTCTTCTATTATTCTGACTTCCCCGGGCGACCCCGACTTCTTCTACTATGAAAACATGCTATTTTAATTTTATTTCGTTTATTGAAACAAGAGTTCTCTCTCCGTGATGCTGTTTTGTAAAATATATACCTTGTTCCATTTAAAAGAATAAGCATTTCTCAACATTATCATAAAATGAACATAAAACTAGCCTAGATAATTCAAATATTCCGATTTGTCGAGAGATGGTTCCTGTAAAAATAAAAATTAAAGTTTGTTATCATCTTGAGAGGTGTTGAGCTGCTGACAAAGTTCATGATGGACATTGACCATCTTACTAATTAGATTCTTACACACCCGTTCAACGTTGATGTGGTAAAGCCGGCCTTGTGTCTGGTTTAAGACAGTTTTAATCAAACAAACACCTCGGTAACAAGTCAAGTTTTTACTTATAATATTTACACCGCATTTATAAGTACGGTGTGAAAGATTAATCGAAAAAAAAACAAGAAAATAACTATGCAATCTCGATATTTTTTTCACGTAAAAGAAAGTTTCAAATAGTCGGACGTTTGTAAGATTTTTACTTACAAGTCGTAGGGAAATTTAGTATTTTCCAATAACACGTGGGTTTATGTCCCGAAAAGGTACAGCTTTCAGAGCGTGTGATAAAAGTTGTAATATTCATTCGCCTAATGTCACATCTCCCACGGGGAAGTACAATTTCCATTGTATCCATTCCCTTTAAGAGAAGTAACATATTAAATTACTGGACATGTAAATTTGATTTGGTTCAAACGATATTGGTCCATCTGTTGTATTGACCGAAGACTCAAAGCTTTCAATGTTCGACGGATTTACTAGATTAAAGTATGACAGCTTTGTATCCAATTTGAAAGGTAGAACCAAGAAGTTATATGAAAATAAAGCAAATATTTAAATATATCTTTTGTTAAAATTTAACATATATTATTCAAAAAAACATTGATGATAATAAAGAATGTATCTTTTTAATAATTTAAAAATGTATTTTTTAAAGTTTTCTTTTATTAATGATGATAATAAAGAATATATATATCTGTTCAAAATATATTTCTAAAAGTTTTCTTTGGTTAATTATTTTTAAATGGGTCTTACAAAACCGAGTACTATTCAGTTTGATTGCAAGAAATGTACCATTTTTACAATTGTATTGTATACACAACAATATGTATTATCACAAAGTTTTTGTTTCTAATAATTACGCTTAAAATTTTACTTGATTCATATTCAATTTTAAAATTATGTTGATTTCTAGAAACAAATTTTTATTTGATGCGACTATTTTCTACGGTATGTAGTTATGCAAATGTCATTATACTATAAATTCATATATGATTTAAGATTTTCACGACCAAAAGTATTATTGTTATTTGTTTTTGGGGTTTTATGCCGTGTTGCGCTAACTCCTTTAGCCAACGTTTCGGACAACGTTACAGTATCCATCGTCAGGGCAGATGTGTAACCACTATCAATTACACATCTGCCCTGATGATGGACTCTGTAACGTTGTCCGAAACGTTGGCTAAAGAAGGAGTTAGCGCAACACGGCATAACACCCCAAAAACAAATAACAAATACAAATTCATAGGAATATGTTTTCATGTTCTACGGAGGTAGAAAAACCTGACTTCTGATTTTATTTTCCTTATAGATGTCTCTTTTTTATGTCTTCAGGCAATGCGTCAAACATTTTAGAAATTTATTCATTTTTTTTACTATCTCCGTATTGTGTTGTAATTTATTTATTATGAGGATTTGTACTTTTCTTTGCCCAGGAGGGTAGTTTTGGGTTTACAGGTTTTTAAATTCTATGTTTCAGAATTCTGTAACACAGAATTCGTTAGTTGGTAATCTACCCGACTATGTTCATGGAACACAATGAAAACATTTTTTATAATCACCTTCACATCATCGTTTTTGTTTTACGTGATATCTATTTTAGGAAACGGATATGTATTTTAATTAAGTATAATTTGTGCGTTAATCCATAACTATTTCATCTATATATTATAATCGATTTCACTAATGCTTTATATATATAAATACTCGTATATATACAGTATAATATATTGTTGCTAACAAAATTTCCCCATGTTGGTGAATGCTAATGATATATATATTAGGTTTTTAAAATTTATTTATTAACATCACATAATTGAATTGAAATTTTTTCCCACCTTGATTGCTCAAGCATTAAATTTTATTTGGTTTGGTACATAATTACTAACACTATTGTCTATTTATAATAAATTGTTCAAATTTAGATTTATTTTCGTTTATTTGTTTATGTTCTCCTCTTAAAAGTTTACCTTTCTATTATTTTACTAGCTATTTTTTTACAGTATTTGTTTTTGTGTGAGTGAAGGTTTTCTGGAAATTTTAATGCGTGGCATTTTGAAAGAATTTATATTATATATTGATTAATTATTTGCCATTACAGTATGTGATACTTCTTGTCTAATTTACAATGATTTTTTTAAACATTTTTGTTTTATTTACTACTTAAACATTGGAATAATACAAATAATATTATATTGTAATATTCCAGTACTAGTAATGTTTTGTTTTCTTTTTCATTATTTCCAAATACTATGACGTGTTTATAGACATTTTGTAGAAATTGGTTAATAAATATGGTTTCATCATTTAAGGTTGACATCTATTGTAAAACTATGGTATGTGTGTTAGCACACTTTTCTATGTTTGGGCATTTACCTTGAAATTATTGTTTTTTTTTGTATACTAGCATTCGTATTTAGAAAATATTTTTTCTTTATTCTGACAACTTGCATATTTATTTATTTATTTATTTATTTATTAAACGCCATAAAAGGCTTTTACAATAATGTGATACATAGATTATAAGTACACAGTGGTACATAAGCGAATATTAGTATTACATTTAAGAACACAACAATATGTATACAAAACGACATTGAATGTGATACAGCTGAAATTTTCTTAAGGCATAGAATGCTACAATAATAGAAAGTACTTCATTTAAACAGGATAAAATATACAGAAAAGGTGACTTGCCAACAGATATAATCTAGCTAAATATTATAACAGCGCAAATAGTAGTGAGTTTATTGTTACAATCAAATTTATCTTCACTTGGCTATGGCACTATGGCAAAGTAGCTTCAACAATTCAGGGCTGTCAGAGACTTGACAATTAAAAGTAACATTTTTTATTAAAATAATACATCCGTTAGCCAACACTATAAGACATCTGAAGCAAGCAGTTTATATAGATGCTATACATATACATTTCACATATATACATTCTATATTCTATACGATGCTATACATATACATTTCACATATATGTATATATGTGGAATGTATATATGACTATACATACACATTTCACACATATGTACATATGTGGAATGTATATATGACTATACATATACATTTCACATATATGTATATATGTGGAATGTATATGTATAAGAACACCATACATATGTTACACATAAAGAAGAACATGTCAGTATGATGCAGTACAAACAGACATTTAACATTTCACAAACATATCAGTTACATTCACAACCAAGTATTTTTGCCTTGATGCAAGACGGTGAGGTTTTGAAAATATCAAAAAGGTCGGTATACGTGTTGGCAGTGCGGTGAAAACGCGCCAACGGTGAATGATACAAATAGTTAGTGCTATGATTGTCACTGTGGAAAAGGTGGTGGAGTCGAGTTGATTTAACAGGGACACGAAAATTTATAACACTTAACATTTGAGGGCAGTCTATGAGATTGTTCAGTAATTTAAAAAGTATAAGAATGTCATTAATAGTTCGCCGGGTAGAAAGAAGTGGTAGATTTAGACCAGACATTAAAGTATTGTAGCAGATATCAATTACAGGCTGTCTCAATTTGAATTGAACGTATCGAAGAAATTTTCTTTGTACTTTCTCCAAGCGGTGTAAGTTACAGGTATAAATCGGAGACCATACAGGAGATGCATATTCTAGGTGCGATCTCACAAGAGAGCAGTAGAGTAATTTAATTGACTCAATGTTTTGAAAACTCCTTGTGTTACGCATTAAAAAACCTAGAATTTGAATGGCCTTATTGGAAATTGTTTCACAGTGACGATCAAAGGTAAGTTTTCTGTCAAAAATAACACCAAGGTCTTTGATAAATGGTACTAATGCAATTTCATTATTGTTAATTGAATACGATATGGTTATTGGAGTCCGTGAACGGTAAAAACACATGTGGAAACACTTTTTTACGTTTAGGAATAATTTGTTTATTTCACACCAGCTAGCAAGTCTATCTATATTATGCTGAAGGATAAGTGCATCATTTAAACATTTTATAATCTTAAAAAGCTTTAGGTCATCTGCAAATAGAATGAATTTGACATTTTCGAAGCATAAAGATAGATCATTTATAAACAATACGAAGAGAAGTGGGCCCAGATGAGACCCTTGAGGAACTCCCGATGTTACTTTAAATTTATATGAGACTTTATTTTTTAATTTTACCATCAGTTCGCGGTTACAGAGGTAACTATTCAACCATTTTAGGAATGATCCATGTATACCAAGGGCTTGCAGTTTCGCGAGAAGGATATTAATATTTACTTTATCAAAGGCTTTTGAAAAGTCAGTATATATTGAATCTACTTGTGCATGAGACGTGAAAGCTTCACAGATATAGTGTTCATACAATAGAAGATTGGTTGTAGTAGACCGACCGGTCACAAAACCATGCTGTTCTGGAGTAATAATATGCCTAAACTTAACAGCAATTTTATCTAAGACAATACTTTCAAACATTTTCGGGATGGTAGACAGTATGCAAATTGGTCTATAATTTAAAACACAATTTTTATCACCCGATTTAAATACAGGTGTCAAGTGATTAAGTTTCCAAGGATCAGGATATATTCCAGTTTGAAGTGACAGATTGAATATGTGTTGAAGTGGAGCTGCTATAAACTGAGCGCATTCCTTTATGAATACCGGTGGAATTTTGTCAGAACCTGACCCCTTATGATAATCTAGAGATCTGATCTTTGTATTAACATCATCCAGAGAAATGTGGCATGTTGATATGTCAGTTACATTGGTGTATTTAAATTCAGGTACAGTTACATTATCATTTTTCTGTTCATAAACACTTGAAAAATGATCAGCAAAGAGGTCAACTATTTCTTGATCACTGTCAGCATGTTTTCGCCCTGAATACATTGATCTAGGAGAGCCGTTGTTGTCTTTAAGAGAATTCACATAATTCCAAAAATGTTGTGGATTTGACTTGATAGTCTGCTCTACATCTGTAATATAATCTGAATAGCATTTTTTAGATAGACTTTTACATTTATTTCGTAAAAAAGAAAAAAAATTATAGCACTCAGTGGAGTTATTGGATTTAAAGTTAATGTGGGCAATTTTTTTACATTGAATGAGTTTTTTTAGTTCAGTACTAACCCATTTTGGGTAACAGTCGTTACGTTTTACAATAGAAGTTGGTATGCAATTTTCAATAGTATCATAAAGGTTTGAGTTGAACACATTTTTTGCTTCTTCTACGTTTGCAGACATAAAAATGCGGGACCAATTGAGCGAAGAAAGATATAAGCGCACTTGATTATAATCGGCTTTCTTGTAGTTTAGTTCGTGAACGGGAGGTTGGGGAGTGAGGAGTTCATTGGGTGTCAAATAAATGATCGCTTGTAAAGGGGGATGATAAGAGTCAATGGATACTATTGGTTCACGCGATTCGCTGACATTACTATTTTTTATTTTTGATATGACATGGTCAAGAATTCTTTCATTTATATTTTTAATTTTGCATCAGGATATTTCAATTTCAAAGATTCAATTTCATCACAATGTTTACAATACACATCAGCACTAACTTGAGGGGGGGGATATACACACACACAATAATTATTTTTGTTGCTTTGAGTTTCACTAATATAGCTATTTGTTCAATGTTTTTATTTTTTAGTTTTAATAGTTTTGAATGGAACATCTTTCTGATCGATATTAAAACCCCGCCGCCAATAATATTTTCACGATCCAGCCGGTAAACATCGTAGTTGGTGAAGCCTAATTCAGGGGAAGATATTTTTTCATGAAGCCAGGTTTCTGTTAGGCAGTACACATCGTTATTTATCGTTGGAATATTACACCTTAGGGTGTTGAGCTTGGTGCGCAAACCTCTAACATTTTGGTAGTAAAATGTTAATTTCGTGGGGAGTTTTTTGTATTTACAATAACAGGTTTATTGTTCTTATATTTGATTGTGAGACCTATTTCACCGTCTTGGGTTCTTTGGTCTAGGGTTAATCGTAAATTGGCGAGATAGTTTCTTTGGGCTGGAGTTTGGTCGGAATAAATTTTAATGCCAGGGTACTCTGTTATGCTATTTTTTTTTCTCAAAATATCTATGGCTTGGGTGGGATTGTCAAGCATCACTTTTAGAGGTCTGGGTTTGTCCGTTTTTTTTATCCCCAGACGAAAGGTTGTGGTGTTGGCTTTACTGATGGTTGGGTTTATGGCCATTAGTGTATTTGATATTCTTGTGGTGTCATCGGTAATTTTGTCAATTTTAGAGCAGGCCAAGCTTTCAGGAAAGTTGAAAATGATAATGTTTTTTGAACGTTTTTTCCTCTCCTCGAGCTCGTCAGCAGCTTCGCACATTGTTAAATTTGGTAAATATGATGATTCATGTTGTGAGGTTGATTCTATCAATTTTGAGGAGACCATGTGTTGATATGACTTAACCTGTCCCTCGAAGATTCCAACTTTGACACCAACATCCAGCATGGTGCCAGAGAGATTGGAAAGTTTGTTGAGAAGTTTTGTCATCTGATCTTTTGTTAGTTTTAGTGCTGGATCAGTAATATTACTATATAATGCACTGATTTCTTCCTTGGCCTTGTTAATATATGATAGTGCATCGGTGGCACTCATCTTGCAAGTTAGTTTTAGTAATTTATTATTTTTTATAAGATGCGGTGACAACCCTGCTCCTGCGTTGTCACTAACGAGAAAGTAGATGGGCGTTTGTATGTACTCTTTATTCCTTCTGTACGGCGTTGTATGTGAGTGTCTATTGCACTCTGGTGACAGTTGAAATATAAAGTTAAATAATAACGAATTACCAGTTTGGCAGCTGCAACTATTGAAACACAGTGTTAAATTAGACTATGGTCAAGCACTCGCAAGTGTAAATCACCAATAAATGTTCTTAAATCGATAAACATGTGTTAATTTTTGTGGAGCAAAAAAAATTTACGTGATCACTGGGACACTTAGTATTGTTGTGGTGAGCGTGTAAGCACAAATTTGTATTTGCATAAAAATATTTATATTTAACCATTTCTTCACAAAGTTCACTTTGTATTGTTGACATTGCATCTTCAATTAAATTTGCTATAATGTATATAAGCACATTGTTAAAATTTTTGATAAAACAGTACTTTACGCACTTCACTACATCATTAATGTATATAATAAAAAAAGCGGCCCCAAAACAGATCCCTGTGGAATTGAAAGGTTTACTTGTTGTTCTTCAGAGAGAGCATCTAGTTCTTTGTATTCGATATTTTAGGTAATCAATAAACCACTGCGGTTCATTGCCATGAATTCTCATATCCTTCAATTTTATTATATCTTTTCTCCGTTAATCGTTTCAAATGCACGTCTAAATTCAAAGAATACTGCTATTGTGCTTTTCTCCTGGTCCATACCTGTTTTCCATTTATTAATCACACAATTTATTGCTATTTACAAATTTTTCTTTAACTATGGATACTAGAAGTTGTTCATATTTTGCAAGTGTTATTATGAAATTTTTCTATTAAAGTGGGAAAATTCCCTTTAACAGTGATTAATTTATAATTGAAACCAATCTGTCTTTTATAGCTGGCAGATCATCTTTGATTATGCCTATTGTAATTCAATTCGGAGATGGTTGGTTTCACTATGTTAAGAATTTTCATTAAATAAAATTAACAGCGACTAATTGAATAATTAATTTATTTTATTAGACCGTTGGTTAAAAAGAAGTATTTGTAACTAATGGAATGTTCTTATTTATGTTTTCGACAGTAAGCAAAAAAATTGTTTTAATTTTTTTTCCGACTTAGGGAGTATCATCATCAACCGCATGGGGAAACTGAACTTACTCTCTTAACGTTTTCTCTTTGTTTACCATTTATAATTTCTTAAGTATAGTCCAAGTTTTTCTTGAATAACTTTGAGAAGTATTAAGCTTTTGTCTAATATAATAATTTTTGGTATATTTTTTTCTATACTATACTTGTTTCTAAGTGTCAGGCTTTATAAGCTGTATATTACTTACTTACTTACTATTACGTAATAGGGATTTTTGTATATCATGTATAAGAATGTTTTAATTTAATATTAGTTAATAATAATACTCATTTACTACTTTTTTTAGACTAGTTCATCGGTTTTTCCGTCCAAATTTATTTTTGTTATGTAATGCCTTACACAATTTATCCTTATTATAGTACTTTTTATTCCTTTATATTATCTTTCACATTCCCTTAGGCTTCAGACTATAAAATCTAATTCTAAGAATCACTGAAAATAGAAAGTTTCACAGAATATCTCAAACTTAGGCCAGGTACCTCTTAACGTTCCAGCTTACATACTGTTGTTTCAATCATTAAGTCAAAATTCTCTTTGAGTTTCTTCAAAACACGTCGTATTTAACGTATTGTGAATTTGATGCCTCAAATACTACCCATGCTCAAAGAAAGTGGAATCAAAGGTCCTTATAAATCTAACACGAATAAAGCCATAACATAATATTATAATAAACCAAGTTGTGATCTGTTCTCAGAATTTATCGATCCTGTAACCCATTAGAAGATAAGAAAGTGGTAAGATGTTTAACCTGAGATTTCCTTTCCGTGTGAGCTTAATTAGTATTTCATGTTCCTTCTCTCACCACCACACGCATTTACTTGGAAGCTCGCGGAGAAGGATTAAAACTTTAATCAAAATTCATGTATTATGCTAAAATAATATATTTGAGTGATTTAATGTTAGTATATTGTACGTAATATTGTAATTTTTTGTTGCAAAGCTACCCATTATTGAAAAACTATATTGTTGAAATCAACTTATCCCAACTGTTGAAATCTGAACAATTAATTATAGACCTTCATTAAGACGTGAAACAAAGCGAAAAGTTTTGTAAGAAGTTATTTGACGCTGCTTCGTCTCTGAGAAATAATCTAGATAAGAGAGATTGCTAATCTTTTGGTTCGGAAACTGAGATTCAGATAACTTTTGTCAAGAAATCTTTTTGAATTTTATAAACAGAAACGCCTAAATCACATCAAACGTAGATCTGAACTATCTACAGTATTTATAATGGTTAAAGTATGCCCATATGGAGAGGGGAAGGAAGGTGGAGTAGTACCTGGCTACCTGGCTACTCAGATCTTGTCAACAAACAAGGCCAAAGCCATTTCAAGTAACGTTTCATATCAGAATAGCGGTCTTGCACTAGGGCGATACTGAGAGTATCTTCCACTACATAATAAAAATTTCAAAAAAAGTTTGCCAAGCGTAGTTTTACATTGACATTTATTAACATTTAAGATCACAGATTAAAAATTAAAAAAAAAACTATTACTAATAGAAGATATGTACTCTTATATTAGTAATAGATATGTACTCTAATATAAGTTTTATATCATTTTTCTATATGGACTCCTATATTAGTTTTAGATATTTTTTCTTAAACTTATATAACAGTACATATCCATTAAAGAAAAAGATATGAAATCTTATATTAGTTTTAGATCATTTTTCTATTTAAACTCAAATTCATGAATACTTACAATTTTTTTAGACTTAATGGTAGGTTTTTAAAGTTATACCTAGATAAAGATAGGTATTTTGAATGTGTTTGATATACATTTTATGATATTAATATTATTCTGATATATTTAATTGTTAATTATTTCACTGCATTTCCTTATAAAATTGTGGTATTGAATATTTTTTTATACATTTTGTCTATGGTATGTTCATTGAATATTGGAAAGAGATTTTCTGCAGAAAATTGAGATGGATTTTTATCTGCTTTAATTTAATTATACTTTGCTACCCATCTAGAATTTAAGTAAACTTAAGTTTTATGACCTAGTTATATTGAGTAAATTTAAGTTTTATACACCTAATTAGGTTGAGTAAATTTAAGTTTTATGACTATATTGAATAATTTTAAGTTTTATCACCGAGTTACAATGAGTAAATGCAAGTTTTATCACATAGTTACTTTTAGTAAATGTAGATATTAGTAGATGTCTAATAAAACATTCAATATTCACAAAAGATATGAAAATACTCAATTATTAAGAATGTTTGAATAATTTATTATATTTTCCATCTAGAGTTTACGTTATTGTGTGGTTGAGTTTAATCATTTGGGGAAAAAACCTAAAATACGTTTCTTAAAGTCTAATAAAGATGTATTAGATAAGTAAATATTATGGCGAATGTAAATAAATTAAAATAAAAACCGGTTAAGTCCAAGTGTGGAAGACATTCACTTGTAATAAAAAAATATATATATGTATATTATTTAAATTTTATATTATCCAAAGGGGTTCATTTTGTTATACACGGTGTCCGGAAACTCGTAGTACAAGCGGGAAACTGGAGAATCTACACCACATGGGGAACCCAAAAAAACATAAAGTTTTTTGATTTGAGCATTTTCAAAAAAAAAAAAAAACCAAAAAAAAATATTTTTCGGCTATTTTAGGGTTAAAGTTTTTTCTGGTGTTTAGGGTTGAATAACAGATGTTTTAACCCTGCAGAGCAGAAATATTTTATGATTACACCGGGTTAAATGAAGGGTGATTTCAAAATAATGCTTCAAATCCGAGTTTCTTCATTTGTTTTACTTTCAAATAGTTTTAATTAGTTGGGTACTTTGATTTTCAGTAATAATTTATAAGAATTTGATTAAAAAAAAAAAAAAAAAAATCAACTCTAAACTCGATTTACTCGATAACGAAAGCTCAAAAAAAAAAAAAGTATACTACAAAATCGACTCCAAATGTGATGTAGATTCACCAGTTTCCCGCTTGTACTACGAGTTTCCGGACACCCTGTATAAAAAAAACCATTAAAATAACGGCCCCATCGCTACTTAGCGTTCCAGCGACCCGGCAATTTGTTGTTCTTCGGCGTTTAGCACTGCGAATATTTGAGATTTATGCCTAATTTAGCTACGAAAAGCACAATAAGTCTTCAACTTACGGACGATATCAGAATTCGCCTTTCTACAAGTTCACATGTGTGATACAATTTTTGCAAAAAGTCACTGAATGACGCGGCATTTTCAAAAAATATGTACACGACAGAATTTCCGCCTGTGAAATATAGGTCCAACAAAACAAGATACTTCTTGCTTTGTTATTTATTATATGTTTAAAGGGTATTCGTAACCCAGAAATTTTTATTTCTTTAAAAAACAAAAAAATGACCTTTTCCAAATTCATTTGCAACATTTTAATAACAGTTTTTGTATTAAGTTTGTCTAAATTTTTCTTGCAATAATATCGAACAAAATACTTAAATGAAACTAAGTAAAAATAAAAATAAATTAAATGTATACAGGGTTTTCCAATAAGAGGTGTTATTTTGATATTCAATCGTAAAAGATCAATAGTTTCGTTGCTTGTGTGGCACGTAGCGCCGTCTTGTTGAAAGTAAACGATGTCCAAATCAATACCATCCAATTCAAGCCATAAAAAATCATTAATCATCTCTCGATAGTGATCCATTCACCGTCACTGTTGCTCCAGCCTCATTTTCGAAAAAGTAAGGTCCAATGACTCCGCCGGACCATAAACCGCACCAAACAGTCACACGTTGAGAATAAAGAGGCTTTTCAACAATAACTCTTGGGTTTTCCGATCCCCAGATGCGACAATTTTGCTTGTTGACGAAGCCACCGAGGTGGAAATGGGCCTCATCCCTCAAGATGATTTGCATTTGATTCACTCAAGTGAATTTTAATAATTTCAATGCGTTGTTGAAGCATGTATTGTTCCATTTGTATTAATGGCGTAGTTTTTACTTGTCAAATGTCAAAAAATGACAGCTTCAAAAGTAACATCTACCGAAATAGCGGGTTATTCAAAATAACACCTCTTATTGGAAAACCCTGTATATTTAAAATAATAATTATTTTTTGAAGAAAGACGAATATTACCGGGTAACGAATAACTTGACAATATTTGAAAATCTCCTACTACCACCGTAGTAAGCGGAAAATTTTGCTTGTGTCGTGGCGGAGAGCTTAGCAAGATGAGGAATTGAACGCACGACGCCTGGGTGGGACCCGAACACGATGCCAACTCAGCCACTGACTGATCTACATATATACAATCTTTTTTGACGGCCTCTGTGGTCAAGGGGTAAGGCTCTCAACTAGCAACCCGAAGGTCGGGAGTACAAATGCTGGAGTGCGCAAGCAAAATTTTATTTTATTAATTTATTATATTTTGCAATTTATTGATTTAAAATAATGTATACGTGCGGCATGTTTCAAAGTGGAATATATTTGCACTAGCGTAAGAAAGCCATTCAGAATTGAAATGGCTTTGGCCGCATTTGGTTACGAGATCTGAAAAGCCAGGTACCCCCTACCCTCTAACACATCACCCTCACAACATATCCCAATTGGTGATGCCATAGTATCTCTGTCTTCCGATGGTTGGGAGTAGTTGGGACACTTGTGCGGTATTAACATAGGTTTATATTTTTTAATTATTAATAATTGTACAGTTAAATAGAAAATTAAGTGAGAAGTTTTTACCCATATAGAATAAAATCAAAGTTTCAAGTATTAAAAATGTTCACAAGCGAAATTAAATTCAGAAATGTTATTTCTGTAAAAAATTATCCTTCCGGTTAAAATAATTAGGTTCAGGATATTTCCTAATCTCCATGATCTAAATAATTACGCTGGCGACGAAGGGTTCACCCGGGAATGTGTTTTTCAGGAAAACAAAAACAACAAAATACTATGAAAGGGAAGTTTTGTCCTTCATAATCTGTAAGAGACCGTGAAATGGTTGGAATTCGGTATTTTTTTATCAATTCAGAAACGTTTTTAGGTTTAAAAGAGATAATAGACCAATTTGCATAGCTTTACAATCCATTACGAAGCCTTGGGGCTTCATAAATTATTGTTCTGTTTGTTTTTATAGCAAAGGGTGGCAATAATAAAAACGGTTGAAAAAACATTTTTCTCTGATTGGTTTAGTTCATGAAATAATATGCTTCTCCCTTAAACATTTTTCCTTTATCCAATTACCTGTTACCCAATTATACGTCCCTGTATAACAGGGTAGAGTATGTAAATGTCTATGTCAGCGAAATCGAAACAATTTAGTGCGTTTGTGCTCAGTGACAACCAGCACTGTCCCCTCAAAGTCATAATATGGATCGGAAAGACCTAGGGTAAGTCAGAAACCTTTTCCAATTCTAACTGTTAGCCAAAGCTACCACAATAAAAACATAAACTTATTGGTAAGAAATATTTTTTCAACTCAAGGTTTCGTTCCAATTAACAAGTTAATGAATACTTGAAAAATGAAAATCCCGAATACTTTATTTTGCTCTTCTGCTGATTGGGAGCGGCTCAACGCGTTATATGGGCTCAGTGTGGACGGAATTATTGATCTGTTTAATTAGAATTTGTTATAATCGTGGTTAAATCCTAATATGTTCTGTCAGATGAAGATATTTAATTTAATTTAATATGATTTAATTGTTCTGGTATTTTACTCTAAGAACCACAACGTTTTCTTGGGGAGACGTTTTTTTTAAATTTAATATTATTTGGTTATAAGTTTCTTTTCAGAGTGTTATGTGCGTGTAAATTATTTACTAAAATTAAAATTAAAAAAATAATACCCGTCACTGGACGGAATGATTTTTATTGAAGAAAGTCTAAATTAGAGTAGCATGTCTTTTTTTTTGATAAAAAAACAATAATTTTATTATTATTTAAATATACACAAATTGCTAATTTTAGTGAGAATAGAAGCAAATATATCGCAATGCTTAGAATAAAAAGGAAAACTAGAAAAGTCTTTCATATTAATTTGAATGGAAACAAATGTACGACTGACTTAACACTTTTTGGTTCTAGACCATTTCTCTAGACCGTCTGTCTTTCTTACACTTGCCTTAAATTTTATGTCGCTATCCCATTTGAATATCGTAATCTTGGAAATATAGGCTCAAATTGGGCTTATATTTAGATCACGAAACACGCTCAAGAGGCACTTCTAGTGTTATTCCTTATTATATGCCGCACAGTGTTTTGGCGGCTGGGCGGAAAGAGCCGACGAGTCATAAAGCTGGCCGAATGAAGTGAATCTGTACAAGAGCGTCGTCCTGTCTTGCCACGCTTGCTACGCAATACTCGGTTTTACTCCCCTATGCGCGCCAAAAAGTGTTTTATATCAAAATTACGTTATTTGTATGTCTTAATTGCCTAGGGGATATAATTCCACACTAATCTATCCTACACACTCCTGGCTTCATCCACGTTCACACATTTAATACGAACATGTTTTTATTATTTTTATATTCTTTCCATTCTTAACAAAATCCAACTCTAAAATTAATTCAATGTACTGAATTTAATTTCACACTCAAAATTATTAACATTATACCATCAGGAGTTTATCATTTCCCACTGGAAATCGAAGCATGCTTACCGATACAATTTCAGTGATATCTACAACAGTTGCTGAAAGTTGAAACAGAGATTAATCATAGACACTATTTGTTTTGCGTATTATCGCTGATTTCTACAAGCAAAATCAAATATTTTCATACATACACGGGTTATTGAACCGTTATATTGATAATGCTGGTAGAATATAATGTTTCAATTCGTAATAGGTGCCTCTGAATTGTACTTAATTAAATGCCTAAATAGGATCTCTAAATGCTAATCACGTTATTCAGGCAGCGTATCATGTTTTGATGTTACAGCTTCCATAGTTTTAAAAGCACGATAATTATTTGTCTACGAATAATCTATTTATCTTTATATAATGTACGGTTGTGTACCTATAATATTAATACGATAATTCGACGGAATATAGCATTTAATTTATGTTTTTGGGCTATTTCCACCCATTCAATGAACCATTTATTTAACCGATTCGTTTTATGGTTACAGACGTAGCTTATTACTGCCTAATCATTTAAGCCGCCAATTTCAGCAATATTTTTATCGAATTAAGTATTTGATAAATGAAGACGTATTCATTAATTTTACGCATTTAACAATCCCAAATATTTTATAAAAAAATACAGAAATATATGTAATAAGCTCATTGAAACCACTAAACAAAACTATTATAAAGTGAAACTGTCCAGAGCCGGCAATAATAAAAAAACATATCTGGAAAATTATCAAAGAAATATCTACCACTAAACAATAAATTAAATATCAATGGGCAAGATACCTCCCTAAAAAACCAGACAAGGTTTTATGCGTAGCATAAAGGATAACATATAATTAGTCGCCTGAAATATCAGTACAATAATACAATACTATATTCAATACAATAATACAATCATATTTTCAATTTGTTATTTTGTTTTTACCTAATTATTACATTCACTTATTCTATTTAAAAATGCTGATCAAAATTTTTGAGCATTGTAATCCAAAAAGGGGAACATTTTTTAATTATTTTTTTTTTATTTAGTAGATAATATTTAACCTTTATGTTTTGGATAAAAGCGTTTGAATGAGGAAATTAAAACGTCAATTATAAATTACACATATTCCTAATGTTTATATTTTTACCTCTTTACTAATGGGGTGTTTTAGATTTGTGCAGCTGAGAAACATCCATTTACCCTACATTAAGGGTTAGTTATCAATTGTGTAGGGTTTGTAACACGTTTATTAGTAAAGCCCAAATTCTTATTTTGTATTGTTTACCTTTTATTGGAAATAAGTGTAATATATTGGTCTCCATGAAACAGGCAGTTGCCTAGTATTGTGATTCAAAGTATCAATGCCTTGTAAATGTCTTTTACAAAAAACGTGTATTTTAAAAATAAAAAGAAATACATAGAAGTAAAAGACGTCACCAATGTACCTACACATTGCTTTATTTGTATCAAATAACCATCACTTGATAAAAACATTATTTTAATAAGCAGTAGTTCTGTTAATACTGAACAGTGGACCTCGCGTCCAAATACATTCGCATAAAAACCATGAGAAATACAACCATACACATTAAAAAAAATCATTGAAATCGGTTGGGCGGTTTCGGAGATTACCGTTAAAGCGACGGTAGTTCACTAAAATAATTATAACAGAATTCGAATACTTAAACATATTGAAGATATTTTAATGCGTTGTTTTTGCTTTAACACGTTAGTTCTTAAGTCCGTCCGTTATTAAAAAAATGTATCTGGCTTTTACCCTTCACGGGTATATCCATAGTTATTATTTTAAAGAATCCACTTGTACATTATTTGAAAAAGGAAAACCTCAAGCGTGCAGAGAAAAACAGAATAAAAGAAATTCACTTTTATGAAACTGAATGCTACTCGACTTCATCTTGGCATCAGCATTGGCCTCGCTTCAATTCTGAAATAATGCTACATGAACAATTGAGCGTGTAAATCTAAAAATTATGTGGCACATGATCATCTCCGAAGGTCGCGGGTCTCACAAATTTTTAAATGATTTATTCCATCCACTTTTCCGCTTATAAATAGTAAATATAAATTACATTTTATTTTATATCTTGTTCCAGAATGGAAGAAACTACTATTTTCACCCCGGAGAGATAACGTAATTCACATTTTTTTAAATGCATTTATTTTTACATCGATAAAATGTTCTGGTAATACAAGGTGGCGCAAAAGTAATCACAATATCAGAACATTCTATATTTTTAGCAAATGGCGGCAAATGTCAATTAAAAAAGTCAAAACACAAAGTAAACAAGCCATGGAACGCTATACTCCTCAAGAACAAAATTGTTTCCATATCTTTGCGGAACAATTAGTCTGTTTTATTGGCCGGCAAAATCACCCAATGACCGCTCCAAACTTCCTTCTGTGGGGTTTTTTGAAGTCACGGATTTATGTCAAAAAGCCCCAGACTCAGAAGCCCTCGAAGAGATTATCCGCCACGAATGCGAGAATTTATCGCTGGAAGTACTGAAAAACGTTATGGAAATGGAAAAAGAAATAACACATCAAATCAACACAATCCACTAGCAGAACCAAATCTTTTATTTATAAAAAAAAAATACAGCCAAAAAACATCGGGTGATTACTTTTGTGCCACCTTGTACACAAAATGTAAATAATCAGTAACTGTGTGTAAATTGGTGAGTAGTACTCTTTTGTGAACACTTCACTAGGAAAACCTGTGCTGAGGTGTTCGCGAGTTTTAGATGGCGTTTTTCTGCCGTTACAAGTAAATGCAAAGTATCCTAATTGAAACATTGCTTAAAAATGCTTTAGTTTTATTTGAAACAATTGTTTAATCTAAAAAATATATTTTTTTAAGAAAGACAAACTTTCCCGGGTTACGAATATTGGAAATACGGGTTCCAAATATTAACAAAATTGGATATTTTTTTTTTTTTCATAGAAAGATATTTTATTAAATAAATAATTTATCAATTTACAGAATTTAATCAATAATGTTAACTAACATAATCCATAGAATTAGTTTTCACTGCTTTTGATTATTTAATGTTCCTCTTCTATAGAAGCTGGCGCTTGTGTCTAGAAAGGTAGTGAGTATCAAGATGAAGAATATTTAGTGTTTGAAATTATGTATATTAAAATTTATAATTCATTAAAAATATAGTTTTATAATATTGATATTTTTACATTGAATATTTTATTGCTTTAATCTCCTACTACCACCACATTAAACGAAGAATGTTGCTTGTATCGTGCTGGAGGAATTAGACAGTCAAAGAATTGAACCTTCGACGCCTGAGTGGGACCCAAACGCGATGCCAACTCAGTCACTGACCGGACATATATTACTATCAATGTTGCCCAGATGTAATACCACCATTTACAATCGAAAATTTGCTTGAAATTGCTTTAGTTGCGTTTGGTGACCAGATCGAAAAACCAAGACTTCCCCACCTAACTCTTCCCCATCTCTTTCCCTTCTCCACTTCATTCAGCTTTACGAAATACCCCATTAAGGGATGCCATAGTCTAACTGGCTCCAGACGGTTGGGAGCAGTTGAAATTCTTGTACGGTATTCACATTTTAAATCATCGACTATGTATTATCTAAGAGCGTGTGACTCCTAAAACTAACATCAATCAATATGAAACCAAAATTATTGGTTTAAAAAAAATTTTAAGATGAAAGATCGGAAGAAGCATTGATTTTTACCCTTTGTTGGTTTGCACGGAGCAAATTTGTCTTCCAACATATTCGTCCCAATGCTACTAGACTAGCTTTGTGAAAATCATTATTCAAACGAAGCAGTTCGAATTTTTTTCGGTACGCTCTGACGAACTTTTCCATTTCTATCAGCTATTCGATATATTTAAATGTGTGTATTTATACCATAAGGATAGCTTTGAGGCGGCGTATTGATAAATGCAACAAATGATAAAAATCTTAAATTTTTTTCTAGCAAACTAACTACGTCACACAACAAATTACTACAACACTTCTGCCACAAAATAAAAGATCTTTACTGGTTTCGCCTACGTTTTTAGAAGCTTATACAACAAGTTAACATCAATTTGAGTTGTTTTGTTCATCTATAGATATTGCAAAACGATGTTTTTAAATTGCAAATTAACTAATTACAACATGGGATTTGAGCGTTAACTTTGTGCTCTGTTTTATGTCATAGAGACTTCTGTTTATATCCATGCTTTTAAAACGAGGCATCGGAATTCGACGGAGAGTTCTACAACGAAATTGCTTTTGGTTGGTGTTACTTTTTGACTGAAATTAAGTATCAGAGAGATAATCTTATTATAATATGGTGATGATTAAAATAATTTTGCGGTTACCCAGAAAAAAATAAAACAGGAATTTAATTACCCGTTGGTACCTAAATTTCCACAATGCCTATAAAAGGTTTTAATAATGTGACCTAAAATCAGTACAACCAATTATTCGGGAAGTTTAATTACGAACATGTAGTTGACAAGTTTTCATTAATAAAACTTTGTGGAATCCTGTGACAAAGCACCTTTCATTTTTGTTGAGATATTTAAAATTGTACTGTACTGTACCTACTGCTGAAACGTCGAATATTTTTATATTAAATTGAATAGTACGTAACATAAGCACATTAGTATTACAACATATAAGATGCTTGTAAAAAATGTTTACTTTACAGAGAATATTAAAAAGTTCTCATTTTTAACCTTAGTTTTTCGTTGTGGTTGCTGAATAACTCATACGCCGTGACCCATGAAAACTGTAATGTCTTTCATTGTGGTGGTGAATAACTCATACGCTGTGATCCATGAGAACTGTAATTTCTTTCATTGTGGTTGCTGAATAACTCATACGCCGTGACCCATGAAAACTGTAATGTCTTTCATTGTGGTGGTGAATAACTCATACGCTGTGATCCATGAGAACTGTAATTTCTTTCATTGTGGTTGCTGAATAACTCATACGCCGTGACCCATGAAAACTGTAATGTCTTTCATTGTGGTGGTGAATAACTCATACGCTGTGATCCATGAGAACTGTAATTTCTTTCATTGTGGTTGCTGAATAACTCATACGCCGTGACCCATGAAAACTGTAATGTCTTTCATTGTGGTGGTGAATAACTCATACGCTGTGATCCATGAGAACTGTAATTTCTTTCATTGTGGTTGCTGAATAACTCATACGCCATGATCCATGAAAACTGTAATGTTTTTCATTGTAGTTGCTGAATAAATCATACACCGTGATTCATGAGATATGTAATGTCTTTCAATCATTACTAATATTTAATTTAATACTAATATTTTATTTGACTTTATATAAAAAATAAAGATTATCGTGGTCAAAACAAAGTGTTTTAATTATTTTATTACTAATATTTAAATTCCATTCCAAAAGAAATAGACATATCAAATAAAGAATTAGTAATTAATAAAAAAGGAAATTAAATTAAATGTTGGTACCCCTTTATCGCTTGTCTGTATTTTTCTTCACACAACTGATTTCTATTTTGAAAATGATACTGAAATTCCAAGCAAATATAAGTTTATTGAAGGTGACAAATTTCACGCTGGAATAACTATCACGCATCATCACAAGCTACCGAAATTAGTATCTTTGATGAAGATTAGTAGGTACTACCTACTTATCGCTTGTCTGAATTATTGTTCACAATAGCAGTACCAATAATTTTGAAATAGACATTTAAATTCAAAGCTAATCCGAATTATATAGCTAAATGATCCACAGTTACAGACACAAAATTGAAATTAGTCTTTTTAATTATAATTACGTATTACTAAAAATGACAACACTTCCTTGATAGGTATGATAATAATTGACCATGTAGGAACTTTTGAATGAATTTCGACAACTCAATATTTATATAACCATATACAAACAGCAAGGGCATAATATTAAATTTTCGTAATGCCATTGCATAAAATGGCCACGTTCTAATTAAATATATTTTTCCTTTAAAATATGTAAAAACACTTTACACAAAATGAAAACTTAAAATCATTATAAGTTAAATAGATTAAGAAATCGTCGTTGAACCCTATCCAATTAAAATGAAGAACTACTCTGCAGCTTGTAAAAATATACAACTGTCAGATAAAAATAAAATGGTACTTGCAAAAGGTTCAAAGTGATTTTAGAACCTCGTAAAATATAAATGAAAGCTTTAAATATTTGATGTTACAACTTCGCCGTACGGAAATAAAACACAAATGTTTCTAACGAGATCTATCCGTTGGAGAGCATTGCTATTTCCAGAAACAGAATTTCTCCTTCGCAGTTCACAAATCAATAAATTTTAATAATATTTTATTTATTTATTTTATATTAGGATAATCAACAGTTAGAACATAGTTGGTTTATAGATGCGCAATTTACTAACGTATCTGAGAAAACAATTACAGATTTCCACATTAAGCTTGTGTATTATGTATTAATCAGTATATTTATAATATTAATACATACTACATATAAAATATTTAATTATAACATTATATGTTATTACATAAAATATCATTACATTTGAAGTAGTTTGGTTTAGTTGGAGTACAAGTGAAAACGTTTTAAATATACTTTTTATATTCATTTTGATTGCAATTGAAGAGATCTACATCAAAGAAAATTTTATAATGAGTGGAAAATAGTTTCTTAAGGCAAACACTTTGGTTTGAATTAGTTTTAAATTGTTTTTTCATTAAAACAAAACAAATCTAGACAGTCAGTATTTTTTTAAATACAAAAAAATTCTTATCTACCACTTTAACTTTATTTACACTCTACCGGTTTCGGAAGAACCTTTCCTTCATCAGGAGAATATTGAAATATTTTAGTATATAGGTGAAGGAAAAAAAGTTCTTCCGAAACCGGTAGTGTACATAAAATTAAAGTTGTCTAAAGCAAATTTATGTGTTTTTATTGTAAATTATGACGAGCCACAAAGTTAATGCTTTTTACAATTAGTCAGTAATGTTGCTTACAATTTTGTATGGCAACATTGGGTCTAAATATTCTCTACCTCCACGCAATTAAGCCTGTTCTGGTGAAAAGCTAAGGTAAAAAAGCGTAAAACTATAAAAATCTTAAACAATATTACAATTTGAAACTTTAGCGCAAACCTAAAAAAATGCTATTTTTAAAAGCTTGATTTTACGAAATATTTTTTACTGTTAAGATTGATTAGGGTTAAATTTAACGGTGATTAGCTGACAAGTTAATAATTTTTATAAGTGAGCAGAAATTAATGAATACTTCAGTGAATTATTAACTTCACGAAGGCTAAGAAAACTTGTGATTAGAGTATTCTTAAGTGAATTTACAATGAAGCCTAGTAATTATCAGGTTATAAAATTATAAACGATTAACGCTTCGTATCTTGTTGCGTAGGAAACAACTTCGTTCAAACGTATATAAATAAAAATGTTAATTTTTGTTTTGTTCTTGGTATAACTTAATGAGTAAAACCTCAAATTGTAATATTTAATTATTGAATACAATTTAAGCGATTCCTTAACAAAAAATTGAAACTAAAAATCAGAAAAAGATACGGTCACATCAAGGACATGAAGCCAGGACCCTTTCCTTACCGGGCACGGTCCTAGATGTGGCCGTATCTTTTCCCGATGTTCCTGCTTTAAATTTTCGTCTAGGAATCGCTAATATTATCTTAAATAATTAAAAATGTAAATGTTCGTTTGTTAAAAACCTTAAAGTTCTTCACCGAATATGCACCGAATATTCACCGAATTTATTTTTATTTTTATAAACCTATATTATATAGATGTCATCTGTGATAGGTAAAAACATGCTTTTCTAAAACATCGTAATTTGTTGGACGTAAAAGCAATACGCCGTGTTGTTTCTTTGTCTATACAGACAGACTGAATCAAAGCAATGCGTGGGTACAGCTATAATTAATGTAAGTCTTTAAAGATCGTCTGAAACATTTAAGGTAGGAATTTCATTATTATCAACCAAGGAGTAATAATTATTTTTAACCTAATTTTTTTGTTTTTTTTATATTAAAAAAAACTCCATAATTTCTGAAGTTGTTTTTCACTACATGTTTATTTTTGGACAGTATTTTTTATAATTATAACCTTCATAAAAACAATGGATAATTTTTAATAACATCTATGATACAAATTTTAATTAATATTTATTTTTACTTTTACATTTTTAGTAATAATTTATTAATGCTGAAATAGGCCAAGCAATGATGCGTATAGTGTAATCTGTCAGCCCCATAAGAAGTTCTTCAGATATTATCCTGATACGTTTTCTTTTGGGAGACTATCCGAAAAGATCGAAGAAGAAAGGAATGGACAAGAAGTCAAACGAGTCCAGGAAGTAATTGAATACTTCAAAACACATCGGTTAGGGCATACAAAATAAGTTGAAAATGTAATGTTATATTTTTATTTTAAAGTCGAGACAGCCTCCGTGGTCAAGGGGTAAGGGTCTCGATTAGCAACCCGAAGGTCGTGAGCTTAAATCCCGGCGTGCGCAAGTATTTTTATTTAATTGACTTGTGTTATTTCACAATAAAAAATAACCTACAATAATTATAAGAATTCATTTTTAAATTATTAAAAAAAATTTCGTTTACTGTTACCGGTACATTTTGCGTTCTTCTTATTTGTCTTCTTGTGTTTATTATTTACAATATGTTGTTACTGACTTATATGATTTTAATATTTGAGCTTGAATACACTTGCCAAACACGGGAGCCTTGTATTTATATCGCGAAATTTTTTTTCTTCTTTAATGTACATTGTGTAACACATAGTACATATTTTTTTATATTTATTGTAAAAAAAAACATTTAAAATTGAAAAAAAATGCATTTAAAAAAATAATTTGTCTGCAGTATTTTGAATCCCAAACCCTCCCCAATAGTTCAAAAGCCTGCCGCTCTGTTATTTCGTCAAAATCACAAATATTGTTTTAAAAACACGCGAATCAAAAAGGTTTTTCGGTGCGGTCTGTAGTATAAATCATTATAAGGTTCGTTTTGAGAGATCATTTCCTATTTAGTTCAAAATGGTGTCTCGGAGACACTCTGAGAATATGTTTATTAAGAATTGTATCCAAAACTAGTTGCCTCTGAGGCGTCATAACTCCGCGGTTGTGCCTCACGGAGTCACGTTACATTCTCAAGAAACGTTTATCCTAAATGAAATTTGCGAATGTCGGTCCTCCAAACATAACGACAAAGCGAGCAAAATTATCTATTATTTAATTATTGCGAGAATTCCCGTGGTGAATTATTTGTGTATTATCTAAAACGTTAATTAATTTCTTTCATTTCTTAGTTGGTAGACAAAGAAAAAATCCTTTTCAAGAAAAAACCAGAATCTACAAAGATTTTATTGAACAAATTAAATTTTTTATTTGCTTTTAATGTTAAAAATCTTTAAATTTTTATTTTCGAAATTGGAATTGAAGAGTATAAATCGGTGACCGGATAATTCATCAAAATGATAATTCATCGCATCTATAAAAAGTTATATAAAGTCATGGTAAGTGATGAAACAAAAATTTTATTGGCTGGGTTAAGTAGGTTAGGTTAGGTAAGGTTCAAATTTTTTTTTATCGTTTTTAATGAAATTTTAAAAGTGTGTTGAATTGTTACTGTGTTGAGTTATCATGGAACCGTATAAATCATATAAGGCCAGCGATAAAGTGGTATCAACAGTATAAATTAACAATTTCTTATTTGTGTTTCTTTGGTCTAAATGTCTAAATTCTCAATTTACGAGGTGGATTTGGATACCGCTGCCCCGGAACCATCGATTGGTTAACTAAAACTTCTGCCATAGCTGGTCATCCCAAATGGTTTGCTACGTTTGGTGATGTAGCAGGGGTGCCCGGGTTCATCGGGTGAGGTGTGTTCAGGATGACCCTGCCCACTAGCTGCGTGGCGTGCCAGATAGGAAGAGGCTCTCCAACTGGTCTCTCGACCAATCGCCTTGCACCCCAGTGGGAGTGATATGGTTATATGTCCGTCACTTCTGGACATACTGATCCCTAGATTCCTTCCCAACACATATAACTTTTACCTTCCCAGAACATCCTCCCTCCTTTTCGTAAAAAAGACCCTCGACACACCATCCTAAAAGATGACATAAACCTCCTGTGTGGGGTTAAATCAACTTAAACTAAAACTTGTTTCAATTATTCTGATTTATGTTTATTCTATTTATGTTTCAAATATTCTAAACATCTAATGCATTTTACAAACCATACTGCACACAAATTCTAACAAAATTACAAAATTTTACAATTAATTATAATACGAAATACTCATTTCATATTTTTATACATAATTTTTCAACACATTAATAAGTACTACATTTATTTTTCTATTTTTATATTACTCATTTTTTACTACTATTTTTCTTATTATTTTTATATTACTATTTTTTACTAAACATTTGGTTTATATATAAATTGTTAATTACCTGCCTCAGAACAGACTTTGTCTAGTGAGGAGGGTAATGAAAAAAAAACATCTGTACAGAACCAACTTTAAATAAACGCCCGGGTTGCCGGCACTGAAACTGAAACTGAATTATTTATTTATTAGACTAATGAATGTGTGACGCAGTAATCACGATTTTGGTAACCTTTTGGGTATGTTAGATAATCAGTATCTGGTTGAGTTCAGGAAATGCGTGGCAAGATGTCATTAAACTTAGGCTTAGTGGAATACCAGCAAACGTAATGGTCCCCTTTATTGCACCACCGCCACTTAAAATCTGACCTTGGTACCAAAGAGTCTTAACCCGTAATATGCCGATCAATCCACCGTGGATTTCTGATGTTTGTACCCTTAATGTGCCCATCAATCCAATACGGATTTCTGATGTTTGTACTCGTAATATGCCAATCAATCCACCGTGGATTTCTGATGTTTGTACCCGTAATATGCCAATCAATCCACCGTGGATTTCTGATGTTTGTACCCGTAATATGCCGATCAATCCATCGTGGATCGCCAGTAGTTAACCGCACTTTGCCCGGTTTTATAAAACCTCATTTTGCAAAAACAAGTAAGCTATTAAGAAGATTGTGACAGCCCGCTTACGGTGGGCCATTGGCACAATAAAGAGTTCGCTGCAGGTTAAGGGTTAAGCACATTAAGGCATTCCAAGGGTAAAGCATGTGAAAATAATGAAGGCTTAATACCAAAAGGGAAAAAGCAAATGGGTTGTCAAATTCTCTTCAAAAGAAGTCATACCTACAATTACAAATCTTTTACACTGATTCTTATTCCAAAAAATTAAAAAATACATGTTTTACCATAAAACATATGTTTACAAAATATTTTTTTGTCTATTTCCTCCCCATGGACTGGTCTTAACTGCTGTGAACTAATGCCTTTAAAAAGTTTTTCTTTTGTGAAGTTTCCTCCCCAAGGACTGGAGTCAACCGCGCTGACAAGTAAGCCAAATCCCAATTGGATAGCATTGACATTTATTTCGTGAATTAATTGCTTACAATTTCAGATTAAAGCCTATATATCAGCGGGTGTGTGCGTGATTGCCACCAAACGTTGACATAATGCATTGTCATCGACAACGAGTCCATCTGCCAAGTTTCAGCTTGACCGAATGTCGGGAAGAAGGTATTTATAGAATATTTATTAATAAATCATCCGCGAAAAACTAAATTGAAATTTAAATACGTAGATTTATTTAAAAAAAAAGAAGAAAAACCTTTTTTTTCGTTATTTTTAGGTAAGTTACACGACGGTAAGTACATTAATTTTTTTAAATAGTATAATAATATATAAACACAAATATTATCAATATAATATATAAAAATGAAAGTTTCTTTCCTTATCCATTTCGCTATCCTAAAACAATTCGCTGAACAGTTTAAGCAGTGTTTAAAAAATTGTTTAAATGTTAGAAGCCCTCTGCTCTAGAACGAGACACACAGTCGAATTCATGTTATTATTCAACGGTAACAATTTGAGTTTCATGACACTACATGTCTTCCTCGGGAAACAAAGGAGGCCCGACAAAGACGTGGCTTGATCAAGTGAAATAAATACTTTTTACAATACAGTAATATCATTCACAAGCTCAAGTCCCCGAACAACGCCGGGTATATATCAGCTAGATATATATACATACAAATCTGATATAGTTTTTGTTTTTCCGAGATGGGTCAACTTTATTTGAAGCGTATTTTTATATTATCATAAAAAGTCTTTCAATAAATCCGAATAAATATAAGACATAAATATAAGAAGTTCTGGTAAACATTAAAAAAATAAATCCTTATGGAATTACTTCAATGGGAAAAAAACTCAAGTTTATGTCTAAATATTTCGGTTTTATGGATAAATATAAAAAATATCTGGAATATATAAAGTTTTTTTTTTCCTAAATGGCGTTACACAAAAGAGTAAGCTGTTCGTAGAATCACTAAATACATTTGTTATTTTTAACTATTAGTTCTGTTGATCCAAAAAGTATGTTTCTAATTTTCACATATTTAATAAATCGCAATCATAATTTCTTTTTAAATCAAAATAATTGTATGTAGGTACTTAAATAACTACCTACTTAATTATAAACCAAACGTTTTGTGCAACTTTTTTATTATTTCAAATAAGGAATTATACACCTTATCCAGAGAAACATTACTTTCTCAATAAAGATTCTTTTTCAAACTTTATATAATAAAATTTTGAAAAATGCCAATAAAAAGTCCAAGTTAACATGCAAATACACATTCGAAAAAAAAAAAATTCTGAACCATTAAAACGGCCACCATCTTGAAACGGAAACGGAACGTATAAAAAAAATTTACGGACAAACGAAACGAAAACGTTCCAGTTAATACAGTAGGTATGAGTGAGTACTTCGTTACGCATGGACCGTTTTCAGGAGGTCCTTTAGTAATGAATTTGGGTCTGATATCTATGGAATATGACTGTCATTTCGATTCGTTTGTTTACCACCCAGATGCACTTTTTTGGAGTGATTGTTTTTTTCTGCTTCAAAAATAAAATAAACGAGAATAGAAATAGTACAGAACGCTCTTAAATAATTATTTCTGTCAAACATATAGTATAATCTTTGAAATATTCTTTAAATTGGGTATTTAATTATTATAAAATGACTAAAACTGAGAATTACAGACTAAAAACGACGAATGGTTACTTAATTCACCTATGGTTATCCACTTTAAGCGTGTGAAGGAATTAATCCATTATATCACCTTTAAATCTTTATCTTTTGGAAACACATATCCCCCCTATGTATCACATTCGAACACAAAAACAAGTTGACGGCATTATTATAATATCATAACATAAACTTAAAATTGTCTCAAACGGCGTTGAAAACGTATGTAATCTGACAGTTCTTCGCTTCTAATGGGACCATAATGGGATTATCTTTCAGGTGCTGCCACCTAGCAGCAAAAATATTGCAAAAATAACCCATTTGTGTAATACAAAGCAAAGGTAGGCACTTTTATGTAGTGGTATGTCAATAAAAAAGCACGAGAAAGTGAAAAAAACCGTTGAATCTTACCACGTTCGTTGTAATGGTGTTGGGGCGGTCAACAGGCTTGCTTGGGGGTCTTGAAGTTTGTCGTTACGCCCGTGAGTATATCCACAATGTACGTGGATCCTTTGTGCGAATGAAATGTCAATAAAAGTTTGCAATTTAGTATCCCGGCACAGAGTTCAGGTAAAATTATGTGTTTGCTGCCTTATTGCCCCACAGGGAAGAACTAAAAGAGATTAAATTGTACACTTTGTCCAGTTAACCCAACTTTGGTCATATTACTTTAGGACAAATTGGTTTTTAATTTTTGGTTTTTTATCGCCTTAAGCTTTGTGTTCTATATTTTTTTACAAACATATTTGACGGCCTCAGTGGTCGAAGGGTAAGGCAGTCGACTAGCAAGCCGGAGATCACGGGTAAATTTTATTTATCAATTTGTGTTTTTTCACAATTTACTAATTTAAATGAATATACAGGATGTTAAGGGACATACAAGACTTACTTTAACCACTGATTCTTGACATTATTTTTAGTAAAAATTTTTTATGAAATTTTGGACTCCGGTGACTTAAAAAAAAAAAATTTTTATAAAAAGAAAATCATTAGGAATTGGACAGATAGGGTCGATGTGACGGAAGTGACCACTATCGACTTGTGGAAGAATTTTTTTAAAAATGATTTTGAAAAAAAAAATAATTAAAAAAAAAAAAAAAATTAATGTTTTGTTTCAACGAAAATATTCAGAATTTTTAACGCCCATATACGAGTTTCAGTATTTTTTGAAATAATAACGAATTGTATTAATAGATATTAACAAAAAACTTTGTCAGAAAAAGGGATTTTTGTTTCTCACTTGAGATGTGTTAGTGCACATCAAATATTGAACAAACGCGCAGACAACAGCAAAGAAAGAAAGGAAAGCTTTAATTTGAGCAATAGCGGAAGTTCAGTATTGGCAACGGTACTAAACGTGAACATTCGGCGGTTCAACGCATTGTGATGTAAGTTCAGTTCCAATTTTGAAAATCAAACTTAAACTTAAAACAAGAACGCGTATTGTATTTTAGCATCTCGTCCTTTATATTTATTCAGACAAGGCCACCTGCATGACCACGTGCTCTGATATATTATGAATGACTAATATTTTATTAGAAAATTGTTATGTAGACACATTTTAACAGTATCTTGATAAAAAGCCGTACCCATGGTGGTACCTATATTTTTAAAAATTTTATTATTTCATAAAATCATTTTCACAATTAAATCTTTTAAAATACAAAATTTATATAATATTTATACAAACATACATAGTGAATGGCATAAGAACAAAATAGTGAAAAAATATTTTTTTGTGTTTCTACATTAATGAAGAGAACTAGTTCTTGAGTTTGGTGTAAGAGAAAAAGTAGTATCATATAGTACAGGATGCGATAACATAATAAAATATAAATATGGTTCGAAATTAAGTTACTGCATTTTGTAAATGTTGTTACGCGTGTTCAGTTATTGAAATATAATTTTACTTTTTCTTGAATAATATTAAATCTGTTATTTTTTAAAATTCTTTCGGAAGACTATTAAAATATTTTATCTCTTTGTAAATATAATTTTTGGGTAGAAAATAGAGTACATTTTCATTTATTTTTGTTGTATTTATGTCTTAATGATAATTTAAGTTTTAATTGTTTCAATCTCATCATCTCTGAATACTTGTAATATTGAGTCTTTTTTATAGATGTCTTCAATTTTTGGCAACATTTTGAACAATGTTGCTGTACGGATTGTAGGTTGTTTTTTCAAAATAAGTTTAATATCGAAGTAATATAAATATATCTAGTTAAAATTGCTTCACCACAGTTTGATAATGCCTTTGGAAGGCGAAACAGCTGTCACGTGAAATAATAATTACATATCAGAACTTGTTTATGTGTAAAAAATTTTTTTACAAACTATTATTTAACATAAAAATCTTAAAACAAGGTTACGTTTTATGGGAGACTAAAAAATCAGTTTTTTATCAGTATCACAGACGAAAAGCCAACACTTTTATTCCCTTTTTAGTCAGCAAGTAGTTGGTAGGCGAATAAAATTGTAACGAACTCTTTTCAGCAAGTTACTGCGTAGAAATTACCAAAGTAAACGTATTTATTATTCCAAAGGCAGTATTGCTCAAATAAAAAAAAGTGCCTACCTGTGCTTATACAAAAGGTAGGCTGTATTTTTAATCAACTTGTGCCAGTTTGAAGAGCAGTTTTCAAAGCGCATGGTGGAATAATGGTTGTAATGGTTTTTAGAGAACATGCTTATTTTTACACGAATATTACGAACAAACCCCGTTGTTGAGTTTCGTAGGCACCTCTGGCCTGGATCATAAAACAATTCCATAAGAGGAATAATTTTTTTATTATTATTTTATCAAGTTTAAATTGTTTTCAGTTTGATAATGCCTTTAGAGGGCGAGACAGCTATCATGCGTAGTAATAATTACACAGCAGAACTCATTTATCAATAAACTATATAATTTATTATAATTAAAAAGTAATTTAGTAAACACAACTTTTATTATTTTATACTTGATACCGACCGGGTTTCGCTACAACCGTATCTTCATTAGGGCTATGTACTACTATTATTATAATACTTTTATACATATTATAGTATTATATACTATATCATATTATTAAATACTATATAATAGCGTTGTATACTATAAAATAGTATTATACTGTCTAAGCTACGGTTATAGCGAAACCCAGTCGGCATTAAGGATAAAAAATAAAAGTGGTGTTTACTAAGTTATAGTTTTATTTAAAATTATAATGTCACATCACAAAATATCTGCTTCCTATGAAGAAAAACGCTTTTTTGTAAATTTTATAATAATATTGTTGAATATATAAAAGAAAAATAAAAAAAAAAAGTTAGTCGATTCTCTTGTCAAGAAATCGGCGATCCTTTGAACATAATGTATTCCCCCATCATTAACAACCTGTTTAAAAACTTTGGAAAATTAACCCCTCCAGCCAATTTACATGATGGCTTTGCACGTTTTTTAAACTCACTCGACCACTATGATGGTTCTGAAGAGAACAATATACGAGAAGTGATTTTTAAAGAAGCCTGTTAAACTTATAAAAAATGAATCTAATTAACATAATAATAAAAGGCATTGACAGAATTCTAAGTGTACAGGTAACCAATTACTACCTTATCACAGAGAAACACTCTTATCTTATAATAGTTAAAACATAAGTAAGACGACAAAGTAGTCAAGCTTCAAACCTAACATAATTCTAACAAATAATTATAGGCGATAATTAGTCGCCTGAAATATCAATACAAATTGAAAATATCTCCCGAGTTAAAAATAAATGCCGCCAACGGGAATTAAATCCGAGCCTTTTGATGTCCGGTCAGGTGCTCTGAAACCACTGAGCTATGTCGGCTTATTTCCAACCCGCCAAATGATTCAATATGTACTAGTACCTCAATCAACAATTACCGCCTATTATATTTTTTCCACCTGTACAACTTTATTTTTGTATGAAAGGCTTTGTTAGTGTTAAATTTCTCACTAGATGGCGTCGAGACATATTATATCTTCATTTGTCGGTGAAATATTTTTGACTTGTCAAATATTATTATTTTTTAATGATAAACTAATGTTTATAAGACAAGGTTTAAAGGATAACAAATAATTATAAGCAATAATTAGTCGCCTGAAACATCAGTACAATAATACAATACTATATTCAATACAATAATACAATAATATTTTCAATTTGTTATTTTGTTTTTAACTAATTATTACATTCACTTATTCTATTTCAAAATGCTAATCAAAATTTTTGAGTATTGTAATCCAAAAAGGGGAACATTTTTAAATATTTTATTTTATTTAGTAGATAATATTCAACCTTTATGTTTCGGATAAAGGCGTTTGAATGAGGAAATTAACACGTTAATTATAAACTACACATATTCCTAATGTTTATATTTTTACCTCCTTACTAGTGGGGAGATTTAGATTTTGTGCAGCTGAGAAACATCCATTTACTCTATATTAAGGGTTGGTTATCAATTGTGTAGGGTTTGTAACACGTTTATTAGTAAAGCCCAAATTCATTTATTGGTGAAATATTTTTAACTTTAAAATATTATAATTTTTTAATGATAAAATCTGAATAAAAAGAATCTATATATCGCAGTTTTTCTTCATTTTACTTCAAGTGCTTTAATTATTAACACTTAATAATTGTAATAAAGGGGGGTAGAGTAGTTACTTTTTAAACATAATTGGTTTTTAACAGTGGTTTAGCATCATTACTGAGCCGTACTAATTATTCACATTTGTCCCGATATAAGCTTAGAAACAGTATTCTCTTTTATAAGTCATTTTAAAAACACAACAAAACAGTACAGTTAATTCGGACAAAGCTGCGGTTTAATTCCTTTGACCCCACCTCCCTCCATTTAATATGAGTTAGCAATGTTCCGCAGGAAACCCTTCGGGGTACGTAACATGTACGTCTGTAATTGTGCGAGGGCAAAAAACTAAATTTCTTGTTTTCCCTTAGAGTCTATCCCGCAACTATTTTTCCTCCATATTCTTCTCACGTAACTTTGCTGGGTCCGGTGAACTATAAAGTATTAGCATCCGAATTGCCCCGGGGTTGATATTATTATCTTTCCCGAGTCGATGGCAACGAATTTTTGTGTAAACTGTTGTCAAAATACTTTCTCCTTAAAAACCCCGAGTCAAAACAAACGAGACATGGAATAGTCATGTTCAATTTTCAGCAAAATGTTTATTTAGCACTCGAAAAGCAAGGGAATATCTCGAATTTGCGAATAAGCCACGTATCGCGAAAAAAAATAGTATATCGTCAAGCAAATAAAGCATTTTTAAGGGAAAAGTCTGAAATATCACGTGGAATATTATTAACGGTTTGAAATGAAATGTTTTGATAAGAAAATTGTTAAATTTTTGGAAAACTTTGCGATAAGCTTATATACTCGTACCTAATCTTATTTAAGGTCTGGGAAAACTTATTTTAGACTCACGTTAAACAGTTTTATAAGGCACATCATATCCAAAACAAGTTGAATTTTTCAAAAAATACTTTTTTTTAAGACAAATTAACTTCTAAACAGTTAGGAAAAATGCCTTTTTATATAATACTAGTTGACGCGTACCCGGCTTTACTTTAGGTTTTGGTTGATATCTGGGTCCATTTTTATGATTTGAAAATAAAAAAAACTTTTGCATCTCTGCACTGGTATAAGGTACGCAGTCGAATAAAATCTATAAAAAAATGTTTTTTTAATAGTAACAATGTGGTAAACAGTAGCGAATGATGGAGGCAGGAACTCCCGAGGAAGAGATAGAACGATCTATTGATACATTTTTTTTAAAGTTATCTTTTTCAAGTGAGAACAATATTACTTCTACCTTAAAAATAGAGTCTAGTTTTTGGGCTGTTAATTCGTGGTGGAATTCCATTGTAATAGATTTAAAATTAAACAACTTTTGCACTTTGTTCCAGTTATTTATTTTCACCAGGACCGGTTTCATTCTACTACGGACATTTTCAGACTAGTAGTTGAAATTCTTCATCACTCACTACTGTTTATCACATTGTTACTGTTAAAAAACAATTTTATATAGATTTTATTCGACTCCGTATCTCATTCCAGTGCAGAGATGCATTGAGGCTTCCTTGGGCGTCCCGGACTTCTTCTACCATTCAGACCATTCTCTAAACACTGCTGACACCAATAAAAGCAAACTTATATTTTCAGCGAAATCAGTACAGTAGTTTTTGAGTCTGTACAAACAATGAAACATTAATCCTTTTATAAATATTGATGTAATTTAAAATAAATAAAAACTTGGTCTTTAATAATGGCGAAATCATTCTAAAGCGTCATTTTCATTACATAGAATAACAAACTTTGCTAACACCACAATTTAATGAAATTCATTAACATTTTTCATAAACAATGTATCTTCATTGGGAAACTAAGTATACTAAAACGAATAGGGATAGGAATAGACAAATAACTAGGTACCCATAGGCAAATATAATATTGTAATTAATGTGATAAAAATAATATTTAATGAATGAAAAATTTAACTCTTATTAAATTAATAGTTTGATGTTTATGATGAACATTAAAACTATCCATTCAACTTCAAACATACAATACAAATAAATACATAAATTAAATTAATACTGAGTATTTGTGGGTATTACATTTTTCGAAAACAAAGAAACTTTACTTTCGCTGTTATCTCATATTGCTAGTGTACGTTAACTTGAAAAGAAAATTACCTTATTTTGTAAGAAAATATCATGACTCCAAAGTTTGTCTACGTCCCACATCTTTATAAATAGTATAAAATAAAGTCGCTGTCCGCGTCTGTCTGTTTGTGCGCTTAGTTCTTCTAAATTAAGCAACGGATTTTGATAAGATTATCACTATCATTAAGAAAATTTCTCCCGAAAGGTTTATATTTATAATACTTGCAGACTATAATCATAAAATGGAGAGAAAAGTCGATGTTTTCGAATCAAGTCGAAACATATTTTTTTATGGCGTTTACATTGCTAACGCTGGCTAAACCTTATGAGAAACATACAAATAGTGTACTACGAAATTTGTATATCTTTAAACAGTCTCACAACCTCGGAACTTTACGCCAAACATTTATAAGTCCACGAGCAACGCCGGGTATAAGTCAGCTAGACACTACAGAATTATTTTTCTTATTCATCAAATACCAATCTACCCACTGTCTAGTTTCCCACGTACAAATTAAAACCTTCACTATATGAAAAACGAAAAAAAAGATTTTCCTCATATAATACTAATAGTTCTGTGAACAGTATACCAGTGCTTAAAAGCATTTGTCTAAATATCTCTTATTTTATAAATCAAAACCCAATTTTTCTTTGAATCGTAAGATTTTAAAGTAGATACTAAATACCTACCCACTTAATTACAATTTTTTTGTACAAAGAAACGACACAATCTTCATGATAATTCTAGGCAGGTAAATAGAATAATATTGAAAAATGCAAGTAATAAAGTCTAAATGTACGCAATGATTTCAAATTTGAAATACATTATCTTTACTTAACTATTGAACCGGAAACGGAATAAATACACAAGGAAAAAATGAGTATTGCTGATTAATTATAAATTTCTTCAAATTGTTCGTAATCCGGTTTAAAATGGGATTGCAGGTCGTTTCCCGATGAACTTTTAGTACATTCCTAATGAATCGTAACACGTTTTCATGCACACGTACTTTGATATATAATAAAATATTATGATTTTTATGAACACGTGTGTGATGAAATAGGTTTCCTCCAAAAGAAAATGTATTTAATGAAAGCTAAACCTCAATTACGAAGAAATCATCACACTAGAGACACCTAGCGAATTTTATTGAAATAACTGCAGGAGACTGTAATTGGAAAAAAGAGGCGTTCTAGTAGGATGTGTCTACCCAAATTTATTACTAAAATTAGCCAATCACAGTGGGCTTTTGACAGGACAAAGAAGAAATCTACATTATTTATTAATCTGGGAACGAAGACATCGAGTCGAAGGGTAATGCACTATAAGGTAAACATGTTCTCACGGGGGAAACATTGGTCATAAACTTTCGGTGTAAGAAACGAAGAGAGATTGATACAAATGGAAAAAAAGGATTGATTGAACATGAACTTGCCTGCTAAGACAGGAACAATAGTGACTGAATTATGAAGCGCAATCCCGAAAAGAACAAAAATTAGAGGGAAAATTCCTTATAAGATAAAGAATTAGATAAGGAACGTTGAATGTGAAGTGTGCGTAGGGAGTACGGTAATGGACTGATTATATTCCCAGAAAAATAAACGAATTTAAGCACAGCTAGAAAAACACATCTAACCTTACGACGAACTCTATGAAAACAATTAAAGGATGCTGATCCAGCCCTGCAACTGCAGAGAATAAAGACAGGAAATTTGGAGGCGTCACCGAGATATGACTATGTCGTATGAATAAGTGACCAGATTTAAATAATCAAAAGTAGTGGGAGATATGTTCAAACTTACGAGTTGATTGGTGACCTAATTGCCTGAAGGGTGAAATCGACTTAAGTCATTTTGGTATTGAAGACAGTATAAAAGCAAGCGCACGAGAGGATTCGAGACAGTTTTTCGGGAATTTTGTGAGGGTTGAAAGGACGGGAAGTGCGAATTACGCGTGTGTGTACGTCGAGACAGGTAATTACTAAGTCCCTGGACTTAGAGGTTTTTGTGAAAAGTAAAAGTATTAAATTCAGTTTTAAGTCTCTTTGAAAAAAAATCCCATCAGTGAAATTTGAACAAGTCAGTTTAAATTAATTACAGTGTTAATAAAATGAGTTATATTCAGTGATTTTCAATAAAAGTTAAATTCAGTTTTCTAAATCCTCTTTGAAAATCCCATCAGTGAAATCTTATAATAAAATAGAGTCTAAACTCAGTGTTTAAGAGTGTTAAAGTGGAAAGTGCAAAAAGGTGTTTAGTAAATTATTTAAATTCTAAACTATTTATTTCATTCAAAGTGAAAATCATTTAAATTCAATTTAAGTGTTTTATCGGATATCTAAAGTGAACGTGATCGCGTATTGATATTTAAAGATAGATTATAATTTAGTATCAATTTTGTAAAAAAAAAAATATATTAATAGTAAATACTTACATCTTAGCTTAAAAGGAAACACAATTTAGACAGTTCGAAAAGTAAAATCAATGATTAGATTTGATTAAATTTAATCCCTTGTGATTTTATTGTTCAGTTAAAATAAGTACGTAGAGAATTCGGAAGGATTAAAAAAAAAAGTGAAAATGATAAAAATAAATATTGTTTCTTTGTTAAAAAAGTATAAATGAAATAAATTTGAAAATAAAGGATTCATCGGATACTTTAAAGTTAAGTTTAAAATTAAAATAAACGTTACCTCTTTGTCTTAAAAAATGAACTGAGCGAGTATTTCTTAGAAGGCGATACTTTTGCCAAGCGCTGTGAAGTTATTATTTCAGCATTTGTAATTTTAGCTGTATATTTGTGTAAGCTGTCTGTAGAATTCCTATCTGTAATAGATTTTCTGTGAATAGAGGATAACAAACTACTAAGAAGGATTAAAGAGGCACCCACTGAAGTTTTAAGTTTTTATACTGTAAACAAATCATCAACAACAGAAAACTCACGGGCCATCTATAAAGCCCTGTGTCAATACGATATTAACTAAATTCGTCATATATGCTCAGTTGGGGATATTTACGAGCACGGCAAAAGATTGATTGATGAACAAATTTTAGCGCCGCCTTCATAGTATCAGATAAGCTTCGGTTAATCGTTAATTTCTGGCGAATTAATGCATTAAGAATTCGTATACGCGGCAAGTTGAATCCGTTTGGGCCAATGACGCTTTATTGCTATGTGCTTGCAGAAACGAAAAGTTGTCACAAAACAAGCATTGAATAACGACTTTACTAATTAACTCCCCTTCGTCAAAAAATAAAAGCGGACTGCCAATGCATATTTAGGATTGTGTTTCAATTCAACATTGTCAATTTATTAATATTTTAACGTAACTGTGGGACGTTTTACATTTCGTAATGTCAATTTATAGATAATACCTCCAGTGTTGCTAGCGTATGTCGATTTATGATGCGTTATCAATATCGGTCTGGGAATCAACAGCGCGACCGTGATCGGTAACTCGAAATAAAATCATAGGTAATTACGCATATAGATCTGTTATTGTAAAGTTTTTCACTGTGCTACGGGCCAAAGTTTGAGAATATGACGTCACATTTTAAGTGTTAAAAATAATAGCGTCGGAGAGGAAGCTTGACTGGCAGTCGCCGGGTTGATAATCTCAGCGGTAACGAATTTAGTTACCCCCTTTTAGATAAGAGTTAAGCTTGGTGAAAAGTCTGCGCTCTTAGCCTTAAGGCTTAGAGAACTTCTTTAAAAATAACGAATTGAAATTTAGCGGTTTTTGCCAAAAAAAAAACAAAACTTTTGTGGAGATTTTTGTCCCTCTTAAAGTTTTAAATTTTCTTCTACATTGGCGCTTTAAAAAAAAGACCTAATTAATTTTGGAGAAAAAAGTAAAATACCAAAGAATACATTTTTTGTATTTCTTAACAACAAAGTAAATCTAAAAGTTAACATAGTTTGTTTTGATTATACTTGTATTACTTGGATATAATACAGTTTGTCTCCTGACTTCAATCAGGCTGCAATATTATATCATTTGCGTGTCTCACTGTGTCCCAGATCCTTTTTTTTGTGAATGTTTTGAATATATTTGTAAGTTTTATTTGTAGGAGAGTGGTAATCTGTTGATAAGTATTATACCGATGTACCTTGAATACCCTTCTAAGAATGAGTTAATGATTAATTAAATCTAAAGTGGTGGTGTTTGAAAGAGAGTATACGAAAACTATGTGCAATATAGTTATGAAAGAGGAATACTTGGAGCAGGTGGATGAGTTTGTTTAGGAAATATGTTTACGAGAGATGGGAAGGCTGACTGAGATTTTAAAAAAGTGCAGGTAACTCCATTAATGGAGGACTGGACGCAGTTGGCGCTAAGAAAAAACTGTGCAAAGACGCAAAACTAGCATCTGCAATGAAGTGCTGGTACCTACTCTGATGTATGGAAGTGAGGCATGGAACTGACAGAGAAATAATGAAAGTAGACTAAATGCTGTAGAAATGAGATCTCCGAGGCGTACGTAAGATAAAACCATGTATGATCGTGTGAGAAATTTGGAGATCCGCAAAGTGTGCAAGGGTGATGTAAGCATAATGAGTGAGATTAAGAAAGGCACGCTTAGATGGTTTGAGTATGTAGAGCGAATGAGCGACGAAAGGAATGTAACAAGAACTTATGACGCAAATGTGAATGATAAACATGCTTTATTGTAAAACGGCGCCATCTGTTGGACGTAAAAGCAACAAGCGCTATTTTTTTATCTATTTGCACAGACAGACTGAGTCACAGCGGGGTACAGCTAGTTTAGAATACAAAACTAGGAAAATTTGGTCAAAGCAAGTTCCGAGTGATACCTTAAGTAGTATTTTCAAGATGGCTTTTTGCGTTGTAATTAGAGAATTGAAAGTAGCTTTGTTTGCTCTTTCCCATCCAATTTGTCCATATTCTAATAATGATTGAGATATGGCCGTGTACATTATAATGAGTTTTCTTTTTCCAAGAGCAATATATTTTATGGTATTTGGATTGTGGGGTGTGAGGTATTGATTTGAATGATTTATATGTAAGGATTGTTTGTTTGAATGATTTATATGTCAGGTACAGTATTTCGAACACCCCGCGATTGTTTTTTTTATAAAAATATGCTCAAGTAATAGTTATATATTAGTGTCAGTAGAGCGGAATTTATTATTTTAATTCACATTAAAAATAATTTAATTAGTATCATTTTGTCCAAAACAAAACAACAACAAAAAAAAAACAACGAAACAAAACAAAACAAAACGAAACAAAACGAAACAAACTGAAACAAACCGAAACAACAAGTAACAAAACGAAACAAACCGAAACAAACCGAAACAAAAAGAAATAAAACGAAACAAAATCGAAACAATACGAACAAAACAAAACAAACAAATAATAGTTAGATTCTAACGAAACAAAACGAGACAAAACAACGAAACAAACCGAAACAAAATGAAAAAAACCGAAACAAACCGAAACGAAACGAAAGAAGGCCATCACTAACTGTATTCCATTAAGACTGATTTTCATTACAGACGAAATTTTACCCATATTTTATTAGTTTTATCATTACTCTTGTAAATAATTAGCATTATTGATTATTAGTTTCAGGAGAAATATTTATTTTTTACGAAGAACATTACTATTGATAAACTAATTGTTCTACCTTAAAATTATATTTATTATTAAGAAATAATGAATTTTAAATAAATACGAGTGAAAATAAGAGAGAGACAATTGCGGAAAATAATATTGAAGAATGAGCACATGTCGCTATCAGAAATTTTGTTTGAATTTGTAAAATTTGAGTCCATTTTTAAAGAAATGATTCATTGTAAGAATAATAATCAAAGAAGGTAATTAGGTTTTAACTAGCCGACGATTACCCGGCGTTGCTCGACTTTTCTCTACTGTCCATAAATATAACTATATTGCACATAGTTTTCGTATACTCTCTTTCAAACACCACCACTTTAGATTTAATTAATCATTAACTCATTCTTAGAAGGGTATTCAAGGTACATCGGTATAATACTTATCAACAGATTACCACTCTCCTACAAATAAAACTTACAAATATATTCAAAACATTCACAAAAAAAAGGATCTGGGACACAGTGAGACACGCAAATGATATAATATTGCAGCCTGATTGAAGTCAGGAGACAAACTGTATTATATCCAAGTAATACAAGTATAATCAAAACAAACTATGTTAACTTTTAGATTTACTTTGTTGTTAAGAAATACAAAAAATGTATTCTTTGGTATTTTACTTTTTTCTCCAAAATTAATTAGGTCTTTTTTTTAAAGCGCCAATGTAGAAGAAAATTTAAAACTTTAAGAGGGACAAAAATCTCCACAAAAGTTTTGTTTTTTTTTTGGCAAAAACCGCTAAATTTCAATTCGTTATTTTTAAAGAAGTTCTCTAAGCCTTAAGGCTAAGAGCGCAGACTTTTCACCAAGCTTAACTCTTATCTAAAAGGGGGTAACTAAATTCGTTACCGCTGAGATTATCAACCCGGCGACTGCCAGTCAAGCTTCCTCTCCGACGCTATTATTTTTAACACTTAAAATGTGACGTCATATTCTCAAACTTTGGCCCGTAGCACAGTGAAAAACTTTACAATAACAGATCTATATGCGTAATTACCTATGATTTTATTTCGAGTTACCGATCACGGTCGCGCTGTTGATTCCCAGACCGATATTGATAACGCATCATAAATCGACATACGCTAGCAACACTGGAGGTATTATCTATAAATTGACATTACGAAATGTAAAACGTCCCACAGTTACGTTAAAATATTAATAAATTGACAATGTTGAATTGAAACACAATCCTAAATATGCATTGGCAGTCCGCTTTTATTTTTTGACGAAGGGGAGTTAATTAGTAAAGTCGTTATTCAATGCTTGTTTTGTGACAACTTTTCGTTTCTGCAAGCACATAGCAATAAAGCGTCATTGGCCCAAACGGATTCAACTTGCCGCGTATACGAATTCTTAATGCATTAATTCGCCAGAAATTAACGATTAACCGAAGCTTATCTGATACTATGAAGGCGGCGCTAAAATTTGTTCATCAATCAATCTTTTGCCGTGCTCGTAAATATCCCCAACTGAGCATATATGACGAATTTAGTTAATATCGTATTGACACAGGGCTTTATAGATGGCCCGTGAGTTTTCTGTTGTTGATGATTTGTTTACAGTATAAAAACTTAAAACTTCAGTGGGTGCCTCTTTAATCCTTCTTAGTAGTTTGTTATCCTCTATTCACAGAAAATCTATTACAGATAGGAATTCTACAGACAGCTTACACAAATATACAGCTAAAATTACAAATGCTGAAATAATAACTTCACAGCGCTTGGCAAAAGTATCGCCTTCTAAGAAATACTCGCTCAGTTCATTGTCACAGTGCTACCAATGGAATAAGACTCTCAGATTTCTCAGAATTTTGAGCTTTGCGAGGTTTCGTGAAGTTCAAAAGCTTGACATTCCACACAAACAACTTAGACTGTTCCCTATATATGAGCTTGCTATTATGAGGATCATCGTCAATGGTTTGTAGATGAAATTGGTCGAATCTATTAAAATTGGTAATTAAATTGTGGTGACAATTTGTGATACTTCCTTGAAGCGGTATTTGGCTAGAAGAGTTTTTTTTAATCCAGTCTGATTGCGATTTCAACTTCTGTTATGCCATGTTCCTAGCTCAATTTGTAGAAGAAAATTCATAAATTTAATTCATCTAGGATTGATTCGTCAAAGAGTATTCTGATTCACTTTAAAGAGGAATTATTTATGACCCAGACGCGAAATTACATTATAGAAATTATAGTCCTCGCTAGTCCTAGCGAAAATGAAAACCTAAGTCAGTGATTTAAACGAACTGTTGGAACGTGCATTGGTGGTGTTGCAAAGATAAGATATCTGGTGCGAGAAAACTTTCAATGTCTTTAATTAGGATGCATTTCATAAAAAATAGACAAATTAATCAGGCCAAAGAGTAAATGGATTATTATATAGTAAATGCTTGTACTGTCTAAGCATATTTGGCTGAATATGAGCCCGCTTCCCACTCAGTTCTCAATAGTTGGTATACTTGACTTGAACGTTAAACGTCTGTACATTCGTCAAATTGAATCAAGCCTTTTTAATTACAGTCGTAATGCTGATTACTCCGTTATCTTGTAGTCAGATTTAAAAACAAATTCGAGGCTTTGAAATATTCTTGATAACTGGAATATTATTTGGTAAATAACTGAAGTTGTAATGTATTAGATTGCATCAAACTAACGTAGCAAGTAGGGAGATGAAATAATATGTATCTAATGTGCCTACGTGGTCGAGAAATAAGGATCTCGACTAGCAAGCCAGATGTCGCGGGCTTTTATTTCAATTTTATTTGATTTAATTGAAATTTATTTTAAATAATATATGCGACACGTTCTAGGGTGGAAGATACTCTCAGTATCGCTTTGCTGTAAAACCACCATTTAGAAATGAAACGTTGCTTTAAATGACTTTGACCGTGTTTGATGACAAGATCTGAGTAGCCAGATACACCATCATCTTCCCCTCCTCATTACCTTCCGCCTCACAACATACCCAATCGGGGAAGCCATAGTATGGCTCTAGACGGCTCGACGGACGCTTATGCGGTTTCACATAAAAAATAGACAATAATAAGACTCAAATATAAATACCTCAAAACAAGCTACACCTATTGAGGAAAATAAAATAATTTTTCGAATTATCGTTGAACTTATGTTAGTTACATCGTAAGAATCAATATTTCAATGAGCGCTGATTTATCAGCACTGAAGCTGAAAAGCAGGTAAGACGGATTTAGTTGAGGCATTATGCCATTAAAGATTTCCATTTTCGAGGTATTTTTACAGTTGAACTGACACTAAAACTGATCTATTACAGTCCCAACTGAATGCTCTCAGGCCGACTGAAATGGTAAAAGGGATGAGATAGGGGGTGGCTCGAAGTTTCATTAATGCATCAACGCGTTTTAAAAGAAATTTGTACATTTCATAATATCAGAAATATTACTTGCGTCACTAAAATAATATTTTTTATTTTTTTTAAATAAATATCTAGTTAACACCCTTCGCGATGTTCTTTCATTGACAAACTGAATATCCACCATTAAACGTAGCAAACCGAGAGAAGTGGCCGGGTTCATAGGGTGAGGTTTGTGTAGGTCTTAGAAACTCATGCGTTTGCCCGCCTACTAAATCAGGGAAAAAACGTTGAGGGAGACTTTTTACTTTACTGATCATTAATTTTCAAAAAAGAAAAAAATATCAGAATAAAAAAAAAAATTTTAGAACTTTTTTGATTATGATTATTTCGGGTATGCCCGAAGGAAGTAAATGAAATATAGTAAAATACTAAAGTACTCTAAATCAATGCCTCTGATCTTCGTAGTCGTACATAACACAGCCTTTACCCGTTCAGCATCCAGAGAGCCTGTTCATAATAGGGTATTGGAAGTTAGATAGTAAGGAGACTGACCGCTAACCGTGGGCGGCCGACAATGTTCCCAGCCGCGGTTAACGACGTGGTCCTCTGAGGAATTTCCCTCTGACGCAAGTGGTCCCCTAAGTGGAGCTTAAATAGGATATGTTAAGCTTACTAACTGATACTTAATCCTTATTATTTAAGAATAAGTCTTTACAAATAGGTTGTCTTTCGTTAGCATGCTTCCGCAATAAATATATCGATATATAAAAAAGAAATAACTGCCTCAGATTTTAACATTATTTGATATTAGTTGTGTTATCAGTAATTTTTCTACTATTTTTAACGTGAAGTGTTCAAAATATCATAAAAAAGTATCAAAATTCTGCCTTGAGGGGTGGGAAAAAGGGGATAGGGGTGACACCGTCCGTTTGTTTTGAAGGTTAAGTGTGCAAAGTTTCATCGATTACGGAATAAAACTGAAGGATTTTTATAAAAAAATAAATTATAGCCATGCTGCCATGCGCCATATATTCTTTATGTATTGATAGTCCCCGTTGTTGCCAGGGCTTTAAACATAGTTTTTTTTTAAATCAGATAGATGTTGACAGTAATTTTTCTTTTATTTTGAACGTAATGTGTGCATAATTTCATCAATCTCGGAATAAAACTGTAGATTTGTCAAAGAAAAATAGCCATGCTTCCCGACCGCCCGCCCGCCCGCAACATAAACTCTATCATTATTATAAGAAGATGTACTTGTAGGTAACTCGTTTTGAAAATAATATATTTCTAGGAATCTTTAAATTAAAATGTTTAAATGACCTTGGAAACCTGACCTTGTAAAACGCTTTAGAAGGTTCATTTTGTTTAATTTTTTTATTTGATAATTTTATATCATTATTTAACTTTACGTAATCTACGAGTATTTAATATTTAACTCCTTAAAATTATTTTTTTCTCGTTTCTTTGATGTTTTTCTACAAATTTGTTATTTTATTTTTTTTTAGCCATAAAATTTTTGTTTTGGTTATCTTTTTTATATTTACTTCGTAAATCGAGTATCTTCCATTTATATGGGTAATTATTATTAACAAAATCAAAATATTTTTTGCCTCGTTATCCTTCTGAATATTTTATTTATTTATTTTAATATCAACGGTATAAAATATACCATATACAGTAAATTATAAAATGTGACATCAGAAAATATACAATTAACAGAAACTCCAGATGGATATAAAAATTAGAGATACAAGTACATGAAAAACTTATAGGTAGACTAGGTTAGATTAGTATTGATTGAAATATATGATAGTATAGAATCTATACTCTATATCTATATCTATACTAAGGCTGCCCAACCCCAGGCCCGCGGGCCACAATGTGGCCCGCGAACGAATTATAAGTGGCCCGCGTAACATTTTCAAAAAACCCGCCAATCCGCCAATTTGAAAAAGTGTCGCGAGCCCGCGGTAAAACAAACAATGCAGCTTGCGCGCGGTCACCCCAGTGTTGCCAACGACGGCGATTTATCGCTATTTAGGCTACTCAGAACGAGAATCAGCGACGAAAAAATCTAACCTGTTGAATTTACTTTTGAAACAAAAATACACGGGTTTTCGACATAATATTTTTTGCTTCGAAATGGAATCCTGTAGCCACCCCCCCCCCCCATGGAATTCGAAAAATTGCTGTGGGGTATCACATATGATGTTCGGGAATTTTTTCTCAGCGAAGTTCCGTAACAACCCCCCTCCCCCATGGATTTCAAATATTTTGAGGGGAGCACTCATTTAGATTTTTTTTTGTGGGGAATTATGTTTTATAGAAATTCTCTAACAACCCCCCCCCCCCCATGGAAATAGGAACTGTCAGGTATTCAGTGGCCCGCCAGTGATTCAAAATCGTCAATTTGGCCCAACTGCTAAAAAGGTTGGGCAGCCTTGGTATAGATACATGATATAATATATTACAATAGCTAAAATGTATGCATTTATTTTCAAGTTTTGGTTGAAAGTAGGTAAGTGCCAATCAAGCTGTTGGTTCACCTTATTGACCCAAGTTACCTCAGTAGCCCCAGGCAGTTCATTTTATATACATATTTATTTGACTTTTTACGTAAGTATGAGTAGACTTACATTTTATTGGTCATGATTTAAAAGATATGATATTAAAGCCTTTTTGTAACTAGCTTCTGTGCAGTTAAACAGATCCATTACATCTGCGTACCTATAACCTATTTCATGTAATCTAGGTACAAGCGGGTGTTTGAAATGTTCAGTCTTAGAATTGTTACAATTAAAGAGGGTTTTAGAACGAGTAGCTCTTATGGGTACATGAAATTCAATGAGGTTAATTAAATCAAGGCTGTCTACACTACCATTTACAATTTTATACATAAATATTAAGTAGGATGTAATTCTTCGATCTGAGAGTTTTAATAAATTTAATTTTTTCACCAAGTAATTATAGTTTATACTTTCAATGGGAATCTATAAACTATAATTACTTTAATTTGTGTTGAATTTTTTCTATTGAATCTGAATGTATTTTATAATGGGAAGACCAGATCGAGGAGTTATATTCGACTTGACTTTGAACTAAAGATGTATACAAAATTTTCAAGGTTGAAATATTTCTGAAGCCTCTGGAGTTTCGAAGAATGAATCCAAGCATTTTCATTCCCTTATTGTTAATTGAGTTTATGTGAGATATAAAGTTTAATTTAGAGTCGGAAATGATGCCCAGGTGATTAATTTCTTCGACAAAGGTAAGGGTTGACTTATTAAGTTCATATGAATAAATTATAATTTTCACAAATAATATTAAATTTTTTGTTAATAAATTAAAAATATAAATTTCTTACTGACGTTTTGAAAATACTCGTATTTAGAAAAGAATTGTAACTAGTTAATAATAAAATCATGAAGAAATGTCGGTACACGTCATATTAACTTATTGACAGTGATCTATCAAAATTTGTTCGTAAACCTCGGACCGAAAATATATGATACAATCTCTTTAAATTTGAAATGTAAAGAGATAAATGTGCGAATTGTCATCGTTAGAACGAAAACCAGATACATGTATAACAGTTTTGGGAAGGACAGAATCAGAAGAAAAAAAACAGAATTTATTACGACGTGGTTTTCCCTTTGCTTTCACTTATTTTCTGTAGTCATTTTTTCCTGATTTTTTTTTTCTATCTTAAACAGCAAACCTTTACAATCTAATTTATTCAAAATGCCAACTTATTTTGTTCAAATTTTTGAAGGATGTTTAAATAAATTAATAATGTGAAGATACGTAACACACACGAGACGTGACCCACTGGACATATGGCTAAACTTTTCAAAAGCGGTGCTACATTCTTTGTTCAATTGGTATAAACATAACGACGAGTTTATTTTTATTTTTGTAACGTTATTGGATAAATGTGTTAATTTTTCAAGTTTACTAACATTCGATAGTGATATATTTTTCTTTTGAAAGGCAATGATCTCCGGAGGCAAATATTTTTTATAAATAAATACTTTCAGCATCTCAAATCCTTTTTAAATTTTTATTTTATACTAGCTGTACCCCTCCACGCGTTGCTGTAGTTCAATCTGTCTGTGCAGATAGAAAAAAAAACAATAATGCATGTTGTTTTTACGTTCAACAGATTGCGAAATTTCTTCAATAAATCATTTGGTCCAAAAAAAAACAACATTTTACCAAAAATGACATGTATAAAACATGATATATAAAACACACGCCTCTTTGAATGAAACGTTGTGTCAAAATTTCAAACATTTGGAGATTTAAGATTTTTAAGAAATTAATTTATTACATTTTACATGGATAGATTTTTTACAAATGAACACAAAACATTCCCGAGTTACGAATAACCTGAAAATATTCGGAAATCTTCTACTACCAATAAGCAGAAAATACTGCTGATGTTGTGATGTAGGATCTAGCCAGTAGAGGTGAGACATATTTATCGTAACCAGTAAAGTACCGGGTATTTTCATGCGATACTTTTTACTTGTGACAAATCTCCAAAATACCTGGTTCCAAGTACTCACAAGTATTTTACACTGGGACTATTTTTAATAGGTACTTTTACCAGGTATTTTTGATGGGTATTCCTGATGGGTATTTTCTATTTTTGATGGGTACTTGTTATGGGTATTGTGGATTTTGAAAAATTATTGTGGAGAATGACATATGAATTTTTGTTTGTGGGGAAAATTTTTTCACAGAAGTTCTGTAACAACCCACATGGATTTGAAATATTTTGTGCCACTGTGATGTGATTTTTCACGGTTCTACGCTAGCTTATTATATTATAATTTATTTTTTTTGTGCAAATAACCATTCTTAAATTAATTCTGTGTAGGTGTATATTGTAATGTTCTTGAATCAAATGCATTCAATAAATAAGCTTAATAATAAAATATTAGATCGTTAGACTTTCCACATATCAATTTTTATTTTTTAGCGCACTTAAAATGGAAGTAAGAACTATTCATTTTGCTCTTGCAGTTTGCTTTATTATAATCTATCCGGGCTCTTCAAACTTTAGCTCTGGATAACCGTACCACCGCCTACCCATTCCAAAAGGAAAGATTTAAAATTAAAAAAAAACTCTTGAATACTTGCAGTGTTCAAATAAGTACAGAAACTTCTTTTCATCCAACCAAAGTTTGCCGACGACGTAATTCAGAACTCAAACAATTTTTCCAGCAAAGTTTCTAGTACCCTGAAAGAAATATGTAGTTTCCAAACTCACACTAGCTGCTTGAGAAAGCGGTCTTCCGGTAGTAATGTTGCGGTAGACCGCACAGTTTAGTGTACATGTTGTCAGCAATTACATACAATATGATATAAATCAATACGAATAATGGGAACCCACTAAGGCGCAGCCTGTGTGTGGGTAATATGTTTAAGTTATTATATTATTGTACCTAGAAATAAAATAAACTGTGGGCATATAAAACAAAAACAAGATTGCATTTTGTCTAAGCGGTTTGTATAAAAAGTGTATACAGTTGTGTATAGTGAAGTTATAAGTGTTTAGTGTGTCGTGATCTAGTAAAGCACCCCAATATATTGCTAATTATTCAGAAGATGGTCACCCGTTATAAAATGACAACACCGGCCGCTCGAGTCACCGAGGGTCCCAGCGGAGGGAGTCGCTATATGCACAGCGACTAGTCGACAGGGGGCGTGGCCAACATATCCGAGCATACCCGAGCTGTTCCGAGTTGCAAAATCAGTGAAACGAAACGTCAGAAATGGCGTTGTAATAATATAATGTAAACAAACCTTTTTAGAACTACGCTAGGTTTGTGTAACATGGTTTGTGATTCAAAAGAAAGTGTCCCCTTAATACCGCCTGCTCGCGTCAAGGCAAGAAAAACATCCCAGTTTTCAATTAGTTTAGCGGCTACGCTAGGTTTGTGTAACATGGTTTGTGATTCAAAAGAAAGTGTCCCCTTAATACCGCCTGCTCGCGTCAAGGCAAGAAAAACATCCCAGTTTTCAATTAGTTTAGCGGCTACGCTAGGTTTGTGTAACATGGTTTGTGATTCAAAAGAAAGTGTCCCTTTTATACCTATACTTCACTTCGGGTATGCTCGGATATGTTGGCCACGCCCCCTGTCGATTAGTCGCTGTGCATATAGCGACTCCTCCCAGCGGACACGCCGGTGACCGAAGCGCCATTCTGTTCTTGAGCGTCGTATAACCGACACGTTGTTATCCATTCAAATCACTTTCACTCTAAAATGTTATTCGTAACCTTCTGATTAATAAATTGTTAAACGCGGAAGTTTCTTTCATTACTCCGAATCAATGACCCCGCAGCACCGAGCAAGTATCCTGGCGAACCACGACTCCTGCAACATGAAACTTCCACAAGTGTAATATATCGTGAATATTTTATGAGAAACATAAATTGATACAAATTAAATAAAAAAGTTACAACTGCTGTATCGAAAAGCCATAATTTTAACTCTTTTAAATATTGAGGAAGTTTAGTAATCACTTGAATATTTTTCGGTAAAAGATTGAAAGTAGGTATGAGGTCCAATGAAACTGCAGTGTGTTTGCATTTGTTTTGTGTTTGTTTGGGGAGTATAAAATACATTATTATTTCTAATGTTGATTCTGTTTTCAATTATTTCGAATTTATTTTTGTTTTTAAATATGTATTTCATAGTTTGAAAAATAAATAGTTTACGGAGACAGAATAATTTAGATTCTTTGTAAAACTCATCTGTTGAAAATGTTCTTTTCCGACTATACATAACTTTGATGATATAATTTTGAGTTATTTGTAAAGGTTTTATATGTGCATAAAGCGCACCACCCCATCCTATTATTTCGTATGAGTGAAGATTGCACCAAAGAAAAATAAATAAGTTTTGTGTTTATGTTCCGGGAGACCGCACGCTTTATGTGTTGGGAACTAGACAATATTATTATTTTTTTTTATTAAATGGTGAAAATATATAAGAATGGTGCCGTTGATTATTCGTGGCGAGCGTTACTCATACTCGTAGACCAAGGGTAGGTTGTGACTTTTCAGATATTGATTATCATTGCTCATCACACCATAGCAGCACAAAGGAAAAGGCGCTAAAAGAAAATCACAAAAAAGAATATAAATTTGTCAAAAAGGAAAAATTTATACGTGTAAATATTATATATTTTTAAATTACATTTATTTGAATTTCGATCTTGTTTTCATGAATAAATTAATAAATAAATGATTGAAATGGAATCTTAGAAGTAAAAATTAACCCTCTTCTAGTAAATAAAAAAAGAGGCAACTATAATTTATAAAAATTCATAAATTCCATAAATCAATGTTGGCAAATACAGCACTAGTTAGGGCAGTTTAAAACTAAAACATTCTTATATGAAAAATGGTTAATTTATACAAAATCTGATCAAATTATCAATTTTCCTTTTAAAAATGGATAATTTGACTAGAGATCGGCCTAGAGGCCTATAACAAATGATTTGAAACATTTCAGAACAAACTATCAGTAAAACACGAATATGTTAAGAGGAAGTCGGAACACGTGTTCTTCAAAATGATAATAGTTTCGCATTTGATCTATTATATTTATTCACCTACATTTCAGCACCTGCGCGAAAACGTGTTCATATATATTCTGAATGACTAATATTTTATTGAAAAATGATTATGCCGTCTCACTTTTAACAGTATCTTGATAAAAAAAAGCCGTATTCAATTTTCTCCGTGCATCATCCGTGTAAGTGGCTCATCAGGGAGCGCACTGAAACAAATTTGATTTATCTTACAGATGGGATGCAAAATGCATGATGCATGAGCGTGATACATTCTGATACAGTCCATTACTCTCAGCGACACACAATATTAGATTATGTTAAATTTTGCGCATTGTTTCTTCATGGTATCAGAATATTCCACAATCATTTTTCGGCAAGCTTCTAAAATTTAGTTCACAATTATATTTATAAAATGGGGTATTACCATATTACATATTTGTTGCAATTTTTTGAGATATAGTTTTAAGTTCTAAGGTTCTTTGGCCGTATTTATTTTGATATCTGAGAATTGTCCATCGTTTATAGTTATTTTCAGCAAGTTCTCCATTTTGTTAAATAGATTGATAGAATTGTTATAAACCTAATGTAAGTCAAAATATAATTTCGGCGTTTTGTACGACAAGAAATCGACAAAAATTCTTCATTACAAAGTGATTTAAATATTTGACATAGGCCCTTCTAGCTTTAAGCGACATAAATAAATTTGGTCTTAAGTTGAACCCTTTGAATGTAATTAATTTTAAAATTGATTAAATTTTTTTACAATTTACCGTAATACTGGAAATTCGCAATGTTAATTAATGTAAATTATTATTTTTTTTTGGTAAACATTTGTCTTAAACATTAGTTTACCAAAAAAAAAAAAATAATAATATTTGACAAGTTCAAGTATTTCACCTAAAAATGTAGACAATTTGTCTCGACGCCATCTAGTGAGAGAGTTAGCACTTACAATGCCTTTCTCATATAAAATAAAGTTGGTTGTTTTCAGGTGAAAAAATGTAACAAGCAGTAATTGTTGAATGAAACACTAGTATATATTGAATTATTTCGCGGATAAGAGATAAGCCGCCATATCTCAGTGGTCAGAGCTGTCGACCGGAAATCGAAGGGACACGGGTTCGAGTCCCGTTGGCGTCATGTATCTTTTATCAGGAGATTTCTCAATGTGGATGAGTGTTTCAGGCGAATAATTATTGCTTGTAAAATAATTGTTAATTAATGTAATTTTAGATTTAGAAAATTTTTACTGTCAATAAAAAACGCTGTGATTGAAACGTCAAATAAAAACTGACTTAATAAAATTGTGAATGAAAAAATGCATAAGATGTTTACATTGCTTATCCAGTTAAAGGGCTGCTTTTCTGTTGAATAAACTTATAATAATAATAATTAGAATATTTCATAAAAAAAAATACTATTTTAGAAACTAGATAAAATGACCTTTTCGATTTTTGTATTTGAAATAAACTTTAATATTTAAAAACGGCAATATTTTAATTTTAAACACAAAAAACGTTGAAAAAATAGGTTTAAATATTCAATCAAAACGTCGAAAATATTCACACAGTTCTATTATTTAAAGAATTTGCAAGTAAATTATCACTTCACTTTTTATCTAGTTCATAGATTTAAAAATTATAATAATAATTCTCAGAGCATAGCCAAAAAATAACACATTTTGAGTTAATTTTGGAACAATAATTTTTTTTAATTTTTAAGGTTTAAATAAAACTTTCACATAATAGCAAATTGGTCATTAGAATATAAATTATTTAAGAAAACATGCTTCAATCTCACATTACAAATCAAAAATCAAAGCTGTCATTTGCCCGTGAAAAAAATGCGTATTGCGCATCAGGCGAAAGCGTGTTTCTGCCTGAGGGCTAGGTTGCCAGATCTTACGCAGACAGTTTTTAATTAGTTTAATTTAATTAAATTAGAAATTGTACAGTCTTTGAACACTTTATAACAAAAACACCGCTTTACGGTTCTGAAGTGATTTATTATTAGTATGGCTGTAAATGTTTTAAAATTAGAATAATTATTTTAAGCTAATGAATTTTGGCAAAAATGCCTTTAATGTGGGAGGCTGGTATGGGCTATGGATATCGCCCCAAAAAACCACAAATTGGATAATCAACACCTCTGCACAAGTCACTCAAAGTAGTTCGATATGTTTGGGGAGTCAGCAGGGGTACCCGGGTTCATGGAATGAAGATTGTCTAGACTTTGGCATTGGACGCGTCTGCCTACCTACTGTATAGCGGGCTGGATTTGGAGACTGGTTGAGGGAGATCTCTGGCAGGACTCTCTGGACCCATCGTCTTGCACGGCAGTGGGAGCGATGAATTCAAACATCAGTTACACCTGGATACACTGATCCCCAGATTCCTACCCACCTCTCGTATCCTTTTCATTCTCAGATATTCCTTTCCTTCTTTTCCTTAAAAAAACCCTCTACACGGCATTTCCAAAGTTTACATAGTGATAATCCTGCGTGGAGCTTATGTAAAAAAATGCTGTTAATAAATTGTTATTTTGAATAAAAATACGGCAAATTAAACCTTACGCCTCAGGTTTCTGCTATACAAGTTTTGGAACCAAATTATCCCAATTCCAGGAATCCTAACAGAAAACAAAGAGACCTTAAATTACAATTTTCATTAGATTACAATCAGGCCTTGGGTGGAATCCATTTTACTGCTTGTTTAAAATTTAAACAGATGGCCTAACATTCACATCCGTAAGTTTATACATACTAATAGAGTGAAACCTCTAAATTCCTTGGGCAGAATCCCACTTGAGGCGATGCACTACGTGGTGTAACGTTTCGAATCGGGCCACTTTTTTTTTTTTATGAGACACCTCACAAGAGTGTCCCTGCCTGTCCAGTACACAGACAGGGGAACTATGTCACCTCCCGGTTGGGCGGCGTTGTGAGGCAGAATAAGGTAGGGGCTGTAGGAAGGGATTTGTTATTGCGGGCCTTGAAGAGGCTCGGATTATAGGAGGGAGGAAAAACAGATGCCGGTAGCTCGTTCCACATACGAGCCGACTTACACAAAAACGAGTCGTAAAAACGGCCCGTTCTCATGAAGCCAACGTCAACCGTGAACGGGTGTTCAGTTCGTGTCCGTCGAGTTTCGCGCACGTGCACCGGTGCATCAGGAATCAATGCTGCTAGCTCCTTGGAGCAGGCTCAATTGAAATACCTGTAGAACAGACACAGCATGCCTACATTGCGTCTATGCATTAGAGAAGGCAATCGGTCTGTTAACAACGGATTGTCAATCAGACGGATCGCTCTCCTTTGCACAGATTCAAGCAGGTTTATTAAGTATTTTGGGGCACCAGCCCAAAGGTGGCTCCCAAATTCAATAGTTGGGCGGACTTGAGACTTGTACAGGGTCAGCAGCTGGTCACTGTTGAAGAATCTCCTAGCCCTGTACAAGACGCCCAACTTTTTGGAAGCCTGATTTACTCGGGCTTCTATGGATCCCCGATACTTGAGCTGGTCTGATATAGTAACTCCAAGCATTTCAATGGAGTCTTTATTGGGGAGAGTCAAAGATATTAGAAGAATGAGATATGCTATGTTGGCCGCCGGACCGTAGGCGGAGTACTACCTATTTAGGGTACTTTGAACGGTATCGGGACGTGTACGCACAGAAATCTGTTCTATGTATTAGTGCGGATACCTTAGCGTAAGCGAAGGTGTGCAGTAGTATTGGTGAACAAAACCGGCGACACTCAGCAAAACAATTCCACACAGTGTGAATGCTCATAGCACATCTCTTTCTTCTAATATCTTTGAGGAGAGTGCTCCCATCAAATTGCACCAGACAGTCATTGATCTCCCTCTTTGCCGAAATCAGACATGCTTGGGTTTTTGAGACGTTGAAACTAACCAAGTTGGCCTTACCCTAGGCACGAACCATCTCGAGGTGGTGGTCAATTTTTTGCTTCAAAACTTCCCTAGCTGTTCGGACATCATAGGTGGAAGGGGGCCTGTCAAAAAGATAACCCTCGTGAACGGTGCTGTCATCAGCGTAGCAGTGAATTGGTGCACATTCAACGAGATCGTTGATGTGCAATAAAAACAGCGTCGGAGACAGCACAGATCCTTGTGGCACCCCCGCATTGATTTGGTACGGTGAGGAAGAAGAGCCGTCAACCACGGTTTGAATTGTTCTTCCCCTCAGAAAGTCCGCAATCCAACTATGCAGGGTTGGGTGGATTCCATACGATGGTAACTACCCGATAAGCGCCCGTTGCCAGACTCTGTCAAAGGCTTTGGAGATTTAGGGATCGATGGTGAGGCACGAAATGAAAGAAAGTGTGAAGGTCACATGTGTTTATTGGTGAGTCAGTTGCCGTGACGAGGAGATGATGTAGGACAAAAGTTGAATATTCCGGACGCTGCGGTGATGTGCTGGTCAAGCGCGGGTCAGTGAGTCGACGCCGGGCGCTGGTGACCGGGACTCGATGAAGGCCAGGCACTGGCGAAGAACGTAGGTCTTCAGGCACTCCAGTGCTGACGAGGCCGAAGGTGCGGCGGACCTTGTAGGCGGTTGAGCGGGAACGGCGTGACCATTGAGGATGCTGCGTGTCCTCGTGGTTGTCGTGGTTGCGTGGAAGAAGCGCTGGTCAGAGACGCTGGAACCAGGGCGCTTGTAATCCGAGTAGCGCTTGCCAGGAACGGCGATCTGGACAAGGCGCTAAGATGACGTCCCGATAGAGTCCACGATGGTACGGGCGAAGCCGGGTATGTGTCCTTTGCGGAGGGGCGCGGAGCGCACCAGTTGTCACTCGCGAGATTTGTAAACTGACGGCAGATTGTTGACTGACTGACTGTCTCGCTGCGTCGGGCTTATTTATACTACACGGCCGACGGTAGCAGTAGGTAGATGGATGGCAACTAAATCCTAGGCACTTGCACAGACTGTACGTTTCAGGAACCTTCGACAGCGTGGCAATTATGCGTAGGCGGCAGACTCGAACCTTCTGATGAGTTCTCGTTATGTCCCAGACTGACTGCACGATAGTATTGTCGCGAGTAGATACTTGAAACAGGTAGGTTGCTTTGTTTTGATTTCGGCTGCAAATACGTACCTAAGTAGCAATTAGCAAGTACTTACCTAAGTAGGTCGAGCGGTTTATTATTAATTATTCAATGGATTATTCTCGACGCTACAGAGATATCCAACCCAACGGTTTGAGTTTCACCAAAACGTTCCATGTACCGCCCCCAAATATGCGTCACATATCCGAGTAGATCGCCACACGATCGGTTTCGACGAAATCCATATTGCCGATCGCTTAGGATATTGTTATTCTCGAGATATGTGAGCAATTTGTTGTTAACCACCCTTTCTAATACCTTCGAGAGTATGGAAGTGATGGCTATGGGGCGGTAGTTAGAAGGGTCGGAGCGGTCCCCCTTTTTTGGGATTGGGTGGACGATTGCCTTTTTCCAAAGATCTGGCACCTTTCCACCTTTGAGAGAGAGCCTAAATAATTTCGCGAGCACTGGAGTCATTTCTGCAGAACACCTCTTGAGGACCAAGGCAGGTATTCCGTCCGGCCCACTGGCTTTGTCGACTTTCAGCTCGTTCAAGACTCGGAGAACCTCTCTGTTCCGGATCTTCGGTTCCTCCATTTGAAAACCGCAGTGCGGAATGGAAGGGGGAGTCTCTCCGTTATCTTGAAGAGTTGAGTTTTCCGCGAAAATTTTGCCTAATAATTCAGCTTTCTCGCGGGCCGAGTTAGCCAGCCGACCATCAGGCTTGGTCAGAGGTGGGAAAGTGGTTCTGCAGAAATTTCTTCCGATCGAGCTAGCGAGTGACCAGAAAGCACGGCTACCAGTGGGGCAGTCAGCCAGCTTGCAATTCTCTGGTCGTGATCGCTCTTGGCTCTGTTTAGAACTCTCTTACAATCTCTTGCCCGTTTTCGGTATTCCGAAAGGTTATTCATGGAGCTAATCTTCCGGAGTGCATTAAAAGCCGTATTTTTGAGTCTGACAGCTTCAGCACAGCGATGGTCAAACCATGGTTTTGTACCCGCTCCAGAGGATTTGACGGAGAAGGGAATGTAGCTATCCATTGCTGATGTGATTACTTCTCCTACCTCGCGTGCACAAATTGATGGGTCCTCGGAGCTAAAGCATACAGTACTCCAAGGAAAGGCGCCGAAGAAAGACCGCATGCCGTCCCATTTTGCTGACCTGTAGTGCCATACCTTCCTCTTTACATGTTTGTCAGGTTGACGGTTCATGGAGGATGGGACAGAGGTGGTAATCAGGCAGTGGTCAGAAGATCCTAAGGGCGCTGTCACCTCCACTCTGTACCCGAGTGGCTCACTAGTGAGAAACAGATCGAGTAGGTTGGCTCGATGTGATGGGATGTCTGGTATTCTGGTCGGAGATTCTACGAGTTGGCTTAGTCCATGGATAAGAGCAAAGGATTCCGCTGATCTACCGGCAGAGTTCGTTGGGCCCGAGAACTTCAGCCATTGTTCATTATGAACATTCCCCCAGGATTACAAACTCGGCCGATGGGTAACGGGGCAAGAGAGTATCTACAGTGTCACTCAAGTATTTAAACAACTCAACAGTGTCTGATTCGGCAAGGTTTGGTGAGCGATATAGGCACGCATAAATTCTCATCATACCGGTGAGATCCACACGTACCCATAACACTTTGTGTTTTGCGCTCTCGATATTTGCGAGACGAGCGCAGCTGATGTCAGCACGGCTGTAAAGGCAGACACCTCCTTTTGGTCTGAAAAGGCTTTCCAGATGATATCCTGGGCAGTTCAGATAGGAGGTATCTGGAGGCTCGGCAATCTGTGTTTCCGTAAGGAAGAGGAGATGGGGATTTTGTGAGAGAAGGTGGTGGTGGATGGGAGTTAGGTTGGTGTGCAGACCGCGAATGTTAGCGAAATTCACCTTCATCCTCGGTCCACACTGAGGACTCCTACTGTTCGCTGTCGCTGAGTTTATATTAATTGGTTGTGAATTCATAGTTTTTAAGTTTGTTTTATTTGTTTGTGGGATTTAGGATAGGTTGGGAAGGATTAGGTTAAAAAGGTTGGGTGGGGAGTTGGAGAGTGGAGCAAACTGGATACTAAAAATAACACTCCTTCTTATTAATTTGTCACAATACACAATAAAATCATAACCAAAAATGGGTTTGTAAGTAGACGATTTTGAACTTTAAAGCAGACTTGATTCTTTATTTTTCACGAGCTTATAAAAATAATGAAATGACAAAAAATACTCGATTATTTCAAAGGCCAAGAAATATTCCACATTAAATAATCTAATATATTTCTAAACGATCAAATTTTCAAAGCAAAAACATATTATTTAGCTTAACTTTGTAGTGCTTCGCCTAAAGTGCTTTATTTTTTTTTACAAAAGTGATTGATTTACCTTTTCAAAGGTACTACTTTAATTGTATCTTCTTACTCCTTAAAGTGCTTTGGACCCAAATTTTTTATTTTTTTATTCTTATTCTCTCTATAAGATGTGTGGGATTTTATCATTGAAGACAATATTGGTGATTCTCAAACGAAAATTTGTATCCGAATAATCAGAACAAGATATGGTCTGAATTGAACCCAGGACCTTAGCCTTGCCGGGGAGCTGTTCAATCATCCGACATATTTAACTACATCATTCTTCTACTAAGAACCACCAACGTTATCTTCATTTTCTTAACACACATTTTTACTGGCTGCTATCTTTATGTATGATCACGAGATTATCATAGACCAGTATTATTATTATTTGGTGACCAGATCTGAATAGCCAGGCACCTCCGAATTCTTCTTCCCCATTCCCTACCTCACACCTTCAGTCAACAATATACCCCATTTGGAATTGCCATAGTCTCACTGGCTCCAGACGGTTGGGAGCAGTTGTGCGGTATTTACATAAAAAAGTGTGTTTGATCGTCAATATCTCAAAATATGATCAAAATAAAAAATAGAAAACTAAAAAAAATATTTTTTGTCCCACTATCTAAATTTTATTTGGTGTAAATAATAATTATATACTCATATTCATTTTTCAAAGCAAGAAAGCTTATCGCTGTCAGTAATATTTAAAGTTTTTCACCACTGTAAATAAAATTCTTCTTTAAAATGGTAAAAACTTTGCCGGCTTTGACATTGCCATTAAATTGAGTTCACATTTCTGGGAAGATTACAATAATTTGAAAGCTCATTGCTGACAAGTTAAGTTTATGGATAAAAGTTTTAATACGTTTCAAAAAATATAAATTTTTAAGAAATTCGTAGTGCGTCATATACAAAACGGAAAGTCATTTGCAGGACATAAGATGGCTCTAGTAGCTCTTGGCATCTTTGAAGATTGCCTCCGAAACATCCCACTTTTATTACCAGCTACACGTAATACGATCTAATGAAACTTGTTATACACGCGACTGCAATGAAACTTGTGCTCCATTCAACGATTGGTGAACGCCTCATTTTTTTTACACCCGAACGTGATCTATATCGAGTTTTTTAAAATAATATTGCGCTATTAAAGAACCTTTTCAGTTAGTGCCGATGGCGCCCACCCCCCACATTGTTTTTATATATATTCAGATCAAAAATTCTTACATTCCAAAATTTTTTTGGTTTAATTGGTTTTGGTTCCTAATAGATTTTCAAAAAACCTACTCAAAAAGGCCTTACACACCACCTTGCTATAGAGGTGATTGTTTTGTTGGGGATAAAATTGCAGTCTTCTCTACACACCTGCCCCTGCCACAGATAATGATCGTGCAACGAAGCGCTCGTCGATCACAGTATAGCACACTAAGTGATTCCACGCTGGCCGTCCTGGTATCGGTTCCGATTTCGAAGAGCCGATTTGTCCACTCACGCGGTGATCAAGGAAGCGATTAAGAGTGCCACCCTCCACTCCCCCGATATTGCCACTGATTTTAGGGAGTGTGTAAGGCCTTTAAGTTGACAGTTGCAGAGACTCAAATCACTTCACTCAATGCAATGACTAAATAACCCGACTAACACGGCAATTTTAAACGGAGGAGACACATATAAAAAGGCGTATATTTTATAATTGGTAAAAATATATTAAATATTATTTGTTGGTTGTGTTTGTGTATTTGTCTAAGTTATTAAAATGGCGTAGTAAGGGAGAATATTCATGAAAAATGCCTTAATTTTGTAAAACCCAAACAAACATAAGCCGTTTTAAATGCTTTAACAACCTAAAAATAAAATTTAAATATTGAAGACAATATTAGTGATTTTTAAACGAAAATCTGAAACAGAAAAATCAGAAAAGGAAACGGTCACATCTGGGACTCGAACCCAGGACCCTTGTCTTTCCGGGACAATGCTCTACCAACTGCGCTAATGGGACCCTATCCTCCTCGGTCACTTTTAACTGTATCATACTTCGAATAAGAACTACCAACATTGTCTTCATTTTTTCACCGCACATTTTTATTGGCAACTATCTTGACCGTTTCCTTTTCTGATTTTTCTGTTTCAGATTTTCGTTTAAAAATCACTAATATTGTCTTCAATATTTAAATATTACAATTTGAGGTTTTACTCAATAAAAGTTATTCCGAAAAATAATAATTCATTTTCTAGACTTGCAGAAAAGTCAATAGATGTCGCACATTAAAAATAAAAACAATAAGATAGGTTTATCTAAAAGACGCTGTCTAGGATTGCATTTAGTTCGGGTTGAATCTTGCGATCATACATAAAGATAGTTGCCAATAAAAATGTGCGGTGAAAAAATGAAGACAATGTTGGTAGTTCTTATTCGAAGTATGATACAGTTAAAAGTGACCGAGGAGGATAGGGTCCCATTAGCGCAGTTGGTAGAGCATTGTCCCGGAAAGACAAGGGTCCTGGGTTCGAGTCCCAGATGTGACCGTTTCCTTTTCTGATTTTTCAATTTCAGATTTTCGTTTAAAAATCACTAATATTGTCTTCAATATTTAAATATTACAATTTGAGGTTTTACTCAATAAAAGTTATTCCGAAAAATAATAAAAATAAAATAATTAATTTCACACCACTTTGCGTATAAACCATTTTAAAAGTTTGCTGTACAAGGTGGCTGCCAGGCGAATTCCCTTAACTCTAGATTTGGCTTCAATGTAATTTACATATAATACAAAATAACGATAATGCACAGTCCTTTATGTTCCCAGCATCTTGAATAGCGGTTCCATTTGCACAAGCGGGACCATAGAATACGCATTGTGATTGGTTATTGAATTTGAATCGTATTTATTAGATGCAAGAACACACGACTGGAAAATAGACCTTACGTTGGACGTAGAATGATGGAATTTGTAAAAAACTTCCGTGACAAATCGTAATTTTTATTCAAAATTTTAAGCGGTTAACTTCACACTCACACAATGCGCGAGCATAGAAGTTTAAATGTTTGTGTTGCTAGCGCGTAAACATTATAACGAGTCATAGGTAATTTTTAAATGGACTATTTTAGGTAAATTGAAATACGATTTTTATTTTTTCACGGGGCACCTTCAGAGATAGCGGTGAGTTTTCTATAACGTATGGCAGATCTGGCACTGCGCCCAGTTAGTCAATAACAAGACAATAACTAGACAATACCCTAAAATAAAACCAGAATCTTAACGATGTAAGTGAAACAGCTTTGCACAAAAATATGTGTATTGGACTACCCAACACAAAATCGGTTTTGCTACAATGTAAGTAGGAGTAAGTCCCTCAGTGCCGAACACCTACGCTTATGAGATATTTAATGGATTTGTATTTATTTATTGTACATTATTGGGTACACAACAATCATAGACATGTAAATAAATCAACAAACAATCAACAGAATTTAAAATAAAAGTGAAAACAAAACCTTATCATTGGCATCAATTTTTGGTTTATCATTCTGTGGCACCTAGTACCAAACATACTTATAAAATGGCACTTACGACCAAACACTCGTAATAAAGGTAACATCTATCACAAATATACTTGTCAGAGCACTCTGGAATATAAGCACATGCCTCGTTAGCCCATTCCTTACACGAGTTGCACTGAATCCAGCCCTCATCATGACTTTCTAAACAAACAACACAATACGTTTCTTGGGTTGCATGCGCAGATTGGTTACGCTTTTGACGGTCTTCTTGTAACGGAAAAGTTTAAGTCTTTTTTATCTGTCTTCTTAAATGTAACACGAAGTAATTTTTTTTCTTTTTTCGTCTTTTTCTCGTTTTCTTTAATTTCCATAGCCAATTCATATGGAGAAGAGGTTATGATCTGGCTTTTCTCAGACTTGCGTTTCCTTAATTGAACTCTTTTATTTGCAGCGTCTGGGAAAGTTGAAATATTTAAAATAGCTTGCTGTACAGATTCCAGGCCTTTGCTAGGAAAAAAACTTAAAAGACTTTTTGAGTTATCAAAAAACAAATCTACCTGTGCTTTATTGAATCCTACTGCACGCATCAAACTGGAAGATTCTGCTGTTCTTTGTGACAAGTATGGATGACGCTTCATATATTTGTAACAAAAATGCTAACCAGTTGTATTTTTATTCACATTAAAACGATGAGGTATTTTGAGGTATACAACTAGATCAAATGCTAGTTTTAAAAAATTCTATCTTGTCAATGGCATGAATCTATCAGCTAAGTCTTTGATGTGCGTTTCTAAGACATTCTCATATTCCGACAAAAAGGTTTTCGTGAACCTCCCTAAGATAGGTTATAATTCTACTTCTTTTCTTTCTCTTAAAAGTTTCAGTTTATCGTATAAAGTAGTAGTGGGAATACCGTAATTTGAAGCAGCTTCTCTTAAGGACATCTTTTTCATAGTTACTTTTTCAATTGCAGATTTTAAATTTTCGAGTTGCCAGTGACCCTTTTTCGCCCAAGTACAGAAAATATAAGATTATCTGAGATAATGAAATGGAACCATAAATATTAATTAAAATAAAATAATTGCGGAAAAATAATTGTTCGGTCATAGGGGAAAAAACTAAGGTCTTAGGGACTTATAGAACTAAATTAATATAAGAATAACCTTAAACATACTTATTTAATACAAGTTTAAAGCACTAAAATTGTAAAAATACTTACCAAAGACAAATTAAACTCTAATATGAATGTCACCACACGTAAATCTTGCAACAACCAGTATGTTCTTGTATGCACGATACGTCACGTTCCAGCGTAAAATGAACGCGTCGGCTCTCATGGGAGCTACTCGCAACCTAAGTAGCTCTGACCCTTTCATTATCTCGACAAACGACCGTTTTTGTTCGCTTATTTGTTATAGGTTTCGTATTCCTTCGGTACTACCTTCCGTTCGGCACTAGGAGACTTTCCCCTATCCTTATTATTTAGTTCTAAATTGTTAAATTTCATATTGAGTGTATTGAATAATAATAATAACGTTACTCCTTTGTAAGTTTTGACAAGTATTCCAAAAATGAAGAAGCAAAATTTATCTGTTTATTATAAAAACTGAAATCATGAATATTCACGGAAAAAACTTCGTTAGCTGCAATATAAATTGTAATATGCATGAATGCTGCACAGTTTTAACGCCGATTTTTTTTAACTTAGTAAAATTTATACTTAACCGTCCTTGGTCGCAAAATGACTTGAATTTTTATTAAACAGAAACTTGTTTTAAAAAAAAAAGTGTCTCTTTCCGTTGAGCGTAAGAGCCAAAAAAAAGTGATGTTAAGAAAATGTGCTTAAAAAATTTAAGCCCGCTTTCTTAGAATTAATTTTAACTTTCGAACAAACTAACAAGGATTGAAGTGTAAAGCTAATGAAGATGACATTGAAAAGAAAAATTACTCCTCTCTTGTTTAAGTAAAAAATAACGCAAAATGTATACATTGAGAGAAAAAAAGTTAAACGTATTTGAAGTGTAAGCCTTCGACGGTCTCCGTGGTTGAGGGGTAGAGCTCTCGATAAGCCAGCCAAAGGTCACGAGTTCAAATCCCGGCGTGGGCAAGTAAATTTTATATGATAAACTTGCGTTACTTTACAACTAACGCATTAAAAAAATATATACACATAGCGTATTTGCGGCATGTTTCAAAGTAAAATATACACTCAGTATTTCCCAAGTGTAAGACCACCATTCAGAATTAAATGGTTTTGGCCGTGTTTGGTGACCAGATCTTACTAGCATCTTCCTTTACCTCATCTTCTTCCCCTACCCACTACATTTAGCCTCACAGTGTAGTTACAGTATTAATATTCAGTATAATTATTTGCAGCATGTTCCAGAGTTGAAGATACTCTCAGTATCGCCCTGGTGTAAGACCACCTTTCTAAATAAAAACGTTTGCTTGAAATGGCTTTAACCGTGTTTGGTGACTAGATCTAGCCAGGTACTCCCAAACTATCCTCTTTCCCATCTCTTTCCCCAATTCACTACTTTCAGCCGCACAACACACCCTAATTGGGGCTGCCATAGTCCCACTGGCTCCGGACGGTTTTATAACTAGATATTATAACTAATAATGTGCCGCCTCAATCACAAGTTCTCTGCAACTATGCAAGAGAGGATGGAACGCCACTGGAACGTCTGTCTCAGTACACTTTCAAATTTATTTTATCACCCATATTCTTATATTATACCGAATCCAGATAATACACGACTACTTGGGGTGTACCCGACTTTATCCTTCATCCCTCCATCATCATAAATGTATCTGGATCTCGTTTATTTCATCTCTCCGTTATCTTTGTCCAGATTATCTAAGAATTCCTTAGTTTATGTTGTAAATTATGCTTACATTGTTCATGCGTCACTGGAGATCTTTAATCAGATGCTTAAAATCTTACATTACAATAGCATCTCAAGTTTCATATAAATCAATAATTTACAAAAAGTTGTTCGACCACGTCCAAAAAACCCTGCAAGAAGTACTAGAAATCTTTCATTGTGGTTCTAATATCTATCGTAAAACGCGGTACGGTAAATCCACGTACGTGATCGGGTATGCTAATACGTAATACGTAGAATAAGTGGAAATCGTCCCAAGCCGTGGTTCCAGGTGCACGGAAGCAGTATTTTACCGAAGAACTTTGTCAAACTTAAGCGAAATGGGAATTTGAATTGAAATGCATCGTTAGAATCTGCATTTCAATACTTCGATTGGAATATCTGGTTATAATTATTGCAAAATTAGTTTTAGAGTGAAACGTATTACTAAATAGAGATAAAATATTAATTAATAACGATCTTTTAAAATAAAGTTTTTCGTAAACTTATAACATGAGCAGGTATACTTCATGAAAAAATACACTTTGTAACTAACCACTTTTTATTGCATTAATAAATGACAGCCAACCAGGTTTCGCTTATCTCAAGCTTTATCTGGGCTTCATTAGGCAGTTAATATAATAGCTCTGATTAGCTTTTGCCCTACGCCCTTTTAGCCCTTTGAGATAAGCGAAACCTGGTTGGCTGTCATTTATTAATTCATTGAAAAAGTTGGTGTATTACGAAGTGTATTTTTATTTAATAAATAATGTCACGCCCCAAAGTATTTGCTTTCTTCGAAAAAAAATATTGTAGGTAAATTATATAATACAAAAATTGCTGAAAACCAGCAGCATTCCGAATCCGAAATACACAGCATTTAACTTTTTGTCAAGTCTAATATTATGATGTGTAACAAGCTTATGACTTATTCAGAAATAATTGTTTCAATTGTCTTTATTAATTTAAAAAAAAAGTTTTGTTTTTGTTTTTTTTCTTCTTATTTTTAGTATGAGATTTTCCATTTATGGAAGGTGTAGCAACTTTTATATACTCAGATGGTTTTTGTGTTACGTTTGTCATATTTTCATCAATCGGGTACCAATTTGTTAGTTTTAAGTTTATTTATGTTTAAGTTTTTAAAAGCTGTAATATTTGATTAAAATTTTATTCAATTGTGATAATTTTAACAAATATTACAGTATGACATACGATAAAAAATGTTATGCTGAAACATTCTTCATTGGTTTAAGATCCAGAAAGCACACAATTTGTTAAAAGTGTGTATAAAACTGTTTATATTCCCGAATAAAGTAAAAAGCAGTTTTCTCTAAAATGCGTTTGTGTAGTGAATCAATTAAGAAGGATGAGATTATGAGACAAATTTGAATTATAACAATATTGGTACATTATAAATAGCGCGCTATTAAAATTCTGACTTTGTACCGAAAAATACGGTCAAAGAGCATCCCGATATTTTCATGCTGTGCGTTAAAGAATCATCACAAAATACTTCGTTGAAAAAAAAACAACACAATCCCCTGACGGTGAAATCTTATAACCTACCCCAAAACAAGACGATTTTTGTGCGGCGCGATAGAGAATGTTTGATGCCACATGAACTCTGGAATTTGACGAGTGTCACAGAGATTGGCCGGCCATCACCACCCGCTTCGGAACTGTCAGCAGCTGAATTTTGCAGTACATTCTTAAAAGAAAGTAATTTAATTTAATTTTTTTCTTCTTGCATTTCTCCAACCGTTTGCTTTTAATGGCATTTGAAAATCTACTAGCAAACCAGATTTTGTCTTAATTGTCTTTTAGTCACTAGTAATGAAATATTATGTTGCGCTGTCTCTAGTTTAGTCTGTAGTGTGTGAAAGGGGCTTGAAATTAAAAATGAGGAAAATCCGTAAAGTTTCATGAAATAATACACAAATATAATATCTGCTTTTAATATTCCGAACCCCCAGTGAAAAAGACTACGAACCGCCACTGCTGACAAACCATGGTAACTTTCCTATTTGCAAGATTCTAAATAGTGGCTATTTACAAAAGTAGTATATATCAACCGATAATGATATTGAATTGTATACATATTGAAAGCGTGTGCTCGGTTGGTTAGAGGGTGGGGATTGCCTTTCGCTTGTAATAATAGCCTTGCAAACTTAATCTTGTTTTAAATGGCCCAAAAAGTGTGGGTTTCTTTAGAAATAGTTGGAGAAGACGCTCAATCGTACAAACAATTTAACAAGGAAAAACAGGGAGATCGATTCGATTTGTATTTCCTAGGTTACTTTAGTCTCATTGTTTGTTCCGAGGTCTTGGGAAGAGTTTACTCAATAACACAACAAAAATTGTTTATTTTTATATTTAAATAAAATACTTTGTTTGATAACCACGGGTTTGTAAACGGGTTTATAAACCCGTGGTTATTAAACAAAGTATTTCATTTAAATATAGAATATTTAATCACAAAGTAATTGCTTCCTACGAAAAAAAAAAAACTGTTTATTGATTTTCAAACATGTCCTGTGGGTAAATGTATGGGGAAGGGGCTTAAGGGGGAAAGTTTGTTAGAATTAAGAATTACATTGTCAACAGAAGAAAAAATATTTAAAAAATGTATAAAATAATTTTTGCTGATTAATAATTTCTTTGATTTAATATCATTATAAATTAATCTTATTATGACATCGGTATTAACGTTTTTTCTTATTTCTACAACTTTCAAATTATCAATATAATTAGTCAGAGAACTTAGAATCACTATTGAAATTTAGAAATCTAAGACTTTCTTTAATTCTTATTGCAAAATTTCTTGTAGATACTAGTATAAATTATAATTCCTCAACAATAGTAACTTTTATGCTCTTGAAAATTCTTCCACTAGACATAAATTAACAACGCACAGGACTTCTATTATATACAATTAAGTCAATTCTTTTCGGGGATATTGAATAAGAATAGGTCTACCATTTCTTATCGTTAATTTTTAATCCTTCTGCTAAAAATAGAAGAAAAACTTCTACGTTAAATTCCATTACTAAACATGCCATGAAGTTAAGAAGACGTGCTACTATTATCGACAAGTTATATAAACAAATCTGCTGGAAATGGCTTTACTAAGGACGGGCTGTTTCGCAGATTTTGAACAATTTATTTTGTCAATTTTCAACTTCTGTGAAAGTCGTAATCAAGTTCTGTTATTATATCATTATGAGCGAGATGCTTCATGGAACTGAAATAAAGCAAAAATGAAATAATTGGAATAGAACTTTCAATGAACTTGAAAATTAACTTTAATTGTTAAATTAACTTTTAACTGGGTTGAATCTGTAGTCTTTTTTATTTTTATTTTTTTGGAGAATTTCCTTTTCTACTAGTTAGTATTTATATTGTATTGTATTATTTATATTCATATGTTTTTCTACATATATATAAAATGAATCTTCTGTGGAAACTTTACTGGTTTATGCAACTTGGTAAAAATGATTTGTATTAAAATATATTTGTATAACTGTTTGTTTCCCAAATAAAATAAAATAAAATAAAATAAAATAAAATAAAAAAATTAATTTGATGAACTGTTCAAATTTCTTGAAGTCCGCCCTTAAGGACGGGTTGTTTCGTAGGATTTGAACAATTTCAGCGAATTTCATGGTTAATTTTCGTGTTCTGTGAAAGTCCTACTGAAGTTCTGTTATTATATCAACATTCGCCAGTTGCTTCACAGAACTGATATAATAATAGAACTTGAATAATGGAAACTTGTTCACAGTCCTTGAAAAAAAACTGTGAATATTGATGAATTTCTCAAATTCTCTGAAACAACCCGCCCTTAGTGTTTAGTGTTGAAATTAAACAGTTTTATGTTTTTCCAAATTTCCAGTTCCTACCCAAACTGCCTTTTTCCTTGTTTTGTTCCATTCCTAAAGGTTTTACCTTCGAAGAATGAAAATTTGAAAAAAAGAAGCCCGAAACAAGTGTCATCTGTTTTTATGTTCAAAATACACGTCGTCACATATTTCCCCCCCCCCTCGTAAATAAATTCTCACCCCCAAGTAAAATACATTAAATATTGTCGTGTGGTGATCACAAATCATTTTATTTTGTCGAAACAATAGTGGTAGATGTACATCAATAAAATATTAATAGCGCACACAGAAAACACCAGAACTTCCACGAAAAAAAAACCTCCATTCACAAGGTAAAGGTCTCCTTTTCGCCAGTATTTTATATTTTTTTCTTCTGATAAACAATCAAGATCGCTTGATTATTTCTATCTCGTTACAATTACAGCACATTTATCCAGTACCCAATAGTCGGTACGCAACACTTAGAAATATTTTAATGCGATAATCGTGTGTAGATCTGCAAGTTTTATTCCATAAATCATTCTTTATTTGCTTTGTCAAACAATGTTTCCAGTTCTCTAGACCGTGAAAATTTGTCGAAATCTCAGCAATTAATCGAATTAAAATGGTCTCGCTGATTTGCTTTATTGGGCACTTACAAATGAAAAGTAATAAGCTCTTTCTGAGAATGGAGTAATAAAGGAGTACTTATTTCACATTTCCATTAAATTGACTGTGTCGCCACACCAAGTCGTGTTTTCATACTAGCCAGACTAATTGAAGTAGGGTTAAGGTAACAAAGAACGAAATCGTTTGTCCTATGTATGTATGCTGATTAAAAAACCTTTTTTACTTTAACGTTTTGCCAAATTTTCTTTATCACTTATCACGTTCTTTTATTTTCTTTAACATTGTTGACGCATAGTAAAGTAGACAGGGGATTTTGACTCTGAATAATAACGCGATCAAGTGCCCGTAGAATCTTACTGTCTTGTGTGAAGGGATGTGTTTTTTTTGACAAAACCGAGAAGACAATCATTTTGAGAAACACATTCAATTTCATTTTCTGAACAAAAATATCTTCTAAAACCTAGGTCATTTATCACCTCTTGCAAATACCGGAAGATTGAAAAATAAGAGAAACACATTAAAATAAGTAATAAGACAAGTTTTCTTTATTTAAAAAAAATACTGTTGACGCAACTACCTGCATCTCCCTTTAAGATATGTTCCTGTATTCCTCTACCCAATTACCTGTCCTTGTCTGACAGTGAGGAGTATCTACATTCATTAACATTGCAACAATTTTTCAATTGATACCAGTTTATTAGGAAAACTGTTGCAGTGAACATGTTCCTTTAGTGCGTTGAATTCGAGTCTATTATGGAAGCTTGTGCAGTGATAACCAGTAGGACCCCCAAGGCCATAATATCGGTCAAAAATACTAAGGGAAAGTCAGAATATTTTCCTAATTCTAACTGTTAACCACAGCTACCCCAATAGTTGTGTCGAATATGGATTACAGTTCTCATCTCATACAATATTGCTACTCCAAATACTAATTTAGATGGTGCTTCTCTATGTCTGTATCAACGGTTCAATGAACTCTAGAAGTTTTTTTTAAATTATGTGATTGTTTAAAAAATTGGAGGTTTGTTTGGAGAATGTTTTTGACAGAAAATCATTTTAATTGCCATTTTCAAAATTGGAACTAATTTGTCAAAAATTCAGTTTATCCCCATTGATGTATTTTATTTTATGAAGCGGTTCCTTATTTTTACCTCAAGTCCAATTTAATCTCTTGTGCTCTATGACTATCCAGTGAATTTTCGCGGGTCAGCTATAGTACAATCATAAATGTGTTCATTACATAATTTCACAACACTACTCAGAGTCGAAACATTGCGGTGGTTGGTTGACCAGATGTGAAGAGCCACGTACTTTCTAACATTCCACTTATCTTCTACTTCACCCCCTCGCTACCTCCTTCAACCTCACAATGGGGCAGATGGTATTCTTGTGCGTCAATCACATGAAAAAAACACGTGAATAAAATTTCAAATATTGGATAGATTTTTCATTTTGGGAGGCGAGTATGGGTACCGCCGCCCCGGGAACCATTTATTGGATAACCAACACCCCTGCCATAAATCACCCCATTGGTTCGCTACATTTGGTGAACTAGTAGGGGTGCCCGGGTTCATGGGATGAGATTTGTCTAGGTCTTGGCTGTGGATGTGTTGTTCCATCTACTGCGTGGCGGGTTGGATCAGGAGAGACTTGTTAAGGGATACTTTTTGACCTCTCTTGCCTTGCACTCTCCTGGACATATAGACCCCCTAGATTCCTACATACCCCTCATACCTTTTTCCTTACCAGATTTTTTTCTCGTTTCTTTCCCTAAAAAGACCCACCACAGAACATCCCCAAAGATAAGCCCTGAGGTTTTTTTTTCTTCAGTTCCTCCTTTGTGGAGCTAATGTAAAAAAAGAAAAGTTCATTGATAAATAAAATTAAAAAAATTATGCAAACTCTCGGATTATAAAAATGATTGTTTTCCGATACAGATGGCCTTCAAAAACCATCACAAAGCCGAGGTTAAAAGACAAAGAACCGGAAATTTAACCATAAAAATTTATTTCGTTTACGTTTTCCAATTTTCCGTTTTGCTTTTCTTTTCCAATAATTCAAACTATAATAGTATTTTACGTTTTTCGTCGCAAATTTTTCCAAAAGTATGTGAATCACAGATTAAAGAATTTCAATTATTGCGGTTGATTTTCTAAGTGAACAAAATCACGACATCGTGAAAATTAAAAAAATAGTTGGTATAAAAATACCCACCTAAATATTAGTATAGTCTCAATGCCACCTTATCACAGTTTAATAATGGCCTTAAAAACCAAAACAGCAGTCATAATAAAAATAACTTTGATTTAATTTAAAATAAAAACACAAGTATTCTTTCATTCCTACCTCAATCTATAAAGCTTCGCGGGTTTAGAGTATACTTTTTAATGTAGACAATGAACTATAAATAATGTTTTAATATAAATAGCTGGTAGAAAGACGGTTTTAGACATTCCTCGAAACTGGATCATCTATTTGTAAAACAACGGATGAGTGAATTATTTTGAATTCATCTCAAAATAAACACCAACAATATTTTCTTTCCTCGTTTTCATATTTGTAAATATTTGAATGTGTGATTGCACCAAGCCGTTGTGATTAAGCAAACAGAATTAAATTTTATTATTTTTTTATGATAAACTAAGGTTTATAAGATAAGGTTTTTTATGCATAGCACAAAAGATAACAAATTATAATTATTATTTAGGTGAAAAATTTAATAAGCAGTAATTTTAATTTTTATTTGTTTGTGTTGATTGGAGTTTTTATTGTTAATATTATTTCATTGTTCATTATTATATCTAATATGTATATATTATTATTATTACATTGGAGACACTGTTGAAAACCAGCTGCTTTCCCGGAGAGATCCGAAATGCATAGCTGAGCAGTGACCTTTTTGTCAATAGAATTTATGTTAAAAAATATGTAAAATTTATCTATTGGCAAATAAATGTTTTATTATTATTAATGGTTGATTGAAGTAGAAGTACATATTGAATTATTTTGCGCGTTGGAAATAAGCCGACGTAGCTCAGTGGTCCAGAGCACCTGACCGGACATCAGAAGGTACGGGTTCAATTCCCGTCGGCAGCATTTATTTTAACTCGCGAGATATTTTCAGTTTATATCGATATTTCAGGCGACTAATTATTACTTATAATAAGAATTAAAAGGGTTCGCAAAAAAATTTAAGGCTTGCTTCATTCTGATTTTTACAAGCTCCTTTTAACGCCCACATTATTTTTATATCTCACTGTGAAATGTTAAAAATCCATTTATTATTAACAAGCAATGTTTGCGCTTGTTTTTGCTGTTTATTATGATTCTGATGACACAATGTATGGTTATTTTTGCTATAATTATCAGAGGATTATTAAAAATCTTAATCATCAATAGCTTTTCCATTAAAATAAAACACAACTTTTTTAAATGTAGGTAAGTACTGTACAAGAGTCCCAACCGCTCCTAACGGACTGGAGCCAGTGAGATAATGTCATCCTCAATTGGGATATGTTGTGAGGCTGAAGGTAGGGGGTAAGTGTAAGGGGTGGAGAAGATGAAGGTAGGGGGGTTACTTGGCTATTCAGATCTGGTCACCAAACATGGCTAAAGCTATTTCAAGAAACGTTTCAATTCTAAATGGTGTTCTTACACCAGGGCGATACTGATAGTATCTTCTACTCTCGGACGTGCTGCAAGTATACTATATATTATTTTTAATGAATAAATTGTGAAATAATACAAATTAATCAAAATAAAATCTACTTGCGCACGCCGGGATTTGAAATCGTCACCTTTGGCTTGCTAGTCGAGAACGTTACCCCTCGACCACGGAGGCCGATTTGTTGAAATAACACGACACAAGGCTATTTCGTTCATTCGAGCTATTTATGTGTATCAACAACCAAAGTAATTTTAGTAATGACCAGTTGCTAACCCTGTTCGAACCTCAAGTCTATCCGTCAAATTTAATTTGTGTGCCATCTCTGGTCTGGAATCCCAAATTACACGATAAACCTACTTGATTCCATGTAAAGGAGGGCGGTCCGTCTGATTGACAATCCTTCGTTTTGACTGGTCGATTGCAGTCTGTAATACAGGTATTTTAGTGAATCCTACTCGACGAAGCTAGCAGCATTGGTACTCTGTGTAGACGAGCAGAGATCCGTTCACAGGTGATATCTGTTTCAAGAGGACAGGTCGTTTCTCTGGTTATTATTTGTGTAAGTTGGATTGTATGTAGAACTAACAGCATCAGAGCTAATAGCATCTGTATTTCGTCATTTATATAATCCGAGCCTTTTCAAGATCCCAATTAATAAATCTCTTCCTACACCCCTACATTACACCACTAACACCCCTAATTTAACCCGCCTTACAACGTTGCCCGACCGGGTGGTGATTTACATTACACTATCCAGACAGGTATGCTCTTGCGAAAGAAGGTAGCACTTGTATAAGTAAGTAAAAATAAAGTAAAAGTAAATTCTAGGAAATGTTAAATGGAAATGAGACCGCAAAAAATTAAGTACTAAATGAGATTAGAATAGCAGTAGCATCTCAGATTTTGTTTTAAACAGTGTCCGGAAACTTCTAGCACAAGCCGGAAACTGGAGAATCTACACCACATGTTTGTGGGATAACTATTTTTGTATTCCACTAAATTGTGTCCGAAGTTGAAATTTTTCTTAGCCAAATTTGAAATACTTTGTCGCTAGGGGGTAAATTCTTTTATGTTAGGTCGAAACACAGACCCAGCCAAAAAACTTTGTTTAACCCTTTAATAAGCAATATACTCGCCTGAAATATCCATACAATCTAAAAATATCTCCCGAGAAAGGATAAATGCCGCCGACGGGAATTGAACCCGCACCTTCTGATTGCCGGTCAGGTGCTCTCTGCACCACTAAGCTACGTCAGTTTATTCCCAACCCACCAAATAATTTAATATATGTTCTAGTATTTCAAACAACAATTACTGCTTTTTATATTTCACCAACAAATGTAGATATAATATATCTCCACGCCATCTTGTGAGAAATTCAGCACTAACAAAGCCTTTCCTACAAAAAATAAGTTGGTTGTTTACAGGTGAACAAAATAAAAATAAGAAAAAATTTCTTTTGACTCACTCGTATCTTATTTCAGTGCATGGACGGGCGTCACCGACTTTTTTTGCCATTCAAACCGCTCTATAAATATTTCTGACACTAATAAGAGCTAACGTTCAAATTTTCATTTTCAAAAAGATTTTAGTTGAAAATGAACATTTCGAAAAGTATATTGCACATCACTAGTTATGAAGCATTTTATTCATTCTATAATTTAATTACTTCTATGGTTTTCAAATTTCAACTGATTACTACAATGGAGTACCTACTGAGAAAATTTTATTGTATTGTAAAATTGTATTAATAAATGTATTGTTTTGTCTTTGGAAGTATGTTATTTTTCTTGCAGTAATGTGTCTAATTATTACAGGATTCAGATAGAAACAAACGCTTTGTAAAAACATTTCATTGAGGAGATTTCCTGAATATTTTTCTTATATTCATTTAAAAGCAATATATTTGAACTATTTAAACGTGAAAATTATATTTGTTCTTTTTTATAAATGGGTTCTGTTATATTTCCGGGGTTTTCTAACAAACTCTCTTTTCAATAAAGCTCCGTTTTCAACAAAACAATTGGACATTATTGAGATAGATTGGTGGCTTTGATATCTAATTATGTAATATGTTTTATTTAGTACATGATATATACATTTATACATTTGGAAAATGTTTTGACTGTCCAACAAGAAGGACTTTCCGTTTTAGGACAGGCAAAATTTACAACATTTTGTATAACTGAAGACTGAAAGATATTATCAGGCGGTTGGAATAATCTGGACCACAACCTTAAGGTTCTCACATTATTTATTATTCTTGACAGCTAACGCCATCTATGGAAATCGGTCCGGTAGTTTTTGAGTCAAAAGGGCACACACATACGGACATCGTCTTTTATTTGTATTGATTATGTCCATTTTATAAAGAATTAAAGCTACAAATCGTTTTAAAACATTTCCCGTTCAGTTCCATCGGCCTAATTGTCTCCCTTTGTAAAGAAAATAAATGGTTCCAGTAAATAAATCGACCTTGACTTTAGCCTTTCTCAAGTTTATTATACCCGTACATAGAATCGTGAACCGTTTTCAGCAAATTGTTTTCAGAATTGATGATACCCCTGTACAAACAACAAGATAACTGAATTTCCCCTGTAATAAAGCTAAAAACTATTTTTGATGCCGTACATCGTGTAGTATTTTATTGTATTGGTAATACTGGGTTTTCCAATTAGAGGTGTTATTTTGATATTCAATCGTAAAAGATCAATGGTTTCGTTGCTTGTGTGGAACGTAGCGACGTCTTGTTAAAATTAAACGTTTTTCTAATCAATAGCATCCAATTCCGGCCATAAAAAATCATTAATCATCTCTCAATCGCGATATCCATTCACCGTAACTGTTGCTCCAGCCTCATTTTCGAAAAAGTAAGGTCCAATGACTCCGCTGGACCATAAACCGCACCAAACAGTCACACGTTGAGGATAGAAAAGCTTTTCAACAATAATTCTTGGGTTTTCCGAGCCCCAGATGCGACAATTTTGCTTGTTGACGAAGCCACCGAGGTCGAAATGGGCCTAATCACTCAAGATATTTGAATTTGATTCACTCAAGTGAATTTTAATAATTTCAATGCATTGTTGAAGCATGTAAAAAGATAGTCAAAAGATTGGTAGTTGAAAGATTGTTAGTAGAAATATTCAAAGTTTGATAAATTTGAAAAGCTGAAAGTTTGAAAAATCGAAAGCTATTTTCAATCCGAAGACATCGACATATGGCACTGCGAAAGGCCCCCCCAGTGTACACTAGAACCAATGGGGTTCAACAAATTTAATTATGGTTAAACGTGCAGAGTTACAAAATGCAGGGTAAAGGTTAGGTCTGAAACTTAACTGGATTAAATTCTGCTGCGTTAATTATTTCTAACGGTCACAATGGAACGTATTATTATGTTCCTTATTGTCCACGTGTTGGCCTCATTTAGAGTTTACAATTTGATGAAAGCAACCTAGAAAATTAGTTTGGTTGTTGTTCATGTCAATAATCCACATGTCGTCAAGAGAGATGACAGGTAATTTTGATATTTGAATTTAAAAAGATTTATATGAAGATAAAAAAAAATAATAGGATCTGACCGAGATACAAACTAGGGATCTTTGTTGTATCAATGTAAAAAATTGACATCAGCATTATGTTTTTTGGTTTGATTTTAAAAGTCATAATAATAAAAAAATCATCACTCCTATTTTTATACATATATGTCCATGTCTTTGGTCCGTGTTTTGGGAAATTTATAAAAAAATATATCTATCTTCCTTTCTTATAAATTTCTTTTTCACCCCCAGAAACTTCAACATTTTTTTTCACTTCAGTGAATTTTTCTTATTAAATCTTTTCATCACGTCTGTACCGTTTTTAAAAAGGTTTTATCAGCCTATCCTCTTATCTAATAAAAAAACAATAGGAAATCGTAATAAAAATCCCCAGAAAAAAACAAATCAGAACACCAACGACTTAAGCTTTAGAACAGTGGCGTCCCAGGAGAATCAATTTTTGAACAAAGGGTGTAAATTTCAATTTCAATAAATTTTATTAACACAATGAATTATTGGTTTGATCACTTTCATAATACAATATATAAAAAAATAATTAAAAGGAAAATTAACATTTCATTTCTGAATAACTTATGAGGAAAACCTCAAATTGTAATATTAAATTATTGAAGATAATATTAACGATTAACACACCAAAATTTAAAAGAGAAAAAAAAGCCTATAACTTTCGCCTTGCCGGGGCGCTGCTTTACCAACTGAGGTAATCCGACCCTATTTCCTTCGGTCATATTCAACTTATTTCTGTACTTTCATAATCTAAGTATTGTAGAGCAGCGCCCGGCAAGAGCGTCAAGGCGAAGGTCCTGAGTTTAAGCCCAGATGCGACCGTATCTTACCGAATCGCTAATATTACCACTAATAATTTAATATTTTGTGTTTAATTTTTATAAGAAACGTCATAAATACAAGATACTTAATATTCTATCGAAATTAAAATACAGATATACCATAGTTTTGTTACTAAAATCACTGCCCGCCACTGCTAAATAAAGTCAAGTATTATAATCGTGTTGTTTTGGGAGAATTTCTAAGAAATCAATTTAAATTTTTCGAATTTTGTATGTACCTATACATATCCTTTATACCGAAAGCATCTCTGAATATAAGTAATAAAGCAGAAAAAAAAACAAAGTCAAATAAAAGCGTGCAGAACACCAAAGACCTTTGAATATCAAATTATTCATTTAATCAATATGATATTTTCGCAAATTCTCGTATTTATTTTTATCAGAATTTATTTTTTCTGAATCGAAAAATCTTAAATTCAGAGCGGTTCGCTTGAAGTAGCAAAAGCTCTCTTCAACCCTCGAAGGCTCGAGAGTCCCTCTCGAAGCAGTCTCAAATTTGAATTTTCAAAATGATAACAGTTCAAAGCAAATTTGAGTTCATTAAACCGAATCATTTCGAGCAGGGATAACTCACATCACAGACAACCGAAATTATAATGTTTGATTGAAATGTAATTGCAATATGGCAGTGTAAAATAAAATTAGCATACCTAAACCAAATCAAAACTAGACAGAAATCTCGGACATCTCATTCCACAATAAAAATAAAGTAGTTGCATCTTTCTATATCCACAGTAACTAAGTCGTATTTCAAAATCCTAATCACAGATGGCGCCACATACACGTAAGTAGCGAGAACACACGGAATAGTAGTTTTATTTTCAAGCATAACTGGTCACCATATTTTTGTAAGGAAGTGTGTTTCAACAACTTATTTATGAAGCGATGTGTTTTGTCGTGTTTCTAACCTAAAAGTTGGTAGCTTCGTCAACATGTTTGTCCCAGATTATTGGGGTGGCTATCTAACTTAAAAATACGTATGGCCATCACTATATTACTTTGGCCATCTCTACCGGATACTCCGAGAACGAGCAAGTAAACTTAAACAAAAGTATGGCCACTACTCCCGTATTACTATGGCCATCTCTACCGGATACTCCAGGAGCGAGCAAAAAAACATAGATACAGGTATGGCCATCAATCCATATCAATTACTATGGCTACCAACCAAAAAATTCTCAATTTTGGTCATTTCGTTTTATACAAATGTGTAACAGGAAATGTTTGAAGATCATTTTTCGAAGATTGAAGCTATAATTTGTCCATATTATGACTTTAAAGGTGGACGTTGGACGGCTTGAAAATGATGAATGATTATTTTGGATATTGAACATATCGTCTGGAGATTGAACAATTCGGCTCCCATAAGTTTGAGGTATTTTTTGTTCAATTAGCCAATTAGTGGTAAATTGTATATACAAGGTGATTTTCAGATTTCAAACACTTTACTTTTATCTTAGGTAGTAGTTGACTCAAAGTATTGCTTTAAAATATACAAACAGCGTTCTTGATGTGATTTTTCACAGAAACTGCTCTATATAAATCATCCAAATATTATGTAAGTTTGAAAACAACGTACGAGTACAAAGGTACCTACCGCTAATATACTACTATCGGTTGTCAGTGCATGCGTGATGTGAAATATTCTTACATCGTACGTATTACGGCCTCCGTGGTCTAGGGGTACTCTTCACTAGAGATCCGGAGGTCGCGGGTTCAAACCCCGGCGTGCGTAAATAAATTTTATTTTATTCATTTATGTTATTTCACAAATTATTCATTTAAAATAACTTATAGTTTATTTGCCGTATGTTCCAGAGTGAAAGATATGGTGTAAAGACCACCATCAGAATTGAAATGGCTTTAGCCGTGTTTGGTGACCAGATCTGAATAGGTACTCACTTATCTTCTCTCTTCTTCCTCATCCTTCCTCTCTTTCTCCTCTCCATCTCCTTCCCCTCCACACTACCTTCAGCCTCACAATATACTCTAATTAGGGATTGCATAGTCTCACTGGCTCCAGATAGTTGGAAGCAGTTGAGACTGTGTGCGGTTTTCCATCAAAAAAAATCCCGAGTGATGCGTAAAATTATTCAAGTTCAATTTTCAGTTGAAAATTGGAACTGATTAGTATTAAATCGAATAAATTAATTAATAATTCTTTATTTGAAATGTATGTTGGTTTGTTTTTTATTGTTTCATTACCTTCATTTGACAAATGTAATTTTTAAAGTTTACTTACTTTAGAAAAAAAATCTGTTGAAAGGTTTTATTTGCTGTGAGCTTATTATTTACGTTGATTATCGTGACTTAAATATTATTTCTTTAATACTTTCAGCTTTTAAAATCCTAAAATTATAATATCCCGCCATTTGGGTTATGGATCTGCGCTAGTATAACAATATATTTATTATTGTTAGTCGTGTGCCTAGTTGGTTTTATTATAGTTCCTACATAAGAATTTATTTATTGTTTTTTATGTGACTTAAAAACATAAAATCGGAAACTTTTAATTGAATGAGTTAAAAATTGAAAGATTTGAACTTCGTTTTCATCGGCGATCTCAGCAGTGATAACGAATTAAATATGTGTCGTAGATGTCTTTCAATAATACTATGAGGGCAGTCGACTTCTTGTACATTTCGATGTCCTGGCTCTTTTGTTGTATTTCTTCAATAAAAATAAGTTTTAATGAACTAATATAATTTATTAAGAGTCATTATAGGTAAAAGCCCTAAGGGTGTAAATAAATAAGTGAATTTATAAATAATAAATGAAGCATCCTGTATATTTGCCTAGCAAATTCAAGAAGTACATGTAAAATATGGTGATAAAGCCTTTAAATGTAAAAAATTTAGGACTTACCTTTCTATTGGAGCTACTGGTCTAAGGTTTATTGATTGTGGAGTCGGTGAAGTCATTTTTCAGTTCAATAACAGTATATATTCGTAATTAAACGTATTTTTAGTGGAACAATTTAGTTGTTAGAAAACAACTAAAAATCAACATAGCCGCTCATTTTAACTAGCCGACTCCTGATTGGTTGAAAGTGGAGATTGAACATTCAAGCCCTCAACGTTCGGCGGGATGTTGAACAAATATCTATGAACTTTAAAAAATATATTATATTCATAACGTTGAGTGTTTGAATGTTCAATATCCGGGAGTATGAACAAATAAGAATTAAAACATTGTTCCGTGAGTGGATATTGGCACTCGAAAAATGCTGAAAATGTCACTTAAAAACAAAAAAATATGTTGTTTATGAGCTTCATTAATGCGCAATAGGCTAATGAACATGTTGGCATTCATAAATCAGTTTTGCAAAAAAAGGTCTATTGAACATATAAGAACTAGGACAACGATATATAAAGACATTTTGAATGAATTTCAAGGCAGGAAATTAATCTTCAATTTCTACCTTATTTAATATTGTGCAATTTGTGATGTTTTGAAAAAAAAAATTACAAACGCCATATAGTATTTTCACCGATTTGCCATTTGACGTAATTAAAGTTATAACTCTAAACGATTTGTGCAACTGGGCAGAATAGATGGAATGTCGCACAACTTTGTCATTACACATGTTGCGAATAAGGCCGCTGACCCACGGGTCGGTAAGGAATCGAAAATAATCTTGTTCTGTAAGGATGCGGTATACCGAAAGTCCACCGTTCCAAATATTTGTATTGGGGCCTGTAAACGGGTAGGGGGCTGAACGGGAACGATGCGACGTATTCTTGTGTACAGCGAGGGGAACGTGGGTTTCAATGTCTGAACGTTCTTTTATCATGTCACCCATGATATGACATAACGAACGTCTAATTACTGTTAATTAATAACATCCATTTTATTTAAAGAAGAAAAAACCTTCATTTTAATTTTAAAAATTTCCAAATTTATTAATAGGCACATTCATAATGTCACGAAAGGTTGTACAACCTCGTCGTCTCTCAGTGACTGAATTGACTCATAGTCTTTGTTATTGTTCTCAGTCTTCTGTCAAAAATATTTTGATATACCTTAGTCATAAAAGTACCTATGAGTCATTTTTATAAATAAGAAGATGATGATATTTAGTGCAAAGTCGGTTAATGTGAAAACAGAAGTCTGCACTACCGACAGTTCACTGGGCGACAAGCTGTAAACTCTTTTTTTTTTAAATAATAATTATTAAACATATTTTTTTGATAGAACGCATTTTTACTGTGTGATTTGACAGACACGAAATTATTTAATTTCTTACGATCGACCGATGGACAATGTAGCGTTGTCTGAAACGTTGGCTAAAGAAAGGTTGCGCAATACGACATAATAGCCCAAAAATAAATAACGACAAAATCAGTTATGTTCGTTACATTTTATATTTAAAATACAATAAACGAACTATTAATAAAAATACATTATACATAGCTACATATTTATGACACCTAGTAAAAAACTAAATCGGTAGTTTTAATGTTTTAATAAAAACAACTTTTTTTTACAGCACAATTCATTTGGCATTTTTACGAGAATTTTTTTTCTTTAGAACAGGCAATCTGCCTTGCTAGGAACTAATATCGATCTGACAAGACATAATAGCACTTGTTCACATTTAATAATAAAACTAGTATTGATACGAATGCGAATACACACGTCTTTCTGTCGCGCCGTAATTAAAAAAATTTTTCGCGAGTTTTTTTTCACTCTCGCACGAAATAATGAGTGATACCGTACTCTTTGAATTGAGAAGCATCATTCTCGAACAAAACAAAACAATAAACGAATTATTAATCCGTGTAAAGTCCGTGGAAGAAATATTAAATCGACAGGCGACAAACAGTGTAAACACTAATGGTCTACCTACACCTCCCGCTACCGCCAGCTGGGCTGACGTCGCCGCACCGCCCGCCGCCCCCCCCCGCCAACCCGCTCGCTGTTACACTAACCAAAGAACGTATGCGCACTAGGGCGGCCACCAAGGCCAAAAATAACGCAAGTCATCTCGAAGTCCCCACTACCAGCGGCGCGATCCCCAAAACACAGACGACGGAACCACGCATTCTAACTTCCGAATCTGAAGCGAAAACCGCGCCAAATAAGGAAGAATGGATGAACGTCAAACGCAGACAACGGACAAGCAAGAATCTGATTGTCGGAAATGGCGATAAATCCTCTAGTATCAAGGTATGTCCAAGGATAAGGAATATCATAGTATCTAGGATTTCAAAGGACACCACAGTAGATGATATCCGAGCGCATCTAGAGAAAAATAATATAACAAACTGTGAGATAGAGAAATTCATCGCTAATTCTCAGGAATACGCAGCGTTCCGTATAGGAGTAACAGATGAGTTATACGATAAACTTTTGCAGGAAGATTTGTGGCCCCGAGGAGTACCGGTAAGAAACTACCGTTACTTAAAACCGAGACAAAATCCGGTTGATCTTAACCAAAACCGAGGCAAACAAAACGATTCTGCGGCCACTAAATGACTAGAGAGCAGAGTTAAAGTAAATTCACTCCCCTGCACAATGTATTATCAAAATGTGCGGGGATTGAGATCTAAGACCGATGACTTCTTACATAGTGTTATTATACAAGACAACGACTTTATATTATTGTCAGAGACCTGGCTCAACAACAGTATTCATAATTGTCAACTGTTCGATCAACGATATGACGTCTTCAGAAAGGACAGAACTTCAGGCCAATCAAGAGGAGGAGGAGTGCTACTAGCCGCGAGACGTGATCGCGTCCAACAATGCCAGAGACTCACGTTTCTAGAAAATGATGGCGAAAACTTATGGATTAAGGCCAAAATAAATGAAATTAGTATTTATATATGTATAATGTACATTCCACCGGCTGCACAGAGAACTACTTACTCTGATTTTTTCGATAAAATCATAGCTAGTTTTAACTTTTTAGTAGATAAAAAAATTATTATTGTTGGCGATTTTAACTTACACTCCTGTGTGAGTCACAAAGCAACTCAAACAGATTTGTTATATTTTATGGAACTATTTCAATTGGAACAGAAAAACTTAATCACTAATATAACGAACAGGACACTGGACGTTATTATCAGTAATTTTGACTTAAAAGTGTTCAAATCCGTATACTCACTTGTTAGTGAAGATTCATACCACCCATCTTTATATATAGAATTCGCGCTCAATGTAAGCAAAGCCTATTGTCGGAATTTATTAAATGACGACAATGGAAATTGTGTTAAGCGAGGATGGAATCTAGAACGTGGTAATTTCGAATATTTTTATGTTTACTTGAATTCTCACGACTGGAAACCCTTAGATATTAAAACTTAAAGATGTAGATTTAGCAGTAGAATATTTTTATAATGTAATCTATGACCTTTTTGACATGTGTTTTGAGAGAAAGCGTGTACCTTGTTTTGAAAGAAGATACCCTAAATGGTTTAATGGTGAAATTATTAGTGACCTGAAAAAGAAATGCAAACTTCACAGAAACTGGAGGCGCACCGGATTGATAAGATATCGGGAAAAGTTTTGCATTCTACGATCTAAAATCAAACGTAGTATAAATATTGCGTATAAGAATTACATAAATAATATCGAAAAAAACGTCAAGAGTGATCCGAAATCCTTCTGGAAATTTGTATCCGAAAAGAGGAAAGACGGTGGGTTTCTAAACTCAGTGTCATGGAACGGAAGTACTCATACTGGGCCCGATATTCCGGAAGCATTTGCGAATTACTTTAAGTCAGTCTATAGCGAACATAGTGCAGAATTTGACTCATACACCCCAGGCGGTTACTCTTCACTAGCTCAAAATGTTGAAATTTTAAGTGTAAATAAAAATGATTACCTAGCTGCAATTAAAAAACTAAAACCAAAAAAATCTGTTGGACCAGATTTTATTAACACAATTGTCCTGAAGGGATATGCAGATCCGTTAATGGTACCGCTTTTACATATCTTTAATATTTCACTTAACTCCGGTAAGTTCCCCGACCGCTGGAAAATCTCAAAAGTCACGCCCTTACACAAAAACGGCGATAAATCATGTGTATCTAATTACAGACCTGTGGCAATTCTTTCGGCACCGGCCAAATTATTTGAACTCGTACTACAAAAACGTATATACTATAAAGTAGAACCATTTCTCATAAACCAGCAGCATGGGTTTAGAGAGGGCAGGTCTACAACGACCAACTTAATGGTATTTACGGATTACGTCTCAAATATATTGGACAATAACGAACAAGTAGATGTCTCATATAATGATTTTGCGAAAGCTTTTGACAAAGTGGATCACCTCATATTACTTAATAAACTTGAAAGCTTCGGCTTCTCATACATGCTGCTTTTGTTCTTTCATAATTATTTGTCTAATAGAAAACAACACGTTGTTTACGGGCAGTTCACATCGAAACTCTACGCCACAAATTCTGGGGTCCCTCAAGGGTCTAATTTAGGACCACTATTATTTTTATTGTTTATTAATGACATAGGGATGTTTATAAGATTTGTAAAATTTTTATTATTTGCGGATGACATTAAACTATACACCTGTATAACGACAAATGAAGACTCCATTCGTCTACAAATCGATATCGACGGTATAGTAGAGTGGAGTCATCAAAATAAACTTCATTTTAACAGTAGTAAGTGTTCAATTATGTGCATTACAAGGGCAAAGCGTACTTTATATTTTAACTATAAAATGTCTGGTACCTCTCTAAAACATATTTCGATAACGAAGGATTTAGGAATCACTTTTGACACGCGTTTGACTTTTCGAACTCATATCGATTCGGTGTGCAACTCTGCAATGCGAATGCTGGGTTTTGTTATATGTAATTCGAAATCTTTTACGAATACGGCAGTCATAAAAATGCTTTATTTTACTCTGGTTCGCAGCATTCTTGAGAGTGGATCGATAATATGGGGACCCGAAGATGCCCTTTACTCAAATGATGTAGAAAAGGTGCAAAAAAAGTTTATGCGATACCTCTACATGCGAGAGTTCGGATATTACCCTTTATTGTATCCCTCTGATTTTCTTGCCGGAATGCTGGGGATAGAACGTCTAGACGTTAGGAGAAATATTGCAATGGTGTTAGTGGCGCACAAGCTGCTAAATGGGCACATTTGCAATCCAGATATTCTGGAACGAATTTCTTTTTATGTCCCTGATAATTTCATCAGAGCTAGACAGCACAGATTATTTATTTTTCCAAGGGGCAGGACCAACCTACCAATGATCATGCCTTTGGGGAGAATAATTTGTAACTATAAGTGACCAGCTCAGGTACGGGGGCTCCATCGAAGCCAGAGTAAAGTTGGCCTCTCAGAAGCTGGGCGTACTGTACAGGGCCCGCAGATACTTTAATAGTACACAACTGCTCACCCTGTACAAATCGCAAGTGCGCCCTACTGTCGAATTTGGCAGCCATCTCTGGTCTGGAGCCCCAAAATACCTGAAAAAAACCCTTGACTCTGTGCAGAAACGGGCGGTCCGTTTGATAGATTCCCCAATCTTAACAAACGGACTGCAATCTTTAGAGCACAGACGTCGGGTAGGTATGCTGTCCTTGTTCTATCGGTATTACAATGGAAGATGCTCTGAGGAACTAGCGTCATTGATCCCTTCGGCGCCGGTGCGTAGTCGGGATACACGCCAAACGCGCGCCCAACATTTGTACACAGTTGACACTTGTCACATGAGAACGGGTCGCTTCTACGATTCGTTCTTAAGTTCAACAGCTCGGCTGTGGAACGAACTGCCGGCCTCTGTGTTTCCTCCCTCCTACAACATGAGACTCTTCAAGACCCATGTTCACTCCTTCCTCTCCACAAAAAGACCCTCCACACAGCATCCCCAAAGATGACATAGGCCCTGAGGGAAATTATTTTCTTCAGGGCCTCCTGTGTGGAGTAAATATAAAAAAAAATATAAAAAAACTACTTTGTTAAATCACATTTCTTCTGTGATTGACATTTTCAATTTGAACCAAAGAGAATTTAAGACGGCAATAAGCATACTATTTAACAAATCTGGTTAATCAGATAGTATTGATGTACTTACCCATGCAAATAAATGTATGTACTTACTTCTTATAAACTGTAATTTATAAACTGTTATTTGTGAAATGTAAATGGCTTATACTGTTTTTCACAATAAATCAATAAATAAATAAATAAATAAATAAATAAATAAATAAAACGCATTGAGAACGATATTCAAAAATTGTTGTTTGGAATGAAAAATTGGAAGGATTAATATATACTACTTCTAAACATAATGCAAATAATTATATTACTGATATAGGTTTTTGTGCAATCTGTTATTGCTTTATTCAGGTGTAGCTAATTAGTAGCTAGATACCTACCATTCTCTTTGTTCATTGCACCTAGGTACCCTACCATTCTCTTTGTTCATTGAAGCTAGGTACCCTACCATTCTCTTCGTTCATTGAAGTTAAGTACCCTACCATTCTCTTCGTTCATTGTAGCTAGGTACCCTACCATTTTCCTTGTTCATTGCACCTAGGTACCCTACCATTCTCTTCGTTCATTGTAGCTAGGTACCCTACCATTTTCCTTGTTCATTGCACCTAGGTACCCTACCATTCTCTTCGTTCATTGTAGCTAGGTACCCTACCATTCTTTTCGTTCATTGAAGCTAGGTACCCTACCATTCTCTTCGTTCATTGTAGCTAGGTACCTTACCATTCTCTTCGTTCATTGTAGCTAGGTACCCTACCATTCTCTTAGTTCATTGCAGATAGGTACCAATCATTATCTTCGTTCATCGTAGCTAGGTACTTACCATTCTCTTAGTTTATTGTAGCTAGGTACCTACTATTCTTTTTGTTAATTGCTACCGTTTTTCAGTTCTTATTATATGCTTGAAAATAATATGTAAACAAAAATGTTATAAATAAGTAACACAATTCTCAATAAGTTTAAATGAAATGTGGTGAACAAAAACAATTTAATTAGTATCCCATCAATAATTTTCGGTTCTTCTTTTACATAATTTATTTTTTCCGACTTTATGTCCGGGTTAAATCTTCCCCACAGGAAAAACTTAACCCTTCCACACACTTTTTCACAAATAATCATCTAGTCAATCCACATTATGCGAGTGCATTATATAAGCATAATAAATACAAAACAATACAAGAATAACACGTCAAATCACCAGAGATCAAATGGGAAAATAATTCACCGACTTCAGATATTTTCATATTAGAAGGTTAAATTCTTTGACGGATCTAATAAGCCTAAATTTTGAATGAGAGAGCTAGGTATAATGCCAGTAGCCGAAATAACAAATGGTAATATTTTTATAGTCTGAGAATGCTAAATTCTTTTAATATGATTTCATAAATCTGTGTATTTTCTTATTTTTTCAGAAACAAATTTTTGAATATTACAGGAATTTGGAATAGCGACATCAATGATATAAGTTATTTTTTTTTAAATTTTGTCCTGTAAAACTATATCTGGTCTATTATCACTAATTAAATAGTATTAAAATGTAACACCTCATTTGCACAACATCATTACACATTTCTAGGCAAAACATACTTTAATAACCTACCTGATAATATCAGAAAAATCGAAGACAACAAAACCCTACTCAAAGCGATCAAAGAACATTTCAAGGTAAAAAATCAAAATAACGAAATTCGTCAATTAAATAATGTAACGTTATAAATCGTTAAATTGTACATTGTTGAATGTTGTTAATGTAACGTTATAAATCGTTAAATTGTACATTGTTGATATACACTTATATTTTTAATATTCTTAACTCCTTATTAATAAGAATACTTACATAAATAATGTTCATCTCGATACTCAACATCTTTTTTAAACACAAGCGTCTGCTTCCATAAAAGAGAAACATCAAAAAAATTGTGTTTACTAATTTTTATATATCATTATTGTTAGCAAATATTATTATACATTGTAAACTGTTTAATTATTACATAAAAAAAAAATAATAAAAAAAAAAAAAAAATTATTATTAAATTTACAAAAAAATGGGTTATGATTAAACAAGTTCTGCTGTGTAATTTTTATAACGTGTGATAGCTTTGAAACAGTTTAATAATGCCTTCAGAGGGCGAAACAGCTGTCACGCGTAATAATAATTACACAGCAGAACTTGGAAAATAAACTGTTTTATGTAAATTTAATAATAATACTATTGAATGTATGAAAGAATTTGTTTAATGTACACGAAAGCAATTTGCGAGACGGGTTTGGGTTACGCCGCTCCGGTAACCATTTGTTGGATAACCAACACCTCTGCCATAGGTCACCTTGCCTTGGTGATTCGCTACGTTTGGTGATTTAGCAGGGGTGCCCTGGTTCATCTTCCTGGGTGTGATATGTTCAGGATGCGCCTGCCTACCTGCGTGGCGTGCCCGATCAGGTTGGGCTAGTTTGGGGAAACACTCTCCAACTGACTTATCTGACCCTCTCCTAACCTCTTTAACTGGTCTCTCGACCATTGACCAATTACGACCTCCCGAACCATTATCTTCGTCACTCCTAGACACACTGATCGCTAGGTTCCTACCCATCTCTCATACCCTTTCCTCCCAGAATTTCTTTGGGGATGCTGTGTGGAGAGGCTTTTTAGGAAATGAAGGGAAAGGTACGAGTGGTGGGTAGGAATTAAGGTCAGTGTGGCCAGGAGTGACAGACATATAAATTCACCACTCCCACCGCGATGTTGGGCGATATTCAGAGAAAGACACTGATCAAAAGATCTTCGTCAACCAGACTCTCAAAGCGGACACATCTGCAGCTAAGACCCAGAAAAACCTCATCCCATGAACCCTGGCACCCCCGACATTCACCAAATGTATGGTATATAATATATTGACAATTTATTCAATAAATGATTCCAGGGGCAGCAGTACCCATACCCGCCTCCCAAATTTAACATAGTCCTGCGAGACGAATACAAGAAAACGACCAAATTTTAATGCGATTGCACACACAAGTTATTATGCCCCGGGCCGGCCATATGCCATTATTGTACCTCAACAATTGGAGAGCTTTAGTCTGACATAGTGGACTAAAGAAAGGAGCGGGTTATAGTGATAATTGGAAAGAATTTAGTTTTTAACATCATTTGGATTAAAATTTCAAGTCACGTTTCGATTTCGAATAATGTTTTCTCCATACGGCTATATTTAGAGAATATTACAGTTTTATCTCATAGTAATACTGTTTGTTACGTTGTTTAAATTGTTTTAAATAACCTATAATTTGCGCAAGTATGTTTTATGTTCCAAGAAGTAAGTTCCTTAATTAGATCAAAGTGGCTTATCACGAATTTCGTCAAAATTGCTTTTGAATTTTATGTCGTTAAAATAATTAATTGGGTTTTCTAAGTAAAGGTTTTTGAACCTTGATAAAGCGGAGTAAAAAAATTAATTCACCTTAGCGACTACTTGTATTTAAAATTCGCTTACTTTAGCTAGTTTCACCGACTTTCAACTTCCACGCCGGTAAAAAAAACATATTCCTAAAGCCATAAAATTGTAAAGGTCTCATTCATAGAACTCATTCATTAATTAATCCATTCATAAATATTCAAATTTCGGTTATTAAAATTCAAAACTAATATCTATTTAATTGGACGAAATTATAAGACAGCATTTTTTTTGATTAATTTTAAAAATCGTTTTTAACCTTGTCACAATTTTCAAAGTAAAATGGATGGTGTTTTTTAAGGTTTGAGTCCTAATTGCTTGGATACAGCGAGACTATGTTATTCTTAAATTGATTGAATAATTAAAGTGGATGAACTATTTCGGTGTAATATTTTTATAAGGAATAACATGCAATTTTTTATTTTTTGATGGAGGTAGCATCGATGATTTGGTTTTCACAATAAAATCTCAGATCACTCGCTCAATAGCATTGTATTATATCATTGAAGCCTCGGTTTGATGGTGGTAGCCTCGAGGATTTGGTTCACTCATTCAAATCCTTTATCACTCGCACAGCGACATTGAATTATATAATAGGTTTCTCAGTTTGATGGTGGTAGCCTCGAGGATTTGGTTCTTACATTCAAATCCTAAATCAATCGCTCTACAGCATTGTATTTTATTATTGGAGGCTCGGTTTGACGGTGGTAGCCTCGAGGATTTGGTTCTTACTTTCAAATCCTAAATCAATCGCTCTACAGCATTGTATTTTATCATTGGATGCTCGGTTTGATGGCGGTAGCCTCGAGGATTTGGTTCTTACATTCAAATCCTAAATCAATCGCTCTACAGCATTGTATTTTATCATTGGAGGCTCGTTTTGATGGTGGTAGCATCGAGGATGTGGTTCTTAAATATTTAACTTCTAATTTAAATTATGACGGTATTTTTTGTTTTTTTATTAAAATCATTTTCAATTAGAATTTTTAAAAGCTCACCAAATCTATCAAAATCTTCAACACATGAGTCGGTTTTTATCTATTAAAGTGAAAAATTTTAATATTTGAAACTGTTATTTCGTGGTGGAATTCCAATATAAATATATATAAAGAACACAATTTTAAACTTTTTTCCACTTGTTTTTATTTGACCGTGACCGGTTTCAGCCTGTTAGGGCCATCTTCAGACTGGTACAATTTTTGTCTTAAACTAGGGTTTTTATACAACCCTAGTTTAAGGCAAAAATTGTACCAGTCTGAAGATGGCCCTAACAGGCTGAAACCGGTCATGTAATTTGCCTATGTATAAAAACCCTAGTTTAAGACAAAAATTGTACCAGTCTGAAGATGGCCCTGTTAGGGCCATCTTCAGACTGGTAGCTAGACGATGTTTCTAAGACGATGTTTCAAAGATGTTTCTAGCTTACCTGCTAGAAACATCTATGACATTGAAAACGTGATAAATATTAGATATTACCTACGTCACAGTGTCATCGTCACAGGTGTTTAATGTAATTGGCTAAATAAATGTTTTTAGTTAAAAGTTCATAATGTTTCGTTTTTCCTCAAGCATACTCAGATTCAGTTATTGCGTATCAAATTATGCAATGGAATTTTATCTCGACTTTTCTCACGCGAAATACTTTAAATGCTGCCAAGGTCGTCGATATCTGGAGAAAACACGTAGTATTATTTACATATTTTACTTTAAACATACGTAATAATGGGCATGTCGATGACCACGTAGCTAACTTATTTATACAGTTTTGTTGACGTATGGTGTAAGGATTCGTCAACATTTTCGTTATTTCGGGACGTTGTTCAGTTACTCTCCTAGAGCCGGCCAGGGCCAATATTATTTGTGTTGAAAATATCTTTACATTTGCTAATATTATGACATGTTCATTAGCATTTGAGTAATTACATTTTTACTTTAATTTTAATTAAGAAATCGGATTAAATTAAGTCTAATCCGGTTATTTCGAGAGATGATCTGGGTAGCAAGTAGCAAGTGTTGTTTTTACTCGAGTAAATATTTTCCTAACTAATTAAAGATCACGCCGCCAGACAAATCGGTCTTGGCACACACTCCTTACTTAATTCACATTCATACATCATCTCATACATACACTTCTGTTATTCTGACTCTAGATATGGTCCTACTCAAGGGTTTGGTTCACTTGATTGTGCCATATATTCCTCGGACGTCCCCAGCTTCTTCTACCATTCACATTCGCGTCGTATATTCTACTTACACTCCCAAATCATCTAAGCGACCTTTCCTTAATCTTGCTCATTACGCTTCCATCAGCCGTGCATTATTTGCGAATCTCTACATTTCTAACACGATCTTACATGGTTTTACCACACATACGCCTCAGAGATATAATTTCTATTACAACATTCAGTCTACTTGTATCCTTCCTCTGTCAGTTACATGCGTCACTGTCAATGCATCAGGGTAGGTAGGTACCAGCACTCTACTGTGGATTGCTAACTTCTCTCTGTGCATATTTTTTTAGTGTCAACCACGTTCAGTCCTCCATTTACCCTTCTTTCAATTTCTTCATCAGCTTTTCCATCTCTCGTAATAAATAAATCCTCTAACATCTTTTGCTTTAATCCATTACGTAACATCCCCATTGAGAATAACTTCTAAGCTTTATGATCTAATTGGGTTGGTTTCAATTCATCTAAAAATAAATATAAATAAATTCAAATAAAAACAAGTGGAAAAAAGTTTAAAATTGTGTTCTTTATATATATTTAAAATGAAAAATACCCTAAAATAATGCCAGAACAGAATACCTTAAAATAATGTGAAGCAGTCGTGCACAAAAATATGCGACGTGCGGCCGTGGTGTATTGGACAGACCTGTGGTTGAATTTGCCCTATAAAATTTCTAAAATAAAGTAGGAATCTTAACGACGTAAGTTATGAAGTCGTGTAAGAACAATATTCGGCGCGCGTCTTGGCGTAATGGACAGACCTTAGATCGACTTTTTAAAAATTTGATATTTAAGTTTATCAGAAATAATTAAAATGTTAACGACGAGCAAACCCCCATTGTTAAGAGTCTTGTGTCGCCTTAATATTAAGTTAATTCTCAAATGAGTCGGTATGCAATCAACAGATTCCAAAATAAATTAATAATATAATGACGCCTGTAGACTCATATTTGGATAATAATTAGAAAATACAGTGGCGCATCGACAATATTCACGAAATTAGAACTAAATGGATTTTCCGGCCTGATGAGACACCGGGTCACTGAAGCCAGGATGCGGCTTATGGCCTCCGCAAACACGGTGGTGATCGCAGCCTATCAGCACCAAGCGCCTCTCCTGAGTGAGCGCTGGGCCAAACCTCACTCAAGACCACCCTCTACATACGATTAGTTGTCCTCAATAGATTTTTTTTTTTTACCTATTTTTGCGTTTTCACATATCTATTGTACACACATATGTATATCTATACGGGACGTGTGGAGTTGCACTAATCTTCTTACATCCGGGAATAAAAAATATTTTTATTATTAAATGATAAGCAAGAAAAAAATGCTTTGGAGAGGAAATTAAAAAACTCAATTATAACTTAGAAATAAATGAAATAAAAAAGAAAAACCCAAATTAATTTTGAAAGGACTCAAATCGAACTTGACGGAAGAGGAAATAGTAAATGGGATACTCACACAAAACGAAGGGATTCAAGACATTGTAACGAAAAACGAAGAAAATAAAATAAATTTGATTACTGAAATAAAATACAAACATTCTAAGAAATACCAACGTGGTACTCGGGATCAAGAAGATGAAGAACAAAACAAATTCTCGAACTATATCGTGGAAACCAGCGGTACAACACGAAAAAATTTGCTATCCTTAGAAAAGATAAATATCCAGTACCAAAGGGTTAACATAGTGGATTGTGATCCTTTAACCCAGTGCTACCACTGCTGCAAATTCATGCACACAGCCTCCAGATGCCTAAATCGAATGAATCCATCGGTGTGCCCGCATTGCACGGGGTATCATACTTTTGCTAAATGCCCTGAAAGAGAAAAAACACCGGTTTGTGCAAATTGCACATCGCAAAATAAGAAATATGGCGAGAAAAATAAAACAGACCACACAGCTTTCAGCAACTTATGTCCCTACAAAAATAAAATGCTGAAAGTAGCAAGAGACAGAATAGACTTCGAAGAAAAATGACAGATTTTTTATATAACGCACTAGACGAAAAAAATAATATTGACGAAAAAACATATAACAGCTATCAAGAATATCGTACCCACCAAAACGACCTCAATCTCAGTCCTTTAATTGTACACATGAATATAAGAAGTTTGGAACGAAACATGGATGAATTTTTGACAACAGTAAATAATGATCTCAGGAAGCCCGCTTGCATTGTGTTAACGGAAACACATTCAAGTGGCGAAGTGGCGTACTATATACCGGGATATACCTGTGTATCTACTACAAACCGAATTAACAAAAACAGTGGAATCGTTATGTTCGTACAAAATAATTGTGACATATTGTGCGAGGAAGAAATTAATGTGAATGGAACAAACTGCTTACATGTACAAATGAAGTGTTATAACAAAAAATTGATATTATCTCTCTACACAGAACGCACTCGTCTACTGTATGTTTGTTTATAGAAGAATTAAGACATGTGTTATTAAACTACAGAAACGCGAATACAATAGTTTTAGGTGACATTAATTTAAATATATCGCACGATTATACATCGAACGATAAAGATAATTACTTAAATATGATGGCGGAATTGAATTATGTGTCGTGTATTAACTCTTACACCAGAAACGTCAATGGGCAACGTCCATCATGCATTGATCACATTTTCACAAATATCAAGGATATAAATAATTTAAACTCGGGAATTATAAAAACCTCAATTACCGACCATTACATGACTTTGCTACACTACAATTCAATAATACCTCAGGCGATAAACCAACATTGCGGACAAACTACTAATAATAAGAAAGAAATATCTATTGTTAATATCGAATCTTTGAAAAATAAATTGTCATCTGAATTATGGTTAGATATTCTCCGAAGTGAAAACGTCAACGAGTGCTGTAAAATATTTGAAAATAGATTAACGAACTTTATAAACGATTCAAAAAAAATTATTCCAAAAGGAAATACAGCAAAATTTCGTAAAATCAAACCGTGGATAACACATGGGCTTGTTGTGTCCATAAGACACAAAGAATGGCTTTATAAAGAATCAAAAAAAAAAACACTAGACATTAAATTAAATGTTCATTTTAGAGAATACAAAAATAAATTAACCACGCTCATAAAAAACACGAAAGAAATTTATTATAAAAACAAACTTGATAATTCTGAAAATGACAGTAAGAAAGTTTGGAATATAATCAATGAAATCATGGAAAATAAACAAAAAACCAAAAGTAATACTATTAAGAGTGTAATACAAAACAATAACATAATTAACTGTATTGAAGAACCTAAAAAAGGAGCAAACGCTTTTAATGATTTCTTTGCAAATATAGGAAAGAGTCTAGCAGAAAAAATTACCGTGAAAAAAATAAATAATATGTATATTGAAAATATTCCGAATATAGAAACTAAACTTGAACTCTTCGAACCAACCAATCCGTCTGAAATTGTACAAATTATATCAAAAATGCGAGGTGGTTCTACTCCGGGATTTGACGGTCTCACCGTAAAAACACTAAAAATCATTAAAAATTATGTTTCTACACCAATCTCTCATATTATAAACAATAGCTTTAAGACAGGAGTTTTCCCGAGCACGTATAAGAAAACCATAATATCTCCAATATTTAAGTCCGGTAGCCCGGAGGACATTTCTAATTATAGACCCATTTCACTCTTATCTAATATATCGAAAATTTTTGAAAAAATTGCTAAAAAAAGACTAACTGCATTCTTAAATAAAAACAAAATTATAAATGAAAATCAATTCGGTTTCACAGAGGGAAAAAGTACCCAAGATGCCATTGCAAAAATTTCATCTAGTATTCAGAGTACCCTGGACAAATCAAATAAATGTATAGGAATTTTTATTGACTTAAAGAAAGCATTTGACAGTATTTCCCATGAAAAACTTATATTAAAATTAAAAGAAAATGGCATTGACCACTTAGCCCTTAAATGGATAGAAAGCTACTTAACAGAGAGACCTCAAATTGCAAAATTAAACCAAACTTTTAGTACACCACTAACAAGTACATTTGGCATTCCTCAAGGCACGGTCCTCGGACCATTACTATTTTTAATGTATGTAAATGACATTTTCCAACAGAAAATCAAAGGTGAATTAATCTCTTATGCTGATGATACTGTTTTATTAATAAAAGGTCAAACATGGGAACTAGTTAACAAACTTGCAAATGAATGTATTAATATCTTAAAATCATGGTTTGATAATAACCTACTCACACTTAATGCTAAAAAAACAACATATGTATTATTTTCACTACAAAAAATACCTAAACACAAAGTAAATATCATAATCCATGATGAAAATTGTGACAATGTCAACTCTAAACTACTTAATCCTATGTGAACTGTAATCAACTCTTCTTCTGAAATTAAATATCTTGGTGTGATCATCGATGAAAATCTGAAATGGAAAAGCCATATTAGGGAGTTAGTAAAGAGAATAAGGAAATGTATATATATATTTGTTAGGTTAAGAAATATTTTAAATGTGAAAATACTAAAAAATGTATATTATGCTCTTGTCCACTCCCTGCTTATTTACGGAATCATAGGTTGGGGAGGATCTTATAAAAACAACCTAAACTCAGTAAAAGTCTCGCAAAAAATTATTATAAAAGTAATACTTAAAAAAATGTCTACTTTCCCAACAAAATTGCTTTTTAAATTGTTTCCAGTACCAAATATTGATGATATATTGAAGCAAACTTCCATTATAAAAATGTGTAAAGAAAAAAATAACAAAGAATATCAAGAATTTTACAAACTCATGAGAAATGGAAATCAATTTATTACGCCAATCTTTAAAACAACTCAAATGCAAAACCATTATATTTACCAAGCCATAAAAAACTACAATAATCTCCCTTCCGAATTGCGCTGTATTACGAACCAACAAGAACAAATAAATAAAATCAAACTTTTTTTCCAAAAAAACTTATATTAAACAAAAATAAAAATATATATATATATTATTATTATAATATATATTATTATATTATTATTATTATATCACATTATGCATTATGAATCTAAGTAAAAATCGTGGCTCCCTTATCAGGCACAAGAGCTCCTCTTTTCTGATAAGGTATACATGACCAATTACGAACCTTAATATTATATTTTGCAAAATATGTATGTATTAATGTAACCCATATAATGTATATTAAAATAATAAAAAAAAAAAAAAAAAAAACTTTGTGGTGACTCGAGTGAGAGTCCACGCAGCGTGAAATTGCATCATTCTTTACGTTCGCTGGCAAATGACGTGAGAGAGTGGCAAGAGTATTGTCGTTTAGAGCCCGCCGACCAATCACAGGGCGTTTAAATCTTCTTACAGTTTTATTGGTTTTGAAATATTTGTTTCATTAATTCTAAATTTCAATAAATTCAGAATCAGTTAATTTATTTATTTATTCATATTTGGGAAATCAACAGTTTACATTTTTACAGATTGTACATAAGTAAAATAGCCAAAATAAAACCAATTACGGATTTCCTCCTTGTGACTTTACGTAAGACAGCATTAGAAGAAATAATTAAATTTATGAGAAATGTGAAGTTATAATTATATAAAATAAAAGAATTGTATAAAATAATAGAACAAAATAATACAACAAAAATAAAGGGAAAAAAAAAAACTAAAATTTATATAAAATAAAAGATTATCGATACATTGGTAACCATAAGAATACAAACAATATTGTGCATATAAATCATATCATAACCATAACCATAAGAAGACAATGTTGTGCATATAAATCATACCATAACAGGATTATAATAATAATAAATAATAATAATACTTGGATGACTTGTATAGCGCCGTTTTTGTGCAAAAACACCTCAAGGGCGCTGTACAAACTTATAATACATTTGTACAGTGGTCTATGTTATTACTTAACTATTTATGGAGAAAATATACAGTTCAATACTTACCTGATAGGTCACTTGAGATTAACACTTAATTAACATTATCTAATTGTTTATTGGCGAAATTTAGATACAGGATTTAGGACTTAATTGAAAAATTGAATATAACTGGACTTTCTCTTATGATTGGTATATTTAATTTAAGGATACGACAGCTTAAAAAGGTAAGTTTTTAATTTAGACCTGAATTCTGTTGGACTTGTTATGGATCTTAGTTCCGGAGGGAGTTTATTCCAAGCCTTCGGCCCAGATACTCCGAAAGCGCGATCACCAAACTTAGTATTTGGCTTGCGCTTAGGTTCTATCAGTCTGCCTACAGCTGCTGATGTTGCTGATCTAAGCGTTGACTGCCTCAGACCAGTGTTTTCCGGGAAGCATAGTTCAGAGATGTAGGGTGGGGCCATTTCATTGATGGATTTAAACACCATCCAGCACAGTTTGTACTGGATTCTTTCAGGGCACTTGAGCCAGTGAAGGTTACGAAGGTGTTCTGAAATGTGCGAATATTTTGAAACTCCGGTTATGAGCCGTGCTGCTGCATTAAACACTGATTGAAGTTTGTCAATTTGATATTTTGGAAGGCTGGCATAAATGCCGTTGCAGTAATCGAGACGTGAGACTACGTAAGAGTTGATAAGTAGTTTTGTTGCTTCTGAAGGAAGGTTTCTTCGGACAGACTTGAGTTGTCTTAGGTGAAAAAAACCGGTGCTCACAGTCCTATTTATTTGACTTTTAAACGAAAAGTCTGAATCTAAATTGACACCGAGAAGTTTGACTGTTGTTTTTGGGATTATATCGCTGCCGGAAATAGTAATAGGTGAATTGTCTATGAAATGTTGACGTTTGTTTGTGGCTACCCAGAGAAACTCAGTCTTAGATGGATTGAGCTTCAGCTTGTTTGAAGACATCCAACGAGTTATTGCTTCTAGACATTCAGTTATACGGATTTTGAGACTATTGATATCATTTGGAGCGCAGTAAAAATAAACTTGCTGATCGTCAGCGTAGCAGTGAGACAAGAGATCAAATGACTCGATTATTTTGGCGACATCATTTGTAAAAAGGATGAAGAGAAGTGGACCCAAAACGGATCCCTGGGGTACCCCTGAAGATAGTGTTGCGAAGTTGGACAATTTATTTCCAACCCTCACGGCTTGTAAGCGATTTGATAAATAGGATACCAGCCAATTTTTTATGTCGGAATTCAAACCAAATGTTTCCTCTAATCTCCTAATGAGGAATTCATGATCAATCGTGTCAAACGCTGCACTCATGTCTAGGAGTGAGATAAGTGATAACTTACCTGACTCTACGGCCAGAGTTATGTCTGATAGCATACGAAGTAGTCCGGTTTCAGTTGAGTGGAACTTTCTGTACGCAGATTGACGTTTTGCGAATAATTTATTTGAATTCAAGTGACTGGTTATTTGTGCGGCAGCAATTTTCTCCAGGATTTTTGAAATAAATGATAAGTTTGAAACGGGCCGATAATTACCTAAGTTATCGGCGTCTAGTTTTGAATTTTTCAGGATTGGTGTAACTACAGCTGACTTGAGTGGTTCAGGAAAGTCACCCGTGCTAAGTGATTTATTAAAAACGTGAACTAGGAATGGAGCTAAAACAGTAGAACATTGTTTTAATAACCATGTCGGTATGGGATCAAGACTGCACTGTTTATTAGGCGAGCTTGAAATAATTTTTATTACTTCTTCCAGCGTTGTGGGTTTGAAGGAAGACAAAATTCCTTCAGAATTTAAAGTGAATATTGGCGGAGAGGCGTGAGATTCGGAAGCACGAATGGATTCAATTTTTTCCCGAAAAAAAATTGAGAAAGCTTCCGGGGTAATATCTATTTTCGTTGGAACAGTGACTTCGGAAATTACTGTCTTTATTGAGTTCCAAAGACGTCGCGGGTCGGTTCGCTCAGAGTTAATCTTTTCTTTCCAATAGTCTGATCTTTTGGAATTAATTTTACACGTATACTGTTTTTGAGAAAGGATCCACTCGTCTCTTGTAGTTACAGAAGAGTTTTTCCTATAGGTCCTCTCTAATTTCCGCATAAGTCTCTTCTGGTTTCGACATTCATCGTCAAACCAGCCGTCAGACTTTCGAACTTTCCGTGTTTTTGATGATGTCGGGGCATATTTATCTAACAGACATGAAAGTGTTTTATTATATGTCTTGACAAGTTCGGTAGGGGTCTTTGTTTCCCAAACATTGGGTGTACATAAGAGAGAGGTCTGTAACTCTTCCAGAAAATCGCTAAAGCAAAATTTACGCCATTCCCTTGATACAATTGTTTTATATGGTACTTTAGGCGGGTTAAAATCAATATCAGTGCAAACGAGCCAATGGTCTGACAGTCCTATATCACGAATATCTGCTGAAAGTGGTGGATCACTGTTCTTTGAAATTAGTACATCTAATGTACCACCAGCATCATGAGTTGGGACGTCGACCCATTGGTGGCATCTAAAGCTGGCTAATAGATCTAAGAATTTAACAGTGTTTGGTGATGTCACGCGCTCGAGACGAATATTAATGTCGCCTGTAATAATGAGTGTGTCGGAGAGTCCGACTGAAACTTCCAAAAACTGTGAAAACTCATTATAAAATTCGACAGAGATTGGTTTCGATCCGGGCCTATAAAGGGTGCACAACATGAACGACGTTCCTGAAGAAGAAACCCTGCATCCAATATACTCAAACGTGTTAAATGTACCGAGAGCTACTTTGTTTAGCCGTAATCCTGGTCGGGCTATTATCGCGACACCCCCGTGATTCACGTGTGAGATATTGTTTGATGGTAGGTCCCTACTAGGTCGGACTTCTTCAAGAACCACATACCCTAAAGCTCGGAGTCTCTTAATTGAGTACGAATCACTGTTCTCGTGCCAAGTTTCTGTGACAGTAAGGATATGGAGTTTTTGGTCTCTGAAAATATCGTCCACCACCTCTAGTTTGTTGTTAAGGGATCGAGCATTCCAGGAACCAATCGCAAGCTGTCTGCTCCTATAGTTGGCATGTCGTTCTAATCTAATTTAATTTAAGTTGTTGTGGAATTTATCAGAATCGCGGAGGGCTTTAGACGGTAGGTAATTCTGTTTGTCGATCGGTTCGACTACTTGAACATCCTGTACTGACGGAGACTTATTGTTATTTTCATTACCATTGTTATTATTAATAATTTTTGGAACGTATTGTTCCTCCCTGCAAAAATATTTTGTTTTTTGTCCACCGCGACACCCCCTGTATCTAAATTTCACATTCGGATCACGGACTGGATTGTATATGGTTTCTTTTGCAGTCACTGAAGGGTTCAACACACTATCACTTTTAAAACTTAGGAGTGTAGCCCGATCACTTACAGCAGGAGTGTTTTCGGCCTGTGCTGCATCACAAAGTATTGTGTCATATTGTTCCTTTCTGATGCACAGTGTATGTTTTTTATGATATCGTCCAGCACGGCAACCACAAAATCTAATTTTACGAGTAGTATAATTATCGCGTCCAAGGTCATATAATGATATTTTTGCGGCTAATTTAGGGTCCAAAAAAACACTTTCACTTTTGAGATGTAGTAGTGTCGCCCTGTCGTATCGGATATTGTTTACAGTCACCATAGTTCAAAGAATACCCATTATAAATCACTTGACGCATTTACACTTGACACGATTGCTCGCTTGTCTTTCACACTGCACATGTGTTCAATTCTTTCGACCGATTTTACCGATGCTGCAGCGTTATTATGCACTTCTGGAACAACGTGGCATATTTGAACATAAAATATTTGAAATTTTGTATTAAAACTTGAGTTAATCTCGAATCAGCGACATTAAAATTATTTTATTTTTATACATCTAACTTAAAAATTATTGCGGTTATTTTACACTTTATCTACACCGAAAAATTGAGAACTTCCCAAGATTTTTCAAAATAAACGCGGAGCGCTTAAAAAAGCAGCCGGCCGCCCCTAGAGCGCCATGAAGAAACATACTAGAAACATAAACATCAGAAACATCAATTCAAGAAACATCAGTGAAATACTCTTTTAAGGTCATTTTATATTTAGTAAATTCGCAATTGAAGATGTCGATATTGAATAATATGTTATTGTAATTATTACATATTCTGTTCAGGCAAGAATTTTGTCTACAGTTCGTTTTGCTTTGATTGATTTTAAACAGGATAGAAGACCGTGTTAAACGTGCAGGCACATTAAATTTAATATTATTTAGCAACTCTGGGCATTGAATATTATTATTAATTAATTTATATAGGAATAGAGCATCTGCATGATGCCTTCGTACACTTAATGAATCAATTTTAAAGTACGAAGCTGCCTCTGCATAATTATTAAATCTTACAAATGACCTGTAACAGAGATATTTTAGGAATTTGTTTTGAATTGCTTCTATTTTGTTTATGTGGATTTTATAGAATGGAGACCAAACAATTGATGCAAACTCCAGATGACTTCGTACGTAGGCAAAGTAGAGTTGCTTAATGATATTGATGTTATTAAAAAGTTTTGTGTTTCTAATGATGAAACCTAACATTTTAGCAGCCTTATTTGTGATTTGTTGTATATGAAGGTTATATTGAAGTTTATTATCAAGAGTTATTCCAAGATCACGAATATTTGAGACTGTTGCAATGTTGATGTTATTTAAAGAATAATTAAATAATGTTTTATTTTTATTTCTGGAAAAGACAATGTGATGACATTTTGAAACATTTAGAAATAATTGATTTTGTTGGCAATAGGTAGCTACATTGTTTAAATCATGTTGTAAATTAATACAATCGTTTAGACTTTTTATTGGCTTGTATAGCTTAGCATCATCAGCAAATAATTCTATTTCAGAGTTTTTTACAACATTGACCAAATCATTAATATATAAAATGAAAAATAATGGTCCGAGATGTGAACCCTGTTGGATCCCTGAGGAAATTTGATTGAAGTCTGATACAAAGCCCTTTATTGCTACTGCCTGTGATCTGTTAAGTATATAAGATGTAACCCAACGAAATAAATTACCACGTATACCTAATGCCCAAAGTTTTCTTAGTAGTAATTTTTGATTAATTTTATCAAATGCTTTGGCAAAGTCTGTATAAATGATATCTACTTGAGTGCGATTGTCCATGTGACCAACAATGAATTCGGTAAGAAGAACGAGATTACTTTCCACATTTCTGCCTTTTGTAAAACCATGTTGTTTTGTTGTTATGTTGTGATTGAGTTGTGGACTTAGGTATTGGTAAACAATTTTTTCCATTAACTTACTGAATATTGTTAGTTTTGAAATCGGACGATTATTTTTAACATTATTTTTTTCGCCATTTTTGTGGATTGGTGTTACATATGCTCTTTTCCATATTTCAGGTACCGTGCCTTCGTTCATTGATTTATTATATATAATGCAGAGAGGTTTAGCGAGTGTTTCAGCACAATTAACTATAAAGTATGACGGAATATCATCACACCCCGCGCTTGTGTTCATGTCAAGAGCTTTTATTTCTTTTAAGACTATTTCTCGTGTGAATTTAACCGTGGTGATATTTATGTTATTTGTGTTTTCTGGTATGTCAAATGTTGGTAGGTTATTATCTTTTATGTAAACTGATTGGAAATATTCCATAAAAATATTACATACATCTTGGCCATTTTCAGCTTTTTTGTCATCTAGATGCATCGTCCTTGGAAGGGACGATTGTGTTTTTTTCATATTATTGAAATGATTCCAGAAGAGTTTAGGATTACCATTCATGTTACTTTCAGCAGTATGTATATAATTAATGTAGAGTTCTTGTGCAATTCGTTTTTGTCTAGATCTTAAGAGTGAAAACGTTTGGTAGTCACGTGGATTTTGAAATTTTTTGAAATATTTATGATATTTATTTTTTTCTTTAATTATTTTTATGAGAGATGATGTATACCATGGCGGATAATTATAATTTTTTGCTGGTTTAGTTGGTATGTAATTTATTTTAATATTGTTCAATATGTTGTAGAAGACGTCAGTTGCGGATTGAGTATTCAGATGGTTCAGATTATGATCCCAATCAATTTCGTTTAGTTTTGTGTTTATCATTGAATAATCTGCTTTTCTAAATTGTAATACTTGCTTTGTGTTAGTTTTCAGGTTTTTATTTTTATTTTTAATAGGAATTGAAATTAGCAGTGTTTTATGATAAACATCTTCTGGTACTAATGAAATGTTATTGTGAGTAATTTTCAGTTGTATGTTACTTAGAGCTAAATCAAGAATGCGATTATTTATATTATTACTCTGAGAGTTATATTGTTGCAGATTATTAAATGATAAAAATTCTATAAAGTTAAAATGGGCGGGATTTAATGAATTGATGGGTTCAGTGTACATATAATCACAGTTGTCATTTATTGGTAACCAAAGTAAGTGAGGTAGGTTGTAGTCTCCCACTATAATGAAACTGTCATTATTGTTATCCGTTATAATCTGTGATACTTTGTTTATGTGAGAAGTAATATTTATAAGATGTTTATTGTCAGGTGGGATGTACGAAGTACATATGTGAATTTTTTTACCAGGAAGTGATATAGTTACCCATATGTCTTCCGTTTCAGAATCCCATTCTAGTTTTTGATCAGAAATTAATTTACTTTTGACTGCAATTAAAACTCCACCACCGCGATTTTGATTGAGGTTATGATAATCTCTATCTCGTCTGTAAATATGGTACCGTGGATCGAAAAGTTCCTCATTAAAGATTGAATTGTTAAGCCATATTTCACTGAGACATATAATGTCATAGTTGTTTAATAATACATTTTGAAGAAAAATATGTGTCTTGGTTCTGAGACCTCTTAAGTTTTGATAGTATAATTCTAAAGATTCCATTGTATTAAGTATATAGTGCAGTTAATATAAAGTTGCTGGAAAGTTAGTTGATGGAAATATTGTATGTTTTTAGTTTTTCTAGATCATTATAATTATTTATGCAATGGTGATTTGTGTTTTCATTAAGTCTTACATAAATTTTACAATTTTTGATCCAACAGAATTTGAATTTATTAATTTTGGTAAACTCTCTGACCTTTTTGTAGAGTACTTTGTTTTTATGAGTTAAATGTTCATTTATATAGATCCGTTGTTTTCCATTAAAGTTAATATCCTCTGCTGTTAGGCCCCTTCTTGTCCGGATTGCTGCTATGATTTCGTCTTTCTGTTTCCTGCCCTTTAGTTTTACTATAATATTCCGCGGTCATCCTTCAATCTTCTCCTTGGGGGTGACTCGGGTGGCGTATTCAATGTCGTCGCTTACTATATTTAATTCTGAATAGATCCTTTTGATAATCTCCGTCAGGTTCTCTTGTTTTTTTTCTGGTATCCCAATGATCTCTATGTTATTAATGCGTGCGTGTTGTTCGTTAGCATCCAATTGTTTTTGTAATTCTTTAAATTCACTTTGTATTACGGCGTTTTGTTCCAGAGTTTTTTCAAGGTTGTTGTTTTTTTTCGTATCAATTTTTTTTTCTAGAGTTAATATTTTATTTTTTAATTCCTCGATTTCTTCTTTATACTCGTTTCTGATGATTTCCAGAAATTGTACCTTAAATTCTTCAAACTTTTTGTCAAGAAGTTGGAGGAGTTGGGTGTCCGTAGAATTTAGTGTTTTTGCAGTTGCTCGTGTAGTCATTTTGGCACGAAATATTAATTAGTATAACTTCACTTCACTATTAAAGCTATTAAAATATAGATATTTAGATTTTAGCTAGAATTTTTTATTTTATTTTGAGATATTACAAGAGTGAAATAAAAACACGACAGCTGTCATTGAATGTTATTGTTAATAATAGTGATTACATTTTTTAAGCCGTAATGTTTTGAACTGAAGTTCTGCATTATAAAAATTGTTATTTGCATGAAGTATCGTGATCTCTGACCCAATAACTTATTTCCTCGTACCGATCACCAAGTATGATTGTTTTATGTTATTTATACTTTTCTAAGAAAAACACGTCTCTTGACTTTCTCCTTATTCGTACAAAAGCAAAGAAAAAAAGCAATCAACCCTACAAAGCGGCTTCCACCGTCAAAGGAAATAACAATCGAAGTTATCGGGAACGAGAGACAATAACCCGTTCATCACAGATGCCTGAGGGTGGTTTATCGTCACCTAACCTACCTACCATGAGAAATAAAAAAATACGTAATTTCTTTTTGGAAAAGAAGAAGGAGGTGAGTTAATATAATTCTAAAGAAATGAGTACATCTAAACTTTTATCTCTATGGTGTTATACTGCAGGGTGTCATTTCCCATACAAATCGAAGTTGTTGAGGTAAAGCTCTCGACTAGCAAGCTGAAGAACGCGGGTTCAAATTCACAATTAATTAATTAAAAATAATACGTAGTATTATTGCAGCACGTCCCAGAGTGGAAGATACCCTCAGTATCGCCCTGGTATAAGACCACAATTCAGAATTGAAACGATGCTTGAAATGGCGTTAACCGTGTTTGGTGACCAGATCTGAATAGCCAGGTACTCTCTTACTCTTTCCCATCTCCTTCCCATCACCAAAACCTTCAGCCTCACAACATAGCACAATTGGGAATGCCATAGTCTCACTGGATCCAGAGGGTCTGGAAATGTAGTTACACTTGTGCGGAATTCTTTTAAAAAAATACTACTTAGGTCGATAAAATTACCATGAAATATTAATTTATCTCCCTTATATTTTATTAAACTAAGGGAGAGTTTTTTTGTTCGCAGTATTACTAAAGCGACGGTTAAAAACTATAATATCATATTAAAACGTTTTTATAAAAATACGCAACTCGTTCCTATGCTTAAAGTTTTGAGTCCCATAGGTCTCGATTAAGCCGACGAAATGAAATAAAATTTGCATACTTTAAGAAAAATAAACTTATTTGACTCATCCCCTTTTGCTTCCATTACATTCATAACATATTCTACTTTTAATACTTATATAGGTGAAAATATTCCAAGGATACGGTTTCCGTAAAAATTGCAGACAATACATAAAACATGAACTTTACGGTAAGTTTAATTTCAATTCTAATTTTCTGTTATTCGCATTAGAGTAGTATTTGTAAGTTGCCTGCGCAGTGTAATGTAGTATGGTCCAGCACACCTGGAAGCAATTTATCGGAGAAAAAGTAGTTCAAGCCTTCTAGCAAAAGGGAACACAAAAATATTCTCTAGAGCCTCGTATGTTTTCTGTGAACCATGGCTTGGCTTACTACACCAATAGACATTTTCTACCAACTTCAAACAATAAAATTTTGCATATAGTGTTGTAAATTGTTTTAATCGATGTCATAAAACTTTCAAATTAATATGGTTTACTTTGCTCTAGTGCAGTCGGTGTTGCACTTGTTGCAGCTTGATGTGATTGCAAGGAAAAGCATTTATGAGGTTTACTTGTATCCAATGTAACAACATAAAAAAATATTATCTAACTTATTTATATAAAAGCAAGAAATTTTCAAAATAGCGAACTTCTTGACAAATTTTAGGTCTTACAGGTTGTAAAACTTTTTGAAATTCAATTTTTTAAAGAATCTGAACTCTCTCACCGCGAAGTGCATAACCTAGAACATCTGGGAATATAATATGCACATCAATTGAACCCGACAGTTGCACAACATAATTCAAAATACCTACAGAATGTACAGAACGCACAGAACAGTTATTTTTGATTAATTTTGTGATTTACCTGAAAATACTATTTAAAATAAAATAAAAAACAAATTTTACATTTTATTCCAAAACCAACAAACTGATATAATATACTTATGATTTTCAGATAAAGCTATTTTCTTTATATATGTTCACTTATTTATCTATTTTCCTGTATTTCTTATAGTTAAGTATTATAATGGTTTTTTTTTTGTTCAGCTAATTATTATGTTTAAGAACTAGACTAGCTCCCAGTTAGAATCGCGAATATTTTTCTGCCTTGAATGTGAATACCGCACAAGAGTCCCATCTGTCTAAAGATAGTGAGACTGTGGCATCCCCAACTGGGGTATGTTGTAAGGGCTGAAGGGTAGTAGAAAGGGGAAGGAGATGAGGTAGAGGAAGGTGGGGGAGTATGGTGGTCTTACACCTTACTGAAAGTATCTTCCACTCTGGAACGTATAGCAAATGTATGTATTATTTTACTTAAATAAATTGTAAAATATCATATATTCATCGGGATTCGAAACCGCGACCTCTGATTTGCAAGTCGAGAGCCTTACCCCTCGACCACGGAGGCCGTCAAAACTGGATAATTAAATAAGTTGATCAATGTTTATATTATTATGTTGAATGATATATATAATAATATGTTGAAACATTGTGCGTATTTTAAAAAGCAAGTTACATCAAGACTCAAACTAGTTTTGGGTAAAAATTCTCATTTTTAAGGAATTTCATTAAAGAATTCATTTGACGTTATTAAAACTTTGTTCCGCTCTCAACTCTCAAAAACGTAATAATTTTCAGCTTGATTCAAGATATTTAAGAAAAAAAAACTTTTAATTACAAAGGGATTTTGATTAATTTGTAAAAGTTTATCAAATTTAGTACTTGACTTGAATTTTTTTCTTAACTTAAATTAATCTATTTTAGAATGAAAAATTGGAAACATGTTGAAAACAATTTTTTCGTTTGTTGGTGAAAGTGATTTTTTTTCCAGGAACAGAATATTGAGAAAAGCTTACTCAATATATAATACAAAAGTATATGGTTTGTGTATATTGTTTGTCTAGTTCAGGGTCTCATATTCCTTTGTCATGTAACAAAGTTATCCATATTGGGTTTGTTTCTTATGTATGGAAGCAGATGTCTGAGCCAGAATTCTGCGTAGTAGAAAATACCTCCCTGGAATCGTAATACTGGGATTGAAGTATTAGCATTGCAATGTTCTCTATGAGAATACGATTTATGATCTAAGTAGGCGAGTTTTCCCTCACATTTTCTTTATGAAGGACATTTTTTTAAACATTATTGAATAATGAATCCGCTTGGGAATTTAAGAAAATTGTTTTTTTTTTCTTACTTTTAGTTATGTACCTATATGTATTGGTTGAAAGAAATTTATTTTAAGATTTGACGGTTATAAAAAAATATATATTTTTGACTGAATTTATTTCTTGAAAGGATGTTAAAAGTGACGTATGTCTGACAAACTTTAACCGTAGATTCCTAATCTTATTTGGAATGAAAAATGCCAATAAAATTTTGTTCTCAGGTAATATTATTTTTTTTTAATCTTTCATATATTCTCACTGGTGACTCAGCCGAGAAACCGCCAAATCCTATCACTACTTACAATTTTTTTTCTGTTTCTAGGTGAAAAAAATAAAAAGAAAAGACACGGAAGACCGAATTGCCTTCTATATTATAAATAAACTCAAGAATCACAGGTTAAAGTACGTCTTGTATTATTAAGTATTTTAATGCGTTGTTTTCCATAAACACCTTCTCTGTTTTCTTTAATTTCAATAATTGGAATATTGCTTTGGAAAGAATAAGCGAAATTTTATTATTATTCACAGTTTTATTAACCATTCCGACCTCTGGCATATTAACCTTTATATATCTTAAAGATGCTGTCAGAAAGTCGGAGAATTTGTGGCTATTTCCGCTTCTCAATCAAAACCAAATAAATAGGAAATTTATGAACGTATCCGAAAAATAAAAACTGTTTTTGAAAGGTGATAAAATATTCTTTCAAATTTTATTATTAAAAACATACTTTTGGTAAATATTTAAATTTTTAAATTAACTCCAAAAAAGTTTTATTAATGGCTCACCATGCGTGTTTTCGTCTGATAAAAAAATACGTGTTTTATTAGAAAAAAAAATTATATAAAATTCTGCCACTTTACTATTTTAACATTTCAAATAAAAAAATCATAAATTCCTAAATTTTTCTCTCTTATAATGTAGGAACCTTTGGCTTGATAAAGGTGTATATTTTATATGTTCTGTGGTTAACTTAAATATTAAAATAAAAATTTGGGTATTTTTTATTTCTAACACCGTTCAGTTAAAATAACTATAACGGTAAGGGAGATAAGAAAATTTAAGCAGTTCCGAAAAGCGAACCAATTGACTCTGCTTTTTTTTGTTTGGCTGTTTTTTTCCCAAAACCGAACAAATTAGCCTGAGGAGTTAAAAAATGGAAATTAAATTCAATACAGTTCCAAGTAAGATTCTTCAATACTATTCCAAGTACGATTCTTCAATTATCGCCTGAGTCTGAAAACATCATTCAAAAGCGAAAGGTTATTGAAAATAGCTACGTTTATTACAAATTCTTCCCCATATCTCCCTTTCCTTAGGTTAGTAGCTCATTTACCATTGAGGGGAAGGAGGTAAAATATAATAATGTTTCTAATATCTGTGGAAGAGAGTGATTCCAGCAGACTTATGGACTTGGTAAAGGTTTACTTTCGGCACCATTTGTCAATAGTAGATATTATATTTGTTGAATATATTATACCAATTACATCTAAAAGTTTGTTATAAAACAAACTGTGTTCAGGCATGTTCAATCTTTTGATACGTTTATTAAATTATATCGATAATTTGAATGTGGCGCGATGTGACTTATCTAAGTTCTCCCTTCTGTTGATTGCCAGTCTGAGCATATTATAAAATAAGTAGTCTAGAGTCTAGACTTAGAGCAGTGGTGGTGGTTATCTTAACTTCGTCTTCTAAGGGGTCACGATTTAAATAATTGATATTTAAAGGATATTTGTAGAATTTACTGAATAATATTCTGTACACGACAAACGATTAATGAAATTACGCGTTTTAAGTAACAATTCATATTGCTGTGACTAACTGTGTCAAGATTGCGAACGAGTAGGCACTACTGCAGAAGTCAAAGTGACAGCTCTATTATCCCACAATTATGATACGTTATGTGTGAAGATTTTTCTGAAATTATGAGCACACTCAAAGTAAGCAATATCACCCCCAGGAGCAAACAAGCGCGACTTTGGTTATAAAGGATAGACGTAAGTGGGAAGTGTAACACCTTGCGATGATTGATAGAAATGCATTATTATCAGTTTTTAATTATTTATTTTACTATTAATGTGGCTTAATTACAGTATGGTAATTGCCTTAAACGTCAAAACAGCTGTCACAGTTAAAAATTTGACATGCTCGCAAAACTTTAAAAACATTATTAAATTTGATTTACAAACAGTCATAGAAAACATACCATAAAAACTTCAATCAAATGTTTTCACAACTTTAGTTCTGCACTTGCGGAGTACAACCATTAGGATAGAAATCTATATAAATATCCCTTGACTTCGTTTTCCACTCTATTCCGGATACGGTGTTTAAATTTTGTTTTACCATAAAAATATTCCAATGTGTTGGGATAGTGTCGGCTTAATACTGACTTATAAATATAAACAAACTTTGTTTTAACACAAACCGGAAAAACGTTTTTGATTCAGTTCAAGTGTGATCTTTCTTTTGTCTATTGTTCCCATTGATATATAAGCACAATAGATTAGCCCTCTTATACTTATTTCAATCTGAAATAATATGAAGTAAGAGTTGTTTCATAATACAACTCGCCATCGAGTTCCGATGCCTCGCTTCGAAAGCCTAGATCGAAATGCAAGTTTCCTATAAAATAAATTAGAGCACAAAGTGATCGCTCAAATTCCATGTTGTAATTTCTTAATTTTATCAAGCCTGAAAGGCATCGCGTCACATGATATAAAGATAAACTTAACGACCCAAATTGATGTAAAATTGTTGCACAAGCTTCTAAAAACGTACAAAAAACCAGATCCTTCATTTTGTGGCAAACGTGTTGTCGTAATTTGTTACGTGACGTAGTTGTTGTGGTAAAAACCATTGTAAGATTTTAATATGATTTAAGATTTTCACGGCCAAAAGTATTTTTGTTATTTGTTTTTGGGGTGTTATGCCGTATTGCGCTAACTCTTTAGCCAACGTTTCGGACAGCATTGCAGTGTCCATCATCAGGGCAGATGTGTTATTTGAGATTGTTGTGAAATGTGATACCGTGTTGTATAAGGATGTGATACCGTGTTGCCAGCTCCAACCCTCTGAGCTAACAATAACGTATAATTTTTTAAGTAGTTTTCTTCTTTTAGCTCTGGTGTAGCCGTCAATTACCGGATACCAAGAACTATCGAGCTTAGCTCTATCGTCTCTATTAATATTTACGGGATTTTTATGAATTTCGATGGCCTCCGTAATCAGCCGTGCTCTATAAGTTTTGGGTCTCCCCAGGACTTCAGGAACAAATCCAAAGTAATGCCCGGTGTCAATCAAATGCTCGGCAATTGCCGATTTATCAGGGTGGCCGAGTTAACAAGCTCTGAAGTGTTCTGAAATCCTTTTGGAAATAGTCCGCTCTGTCTGACCTACATAGACCTTGTCACATCCGGAATAGCTGAGTTTATACACTCCATCTGTTTCCAGAATAAACTTAGTCTTTGCAGACCTCCGTAAGTCTTGTATCTTGTTCGTGGTTCCGAAGAGAGTCTTGATACTTTCCTTTCTCAATAGCCTGGCAATTCTGTCTGTCGCATTGTGCAGATAAGGCAGAAAGGCACAGCCTTTCGACTCTTGTTCAATTCTGTCTTCGTTTGGTGCAGATTTGGGTCTTATGATTTGCCTTGCAAAGAATGTTGCCTTGAAGACCCAGCAACTCAGTCAAAACCTGATAATTAGTAACTGCCTCAAATTCGTGTTTGAAAAATGATCTTTATAAAAATAGCATATTGAGAGTTGGAACGAACTTGTTTGCTCCGTGCAGACCAACAAAAGGTACACAATAATGCATCTTCCGATCTTTCAACTACAAAATAATGCAATTTCATTATGATAAATGTTTTCTTAAACCATTATGCCGAACTGAATCTCAAAGTATGGGAAAGAAACAAATCAACCGCAAATGGCACGAAACGCCACTTGCAGTTGATTCGTTCCTTTCCCGTAATTCGCGGTACGGTTCGAGTTTCAGTTAGCAAATGTATACGTACCCTTATGGTTCACACGCCCGGTTGGCGTTGGTCAATGATGTTGATTGTTTGGCGTTGATCGGTGATTTTGATTGGTCGGTATTGATCGGTGATGGTCCCCCATCAGATCACTAAAAATCTTCGCACAATAATTTAATTACCGACATCGTTATCAATACTCTGTCACAAGTTCTAAAAAAGTTCACCTGCCGCCACTGGTCTAGACGTCTAGAACTTCACAATATCACATATTTCTTCTTTTTCCGTTTTCCATAAATCGTGTCATTTTCACGGGAAAAAGCTAGAAAATGGCTATGACACGTGACACTTGAAAAATAAACGACTAAAGACTGATCATTAAAAAAGACTAGGGACCTGTCACTAGCACTATCTCGAAAAGAAAAGGATAATTATTTGCTTTTTCGTCATTTCAGCATTGTTTTAGTCTTTGACAATAGTTTAACAAATTATAACCCATTTTCACCCAAGTTCTGACAATCCTTTTCAGGTTTCATATTTAAAATGTTTTTCTTGTATGACCCATGGCAGAGGTGTTGGTTATCCAATAAATGGTTCCCGGGGCGGCGGTACCCATATCAGCCTCCCAAATGCAAGTGTACTGACTGCTTATAAATAAATTGACATCAATTTCCATATTTCACAACATTTTTTATAATGATGCAATACATTTTAATGGATCCAATAAAACCGAGTTACCTCTTCTTATTATCTCAATGCAATTTTGTATAGATTTCAGTAATCGACATAATTCTTTAATATTTTACCACTTTATAAGTTAATGCATTTACTTCTATATTTGCTGAATGCTCTTACTTATATTGTTCTTAGAATAAAAGTGAAACAAAGTTGTTCTATCCATTTTAAGTCTCCATTGATCTCAGTCACCTTGAGAGAAGAGCTAAAAAATATTTTTTTTAATTTATGAGATCGCAGCATTCACTCTTGTAATTGTTTTGATGTTTAAATACAACTCTAATGAGCTTTGTTTCACTCGGAAACTTTTAAAATATGTACTTTTATTTACCGATCTTCTACTATTAGCTAGAAGGATACCTTGGAAATAAAGTTCAGAACAGTGAATTAATGAACTATATATATGCGATATCTTTTACAAATATTTTTTAATGTGCTTTTATCACTATGGGGATAGTTGAAAATTTACTGAAAAATTTTTAATAATAATGCTGTGTGTGTTGTCTATGCGCCAGCAGTTAGCTCAAATTTTCATCACTTATGGTGAAATATATAAATTATAAAATAAATATAAATATTTTAAATTATATTATACATTTTCAAATACTTAAATTCTTTCTTGCAGTGAAAAATCCGTTTTATTGACGAATCTAGCTATGGCCTAGGATTCAGTGGCGGTTTTCTCAAATTAGCGGTTATTAACCCAGTCCATGACGGAAAAAAAACACTCATTCTCGGAAACAATTCCATGCAAGCTGGATTTGTCACAAACGGTTGAACATTTACTAATTTACGAATTCAAACCTTTTTTAACTTAAGTTTTTTTGCGATAAATGTCTAACATTCTTTGAATTTTATTAATTAAGAGAAAATATGAATGCTCAAAAGAATATTTCATAAAATATATGCACACAATTTTTTTTTCTGAGCCAGTAAGGGAAAATTTTCACAAAACACGTCAGAAAAATATTCAATAATCACTGCTAATGAACGTCTCAAAGTACACGTTTCTCATTGTGTTGATTGGACGTTTAATGAAGGGAAGTAGCTTTGATCTATGCGAATCAGTTTACGCGTCCTCGACAGTAACCCACATGCACCAGAGATATGCTTATTCTTAGCCAATCGGACTTTAAAAGCAGCGTCTCTTGTCAAAGTAATGAAAGTACACTTCTAAGATATTGGGTGAGAAACTATGACAACCGGAAAATATGTATCAACATCTAGTTTCGTGGAATAAAGATATGGAGGAAGTTAATAATGATGAGAATTGAAAAGAGATCATTTCATACATTGAAGCAAGTGAAGATAGAATCAAGTAGGACTTTCATGTAATGGCTTATGTTGTACATTGCGTCAAACTCACGCATAGATTTATATTTGCAACGCCGCACACTGGGGCCAAATACTACAAGTTGATACAATAAACAAAAAAAAAATTCTATAATACGATGTCGCTTCATTTGTTTCGAGGTACCTCGATAGTTGTACCATTATAACATTAATTACCCCTCTCTGTTACAATTATTGGGACTCGATACATTAAAAGAAAGAAGAATTTGTTTTGACCTATTTTATTTATTTAAAATCGTTACCAACCTGTTGAACTCCACTGAATTTCTTTCGTTAATATGTTTCCATGTACATAGTCGATCAGTTCGTTTCAAATTACCCTATCATTGCAACAATACAGGATCTAACGCTGAACTCAATTCCATAATGAATCGCCTACATGTACTTGGTAATAAATATGTTTTGGATGAATCTATAAACATTGCTAGTTTAACCTCATACAAACACTACTTAATTAAAACTGTATGTCAGCGCTTCTCAGATTGACTATAATCAAATACAGTTTTAAAGTATTAATTTATCCGGGATTTATTGTATATGAATTGTTTATATATTTATATATATATTGTTGTATTGTATTTATAATAACTATTTCTATTGTTCTCTTTTATGTATTTTATATTTATATTTTTTTATCTATGTATATTCTGTATTCATATGTAAAACAATTGTTATACTTTTGTAAACGCCGCTATAATCGGCGTTAATAAATAAATAAATAAATAAATTAGTATATAGCAAATAGAAACCCTTAACCTTTCCCTTTTACCCGTGACACCGTTCAGTAGAGAGCGAACACTCGTGCAGATAACACGTCGTTTACAAGTGCCAACATAAACCTGAAGTTCAAGTATTTATTTCGGAAGATACCTATTACAAATCCCAAAAGTGACTATGAAACCATCATGTACATGTATTGATCTTATTTTTGAACATTATATTTTAAACATAATTAATTATTTTGAAAGATAAAATTGTATTTCAAATATGTACAAAAATATAGTCGTGATTTAAAAAAAAATCATATTCTTTTAGAGATTAGTTGAGCTCTGGGCACCTCCGGGCTATTATTCAAACACTTTTAGGACCAGTAACTATTGTTATTTACGAATCACTTTTAAAATTTTGCACGTATCTATACTTTTTGAAGTAATTAATTATTTTAATGTGATCGGTAGTTATAATTAAAATGAACAGTTTTTTAATAACTCGGGATCAGACAATTTAATTTCATGTTAGTTACAAAACCTGTCAGAAAAGAGATTTATTTCAAAATAATCGTTACCGACATTTAATTTCCAATATTTGAACGTAAGGTATATAGTGGTGAACTCAAAAATGAAACTTCATGCTCTCCCTTCCTAAAACTGTTTATACCACATGTCTGGTCATAAAACGCGTTTTCTGAGAGACATGAAGTCGTGTCAGTTGGTGACAGATATAGCACAACGCAATTCTGCGGTTTTTGATGCTTCGTGACAAATACAGCACTACGTACTACCGAGCGGAGAAATTTATTCATTTTCTTTTTTTCACACAGGTGTGAATTCCGATACCTTATTCATGACAAGACGACAATTATTCACGATAATGAAGAACTCTGGACACATTCAAATTTAAACATACAAAAGGAAATGGAATTGAGAACAGGATGCATCGGTGATCCAAGAAAACATATTTCGAGAAGGATAAATCGCTTCAAATCGGAACACTATTCACGATGGGTAGCAGCGCATCGGATTGAAGTAAGATTTCTGGAGAAAAATAAAACATGGCTGGATTCATCAATTTCTTTTCCTAATCTTACACTAAAACGCGGTGGTCTGGTCGCCCGAAAATTACCTTTGATCAGAGTACAAAACGAATGAAAAGACTCTGGATTTGAGAAAGTCTACTCCTCTAACTGAATTAGTTTATGCCACACATATGGAACTTAGAGCTACAGGACAGACGGAGGCGTCTATAGCAATCACTGATATTTTATCGGATTCATCAAGTCTCAGTAAATATTTACAAGCTTATAGAAATTCTCTTGAAACAGTTACTATGTCAGGAGAGGATGCTGTAGCGCACGTAGTGGAAGCGGGATTATCTCGACACCAATACAATGTAATAAGATCAAACGCTCCAAAACTATACCCGTCTTATAAAATTGTTCAGGCCGCAAAAAAGGAATGTTATCCGGTGACTGCAAAAATCAATGTTAGTGATACGTCGGTTCATGTTGATTTGCAGACAATGCTCAATCTTACCATTAAGCGTTTGGTCTTCGCTCAGGGCGATGTAATACTTACACTCAATTCTAAGGAATTAGAAAATATGTGTTTGTTTTCGAAATGGGGTTTTGATGGCAGTAGCGGTCATAGTTCTTACAAACAAGCTTTTTATGGTGCAGATGCCGATGATGCAGCGGTTTTTATTACATGTTTTGTACCTCTACGTTTAGTATCTGGTTCGAAAATGATTTGGCAAAACCCTAGACCGAGTTCAACTAGGTACTGCAGACCATTAAAAATTGAATTTATTAAAGAAAGCACCACAGTTTCTCAGGAAAATCTTTGAAAATCAAACATAATCTGATATTTACGATGGTCGACGGAAAAGTATGTAATGCCATCACAAACACAACTTCTACGCAAAAGTGCTACATAATTATGTGGAGCTACATCCAAAGACTTTAATTCCATTGAGAAATTGCTTACGAGACCGATTAAAACAGAAAATTTTAAATTATTTGGTATTTCGGTCTTGCACGGATGGATACGTTTTTTTGAATGTCTCCTACATCTGGCATACAAACTACCTTTTAAAAAATGGCAGGCTCGAGGCTCGGACAAAGAAAAGGTTGCAGAAACCGAGAGGCAAATTCAGGCGCAGTTTAAACAAAGACTAGGTTTGATCGTGGACAAGTCAAAACCAGGATTTGGTAACACCAATAATGGTAACACCGCATCTGCAGAAATAACAAACTTGGATTTAGAATTGATTAGAAAAATGCATACCATATTGATTGTTATATCATGTGGATATGAAATCGATGTAGAGAAATTCCGAAAGTATGCACTAGACTCGGCTAGATATTTTGTGAAAAAGTATCCGTGGTACGTCATGCCGCCCACACTTCATAAATTTTTAATCCACGGGCCAGAAATAATAAAAAGCGCATTATTGCCAATAGGTCAATTGACAGAGGAGGCACAAGAAGCACGAAATAAGGATTTAAAAAATTACAGGGAGCATCGTTCACTAAAATGCAGTCGTGAAAAATCCAATGTTGATGTTTTCAATTTGTTGTTGTTGTCATCAGATCCTCTGATAACGAGCAAAAGGAAGCTGCCAAAAAAAAAGTTGACCACACTCCCCAAAGAAGCGGTAGAACTGCTAATGGCTCCATCATTTCAGCCGATAGGTGAAAATTATTCAAGTACTCAGGATGATGAAGATGATAGTGACGATTACAATTATGATGATGATCGTGATGATGGTAGTGTTGATGATGGTGATGATAGTGGTTTTGACTCAAACAAGTCGGATAAAGAGAACTGATTTTTTTTGTTACTTAGTTATTTAAATCGTATATATATAATATGTACATAATAAAGTTGGCATATATTATGTATTTAAAATTTTTGTTTTTTTATAACCTTCCTTTCCAAATTCAATTTTTTTCTTAAAAACGTCCCTGTGAATAAAGGGCGTTTTTCATCCCCAGTGTGCGCCGCCAAAGAATTGGAAAATGCACCAAAATACCTTTGTTGACGTGCTACCTACCATTTTTCCAAGCGGCAGGACACCTCCCGTACGCAAAATCTGGTATTGTGATGTGTTGCTGATAATATTAACAAGAGAAAATTTCCATGCAAGAGTTTTTAGAACTTTGGTATTACATAAGGTCTGGAATACTTTAGCGTGGTGGGTGGGTGAGCTAAATATGCATATAACGCTGTTACTAACGCATAAGCATTTTTTATAATTAGTTATAAACAATTATATAACATAATATGACGGAAGATGATTTAGCGAGTCTGTGGCACGGGTGGTGTATAATTAAAGTTCTTCATTGGTTTGGGAAAAGTATAACCCCCAAACCAATACTGGCAAATACCAATGAAAACGGTTAAAAATTAGATAAATTTATTATTAAAATAAAACATTTCTTTAGGTTTTCTTGTAATTTTATAGGCACGACGAGCCGCCGAGCACCGCACCTTATTAAAAACCTACAAGCCATATTATTATTAACTAAGCCTATTATAAAATACACCCACGATGCTTAGCTTTTACTCAGCTAAGCATTGTGGGTGTATTATAGGCACGACGAGCCGCCGAGCACCGCACCTTATTAAAAACCTACAAGCCATATTATTATTAACTAAGCCTATTATAAAATACACCCACAATGCTTAGCTTTTACTCAGCTAAGCATTGTGGGTGTATTATAGGCACGACGAGCCGCCGAGCACCGCACCTTATTAAAAACCTACAAGCCATATTATTATTAACTAAGCCTATTATAAAATACACCCACAATGCTTAGCTTTTACTAAGCTAAGCATTGTGGGTGTATTATAGGCACGACGAACCGCCGAGCACCGCACCTTATTAAAACCCTACAAGCCATATTATTATTAACTAAGCCTATTATAAAATACACCCACAATGCTTAGCTTTTACTAAGCTAAGCATTGTGGGTGTATTATAGGCACGACGAACCGCCGAGCACCGCACCTTATTAAAACCCTACAAGCCATATTATTATTAACTAAGCCTATTATAAAATACACCCACAATGCTTAGCTTTTACTCATATCTTTCTTGAGCGTCTCTGACTTCTTCCATAATTTACTACATAGTTAAAAAAACAAGGTTGAATAGGTTACGTTAGGTTAGGTAGGTGTAATTTTACATCACTTTCAATGATTTTTGAGCACTTTTTAAAAGTGTGTTGAATTGCCACTGTTCTGAGCTGCAATGGAACCATAATCAGTATACATCTGATGGATTGTAATTCATACCATGAAATACAAGTGGAATCTTTGGAAACCAGACAGAAGTCCAAAAGAGAATGAAAAAATTCAATAATTCTTCAGTATTTCACATGCAGACACACACACAGGTCTTCACGAACTAACGAATTTGCGGAATATTAGTGCAAAACGCGGGATTAAACCATTGATGTATAGTATTGAGATGAATCATGCAGCGAAAAGAAAGATTTGGCATTTTTACCTCCAACTGACCTCCAACTTTACCGAAATAAATCTACCGAATCCGGTCTACGCGTTCAGCTCACCGTACTAATAGTGGAACAAGTGTCGACGAGATATAAGTATGCAGTAGCGCCTCTAATTTTAGCTCTATAAACTAAACTGAGATTCGTCGGTAATTTACACTTATAATTTATATACTTTTTATTTGCAACGACACTTCACATAAAAATTATTTCAACAATGTAAACCTATAACTCACTTAAAACGGTATTAACGCAGCTAGTGTCATCTTAATGACTCTGCACCTCCTTGACCTCAATTCGTAATGCAGTAGATATCTACTGGTGGGTGTTTCACAGTATCAGTTTGAACACTACGTAAAAACGGTCAGTCACGTATTTAATAATCTTCGTGTCACCGTCACTTGCATATTATTATAGTTATGAAATTAACAAGGTACACAATAAAACAGGGAATTATACTTTAATATAGGTAGTATAATTATAATAACACGATGGGTGTTATTTTACTCGCACTTAGTGTCGTTCTGGTGAATGAACAACATTCAAAATCAAAACGATGCTTGAAACGGCTATAGCCATATTCGGTGACAATATCTGAACAGCCAGGTACTTCCCAACCTTCCATTTCCCGAGCTCCTTTCCCATGTCCACTCCATTCGGACTCGTAACATACATAGTATGGGGATAGCATAGTGCCACTAGCTTATATAGATATTATACGTATTATATCCAGATGGAGTCGATGATATTATGATAGTTCATTCTGGCATTTCGCGTGGCACTCTGATAAATAGGATAGTTTATCTTCCACCAGTTCAGACATTGCCGTTATTTCAACAATATCCATTTAAGGTTTACGTCCTGTCTATCTCAATCTTGGAACGTAAGCATTTTCACTTTGGAACTCCACAACCTTCCACAACATTGAATCTGATATATTTATCAGCATCTTCTTCAAGCTATAAACAAAAACCAAAATAGAATAATTAGAATACATCGAATTACAGCGAAATTTCAAAATGAGATTAAGATTTCGTCATCAATACATTATTTTGGTTTTAAGTGAATACCGTACAAGTCTCAACTGCTTCCAATCGTCTGGAGCCAATAAGACTATGGCATCCCCAATTGGAGTATATTGTGAGGTTTAAAGTGGTGGGGGGGGGGAGGAGATGAGAAGAGGATGGTGGAGTACCTGGCAATTCAGCTATGGTCACAGGGCAAAGCAATTTCAAGCAACGTACCAATTCTGAATGGTAGTCACCATTACACCAGGGCGATACTAAGAGTATCTTCCACTCTGGAACGTGCAGCCAATAAACTATATATTATTAATTAACAGAGGTGTGGAAAGCATAAGAAATAACTGTTGAATTTGTACCAACCTTGATATGACTCTCGCATTAGTAACTGCCGGTTTACCGGCAAAAACCATTTTGTTATCAGGTTTACATTTAGTGAAACAATAATTAACTCATTTCCCGGTGTCTTATATATCTTAAGTATCAGAATAGTCTTTGTGCTTAAACATTCATAGATTTACAACACTTAACTATAATCTAATAACACTTTTGGTCCTCGCGGAGCACGAACGAATCACTCCGAATAGCTTCCAGCAACAACTGATAGGGCTAATGTTATTTTCCGCTAATCGAGATGTAAGACGCGTAACACGTGGATATTGTATCCGGAGCGCGCGCTAATTCAAACGTTATATTGATAAATGTTTTGTTTTTGTAAATTTTTCGTTTTATATAATCTTTTGTTTCTTATAACTTTTTGTATTCATATTCCTATCTTACGAATTTAATTTACTTTTTCCTTATTATGCTGTTTTAGTAGAGGTAAAGTCACAAGGAGTAAATCCATAATTGGTTTTATTTTGGCCATATAATACTTATGTACAAACTGAAATAAATGTAAACTATCGATTTCCCGAAAATTAATAAATAAATAAATAATAATAACACAATAACATAATAGTTACACTGTTTTGTTGAATATGACAAACAAATTGAGTAGGTAATAAACTAATGGCGAATATAAAAAAAAAAAATGGTAAAAAATTTAAAATTTGAGAGAAAATAAGTGTGTTAAAGCGAAGATACAACTAGGTTTTCGTGAAAAATAATTATTAGATCACACTTTTTAGTAATATTTCGGAATCAGTCCTGCATGGTGCACTCGATTGTGTCATGTCTTCCTGAGGCGTCCTTGACTTCTTCTACCATTCAATTTCGAATCCTGGCTTTCATTTCGTAACACCTATATTGGCTTTTCGTTATTTTTCGATTTCAATATTTGTATGTCTCCGGGATCTCATTTCTACTGCATTCGGTCCACTTGAGAACGGTACCCCTTTTGCATATTTTCTTTCTAGTCGGTTTATTATCTTCAATGTTCTTTATGAGTTTGTCTACTTTGTGCAACCATTAACGCTTATTATCAAAATGATTCTCATACCTACAATATTAACGTATTTCACATGTAGACCGGTTTCGCTTTTTATTAGCCTAATGTTTGAACATTGATCAACTAAGTTTGCCTGAATTCTTCAGTAGGTAACCGTTGATCTTTTCAACACAAATTATAAATGGTGGATAGGTCTGTACTATTATTAGGTTTAGGTTCTAGGAATATGGGTTTGATTTGTGTTTTTACATCCATTCAATATTTGCATTAATTTCAGCGCGCACAGTTTATATTCGTGAGTTTGTAGATTCTATTTTTAGTATCATTACTCCCAGTATCTTAATTAACAGACCTTTGAACTCGTCTTAAACAAAGGTAAATGTTCCGAGATAATTTTAACTCTGATCGTACGACACTTCTACTATTTCGGTTTTGTTTGTTTTCTATCCGTGATTAATCAATTCACGCGAACGACTATTGAAGTTTAATTGATTTTTTATCCGTGATAAATCAATCCACTTGAACGACTGTTGCAGTTTAGTCTGTTTTCTTTCCATGATTAATCAATCCACCCGAAAAATACAGGGTTTTCCAATAAGAGGTGTTATTTTGATATTTAATTGTAAAAAATCAGTGATTTCGTTGCTTGTGTGGCACGTAGCGCCGTCTCGTTGAAAGTAAACGTTGTTCAGATCAATACCATCCAATTCCGGCCATAAAACTTCATTAATCATCTCTCGATAGCGCAATCCATTCACCGTAACTATTGCTCCAGCCTCATTTTCAAAGAAGTAAGGTCCAATGACTCCGCCGGACCATAAACCGTACCAAACAGTGACACGTTGAGGATAGAGAGGCTTTTCAATTATAACTCTTGGATTTTCCGAGCCCCAGATGCGACAATTTTGCTTGTTGACGAAGCCACCGATGTGAAAATGGGCCTCATCACTCAAGATGATTTGCATTTGATTCACTCAAGTGAATTTTAATAATTTTAATGCGTTGTTGAAGCGTGTATCGTTCCATTTTTATTAATGGCGTAGTTTTTACTTGTCAAATGTCAAAAAATGACAGCTTCAAAACATCTATCGAAATAGCAGGTTATTTAAAATAACACCTCTTATTGGAAAACCCTGTATATAATACTTATTATAACACAGTATATGTCCTTTTTAAATGCACCTAGTTAACAGGTACACTAGAATTCACAACCTCAAAACATTAGTTCAAAACTAAAATTAGTCTTCGAGCAACGCCAAATACACGTCCGCTTCTAATGTCTGAGTAATTACGTCTCTTATTATTTTACAAGCAATAATTATTCGCCTGAAACACTCATCCACATTGAAAAATCTCCTGATAAAAGATACATGACGCCAACGGGACTCGAACCCGTGTCCCTTCGATTTCCGGTCGACAGCTCTGACCACTGAGCTATGGCGGCTTATCTCTTATCCGCGAAATAATTCAATATATACTAGTGTTTCATTCAACAATTACTACTTGTTCCATTTTTTCACCTGAAAACAACCAACTTTATTTTATATGAGAAAGGCATTGTAAGTGCTAACTCTTTCACTAGATGGCGTCGAGACAAATTGTCTACATTTTTAGGTGAAATACTTGAACTTGTCAAATATTAATTATTATTTTTTTTGGTAAACTAATGTTTAAGACAAGATTTTTTTATGCATAGCACAAAGGGTAACAATTATTTTACAAGCAATAATTATTAATAATTATTGCTTGTAAAATAATTGTTACCCTTTGTGCTATGCATAAAAAAATCTTGTCTTAAACATTAGTTTACCAAAAAAAATAATAATAACGTCTCTTGTACATGGTTTTAAAACTATAAAAAACTACTGTCTGTCACGCTGTTTCTCTGTAGAGGTAGGCAACAAAGATGGACCGCAACAAAACTCTGCCTTGGCACACACTACTTGCTTCATTCACATTCTAACATCGTATCATACATACTCTTCTGTTATTCTGACTCTGGAATGAACCTATTCAAGTATTTGATTTATTGAACGTGCGTCTTATAGAACATTAATAATGACATTTAGATAATATATCAGCAGGACAAAGAAGAATGTGCATTGCAATGCCCTGTCCAGTATAAAAATGTTTTCAAAGTCTATATCACATGACATTATTGTTCTATAAGCACACGCCTACCAACTAAACATTGTTGATGGTTTTATTAGCAATTAATTTATATATTATATAAATACGCGAGTTGCATAAACTAAATAGTAATTAATAAATCGGCCACGAGTTCGCGATAAAAATGACAATAGTAAACAAGTTTGTGCATTAGATACATAACCCATATGCAACTGTAGGAATGCAACAGAGTACTTATTTGCACAAGCATATAAGTAGCACTGTAGGAGAAATTTCAAGAATACTGAATCAAAGTTATGTATAAATAGGAAAAGAACATTTTCAACAGATGAGTTATACAAATCTTAACTATTCTGTCTCCGTAAACTATTTATTTTGCAAATTATGAAATACATCTTCAAAAACAAAAAAAAAATCGAAATAAATGAAAACAGAATCAACATTAGAAATAATAATGTATTTTATACTCCCCAAAAGAACACAAAACAAATGCAAACACACTGCAGTTTCATTGGACCTCGTACTTTCAATCTTTTACCGAAAAATATTCAAGTGATTACTAAACTTCCTCAATATTTGAAAGAGTTAAAATTATGGCTTTTCGATACAGCAGTTGAAATTTTTTTTGTTTAATTTGTATCAATTTATGTTTCTCATAAAATATTCACCATATATCACACTAAACACTTATAACTTCACTATACACTATTGTAAACACTTTTTATACAAACCGCTCAGACAAAATGTAATCTTGTTTTTGTTTTATATGCCCACAGTTTGTTTATTTCTGGGTACAATAATATAATAACTTAAATATATTACCCACGCACAGGCTGCGCCTTAGTGGGTTCCCATTATTCATATTGATTTATATAATATTTTATGTAATTAATGTAAAAATTGGGAAAAATAAAGGAATTAAAAAAAAAATAAACAAAAAATTATCAGTGCATTATTGTAAAACGCGCTTGCAGTGAAATAGTAGAAATTGGGAAAAAAAATCGGTTTATGGGAGTCACTCGAATAACCGAAATTGAACTTGATTTAGACTAATTTAGGGCTGGGGAATCCGAATCTGTAAGAATTAGGTGGGGGTCAGCACTATTAACTGAGTTATAGGGTTTTGAAATTTCGTACGCGATACATAGAAACCATGTTTTATTTATCAATTATGACATAAGAAAATCAAATCAATGACAAATTTTACAGATTCGGATTCCCCAGCCCTAAATTAGTCTAAATCAAGTTCAATTTCGGTTATTCGAGTGACTCCCATAAACCGAATTTTACCCGAAATTGGATATACTAGTGTTATGTAAAGTTTTTTAATATTAGATAATATTATGGTAGTACCTTAGGAAAGTGAAACAGCTGTCACGTGGAATAATAATTATTTCAGCCTCCGTGGTAGAGGGGTAAGGCTTTCGGCGGAAAAAATTCGGTTTATGGGAGTCACTCGAATAACCGAAATTGAACTTGATTTAGACTAATTTAGGGCTGGGGAATCCGAATCTGTAAGAATTAGGTGGGGGTCGGCACTATTAACTGAGTTATAGGGTTTTGAAATTTCGTACGCGATACATACAAACCATGTTTTATTTATCAATTATGACATAAGAAAATCAAATTAAAGACTTTTTAATACTTTGACATTTCAGAAGTGCCAACCAAAAAATAAAAAGTGTTGCCATATAATAATAATATCAATGCATGGAAAATTCAGAAAATTAAATATCATTTGCCAGATTTGTAGTTTATTATTTAAAATCTTGTAAATATTAAATTATATATATATATATATATATATAATTTAAACTTAACTGTGATTTTCTATAACAAAAAAATGACCCTTTAATAACGCCCACTCGCGTCCCCTTTAGAGTTTTATGCCAGTTTTCAAGTAGTTTGTGGGCTACGCTAGGTTTGTATAGACTGGTTTGTGATTTGATTCTAATACCTTTTTTCCATGTTATTTCCTGTTACAAAAAATTGCCCCTTTAATAACGCCTGCTCGCGTCCCCTTTAGAGTTACATCCCAGTTTTCAAATAGTTTGTGGGCTACGCTAGGTTTGTATAGACTGGTTTGTGATTTAATTCTAATACCTTTTTTCCATGGTATTTCCTGTTACAAAAAAATGCCCCTTTAATAACGCCTGCTTGCGTCCCCTTTAGAGTTATATCCCAGTTTTCAAGTAATTTGTGGGCTACGCTAGGTTTGTATAGACTGGTTTGTGATTTAATTCTAATACCCTTTTCCCATGTTCTTCTGCCTACTCTAACCCAAACTAAAAACCTAACCTATTTTGTAAAAAAATATTATTATTATATGGCAACACTTTTCTTATTTTGGTTGGCACTACTGAAATTTCAAAAGTATTAAAATAGTTGTTAATTTGATTTTCTTATGTCATAATTGATAAATAAAACCTTTTTTTCTATGTATCGCGTACAAAATTTCAAGACCCTATAACTCAGTTAATAGTGCCGACCCCCACCTAATTCTACAGATTCGGATTCCCCAGCCCTAAATTAGTCTAAATCAAGTTCAATTTCGGTTATTCGAGTGACTCCCATAAACCGAATTTTACCCCTTTCGGCTAGCAAGTGAAAGGTCGCGGGTTCAAATCCCGGCGTCCGCAAATAGATTTTATTTTATTAATTTGTGTTGGAAAAAAAATAATCGAAATCTAAATACTGATTTGAAATAATATATAGTTTAATCATTGAAGACAATATTAGCGATTTCTAAACGAATATCTGAAACAGAAAAATCAGAAAAAGATACGGTTTTGGCGTTGCCGTTTTGAGAGAGATTGAGGTGTTGAGAGGTTCTCTTTCTAAGTAAAACACTTATGTTTTGGCTTGATATGGTTGCTACTTAGTTTATTCAAGGAATAATTCTCAAACAAGAGGGTAGACTTAAAACTCAGAAAGAGAAGCGAGAGTTGATTGATAATGAATGCAGACTGAATGATAATGTAGAAAAGAATTGTAATTTGGAATCACCACGCTATTTATAAACAAAACAATATTTGACGTGACCACAGACACAAGATATTATAGACGCGAAATTCATGACAATATTACACTATGACGTGCCATAGACAAAAATATTTAATATACAAGTTGGCATAGACAGAAAAAGATTATGAAAAAGGCTCTACACATCGAGATTATAACATGAGAAAGTGAAAGAGTTTAGGCTTGACTGAATTTAAATATAAAACAGGACAATCACAAGATACGACATGCAACAACATCTAAGACTCGAACCCTATAGGGAACCTATCCCCTTCGGTCACATTTAACTGTATCATACTTCGAATAATTTTTTCACCGCACATTATTTATTGGCAACTATCTTTATGTATGATCTATCTATCGATCTATATATCTATCTTTATATATGATCCTGGGTTCGTGTCCTAGTTGTGACCGTATCCTTTTCTGATTTTTCTGTTTCAAATACATTCGTTTAGAAATCGCTAATATTGTCTTCAATGATTAAAAATTACAATTTGAGGTTTTACTCATTAAGTTATTACAAAAATAAAATGTTACTATCAATTTTAAGTAATTCCAAAAAATAAATAAAAATAATATAAGGTATATTTGTAGCACGTTCCAAAGTGGAAGATAACTCAGTATCGCGCTGAGAAAGGGCCGTAAGACAAACGTTTAGACATGAAACGTGGCTAGAAATGATTTAGCCATGTTTGGTGACCAGATCTGAATAACCACTTTCACACCTTTCTTTTCCCCATCTACTTCCCCTCCCCGCTATTTCAGCCTCACAACTTACACCCATTCGGGATGCCATTGTCTCTCTGGCTTCAGACGGTTGGGAGCAGTTGGGATAATTGGGCGGTTCCACATTAAAACAAAAAGACAAAATAACTGTTTTGTTTTTAAATCAATTAAAAAAAATACTAATAATTTTTAAAAGCAATAATTTTATTATTAGCCTGAAACACTCATCCACATTGAAAAATCTCCTGATAAAAGATATATGACGCCAACGGGACTCGAACCCGTGTCCCTTCGATTTCCGGTCGACAGCTCTGACCACTGAGCTATGGCGGCTTATCTCTTATCCGCGAAATAATTCAATATATACTAGTGTTTCATTCAACAATTACTGCTTATTACATTTTCAGGCTAATATTTTAACTAACTAACATAATAAGCTTTCAAGCTAATAATTATTGCTTATAAAAATAATTGTTACCCTTTGTGCTATGCATAAAAAATCTCGTCTTAAACATTAGTTTACAAAAAAAAAATAATAATTAAAAAAAATTAGATAATTATTTTGAAAAAAATCCTCGACTACGAATCCAGACTATGCGGATTGGTATCCCGGTTTCCAGGTTCAGCCTCACAACATACACAATTGAATCTATCATAGTCTGGCTCTGGACATTTGAGACTTTTATGCAATATTACAAAAAAAAGTATTTATTATGTTTTTTGCAAACATAAGCACAAAAGCAATAAAAAATGTTACATCAATTGAAAACTTTATGTGCAATAAGTATTGGCATCCAATGTGTTTTGCTTTTGGTTCCCACCCAGCCGTAAGGTGTTAAATTCCTCGGCTGGCTAAGTTCTCCATCACAACACAAGCAACATTTTCCTCTAACTGCGGTGGTAGTAGGAGTTTTCAAACAATGTCAGGTTATTTGTAACCCGAGAATAGTTAGGGAATAGACAGAATAAAGGTTGCAGTCAAAACCGATTTTTAGTTAGAACCCGCTTCTAATCTTGTTTTAACTGTAGTATAATTTAATTTAAACTAGTATAATCTTGTTTCAACTGTAGTTATAATCTATTTTCAATAATTATTATCTAGTTTTGACTATTATAAACTAGTTTTAACTAGTATCTAGTTTTGACTGATATAATCTAGTAAGAACGCGTTCTAAATAAAAAAAGGAGTTTTCGCTATTTCACTATTTCTCTTAGTTTTCACTATATTGTGATTAAATAGCGGTGTATACAAAGTGATTTATTTTCAATAAATTGAATTTGGGATTACTGAGAAATTAATAATTAATTTTATTACCCATTCAATATTATATTACTACCTGAATGCATCGTCAAACGATGAAACTTCGTAATGCCCGACTGACATCAACACCTCCCTTGGGGCCATTAGACTAACGACTAACTGAACTACCCCACCACTAAACGATAAGCTTTACCGGGTAGTAAAGTTATATGAGTTACATTGTCTTGAGGCTAAAATTTCTCTTAATAATTCCACAAATTATTCACCAGTAATTCGAGGTTGTTGAGAATAATCACTGATTTCGTAAAGGTCCATGTTTTGAGGAAAATTATGACATACGGGTCAAAACGTTAAGCTTCGTATACATTTGGCGAACCGAACTACCCGCACGCCGACGGTTTTCATATTGGGACGTCTTTTTTTTTCGGGACACCGCGAACACACACCACGATCCACGGGATCCAACGAACCAGCAGGTGGCCGCTAGGTACATAGGTAGTGGTAGCCGATACATTTCAAATTTATTCTATGTACATTTGGCCCGCGCCCGGCGCGGCGTCGGTAGCAAGCGGACTACTACAGACATCAAAAATCAGCATATAATTTAAGAAGTGTGATAAAAATAAAAAATTTTGTAGACAAGAGTTTAAAAGTCCGCTAATACTGTTATCAGTATCATTATTTTTACGTTCCATCCACACAAGATAAAAATAATCGTGTCTACATTATTTAATAACTCCCCCAGATCGTCGTTAGCCTATTTTAGCTTCGTGTCTACATTAGCATATTTAATAACTCCACCCAGATCGTCGTTAGCCTATTTTAGCTTCGTGTCTACATTAGCATATTTAATAACTCCCCCCAGATGGTCGTTAGCCTGTTTTAGTTTCGTGTCTACATTAGCATATTTTATTACTCTCCCCAGATCGTCGTTAGCCTGTTTTAGCTTCGTGTCTACATTAGCATATTTAATAACTCCCCCCAGATCGTCGTTAGCCTGTTTTAGCTTCGTGTCTACATTAGCATAAATATTTAATAACTCCCCCCAGACCGTCGTTAGCCTGTTTTAGCTTCGTGTCTACATTAGCATATTTTATTACTTCCCCTAGATCGCCGTTAACCTGTTTTAGCTTCGTGTCTACATTAGCATAAATATTTAATAACTCCCCCCAGACCGTCGTTAGCCTGTTTTAGCTTCGTGTCTACATTAGCATATTTTATTACTTCCCCCAGATCGTCGTTAACCTATTTTAGCTTCGTGTCTACATTAGCATATTTAATAACTCCCCCCAGATCGTCGTTAGCCTGTTTTAGCTTCGTGTCTACATTAGCATATTTAATAACTCCCCCCAGATCATCGTTAGCCTGTTTTAGCTTCGTGTCTACATTAGCATAAATATTTAATAACTCCCCCCAGACCGTCGTTAGCCTGTTTTAGCTTCGTGTCTACATTAGCATATTAGCATAAAAAGGCCGGCAAATCATTTCATGGTCGAGCCGTTGAATACAAGAACTAGTCATAGAGCGACCCGTTCTCATGTGAGAGATTGTACACTATGTAGATATGTTGGACGCGCATTTGGAGTTTTTCCCGACAGTGCACCTGTGCCGTTAAGACTACGGGGCACCATCCATTGAAATACCGGTAGGACAAGGATAGCATTCCCATCTGCGGTCCGTGTTCCAATGATTAATCCGTGTATTGTTGAGTTGAGTGCTGATACCAACCTGGATGTATGGCAGTGAGGCAAGAAACTGGCAGAGGAATGATGCAAGTAGACTGAATGCTCTAGAAATCTGATCCCCGAAGTGTACGTGTTGTAAATCCATGTATAACTGTGATAAACGTGCAGATCTGGAAAGGATGTAAACGTGATGATAGTATATAAGTAGCATGTATGACTTGAGATATGAATGTTAATGATGCATGGAGTGTGCAAAGGTAGAAGTCTATGGCGGTTTATCATTCCTTCATTGAAACGGCGTGATGGTAAGTTAATAGGAAAATCTATAAAACGGACCGTCCGCTTCTGCACAGAGTCAATGGTTTTTCGAGAAAATTATTTTGGGGCTCCAGAACAGAAGTGGATGCCACACTTCAACAGTGGGGCGCACTTGCGATCTGTGCAGGGTCAGCAGTACAGTACAGCACCTGTATCACAACGTGTGCAATTAATTAAGAATGGGCTAATTTGTGTTATTTCACAATTTATTAATTAAATATAATAAATAATATATTTGCAGCACGTTTCAGAGTGAAAAATACTCTCAGTATCGCCCTGGTGTAAAACCACCATTCAGAATTGAAACGTTGCGTGAAATGGCTTAAACCGTGTTTGGTGACCAGATCCGAATAGCCAGGTACTTCCCCACCTCCCTCTTCTCCTTATCACTACCTTCAGCTTCATATCATACCACTATTGGGTTCGCTATGATCTCACTGGCTCCAGATGGTTGGAAGCAGTTGGAAGTCTTGTGCGGTTTCACATTAAAAAAAATAGTACGACCAACTTCTGGGAGGTAAACGTCTATAGTTTTGAATGAATTATTTTGTATATAAAAGTAAATTACTTACATCAAATTAAAATTCGGTGCTCCTTAAGAATATAAATATTTAGTTTTATAAATATTGTTCACTTTTGTTCGTTATATTTTCCTCTCACAATTAAATTTATAAACAATAAACTTAAAATTAATTATTATAAGTTCGACGAATTAAAATTTCAATGATCTGCTACTAGCGGCTCGCGGAAATCGGTTCACTTTGAAGCAAAAAGGGTTCAGTTTGCCAAATGTTCTTTAGGTAAGTAAGGTATCAAACATAATAGAGAACCTAAACGTTAGTTAAATCGGATAATAACTTTCACTCTTATTACTGATATAGTTGGCTTACAACGTCTACGAAGGATCATGAAGATTATTTCAAAATACTCATCTCGTAATTATATTCGCATCCGGTCTAGATGATGCTATGATACTGTGATACTTGCATGTGGCCAATCCAAAGCCAAAAAAAATCAAGAGTTGAATTAGAGTGGTTTTTTAGTCTTATTATAATGAAAATAATAGTTAAGAAAAAAATTGTTAGAAAAAATATGATTTTTCCACAAATGCTATTATTTGAAGATTTTTTCTTTTATTCTATTTCAGACCGTCAGTCTTAATAAAACTTATTCAAAATTCAGTCGATTCAGCCGTGTAGATCCTAAGAAAAAGGCTTCTAAAGATCAAAACCAAGTCATGAATTGTGCCCGTAAAAATGATGATTTTTCCACAAATGCTTTTTTTTGAAGTTTTTTCTTTTATTCCATTTCAGAGCGCAAGTTTTAAAACGAATACAAAATTTCAGTCGATTTGGCCATGTAGATCCCGAGAAAACGGATATTAAATTTCGAACCCAAGACTTGCATTGTGCCCGTAAGAATGATGATTTTTCCACAAATGCTTTTTTTGAAGATTAAATCTTTTATTCTATTTCAGACCGCAAGTTTTAAAACGAATTTAAAATTTCAGTGGGTTCGGCACTGTAGATCCTGAGAAAACGGATACTAAATTTCGAACCCAAGTCTTGCATTGTGCCCGTAATAATGATGATTTTTCCACAAATGCCTTTTTTAAAGTTTTTTTCTTATATTCAATTTCAGACCGCACGTTTTAAAACGAATAAATAAGTTTCAGTCGATTCGGCCGTGTAAATCCTGAGAAAATGTCTTCAAAAGTTCGAACCCAAGTCTTGAATTGTGCCCGTAAGAATGATGATTTTTCCACGAATGCCATTTTTTGAAAATTTTTTCTTTTATTCCATTTCAGACCTGAAGTTTTTAAACGAATTCAAAATTTCAGTCGATTCGGCCGTGTAGATCCTCAGAAAACGGTTACTAAACTTCGAACCCAAGTCTTGCATTGTGCCCGTAAAAATGATGATTTTTCCACAAATGCCATTTTTTGATTTTTTTCTTTTATTTCATTTCATACCACAAGTTTTAAAACGAATACAAAATTTAAGTCGACTCGGCCGTGTAGATCCTGAGAAAACGGATACTAAAGTTCGAACCTAAGTCTTGCATTGTGCCCGTAAGAATGATGATTTTTCCACGAATGCCATTTTTTGAAATTTTTTTCTTTTATTCCATTCAAGACCGCAAGTTTTAAAATGAATACAAAATTTCAGTCTATTAGGCTGTGTAGATCTTGAGAAAATGGCTTCAAAAGTTCGAACCCAAGTTTTGCATTGTGCCAGTAAGAATGATGATTTTTCCACAAATGCCAGTTTTGGAAGATTTTTTCTTTTATTCCATTTCAGTCCTGAAGTTTTAAAACGAATTTAAAATTTCATTCGATTCGGCCGTGTAGATCCTCAGAAAACGGATACTAAAGTTCGAACCCAAGTCTTGCATTGTGCCCGTAAGAATGATGATTTTTCCACAAATGCCATTTTTTGATTTTTTTTCTTTTATTTCATTTCAGACCACAAGTTTTAAAACGAATACAAAATTAAAGTCGTTTCGGCGGTGTAGATCCTTTGAAAACGAATACTAAAGTTCGAACCTAAGGACGGGTTGTTTCGGAGAATTTGAACAATTCATCAAATTTCAACGTTCATTTTCGGGTTCTGTGAAAGACTTATTCAAGTTCTGTTTTTATATCATTGTAGGCTAGTTGCTTGACAAATCTGAAATAAAAACAGAACTTGAAAAAATCTTTCACAGAACTTGAAAATGAACGTTGAAATTTGATGAATTGTTCAGATTCTCCGAAACAACCCGTCCTAAGTCTTGCATTGTGCCCGTAAGAATGATGATTTTTCCACGAATGCTTTTTTTTGAACATTTTTTCTTGTATTCCATTTCAGACCATAGGTTTTAAATGGAATTTTAAATTTCAGTCGATTCGGCCGTGTAGATCCTGAGAAAATGACTTCATTAGTTTGAACCGAAGTCTTTCATTATGCACGTAAGAATGGTTTTTTGAAATTTTTTTCTTTTATTCCATTTTATAATGGAATTTAAAATTTCAGTCAATTCGGCCGTGTAGACCCTGAGAATACGGATTCTTAAGTTCGAACCCAAGTCTTCCATTGTTCCCGTAAGAGTGATGATTTTTCCACAAACGCTCTTTTATAAAGATTTTTTCTTATTTTCCATTTCAGACCAAAAATTCCGAAACGAATCCAAAATTTCAGACTATTCGGCAGTGTTGATCCTAAGAAAAAGGCTTTTAAAGTTTTAACCAAAGTCTTGCATTGTCCCTTTAAGAATGCCGATTTTTCAACAAATGCTTTTTTTAAAGTATTTTTCTTTTATTCTATTTCAGAGCGCAATTTAAAAACGAATTCAGAATTTCACTCGATTCGGCCGTGTAGATCCTGAGAAAACGGTTACTAAATTTCAGTCGATTCGGCGGTGTAAATCCTCAGAAAATGGCTTCAAAAGTTCGAACCCAAGTCTTGAATTGTGCACGTAAGAATGATGATTTTTCCACAAACGCTCTTTTATAAAGATTTTTTCTTATTTTCCATTTCAGACCAAAAATTCCGAAACGAATCCAAAATTTCAGCCTATTCGGCAGTGTTGATCCTAAGAAAAAGGCTTTTAAAGTTTTAACCCAAGTCTTGTATTGTCCCTTTAAGAATGATGATTTTTCCACAAATGCTTTTTTTTGAAGATTTTTTCTTTTTTTCCACTCAGTTCATATGTCTTAAAACGTTTTCAAAATTTCAGTCGATTCGGCCGTGTAGATCCTGTGAAAACGGTTTCTTAAGTTCAAGTTGACGGCCGGCATAGTCCAGTGGTAACGCATTGGACTGCCATTCCGAAGGTCGCGGGTTCGAACCCGGCGTGCGCAAATAAATTTCATTTGATTGATTTGTGTTACTTCACAATTAATTAATTAAAATAATATATAGTATATTTGCGGCACGTTCCAGAGTGGAAGATACTACCAGTATCGCCCTGGTGTAAGACCACCATTCAGAATTGAAACGTTGCTCCAAATGGCTTTAGCCGTGTTTAGTGACTAGATCTGAATAGCCAGGTACTTCCCCACCTTCCTCTTTCCCTTCCCCACTTACCTTCAGCCTCACAACATCCCCCAATTGGGGATGCCATAGTCTCACTGGCTCCATACGGGAGCAGTTGGGACTCTTGTGAGGTATTTAAATTTTTTCTTGTATTCCATTACCGACTATATGTCTTCAAAATTATTTTCGATTCGGCGCTGTAGATTCTGAGAATACGGCTTCTTAAGTTCGAACCCAAGTGTTGCATTGTGCTCGTCAGAATGATGATTTATCCACAAACGCTATTTTTTGAAGATTTTTTCTTTTATTTCATTTCAGACCATAAGTCTTAAAAACGTATCCAAAATTTCAGTCGATTGGGCCGTGTAGATCCTGAGTAAACGCCGGATCCATGAAATTTCATCAAACTTTAAATTCTACACACCTTTAAAAAGTCATTTAGAGTAATTAAAAGTGATGAAACAAAATTTAGGTTTAATAGTTTTTTATGTAACCTATTTTACTTAATTTTTGTTTTTTCTTTTTTCATTACTTTTTATCATTTTTTGTAGGTGTGTTGAATGGTTATTTTGATGACATAACCGGTCTCCGTTGCCGGTTGTTTGCAGATGAATTGGTGATGATTGATAATATTATTGTAGATCTACAGTCTCTCGTTTCTACGATGAACTAAGTTAAAACAGTTTGCAATATTGTTGTGAATGAGGAAGACTCGGAGCAGTTGGATAAGTATGTGTATTTTGAAAGTATTTTTTCTAAAAATATAAAATAAAGGCTCACACATTTATTGAAGGGAGAGTTAAGCGGTTAACTCCATTAATGGAGAACTGAAAGCAGCTGGCGCTTACAAAAAAATGTCCAAATTAGCGAAGTTAGCAGCCCACAGTGAAGAGTTGATACCTATTGTATTTAAGTGAAACATGGAACTGTCAGAGAAAGTATAAAAGTATACTGAATGCTATAGAAATCAGATCCCTGATACGTGTGTGTGGTAAAACCATGTTTGATCGTGTGAGAAATGTGGACATCCGCAAAGAGTGCAAGGCTTGGCGAGTAAGATTAAAAAGAAGACGCTCAAGTGGTTTTGGCATGTAGAGCGAATATGACGAAATGTATGATGCAATATATGACGCAAATCCGAATGGTAGAAGGAGTCTGGGATGCCCGAAGAAGACGTGGCACGGTCAAGCTATTCAAATACCTTAGTCGGGCCATATCAAGATTCGGAATAATAGAAGAGTATGAGTGAACGAGGAAAGGAGTGTGTGCCAAGACAGAGTTGTTTGGCGGTTCTTCCTCTCTTCCTACCCCTGCGGGGAATCGGCATGATGGTTAGTTAGTTACTTAGTTAAATCATTATTATAGTTTTGGAAATTGTATTTCTTTCGTTTTAATTTCTTAGTTCTAATTTTCTCAAGAAAAGTCTTATTTTGTTATTTTTCAATGGTCTGCGCTTCTTACCTTAATAAAATAATTGTAATCAACAATAATAATAATTTGTGATTTTTCACGGGTTAAAAAAAATTGAGAAAATATGTTTCTAAGATCTGAGATTATTACCAATATTTGGCCAAAATATCAATAATTTAGCACAGCGTTTGTTATAAGTAGTAATTTACTACAGTAAAGCAAGTACCTACCTTTAACATTTAATTAATAATATACAGTTTTTTAAGCCCTTTTGAATCATAACTCTTCCCGCTAAATCTGAATACTTTGCTTTATTACTTACGTTTCCCGGAAAATAACTCGTTTAATAAATATTCATCTTCTGGAAACTCGAATTATTTCGAAACATAATTCATATCATTTATGATTGCTGCTATTGATTGGAAAGTTGTAAATAAGCAGTAAATTGAAATGAAAACTGTTAGATTAAAAAATATTTAGAAATAGAAAAATTATGGGTATAAAAAAGGTATATATCAACATAAAAACAATCATTCATACACAAAAACCTATTAATGCAGGACATCATATACTGATGTTACTGAAGGCCGTCTCAAACATGAAATCGTTGTCAAACGGCCGCTTTCTCCTGATTAAGATATTCCATGATTTCCCTTAATGCAACAGGCGAATATGGAAGAATTCCTAAGAATAGGCCATAGCCAACTCTTTTCTACTCCCAACACAACACAAACAGACATATTGTATGTAATATATGGCCTCGGTTGGCTACTGTTGCTGATTCTTGGGTTGATGACGTTGCAAAATCATGCAATTTTAGTAGGGAATTTTAGAAAACAATTTTTTCCCTACCGAGAAAACACAAGGTTTTTTAGTCTTTAATAGCCAGGTAACATCTTAAACACCCATATGAGCTAAAAATTTGAGGCGCATATGGCGCCGTTCTATTTGTATAAAGAACATTAACTTTAAATTCAGTAAATTTAAATGATTCACCACACACAAGATAAAAAAAATTGTACATATTCTAATAATGTGTAACAATTAAAACTTAGTATATTTAAATATTTATAATAGTAAAAAGTTGTTAATTAAGTACTCTTTGCTCTAATATCATAGATGATTAAGACATTGGAAGGGTTCCATAAGGACACTATAAGGAATCTGATTGTTTTTCTGCTTCATCATACAGTCTTCATTTAAATACTGTGGATGATTCTAGAACAACCCTCCAGTGTCTCGAAGATAAAATAGATAATAAAAGCAATGGAGATGGGCCATAAACCAATATTACTATGAAACTGCACGAACAAAACTAATACTTACTGCAAATCACATTCACTCACACGCACTTGCCGGACACCCCGCCGCGCCGTACTTCTATCGATATATGAAAAGCATTTTTTTTTAGCTTTTGATGAAAGTTTGCATACTTTACGTTCAAAATAAGAGGAAAATTACTGTATTTGCCTGCTACAGTATTGATTGCCTGCTATGAACTAACTGAATTATAAGTGCGGTCAATCCGTTGTGGATTTATTCATAATGCATCGAATGTTGTATACTAATGAATGACACCTTTAAACTCAGTCGTGGAAATTCATATTTTAAAAAGTGAAACCACGGACGGATTTTAGCATTCGTTAACAAAATCACTGTGAGGTGGATTTAATTAAGATAAATAAACGAAGGTGTATTAATTTTAGTCGATGTGAGTTCCTGTTAATAACATTTTAAATGTGCATAAAGTGTGCGTTTTTCATGGATAAACGCCCTCGAGTTATATTCCCCGCATCTTACTGGGTGCTTTAAAATCTTGCTAAATTTTTTTCACAGATGCCATTATCATCGAATTGGATAATTTAAAAAAAGGACTCAGCCAATTGTTTTTTTTGAACTCGAGACATAAAATTTACCAAAGCGACTCGGAAGAATTAAGAAAATCATAAAAACGAACTCGCCCAAGCGTGTTTGAATTTGCAATATCTACAAAATTTACTCAAATTCTAATCCAGAGGGGGAATAGTATAAACACGATATAGGAAGCACTTACAATCCGAAGAATAAATCATTGCATTACGGATAGACATTGTCGTGAAATTAAATTTACTGATGTTTTAAAGTAAAAATGATAGATAAATAATTGCAATAATCTTGGCATATTTTTTGACTCCCGGCGGTAATTTAAGAAAAACAATACTAGTAACTTAGTTACTAATAATTAAAGCATACTTATAACGCTCCACTACTTAACACTACTCAGACACGTAGGTGAACATACACATACACACACGCACGTACACACACATACACCTGTGAACTACATTTTTTTAAATATATCGTTTATATTTTCTTTATTTATACATATTCCCTAGTATTTACTAATCTTGTCCGGTAAAACGTAAATAATCACTCACACGATATTTCATAGAGACATGTCATTGGTACCAAAAACCAATTAATATTAAAAGTCCAACTCCAGTAAAATATTGGCAATATCAACAATTCTGGCCGCTAGAGGGGCTAGTGTAGCATATTGACAAGTCGTTCCTTTCAATGGCGGCAAATTGAATTGAAGAGCACTTGGTGGTGGTGTTTTGCGCTTTCTTATTTATATTTTGATCAATATTAGTTCAATAATAAATTTGAAATATCCCAAAAGACAGGTTCTGCGTGTGCAGTTTACGGATGTAATAATTTCAAACAACAAAAATTCTCAAAGTCATTTAAGAGGTTGCATGGCAATTGAATTGTATTAATAATTAATTTCAAGAGATTGTATTATACAATAGATAACATTAGCCTACAGGTAATTAATAATCATAGTCCCCATTAAAGCTTACATACATTGGAAATGATTGTTATTTAAATTTATTTGTACAATATTTGATTCATAGTTAATAGCAGCTTTGATATTTTTTTATGAATGAGCAAAAACACCAGTAAAGTCGTATGAATAAAGAATATATTTCACATAAAATCCATTAAAATGTATGAAAGAAAAGCAAGGCGCACAACTCACGCCGGCTAGCAGACGCCATTATAATGTATGGGAATCATAATGTACGTCAGAATCATAATGTATGTCAGAATCATAATGTATGTCAGAATCTTAATGTATGTCAGAAGTTGGAAGTATTATTAAGATAACAGGTAATTATTGTTGGTACCGATCCTAGTATTTATTTCTAACTGTATACAACTCATTTTATCTATATACTGTAGGAGTGATGATCTATGTACTTTACTATGTCAGAAGCGACGTGAGCGTATCTATGACCCTTGATTGGGGTTACAAATCATATTTAATTGGATATAAATTATAATAAACCCCACTTGATGTGAAACACCACTCAACGACGCTACAGAAATTCTATTGGAATATTATTATTGTAAAGAGTTAAGAGTGATCTTTGTCTATCTAGTTAGTTGATACATATAACATTTTGGAACACTTGTAACGTGGCGGAAAACCATTGTAGGTATGTAATGATTAAAAAAAATCTGCAACTTTGTCACATATTTATTTTAAATTGGCAATAAGCATTTACAGTTTTGAGAAAATTAAACTGGCTGTACAGACTATAGTAGAGTAAAACCGGTCTGGTATAATATATAAATATATATGTGAACACTGCATGAGAGTTCCAACTGCTCCCTTGTAACCAAATGGTGTGGATATGGGAGAGAAGATGGTGAGGGGGTACCTTGCTACAACCTGGCTAAAGCGATTTCAAACATTTTTTTTTAATTCGGAATGTTGTTCATTCACCATGACGGTAGTAAGGATATAAACCAACATGGAACGTGCAGCAAGTAAACAACGTATTTTTCATTAATTAAATGTTAATTTAAACAGGTATGTTATGCAATGAAATTTATTTCCGCTCATCAGATTCGAAACTAATTCCTAAGGATTCCTATCTCTCGAAGGCGAAGATTGGAAATTCTTTCAAGAAAGATTTTAAGTTGTTTTTGTAAATTAAGCAATCTTCTTATTAATATTGTCACGTTCTGTGTTGGTACCTTGAACGTCCTTTGTGCTAAGATGGCCAATTTTATACAGATTTTTTTCTCAGTTATTTTCTGCTTAGTGAACAACTGCTTGTGTTTTGTAAAAAAACTTTACTCAACGCCGACAACAATCGCCATTGTTTATGATTTTAATTAACCACGTAGAACGTAAACTCCTTCTTTCTTGCTGCCTTTCACAATCTAATTTTTTTAAGTATAATAAAAACAAAGACAATTTCCACTATGCTTTTAAGTTTCAACTATGCTGGAATAGTCCATGATCCACCACGAGAAAAAGTATAAAAAAACATATATTTAAAAAAAAAAAATTGTATAGTAAAACTAAGGCGTAATATTGGAAAATCTATTGTATTTACAGCGATACAATATATTTTAACTATAGAAAATTGTTTGTCTGTAACTCAAAAACAACAATTCAGTTAATTGAGATTTATCTCTCGATTCAATAGTTTATAGGTATATAAAATAATAATGCTCTTAATGAATACTGCTTTTGGAGAAGGACCCAGTACTAATTATGACCAAAATTGTATAATATTTCGGTCGTAATTAAATACATAATAAGGAAAGTAACTTTAAAAAAATATTTAAAAAGACGGGATCATCAGGGAGAGATTTCATAAAAAAACACACTGGAAAAAACTGACAGAAGCAATGCACTATGATCCTCCTTTATTTATATATTAAAGACATAAATGAACATAAAATAATTAGAAAAAATAGTTGTATTATGTAGACCTCAGAACAAGTTTAAAGGTAAGGTTTGCATAATCCAAATAAATTATATGTTACTCTTTTTCAATGTAATAATTTTTTTTTATTAAATATAAATGTTTTACCCATATGTCGCTAAAAAAATAACTTCATTAATGCTTGCTTAGCCGTTCTGCTGTCACAGTGTAGTCGCGCTGCTTTTGCAATTGGCGGTAAAAAGGAGAACCCTTCACCCTGTTGGTAAAAATGGTGGACTACATTAAGGCGAAGCTTAATGCCAAATCACTACTTTGATCTTTATAACGAATCGGTGTACATTATGAATACCAAAAAAATTGATTTTCCTATCGTTTTGCTTGAGTAGAATACTAATAAAAAATATAAACGTAAACTACTATTTTCTTTTCTTTTCAACAGAAATGTATGAACGCATAAAGGAAAAAAAATACAGTATTATGGCTAAAATTATCTGTGACAGTTTCAGTTGATTAACTTTTTTGCTTTCTTATAAAATTATTTACAAAATAAATAAAAACAAGTTTTGTGCTTCAAATCGAACGTTTCTAGACTCAGTTTATCAAGCGATTTTAATGCCTATTATCTAAAATATAAGGTATGCCAAGAATATACACAGTTTTGGCTTGTAGCTTCCTCTTAATGTTAGACTCGACAAACGAAACTACGAGTATATCATTTATAATCACGATCAATGCCGGGCTTACGACATGTAGTCTAAAAATAAAACCACAGTCATATCATAAATAATAATTACTCGCTAACCAATAGGATCTGATCTGGAACATGATCTTGGCAACAAGTTTGGGGGTACTGTTGATATATTTATTTACTCCATTTATAGAATCAAGCGTAATCTATACCAGCACTTTTTTTTTGTTTATAGTTATTATAAATAGTAAAGAGACATCACATCTCACACAAATTGTCGTTATTCCATTGTCTAATCCATAGACTGTTACATGTACCATTGAATGATATAGATTACAGTAATGAATTGAATGTTATCAAAGCTATTGCGGTGAATAATGGTTACGATAGCGGAATAATAGATAATTTAATAAAAAAGAAAAATAAAAAACTCACTGTAACTTCAATTACATATGGCCTTACACCAGAAAATGAAATTGAAACAAAACAATGGTGTAAAATACCATACCTTGGGAAAGTATCAAATAAAGTTTCGAAATTGATAGACAGTGACAAGAAGTGTAAGACATCTTTTTGTAGCGTGAATTCTTTGGGTAAGATATTAATAAACAATAAGGATAAGAGAGATAAATTGGAGAACTCTGGAATTTACCAAGTGAATTGCTCGAATTGCCCTGCATGTTACGTGGGACAGACAGGAAGAGCAGTATCGACCCGTATAAAGGAGCATTTCGCATGTTGGGTAAATCGAAAGGGAAATTTATCGAACGTAGCCTTGCATTTGCTAGAGAACCAACATACTTTTGACAAGGATAGAGATGTCAAGGTTCTTCACGTTTGTGAAAAGGGACAGAAATTAGACAGATTAGAATTACTAGAAATTAATCGCCTAACGAAGAAAATTGATCGTAAATATGTCATGAATAAACAGTTGGAACATGGTGCTCAGTCGCCATTAATATATCCATTGTAATTAATTTGAATAATGTTACCTTAGACTCTGAGGTAACATTTTATTCTAAGTAATTTGCGATGTATTGATGATTATTGAACATTTTGTTATTCATGACTTATTTACCTTAAATAACAGTTGTGTAATTTAATTATGTAATCTTCTGATCCTTTGTTGCAGACGTTAAGATTTTTGACATCTCTATCTTTGTTGAAATAATTTTCGTTTTCTGGTAAATACAAAATTATGTTCAATAGATCATAACCCCCCCCCTCCCACTTTTTGATTTACCCAACTAAGGAGGTGTTCTTTTGTACAGTTTGATTCTTCTCTTCCGGATTGTCCTGCGTGGTATGCAGGAAAATTCATTATTTTATTTACTAAATTATCGATTATTCTACTATAGTGACCATTGTTATATTATTATTTCTTATTTTTTTTTTTTTTTTTTTTTTTTTTTTTAATATTAACTCCACACAGGAGGCCCTGAAGAAAATAATTTCCCTCAGGGCCTATGTCATCTTTGGGGATGCTGTGTGGAGGGTCTTTTTGTGGAGAGGAAGGAGTGAACATGGGTCTTGATGAGTCCCATGTTGTAGGAGGGAGGAAACACAGAGGCCGGCAGTTCGTTCCACATCCGAGCTGTTGAACTTAAGAACGAATCGTAGAAGCGACCCGTTCTCATGTGACAAATGTCAACCGTGTACAAATGTTGGGCGCGCGTTTGGCGTGTATCCCGACTATGCACTGGTGCCGAAGGGATCAATGACGCTAGTTCCTCAGAGCATCTTCCATTGTAATACCGATAGAACAAGGACAGCATACCTACCTGACACCTGTGCTCTAAAGATTGCAGTCCGCTTGTTAAGATTGGGGAATCTATCAAACGGACCGCCCGTTTTTGCACAGAGTCAAGGGTTTTTTTCAGGTATTTAGGGGCTCCGGACCAGAGATGGCTACCAAATTCGAGAGTAGGGCGCACTTGCGATTTGTACAGGGTCAGCAGTTGTGTACTATTAAAGTATCTGCGGGCCCTGTACAGTACGCCCAGCTTCTGAGAGGCCAACTTTACTCTGGCTTCAATGGAGCCCCCGTACTTGAGCTGGTCACTTATAGTTACACCAAGCATATCAATGGAAGGCCTGTTCGGAAGATTGCTTCCGTTGAAGGAGACTAGTTTCTCATTTGGATCCCTTTTAGACGTAATCAGACAGGATTGGGTCTTTGTAATATTAAATTCGACGAGATTATTTTTACTCCAGGAGGAAATACTCTCGAGATAACCGTCCATTCTCTGCTTCAAAGCCCTCCGAGCCGTTGGAGTTTGTGTGCCCTTTGGGGGCTTGTCAAACAAAAAGCTATCATGAACTGTACTGTCATCCGCGTAACAATGAATTGGTGCACATGTCAAAAGGTCATTGATGTGTAACAAAAACAAAGTCGGAGACAGAACCGATCCCTGTGGGACGCCAGCATTTATGGAGTGTAAGGAAGAGGTGAAACCGTCAGCAACCGCCTGAATCGACCTATCCCTTAAAAAGTCAGCAATCCACGTACACAGGGATGCGGGAAGTCCGTAAGAAGGCAATTTGTTGACAAGTCCTCGGTGCCAGACCCGGTCAAAGGCCTTGGATATGTCTAGTGCCACCGTTTGGGTCTCACCGTGACGTTCAAGGCACCGCCCCCAAACATGCGTCACATACGCGAGAAGATCACCGCACGAGCGGTTCCGCCGGAATCCGTATTGACGGTCGTTGATAATTTTGTTCTTCTCGAGGTATGTGAGCAGTTTGTCGTTGATCACACGTTCCATCACTTTGGACAGAACTGATGTGATCGCTATGGGGCGGTAGTTGGCCGGGTTGATTTATGACATATTAACCTTAAAGAACCATTGTAATTTAATAACCCAAATATATGTACCTACCTTGACATTGTGTACCTAATTTTGTATAAATTCTGTAACTGCAAAAGAATTTCAATTGCCAGCCTGAAGATGTCCATAATAGGACGAAACCGGTAACTGGTAAAATAAACAAGTGGAAATATGTTAAAAAATGTTTTATTTTCTATTTTAAAGAGAAAACATTACGTACAATAGTTTATAAAGTTTCAGCAAGTGAGTTGTAGAAAGAATCAATAAATTTATAGTAAAAGCGTTTCAATATCTGCGTCATTCATCCATAATTTTACCTCTTTAATATATTCTATCTTTTTATTTATCATTTGAGTTTGTAGTGGTAGAAGGTTAAATGTACGAGGACCAATGAAACTGCTATGTGTCTGCATTAATTTAGTATTGGTTTGGAGGGTGTAAAATATATTATTTGTTCTTTTGCTCATTATGTTTTCATTTATTTTGAAATTATTTTTGTTTTTAAATAAATATTTCATAGTTTGTAATATAAATAATTTACGAATGTTAAATAATTTAGATTCCTTGTATAATAAGTCGGTCGAGAATGTTTTATTTTTGTTATATATGACTTTAATTATGTGTTTTTGAATTATTTGTAGAGGCTTAATAAATGTATCAGGTGCACCACCCCATCCTATTATGCCATATTTGATGCATCCTACAAATTATAGTAGCGCTGGTAATACAGTTTTAGTAGTATTTATTTATTTAAATGAAGTATTGTTCTAGTTTCTATATTTTATGTTACTTTTCCTAATATTGTTTCATATTCAATTTATCACTTTACTGTTATATCAGGCTTTAATTTTTTTTTCTATAATTTGCGAGATCTCACTATATCCTGTTCTAAAAAATCTATGTCAAGCCCGACTGTGCGTAAAACCAAATAAAATTAAAAATAATTAGATTTCGAGAAGTGGCTGAAGTGGCATCGCATCTGGGTCTCACCCAAGCGTAGAGCGTTATATTCCTCGGCTGGCTATGTCCTCCATCACGACAAAAGCAACAATTTCCGCTTAATGTGATGGTAGTAGAAGATAAATATGATTTAAGATTTTCACGGTCAAAAGTATTTTTGTTATTTGTTTTTGGGGTTTTATGCCGTGTTACGCTAACTCTTTCTTTAGCCAACGTTTCGGACAACGTTAAAAATATCTGCCCTGATGATGGACACTGTAACGTTGTCCGAAACGTTGGCTAAAGAAGGAGTTAGCGCAACACGGCATAACACCCTAAAAACAAATAACAAAAAAGTAGTAGAAGATTTTCAAATATTTTCAGGTTATTCGTAGCCTGGGAATGTTGTTTTTCTTTAAAAAAGGTAAATATATTTAGGCATAAATTTTAAAAAAAGCAGATAATATGGATCGAAATTGCTTGGTGTCTTGAATATTCGAAATGCCGTACAATTTTCACTTGAAACTGATTTTCTGCTTTGTACCAAAGCTAACAGAGCTACAGTGGTGACTGTAGGTACATGGTTTCAATTTTGATTAATGATTTCTCGCTACGAAAATCATACCCCTAATAGCATTTGTAATATTATTTCTTCCAAAAAAAACTTGTTCTGTCTCAGATAAATGAAATTACGGGCTGAAAAATACGTTTACCTTCAAAAATAAAATTCGCCTTACGGATTAAAAAAAAATCTAATTAAAATTTTTTTATTATAAAATTCCATATTTGAAACGTGCTTCCACAGAAAAAAAAACAATCTCAGCTAGCACTTGAGCAAGTCAAATTACATCCTGTGATTGTTACAAAACAGTAAAAAAATAAATTGGTTCAAGATTTGTTTCTATGGAGATTATTGCTGAATGAGAGACAAAGGGACGTTATTTTAAAAATGAGTGGGATCTTCTTCAAACTACGATCATTTATTTATTTTATGTTATCATTAATATATTTATATGTATATTACCTAAGATAATTTATCATTTTCATTTTGTTTTTATTTTTTATTATTTTTATTTTGAGTATATCTCTGATATATTGCAGACTTGGATTGCAAAATCCTCGCATACATGACTTAAATAAAAATAAAAATAAAAGTTAAAAAAAGAGCTTCTTTAGGGCACACGGCCACGCCCCTTTATAGGTTATCGCTTCAGTGTATCACCCCAGGGTATCTAGCACGGTCGATTGTTCATTAAAGATCTGCAGTCATGTTCGGGAACGATGAAAAGTTACCGACATTATCGATGAAACATTTATCAATCGATCGTGATAGATATCCAGAACATATCCAGCTTCTATTATCCTTAGTGGAAGCGTTTTTATTATTTTTACCAATACAAAATTTAGGTGGAATCATGACAAAAATGTTTTTTTTTATAGATATGAGAAACAATGGACATGCCGATAAGGGTGATGTGAATAAACCAAGTGCGAGGAGCGGAGAGGTGGCGTAGGCGTGACGCCTCCAATGACTGGTCAATAAATGATTCCGACAGTTAACAAAATAATCTTAATAATAGCACGATTATTCCAGAATCTGGGTAAGCTTGTCCATCCCGCACATTTCATAAAACGTAATACAATAATAAGAACAACAGGTAACATCACTTTTAAGACTTCGAAAATAAAATCTGCTTACGAATTTCTGATTATTTTTACAATGGAGCGCGAATTGATATCAGCAGTAATAAACGTCATTGCAAATTTCAAATCCCGCGAAAAAGTGCGCTTGTTTCCAAAATTGCATACTTTGTTACAGCATTTAGTTTAACACGTTTACAAATGAGTTATAATTTACTTACCGCAATAACAAACACGTACATTTGGTTTTAGTTCTAGTATTCCTAAAATGAATTAATGTTAAAAACATTGTTATAAAACGATACTGTCTCCCTAAACATGACTTATTCTCAATTAGGGAGGTATTAATTAACAGCTTGGAACATATACTGTATACTTACCCTTATGTACGAGTAGATCATTTGAAATAACATACTGTTGTGGACCGTCATTGGACGGTTGGTATGTATATATTTGTTATTACTTAATTAACTTTGTAAATTTCTCAATATTAACCCTCTGTCTGCTGCGCACTTACTGATGTTCTTACTTAAAAATAATAAATAAATGCTATTCCCGTAGGATTACACACATTTTTTATTTGTTTTTATTTTTCTGGAAAAGTTATTATGTCAACCATAAATAAAAATGTTTAAAATGCATTTGTATTTAGTATTTAAGTTTTAATTATGTTTGTATTTTTGTACGCATTTATGATCCTTCTACGTCTGTCTCGACACAGGTGTCTCCTAGTGAGATATGCATCGAATAAAAGATTTAAAATCAAATTTTATTCACATTAATAGACAATAGATTCGGGTTACACAAAAGCTAAAATCAAAAGGAATAAAAAACAATAGAATCATATCTTTTCATTTGAATTAATTAATGTTTTATTTTTAGACATTAATAATTTTGTTGAATAATACAAAGCAGGTGCTTTATTATTTTTGCCTAGTTGTAGTAGATATCTTCGGGGTCGCCTTGATTGCTGGAAATAGCTTTAGTCGTGTTGAGTGACCAGATCTGCTTTGCCAGGTACTTGTCACCATTACCTCCAGTCACACAAAATATCCGGGAGTTGGGATGCCATAGTCCACATTCTTTTAAATATGATAAATTTATTTGAATTATTTCATTAATTAAAATAATCACCTGAGGGGTAAGGGTACAATAATTTTGCAGTGAATAAATAACTAAATATTGAAACCAAGAAACAAAATATACATAAGAACTCATAACATTATGCAAGCGAAAGAAACAATTATCTGTGTTTTTGGTCAAAGTGCACACGGCACATCCTAATTCTATATGAATATAAATATTTAATTAAAGTGCTCAAGGCACATCCCTGATGCTCTAGGAATATAAATATTTGATTAAAGTGTACAAAGGACATCCTTGATTCTCTAGTTATATAAATATTTGATCAAAATGCACAAGGCACATCCCCAATTCTCTAGAAATATAAATATTTGATCAAAATGCACAAGGCACATCCCCAATTCTCTAGAAATATAAATATTTGATCAAAATGCACAAGGCACATACCTGATTCTCTAGGAATATAAATATTTAATCAAACTGCACAAGGCACATCCCTGATTTTCTAGAAATATAAAAAATTGATTAAAGTACATTCTTGATTCTCTAGGAATATAGTATTTGATCAAAGCGCACAAGGCACATTCCTGATTCTCTAGAAATATAAATATTTGATTAAACTGCACAAAGCACATCCTTGATTCTCTAGGAATATAAATATTTGTATATTTGTACCGCTATGCAATCTAGTATTCGTCGCTTCGGTTGAAAACGTACATTTATACCCTGCGCAGAAAAGTTCCACAATGGGCTGCGCCACAAACCGTTATCTTTATATTTTACTTTAATTTTCTGTGCAAGGTCCGGTTATTTCAATGTTCTCTCGCCGGCGATAGTAATTTCGTAATTTATTCAAGAAACGCCAAACCTTCCTGAAGACAAAATGACTGTCACGTGGTTTGCCTGCAGCTCGGCGAAGTGATACTCAGATGTTATATTATGGTATTTCTACGTTTTTTCTAAGTTTTTATTTTTGAGAAAAAACTGTAAAAATACGAATATCACTCTCACATTTAGCTCCAATGTGAATAATATTCTTTTGTTCTATTTTTACAGACTGTTACTTTTCTTTCCAGTTTTTTTTTTAATATAAAATTCACATTAATTACTTTTACGTAATATTGAACGCCGAAATCATACGTGGGTTTATTTCTTCGGTATTCCATTCCATTTCTTTTAATTCGACCAGTATATCAGAATAAATCTAGCAAAACCTTATTTTAAAATCTATTCAATAACTATCAAAAAGGATTAGCCTCCACAGAAAAGAGTTGTTTTTTATGTATAAAAACGTTTTATATATACATGGTTTGTAAAATACAATAGTATAAAAAGTTATCAGTTTTTGTTATCTTCAATATTATTCCTGGTTACAAATAATCGTAAAAAGTTTTCTTTTATTGTTGCAAATAATCAAAAATCTTTTCCAATAAAATCCTTTCTTTCTTTGGCATCTTATGGTGCTGGCAAGATACCGTGCTGAATTTATTGTCATTACATGGACCGATATTGAACCATCTCTGAGAAAACAAAATAATAAAACTGGAAAAATTAGACACTAATATTATATTGAACGACCGTTTTCATTGGTCCTGAATTTGTTATTGTTTTTACTTTTCAAAATTTCCATTTTAATGGGTTTTTACATTTTATATTGTCAAAGTATAAGTATAAGACCATTGGCAAGTTAGTTCTGCAGGCCGGGAGATAAAACAGTCTATACTGTAGGTGAAAGAGATGACTATCGGGATCATAGAAAAGAATGCTCTTCAAGAGAGAGAAATTTTGAAACAATTATTTATTAATTAACGGAATTACGTCTAATATGTTACAAAGCTACACGAGATTTGGGAAAATGTATAATGCAAAAGTAAAGGCTGGTATATAAAAGCCGAAACAAACAGGGAAAACATAAAAAATAGAAATGAAATAGAAGTGTCAAGTCAAATATCCTCAATTTGCACAGTGAGCGACAAAAACATTCGGTCTTATACCAAAAAAATCAAGGTCTTGACGTGAGTTGACCATTCTACATATTCTGAATAATGGTGAATTATAAGCATAATTAGTCGAGTGTTGATTGAGGAAGATCAGTTCTTTATTTCTGAGTCCACGAGAAGGTATATTGAATGAGATAAGTTCTAGTAATGTAGGTGACTCAATAAAATTGTTGATAATTTTAAAGAAACAAATGGGATCAGATTTTTTCCGACGGTCTTCTAAGGGAGAAAAGTTTAGAATTTGTTCAATTTCATAATACGAGTAATTGCCTCTTTCTAATCCTAGCCTCCTAGCAATCTCTTTTAGGAACCGACGTTGAACGGACTCAATATGACGAATATGGATAGCATAAAAAGGAGACCATATAACACAAGCATATTCAAGATGAAGGCGAACCAAGGAGCAGTAAAGAGTTCTAAAGGTTTTTATATTTTTGAAGCCGGAAGTGATTCTAGTAATGAATCCAAGTAGTTTGAGAGATTTATTAACAATGACATTTAAATGTTCCCGAAAAGAAAGCTTGCTGTCAAGAGAGACAACAAGGTCTTTAATAGATTGAACAGTTGTTAAGCATTTATTATTTAGTCTGTATTCGAAAACAATCGGTTTTTTAGTTCTGTAGAAGGACATAATTTTGCACTTATCGACATTTAGTTTCATGCAATTAATATTACACCAGTTATTGAATGAGTCAATATCTGATTGGAAAATAAGACAGTAATGGTAATTTTTGATTATTTTTAGGATCTTATTGTCATCAGCAAAAAACCAAAAGCTTGTGTGAGAAAAAATACTAATAATGTCGTTTATAAACAAGTTGAAAAGAAGCTGGGCTATATGTGCTCCCTACGGTACGCCGGATGTAACTTCGATGATAATAGACCCAATGTTATTTATTTTAACTCTTTGTTTTCTATTGCTTAAATAAAAATTAAAGAAGGCCTGCAATGGGTTTCGTATACCTATAGCTTGAAGCTTGGCCATGAGGAGTAAGTGGCTTACAATGTCAAAATCTTTAGAAAAGTTATATACTGACTTCTACTTATGATTTATCTTTAAGGCCGTGACTATGGTGTTGGTGAAGGAGAGAAAGTTTGTAGTAGTAGATTTAGCAGATCTAAAGCCATGCTGTTCCTCAATCAGTACATTTTTGAAAAGAGGTGTTATTTTCTTAGTTATTATAGACTCAAAGATTTTAGGAATATGAGATAAAATCGATATAGGTCTATAGTAATCAACGTGTGATTTATTACGCGATTTAAAAATAGGTCTTATATAGGAAACTTTCCAGGGATCCGGAAAAGTGGCAGATGATAGTGATAAGTTGTATTATAAAGAAAGTGGCTTAGATACAATAGATTTACATTCTTTAAATAATATTTCAGGTATTCCATCTGGATCAGTGTTTGTTTTGCTGGAGAGATTTTTAAAGAAATTATATACTGCCAAATTACAAATATTGAGACATAAATATGTGTGATTTGGCAGTTATTAAGGTCGATAGTATTAATATAGTTAAGTTAAGTATTCAGCAAAAAGGTAGGAAATATCGATATCGTTGGTAGTGTGAGTTTCACTAAGAATGAACATGAAGGGAGATATTTTTCAATACGTTTTTATTTAGCGAATTTCCAGAATTGTTTAGGGTTAATATTTAATTTAGTCTCAGTGAGTTCAATATAAGATTTGTAGCACAAAGCATATTTAGTTTTACATAATTCTCTTAAATGAAAAAAAAATTGATAGAGCGCTAAGTTGTTCGATAATTTGAATAATTTGTGTATTTTCTTTTTTCAATAATCAATTGCTTTAATGTCAAACTGAACCATATGGGAAATTTAGGCTAGGAATACGTTCCCATTGGAACGAAGAAGTCTATAGTATGTGTATCGAACATGAACAATTATTTTATTGCATTTAATTTTAATTGCGACTAAAGTTCAACACCTGCAAGTTTGATGACCCCTTTTTTCCAAATCATATTATTACCAGTTGAAAAATCTATCAATCTGTTACCAGGCTGCAAAAAAGACTGAATCTAACCGAAAACAGTTCGATAACCCTATTTTATAAAACTAAATCAAAATATTGACAAAACCAGTCGCTGGGCAAAATTATTATTCGCACCTAAAAACACCTGCGTCTGGAACGATAAACAAGTTGTGGTGATGATATTGACGTCACAAGAACTTGTAAGAGAAATTATAAATAGCAACTAAAACACAATATTGGCGCTTTAAAATTTCAAAAATTAACACGATTGGACGGAACACCTCCAGTTAAAACGCGATCTGTTAATTATAATTTTAAAAATTATAAATTCCTGAGAGTCAACTGAAATCTGTAGTCGCTTATGTTCCTGCATCACGGCACAATTATTTTAAAGATTACAACTATTTGCAACGAGCTGTTTACAAATATGCGTCTGACTCAGCACTCTATCAGCTGAGTCAGACGCATCTGTCATCATTACAATAATGGGGCGTCTCCGTTTGCCGGCTCTTATAATCAAATGACCATGCCGCCGCTGAATACCTGCTGGCTACCGACTGCCTGGCTACCGACTGAACCAGCCACAGATGCTGACAACCTAGAGGATGATGCATTCCTCCTGTCTACCAACTGAACCGGCCACAGATGCTGACAACCTAAAGGCTGACGAATACCTGCTGGCTACCGACTGAACTGCCCACTGCCGCTGATCACCTAGAGGCTGGCCAATCCCTGCTGCATTGATGCTGACCACCTAGAAGCTGGCCAATTCTTCCTGGCTACCGACTGAATTAGCCATTGATGGTGAAAACCTAGAAGCCGGCCAATTCTTCCTGGCTACCGACTGAATTAGCCATTGATGGTGAAAACCTAGAAGCCGGCCAATTCTTCCTGGCTACCAACTGAATCAGTCATTGATGCTGAAAACCTAGAAGCCGGCCAATTCTTCCTGGCTACCAACTGAATTAGTCATTGACGCTGAAAACCTAGAGGCTGGCCAATTCTTCCTGGCTACCGATTGAATTAACCATTAATGCTGACAACCTAGAGGCCAGCCAATTCTTCCTGGCTACCGACTGAATTAGCCATTGATTTTGAAGCCTAGAAGCTGGCCGATTCCTGCTGGCTACCAATTGAACTGGCCACTGCTCCAGCAGTCGCCTACGCCATTTTCTGTATCGTATGGCGCGATGATGCACAATGTGCTCCAATTTGAAATTATCGCTGAAAGAATTCCGATTGTCTCAGTTTTCTATCTGTGTTGTAAATCCCAGTTGTATTGAATTACATATAACTATTTCTTGTGAATTGGGTTGGCTGTAAAAATAGGAAGTTACACCCCTTTGAACGTTCTGTATAGCAGTACAATACTTGTAATTAAAATGTGAATTTTTATTTGAATCATCTTTCTTTTATGATGGTTTGGATAGAACACCTCACGGTGTTTTACTTAAATCATTACCCAGGTTGAGGACTGATGTGTGCCGGTGCTTATTATTTACAGTCTTTTCTTATGCAGGCAAACACATCCCGTACAGCATGAGTTATGCAATCATTAAATTTAAACACCGCATTGGTGAATATCAAATCAAGACAGTAGCCAAGACAATTGTTGATTGAGTTTAGTTGAGACAAATTCATGTAGGCGTAGAAATTTGCTATGATGGAAGCTTGAAGGGATATGTTATTAGGAGTTTTCACACCCTGACTTTCATTAAGCCAGGCAATTTTAGGCAGATTGTAGTAACCACAAATAAGTAAGCAATCGGCATTTCTAATTTGAAGATTTCTGTTGGAGAGGAGGGGGGAATATAGACACAACCAATGACAAGTTTCTTGGAACCAAGTGGAACACAGATAAATAACACAGGTCTGCAAATTGACATTTTTAATTTTTTTTAAATGGTATTGGTTGAATTATATGTATTTCGGTATGCTGAATTCGAGAATGCCATCCATTTCGACCCATCACGTAAGGATTTTCCGCAAAGTGGAAATTAAAATATAGGTAAAACCCGCCTTACTCTACTTCTGTAGGGAATGTTCAAATGAAAAAAATCATAAAATTATACAAATGTAATTAATGTTAAGTCATAATAGATTTTATTTACATTATATACAATTATAAAATCTTTATAAAATCTGCTATTTTAGTATGGAAGCTTTGTTTTGTGCTTTTTCGTTTGTGGGACGTTTTTTTTTCACTATTCAGCATCCAGCAGTAGTCGTTCATCATATTTGTATCCCATCGACCTTGATACCTTCTCTCCATTTCCTTGATATCTTGGTGAAACCTCTCATCTTGCTCTTCACTAACTGCACCAAGATTTTCCGGGAAGTATTCCAAATGGGAGTTCAAAAAATGGAGTTTTAAACTCATTAAGCATCCCAGATTTTTGAAATTGAACAACATATTTTCTACGATATTTTCAAAGTCCGGGTCCTTCTGATTCCCTAGAAATTTCGTAACTACATCTTTAAAAGAATTTCATGCTGACCTCTCTACATCGTTCATCACATTTTCAAAGTCGTTATCTTTCATCAGTTACGAATGTCAGGACCAACAAAAACTCCCTCCTTCAGCTTTGCTTCAGACAGACCAGGAAACTTGCTTGAAAGGTATTTAAATGTCTCGCCATCTTTTGGCAATGCCTTCACAAACTGCTTCATCATCCCAAGTTTGATATGGATCGGTGGTAGAAGAACCTTTTTAGGATAAACCAAAGATTCAAAGTGCACGTTTTTCTCTCTGATCTTCAATGTTCTTTCCGGCCACACTTTTTGGTTCCAGTGTTTAGCTTTGGCACGACTATCCCATTCACAAAAAAACAGGGAAATTTTGTGTAACCACCTTGTTGTCCAAGTATCATAGAAATTACTTTAAGATCCCACACACTGTCCACTCGAATTCCTTGTAATTTAACTTATCCAAGATCATTGCCAAGTTACCATAAGTTTCCTTCAAATGCACTGAGTGACCAACGGGTATTGATGCGTACCTATTCCCGTTGTGAAGTAAAACAGCTTTTATACTTCTTTTCGAGGAATCAATAAACAGTCTCCAATTTTCAGCTATATGTTGAACTTTGAACGTGGACATTAAACCATTAATATCGGAACAATAGACTAGCTCACCATCTTGAGAAAAATAAGGCTCAAAATGTTTTTCTCTATTTCTATACTAAGCAAAAGAAGGTCCAGGTGTCAATAAATTCTTCTCTTGCAGTCTGGATCCTAGTAATTCAGCATATTTTTTTGGGAGTCCCAAATCTCGGATCAGGTCATTTAAATTTAAATTTTTGAGGTCCACTGGAGTCGCTTACTTGAAACTCGTCACTAGAACTTTCTTCTGATTCACTTTCTGATGATGGCAAATCGTCCAAGCTTTGGGGTGCTTGTTGTGTAGGAATGCCAGGTCCGTGAGGGACTGGGCGGAGTGCTGAATCCATTTTTGGGTAAGAAATTTGTTTTTTTTTTTAATTTTGGTACATTTGGTACATATTTTGGTACCCTTGCACATATTTTGGTACCCTTGCACATTGCACGAACAAAAGTAGCAGTCATCGCTGTGGTTTCGAGGCTCTCTACAAATCATGTGAACACCAAAACGAAAAGATTTAACTTTACCTTTTAACCACATTCTAAGGCCTTCAACACACTCTGAACAAACTCCATGCGGGGCCCAAGATTTGTCCTGGTCCCCTATCTTCACACCAAAATACGCAAAATATACTTTTTTAATTAAATCAGTAATATTTCTTTGTTGTTTTTTCACTACAAATTCTCCACAAATATAGCAAAAACTCTTAGAAGAATTTACACAACCTCTTGAAGTCAGTTTTGAAATGCACGTTACGAAAGTTGGAACAGAAATAAATTAATAAAAGGGCATAGCAGGGAGTGGGCACCTTGGGAATTCCGGCATTCTCTCATAATACTTACTATGGATAATCCCAATATATATGATTCAAAGCTGACTAATTTTATCGTCATGAGTTACTAAATGTTTTGTTTCAGTCTATAAAACTGTATCAGACGTAATCGTGTGACACATAAGACTGTAAGGGGCCGGTGATCCCAATCTGTGGAGAAGGAAGGCGTCGTCCTTCAGTGGCGTGGAGGGATAGAACGGGGCCGTCTCTGAAGCCGCTGTAGAGCTGGTCCGATTGCTTGTCGCTTGTTCTTGATGCTGATTCCGAGTCTGGTCCAAAGGGGTAGGCAGTCCGTGGTCCATGAAGCTGCAGTGTGTGCAACCTGTACTAAGTTTAATAAGCGCGCGGATCACGTGACCGGTGACAGAGCATGCCCGGCATACAAAGCCGCCATCGAAGCACAAGTTCGAATGACGGATTATGGACAGTAATTCTCCCCTTATAATAGGTCAGATTAACCTGCAGAGGTCCCGGGTGGCCACGATCGAGACACTGCGGGTCATGACTGACCTGCACATCGACATAATGCTTATCCAGGAGCAGTACACATGGCAAGGTAAAACGCCAGTAAGTCATCCGGGTGCGGTTCTCGAAATCGGCAGCTCACCTGGGGCGGGTGTTCTGATTAATTCTTCGATGGTCAGCCCCCTCCTTTTGGTTGGGCTGTCAAACGAGTTCCAAACCTGTGTCTCATTTAACTTCGGTAAAACTGAAATCATTCTGATATCGGTATACTTTAAATACGGAAACCCGGTCGGACCACATATCTTGTGCTTGACGCGCGCCCTAAATGCGCTTAAAGGTCGTAACATAGTTATAGGAGGAGACTTTAATGCTCGCTCGCCATTGTGGTTTGATAACTGTGACTACAGGACGGAACGATCAGACGCCGTCGAAGACCTTATTGCGGCGCAAGGTCTAACTTTAATTAATGAGCCAGGAAAACTTTTTTCCTTTTCTAACCACTCTGGTGAAAGCAACATTGATCTAACTCTCTGCTCTGGATCAGTTGCGAACAAGATATCAATGTGGACCGTGCACGATTGCGCAATTGCCTCTGATCATAGACTAATTACTTTTAAAGTGGGTGTCAAGAAGACCGAAGCTCCAAGATCCTCCTGGAACTTCAAAACCACTCAGGCGAATTGGGATAACTTTGGGGAGGCGCTACGAGATACTTTACGGGGATTCCGCGAAGTAGCGTCTAGAGATCCGGATAATTTGGGGAATTTTTTTAACGCGGCCGTAGTATCAGCCGCAGAATCATCCTTGGGAAGATCAAACCCGAGGAGGATTTTAAGGACGCCGTGGTGGTCGAGTGAGCTGACTTCGCTGAAGGGTGCCTACAAAAGAGCCTACAGGGCCCTGGGAAACTCGAGACGGGTCGGATGTACGCCGGAGGAGACGTCCACCCTCATGGTTCATCTCAGGTGTGCTCGTAGTGCCTTTAAATCGGCCGTCTTTAAGGCAAAACGAGCGGCATGGCATAATTGGGTTAAAGAAGTGGGAAACGCCAACCCGTGGGATATCCACAGCGCCCTTGAAAAAACGGGAAAAGGTTCTGACCGGTATTTAACCAGTATTACATCCAATATTAACGGCAGGGATGTTGAGAGTGTAGACGTGGCTTCTACGCTCAGGACACTTCTGGGCAAGTTAGTCCCTTTAGACTCTGTAATAGGGGAAAGCGACCATCACAAACAGATTAGAAATCTGTCACGGCTTCCGCCCAGGAACCTCGCCCAGGAGGATAATTTGTTACATATAACTGCTGCTGAGGTTGACGCTATTATTAAGGGTTTGGATCCAAAGAAGGCACCAGGCTTCGACAGACTTAATGGCATAATAGTGAAGAATGTATGGATCTACGCCAAGGAGGAGCTCTTCCAGGTGTTGGACACGTGCATGAGAAGGGGAGTTTTCCCCACAGTATGGAAGAAAGGCGTGCTCCGTGTCATTCCAAAAGGAAATGATAAGCCCCGGACAGATGTCAAGGCGTACCGGCCCATCACCTTGCTGCCTGTATTTGGAAAAATACTCGAAAAACTGATTAGATGCCAACTGCGGAAAACTTTGTCACCACCCAGCGATCGACAATTTGGCTTCGTCCCCGGTATGTCTACGGAGCACGCAATTTCGTATGCGCTTGAATGGGTGAAGGCTTGCCCTAAGAGGTATGTGATTGGGGTCTTCTTAGACATCACTGGTGCTTTCGATCATGCGTGGTGGCCGATGATACTCTCTAAACTAAAATCGCGTAATTGTTCTCCAAGGCTATTCAAGATAACCGCAGATTATTTCAACAACCGTTCTATAATTCTGTCGTACGGAGATGTCACTATTGAACGGGAGGTAAATATGGGTTGTCCTCAGGGTTCGGCTCTTGCTGCAGATTACTGGAACATTTTGTTTGACGACTCCTCCAGGTTGCCCTTGCCTGAGGGATGTATCTCGGTCGATTACGCTGATGACAAATTGTTTTTGGTCTCGGGGAACAGCAGAAAAGAAGTAGAGTGCAAAGCTGAAGAAGGTTTAAGTGCAATTTTAGAATGGGGTAAGAGAAATCGTTTGACCTTCGCTCCCCAAAAGACCATGGGTCTCCTGATGAAGGGCTCCCTCAATAGAGGGAGAAATCCCTGCATCAAAATGGGAGATTCAAACATCAAATTTGCGGAAACCACTAGGTATTTAGGCGTTCTCTTGGATCGATCGTCCTCTTTCTTGGCACATGTCAAGAGTGTATCAATCAGGGCCCAAGCCCTCTTCTTGAAACTGAGAAGGATCTCAACTGCCGAGTGGGGATTGCGTTCTCCAGCGCTTCGCCTTCTATACAGAGGGGTGTATGTGTCGCAAGTCACCTATGCAGCCTCTGTGTGGGAGCACCGCCTGAATAATGTATTGATCCAGTCGGCACTCAAGAGGGGCCAGCGAATCCCCCTGTTGGCACTCTCTGGTGCCTATAGAACAGTTGCCTCGGACGCTTTGCCAGTTTTGGCCGGCATATTGCCAATTGATTTAGAAATTAGGGAGGTGCTAACAAAGAAGAAGCTTATCAGAGGAAGACCTGCTACTCACCTAGGTGTTAACTTAATACCAGGCGGATCTGTGTCTCTCCCTGCTCTTCTTAGAGAGATGCAAGAAATAACGCTGAGTGAATGGCAAGCGCGATGGGACAGGTCAAATTCGGGAAGATGGACTTACTCATTCTTCCCGTCTGTTAAACTCAGAATGGAAGGGGCATATTTAAACCTGGATCACCATGTGACCCAACTTCTCTCCGGGCATGGGGAATTCAGGGGGAGACTTCACAGTCTCGCCCTGTCCCCCCATCCAAACTGAGCATGTGGCAATACTGACCAGACTGCCGAGCATATTCTGTGGCATTGTGAGATTTTGACGGATGCAAGAGAGGAAATGTTGGAAGGTCTGAACGTCATCACAAGACTGGTATGGAATGCCGATCTCGTTTCGAATAAGGTGAACTTTGAGTGCCTGAGGAAGTTTACAAAGGTTTGGGTAGAGAGATGGCCTGATCTTAGAGTCGCTGATTAGATTAAAATCATTCGGAGTTTCAGGTGCCATGTGTGACTGCTTCTGGTTTCCTCGGTCAATTCTTTTCCTGCTCTCATATTACCTTCGTTATGATATCTGTTTTATATTTCTTTTTTATTTTCATTTTATATTAAGGTTTGCAATCACCTTTGCATTATATATTTGATTTGTTTTTTGTTTTTGCTGTTTTCTTTTTAATTTTATCTGTTAATGCTTGTCTTCTTTCCATAGTATCTGCTATTATTTTAATTATTTCTTTTGTTATGATTGTTTTTATTTCAGCAGGATTCCATGCGAGACTGACCCCTTGAGCGATGGTAGTGATGACATCATCGCTCAATCCGTCATAATGAATTTAATTAATTTAATTTGAGTTTTTAATTAACTTGTCCTTTATCATTTTTTTTCTTCTTTCTTTTGCTTTACATATCATTAGGAGTGTGTGCAGTAAGCCGGAACTGAACTTTAATCGTCCTGTACCGTCTTCAACCCGTTTTGGGTGTGAAATAGACCTCGTCCCTGCCTAATCAGACGCCTCCCACACCGGACAAGTGTTCACACATAGTCGACTGCGCCTCCCCCATCGCCATGGCGGGCTTGAGGAATGGCCGAACAAGCTCGACAACCTTCCGCCCACCCTCCGAATGCCTGACGCTCACTTAGTCCCTAGGGTCTTCGGGCACGCCCCCAACCTTCCCACATACTTTTTCTTCAGGGCATAATCAGGTAATCCGGCGGAGGGGCGCGGTAGTCGTTCTTTGTGTACGGACAGACCGATCGCCATGCACATTCTCGATGGGACTGCCAGTGGACGGGTGTAATACTCTCCGGTAATATTTATATATGTTTAAATGTAGATTCCTACAATATAAACATGAATGTATATGTGTTTCCTTTCTTTTTTGTTCTTTCTCTACAGATGGCCTAGGCTTTAAGCAGTTATTTCGTCCTGTATTATTTTTAGGCCTATTTTATTTTACTATACCTGTACATATTTTAATATTGTTATTTGTGTTTTTGTGTAATATTGTAGGCATCCTGCAGCCTATTCACTATGCAGGGACATTGGAGGTCTAGATTCATTTTAAAATAAATGTAGAGTCGTTAAACAAAAAAAAAAAATTAGAGTCCTTGTGAGAGCCCTGAAGGAGTAACCATCTGTTACTTATACCAGGGCGGGTAAGCGGTGGATAACCTCCAGTCCGTGGTCCAGGGTGAGGCGGGGGTCAGAGTGAAAGAAGGCGAGCAGAGTCAGAAGTCGGAGCGAGGTAGAGGGCAGAGCAGAGAGAGAGGTGTTGAGCTGGTGAGTGTTGCTGGAGATCTGACGTTTTCAGGGCCTGTTGCCCGTTTTATAGGCCGCCAGCGGGCGCACGACGCGCACACGGGCCCACTTTCTCTTTGATTCCTGGAATCCGTGAGCCGTGTTTGCGACGCTATCGCGGCGCCCGCCGGGCCGTCTACCGCCGCTCAGCCGGTAGTTTCGGGCCGTGGTCGAACGTGACCACGGCCCTCCTTTGTTTGGGCACGATCCTCAGAACCGTGCCCGTGGGACGTAATGACGACGTACCACCGGTCATTTGTGACGCTATGACGGCGCATGGAGCACGGCAAGGCTTCCCACTACGTTTTGGCACGGTTCTACCAATCGTGCCCGAATTAAAATATGAATATGATTTTACCAGCTCTCACAGTATACTTCTCTGCCCGTGTCCCCTAGTCAAGCTCCGACGTTTTATTTATTGTTTTTATATTTTTGACAGGTTTTACATAACAATTTTTACATTTATAGTTAACATATTAAGTAAAATTTAGACAAACAAAGTTAAGGAAAATAGCAGATTCTAATATGGGCGACCGCGTCCGATCCCGGAGCAGTACGTCCGTTACAAAAACTTAATATTATCTTATAATAAGTTGTAAATAATAAAAAAATATATATTTCGGCAATAAACCCCGTTTTGCGCCATAATATAGGTAATTCCACAGCATTTTGCGTTTTGCGGAAAAACATTACGTGATGAAATTTTTTTGATAATTTTCCCGAATTCAGAAACCAAAAATACATGGGAATTACCTCTTATTTCGAAGAAAAAATAACGTTGCAGACCTGTGTAATTGTTCAGATACGTTATTAGACATTTCTAGGATGTGGCAGGGGTATTTTTTTTTTAATATATCACTACCCCACCCCCTCTACACTTGTTAGAAGAGGAGGAGCAGTTACAGCGAAAAATATAGTTATGAAGTCCAAGTTCGGTTGAAGCAATATTATCTGATAGCCATGTTTCAGTAAAACATAAAAAATCGTAAGGGCATATATTTACGGAGCATCTAAAAGAATTTTGCTTGGTATTAAGGCCTCGAATATTTTGGTAGTAGGAAGAAAAGTTCGTGTTAATAAGGTGTCGATTCTGATTCAGCTTAAAAAATTGACTCGAGATAATTCGCGTCTCTCAGCGGCTTGGAGGACAGGACAATCAGGGGAGCCAGTGTTGTGGGTGGCCGGTTTCCTGAAAAACTTGCAGGTGGCACATGCTTTTCAGGAGTCGGGCGAGCATTACGATTGTGACCTAGTTTTCCACAGTGAAAACAGGTAGGCATGTCAGCGTTACATTTCGACGAAGAATGACTTATGACTCAGTTTGAAGAAATGTGTAGCAATCTCTCATCTTAAGAGGATTAGTAAATTCTCTTCACTATAAGTACCCGCTAAACTACCAAAGCAGTTTGTCAGCAAGTCATGTTATCAATATTAAGCACATATATTGTTCTGTTTCATGTTTCGTTTATATTTGTAATATAAACGTTTAAAATAAAATAAAATAATAATTATTGTTATATTCTTAATTGAATTTTTTATAACCGTTCGATAAATTTGTTTTCTGAACGAAAAACTTATCCATTTTAATATTTCTTAAATCCTTTTGGTGGGCGATATTACATTTAATCTATTAAAGGGTGGTAGATACTTTAAATCAAATAAGTTACAAGTTATTCAAAATATTTGCATCGCTTGTAAAAAATGGTTCCATTAGATTAAATCGCGTTTATAGACGGTGCCAATTTAATTAATTTATGAATATACACTTTTTTAAAGATAAGCTTTAAAATGGCAAGACGAATTATTTGTTTACAAGCGAAAATTAAATGGTTTTACCCGTAAAAAAAAAACTATGTACTCATATTTATATTACGTATGTATGGGCACAAACATATAATTTGTCTTCTTATTTTAAAACGCAACATTCAAAAAGTGTATTTTTGGAAAGCGTTAATTATAACGAACGTTACGTTTAACTTTAACTCTAATCTGGAGAAACTTGTGGTCCCCTAATACGAACACATCGATAAAGATTTAAACGGTAAATTGTTATTTGCATATTTAGTCGAAATGATCTATTGTTTGTGCCAAAAAGTAGGCACAGTGAATGAAAAATTGTAAAAAAGGTCTGTTAACAAGTAGAAAAAGTATATTATATAATGTATACATTAATGGTTTCACAAAAGAATATTTACGAAGATAATCGGTGACAAAAGTAAAGCAACAGGTGATATTACTAATTTACGATGTGCAAAGAAAAGAAAAGGTTGATGCGAAGTAGAGCAAAGTAGGATTACAAATATATCTTGGGTGCAGTTTTATTGTACGTCAAACGATAGTCGCTAAACTGTGTGTAAGTGAAGTTGAAAATGTCAACCATCAATAATCGGCGGTTGAGTCGTTCTGTTGATTGGCGCGTTCTGGTAGTTATCGATATTATCGATGTTATCGATGAAGCAATCAGAAGTTATCGATGAAGTTGTCATCAGAAAATATCGATATGCTCGTGCTGGGGGAGAGCACTGATGCGTTGGGTTAATAAAGTTAAGTGTTATAAGCGTCCGAAACTATGTTATTCGCGGCTCTCCACGCAACATTGGATTGTGGAGAGTGGAGCAGTGGCGGTTGACTCTCAAAAACGGATAATGAAAAAATAATTATCATTATGCATAACTAGCAGATAAAAATCGGTGTCGCGGCTTAAAAACTTCAACGGTTCTTTTTGAAAATAACAGAGGGCGCCACTTCCGTTTACAACAATTCTTCACCGTACAGTCATTGAGATAATAATAATCAGATTATAAAAACCTAATCAGTCTATCCCCTAAGCCTGGTTTAGAAAAAACGAACTGTGAACTAAAGTGGTCCCGACTTGGCGCGACAAATAAATGTTTTGTGTCTTCAGGTACTTCCACCCTGTCGAAGAGTAGCGAGGCATTTATGAGCAAGAAATTTGTCACACAATGGTCAAAATCCAAGTAATTAATGTTTTCATGCGACATTTTTCAGTGAGCGATATGGAGTCCGCTCGAACAACGTGACTTTTGACACGTGATAATTGATGTTCGCATGCGTCATTTTTCGGTGAGCGATGTGGAGTCCGCTCGAACAACGTGACTTTTGACACGCGATACAAAGAACGAAAATTCGGGCCGGTTGAATTTAACTTAATATTTTTACAGTATTAATTTTACATATTGTTATTTGCTTTAATTTTTGGATTTCGGTGATATTATTAATTGCTTGGTAATTATTACTTTTAGATCAACCAAAATTTAAGTAGTGCTCAGTTCCAACGCTCCTTCCGCCATTTGAGTGAATGAGCTTACATAACTCATCATAGCAATTGGAGGGATGGTCACAATCTTCAGCAATGAGGAAACGGCTAAAATAATGTTAAATGAAAAAAAATATATATACAGGCTCAGAATAGGAATGTTAAAACATCGAATCCAAGAAAAACCTTCACCTTAGGTCATTGGCCACAATACTTCCTCTGCCACATGGCGAGTTGATAAGATTGGATGTTTAGTATTGAAACAGTTTGGATAATATCTACCATCATTTACTACCATACCTACAATCCATTTTCTTCCTTAAAACAGCCTTACCAATGATATTAGAAGAACGAGATATGCTATGTTGACCGTCGGACCGTAGGCGGAGTACTACCTAATTAGGGTACTTTGAACACTATCGGGACGTGTACGCACAGAAATCTGTTCTATGTGTTACTGCGGATGCCTTAGCGTAAGCGAAGGTGTGCAGTAGTATTGGTGAACAAAACCGGCGACACTGGGCAAAACAATTCCACACAGTATGAACTGCTCATAGCACATCTCGTTCTTCTAATATCTTTGAGCCTTACCCATTGAACAGAAGATATTTTGGGCACATTGGAAAGAAGAAGATGATTTTGTTACATTGTAAATTGTCGCAAGTCAGTAATTATTCGCATTTGTGGCAAGCAAGTGTATTCGTTGTGTTGTTGTGAATTGGAGTCGAAATTCACACGCTTTGTGCTCTATTATTCAAATTATCATCTCGTTTTGGAGGAAACTTTCATCCTGTGCACACTGCCAGTTCGTCGAGAGCCATTGCCAGTTCGTCGAGAGCCATAATGCAGGGATATATGGGAATTCAAGGTAGGCTGTTTTTCATCGTTCCACATTTCCCGTGATTTTCAAACCCAATTGAATGTGCTTTATATTTTCGTATCCTTGTTGATTTGGTTTACAGTCCATTCCATGTAATAGAATACGGTACAGCGGAACAAGTCAAAAATTTCACTTTGTATAATAACAGACATTTAATTTTTTTATATAAATTATGTGTTTATGGGTTTTGTAGAAATATAAAAAAAATACCCAAATTATAAGTTTTCTTTTAACAATAATACATTTGGAGATTTTGGGTAACCTTGTTAGCAACCTAAAGGTTAATATTCCTAATTTCCTGGAACTGAAAATGAATAGAAAATGTATTTTAATTATTTTCTCACTCTCCTAAATAATTTAATCCACGCGCTTCAATAATTATCGACATTAATTTAAGCTTAGAACCATTATTAGTTGCGCAGCGTGGGTTGGTATCAAAGATGTAGGTATCTTCTTCTTCGTACGGTGGAACCTTGTATTTTGTTATCTTTGGGTGGAGCAGAATTGATGGGGGGTCAATGTTGGATGCAGAGATTATTTAGCCAGTCGACGGTATCGGGAGTCATTTGGTTCAGCATATGTATGCCAGAGGAAACTGATGAGGGTTAATTCTTCTACGATGTGTTCTGTTGTTTTAATATTATTTCCACATTCACACAATTTAGAATTATTTACTCCCATTTATGCATAATATACGCAAAACGACTGAATTTGTGTTTAACAATTGTGTGTTATAATAATAATAATATTTGGATGATTTATACACATGACAAACATCTCAAGATCGCTGTACAAATATATAATGTACTTCTACAATACTCTATCTTATTACAAACTATAGACTAGACCAGAGGTTCCCAAAGTGGTCTATATCGACCCCCAGGGGGTCGATATCGGCTTGTTGGGGGTCTATGTCAGCGAGAAAAAAATTTGGGGGTACACGAGATTCAAATGGGGGTACATACGAGCGGATTCCCATTTACCTCAAGTCAACATTTAGGAGTTCCGTAAATGACACAATAGACCCAACAAAAATAGAATAGTCTGAGAAATTACTTGATATTTTTATTTTTATATTTCGTAAAGTTGTTAATTGAGGTATATAAATAGAGTCTACGTTCCTTTTCTCGTCAGAATAAATATATTCTAGCAAAAAATTGCACATTGGAAGCCGCGAGTTTTCCTAGTTCCCCAACTTGTTTTTGAAAAACGTCCAGGGTAATAATGACGTTCAATATTTAAATGCACTTCACACAGACTTCAAAACTAAGTTAAAGGACATTTTGACTATGGAAATGCAACGTTGAAGAATTGGATATCATGTGACAAGAATAACTGACCGGAATAAGCACTGACAAAGAACTTAGAGGGCAGTTTGTAAGGTATAATGTAATGTAGGTACATTCCAATGTTTACAAAAACGGTAGAGCAGAGATCTCAATCTCTAGATTGTGGGATTAATTTCCTGTCAAGTAAGTTGGGTGATCATAAATAATAAGAGTGAATTCTTAATGGAAAATATATTGAAACCATCATAAGTTACAACAAAGGAATACAAAAGATACCAATGAAATCATAGGAATAAAAGTAAGCACATACCAGATGGACTCCTGAACCAAACTAAACTAACTTTACGTGGACGAGAAACGAAGGGATAACAACGGATGGCGAACGAAGACTTGTATCCGGAAGCGGGGAACGGACCCGTGACGAAAGCCAGGACATCCTTCTCTTAGTGGAAACGGGAGGACGCAGCACCTCCAAGGTACGCCTGCAGGAACATCAGGTCTGCAGCACGTGGTAGTCAACCAGACTCTTCTTACGGAGCCAGGACAGCAATCCGTTCTCTTAGGGGAAGCGGGAGGAAGCAACTCCTTCATTGGACGCCTGCAGGGAGATCAGGTCTGCAGCACGTGGTAGTCAACCAGACTCTTCTACGGAGCCAGGACAGCAATCCGTTCTCTCGCGACACGGGGATACTCCGCCAAGAACTACTAGCCACAGCTAGGACCAAACCATTCGCGGTTTCAATTCCGAAACACGAGTTTTACAAATATGACCAGCGGCCAACACTGGATAAAAAACGGGATTCCATAATCGCCACTAAAAATAATAACCAACACGAACTTATTCGTGAATGGATAAACACCCCGCGCCTTTTTTTAAAGAAAATAATAACTTCTATTCACATGATTAACTCAGATTGAAACCCCTTGAAAGGCGAGTGCCTGGATCCACCGACCCACCGGCCAAACAGGCCGGGGAGGAAGTCACCATAAACAAAACTGTCCTTCCTTCCTTAAAAATATTGCCAAAGTTCGAAAAAAAAACACCATAGACAAAATAACCCCAATTAAGCAAGAACTACACTTGTCACAAAATATTTATGTGACAAGTTCTGAAGGGTCAGCTACAGAAAGAAATTCCTGTTGTTTATCTTGCTTAATTTTAATTTGGTGTAATACCTCACAAGGGCGCCCCTGTCTGCACAATGTAAAGACAGAGAAACTATACCGCCTCCCAGTTGTTGAAGAGGCAAGGGAGGGGAATCTTTTTACGAAAAAAATAAATGATTATCACATGGGACGTTAATAGTTTTAGGAAAATTCAGTATTCGGCAGGCAGGTGGTCTAGGGAAAAAAAAAATTGGAAAGTGGTCTACGGGGCAAAAAAGTTTGGGAACCTCTGGACTAGACAAACCATTAAAATTGTGACTAACAGATTGCATCAACCAGTTTTTCAATCACTAATACAAATTTTAACTAACTAACTCGGTCTTGGCGCACACTCCTTGCGTCATTCAAATTCATATTGTCTCATACATACTCTTCTATTATTCTGACTCTTGACTTGGCCCGACTCCAGAATCTGAATCACTTGATCGCGCCATATCTTCCTCGGGTGTCCCCGACTTCCTGTACCATTGAAATTTTGTCAAATCCAAAACTATAATATATATACAACGCATTTGACTAATGGACGTGATACTGCGCTAGAATGAACATATATTATTATTTATTTATAATCTGTACAGGCAGATAATATATTTGTGTTCACAAAATCTACTTCAACGGCTGCAGAGATAAGTTTGTCGGTCTGTATTTCTTAAGATAGGTAAATGAATTATTTCATAGAAAAATCCTAAAATACCGGACCAATCCATGTTTTTAAAGGTCGGAAAGATTTCTGTCAAAACAATGCCACTGAAGGAAAATTTGTGTGTATTAATAGATTATTATTTTTAGAAATTAAATCAATAATTAACAAGCTTATATATTACTCGTATTATAAAGATGAATGGTATTAAAAAATGCAAGGCTGATGTAAGCGTAATGAGTAAGATCAAGAAAGGGACGCTTAGATGGTTTGGGCATGTAGAGCGAATGAGCGAAGAAAGGAGCAAAGTTGAATGAAGCAGAAGTCGGGAATGCCCGAGGAAGACATGGCACGACCAAGTGAATCAGATACTTGAGTCGGGCCATGTCAAGAGTCAGAATAATAGAAGAGTATGTATGAGACGATGTATGAATATGAATGAGGCAAGGAGCGTGTGACAAGACCGACTTTTTCGGAGGTCCGTCCTTAGTTACCTACCCCTGCAAGGAAATGGCGTGATGGTTAGTTGGTTAGGTGAATAAGTTGTGAGAAATAATTTATTTTTTCGCCAACCGGGCAGGTATCGAATACTATCGGTAAATATTTCCACGAATTATACAACTTTTGGCGCTAAATCTATCGACATTATACGTGGTATGTTTCTATCCAACATTATATTTAACTCTAAGATAATATGAACAGTAATTATTTTGGTTATTCCTACCTTTTTAGCCGATTATTAACTCAAATGTAAACACACAATTTCAGAAAAAAAACTTCCTAACCTCATAGCTGGCAGCCATCTATGCAGACGAAACATCTGTAACGCGTTAAAAAAGATTTTCATTAAATAATTTGAAATAATTATAAATTTCTCTTTTGTGGTTGTGGTTAATGAATCAGTAGTATTAATCAACTGTTTTTAATATCTAGTTAGTATTATGAATAAATAGGAACCCCTTATAAAAAAAATCCCAACGCCTGAAACAAAAAGCTGCACGGGGCTTGCGGGCGCAGTTTGTCGACCAATGTCCATTCTCAACCACATTGTAGCCACTCGATAGGATATTTATGAAGAATTCGCCAGCGTCCACAAAAACAACGTGTCCTGACAAAAATCAGGATGCGCTTCGAAATAATAATTTATTTGATTATTTGTATAGCGCTGTTGTTGTGAAAATTCTTCTCAAGGATTTTAACACTTTCAGATCTGATTGAAAACGGCAGTGATGGATAACACATTTGAAACTTGATATATTTGAAAGTTTTTATTTGTGTTTTTATTCAATGGTTTAGAAGTTATCGCTACTTTTATTGGAAAGAACATTAGGTCTCAGAGGGCATGTTTCACATAAAATGACAACTATAACTATATATATTTATTTTTTTGTCCATAGTGCCTTTTTATATCGTGCATTCAATTGGGAATGCCATAGTGTTACTGGCTCCAGACGATAAGGATCAGTTGAAACTCTTGTACGGTACTCACATAAAAAACTCTTCAGTGGGATAAAGTGTTACTTTGCATAGTTAAGGGGATTATTAGTAAAATTACATTAATTAGGTAGCGAGCTTAGTAAATTTCCTATATTACCCAAAGAGTGAAAAGTAATTAGCTGGTTTTACAACTATCTGGTGAGTGGGTACTTAACCTTGGGAACCAAGTCAAAGGTGAAGGTATTTCAGCCTTTTAATAATCATCTCAGCTTCCTAACCATCTCACCTGTTTATGAAAACTGTAATTCTCATGTTAATATTCGCTTTTGGATAATTCAGAGACTTCAAAAAAAACGTAGTTTCAATAATCAAGTAGTAGTCAATGGGTATATATATTTTTTTATTATTTCATGCAAATAAAAATTGTACAGTAGTAACATATTTAAGTATAACTATTTATTTGGCCCGCCATGCTAGTGAGAAACCTGTGTTATGGCGGGTGATACATGTACAGATTGAAAATTCTCATCATAAGGACATTATAATAATTGTTACTAAATTGTATAATTCAGATTTATTGTGAATATTTTTTATGATAGTAAGAAAAATACATAAGGGATGTGAGAGATGTATGAAGGAGATTAGGTGGTTAGAGTGTAGAATGTATGGGTTTTATGATTGAAATGTATTGAAGGTGTAAGGATCCATAGAGTTATTTGTGTTTTGACATTAAGTTTGTTTCAGTTGACAGTAAGTTTGGTTTCGGTTTTTATGTCAGAGAGAAGATTTAAGGTTTTAGGAGCTAAGTAGATGAATTGTCTTTGTGCTGGTGTAGTATGAAGATAAGTTACATTGTAGTGTCGTTTGGTTATATTTCTGGTGGTGTGATTATGTTCTAACAGTGTTTTTTATTGTATTTGTACAAGAAATGTGTTAACACAAATTTTAGATGTAGTTGGCGTATATTTAAGACTTTATACTCGATGATGAGTCGAATGGAGGAATAGCTTGTTAATAATACGTATTACCATTTTTTTTATTTATTTATTTATTTTAACGCCCTGATGGACTTTTTTTGTTTTTTTTTTTTAAACAACTACAAAAAATAAACATTGTATATTTATTTTTATTTTTTTTTTTATTTTTTTTTTTATTGTACGACAGACAGGTAAGTCCAATTATGGTACAATTTTATTATAACTAACAGTACATGTACAAATATTTTTTAAAACATGGTATAGTGATATTAAACACATCTATATCCGCTGGTAGGGCATTTAGCAAGGTCATACCTCTTGTCATGCTATGTTGGGCAATGACATCTGTCCGACCCTGCGGTATGCAGAATAGGTCGTGGCTACGATTTCGACAGTATTTATCACGAACGAATAAGCCACAGCATGACAGGAGATATGGACAATCGATAAGGTTTTTTAGTAACTTTAATTCAAATACCATGAGTCCGGCATGTATCAAGCATGTTTGCACATGCGTACAATAATTGATATGTGTATGAAAAACAAAAACTAAAAACGAAGGTATAGAGACAAGATTTAATAAAACAGAAAAAGAAAAGAATTGATAAAAGTTCATAACGAGCAAATAGATTTGAAACTAATTGCCTTTTGAAACCCACAAAATTTTTAACACCAAATATATCAATAAGTTCACAGCGTTTGTTTTGTAAGGTGATGAATTCTTGCAATTGGTGAATAAATATAGTATTGAGCTTTTTATAGTGGATCAATAATAGTTTGAGCACAACCAATCAAAATGATGATGCTGCATGCTAATATTGATTGAGACATATAGAAAAGTAAACTGTTTTAAGTGTTATAGGAGAAGGGTATTTCTCAGAGTTCGAAAAACATAAGACAGATAGTTAGATAGGGAGTTAGGCTGGCTAAGTGCTGATTCCATAATTATAACAGAATCGATGTTATTAATTTATTGCACTCATTTATTTAAAATTAGAATCCAAACGGATTGGGAGGATAGTCGATTGTCCAGTCTGCCATATTACATGAGATATAAACAATTATTACATTTAAAGAAAAAAATATAAAAGTATACAAATAATGTGAAAACCAGGCTAGGTTATTATGTTAAAAAAGTATTGAGCAGCATTGTGAGACGGGTTAAGGACAGGAGCTGTATAGAGGGATTTATTAATGTCGTGAAGAGACCCAAAAAAATGAATTGAAGAAGCGGCCCGTTCTCATGACGCCAACATCAACTGTGAACAACTGTTCAGCTCGTGTATCGATCAATGCTGATAGCTCCTTAAAATACATATCGAACAGAACTAGCATGCCCACATCGAAGACAATTGGTTTGTTAATAATGGATTCTCAATTGGACGGACCGCTCACCTTTGCACAGTATCAAGTAGGTTTATCAAGTATTGCTCTCAAGTACGATTGATGGGCGTACTTGAGATTTGTAAAATTAAACATCTATCGCAGAATCTTCTAGCCCTATACAAGACGCCCAGTTTCTTGGAAGCCATTTATTCGTGCGTCTATTAAGCCCTACTGATATATTTATTCCAACCATTTCAATGGAGTCTTTATTGGGGAGGTTGCTTCCATAAAATTGCATCAGATAGTCATTGATTTCTCTTTTTGTTTTTTCGTCTTAAAACTCCTTGTGATGTTCGGACATTATAAGTGGAAGGGGGATTTTCAAAAGGATAACCCTTGCAAATGGTGCTATCATCAGAGTAGCAATGAATTGGTGCACTTTCAATGAGATCGTTGATGTGCAACAAAAACAGCGTTGGCGGCAGCACAGATCTTTGTGGCACCTCTGCAATGATTTGGTGTGGAGAGGTAGAAGATCCGTCAATTATAGTTTGAATTGTTCTTCCCTCGAGAAATTCCGCAGTCCAAATATGCAAAGTTGAATGGATTCCAGACGATTGTAACTTTCCGAAAAGCGCCCGGTGCCAGATCCTATCAAAGGCTTTGGAGATATCCAACCCGACGGTTTTATTTTTCCCCTCAAATATGCACCACAAATCTGAGCAGATCGCCACACAAAATCCATATTGCCGATCGCTTTGTACCTAACTACAAATCTTATAAATTTAGGGGTAGTTTTGGTAACGATCAGTTTTGTAAGTATTTTGTGAGTAAGAGTAATTTTGGTAAGTATTTTGTCTGGGTTCTTGGGTAGAATGTAAAGGAAATAAATAGTTTGTTGATAAGGACGTTAACTTGACATACAAAATGGAATGAATATGTTTTTCTAACTGTAGAATTATGTATGGTTGTAGATTTTGCATTTTTATAAAAAGAAAAAAAAATGGAAGAGACCGTGTTACATTGTAATACTAAAGACACGTTCCAGAGCAGAATATACTCTCATTATCGCCCTGGTGTAACACCACTATTCAGAATCGTAACATTGCTTGAAATAGCTTTAGCCGTGTTTGGTGAACATATCTGAAAAGCCAGTTGCTCCCCGACCTTCATCTCCCCCATCTCCTTTCGTTTCTCACTACCTTCAGCATCACAACACACCCCGATTGGCCCCAGACGGTTGGGAGCATTTGGGAATCTTGCTCCAAGTCAAGTGTCCCAGAAGCGAAGAAAGTGTATTTTTTTGATTTCCGAAAGAAATCCTCCTGATAATATTGATGTCGAATGTTTTCCGGTTACTAATTAGGTTCAACGTACGAGACTGGAAACGTCCTGTTGAGAGAAAAACATTCAGGTCTACATTACTCCATCTACGAATTGTTTTGTTCTTGTAATTTTAATTGGGTGCGATGTTTAATAAAATCAAATAAGCGGAGATTCTACAAACGAAAAATAAGGTTAGAAAATATTGATATAGTAGTAATTGGTTTGAATCTGGAATATGAAATTTTGTTTGAATTTATATTACAAAACATAGATTGGGGAAAATGAATATTGATGCAAATATAACAACGAGTAGTTGTTATATTTGCATCAATATTCATAGGATTAAAATGAGAAGATTTTTAAAAAAATACTCACAAGATTAAAAATGAGTAGATTTACAAAAAAAATGAAAAGCAAAAAAATATACCTTCCGTTGTGATTTCACTAGTAGGAGGAAACATAAAACGAATTTAATTTTTTCAAAAAGGGGTAGCGTAACGCAAAAACTCGCGTATAATAATATCTCACATACGAAATATTATACAAAAAAGTTTCTCTAGAAAAGTTGTTCCAGAATATTCATTTAAACTTTTATTAAGTCAAGGTATCCCATATAAATAAAAATCGGACTTGTTTATCCGAAACACTATCTAGGTTACAAACCACTTTCATTTTCCATTTAAAAATATAGATGCCAAAAATGTGGGAAAAATTAGTTGGAAGATGATACATGAGATCGAAAAATGTGATGTTTAATAAATTATTCCTAATGGTTAAGTCGGTTAAGACGTCTGTCCAGGTAAGACAAAATATCCCGGGATCGATCGATCGCTGTGAACTTATTTTATTTTTCTGAATCTTGTACTACATCATGTTTTATTTAGATTTATTAGTATTTTTTCCTTCTTCATTTAAATGAAATATTTTGTAAAACGTTTATTCACAAAATGTAATTTATTATTATCTACAATAAGGACCAAAAATAAGAAAAAAATGTAATTGTCTGCAACCCACAAAACTTCCCCTCACCATGTTTTTGTGATTAAGTGTGAACAACTTCCACTTGAACCAAATAAAGGTGAAACCCCTTATGGGAATAATTATATAGAACGGTGTAAAAATGAATTATTAATAATACCATGTGCTTGGGAAGATAACGGCGGGTGTGAAGATTGTCACGACAGCTCAATATTTCAGAAGATTCGCCCAATTAGCGGAGGATCCCGATGTTCAAATCCTAGTCGCAGCAACATTATTTTCTTAAACGAAAGTGCTTTGAAATAAAAGGAATAATATTTTAATAGGCCCTGCGGGCGGCATTTACTTGGGCTTCGCCCAGTGAAAGTGATACTAATAACAGTTATATTTAATAGGTGGATATTATTAAGTCAATGGGAAGATATATTATATAAAAAAACATTCTGTAGTAGTAAAAGCGCGGACAATGAGAGGAACACAACATAAATCTAAAATAAAATATGATAAATAAATAAATCATAAATCCCATCATAAAATTTCGTCAATTAGAAAAATGTTTCCTCTCCCACACAACCGAAATGATTTCATTTTTAAATCGAAATTAAATTGCAAAGTATATATATGTAATTCGGAAATACAAAAATATCAACAATAATACGTTTAACTTTACTGAGATAATATTATACTCTTACCAAAATATTCTCAAAGTAATTACATTTATTTTTAAATATATTAAGAATTATTTTATTGGGATAAGTAGTAAGAAATCTACATATTTGGGTCAAATAATATTACGCTCTTACCAAAAGATTCTCAAAGTAAATACATTTAAAAAAATATATATTAAGAATTATTTTATCGGGATAGGTCCTAAAAAATTGAAAAAAATATATAAATTCCCAATTTTGGATGGAAATACTAACTTTAATATACTTTGTCACTTCGTATGTACTTTTTGATACTAAACAGGAGTTAATTTGTTTTTGAGGATCAATTCTATAAGCTTCAAAACTCAACTACGCTTATTTATTGTTTTGGTATTTAATTCGTAGAACTCCATTTAATTTTTTTTTAAATAAATTTAAAATAAATCAAATTTAATAATGTTATAATAATTATTAAGTTCTGCAAGTATTTCTGTTATTTTTACAGTTTTTAATGTGACAGCTGTTTCGGCTAAATAAATAAATTTGCATGTTTAGAATTTTTCGGTCCAATATCTTTAAAAATAGCGAAAGAAATTAAAAAATGTGGTCTAAATATTGCTTTTAAAACTAATAATAATATAGGAACTAACCTCAAAAACTCTAAAAGTAAAATCCCTAAACTTAAAAATAGCGGCATTTATGAATTAAAATGCGACCATATAGACTGTGATGCCGTTTATATTGGACAAACTGGGAGAGCCTTTTCAACTAGATTCAAAGAACATATGCGTTGCTATAAAAATAATAAAATTGATTCAAAATTCGCAGCTCACCTCTTGGAGAAAAACCACGTCCCGCTCGATAAAAACGAGCCTAAACCTTTACACATAGAAAGAAAGGGTTTTAGATTAAATTTACTAGAACAATTAGAGATAAATAAAAGAACTAATGATCCAAACATAACCATAATTAATAATCAAACAAAAATGATCAATTCTCCCCTGCTTAATATTTTCAAAAAACCCAAAAAATATAATTCCTTAACATAATCACCTACGTCCTACGTACCAACAATTAAGAAAACCCTTAGGTCATTAATTTTAACAGGTGTGCAGACACTGCTGGATTCGCAAATATTTTGGTTATTCCAATTCTTAATGAATCATTTTTGAACATTATAGAAATTTAAATGGGAGGGGATAAATAAAATCATTTAAATAAGTCGTCGCCGTGTGGACATATCCACAGTTTGATAATGGCCTCAAAAGCCGAAACAGCTGTCACATTAAAAACTGTAAAAATAACAGAAATACTTGCAGAACTTAATAATTATTATAACATTATTAAATTTGATTTATTTTAAATTTATTTAAAAAAAAAAAAATCAACTACGCTTGTTCATCTGTCCGATAGGACACTGCAAATGTCAGGACATTTACAGTGTCCGACCGGACATTTCCTCTGTCCGACAGGACATTTGCAGTGTCCGACCGTACATTTCCTCTGTACGGCAGGACATTTGCAGAGTCCGACTGAATATTTGCAGTGTCCGACCGGACATTAGCAGTGTCCGACCGGACATTTGCAGTGTCCGACTGGACATTTCCTCTGTCCGACAGGACATTTGCAGTGTCCGACCGGACATTTCCTCTATCCGACAGAACATTTGCAGTGTCCGACTGGACATTTGCAGTTTCTGACCGGAACATTTCCTCTGTCCGACAGGGCATTTGCAGTGTCCGACCGGAGATTTCCTCTACCCGACAGGACATTTGCAGTGTCCAACCGGACATTTCCTCTGTCCAACAGGACATTTGCAGTGTCCGACTGGACATTTGCAGTTTTCGACCAGACATTTCCCCTGTCCGACAGGACATTTGCAGTGCCCGACCGGACATTTCCTCTGTCCGACAGGACATTTGCAGTGTCCGACTGGACATTTGCAGTGTCCCGATGCCTTGCTGTGAAAATGATAATTTTTTTTGTAACGTAATTAATCCAGTGGATTATTAAATTTATAAACATATTTTCTTCGGTATTATCCAAAAATTATATCAGAAAAAATTATCTATGAAGAAATCTCGTATTATCTGATGCGATCCAAAAAATAGTATATTTTTTAATGGCACGACGGCAAAAAAAAACATTTTTAATATGTTTTCTAGTCAAAACTTTTTTTACCGGCGAACCTGCCGCTTGGAAATAACACTACGGCGAAATTTCTTCGGTGAGTTATGAGAGGTTCCAGTCTTGGTCGCGTGGGATCGCAGGTAAATTTTATAACGATATTTCAGTATGAAATCGGGTCTTCGTTTCTTGGGTCCGGTCGCCTGCAAACTGAAATGAACCTTACAGTCGGTTAAAATTGAGGGACAGAATGGTCGTTTATTGCCTACATATCCCTGATTTATTTTTTTTTGCGCGAAGACTATGCGGAATTTACCCGAAACGTACGATTTGAATTCGACCAATCAGAGGGCCGAAAACGTCCAGACGATAGCATAATAATACTCTCAGATATTTTATACGATAGTATAATATTTTATTTATTAACTTACCAATGCAATACATTACATATTACACAAAGTTAATACAAAGATATGGTACAATTTAGGAAAAAAAAAATACTACTTTGACCAAAATATGACACAAACATAATAAAAATTTTATGTTTATAAAGCAGAGAAGGTTTACATATAGTTCCCGTGAGCCCTTAGGCCATAGGCCCATTGTGCTATCCTCCCATTTCACCTCATTCACCTGGTCCTTTTTATAAAGTTCATCAGGGTTGTCATTGGATGTCAGACTTGTCATGCAGTCTTCTGGTTCTACAATGTGTCTTCCCAGGTCTCATATCTCCTCTCCAATGCCCCTTGGTTTCCTGAAGACCCCACAAAGGAGGAGAGCCTCTTATCTCCTCTCCACTTCCCATTGGTTCCCTGAAGGCCCCACACTGAAAGAAATGTTTAGGTACTATTTACTAAATTTTCAGTAATTATCTACAAAACAGTTTAGTTGCTGTGGTGACTGCCGAACTTTTAGCTACTGTTTGCTAAACAGCAGTTTATTTATGACAGCTTAACGATTCAGATATTCTAGCTAAACTAATCGGTTGAGACAGCTTTCTGTGTTTAGTTGTGTTACCTAAACTGTATTTATGACAGCTTAACGATTCAGATATTCTAGCTAAACTAATCGGTTGAGACAGCTTTGTGTTTAGTTGTGTTACCTAAACTGTATTTATGACAGCTTAAAGATTCAGATATTCTAGCTAAACTAATCGGTTGAGACAGCTTTGTGTTTAGTTGTGTTACCTAAACTGTATTTATGACAGCTTAACGATTCAGATATTCTAGCTAAACTAATCGGTTGAGACAGCTTTGTGTTTAGTTGTGTTACCTAAACTGTATTTATGACAGCTTAACGATTCAGATATTCTAGCTAAACTAATCAGTTGAGACAGCTTTGTGTTTAGTTGTGTTACCCAAACTAAAAATTATATACCTAAACCATATTGTAGTGTTTGGTTAGAGAAACATAACTGTTTAGATGTAGTAACCTTATTATTTAGTTAATATTACAAAATGGTTAGGTTGATTAACTAAACTTTGGTTGGAATAGCCCTACCGATATAGGTGTTTTACCTCTCGACTGCTAGCTAGCTTTAGGTACTGTAGCTTAGCTTTTTGGTTAGATTATCTATATTAAATAGGAAGTGCAGCTTTGCAGTTTAGCTGAAAACAATACAGGGTGTAAATGTAACCACCACCAACTCGAACGATTATACCCATAATGCAGAATCATGGGTTAAATACTTTGAGTTGCAGGTAGTTTATTACAACCCTTTTGAGAGATGAAACCTAAAAAAATAAATATTATATTTTGTAAGACTAGAATGTACTTATTAAAATCCTCATTCATATAAAAGTTATTTTGTTAAGAATCGTCTCTATTGTTTCCAGCTACCAGCAAAACCACAAAAAAGAAAACATGTTTGATCATACACACATTTATATTATCATTTTTTATTATAATTTTTTCTTAAATATAGTAAAAATTGTTTGTGTCTTGATTTGGCAAATTCTTTTCGGCGCTGCCTGTATGTGTCTAGTAATTTACCTTTAGCAGCAATTTTTTGGGTAGGCCCAAAACACACATATGGGGTGAAATACACAGCTGCGCTTTCTTTATTAAAGACTTTGGTGATTTGAAAAGCAAATTCATAAAATCTCTTGCTTGTAACGGATCTATCTGGATTACCCTGCAATTCCTTACTTATAATAGTACTGCACAGTCTGGCAGAATTTTCCAACAGACCCTTTGACTCAAACTGCATTAAAAGTTCTTGCCCTTCATTGATTGATAGGAGATGATGTCCTAGAAAACAAAATTGCATATTGATTAAATAACTAATAACCACTTCTATAATCATCATAATATCAGTCACAGGACGGCTATTCTACGCTGCCACTACTAAAATACACATATCGGAATGTATGAAACAATTAACCTAAGTTACTTAGGTATCTGAAACCTACTAAAATTATTTAACTTACATTTGAAATTTGCTCTTCAAAAGCTTCTTGCGTTATTCTTTGTGATTTGTTTATATTTTCCAACAAGGAAATGTCATTTTCAACGAATTCATCGTGTTAATAATATATGGGCGTTGTTTGTTTGGAATTTGAAGGTATATCTTCAATCTGAAAGAAAAAGCAGGTTTGTACACAAAGGCGAAAGAAGGGGTGAAGGGGTAAAGCTTTGTTTTTATCCCTTTGGAATTGCTTGACCCCCCGGCAGTCGATTTATTCATTAATTACAGGAATTATTATTTTTGTATCAAAATCGCGTCCGGTACAACTATTTCCAAATGTTTAGCCAAAAAAGGCCTAGGTATACAATATGTCATCATTACTGCTTTTTAAAAGCAGTAATGATGAATTAAAATTTAAAAACTTACACTTATGACAGGTGGATTAATAACATCCTTGAGCGCATTAATGTGTGCTGTAAACAGTGCCCGGTGCCCTACAGTCGGAATCAATTCTTTAATATCATCTCCAGATATTATCAGGAGTGTTTTTGAGTCTATGGCTTGTTCTGAAATAAAGAAAAAAAAGACGAGAAAAAAAAATTCAAATAAGAAAATAAAAAATTATTTTTCAAAGGAATGAAAATTATTCATTAAAAAAATGTATATTTATACAATAGCAGATACCGAACACCCTGTATCATGAATCAAGCGGAGATAAAATAGTTTTAATAATGAAATTATTTAATTTATATGAAAAATTCCAATGTAAACATAAACAATGGGTGCACCCTGTATTTAAAAAAACATATCCCTCCCAAAAAAAATCAACAGAATTCAATGTTCAAAATGATATGTCCGAATTAATAATTGCAATACACATTTATTAAAATTAAACATAACCTGCTATGATTGACCATCCATCGGTACGATTTAAAAGCTAGTTTGGTTGGTTCTAGTTTTAGCCTAGGGTAAAACTGTAACTTAGAAAATACTGCAGTTTCAAACAACATTCGTTCAATACAAAATAATACTGGCAGAAACGAACAAAGAAATAAAGGCGCCCTTGAGGTGATTTTGCACAAAAACAGCGCTATACAAGTCATCCAATTATTATTATTTTTTATATACCACTCTCAGTAACCTGTGTCATGACTCCTGACATAATCTGGTTGTAGCGTCCACACGCACTCTTCAAACTAGGTACATAATAAATACAAATCTACTAAATCTATTGCGTACTTGAGTCGTGAATAATGAAGGTGCCAGTTTCTAAATCAAAAAGAATGGATATTATCGTAAAATATATCATAGTTCCATGATCTAAATTCTAGATCCATAAAAAAATGAACAAAAAACTCACCTTTAAATGTTTCTATGTAAGCTTCCAGATTCCAAGAAATTAAATAATCCTCCACGGTGTTGTTTGCCATTATCACTAGCAACAAACGTCAATTCAAGTATGGTGCAAACTGTGGCGAACGGACAACTGCGTCGTAAATAAACAACTCGTCATCGCGGACGGCTAGCGACAACGATAAGATCTACCAAAGTTCGGGAAGTTTAACTAAAGTTTTGTTGCATTAGCTCAAGTTTGTGCAAAGCAACTAATTGTTATGTAAAAATACCAAATTTAGATATTCCAACCTAAGTTTGGCTATAAGAACACAACATTTAACCAAACTAGATGTTTAGTTAAATTTAGCTAAATACTTTGGGAAGTAACACATAAACTTGAGTTACTAAAGTGAAATAGGTTTACTAAATTACTTTAGCTTAATTAACCAAACCGATTATTTTGTTTAGGTAAGTAAGCCTTTAGTATGCTATTATTAAAGTTTGGTTGTAATAGCTCAAGCACATTTTACTAAACAACGACGGTATCTGCACATAAAGTAGTTTGGTACTAGTAGCTCAAGTTTAGGCGATGGTTACACAACTTCAATTAGCTTAACACTTTAGCTAACTCATTTTTTTCAGTACACAAGGGAAACGTTCACGGAAGGGGCCTCATTTATCTTTTCCACTCCTCCTTGGGTCCCTAAAGGTCCCACGAGGGAAGTGGGTCTCATCTCTCCTCTACTCTCCACTCCTCCTCGGTTCCCCGTAGTCCCCGCAATGGAGGAGTCTTTTGGTTCCCTGAATGCCCCACGAAGGAAAAGGTCTTCGTCTCTCCTCTCCACTCCTCCTTGATTCCCTAAAAGTCCCACGATGGAAAAAGGCTTCGTTTCTCCTCTCCTCCTTGATTCCCTGTAGGTTTCATCCAGTCCACTCCCCTATGAGGGAAGAGAGCCTCGTCTCTTCTTTCCACTTTACTTTGGTTCCCTAAAGGCCCCACGACGTAAGAGTCTACTCTCCCTTGAATCCCTGAATGAGGAAAAAAGGAGTTTTCGAATGGTCTAATTTTCATCCCACGAGTATTTAGAGAAATAGAAGGTCCACTCCAGCAGAGCCCGGAATGCTGGGGTAAGGTCTAAGTCTAAATACTACGAGATTCGACCCTGTTTCTCGGAGCCATCGTTCGTGACACTGTTCCCCAGGTCATTCAGCTTGTGCACGGAAGCTCAGACCTTAGCTTGGGATGGCTACTGCAGGTAGTGTTTCCACTCCCTGAACGATGGTTTTGCCACACGCCCTAAGCTTATTTCTGAGATTTTAACATCTGTAATAACAGCCGTTGTATGTTAAATCTTCTCCACGAGCCTTTCTGACAGGAATGCTGGGTATTATTAAACTCACGGATAAAAGAAAAACTGTTTTGCTGATAATTACTGTTACGTAATACAAGTCACCCTATAAAAAAGATGCATAATTTAGCCTCGCTTTCCCCATGCAAACGATCGTGGCGTACGTGACAAAACGCAGCTAGCCGCCGCGTGATGGCACAGACCACCCAGGGAGCGTTCTCGGCTCAACACTGCCCGCCACCGCCGAGCCCCGCCAGTCGAGAGCGGACCTCGGGCATTGCAACAGTGTGTTTCTCGCAGAGCGAACCACAAACGCTCACAATGTTCGAGCGCGCGGAATTACGTAATAATAGAAACAGACGCGATCTCGTGCCAGTTTCCTACTAGATGCATTTCGCCATCAAACTTACAATCATGTTTATTATTACGGTTCGGGCTTACTCAATGGAGTCCCGTTCCCGCGTAAAATCCCGAGTGCACTTCACCGCCTCAACTGACCCGCCGCCTGTGAGCGCGGGTACCTCTGGCTCAACATGATGCCCCTTACCTCATCGAGACGATTCGTAAGCTTTCAACCTTCCCCTTTTTCTTGTGTTCAATTCTCGTAAATTTCATGTAGAATCCACGCTTTATCTGGTCGTCATAAATTAGTAGAGAGAGTTAGTAGGGAGATCCATGTTAACCTGTATTTCTCGAGACATTTAATATACCTTGTGCCTTTATTGTGTTATGTATTGTGTTATATCTTAGCACTGGCGCAAACGTGGTTTTTTCTCTGATTATTAATCGTCCATCGGGAGGTCAAATTGGAAATAATCTTGAACTCTTTCACTGTGTTTTATGTCTTGCTTTGTATTAACAATTGAATAACTATGTTTTCTTCCAATAAATCATAGCTGTTCTACAAACCATCGCGTCAAATCTAAAACAACCGTGTCACATTAAAACTATTCTGTGTTAAATTACAAGTTCTACGAATCGTCACTCGACAAAATTTAATTACCGGTATTCTATCACAAGGTGCGCAACCAACATTTACTTCTTTTCGGACATCTCAAACATCACATAGTGATCTTTAACCATGAAGGTTTACTTTCCGAGTACAACTATTAGAGGAAACGAGCTACATTAAACTACAATTCAACAATTTCAAATCTTGTACATGATACAAAATAAATTCCTTGTTAGTGGAGCCATAAGCCAGCATCGTTCTGCAAAATTCATAGACAAGGAAAACTAACGCCCTTCTGTCATCTGATAATTTCGCTTTATATGTAATAAAGGTGGGTAGAGTATCCTTTTTGAAAGAAAAGTCTTGAAAGCCGACTTACCCTTTACATATAATTGAGATTCGCGATTGACGTAAATCCCCGACTCTCGGCCCTTCTCCGCCTCGAGCCTGTCGTGTCCAGGGAAAGGGATGCTTGCGTGTAAATAACCAAAAGCTGGTTCTGCCTAAATTCAGACAATTGGTCACGAATCACAAACAACCCTCCATTAATTGTTGAAAGAAAAAACAATACTTCCTCGAAATCTGTATTCGGAAATTTTTCGGAATTTTGAAAATTTTTTCGGAAATTTGGTTTTTTCGGAAATTTTTCAAAAACGCACAATCTCAGGGACTTTTCCATCAAAATCCCAGGACAACCCCTGGCCGTTTTTTTCAAAAAATCAAGGACTTTGAAAATTTTTCGGAAATTTTAATTTTTTCGGAAATTTGGTTTTTCGGAAATTTTTCAAAAACGCACAATCTCAGGGACTTTTCCATCAAAATCCCAGGACAACCCCTGGCCGTTTTTTTCAAAAAATCAAGGACTTTGAAAATTTTTCGGAAATTTTAATTTTTTCGGAAATTTGGTTTTTCGGAAATTTTTCAAAAACGCACAATCTCAGGAACTTTTCCATCAAAATCCCAGGACAACCCCTGGCCGTTTTTTTCAAAAATCAAGGACTTTGAAAATTTTTTCGGAAATTTGTTTTTTTCGAAAATTTTTTTCAAAACGCACAATCTCAGGGACTTTTCCACTAAAATTGCAAGGAGACCCCTGGCCGTTTTTTTTTTTTCAAATCAAAGACTTGGAAATTTTTCAAAAATTTCCTTCACTCATCTAGGACTTTGAAATTTTTCGAAATTCTTTTTTCAAAACGCACAATCTCAGGGACCTTCCCATTAAAAACACAAGGAGACCGCTGGCCATTTTTTTTTCCATACTGGGACTTCAAAAATTTCACAAAATTCTTCACCTACCATCACAAGTAAACCCCTGGTTTTTTTTTTTGAAAAACAACTCAGCCACAACACTCTGACAATTCTTTTTTCTTTTCACAATGTCTAACTCAACTAGCCACAAAATGAATCCTCGAAACAACACCTTAGGCATAATAGCCAACATCTGCTCTCGAAGTACGCAAAGTTTAGAAAAGGAATTGAAAGACAGGAATATTTCTCCTTTCAACAAAACCAAAAACGTCCTGATCAAACACGCAACATTTTACAACAGGAAATACATAAAAGGGCTGCAATTTCAACCCGGCAGTATAATCTCTGTCACAAACAGACACAATTTACGCGGGAAACATGTTACCTTTAAGGAAAACGACATAGTTTGGAGACGCAACAACACACTCTCACAAGGTGCTCTGTATTTCTCTGCAAAACTAGCTCCTCGCTTTGTTAAAGCAAAAGTCCTGAGAAAAATCTCCGATGTAGTGTACACCCTATCGGATGCCTCTGGGAAACACATCGGCAACTATCACGTGAAAGATATTGTCAAACTAGGAAGTGTGGACACAACAGACACCACCTTCACTAGGTCACACTCACATAACTAACAAACTTTTGGCTCTACCTTTGTCCCACGAGACTTGGCCCTCGTGCAGACAAACAGCATGTCTTAACGCGTTAGTTTCATATAAAAACTCGCATTTTCGACCTCTGCAAGGTAACCTTTTTTTTCTAAAACACAGAAGTGTCAACTGTGGTTTTAAATCATTTCTCACCAATACTTGTACTATTATGCTCTTTTGTATAAACCCTTTGTTATTTTTGTTTCTTTGTCACACCTCACCGTGTAATGTTTATAAATTGTACTAATATTTTGTACGTATCTTCTCTGGAACTGATATCATTCCAGTCAAGAGACTTTTTCCACTTCCCGAACAATTTATGCTCCCGGAGTCGACCCTGGACATCATTTGTTAGTCGTTACCATTCTGACACTTACGACACTAAATACATAACTATTTTTTGTCATAAATACCACAAAAAGTCACGTACAACATTGTTTTGTAAATATTTTTTCTGTTCTTTGTTCTTCACATTGTTCTTTCACTTTGTTCTTCACATTGTTCTTTCACATTTGTTCTTCACATTTGTTCCAATGGGTTCCATCGTACATAAAACAATGGCCCCTTTGCAACATACACCCAATTGAGGTGAATATTCTACCCCTGTAACTTGTAATCATAATGCGTGTGTAAATTCCAGTTTGGTATCGTCATTTGATTCAAGTTTACATAGGTGTAACAAATAAAAAGTTACAATAACTTTGTTTTAAAGTTTTTTCAGTTTTTTCTAAAAAATTGAATGGCGCTCAACATTCCCATTTGCTCTAATTTGTTGTTTTTTCAGAATTTGATATTGACACGTCAATTCTGAAAAAGGTTGTTGTAAAGGAGAACAAACGCCGATTTGTCCTCCTCATCAATAACAATGTTACATACATAACACCTTTCGGTCACATTGAGTATGTAAAATCTTAAGATCTCAACTTCCTGACCCCAATTTGTTATATTATGTACTATATTTTGACTTAAATAAGCATTAATTTGCCTTGTCAAATACACCGAGCCAGGTCACTCATATTAAGTCATCCTGTGTCTCTAGGTGCCTTCTGTATCAAATTTGTAACATAAAGTTCACAACATTCGTGTTTGTGGCAATTTTGGTAACACCAAGTGTGTTTCCTTGTTTTTGTTTGGTCATTTTAAGTAAGTAAAACCCAATCAGGTCTTAAATAAACCACTACAAACCTTTTTTGTAAGCAAAGAGTAAGTAAAACCGATAAGGTCTCTTTCGCTATATGTGTGTCTTGTTTAAGACATCCTTGTAGGCATATGTTTTGTATTATCGCCAACTTAAAGCATAAACCCAACCAAAGGTTATGCCATCACAACATTTTGTGAGCAAAGAGTTAGTAAAACCAAATAGGTCTCTTTTGCTATATTTGTGTCTTGTTTAAGACATCCTTGTTGGCATATGTCTTGTATTATTGCCAACTTAACGCATAAACCCAACCAAAGGTTATGCCATCGTCATTTTTTGATAATACCAATAGCCACTACAAGATTGTTTTGACATTGTGTATGTATCTTTTTCCGGTATTGAAATGGTACTTTTTTTATTATTGAACGTTGATATGTTATTTTCATGATACATGAGAATGTTACAATATCCACCATGAGACGAGGGATCGTTATAAAATCTAACACTATACATGAGAATGTTATAATATCTACCATGATACGAGAAGTTCGTTATAATTACTTTTTTTACTGGCTTACATACACTGTGGCCAAAGAGATAATTTGTCCCATTAAATGGTTATAAATATCTATGTTGTACCTTTCCTTTCAATACTAGGGTTCTTTCGTAATTCGTTCAATTTCTACATGAGACGTGGAGACGTTATAATACTTACCATGATTCGTGCGAACGATACAATATCTTGTTGTTGTTTTCTTTAAATAAGTTGACAATATGTACTTGTTCTACATGAGACGTGGAGACGTTATAATACTTACCATGATTCGTGCGAACGATACAATATCTTGTTGTTGTTTTCTTTAAATAAGTTGACACTATGTACTTGTTCTACCGGACGTAGATCATTTTACCCTGACTTGTCACCCTTAATTGGGAACCTTTTTGTATAACTCATGACACTGAGGGAAATGTCTTTCACTGTAGTGAGAATTTTTTTTGTTCTTTTCAAACAAACATGAAGCTGTGCATTCAGCAATTTTTTACGCTAACTGATACCTGTGGACTTCTTGTCAGCGGACCCAAGAACCATCCACTATCCATTGACCATGGACTAGCCATCAGCTTCACTGTTGGTTATGAGGTATCGTGTCGTGGGAGTTAATTGAGACAGTGACACAAAACCACCTAACTCGTTGTCTGGGAGACGAATAAGAAAAACTCCCAGGTTTGTGAAACTTGAGCAAGGGTCTGTCATGTTCTCACAAACTGTAGAAGATTAAATACGACCCCTAATCTTTCACCAAATACACGTGAAAGATTAGATTGTTATTACTGTGTATTCTCCTTCACCTTCTCATCAAATTCATGTATTTGTGTAAAGAGTTAGGAAATTTGCTGGTTGATATATTTCGTCCTCACATAGAGATCGAATTGGGAATTAGCTCAGTCACTATCAATTTTCGCTACTCAATCCTCCATCCTTCACCCCTCCATCAAACTCTTGTACATTTGTAAAAGTTAGGAAATCTGCTGGTTGACCACATTTCGTTCTCTGAAAGAGATCGAACGGAGAATCAGCTCCATCACCAGCAGACCTTCTCACTCATCGCCATTTTTTTTTCTCCCTCATTATCCTTGAGGTTAATTTCATGAATCTGGAAGGTGTACCCTACGCACATAGCGTATCGTCTGTCTATAAGACAATCTTTATCCATGAAATTTGCTTCAAATCTCTCCTTTTCACCCCATTCCTAGGTAATCAACACATTTCTTGTAATTTTGAAAGTCGTAAGTTGTTATCGCTCAAGCGCTAACACCGGCCATGGAAGGCCAACTTCTTTCAGAAACTTGGTGTTACTACTGTACAACCACCTACCTATACCTTGTATATCAAATAGGTAACCTCACGCCAGTCGTGATAGTTTTTTGTCTCCCCAATCTCGGGATACTCATGGTATAGTCAGCATATTGGATCTCTCTCTACTCTCTCTCTACTCTCTCTCTACTCTCTACTTCCCTCACGACAAGGTGAAGAGGATTTTTAGCGCCTAAAGCTTCATTACCACGTCGCCTTTTACTGGCGGAGGGGGAATGTGTTACGTAATACAAGTCACCCTATAAAAAAGATGCATAATTTAGCCTCGCTTTCCCCATGCAAACGATCGTGGCGTACGTGACAAAACGCAGCTAGCCGCCGCGTGATGGCACAGACCACCCAGGGAGCGTTCTCGGCTCAACACTGCCCGCCACCGCCGAGCCCCGCCAGTCGAGAGCGGACCTCGGGCATTGCAACAGTGTGTTTCTCGCAGAGCGAACCACAAACGCTCACAATGTTCGAGCGCGCGGAATTACGTAATAATAGAAACAGACGCGATCTCGTGCCAGTTTCCTACTAGATGCATTTCGCCATCAAACTTACAATCATGTTTATTATTACGGTTCGGGCTTACTCAATGGAGTCCCGTTCCCGCGTAAAATCCCGAGTGCACTTCACCGCCTCAACTGACCCGCCGCCTGTGAGCGCGGGTACCTCTGGCTCAACATGATGCCCCTTACCTCATCGAGACGATTCGTAAGCTTTCAACCTTCCCCTTTTTCTTGTGTTCAATTCTCGTAAATTTCATGTAGAATCCACGCTTTATCTGGTCGTCATAAATTAGTAGAGAGAGTTAGTAGGGAGATCCATGTTAACCTGTATTTCTCGAGACATTTAATATACCTTGTGCCTTTTACTTATGTGTTATTATTGTGATGTCCTTTTCCAACCTCCTGACCGATGGACGAGCTGCTGATCAAAGAACTGCCCACCCCTGATTGTACACGAGTCGCCTGCTCTACCATTTTATCTGAGCTTAGCCAATTTAATAACCAGGTTCGAGTCCCGGTTTATCCATATCTTAGCATTACACATAACCTTCTGGATGGTCATGTATTTCTGATGCGTTTCAAAAATTTAATTGACATGTTCCCGATAATTTCGTAATGGTAACGCCGCTCGGAATGATGTTTTTATAACTGACTTTTAATAACTTGTCTCCTTCCTCTGATATAGACATTTTTTTAATAATACGTTGAAAAATAATTATTAAACTAATTATTATTGATTGCAATTACTGTAAATGTACTTTTTAAATAAAATAAATAATGATAACTTTACTAACCACTTGAAGTTTACGATTTGGGTTAACAAGTGGAAATTGTGGACATTTTGTAAACGCCACAAGTTAATATTGTTTTAAAACCCCACAAGTCTGGAAAATAATAGCATTATGTTAGTTTAAGATATATTATTATTATTATCATATTAATTAGAGAATATGTCATAATAGATGTTTATTTAGACGCAATCCTGCTTGGCATTCAATAAAACATTTTGAACGTATGTATTATTATAAACTTTTAAATGCAAAGAGAATGAAAGCTACGTGTTGTTTCGGAGAATTTGAACAATTCTTCAAATTAAAATAGGTAATGATTTGAAATTTAAAAAATTATAAAATGGTGGAAAATTATAAAATGAATTTGTACTTATAATTTAAGAGTGACGAAGGGACGCTGTTTGCCTTATCAGTATTCCGAAGAGAGGAATCATAAATCATCCCTTTCATTAGGGGGAGATAGAGATCAGAATCTAAGCCTGACAATCTCGTTTTGTGCTTGAAAATGAGTTGTGGAAAAACACATTTGCTTAGATTTTCTTCCACAAAATTTTAAATTTTACGCCGACAAGTGCCGATATTTAAAACGTTAAAATGCGAAAAAAATCCTTAATTTTTTTTGATAAACAACAATATTTATTGTTCTTTACATAATATTTGGCGGGTTGGTCAATTTACAATCACTATCTTATTTTTGATTTATATCCTTGAACGTCGATTCATTTTTCTATTTGTTTTGTTATAAAAGGTTAATATCAAATTTAACGATCTTCCCTTTTAGGGTCCACAAATAATGTAGATTTGCTTAAAATATTAAATTCATAAAGCAAATGAAAGAAAATATTTATAAAACTAGAAAGTTTTTCAAACCCCATAAAAAACGAAAAACAGGGGAAAAACTTGTTTTAAAATAAATCCATGGAAATTTTCATTGAAGTTTAATTTCGACCAATTTGAAACAGAATTTGATCACAGTTGTTAAACAAAATTATGATTTTTTAAATTTACCGTTTATACAATTTAGTATTTTTTTTCACATAGGTTATACAGAACGTTGAAGCCTGATAATATGCATTTAATAAAATGTTGACACCTGCGCGTTCGAAGACCCTTTTTTCCAAAACGATATCATAATATTTTCAAAGGTGAAAAGCTGTTACCAGGCGATACAAGACGTAACAGTAAACCAAAAAAAGATTATTGCGGTCTTAATGAACAGCTGCCTCAAAAACTGTAAACAATATGTTATTGCAGGCTGACAATGACGTCTCACGAACACCTACAGAATATTATTGCCAGACAACAAGCTTGAAACTGAGAAACAGAGAATTATCAACCCTCGGGTAATGAACAGTGTAGCTAAATCTAGACTTATTTATTGTAACGTAAATAAACGCAATTATAGTAAAGAACCTTTTACTTTATCAAAGAGTTCCCAACACAGAAATCTGCAAGTAATGCAGAGATATAACACTCTACAAATGCAATATTTTTCTAAAATTTGACAAAACGTTTCTGATCCCCAACTAAAAGCTGTATTTCCTTAATACAGCCACCTAGAAAACTGAATCGAACCATCCGCTGTTTGAATACGTGCATCGAGCTACTTACTGCTGGCACTCCAACTAGCCACCTATGGCTATCCAATTCCTGCTGGCAACCGACTGCTAGCCACCGCTGCTGGCCACCTATGGCTGGCTAATTCATGCTGGCTACCGACTGCTGGCCATCGCTGCTGGCCACCTACTACTGGCCATCTGCTGTAGCCGTTGTCTGCGCCATTTGCTATATTATGATACAGCAATATGATACGCGCCATATGTGGGACGCTGAGACAATCAACAGATGCACGATGTGCTCCAATTTGAAATCATGACTGAAAGCATTCCGATTGCTTAAGTTTGTATTTGCGTATCCAAACATAGTATTATTGAAATACATAAACTACGTCTTGTGAAACGGGTTGGCTGTAAGAAATGGGAAGTATCTTTAAGCTACACCCCTTTGTAAGTTCTGTATACCAGTACACTACATGAAATGAAAATGTGTATTTTGATTTGAATCGTTTTTAATTTTATGATGATTTGGATAGAACACCTAACGGTGTTTTACTTAAATCATTACACAGATCGAAGGCTGATGTGTACCGGTGTTTATTATTTACCGTATAATCTTGTGAAAGCAGACCCGCCCCTTACATAGGTTTTATCGTGACCGCCATCATGTCTTTTTTCGACTTTTTTAAAGAATATTTTTATTTAAATTTCAATTACGCATTTAAATACAGAGCTATCGAGAAACCGCCTACGCTATGTAACAAAATTTTTAACAAGTATCTAGACGAAAGTAGTCTATTAAATCCTTTGACCTAATTGAAAAAACAATTACGGAAAACCCACCCACACCTTTTCTAGGAACATTTCCTTTGAAATAAATTTGGAATATTTCGTAAAGAAATTATTTTTATATTCAATGGGAACGGGAAAAACAGCAATTTGTTTTATTTTCGAATATAAAACCACGAAAACAACAATGATTTAATTTATATTTGACGAGTTTCATTATTTGTTGTAATAACTTCTACTTCGTTATCTTTATTGCCAAATATTTTTCTTAGGATTTGTGCACATAAAATATAAATCCCGAACAAAAGTAAAGTTGTTAATTCAAATTTACATGGAAATACATTTTATAGGAGAGAAATATTTTTGAGGGATACTTGTGGGAACGTATAAAAATATTACGTTTTATCGTTATTGTTCTGCAGCCAATGAATATGAGGATCCAGAAGAGGAATAGTACCTTAATTATTGACTAAGCAGAGCGGAGTTCTGTTTAACTCGACTGTTTTGCATGTCGTCTGTATTTTTTTTAAGTTGCGTTTTTCTATATTGTGGCCTTCATTGAAGATGATTATTTAATAACTTCAATGGTTCAATATAGATTATTTTTTCTTGCCTTATTCGCATTTTTTCAATATTGTGTTGAAAAAAGTTTGATAAAATAATTTTCATTGAGATGCTGACATTTTTTACGACAAATTGTATGATTAATTATTCGAAATTTTAAAAAAAATGGTAAAAAAATTATATGGTTTATAATTCCGTAGGTAGGTACGAGTATTTGACTACCTACATACAAATGTTATGAATTTGAAGAAAATTTTGGTTTAGTTATATTAAATAATAACTAGAAACAAACTTTTTTGAACACGCGGTCCACTGTTCGCAGAACTACTAGTTTCTTTCGGACACGCGGTCCACTGTTCGCAAAACTACTAGTTTCTTTTGATTGTGTTGATATATTTTTTAAATTTATATAATATGCAATTCAACAATGTTAATAATAAAATGTATCACGTGCATTTTGGCGTTCGAATCCATTATCATAAAAAAATTACGTTTTGACGTTGAAGAGCATTTCCGAATGTGTCCTTTATTCGTAGGGCTCTTAAACGTGTAATGAAACGAGTATTTTAGAACACAAAAAATATCATCGTTTCCACAGAACTTAAATTGAGAAATGGATAGGGCCGAATGGGGAATGTTTTCCACAAGTTTTCTAATCAGAATGTCCGGGCAAGGAAACTTTCCAACAGAGTGGCCACATTGGGCTGCTTTAACTTAGGAGGAACTTTGGAAATATTTAAGTATTGGTCTCATAAATTATACATCTTTCCAACGCATTCGCAGTAGGCCAGCCACTTGATTATTCACTATGTTGCGTCGTAACCGAGAAACGTGAATATATATATTCACGTTATATACCGTTATAGTACCTCTATATAAGTCGTAAACTATATCGCATGTTTATATCTTTCAAAAAATGTCCAAATTACATTTTTTATGTTAATACCGCACAAGAGTCCCAATTGAGACCAGGCTGCCTTACCAACTGTGCTAATGTGACTTTATTTTCTTCGGTCATATTTAAGAGTTAAATTCCGCTCGCCGCGCAAAACAGCTGTATTCGATGCAAATTTTAAACAATTTCTGTTGTGTTTATCACAATATAAAATTTTAAATAAATAACATATTTTTCGATATCTTGCGGGATGAAATTTTGTTACAGTGTTTAAAACAATTGCGTAAAAATATTTAGAAAACCTGAAAATGGCTTAAAGTTCTATTACATTATTTAATTATAAAAATAGGAGAATCATAATAATATCCATTGTTAACCCCCTATTATTTTAATTATTTTAAAAGGCATGTAAATATGCCTTAAATAAATAAAAAAAACAGTAATTTAATACATTAAAAGCTTTTCGAATAATATTCAATCAGTCAACGAGACGACGTCAAGGAGAGAAGTTGATCAATTTTGCCACAAAGTTTCTAAATCATGTAGGTACCTCAGAAAAAAGGTCATAATAACGGTTAACCAATCTATTTTCGATTCCGTTTTTCGTTCAGTTTGGGCGCAATATTTAACAGCAGTTTAAAGTGGAAATATTACTAGGTAATTTCAGAATATATTAAAATGCTGTTAAAAAGATTATGGGTTGACGACACTTTAATGAACTGGTTTATTGATATTTCAAGTTTTATTTTCTTGGCATTTTGTGAAAGATACTTCAATAAATATGGTCTATGGTTTATTAAAGGTGTTAAAATTTTTATTAGTATCGCCCCAAAATATTATTTCTTCTATGATGGGAGCTGCATTTGCAATCCTGTATGAAATCGTAGGAATGAAAACAATGATTCTGTAAAGCAAAAATTTTCCTCAGGGATCGGTAAGGAAATAAGAATTGTTTTTGGAATGAGATTTACTGAACGTGTCACATTTAACCCTGTTGTATTGTTTAAAGTAAAGTAATTATTACATTCAAATCATTTTGGATAGGGACACCGAGCACGGTTAGTGGGGGTTGCGTTTGGTGTGGGCGGGGGGGTAACTCTATACTATCTATATAGCTCTTTCTCATTTTGCTTTACCAAATACAAAAATAAAGCTAGGATAAAAAATAAAATAATAAGCAAGGCATCATGATGTGCCTTTTTGTCAAATATCCATAACCACCAGTAACTAGAAGTCAAGGCAGGGCCAGCCCTGTGCAGGTGCCATTGGAGCATTCTGCTCCGGGTTGCCAGCGCCAAAGAACCAAGAAAATGGTAATATATAACACAGCGCCCTGGAGGTTTTTACTAGCGCTACTAGGCGCCGTTTGGCTCTGGGTCGGCCCTGGATCGGGGTGCACAAAATAGATAATATTTTCAATTTTCATGGTTTTTATTATTTTCACTTTTGTAGTGTAGGAAAGGTTACATAATTTACTTTATGAGGTAGGCACCACTGTTGGAGCCATTTTAAATAAATACCTCAAATAGAAAATATATGAAGCAAGTACACAGGTAAGTAATAAACCGCACTTGCAGTGAAATTTCACAAGTACAAAACAAAGATAACATAAGAACGATAAACTTACCAAAAAGATAAATAAAGGTAGCTTAGTTAATTACTTTTAATAAATGTTTTATAGAGAGCATCAGCAAATTGAAAAGTTTCATGATTAGGGGAAAATATTTATAACAGCCGATTTTTATTTTATTTTTTATAGTGAATACCTCACAAGAGTCCCAACTGCTCCCGTCTGGAGCCAGTGAGACTATGGCATCCCCAATTGGGGGATGTTGTGAGGCTGAAGGTAAGTGGGGAAGGGAAAGAGGAAGGTGGGGAAGTACCTGGCTATTCAGATCTAGTCACTAAACACGGCTAAAGCCATTTAGAGCAACGTTTCAATTCTGAATGGTGGTCTTACACCAGGGCGATACTGGTAGTATCTTCCACTCTGGAACGTAATATACTATATATTATTTTAATTAATTAATTGTGAAATAACACAAATTAATCAAATAAAATTTATTTTCGCACGCCGGGTTCGAACCCGCGACCTTCGGAATGGCAGTCCAATGCGTTACCACTGGACTATGCCGGCCGTCATAGTCCATAATTCATAATTCCATTAATTTACCGCCAAATTGCGCCATAACATGGACCGGCCTGATTTGTTTCACCTTGTGTGCCGCCTCTCTAGTTCCTGCTCTCCACTTCAAGAGGATCCCCAGAACCACAGCCCCCTGATATTGTAGAGCTGTGTCATGGCCCTACCATCCACACCAGCCTGGGGGCGGCGAGCCGTTTCCCGCCCAGTCCTGAGTTTCTGCTGAGGCCCGCCAACCACAGCCCCATTATGTTATAGAGCTGTGTCCTGTCTCCTTCTGCCGATGTCGCCCACCAGCACCTTACATTATATAGCTGGGTCATATCTCTGCCCACGCCGCCAGCCTCGTACCCCTGTTGATGCTGGCTGCTCCACCTACCGTCCACGCCAGGCTGAGACAGTGAACTTGTAGACCCCTGCCTCAGTCCTGGGCGTCCACCAATGCCTGATCGTGAGGAGCCCCGTTGGCAATCCGACCAGTGCCCCCGCCCTTCTCCATCGTCTCTGCGTCTCCTAGCCGCCGCCCTGGCGCCCCTTTGTCGTCCAGCGCGGTGAGCCCTCGTTGCCGCCCTCCGCCCTGCATCAGCCTAGGCCGTGCCTATGGCCACCGCCCATCGTTGCCGCCCTTCTGCATCCGCCCTGCATCAGCCTAGGCCGTGCCTATGGCCACCGCCCATCGTTGCCGCCCTTCTGCATCCGCCCACCGCATCAGCCTAGGCCGTGCCTATGGCATCCGCCCTTCGATTTACTGCATCCGCCGTAATTTACACGTGAGCTAATAATGTACCTATGTCAATCAGAGCCTTTAGATTCAGTAGATTGCCTAGTAACAGTCAGGCCTTAAAAAGCTATGTACCTTTTGTAGATCTGTTTGATAACCTGTCCTATAGGAAATAATAAACATATTGTATCACCGCCACCTGTTTCATTTGGGAGACTGTCTACCTATCCACCCCTGAGAGTTTCAATGCTTTGCCCGGCTGCCTTGTGCGGCGATGGTTAATTGTGTAACTCACCTGTAATACATTATATGGCTATAAACGCTAATATAACACTGGACGCCCAACCTGGATAGTCAGTTAGCCCGATGAAATATTTGGTTTGGTATTGTGTGTTTATTGTGATGTTCTTGTGTATTTATGTTCTTTTTTCACAGCTGTGGGTATAATTCAATTTCTTGTTCGCCGTGTTGTTCCGCTTCGAGCGTGTATTTGACGGACAAATACCTTCTATTACTAAATGCGCAGTAGTCCAGACACGCGAAATTAAGTCGTAATAAATATTGAATGTGCCGTCGGAAGTGTGAAGCAAATTTATTCTATTACTAAATGCGCAGTAGTCCATATACGAGAAATTACGTCGTAATAAACATTAAATGTTGGCTGTTTTCGAGGGATAAATGGGTTATTTCAATTTTGGAATGCAATTATTTGTTTCTTTATAGAAATAATTTTTTTTGTCAGGTTAAGCTTTGCTTATCTGTTTCATTGTTATAAGTTGGAATAATTCAAATACTCAAAAGAACTTCCAAAGTATCAATTTTCGGTCGGATTAAATTCAGTTATCGTTTTTTTAATTCACATTATTAAATAAATAACGTATTGGTTGTTTTTTAATTAAGATCCGTAGTCCTTACCGGTTGTTACCATTATTAAATCATGGATCCTCCCAATATTGGTAGAATTTTAAATTTTGAAAAAGCGACGGCGTCATCAATTAAAAAGTGGTTAATAGAAAGAGGTATAGTTCCAAAAAGGGCTGTGTCATCTCTAAGAGATCAATGTGTGGCATATAATGCATCAATTAATGTGAGCACAGAACCTCCAATTATATCATTAAGTTCGCCAGAAGTTAGTACGACACCTAAAACAAGCAGTTCCGGTTCCCACGATGTAATAAACCCGATTGTTGTGCATCAGAACGTTGATAGAACCAATTTAAGATACGTGGAAAAGAAAATCGTAAATCTAACAAACTGGAAAATTTCTTTTGATGGCAATACGGATGTTCGTGTTTTTTTGGATAGAGTTACGGAATTACAATATGCCAGAGGCGTGGACTGGGAAGACTTAGCTAGAGGGTTCATTGACTTGCTGACCGGTTCCGCTTTGTTGTTTTACAGAAAAAAATTTAAGACTAACCTGAAATGGGAAGAAATTAAGATAGCTTTTTAAAAAGATTTGAAAACCCGTCATTCCAAATAACTGAGAAGTCGAAGTTATTCAATCTTAGTCAGAAAGTTCATGAGAGGGCGTCAGACTACATTCTGGAGGCATTGGCGATAAATTCTATACTGAATATACCTCTTCCGGAATGGGAACTTCTATCATTAATCACAAAAGGTCTTCTGCCGGTATATGCACAATTAAAAATCGGACGTGAAATCTGTAATGTTAAGGAATTGCAGTCGTTATGTGATGAGATGGACAAGATTAAATTCAATTCCGCCTCAAGTTATGTTGAGACAGATACTGCCTCGTGCTCTAAAGATCTCGAATGTGATTCCAGAATTAAATCTAAATTACACCGTTACAAACAGTTATATAATGTATCTGTTAGACAATATGTAAATTTAATGTCGTCCTTGAATAGTAGATTAACATCTCCATTGTCTGAGGAAGACTTGGTTTTAACAGTTAAAAATGGTTTATTACATAAATATAATAAACTTTTCTCGTACAATGTACCTAGCTCTTGTAATGAATTAGTTAAAAGTTGTGAGCTCATGGATGAAACTCATCATGATAGTTCTCAACTACGTAACAAAAGTAGATTGTTTGGCCAGAATAAAAACTCTCAGTTAGCAATGATTACACAAAGATCGGCTGACTTAGCTAACCGTGCTTGTTTCAGATGCAATCAAAATGGCCATTTTGCAAAAAATTGTAATGCAGTTAGCAATAGTAATGTCCCGCGCCGTAGCCCACGATGGAAAAAGCCGGATGACAACAGAGCAAATGTTATGCCGGATTTGTCAAAACCACCCCCGTTTCAATGTAATCGGAATCAAAAAAAACTGGTAGACAGTCATTCTAGTTCAAAGCCATCTTTAAATACTAGAAAAAAAGAATGGAATGACTGGTTAAATTACGTAAAGTTATTTTCGTATACTGATTCCCTCGAAGCTTGGAATGTGACTTGCAGCGGTGATGGCCGCCCGCATGTAACATTTAATGTCAAAAATCGCGTTTTATCAGGATTATTAGATTCGGGTGCATCTTTGTCTTGTATTGGAGGTAATTTACACAAACATTTCTCTTCATATACGTTGTCACCCTGCAACTTGTTAATTACAACGGCAGATAACAAGAGACAGGAAGTGTTGGGAAAAATTTCACTCCCAATAATTTTTAACGGTATATCACAAACTATAGACTTCGTAGTAATTCCCTCGCTGGGTCAAAAAATCATTTTAGGTATTGATTTCTGGAAGAAATTCAACATAGCTCCGAATTTATTCACGTCAGAACAAAAAATTTCGTACACTTCTATCTCAGAGGTTAATGTTGTAAAATCAAAAAACGACCTTACACCGGAACAAATGAAATCACTTAGTGATGTAATGGAGGAATTTAAATCCATATCTTTTGCTAAATGCGGTTTGGGTAAAACGAATTTAATCGAACATGTTATTGAAACTGAAGGTTTACCAATTAAACAGCGCTATTACCCCTTATCTCCTGTGAGGTTGAAGCAGCTAGAAAACGAAGTTGACAAAATGTTAGAATTAGGCGTAATCGTAAAAAGTAAATCTCCTTGGTCAAATCCAGTGATACTGGTACCCAAGAAGGATGGAACTGCAAGGTTTTGCCTTGATAGTAGACGTCTTAATATGGCTACCAAAGCCCAGGTTTACCCACTTCCAAATGTGCATCGTATTCTGGACAACCTTCGTCACGCAAATTTCATAACATCCCTAGACTTACTTAAAGCCTTCTGGCAGATTCCATTGCATACGTCGTCTTGCGAAAAGACCAGTTTTGTGGTCCCAGGTAGAGGTACGTTTATGTTTGTAAGACTTCCCTTTGGTTTACGAAATGCTCCAAGTGAGTTACAACGTCTGGTACACACTCTTTTCGGTCCGGAATTTGAACCAAACCTTTTTGCATATTTAGATGACTTAATTATTATTTCGCAAACTTTTGAAGAGCACATTGAACTTCTTAAAAAAGTATGTGGTATACTTAAGAAGGCGGGATTAACATTAAATATAGAAAAATCCGAATTTTGTAAATCAAGACTAAAATATTTAGGTTTTGTTATAGACAGGGAAGGTCTCCGCACAGACCCGGCGAAAATAGAAACTATTAAGAATTTTCCCCGTCTTCAGAATACGAAACAGGTGAAATCATTCCTAGGTTTATGTAGTTATTACAGACGTTTTATTGACAATTTTTCAAACATTGCCGCACCTTTAACTCATATAACTGGGGGAAGAAGAACCTACCTAATTATACATGGAATGATGAAGTAGAAAAGTCATTTACCACTTTGAAAAATGCATTGATTTTGGCACCGATATTAAGTTGTCCTGATTTTAAATTACCTTTTATAATACAATGCGATAGCTCAAATTTTGCAATCGGTGCATGTCTCTCTCAACAATTCGAAGACGCATAACACCCTGTAGCATATTACTCGAGAGTATTATCAAAAGCGGAGAAAAATTATAGCACCACAGAGCGCGAATTATTAGCCATTCTGGAAGCCGTATACAACTTTCGCTCATACGTCGAAGGGTCAAAATTCACCGTAGTCACAGACCACTCGAGTTTAAGGTGGTTGATGTCACTAGAAAATCCTTCAGGTAGACTTGCTAGATGGGCGACTCGTTTGTCTCAATTCGATTTTGATATTATTCACCGTAAAGGTTCCCTGCATATAGTACCGGACGCACTCTCACGTAAAGAAGTTACTCAGCTAGACTCTTTATTAAGCACGCCTAGTTCTAAGGACAAATGGTACACAGAACTATATAAAAAATGCGTTGATAACCCACAAAATTGTCCTAACTTCCTGATACAAGAGAATAAGTTGTTTAAGCATTGCAAAGCTGATTTTTCTTTACAAGAAGACTACGAATGGAAATTAGTGTCCCCTGTAGAAGATCGGCAAGCTATTATCTCGGATTGTCATAATTCTTCCGCGTCAATACATCCAGGTGTGTTTAAAACCTTTAAAAAATTATCGTTAAGAAATTTTTGGCCCGGTATGTATAATGATGTGAAAAAGTTAGTGTCTCTTTGTAATACTTGTAAGGCTTATAAACATTCAACGAAACCAGCCTTAGGTTACATGTCGCATCCCAAAAACGTCGACCGACCAATGCAGAGTTTATGTATAGATTTGATAGGTCCCTACCCGAAGGATTATGACGGTAACTTTCACATTCTAAGTGTGGTAGACGTTTTCACTAAATACTGTTGGTTATTCCCACTACGCCATGCTACGGCTAAAACCATAATAAAAGTTTTGGAATATAATATTTTCTTACCAATCTCTGTACCTAGAACACTGATAATGGACAACGGTAGGCAGTTCATATCCAGCACCTTTAAAGCCTTCTTATCTCAATACGGCGTCCCCGATGTTTATTACAACACATTCTATACTCCTATGAATAATGCAGTGGAACGCTATAACCAAACAATCGGTACCACATTGGCTATTCTAGTAGGCAATGATCACCGGCAGTGGTCAAAACACGTCAAAACCGTTCAAGCGGCAATAAACAATACCGTCAATCTTACGACTGGTTTCACTCCATTTTTTCTCATGCACGGGTTCGAGCAGACAGTGCACGGCACGTTACATTGGCGTATCTCGTCTGGTAGTCGAAATGACCTACAACCAGATACGGTAGCAAAATACGCGGAAAAATTACAAGAACTAGTAGCTATTTATGACCAAGTTAGTGATTCTCTTGCGGAAGCATATAAACAAAGTGCCGCTCGGTACAATACAAGACACAAGTTGGCTTCTTACGGAATTGGAGACATTGTATGGAGACGTAACTTTGCACAATCGAAAGCTGGGACGTACTTCTCAAATAAACTCGCACCTCGCAATTTGGTAGGCGGGAATGGGTACCGCCGCCCTGGGAACCATTTATTGGATGACCAACACCTCTGCCACAGGTCACCCCAAGTGGTTCGCTACGTTTGGTGACTTAGCAGGGGTGCCCGGGTTCATGGGTTAAGGTTTGCCCGGGTCTTGGTGGCGGGTGCGTCGGCCCACCTTCTGCGTGGCGGGCCGGTTGGGAGATGCTGGTTGAGGGAGACCCTTTACAACCGGTTACCGCTGTCCGGGCCGCTCGATAGTACAGGGGCCCGACCCTCAGGCTCACGACTAAGGGTGGGCTGCCCCATCAGCGAGTGAAAAAACCCCGCCACTGCTGTTGTGCCGGTTCGTGACCGGAGGGGACCCAGCAGCAGCGTTTGGGGCGCATTGGATGCCCTCTCCAGCCGGACTCTCCCAGCCTATCGCCTAGCACCGCAGTGAGTGGGCTGGAACCAAACACTCATCACTCCTGGACAGCCTGAACCCCATATTCCTACCCACCCCTCATACCTTTCCATTCCAGACCTTCCTTTCACTTCATACCCTTAAAAAAAAAAAAAAACAAAATTAAAATCATGAATATACATAAAAACAAACTTAACATCATTACAGCGGCGAGTAGCAGGCGTCCCCGGTGCGGGCCAAAACTGTTGGTAAATTTTGCCAACATTCGCGGCCTGCATACAAATTTAAATTCCGTCCATCACCATCTTTTGTCCCAACGTCCCAACCTTCTTTTCCTATCCGAAACTCAGATAGCCGAGCCGCCAGACTCCTCCTATCTGGACTGCCCGGGCTTTACCCTCGCAAGCAAATTCCGACTGAAAGGAGGAGTCTGCCTCTATAGTCGAGCTGACGTCAACTGTGTGCGATTATTGAGTCTGGAAAACTCCAGATTCGACGTAATGTGGGTGCGCGTCAATCTTGCCAGTACGGTAAGATTCTACGCATGTCTATACCGCTCACCGAACCATAGCGAATCAGACACTTCCGAGCTCTTCAAACATTTGAGCGATACTATTGATGATCTCTTGCCCCGCTACCCTTCGGCCGAGTTTGTTGTTCTGGGGGACTTCAACGTTCATAACGAACCATGGTTGAAGTTCTCAGGCCCAACGGACTCGGCTGGCCGACAGGCGGAATCCTTTGCCATTTGCTACGGATTAGAGCAATTGGTTCAGGAGCCTACAAGGGTTCCTGATGTCCAGACTCACCGCTCCAATCTGTTAGACCTATTCTTAACTACTGTGCCACACGGTTATAAGATTGACGTCACAGCGCCTCTGGGATCATCTGACCACTGCCTAGTGACGACATCAATCCCCGTTAGCCTCAGACCAACCAATGAGAGGCTGAGGAGAAAAGTGTGGCACTATAGGTCAGCAGATTGGTTCGGTATGCGGGCCCATTTCAATGCTTTTCCGTGGTCAGCTGTTTGTTTTCGGACTTCGGACCCTTCAAGATGTGCCCAGGAGATTGGTGAAGTCATCAAATCGGCGATGGATGGCTTCATACAATCGACTACTAAAGAAACTGGTGTGGGCTCAAAGCCGTGGTTCAGTCGACAATGCTCCGAAGCAGTTCGACGAAAAAACGCGGCTTACCGAGCCTACAACACATCTCGAACGCCCGAAAGCAGATCAGCATACAACAAATCGGCAAAGGAATGCAAGAGAATCATCAATTGATCAAAATTTGAACACGACCTGCAGATCAGCAAAAAGCTGGCTGCCTGCCCGCATGGCAGCAGAGCATTCTGGTCGCTTGCGGGCTCAATAGGTCGAAATTTTTGCAAACCCAGTTTGCCACCTCTTACCAGACCTGACGGCTCACTAGCAAACACCGCCACCGAAAAGGCAAACCTTTTAGGGAAAATGTTTGCGGAAAACTCGACCCTCGACGACGGGGGTGCTGTTCCGCCGTCGGTTCCTCACTGCGGCTTCTATATGAAAAAGCTGAGGATCCGGCATCGGGATGTACTCCACGTCATACGGGGGCTCGATGTAAACAAAGCTAGTGGACCTGACGGAATACCTGCCCTGGTATTGCAGAGGTGTGCTGCGGAAATAGTTCCAGTTTTGACAAAGCTCTTCAAAATGTCCCTGAAGTGTGGCACTGTGCCCTCTGGTTGGAAAAAAGCGGTAATTCACCCTATTCCCAAGAAAGGTGACCGCTCCAACCCGGCCAACTACCGCCTTATAGCGATCACATCAGTTCTGTCCAAAGTGATGGAACGTGTGATCAACGACAAACTGCTCACATACCTCGAGAAGAACAAAATTATCAACGACCGTCAATACGGATTCCGGCGGAATCGCTCGTGCGGTGATCTTCTCGCGTATGTGACGCATGTTTGGGGGCGGTGCATGGAACGTCACGGTGAGACCCAAACAGTCGCACTAGACATATCCAAGGCCTTTGACCGGGTCTGGCACCGAGGACTTGTCAACAAATTGCATTCTTACGGACTTCCCGCATCCCTGTGTACGTGGATTACTGACTTTTTAAGGGATAGGTCGATTCAGGCGGTTGCTGACGGTTTCACCTCTTCCTCGCACTCCATAAATGCTGGCGTCCCACAGGGATCGGTTCTGTCTCCGACTTTGTTTTTGTTGCACATCAATGACCTTTTGACATGTGCACCGATTCATTGTTACGCGGATGACAGTACAGTTCATGATAGCTTTTTGTTTGACAAGCCCCCAAAGGGCACATAAACTCCAACGGCTCGGAGGGCTTTGAAGCAGAGAATGGACGGTTATCTCGAGAGTATTTCCTCCTGGGGTAAAAATAATCTCGTCGAATTTAATGTTTCAAAGACCCAATCCTGTCTGATTACGTCTAAAAGGGATCCAAATGATAATCTAGTCTCCTTCAACGGAAGCAATCTTCCGAACAGGCCTTCCATTGATATGCTTGGTGTAACTATAAGTGACCAGCTCAGGTACGGGGGCTCCATCGAAGCCAGAGTAAAGTTGGCCTCTCAGAAGCTGGGCGTACTGTACAGGGCCCGCAGATACTTTAATAGTACACAACTGCTCACCTTGTACAAATCGCAAGTGCGCCCTACTGTCGAATTTGGCAGCCATCTCTGGTCTGGAGCCCCAAAATACCTGAAAAAAACCCTTGACTCTGTGCAGAAACGGGCGGTCCGTTTGATAGATTCCCCAATCTTAACAAACGGACTGCAATCTTTAGAGCACAGGCGTCAGGTAGGTATGCTGTCCTTGTTCTATCGGTATTACAATGGAAGATCCTCTGAGGAACTAGCGTCATTGATCCCTTCGGCACCGGTGCGTAGTCGGGATACACGCCAAACGCGTGCCCAACATTTGTACACAGTTGACACTTGTCACATGAGAACGGGTCGCTTCTACGATTCGTTCTTAAGTTCAACAGCTCGGCTGTGGAACGAACTGCCGGCCTCTGTGTTTCCTCCCTCCTACAACATGGGACTCTTCAAGACCCATGTTCACTCCTTCCTCTCCACAAAAAGACCCTCCACACAGCATCCCCAAAGATGACATAGGCCCTGAGGGAAATTATCTTCTTCAGGGCCTCCTGTGTGGATTAAATATAACAAAAAAAAAAAAACCTCGTTTTGTAGAAAATCGGGTGAAACAAAAAATCTCTAGCACGGTATACCAGCTAGATGATTTAAACGGAAAAATTGTAGGGAGATTTCACATTTAAGATATAATAAAACTAGGTAACAATGTCACTTAATATTTGTCACTAATCGGTTTGAATTTGTTGTTATATTACAGAAAATAAATAGTTGATCAGAATAAAAACTCGCAGCAGAAATAACATTTACACAGTAAAGAGATTGTTTGGTTGGAATACGCAGTTGTTTCAACATTTTTCGCAGTAAATGGTTGCCAATAATAGTGAGTCACTGGCCGCAGTAAAACAACTTTTAGAACAGGAAGTAATAATAATGTCAAAAACAAAAACTCTCCGCTCGGTAACTTGATATGTCTTAATAAATTCACAATTATTAAGATGCCGACAAAGAATTCATTCTCGCGCAATAGTCAACAACATTTACGCACAGGAAGTAGTAATAATAATAATGAATTCGTCAAAGGTCGCCGCGTTCAAGTTGATACGTATATTTTTTTTTCTCGCACCCAGTTTAATGCGATATAATATGTATATTATAATATATATTTCGTGCATTTTTAATAATATTATTTGAATAAACAAGGGGCTATAGTGTCATTCAATTTTTCATTCATTCATTTCAAAGACGTCATGAATCTTTGAGTGTATCTATTTTGGCTGACATAATAACCACTCTGTTTTATTTCATCGCGTTTTCTGGGAGATTTCTGAGTAGCTAACAGATTTCTTGTAGAAAAACAAAATTTTTTTTTCTCTCTCCCTTCCACAACTAAAACTCGTTTTAAAATAACAATAATCGAAAATCAAATACATTTATAACAAGTGAGTATTGTGTTATAGAAGATATAAGTTGTAGTTATGAAGTAACTACATAAGTTATATAAAATTATATATAAAAATATACATTTATGTATATATTTCGTTTACGAAACACGACACGTTTTTTTTTTTTTTTTTTTTTTTATATTTACTCCACACAGGAGGCCCTCAAGAAAATAATTTCCCTCAGGGCCTATGTCATCTTTGGGGATGCTGTGTGGAGGGTCTTTTTGTGGAGAGGAAGGAGTGAACATGGGTCTTGAAGAGTCCCATGTTGTAGGAGGGAGGAAACACAGAGGCCGGCAGTTCGTTCCACAGCCGAGCTGTTGAACTTAAGAACGAATCGTAGAAGCGACCCGTTCTCATGTGACAAGTGTCAACTGTGTACAAATGTTGGGCGCGCGTTTGGCGTGTATCCCGACTACGCACCGGCGCCGAAGGGATCAATGACGCTAGTTCCTCAGAGCATCTTCCATTGTAATACCGATAGAACAAGGACAGCATACCTACCCGACGTCTGTGCTCTAAAGATTGCAGTCCGTTTGTTAAGATTGGGGAATCTATCAAACGGACCGCCCGTTTCTGCACAGAGTCAAGGGTTTTTTTCAGGTATTTTGGGGCTCCAGACCAGAGATGGCTGCCAAATTCGACAGTAGGGCGCACTTGCGATTTGTACAGGGTGAGCAGTTGTGTACTATTAAAGTATCTGCGGGCCCTGTACAGTACGCCCAGCTTCTGAGAGGCCAACTTTACTCTGGCTTCGATGGAGCCCCCGTACCTGAGCTGGTCACTTATAGTTACACCAAGCATATCAATGGAAGGCCTGTTCGGAAGATTGCTTCCGTTGAAGGAGACTAGATTATCATTTGGATCCCTTTTAGACGTAATCAGACAGGATTGGGTCTTTGAAACATTAAATTCGACGAGATTATTTTTACCCCAGGAGGAAATACTCTCGAGATAACCGTCCATTCTCTGCTTCAAAGCCCTCCGAGCCGTTGGAGTTTATGTGCCCTTTGGGGGCTTGTCAAACAAAAAGCTATCATGAACTGTACTGTCATCCGCGTAACAATGAATCGGTGCACATGTCAAAAGGTCATTGATGTGCAACAAAAACAAAGTCGGAGACAGAACCGATCCCTGTGGGACGCCAGCATTTATGGAGTGCGAGGAAGAGGTGAAACCGTCAGCAACCGCCTGAATCGACCTATCCCTTAAAAAGTCAGTAATCCACGTACACAGGGATGCGGGAAGTCCGTAAGAATGCAATTTGTTGACAAGTCCTCGGTGCCAGACCCGGTCAAAGGCCTTGGATATGTCTAGTGCGACCGTTTGGGTCTCACCGTGACGTTCCAGGCACCGCCCCCAAACATGCGTCACATACGCGAGAAGATCACCGCACGAGCGGTTCCGCCGGAATCCGTATTGACGGTCGTTGATAATTTTGTTCTTCTCGAGGTATGTGAGCAGTTTGTCGTTGATCACACGTTCCATCACTTTGGACAGAACTGATGTGATCGCTATGGGGCGGTAGTTGGCCGGGTTGGAGCGGTCACCTTTCTTGGGAATAGGGTGAATTACCGCTTTTTTCCAACCAGAGGGCACAGTGCCACACTTCAGGGACATTTTGAAGAGCTTTGTCAAAACTGGAACTATTTCCGCAGCACACCTCTGCAATACCAAGGCAGGTATTCCATCAGGTCCACTAGCTTTGTTAACATCGAGCCCCCGTATGACGTGGAGTACATCCCGATGCCGGATCCTCAGCTTTTTCATATAGAAGCCGCAGTGAGGAACCGACGGCGGAACAGCACCCCCGTCGTCGAGGGTCGAGTTTTCCGCAAACATTTTCCCTAAAAGGTTTGCCTTTTCGGTGGCGGTGTTTGCTAGTGAGCCGTCAGGTCGTTACATTGATTGAGGGTTTAATTCAAGCAACCTTAAGTTTAGTGGATTTTTTTTTATTTAATAAAGAAAAAACCGCCTTAAGTATTCAATATCCTGCCCGGAACCGAAATGTAAACTTAATTTTCATTTCGTGGAATTATTGTACTAAGAAAATATACCAATTCTTAGTATAAATTAAGATTTAATGTGTGCATATAATCTTCTTATCGTTGACAGGTAACGGCACTAGAAATTTCCTGTACTTTTGAAGTGATGATTTCGTTCTTCATCACTTAAAGTTATCAGTGGTAGATTAGGAACCCATTTTGTAATTATAACTCAAATATCTTGTGTTATAAAAATTGTATGGTTTAAATAAGAAAAACCCTGTTATGAGGATTTTTTTCGGACAATCTCTTGTATAGAAAATTATGTCAAATGTTTTTTTTTGTATTTAATTGGTTACCTACCAATTATTTGTTTTTTCTGGAATTTTTTTTCTCTTTCTTCTTGCGTAGTGAAAACGTGAAGTTTTTTTTTAAAAAAGAAGTCAAACTATAGGAATCGGATTATGTAGATCTCGGTTATTAAATTGAAAAGACTCGAATAAGTCTTATGTAACAAGAACTGAATTATCACACACAGTAGTTGTTGAGTGGTGTTTGTGAAATATAATTGTGTAAATTGTTCCTCAACTAATTATTAATTAGTTATGGGTTGTGAATTGTATTTTTTTGTTAACACGTAATTGATTGCTTCGGTATCAATATGGTAAAAAAACCAGCGTGTATAACCCTTCTTATATTGAGACGGAATAAAACTGTGTTATTTGTATTATATGCTACGCCATGTCAAGTATGGTTTGAATTGTATTTATTTTGTAAACACGTATTTGATTGCTTCGGTATCAATATGGTAAAAAACCAGCGTGTATAACCCTTCTTATATTGAGACGGGATAAAACTGTGTTATTTGTATTATATGCTACGCCATGTCAAGTATGGTGTGAATTGTATTTTTTTTTGTAAACACGTATTTGTTTGCTTCGGTAACAATAAAAAAAAATACAAAAATACAAAGTCCTTCATAAAGTTGAGACAAATAAAAATGTGTCATTTGTAATATGTGCTACGCCATATCAAGTGTGGTGTGTATATTTCTCATAGTAAGATGAATTATAGTATATACCCGGTAAGAAGAAACAGTTTTTGTAAAGATAACGTAATTATGTCTTAGATTCGTTGGAAATCTAAATTGTTGGTCATTAAGGACAAATGGAGGTTGCATATTTATGTCATTTTGGGACATTATTGAATCTTAATCAAAGAATTGGGTTGATAATTGCACTTAAGGTCATTATGGGTTTTGTCTGGTTATTTGGTGAGAAGAACACTTTATGAGTGGTCTGAATGTTTTGTCGAACGTTATCGTTACGACGTGCGGGTGTTTCTTGTTAACACCTGGTACAGCGCTGTACGGTTTACCGGAAGTAAATCGATAAATGTAATAGGATGATATTAGCCTTAGAATTAATTACATGGGAGGTTTTGGTAGCGTTGCCTTAAAAATTTATATGCGAAACGAGAGGATGGTCTATATGCCTAAGAATTATATGCAAACCAGACAAACCATGACAAAAATGAGAAAATATTGTTAAAATCTTGAGTAAAATTTTTTTTTTTTTTTTTCTCCGTTTTTCAAAATCATCATTGGATGATAAGAAATAACATAACATATGTACTGATACTTGTTTTGTATAGTGTCAAGAATTTCATTGTAAGTGACACAAAAATTGGTTGATTTCGGTCAATCGCATGATACAATCAGCGTACATATTCCCTAACAGGAATTTTGTGTATAAAAAACCATGTCTAGTTTAAGAATTTCATTGTAAAAAACGCGAATATGGGTTGATTTTGGTCAATCGCATAAGCGTATAATATTCTCTAACCAGAATATCATTATGTATAATATTGTACAATTGTGAACATGGCTTAATTGTTCTTCTTTTGTGGTTTGATGGAAAGTGTAGGCCTTGTGGTAAATTGGGTACACCCATTTGGATATACCACATTGTATGCTACATTTGTTGTTTTGGTGTTGTCTTAAAAAAGCCATGTGTAGTCTTTTCTGTTTGGAAAAAAGCCATGTGTATTCTTTTTTGTTTGAAAAAATCGAGTATGTAAATCATAGCGTGTTTTGTATCGCGCCTTGGAGTTCATTTCTGCAATTATTTTTTGAAAGAGGTTTGGCAACCCTTGTTCAGTGTACTTGTTAGGGTTGTTCAACTTGGCTCTCAGGTAGTTATTTTTTTTTGTTTTGGCTCTTAAATTAGGGAGTGTTTAAATCTTTGTGAAAAGAGGTAGCTCTGTACCTCTCGTACGGCAAACAGGAAGACGTTGCCCTGCTTCAGCTACGTTGCCTGGGTTCTTCTTTCATCGACAAGGAGGGTAGTGTTATGATTTGCACAAACTGCACAGTTATGTATATCCACACGTGGCCCCGGAAACGGAGCACGCATTGAGGGCATGTTAGCTCACCAATACATACACGTACATCGGAGATATCTCCGCCGGACACGGATCACGCGGGCTATCAACCAATCAGATGGCTAATAGAAGAAGACGACGAAATAAGGATATCCCTTCCACCTTGCGCGAGACGCAGGTCAAGACTTGCGGCCAGCTTACCCACGCGCCAGTTCCCAGGGAGACGCGTAGAAAGCAACATGCTGTATTAGTTCCGGGTTAGCATTTACCGCCAAATTGCGCCATAACATGGACCGGCCTGATTTGTTTCACCTTGTGTGCCGCCTCTCTAGTTCCTGCTCTCCACTTCAAGAGGATCCCCAGAACCACAGCCCCCTGATATTGTAGAGCTGTGTCATGACCCTACCATCCACACCAGCCTGGGGGCGGCGAGCCGTTTCCCGCCCAGTCCTGAGTTTCTGCTGAGGCCCGCCAACCACAGCCCCATTATGTTATAGAGCTGTGTCCTGTCTCCTTCTGCCGATGTCGCCCACCAGCACCTTACATTATATAGCTGGGTCATATCTCTGCCCACGCCGACAGCCTCGTACCCCTGTTGATGCTGGCTGCTCCACCTACCGTCCACGCCAGGCTGAGACAGTGAACTTGTAGACCCCTGCCTCAGTCCTGGGCGTCCACCAATGCCTGATCGTGAGGAGCCCCGTTGGCAATCCGACCAGTGCCCCCGCCCTTCTCCATCGTCTCTGCGTCTCCTAGCCGCCGCCCTGGCGCCCCTTTGTCGTCCAGCGCGGTGAGCCCTCGTTGCCGCCCTCCGCCCTGCATCAGCCTAGGCCGTGCCTATGGCCACCGCCCATCGTTGCCGCCCTTCTGCATCCGCCTTGCATCAGCCTAGGCCGTGCCTATGGCCACCGCCCATCGTTGCCGCCCTTCTGCATCAGCCTAGGCCGTGCCTATGGCATCCGCCCTTCGATTTACTGCATCCGCCGTAATTTACACGTGAGCTCATAATGTACCTATGTCAATCAGAGCCTTTAGATTCAGTAGATTGCCTAGTAACAGTCAGGCCTTAAAAAGCTATGTACCTTTTGTAGATCTGTTTGATAACCTGTCCTATAGGAAATAATAAACATATTGTATCACCGCCACCTGTTTCATTTGGGAGACTGTCTACCTATCCACCCCTGAGAGTTTCAATGCTTTGCCCGGCTGCCTTGTGCGGCGATGGTTAATTGTGTAACTCACCTGTAATACATTATATGGCTATAAACGCTAATATAACAACTGCCATCTGTGCGTGAATCTACAAAGCTTCCTAACAGTAACGTAAAAAAAATTAACAGACAGACGAAATGCAATCGAGAAACACGACTTAAAAACATTTTTTTTAAACTCACTAAAAAAACGTAAATAGAAGGGAGACGATTAAAAAAGCTTTAATATTTTAACTGAATGTATTCCAGAGTGGAAGATACTTTTAGTATTGCCACCATTATAAGATCACCATTCAGAAAAAAGATGCTTCAAATGGCTTCGACCGTACTTGGCAATCAGATTTGAATTGCAAAATGGTTGGAGATAAATTTACATATTTCAAATAATTTCTACAACTTATTTTAAATATTTTTTTTCGCTGATGAACAGGTTAGACGATATGAAGGAATGTTTGGTGAAGAATGTGAGGTAAAATGATTTTATTCGAAAATTTTAACGTTTTCCGTGCGTGTAGCTCGAAAACGGTTGAGAATTCAAAAAATATGTATAGAATAAATGTTGTAGATAATTTTATAAGCTTTCATTTATATGTTAAATTTTTTTCTCGGGACGCACTGTTTTCGAGGTATAACCGGAAACCCCAAAAGTGGGACCTTTCCCCTTCCCCCCCACCGCGGCTCACCTCCTAGACGTCAGGGCTTTTGGTATGTTTACTAAACACCTTGAACACATTTCCGAAGGAATTGCTTAGACTTCAGCTCACGCACGCTACAACTCATTTGTTGACTGGACTAACTGGTTTGCCCAAGGTACGTTGTGAGGAGGGGAAGGAGGTGGAAAATATGAAGATCAGTAGGGCTATTCAGACTTGGTCACCAAACACGGCTAAAATCATTTCAATCAACAGGACGATACTGAAAGTATTTTTCACTCTGTTTGAGGTTAGCTTTTGAACGAAATTACTAAAAATATTTGTTTTTTCCCGTTGTGTTTCGTGAACGTCTTACTCTATGTATAGTCTGCACCGAAGTGTTCAAGTGTCTGTATACGAAACATTTGAACTATTATTCTTTATGTGTAGGATTAGTATGTTGGAGAGGAATGTCTGTCGAATAAAAATAATTATAATATGTACATATAATATATAATAAATCATAGGTTTTTTTTAATCGAGAACCAGTGTTGCGCTTCTACTTGTAATATTGCTGAATATTAAAACCTTTAAAGCAAAAATATAAAACACTTTATTTGAAAAGATAAAAAACTAATATTTTGACAAATAATAAAACTGAAAGTGCCGAATGATTTAAAAAAAAAATCATGTTATTGATTGTGGAATGAGTCATTTCATTCATACGAAACCATTCGTAACAATTGATGCTTCAAATGTTTTACCAATTTACAATTACTATGATACATTTAATCATCTTCGATGTGTCCTCAGCATTTATCTTACTAAGAGGCAATAATTAGATAATTCTTAGATATAGTGTTTTCTCAGGTTACCCCAATTCCATAATCAGAATTATGCAAATGAAATGACATCACATTAGGTGAACAAGGTTTACCGGGTAACATCCTCTGCTGCCCAGAACTGAAAATCCCCAGAAGTGTGCTCTACATGTTTAAAATAAAATTGATGTTTCCTATTTAAATGATACCCGTCAACTCTTAGGCCCCAGATAAGTTTATAAAATTGATAACCTAATTTCATTCTATTGGCAATCGATCGACATAAGAGTCGACCGACATAAAAGTCGACCGACATAAAATTCGACCGACATAAAAGTCGACCGACATGAAAGTCGACCGACATAAAAGTCGACCGACATAAAAGTCGACCGACATAAAAGTCGACCGACATAAAAGTCGACCGACATGACAATCTGGGTTCTCACTGCCTTGTAAACTCTGGTCCTCTATCAATGTGATAAGTTGCTCCCACAGCCGCTGCGCTCGCGTGAGGCTTAGGTGGGGCGATATAAGAATGTCGTGCGGTGCAAATCACCGAACATGTGGTCAACGAATGCCCGCTCCATTCATTCTCCGGTGGTATCGATTAGGTCCACAGGGCAGCGACTTAGGCCTTAGACTGGTTCTCAAACCTAGATGTCCTCTTCTGACCCCCTCTCCATTACGGTGTGACTAAAACACCGGAATATAAAACATGAGTAACATCTTGTGAAAAGCGTATAAACTAATTGAAAGAACATAGATTTCATGATGTTGTTATGGTTTGGGAACCTTTTTTCCGCCACATTTATTTATTTGTCAAAGGTCAACAACAGTTGCTAACTATAACATTCTCACAATTATGATTCTTCATCAATTTATTAATGTAGGGGCTATAGGAAGAAATTTATTAATGAGGGTCTTGAAGAGGCCCGGATTATATGAAGAAGGAAAAACAGATTCTGGTAGCTCGTTCCATATACCAGACGTCTTACATAAAAACGAGTCGAAGAAACGGCCCGCTCTCATGAGGCCAATATTAACTGTGAACGGGTTTTCCGCTCTTATACGTCGAGTTTCATGCACCTTCACGGTTGCACCGGGGATCGATACTGCTAGCTTCTTAGAGCAGGATCCATTAAATTACCTGTAGAACAGAGTCAGCATGCCCACATTGCGTCAGCGCATTAGAGATGGCAATCGGTATGTTAACGATGGAATATCAATCAGACGGACCGCCCTCCTTTGCACAGAATCAAGTAGGTTTATCAAGTGAAGTGGGGGTCCAGCTCACAAGTGGCTCCCAAATTCAATTATTGGGCGTACTTGAAATTTGTATACAGTTAGAGGCAGGTTACTATTGAAGAATCTGCAAGCCCTATACAAGACGCTCAGTTTCTTAGAAGCCAGATTTACACGGGCTTCTAAAGAAAACCCTTTTGGATATATTTTAGAAGCTATAACGATAAATCAAAAATGAAGTGATTTTGGACCCTAGTTTTGATGTGTGAAATTAGGTATTTGTTAAAAATAATTAAACTTTTGAATAATTTCAAATGAAATAAAATAAATTTATTCTTACTTGGGCACACATAGCACGCCCACAACACAATTCTATCTATTCATCTCTGCAGTGTCTCCAGCCATCAAGAAGTGCCACGGTACGGCAGATTTGGGTCGGGTTGTTGGTTTAATAAATGTTAGGTGCTTAGCGCGGGGATTAGAAGCAATAAAAAACAGTCAGCTAAATAAATTTCAAACAGGAGGATCCAAAATATTTTTTTTTTTTTTTTTACTGTAGATTAATGATCTCTTACCCAAGATGGTAACTCACATTACCTACATAGCTGTTATGATCTTTAATAATCCGTTAGCTTTCTTAAAACTTAGCTACACATATAAAACTTGTTACAACCGGTGCAGACTTTTAACAAGTCATGAAATACATTTTATCACAATTTCTTTGAAAGTAAAAAACAATTAATACTATAGATGTATATTTCAAATTGTTGTTTATACAATAGGTTGCCCTAAATAACGTACTTTCCCTCAGAGCTGATGTCATCTTCGGGGATGCTGTGTGGAGAGTCTTTCCAAGGAAAGGAAGGAGAGTAAGTTCAGGGAAGCAAAAAGCTACGAGAAGTGGGTTGGAATCTGGGGGTCAGTGGGTCCAGGAGTGACCGACGTATGATCCATGATGACCCTAGAGAGTCCGGCTGGAGAGGTCAAAAGAACTCGTTCAACCAGTCCCACCCGATCCGGCCCACCACGCAGTAAGTGGGCAAACGTATCCGCCGCCAACACCTCGAAAACTTTACCTCATGAAACCGGGCACACTTGCTAAGTCACCAAACATTGCGAACATACTTGGGGAGACCTATGGCAGGGGTTTTGGTTATGCAATAAATTGTTCCTTGGAAGGCGTTACCCAAACCCGCCACCCAAATTTGAAAGTTACGAGAAATTAATACGATAGATGTATATTTAATGTCAGACTAAATATTTATCAGATTCTAATGATCGATTTTTTAAGAATTTTAATCGCATAAATATTTAACAACGTATAATAAATTATAAAAGACGTTAATTTATTTAATAATATGTTAACTTATAATTATTTTTAAAACCAGAGGGAAATATATAAATAACCCGAATATCACAGTAACGCTAGCGTGTCATCTTGTGAATCGGAATGAAGTTTTCAAACTTGGCAGCGGGAAGGTTACGCTTGAGTGCCAATTTTACTTTGAAGGGTCTGTTAAATTTTTCCAGTATTCGAATTAACCCAGTGCAAATATTTTTTTAAATAACCTAATCTTGATTTAGAGTTAACCAGATTATTTTCTAAGCCTTCAACAAAGAGAAATATAAAATATGTTCTTCACAGAGATATCATTTTGCTCTACCCTGTATTTTGTAAAGAGACAAAAAATTATTCAAAAAAGTTTTAGAAAAGTCTAGACGGTATTTCATTCATAAAAAGTGAAATTTAAAAAGTCTTTGTTTTTCTTCGTTTTAGGTAATTAAATTTTTTTTAATAAAAATCTTAATGATATTTGTTCCAATAAACTTTTTTAACTGATCTCAAGAGGCAAGTAAAAAAATTTCATTTTTTATGATAAAAATTCATTAGTGAATCATAATAAAATTTCAAGGGATAAAAAAACTACCAACGAGCTAAGTTTAGTCATTATTTCACGTCAGCTCTTAACAATGTGATCAATTTCTGAGTAAACATCATATTGATTAGCAGTATTAACACTAATGAACTAACATTACAACTAACGATCTTTGTGGTTATAAGGAAGATTGGAAACCTACTCTAGTCGATCAAAGACGTTTCCGGGGCAAAATATTTTTCTCAGTACTATTAATCGATGCTACTATTACATTTTATTTCCCGGAAAACGGAAACAAATAAAACACTGGCTGCGCATCTCGTAGCAAAACACAATTAAAAACATCGTTTTTTATACAATTTTTTTTCGATGTGGATGAAAAGAAAAAGTTAGGAGAGACTTGCAAAACTTGGTTAGACCAAGTGTCACAAGCTTTTCATACAGTGCGCCGTAGCTTTTATTCCAATCATCGCATTTTATTTTCTAAAAGTGCTGATTTGATTTTTGAATCGGAAGGCATTTCTTCCAGAGATGATTTTCCAATTTTAAGTTTTCTTCTTGCTACGTCAGGTGGCGTAAAGTCATCCTTGATGTAATGCGAAGTAATGCAAAATCATGCACATGTGTCTTTAATTTGAAAATTTGATAGTTTTTGATTTATTTATTTACTAAACGACCATGTCCAATTACAACACATTACATATTCCGTGAAGTTAATACAAGGAAAAATGTTATAATACAGGATAATTTAAAAAATTACAGCAATAAAGATAATGTCATGTCAAGACAAGAACAAGGTTTTTCGGAGGTTTTAACGGAGTTTAGGACTTCTGCCACATCAATAAAGAATATTACTTGCGTAATGTCCGAAAAAAATCATTTAGACTTTCACCAAAAAATTCAAGGTCCTGACTTGAGTTGCCAAGTCTGGCCATTCTGGGCATTGGCAAATGGCATCCATAATTCGTAGAGTTTTGATTGAGGAAAAGCAAATCATTATTTCTGACTCTACGATAAGGGATATTGAAAGGGATGAGTTACATGAATTTTAAATTAATTCATGTCATTCCGTGGTCGAGGGATAAGGCTCTCGGCTTGTAAGCTGAAGGACGCGGGTTCGAATCCCGGCGTGCGCAAGTAAATTTTTTTTTAGTAGTTTGTATTATTTCACAAATTACTCATTTGAAATAATATATGGTATATTTGCGCCACGTTCAAGAGTGGAAGATACTCTCAGTATCGCCCTGGTGTAAGACCACCATACAGCATTGAAACGTTGCTTAAAATGGCTTTGGCAGTGTTTGGTAACCAGATCTGATTGTCCAGGTACTTCCCAACCTTCCTTATTTTCTTCCCTTCCCCATCACCTTCAGCCGCACAACGTTCCTTAATTAGGGATGCCATAGTCTTACTGGCTCCACAGTTAGGAGCAATTGGGACCGAAAGCGTTTTTAAAACTAATTAAAAATTATACAAGTGCAGGCAGCGAATTATAAAAAAAAACATATATTAAAAAATAAACAATGTTTTTTTAAATATTTCTGGAGAAAGCAGTCACTTTGTAGCTTGACATACCAATGAAAATAAAACAATTAATTTGTTTATAACCGCAAAAGTTGATTCAGTTAATTTTCTATGACTGACAACCATGTCGGTGACCGTTCGGTTGAATTGAAAAATGTTAAATCTATCTATCTATATAAATAAAAATGTTAATGTTCGTTTGTTCAAAATCTTAAATCTCCAAAAGTTCTTCACTGATTGCTTTGAAATTTTCACACAACGTTGCATTCGAATACGCGTGTGTTTTTATATACTTATATAGATGTCACCTGTGACAGGTAAAAACAAGGGTTTTTTTAGAAAACACTGCCATCTGTTGGACGTGATAAGTGAAGCGATTGCTTTATTTTCATAAATATTGTTTTACTTAAGTACTGCTACTAGAACACGAATTGGAACTTGTTTTAATAAAACACTATTTTGAAGTCATTTTATAAGACTACAAAAATATACTGTATCAAGACCATAAAAATAGCTTTAAAGTGTAAACTTACCTTACTTACCTCTTTTTGAATATTTAATTCATCGAAAAATTCAATTTAAAATTCGATTCACATTTTTTCGGTTCAAAAATGGGAATTCATAATTTGCATGGCACAATTTTTAAGTATTATGAGTTTCTGTGTTTATAGCACAAGTAATTTACTACGTTCGATTTTGATAAATAACTTCATATAATTGACAAATTAATTAAAATAATTAAAGTGAGACTCAGTAAGCAATATCGTGAGCTCGATGATCTTGCATGTCTTGATGCTATCCTTGCACAACGACTAGCAGCCTCTCTGCACTGTCTTTGTACTTAAAAAGTAATTATAAGCAATAATTAGTCTTCTGAAACATAATGTTTTCAGGTGGAAAAAATAAAATAAGCAGTAATCGTTGATTGAGGTACTAGTACATGTAAAATCATTTGGCGGGTTGGAAATAAGCCGACATAGCTCAGTGATTTCAGAGCACCTGACCGGACATCAGAAGGCACGGGTTCAATTCCCGTTGGCGGCATTTATTTTTACTCGGGAGATATTTTCAATTTGTATTGATATTTCAGGCGACTAATTATTTGTTATCCTTTGTGCTATGCATAAAACCTTCTCTTATAAACATTAGTTTATCATTAAAAAATAGTCTTTATACTTCTTCTTTGGAGGAGGTCCTGTTTGGTCGCGGACATATTGCTCAATTCCGACATAATTCAGGCTTTGCCTTTATTGCCTTAATGAACTTCCATATGTCAAATGACCTACTGAGATTTTTTGCAAGAAGCCTCTTCTTCTGCGCAGTCTGGGGACATCACCGAATGCTTATGCCGAAGAATTGAATCTTCAGAAAATGAGTATTTCGAAGAACTGCCATTCGAAAAATATGTATTATTGTAGAAAGCAATCACTTTGTGGTTTGACATTTTTAAAATGAAATAAAATACTTTTTGTTTTAAAACCACGAGTTTTTAATAATTTTTTTAAACCGACCGGTTTCGCTTTACTTAAGCATCATCAGGGTACAAATTATTACTAGACAAGAAGTACAAAGTGTGAGCTTATATATAAAAAAATAAAATTTTGAGGGAGACAACATGATATAAATATAACAAACACAGAGAAATCATACAATACATTTACACAAGTACAAAAGACATGGGAAAAACCGAACGATAATTATGTAGACTAATGCAATATAATAATGTATATGGAGAAACTATTATTTTTAGTTCATTAGCAAAATTAATATCTGACATTGGAATTGTGACCAAACGATGGACCACTGAATGGAATGCGGAGTGCTTATGTGCAAATGGATGATTCGATGTATTGTGGATTACAATATCAGTATAGGAGGGTTTACGAAATATGTTAAAATCAATTTTGTTGTTAACGATCGATAAGGTAAGGTCTAAAAAATTGCTAAGATATGGATAAACCGGGACTCGAACCTGGTTAAATATTGGCTAAGCTCAGTAGAAAGGTAAAGCAGATGACTCGTGTACAATCAGGGGTGGGCAGTTCCTTGATCATCAGCTCGTCCATCGGTCAGGAGGTTGGAAAAGGCCATCACAATAATAACACATGAGTAAAGGCACAAGGTATATTAATCATCTTCTAAAGAAACACAGGTATAAATTGGATCTCTACTCTCATTACTCTCTGTGACGACCGGATGAAACGAGGATTTTACCAGTATTAATGATTTGAACACAAGAAAGAGGGGTACTGAAGGCTTACGGATTTCCAGGTTCTGAAGAAGGGTAGCGGCGAAACGTGTCGGGCTGTAGATGTTCTGCGTCTCCGGGGTACGCAACGGTCAATTGTTATTGCGTCACACTTGGAATTTACCGGAAGCAAGGCTCCGACGGGGAAGCTAGAGTGGTGATGACGGCACATGTTTGTGACTTGGCTGCGCGTGATATTAATTGTTAACTGGAACAAGGTCACGGCTGTTCCTAGTATTACATAATCGGCGCGTGATATTAATTGCGAGCGGTTTCGGTTCGCTCTCCACAAGGGACGCTGTCGATGTCCCGAAGGTCGATTCTAGACTGACGGGCGCGGGAAGCGTGACCGACCAAGGCCCGAATGGGATTGTAACTGAGGAGCGCGGGGAGCGTGTCAGCTCTGCTAGCGCTGGCTGTCTGGGTGGCCTGTCACGTGCACTGAGCACGCGGTGGCTAGCTGCGAGGGGAAACTGGGGCAACTATGCCTTATTTAATTAATATGGAGACTGTATTACGTAACACATTCCCCCTCCGCCAGTAAAAGGCGACGTGGTAATGAAGCTTTAGGCGCTAAAAATCCTCTTCACCTTGTCGTGAGGGAAGTAGAGAGAGAAGAAAAACAGTGTTGATTTACAAGAAAAACAAAGAAAAAATACATGGTTATGCAATGATGAAAAGACAACATACAAGGTTATGTAGTGATGAAAGAACAACATACAAGGTTATGCAGTGATGAAAGAACAACAAACAAGGTTATGCAGTGATGAAAAGGCAACATACAAGTTTATGCAGTGATGAAAAGACAACAAACAAGGTTATGCAGTGATGAAAAGACAAGAAAAGGACTCTAAAATTTCATTGGTCTGTAAGCTAAGTTTGAAGAGCGTAGTGTTTTCGTAGAGTACCAAGTAAACGTAATTTCACTGAAGTTATAAAGTTACATTTTCACTGTAACTTGACCCATTTGAGATTGCACTCAAGTATCACTAGGGCCATAGAAATTGAACTGTGCTTCTTGGTTGTGGTTGAGAGATGGTGATGCGGAGGGCCAGAAGTATCCGGGTTTTGTTGTTGTACCAGCGTGAATTCCATTATGCTGATGTGGTGGGGCAGTGGTTGTCAAGGTGAAATGAAGTTGGTAATAACATGGAGTAATACCAGTAAGTTGATTGATGGTTGATGCGTGTAATGGTTATTATGTTGAGTTTGCGCATCGGCAAGTGGTTGGTTTGTACAAATGGCAAGTGGTTGATTTGTACGACAGCCAGTAGTTGATTTGCACAAACGGCAAGTGGTTGATTGCACAACGGCAAGTGGTTGATTTGCACAAACGGCAAGTGGTTGATTTGCACAAACGGCAAGTGGTTGATTTGCACAACGGCAAGTGGTTGATTTGCACAAACGGCAAGTGGTTGATTGCAGGAACATAATTAACCTTGAACTGGCATGTTCTGAGGTTGGTTCTTTGAATGGTTTGAATGATGAGACAACTTGATTTGCAACTGCACGCACGACTCACACCTAATTTGGGTGCGGTCGGGTGTTTTTGGTACGCAGAAATTGGAGAGATGTGAGTGATGGAAGTGAAGGTGGCGAGGAAGAGAAGCTCAGCTTGCAGGTGATGAGGAGGGCTGCTGGTCTTCTTTTTAATCCAGGGACAGGTTATTATTAGAGCCAAAATTCTTGAAGTTTACCTGCCAAGTAGACCAATGACGCAAAACGTTTGGAGAGAAACAAATTGTGTTCAAGAGAAAAGACAAAAAGACAAAAAAAAACGACGTTGGTTAGAGAGAGTAGAGAGTAGAGAGAGATCCAATATGCTGACTATACCATGAGTATCCCGAGATTGGGGAGACAAAAAAACTATCACGACTGGCGTGAGGTTGCCTATTTGATATACAAGGTATAGGTAAGTGGTTGTACAGTAGTAACACCAAGTTTCTGAAAGAAGTTGGCCTTCCATGGCCGGTGTTAGCGCTTGAGCGATAACAACTTACGACTTTCAAAATTACAAGAAATGTGTTGATTACCTAGGAATGGGGTGAAAAGGAGAGATTTGAAGCAAATTTCATGGATAAAGATTGTCTTATAGACAGACGATACGCTATGTGCGTAGGGTACACCTTCCAGATTCATGAAATTAACCTCAAGGATAATGAGGGATGAAAAAAAAAATGGCGTTGAGTGAGAAGGTCTGCTGGTGATGGAGCTGATTCTCCGTTCGATCTCTTTCAGAGAACGAAATGTGGTCAACCAGCAGATTTCCTAGCTTTTACAAATGTACAAGAGTTTGATGGAGGGGAGAAGGATGGAGGATTGAGTAGCGAAAATTGATAGTGACTGAGCTAATTCCCAATTCGATCTCTATGTGAGGACGAAATATATCAACCAGCAAATTTCCTAACTCTTTACAAATATACATGAATTTGATGAAAAGGTGAAGGAGAATACACAGTAATAACAATCTAATCTTTCACGTGTATTTGGTGAAAGATTAGGGGTCGTATTTAATCTTCTACAGTTTGTGAGAACATGACAGACCCTTGCTCAAGTTTCACAAACCTGGGAGTTTTTCTTATTCGTCTCCCAGACAACGAGTTAGGTGGTTTTGTGTCACTGTCTCAATTAACTCCCACGACACGATACCTCATAACCAACAGTGAAGCTGATGGCTAGTCCATGGTCAATGGATAGTGGATGGTTCTTGGGTCCGCTGACAAGAAGTCCACAGGTATCATTTAGCGTAAAAAATTGCTGAATGCACAGCTTCATGTTTGTTTGAAGAGAACAAAAAAATTCTCACTACAGTGAAGGACATTTCCCTCAGTGTCATGAGTTATACAAAAAAGGGTCCCAATTAAGGGTGACAAGTCAGGGTAAAATGATCTACGTCCGGTAGAACAAGTACATAGTGTCAACTTATTTAAAGAAAACAACAACAAGATATTGTATCGTTCGCACGAATCATGGTAAGTATTATGACGTCTTCACGTCTCATGTAGAACAAGTACATAGTGTCAACTTATTTAAAGAAAACAACAACAAGATATTGTATCGTTCGCACGAATCATGGTAAGTATTATGACGTCTCCACGTCTCATGTAGAAATTGAACGAATTACGAAAGAACCCTAGTATTGAAAGGAAAGGTACAACATAGATATTTATAACCATTTAATGGAACAAATTATCTCTTTGGCCACAGTGTATGTAAGCCAGTAAAAAAAGTAATTATAACGAACTTCTCGTATCATGGTAGATATTATAACATTCTCATGTATAGTGTTAGATTTTATAACGATCCCTCGTCTCATGGTGGATATTGTAACATTCTCATGTATCATGAAAATAACATATCAACGTTCAATAATAAAAAAAGTACCATTTCAATACCGGAAAAAAGATACATACACAATGTCAAAAACAATCAAGTAGTGGCTATTGGTATTATCAAAAAATGACGACGGCCTAACCTTTGGTTGGGTTTATGCGTTAAGTTGGCAATAATACAAGACATATGCCACAAGGATGTCTTAAACAAGACACCAATATAGCAAAAGAGACCTTTTGGTTTTACTAACTCTTTGCTTACAAAAAAGGTTTGTAGTGGTTTATTTAAGACCTTTTAGGGTTTTACTTACTTAAAATGACCAAACAAAACAAGGAAACACACTTGGTGTTGCCAAAATTGCCACAAACACGAATGTTGTGAACTTTACGTTACAAATTTGATACAGAAGGCACCTAGAGACACAGGATGACTTAATATGAGTGACCTGGCTCGGTGTATTTGACAAGGCAAAATAATGCTTATTTAAGTCAAAATATAGTACATAATATAACAAATTGGGGTCAGGAAGTTGAGATCTTAAGATTTTACAAACTCAATGTGACCGAAAGGTGTTATGTATTATACAATGTTATTGATGAGGAGGACAAATCGGTGTTTGTTCTCCTTTACAACAACCTTTTTCAGAATTGACGTGTCAATATCGAATTCTGAAAAAACAACAAATTAGAGCAAATGGGAATGTTGAGCGCCATTCAATTTTTTTAGAAAAAACTGAAAAAACTTTAAAACAAAGTAATTGTAACTTTTTATTTGTTACACCTATGTAAACTTGAATCAAATGACGATACCAAACTGGAATTTACACACACATTATGATTACAAGTTACAGGGGTAGAATATTCACCTCAATTGGGTGTATGTTGCAAAAGGGTCATTGTTTTATGTACGATGGAACCCATTGGAACAAATGTGAAGAACAAATGTGAAAGAACAATGTAAAGAACAATGTAAAGAACAAATGTGAAGAACAAGAGAGAAAAAAAAATATTTACAAAACAATGTTGTACGTGACTTTTTGTGGTATTTATGACAAAAAATAGTTATGTATTTAGTGTCGTAAGTGTCAGAATGGTGACGACTAACAAATGATGTCCAGGGTCATGACTCCGGGAGCATAAATTGTTTTGGGAGGCGGAAAAAGTCTCTTGACTAGAATGATATCAGTTCCAGAGAAGATACGTACAAAATATGAGTACAAATTATAACATTACACGGTGAGGTGTGACAAAGAAACAAAATAACAAAGGGTTTATACAAAAGAGCATAATTGTACATGTATGGGTGAGAAATGATTTAAAACCACAGTTGACACTTCTGTGTTTTAGAAAAAAAGGTTACCTTGCAGAGGTCGAAAAAAAGCGAGTTTTATATGGAACTAACGCGTTAAGACATGCTGTTTGTCTGCACGAGGGCCAAATCTCGTGGGACAAAGGTAGAGCCAAAAGTTTGTTAGTTATGTGAGTGTGACCTAGTGAAGGTGGTGTCTATTGTTTCCACACTTCCTAGTTTGACAATATCTTTTACGTGATAGTTGCCGATGTGTTTACCAGAGGCATCCGATAGGGTATATACTACATCGGAGATTTTTCTCAGCACTTTTGCTTTAACAAAGCGAGGAGCTAGTTTTGCAGAGAAATACAGAGCACCTTGTGAGAGTGTGTTGTTGCGTCTCCAAACTATGTCGTTTTCCTTAAAGGTAACATGTTTCCTGCGTAGATTGTGTCTGTTTGTGTCAGAGATTATACTGCCGGGTTGAAATTGCAGCCCTTTTATGTATTTCCTGTTGTAAAATGCTGCGTACTTGATCAGGACGTTTTTGGTCTTGTTGAAAGGAGAAATATTCCTGTCTTTCAATTCCTTTTCTAAACTTTGCGTACTTTGAGAGCAGATGTTGGCTATTATGCCTAAGGTGTTGTTTTGAGAATTCATTTTGTGGCTATTTGAGTTAGACATTGTGCGAAGAAAAAAGAATTGTGAGAGTGTTGTGGCGTTTTTTCAAAAAAAGGATGAGCTTGTGATGATGGGTGAAGAATTTTGTGAAATTTTTCAAAGTCCCATTATGGAAAAAAAATGGCCAGCGGTTTCCTTGTGTTTTTGATGGAAAAGTTCCTGAGATGTGCGTTTTTGAAAAACTCAAACTTCCGAAAAACTAAATTTCTCGAAAAAATTTCAAAGTCCTTGATTTTTGAAAAAAATGGCCAGGGATTACCCTGGGGTTTTGATGGAAAAGTCCTTGAGTTGTGTGATTTGAAAAAAAATTTGAAAAAACTTCAAAGTGAGAAAATTTCCGAAAAACTAAATTTCTCGAAAAAATTTCAAAGTCCTTGATTTTTGAAAAAAATGGCCAGGGATTACCCTGGGGTTTTGATGGAAAAGTCCCTGAGTTGTGCGTTTTTTGAAAAATTTTGAAAAAAACTTCAAAGTGAGAATTTCCGAAAAAATTAAAATTTCCGAAAAACTTTAAAGTCCTTGATTTTTGAAAAAAATGGCCAGGGATTACCCTGGGGTTTTGATGGAAAAGTCCCTGAGATGTGCGTTTTGAAAAATTTTGAAAAAAAACTTCAAAGTGAGAAAATTTCCGAAAAATAAAATTTCCGAAAAATTTTTAAGTCCTTGATTTTTGAAAAAAATGGCCAGGGATTACCCTGGGGTTTTGATGGAAAAGTCCCTGAGATGTGCGTTTTGAAAAAAATTTCCGAAAAAACCAAACTTCCGAAAAATTTCCGAATACAGATTTCGAGGAAGTATTGTTTGTTCTTTCAACAATTAATGGAGGGTTGTTTGTGATTCGTGACCAATTGTCTGAATTTAGGCAGAACCAGCTTTTGGTTATTTACACGCAAGCTTCCCTTTCCCTGGACAACGACAGGTTTGAGGCGGAGAAGTGCCGAGAGTCGGGGATTTACGTCAATCGCGAATCTCAATTATATGTAAAGGGTGAGTCGGCTTTCAAGACTTTTCTTTCAAAAAGGATACTCTACCCACCTTTATTACATATAAAGCGAAATTGTCAGATGGCTGAGAGGCTTTAATTTTTCCTTGGTTGTGTTCATGTGCAGAGCGAACTGACTGATAAATTCCACAAACAAGTAATTCATTTTGTATCATGTACAAGATTTGAAATTGTTTAATGTAGCTCGTTTCCTCTAATAGTTGTACTCGGAAAGTAAACCTTTATGGTTATGGATCACTATGTGATGTTTGAGGTGTCCGAAAAGAAGTGAATGTTGGTTGCGCACCTTGTGATAGAATACCGGTAATTAAATTTTGTCGAGTGACGATTCGTAAAACTTGTAATTTAACACAGAATAGTTTTAATGTGACACGGTTGTTTTAGATTTGACGCGATGGTTTGTAGAACAGCTATGATTTATTGGAAGAAAAACATAGTTATACAATGGTTAATACAAAACAAGGCATGAAACACAGTGAAAGGGTACAAGATTATTTCCAATTTGACCTCCCGATGGACTACTAATAACCAAAGAAAAATCCACGTTGAAGGGGCCAGTGCTAAGATATGGATAAACCGGGACTCGAACCTGGTTAAATATTGGCTAAGCTCAGTAGAAAGGTAAAACAGATGACTCGTGTACAATCAGGGGTGGGCAGTTCCTTGATCATCAGCTCGTCCATCGGTCAGGAGGTTGGAAAAGGCCATCACAATAATAACACATGAGTAAAGGCACAAGGTATATTAATCATCTTCTAAAGAAACACAGGTATAAATTGGATCTCTACTCTCATTACTCTCTGTGACGACCGGATGAAACGAGGATTTTACCAGTATTAATGATTTGAACACAAGAAAGAGGGGTACTGAAGGCTTACGGATTTCCAGGTTCTGAAGATGGGTAGCGGCGAAACGTGTCGGGCTGTAGATGTTCTGCGTCTCCGGGGTACGCAACGGTCAATTGTTATTGCGTCACACTTGGAATTTACCGGAAGCAAGGCTCCGACGGGGAAGCTAGAGTGGTGATGACGGCACATGTTTGTGACTTGGCTGCGCGTGATATTAATTGTTAACTGGAACAAGGTCACGGCTGTTCCTAATATTACATAATCGGCGCGTGATATTAATTGCGAGCGGTTTCGGTTCGCTCTCCGCAAGGGACGCTGTCGATGTCCCGAAGGTCGATTCTAGACTGACGGGCGCGGGAAGCGTGACCGACCAAGGCCCGAATGGGATTGTAACTGAGGAGCGCGGGGAGCGTGTCAGCTCTGCTAGCGCTGGCTGTCTGGGTGGCCTGTCACGTGCACTGAGCACGCGGTGGCTAGCTGCGAGGGGAAGCTGGGGCAACTATGCCTTATTTAATTAATATGGAGACTGTATTACGTAACAAAATTTAAGATTGAATTATTGCCTATCTCTAATGTGAATTGTAATCTGCTTATGATAACAGTTAATAAGATTGAGGAAGGAATTCAGTTGACGCTCTGTCCTTGTCCATATACAAAAACATCATCAACATATATTTTCCAAAATAAGACATTTTTAACAAGAGATGAAGTACTAGATAATTTTTTTTTCTTTTTATTCTCTAGGCTATCCATGAATATATCAGCAATCAAGGGGCTGGTGGCCATGTCAGTTGATGCTTTGTTTCTCCATATACATTATTATAATGCATTAGTCTACATAATTATCGTTCGGTTTTTCCCATGTCTTTTGTACTTGTGTAAATGTATTGTATGATTTCTCTGTGTTTGTTATATTTATATCATGTTGTCTCCCTCAATTTTTTTTTTTTATATTTAAGCTCACACTTTGTACTTCTTGTCTGGTAATAATTTGTACCCTGATGATGCTTAATTAAAGCGAAACCGGTCGGTTCAAAAAAATTATTAAAAACTCGTGGTTTTAAAACAAAAAGTATTTTTTTTCCTTCTTTTGAAAAATATGTCTTTCGAACAATTGATTTCGAATAATTGATTTTCGAAAAACTTACCTATAATAACACTCAAGTTCACCGATTGAGATTTTTTTATTGGGACACACTTTAAAGAATTTCTGCGCTACAATAAAGATGCAATAAAGAATTCACTACAAAATATCGGAATGGTTCACAATAAACTTATAAGTACCGAACGTTTGTGAAATTTCAAACCAGCTTATAATATTTATGGTAAACTATTATGTATTTAGGAAATTCTAAGTGTATTTTAAATATAAAATGCAGAATTTTTATCTCCCCGGAGAGCCATGTGCAAAAGACGTGTATGGAAGTAGAAGTAATATTTTTACATATAATATACGGTTCTGAGTTGTCTAGCTGTGGCCACCGACTTTCTCAAAACGCGATAATTAGAGTTAGTGAATAAATTATTAATTATTATAAAAATACTGAAAGTCGAAGGAAGAAATTTTGATGGCTGATCCATTTTTCGGGACAAGATACGAACAAGTTTTATTGCGGTCGGTAGGGAACTTGTATCGCAGGGTTAATTAGTACGACATGTATTCACTTTTTCTGAAAGTCTAGGAATTTATTTTTATTTATTTTATTTTTTTGAAGCCAGGACCTAGGCCAGTGCAATTAGCGCCAAAAAGGAGTCGCGATCGTAATTATTCCGGTAGTCCCAATTTTTTTATATGTTTTATAAACTGATCCCCTGATGTAAAATCTGAGTTTCCGACCTTGGCGCACCTGTGCTCGCGCCGCCATTTTGAAAAACCGGCTGAAATCGCGCTAAAATCTAGTTTTTCCCAAATTTCTCATTTCCAATGCAAATTTCGGGTAAAATACCAAGTATAATAGGGTGACCGGATAAATCATCAAAATGATAATTCATCACATCTTTAAAAAGTTATATAAAGTCATGGAAAGTGATGAAACAAAAACTTTATTAACTGGTTAAGTAGATTAAATTAGGTTAGGTTAGGTTTAAAAAAATTCTTTTCATCGTTTTTAATGAATTTATATCACTTTTTAAAGATGTGTTGAGTTATCATGGAACCGTATAATAGATCATAAAATTACCTTCCACTGTTCTAAAAACAATATTATTCTCTATATAATTGGCAAAAATAAAATTTTCATGAAATTTCCTGGAAACGAGGTATTTACAAAAAACCAAACCTAGTCGCGCAAAAAACTTGTTGTTTCAAAAATATACGCACCTTTACGACTTTCTACCTCGGTACCAATTATAGATAGAAGAAAAGTTTTTTTATTTTTTTTTATTTATTTATTTATTCATTTAAATTTACACACAGTACAGTATGATAAAAGATATAATTAAAATATTTTGTGATTATTGATTATTGTACCTTATCAGGTCGAAATTATTGGTTCCTAACTAGGCAAATTGCCCGTTCCAAGAAACCAAAAAATATGTGAAAGTAAGTGTGCGATTTGTCTATGTCTATAATATATCTCATTAATGTTTTAATTTGTGATGTTTAATCGTTACAATCTTATGATAGAGTTGAACTTGAGCTGTTGTGTATGTTTCAATTGTGTATGAACAATAATTAGAATAATGGAAGATATATATAGTGTGTGATTAGTCTATGTCTATTTATTACGTGAGGTTTTTTAACATTTTTTCAGATTCTCCTCTGCCCAGTCCAATCAACCATTTAGTTATTATTGGGCCTATGTATGAAATATTACAAGTTTTAATGTTTAATTCATGGGGGATTTTGTTGTACAATTTAGGTCCCAAGTATGTGTGTGTCTTTTGGTACTTTGCCGTATTGCTCTTTGGGATCATAAGGTCATTTCTGGTGTGGCTTCTTGTGATGTGTTTATGGTCAATTTTATTAATATTGTCTAGATTTTTATGTACATGGATAATAACCTTTTTTATATAGTTTTGACGAACATCAAGTACATTAAATTGTTTAAAGAGCTCATCGCTAGAGAACCTATATGGTTTGCGCATTATGACTTTAATTATTGATTTCTGAGCCTTCATAAGCGGATTATTACAAAAGTTGTAGGTAAGTTTATGTTCTACTATATTTGGAACATATTTTTGCCAAAATTTGCATTTGAAATGAGATATTTAGGAAAACCTAGATTTTGGCGCGATTTCGGCCGGTTTTTTCAAAATGGCAGATTTTACATCAAGGGACCAGTTTATAAAACATTTAAAAAAATTGGGATTACCGGAATAATTATGACTGGGTTGACTCTGGCACTACAGAGTGAGTCAAATAGGTAGTTCTCTCTTAAACGAACTCTCTTACATCCCAAATGGTAACTGTAATCCTGTATTTTACCTAAATAAATGTATAATTTATATCTCAGAGTACTTATTGAAGATTAAATGATCACCCACACACAAAAGTAATTAAAAAAAATACAACCGATATTTTTTCTTCCATTAAGATTACTTATAACGTTATGAAGTTTTTCTTCCTATCAGATCAGCTGGAAAGTTTTTCTTCCTATAAGATTACTTATAACGCAGGGAAGTTTATATTTCTATCAGATTACTTATAATGCTGGGAAGTTTTTATTTCTATCAGATTACTTATAATGCTGGGAAATTTTCTTCCTATAAGATTACTTATAACGGTGGGAAATTTACGTTCGAACTGTTGAATGGAAAATAGCCATATAAAAATTTGTTTTGATAAAATTAATATTTACGTGAGCTGTTTAATGCAAAGCTATTCTTGGAAGTAAGAAGTTATTATTTTGTGTCAAATAGTTGTATTCCCAAACTGTATTCCAAGATTTTTCTTTAAAAGAGCGAGTAATTTAATTAATTTATCGGAATTTTCTTTGTGGACATTTCTTTTTTTTTTTTTTATTTATTCGAGACACAAACAGGATATTTATAAAAACATTAATTATGGATTACAAAATAAAGAAAATACAATTATAAATATCCCTAGACTACTTTTAGTCTTGCTACTTTTAGTCCAAATTATTCTTCAGGCCCGTTATATTAGCGATAGGATTACTCATTTTGTTAAAAGTGGGAGCCAAGGTACCAGTTTAATATTTTCGCACGGCTCAAAGAGTCGAATATTTTTTTTCATTTTCATTGCGCGACCAATCGATATTTGTAAAATCAACAAGATTTTTAACAAAGTCCACGATCTTCGTCTTAAATACCATATTAATACGTCCCTAATTCTGGAGGTCGGTCAGTTTAAAAATCTGTCAGTCACTTATACTGCGATATTACGGCCGGCATAAGCAGTACGATTATGTGTAACGTTTTCTACTAACCTTTTCTTATCCCTACGTATAGGTAAGATGGTTAAAATATATCTCAGTACATTTTGTGTAGGAATTTTTCATTAAGTAGACTATGAATATCACGTAATAAAATAAAAAAAAGATTTCAAGATCGTTTATCCAGTGTTTGTTAGAAGTGTTTATATTTTAGATAGATATGTAACTAGTTATTATGACTTGAAAAAAATTAAACCTATCTCTAGTAAAACATAATTATTAAGATGCGCTATTGTTTACAAAAAAAAGGTCACAAATAAATGAGGAAAGAAGTTAGTATTTTTGAATTTTAATAAGAAACTGTTAAAGATAACGGCTGACCTTAATTTCGGAGGCGGGTTTGGGTACCCCCGTTCTGGGAAGCATTTATTAAATAACCAATACCTCTGCCATAGATCACCCCAAGTTGATCGGGGTGTGTTCAGAATGCGTCAGTCCAATAGTTCCGTGGCGTGCCAGATCGGGAGAAGCTGGTTTAAGGAGACCTTCTAGACACATCACCTTGAGATGCAGTGGGAGGGAAATATTCGTTTGTCCGTCGCTCCTCGACCCGCTGATCCCGAGATTCTTACCCAATCCTAATATCCTTTACCTCTCTCCTTCCTTTCCTTAAAAAAAATACAGTATTCCAAAATATGACATCCGCTCTGAGGGAAATGAAATATTAATAAAAAAAGACAAGGCACGATAAAACCTTTTAAGGCAAACATTTTAAAAGCAAAGCGTTATTTCGTTATTTTTTATCCCTTCAGAAGTCTCTAGAAAAGATAGTTAGCGATAAAAAAATTAAACTTGTCAGTCTGTTTCTCTTTAGAAAAACACGTAGGCGACAAAAACGTATTATTACATTTTGGTTCACACAAATGATTTTTTTATCGCATAATATAATCTACCTTTTTTCCTTACCCTCTCATTTTTTCGGCATATAAAATTCTTTATCCTTAATCCTCACGGTTCCTGACAGTATCCCATGAGTAGTATACTTAGAAAAAACGAGTTAGTTTTTTATTGTCCTTTAACTAATTATTTTTTTTTTTTTTTTTTTTTTTTTTTTATTTCCTTTATTTTTTCCCAATTTACATATTTCACAATACAAGTTTTTTAATAATATGAAAGGGAACCCACTAAGGCGCAGCCTGTGCGTGGGTAATATAATTTAATACATTAGATTTTTGTACCTAAAAATACATAACAGTAAAAATAAAATAAAAAACAGTAAGCATAATAAAGAAAAACGGTAGGCTTATAATAAAAGTTATTCTAAAAGATTGTGCAAGAGGAGCATATTAAAAATAAATCAAAGTAAAAATAAAGATTGTAAGATAATATATATGAATTAAAAGAACACAAAATAAAATAATAATAACTATACAGAAACAAAATAGAAAAAAGTAAAAATTAAATGAATAATGCTTCAACATTTGCATTGTACAGCCACAACTTTAATTCTTTTTGGTATTGCGCTAGTTTAGTTGTTACTTGAATTTTTTTTGGTAGTAGATTAAAAGTGCGAGGTCCAATAAAGCTACTGTGAGTTTGCATTAGTTTGGTATTGGTTTGTGGGGTATAAAATACATGATTTCTTCTAAAGTTTATTTTGGGTTCATATTTTTGAAATTTATTTTGGTTTTTCATGACGTATTTCAGGCTTTGAAGTAGAAATAGTTTACGGAGATTGAATAGTTGAGATTCCTTGTACAATTGATCAGTCGAAAATGTCCTCTTTTTATTATATATAACCTTGATAATATGATTTTGTACTATTTGTAGTGGTTTTATAAATGTATCTAGTGCGCCACCCCATCCTAATATACCGTACATAATTGAGGATTGCACTAGAGAAAAATAAATCATTTTCAATTTGTCAACATTGAGTACTTCCTTAAGTCTATAAAATATGTACGTCAGATATCTTAATTTAGAAACGGTGTTATTAATTTGTGGTTGCCAGTTTAAATTTGTGTCAATATATATACCCAAATATTTGATCTTTTCAATTTTTCCAATTTCAAAGCAAGAGGTGCATGTTACTTTATTACAGTTAGCATTATGTAGTCTAATTTTAAGGTTATTGGGAGGTTTGTTTTTACTGTTTTTATAAAAAGTTAGGTAAAATGTTTTACTATAGTTTAAGAAAAGTCTATTACAAGTAAGCCATGATAAGACATATGAAATACATTTTGTTGCATTTAAAAAAGTTTCAGGCCAGGATTTTCCATTTACTATTATTGCTGTATCATCAGCGTAAGATACAATTTTACCAGGGATTACAACATTGCATAAATCATTAATATATATTAGAAACAGAATTGGGCCAAGCACAGTCCCCTGTGGTACTCCATTTTTTATCACTGTTTCTTTGCTATAAAAGTTCCCAATTTTTGTTTTTTGTAATCTGTCTTTGAGATAGTGAGTGAGAATTTTTAGTGCATCTTTTTTGAAACCTATTTGATTAATTTTCTTTATGAGTAGATTGTGATTTACAGTATCAAACGCTTTTCTTAAGTCTAAAAATATAGCTAGACTTTTTTTATTTTGATCAACAGATGTGTATAAATTTTTTGTCAGATCGAATATTGCATCTTCAGTGCTTAATTTACTTCTGAAGCCATATTGATTTTCGGACAGAATATTGTTTTGTTCTAGGTATTTCATAACTCTATTTTTGATACATTTTTCAAATATTTTTGAAAGGTTTGAAACTAAGGAGATAGGTCTGTAATTGTCTAATATGTGCGTGTCACCCGATTTGTGAACTGGTAATATAGTGGAGATTTTAAATTGTTCTGGGAAATACCCTTCTTTTAGGGATATATTATAAATATGTTGCAAAGGAGTTAAAATATATTGTTTTATTTTTTTTAGTGTATTACCTGATAAATTATCAATTCCTGAAGAATTTGTTGGTTTTAGGCTGTCAATGTGTTTTTCAATTTCATTAGTTGTGATAGGTGTAAAATAATCTAATGAGTTAATTGAATTGTTTGTTGGTACCAAAAGCAGAGATGAGTCAACGGGCGCTGTATTAGCAATCTTACTGGATGATTCAAGTACTTGGTCTACGACATTTGTGAAGAAGTTGTTAAAGTTATTTGCAATGTCAGATTTGTCAGTTATAATATTGTTATTTATTTTAATCTCCTTAACCTCAGTTGATGCTATTCTTTTTTTATTCGTTATTTCGTTAATAATATTCCACGTTTTTTTGGTATCATTATTTGCATTATCAATTTGTTCACCATAGTATTTTTTTTTACAACTTCTTATTAACCTATTTAGTAAATTTCTATACAGTAAATATTTTGTTTTCATGAAGGACATTGTTCTGACATTGTTTTTTTGACAGGCTCTTTGATAATTTAGCATCTCTCTATATAGTTTATCTCTTTGTTTAATGGAGACTATTATTCCTACAGTTATCCAAGGTTTAATTTTTTTATATTTTCTCTTAGATATAACAATTTTATTTGTACTTTTTGAAATATATTCTTGGAGAGTTTTATAAAACGATTCTAATGCTGAATATGGGTTTGAAATTGATAGAATTTGATCCCAATTTTCCAAAAAAAGTAGATTATTTAATGTGAGGTAATTAATATTATTTTTTTCAACTGTTTCAGAATTTTCTTTTGAATTTGCAGTTAAGATGTTGTGTCCGTAAAATGTTATAAAATGTAATTATATCCATAAAGAATTCGTTGAAAGATCTAAGCTTGAAAGAGGAGGCAAAATAAGAATTGGATCTGCTTTGTTCGGAATCTCCCTTACCTCGAATCATTTTATTTCCATGAATGTTAGCAAATAGTAGCAGAAGTCGGGGACGCCCGAGAAATATATATCAGATACTTGATTCGGGCCATGTCAATAGTCAGAATAATAGAAGAGTATAATTCTATTTATAAGACTCATGTGTGAATGTGAATGAGGCAAGGAGTGTATAATAAGATCGAGTTATTTGGCGATCTGTCCTCTCTGCCTAGTTAGGTAAGTCAACATATCTCTCACGGAATCTAGGTGAAAAAATAAATAAAATTTGAAGTAAAAAATAAAGTAATAACGTCACAATAAAAAAAACATTTAATTCATGTAAATCATGTAAAATACTAGTTTACCAACTTTATTGCGCTACTTGGTAACACATTATTGATATTCTGTGTTATGTATTTTCCATGAAAGCAATAAGATTGTAGTTCAGAAATGAAGTCCCTATAACATATTATAGGATAAAATTTTTTAATTTTTATGAATCAAAATATATCAGCTAACACATATTTGTCGCCTACTTTTTTCCGTAAAAGCCTAAGGCTCAGTTGTTTCGCAGAAATTCAAATGTAACACTGTCATCGAATGGCCATTCAGCGCCATTTTGTTTTTTAACATTTGGTTCTGATTCTAGATGTGTTTCACATTTCTATCCAATTCTAATAAGCTGACAAGCTTAACAACATATGGTATTCTTTAGCACCTGTCATTATTAATATACCTATTATATATTATATAATTAATGTTATGATAACTAAGCTATTAACTACAAATTGTGAAATGTAATTGGTTATATATGTAAACTATTTTTCACAATAAAACAAAAAAAAAAATAAAAAAAAATAAATAAAAAATAAAAAAATTACAATAAAAATAAAAATAAAAATAAAATAAAACATGATATTTACCCTGATCGAAATTTGCTGTAAAGCAGAAACGGACTTTGAATCGGCATTTATCGGGAACCTTTCAACTGTCAAAAAAATTGATGATTAAATTTACCCTATTTTCCTAATCAAATACAGAGTCCCATTAAAATGCATCTGCATTGCATTTCACTTTGCATTTTAATCAAGATTGCTCTGATTATTTCGATCGAAATGCAAATTCAACAAATTAAGTAACATCTTTCTTCCCAGAATATTAATTTGAAGTTTAACATTATGCACTACATACTCTAGCATTTGAATAAGGTCAATTTAAGAAATATTAATGATCACTGAGGAAGATAATATAAACAACTCTCAATGTAAAAATGGAACCGGCATGTAATTGATGATGAAATTAATTCACTCGAGCACAATCGCATCATTGAGATATATTGAATTCAAATTTTGATTTTGCTGACGTGTAGTGGGAGATAATGGAGGTTACCGGATTTAAAACACATATGTTTGGTGGTGACCGATTTTGAAAAATACCTGCATGATATAAATGAATGATACAGGCTAGTTTTTTGTATGAATCGATAATATATGGAACGATGGTTGAACCCCTTTGATAAAGCATGGTATATGTGCGCTAACTGCGACATCTTAATTTATTATAAGTTTAATTATATTGTAAGTGAAAATATTTTAGAATCTTAGCTAAAAAGCTCTTAAAATTTATAAATAATAAATATTGATATAGTTTTGGGGGGTCAAAGACCAATTGATCTAGGGGGCAGGCCACCACTGGTTGAATCCATGTGATAAAGCTAGGAATTACTAATCTAGCGGCGTCATATAATTTTTTTAATTAATTTAATTATAGTGTCATTGAAAATATCTTAGGATCTCCAAAACTATAAATCATACGTTATTTTTTTCATTCATCAAAACACAACTTACTCAGAGAACTCAGATATGAGAGAACTTTGGCTGTCGAAGGATTTCCGTTTTAGGACAGTCAAATTGTAAATCCTAATTCATAGCACGTTTCACCCGAAAACATTTAAAAATAATGTCGCCTATTTTAGCGTTCTGACCCAAATGTGTCGACTGTATTACAAAATAGAGTGTGCTGAAATAGACCTTGTCGTCGATAATTTATACGGATTCCGAAAAAGTGTTCTGTAATGTAATTTAATCTTTTGACTTTTATGCAATTTTTTTTTTTTAAATTTCTTTTGTTGTTGTTTTTGAATCTTTATGTTGATGCATGCCGAATAATGTATCCTAGGCATGACAAGATTTTTGAAATTGTATGTACTTTTTTGTATTGCGTTTTAATAACTGAATTATTCTCACATAAGTGAGATCATCTGTAAAAACCCAGTATAAATAAATACACCTAAGTAAGTAGTGCAAATAAGGGATAAAATATATGGAAATAATCAAGAGAATTCTTTGGTAGGGTGTTATGACAACCCCAGTGTTATAGTTCTGAACCCACTTGCGTTGGTTGATAAAATAACCCCAGCAGAAGTTTCGAGAGAATCGAAATAATAATTCATGAGCTCCAGAAACCACGGTGCTCCGCCCACGGCCTCTGGCCTCGGGGGCGGTCAGATTTCTGGAAAGTGCGGGTAGCTCTTACATTATTTTGAATCCTCATAATAGGTGTGCTGCCATAGAATTAAAAATTCATGGACGTGTCTAATCTTAGGCATAATTATTTTTTACTTAAGCCTAGCAAGCCTAGGTAAGATACTTTTATGTTGACACATTATATTAAAAAAAATAAGATTTAAATTATGTTTTTGTTTATAAGACAAAGGTTTTATACATAGCTCAAATGATACCAAATTATTATAAGCAATTCACCTGAAACACCAATACAAATTGAAAAAATCTCCAAGGAAAGAATAAATGCCGCCGACGGGAATTGAACTCTCAGCCTTCTACTTGGCTTAATGGTTAGAGAAGCTAACATGGAATCAAAAGGCTGCGAGATAATCTAGCAGGTTTTGGTTCAATTCCGGTCTGAGGCATTTTTTCAATTTTTATGGGTTTTTTAGGTGAATAATTATTGCTTATAATAATTTTAATTTATTGTTAAAATAAAATAAACATATAATAAATTTAGTTATTTTTCGTTTTTTAGGTAATTCAATGATAATAAATTTGGTACTTCTAATGTGTTTCATTAGTTATAAAACCAGTTATAATGTGGGTTGCAATAATCAATACGTTTTTTAAAGTGCCCAAAAGCATAAATAAAATAATTATTGCAGTGCGTTTACATTTAATTAAAATTTTTAGAAATTTGTGAATTTGTTGGTCGGCCCTGTTATGGACTATATATTTGTTTTTTTTTACTGTTTTTTTTTATGTATTTGAATGACAAAACAACTGTTACATTTATAATATAATAACAATAGTAAATTCGAAATGCTTACAAAAAATATATATATTATCTGAGTTTTACGAATTAAACACATCAACGTTTTGTAATCTTTGTTTCCTCACTTCTTTAAGGTAGGTTCAAGATCGAGGTAATAATAATCACAGTTTCCTTAGATTGTTGGATACTAGCTGACATGTACCCGGCGTTGCTCGGGGAATTACAAATGGTTTGGGGTAAAGTTTTGAATTCTAGAGTACCCGACAACCAGGTACATTTTTAGGGTGGAAATAATATTATTGTATTGTAATAAATATTTGTTACGTTTTATCGTGTCGTGTATTCCTCGGGCGTCCGCAACTTCTTCAACAATTCACTTCCAAGTCATACATTCTCCTTACATAGTTCAACAATTAAGTCTCATTTTACCACTAATAATTTGTTTCGTGTCTTCCTCGGGCATTCCGCACTTTTCTACCATTCACTTTATGTATTATCGTGAAATCCACATCTGTAAAAAACTACATATTTTCGACTTTTTTCTATATAGAGATATTGAATGAAGTCTTTTTCGAACTTCCCTGACTTCTTTGACCATTCAAACCACTCTCTAAACACCCCAGGAACTAATAAGAACAAACATTGAAATTTTCAACGAAATCAGATTAATGGTATACGGAACGGGAACGTGTATGGGACAAACAATGAAACAATAATTTATAAATAGAAGATAAATAATTTTATTTGTTATTATTTATTTGGAAGTATTTAAAAATAAATATCGGCGGAAAGTTATTAAATGTATACATCTACACGTCTGGAAGTATTGAGTTCTGTGGCAATGGTATCTCTTACACAAAGGAGGAAATTGATAACGGAGTAAGTTGAACTCTACTGTAGTGGATTACTCCACTTTACACACTCTTACAATGAGGGTACTTTTCCTTCAAATCTCTACTGAGTTTGTATCTGACACTGGTGCTTATGCGGTATACGATATGTCCGAGACCTTTTTTCTTTTTCCTGACATTGACAACCAACCTTACGACTATTTATACAACAAATTGCAAAGAGTTTGAGTGAAGTTATGTTTACCAGACATAATTTATCGTAAACATTACGAATAACAGAATGGTTACCGTGAAAAATGATGCATATAAAAATAAACTTTAATGTTTTACTGCGGTATTAAACACGGAGTCATAAATCTCGTAAAAGTTATGAATTTCATATAACCTTACTTACCAAGCTTACCTAATATAGTAAGTACTTATCAATTCCCTACTTCTGTACTCTACTATTAGAACGCGATAAGCGGTGCTGGTGGACCGGATTCGGTAGTTTTAGTACGATCGTAGGGAGAGGAAGAGGTCAGTTGGAGGTAAAAAAGCCGAACCTATTTTTGCGATTCATGCCTCATTTAAATACATCAATGTTTACGACATTATTTATAATTTTGACGGTTTCATGATGAAATTCCATTTAAACATGACTCTTTTAATTCAAAAAGGCTTAAATTTACTATATCTTCACACATTCTAATTTTTTACCAACTTAATGACTGTCTTCAATTTTTAAGTGTTAGAATAATACAATATAATACTCTACCAAATCAAACACAAAACATAATAAGAATGAATGTATTTAAAACTAAAACGTGGCTGAGGGAAAAAGGTGATCATTGAAAACATCATGAAGACAATGTAAGGACAAATACAAAAATATTAACATATTAATTGCCTCAGAACGGACAACCGTGAAAATTGTAACATTATTTTTATATTATTCATTATATTTTCATCATGTACAAACTTTACGATAGAAAGTAATTAAAAAATGGCAATAAAAATCCGTATCCATACTGTCCATGATCTATTCAATTTGACTGACTGTTCTACTGTGACCATAACAGCACGTCAGCAAGAACACTACGGGTCCGGCAGAGAATTGGCGTAACCCAGAGCACATTTTGAATTGGCATTTAATTTGGTACAAATCTAAAATTATTTTACAGTCCCATCTGAGATTTGTCCCCATTCCCATCCGTTCTATCTTCCCCCGCCACTCCTGCCATGTCCCCCCCCCCTTTAACACTTAATATTATATTATTTTCACCCGTTATATTGTAATGTTATTTTTGTGCATATTAGTAGCTGCCGCTATAAACTAGTTAGACTTGCAGAAGAAAATGATATCATTTCATTATAAAATGTAAAGAAGTCGAAAAAATAATTTAATTCATAAGTGTTCACATAGACACACATATGTAAAAAAATATCACCAAAAGCAGTTCTAGTAACTATAATTTTTAAAGAACGAGAATAGAAAAAAACAACAAGTAAGTAGTAAAGTTTTCGAAGAAAGGGTTATCATGTTTATTAATTTATAAAAATAGAAAAATGGCGATGGTGGTTTCCCACCTGACCGTAATCGAGAGTGTGTTAATATTTAAAATTAAGAAGTACACACTTAATACCCGTATTTTAATTTGTCTCTCTTGGTTTTAAAACAACCACCTTTCGGACTTAAGTCTCCGAAGGCTGTTGAAACTAATCCCCCACCGAAGAAAATAAATTAAAAATAATTTACGGTGCTGCTGTCATGTCTACTTTACGTGGTGTCTCCTAGGGAGGTTTTTAAAAACATCACTGAAACAGGACTTTTCCTGCTTGTAACTTTAATACAAATTATTGAATTTTTCAAAGGTATTTTAAATGTTGTCTCTTTAAATCAGATTATTCGTAAAAGACTTGCAACCTCGCAACATTAAACCTTGTTTCAGTGCCGCCTCAATGAAAGGCTGACAGCCAAGATGGCGGCATCTTTATTTTATTCTATTGTCAACTGAAGTTACAGGAGATTTTGTACTTAAACAGAGGAGCTCAAGCAAAATAATATAAATAATAATATAACTAAATATATGCGTATCTTAACGATTGCGTACGAAATACGGTACTTCAAAATAAATAATATTTTTTTATCTGTAATCGTTTATAGAAGTTTGTAATAGTTTAGATAACGATAAACTGGGGTTAGAGATAAGTAAGGTTTGGTTAGGTTCGGTGGTGGTTCAAAATGATTCCGGGTAATACGTTAGCAGACTAGACGATCTATTTTTATCGGCGCTATTAGTAAGCTCAGTTTTCATACAAGTCGCATTGTTTATAGCCTTGAAATTGAGCCCTGAAATATCGATAATGATTTGTCAGATTCGCCGACAAAGCGCTGCTAAACAGGTTGTAAAGAATTTATGACATTCTGAGAACGGCTTTTAAGGGAGGAAGTGCGATAAACCTTTGGTGCGTGAAAATGGGGAAAATAATCATCTTGTGATATAATGGAGCAATTTGCTTCATATAAAAGCCATGAATCACGTTTATAGACCATAATCAGAATATCACAAGATGAAAAATGTGTAGACAGACGAGAAAACTTTGAAAGTACAGGTTTTTTTTACGTATATATTATTCTTCCTTACGTTAGATCTCACAAAAAAACATAAATTGCTTTTATAATATTAACTTACCTTCATCCTAACACAGAAAAAATGACAAGATAGCACACATAATCAAAAAAAAATGTGTAGTGGAAGAAATAAGCATTACGAATGAAAGGGTAGAATGTATAGTTCTTGTTATATGGTAAGTAAAGCAGCAACGAATTCGTAAGATGAGGTTTCATTGCTGATTACTCTACGCATTTAACTGTGTGTTGGGAGGAAGTGAAAATATTTAATACAAAACGGGATATTTCAGGTCTAGGTGTTTTCTACTATGTTGATTGTTGAATTTTATGTAAAATACGAAGACGGAACAGAAATGAATATATTTAAAACTAAAACGTGGCTGAAGGAAAAGAGTGATCATTAACTTGACTGTTTTGTCATTGTTTGCTCATTACTGAATATTTTATATTTACTCAGTTTGTTTTCCTTTTGTCGGTTTCATGCTTTTTGCAGACGTATTTCCGCATAGCTTGTTTGCAAGCTATCAGAGAAACATTGGTTAAAATGGCAGCCTTCAGCGTTCTTAATTTCTCCTGGGCTTTCCTAATTTCATATCCACAAAAAATTAACTACACTCCACAAAAGGTCTACACGGAGAATTGGTCTGTACAGAGAATTGATCTACACAACGCAGTGTAAAAACATGTTTATCTACAGAGAGTTTTTAATTACGCCGACCTAAATAGGTTTTGGTTTTTTTATATTCATTACTAAGTTTGAATAAATAAATTAAACATATAAGGGAATATATTATATTCCCTTAAGCCTTCGCATTCTAGACAAATAAATAAACAGTAATATTAGAATTGCATGCATAGTAAGTAATAAACTGGTAATAGTTCTGTGAACAGTTGTAGACCTCCGTCCAAAAAAAATGTTTCTAATTTTCTCTAATTTAAAAAATCTAAATTTTCTCTGTAATCTTAAGAGTTGTAAGTAGGTACTTAAATACCTGCCTACTTAATTAAATTATAATATACTTGCTGTACTCCGTTCCTGAAGCTTGGTCTGTCTATGCAGATAGAGAAAAAATTGCGCGTGTTGTCCTTACGGCCAACAGATGGCGCTGTTTTTTAAAATAAACATTTTTTACCTCTTACAGGTTACCTTTATATTATAGGTATATAAAAACACAGGCGTATTCGATTGCAACGTTGTGTCAAAGTTTCCGTAGCAATCGGTGAAGAACTTTCGGAGATTTAAAGTTTTGAACAAACGAACATTTACGTTTTTATTTATGTAGATTATTTTATGTAACGTTTTTTTTTTTTTAATTTCAAATTAGGAATTACACAATGTATCCAAAGAAACGTCACTTTCTCAATGATAATTATTTTTTTAAACTTTCTCCAGGTAGGTACCGTAATGATATTGTTTATCCCAATTTCACAGATAGTAGAAGGATCGCTACGCTCAGTAGATTCCATAATAGATGTTGTACCACATAAACAAATAAAAATGTTTTATCAACTTCGGATCCGAAGACGTTACTTTTAGTTCTTCGCCCCAGATACGTCTACCTTTCTTATTAAATGTCACCAGGGAACTACAACCTTAAAAGATAAATATGCAACAGAACAAGAACAGAACCTAGGATACAGTGGCGTACTGTGAAGGTTTAAAAAAATCATTAAAAATTATCGAAATGCCGAATGTTGTTATTATCTTTTTTAATTTTATTATATTTTTTTTTATTTTGAAAATAATTTCATTAATTATTTTGTACTTTTGAGATCTGATAGTTAAAGAACATACACATACCTCAATTAAAGATGCTAAAGTCTTACTGGTTCCAAACAGTTTGTGAGAAGTTTGGAGTAATGTGCGGTATTCACCTGAAAAAGGTCAATGAACGCCATTGAGAGTTATATGCCTAAATAATATTAAACCAAAGAAAAACATTTAACATATTTATTCGAAACGCCTTTTTTTCAAATCCCGTGACGAAGGCCGATCTAACCTCTAATAAAACAAATCCGAGGTCATGGAATTGAATTTTTTCATCGCATTATGATAAGTAGGTTATTTGTTTGGCTTATAGTTTTGCCCCCGTGGGTGTAATGGTACTACCATACTTTTACTGTCACAACTTGAATAATTGAATAATATCAACGAAGGAGAAACAGCTGGCGCCTTTTATGCGGTAAACCATAGATGCACAATATACTGGAGAAATGAGGAGAGAAAATCGACAGAGAGGGAAAATGGGATTGCTTGAGATGGGTGAAGGGTCGTATCGATATATGATTGACGAAAACATGTACCTCTTTGTCTGGAATCACATTCTTATGGTAAAAAACGGATGGGAAGTAGATGAAGAAAGGAGTTTTTGGTTGTGGAATATTTTTTGTGACGTGTCATTCGGCTAGACTCGTGTCTCGTAGGCTCTTTCCGAGTGCGAGATATATGTTTCTTATTTAACTTAAAATGACAAAGGATCTCTTCTAAATGATAATGAATTTTTAATTTGTAATGTACTTTTTCGTATATTTATTTACAATTTATAAAAATAAAATAATTGTTTTATTATCATTAATATTTATTTTTATTTGTTAACAGAAAATAACAAATAATACATATCGATAGAAGTAAGTAAGAACATAAGTAAGTGTACAACAGACAGAGGGTCAACATTAAGAAAATTGCAAAGGTAATAACAAAATATATATACCAAACGTCCAATGACAGTGTACAAAAGTATGTTATTTGAAATGATCTGCATAAGGGTAAGTATATAGTGTTTGTTCCAAGCTATTAATTAATAACTCCCTAATTGAGAATAAGTCTTGTTTAGGGAGGAATATCCTTGTTTACTTTCATTTTCACTAATTTCGATATTTCACAGCTGCTAGGCGTCCGGTGACGGTTATTTAATTGAGTTTTTTTAGTTTATTTAGAGTATCCTAAAAAATAAACAATTTCAGGAATGTTTTTGTCACTCTTCGACACACTTATCCCTAGATTCCTACCCAACCCTCATACGTTTTAACATCCACAGAGCAGCCCAAAAGATGACCTAGGCCCTGAGGTAAATTGTTTTACATTAACCCCTGTGCTACATAATTTAATTGTGTGCTTTACATTATATACGTCACTTCTGGTGTAGTGACGGGAATGAAAAATAAAAATATTTCTGACAGATCTGATTGCGTGGTGTTATATTTAAATATATGAAGGAGAATAATTTGAATTTGAAGGAGAAAAAGAGTACGTTTTAGAAATATGGTTAAGAAGACGATAATATACATTTATAATTGAAATAAATTAAAATGCACGATAGTAATTTTAGCAATGCATAAAGAATTAAACGTTCTATTTCACAAGATCTTCCATTTCTTTGAGATCTTTTCTCACTAGTTGAAGGAAAACATATGAGTTATTACTATGGTCTGTACAGCCATTATGTTGTATGCGTGAGGTACTAATATGATGTCTTTGAACAAAGATTCACCAAAAGTCTCCCCTGTGTTTATTATCTTGTAATTATACTATTAGTAAAACGTATTGATGATTTTGATGCACGGATTATTTTTTTGATTACCCTGAGGTGTCTGATATTGATGCATAAATACTGAAAAAGTGGCGTATTGGATGCCTGAAGGACGTATTTAATTTGATTTGCAGGACTACTCTGTTATATTTTTATCGGATTACCTAGCAATTAGACTGTCAGGAAAACACATGACAAGCAATCGGAAATCAACACAAAAAAAATCAGGGCCGTTCAAGTAATGTACGGCCCTAATGACTTAATCCAATTTTTGAATTGTGTCCTGTTATTTCAAAATCCGGAATTATATTCGATTATTTCTATAGTGAAAATTAATCAAATTAATTAGTGTTTCAGGCAGTAACTGGAAGAAATTCACCCGATTTGACGTTGAATCGATCTCTCCTATTTTGCTATCAATTGAATTAATAACCCAATTTCGCCTTATGCTGGTGGCGATAAGTGTGTGTTGATGCATGCGCATCTTGCGTGGGCCAATCTGTTTATGCCAATACCACTGAAGATCCATGTAATATGAATGCGGACTATTACATATTGTTTTGAATTTGCTCTCGAATTCTGTAGAGATTTCAGGCATTCTGTATATTTATCTGTATTATTTGGCGCTTATTGAAAATTCTTGGACCCAAATTTGATAATAATGGTATCTATTTGACGAAAAACATAATGATAATGTTATACGTTTCCGAACCTTTTCATACAAAAAATGTCGTTTTTCGTAAACGCGTACTTAAATAACCCGCCAGGGCAGTTTGGAAGGGGTTTGGTATTGAAATTTGTTTTTTAAATAGTTTTGTTTCTATTGCAAACAAATAAATTCAGCGCAAATTCAACCGCAGGTCTATTCAAAACAAACTTTAAAATATTCATTTGTAAACAAGTAGGATGACGAAAATCTAATGATATTTATTCGAAAATATTAGTAACTAAATGGTATCGTTTGAGGTAGCAGTATGCGCGAAATAGTTTATAAATTATTGTTCAACAATTTTTCACATTTTCATTTTAATTATTTAAAATAAAAATGCTTAATGCTTAGCTTTGGTGGTTATTTGCAAATTACATATTTTAACGTTATTTGTATTTTCTTCGGTTTAGCCCATTATTATTTCTCATTGTAATTTCTATAAAAAGATGTACCTACTAAATATTTTATGTTTTTTATGTTTATTTATTTATATATATACGCCTAAAAAGGCTTTTACATAGAAGTGATACATGATGCAGTACAATAAGAGAATATGTATTATACAGGAGATATTGACAGTAAATAGATGTAATCCATTTTAAAGAAGGAAAAAAATAACATAAAGTAAAAAAAAAATTACAAGAATATTACATATAAAACAAATCATTAAAACTAATTTACCAAAGCTACTCTAATTTGTAGGATTCAACAAAGTGTTGATGTAGATTATGCTTAATTCTATATATGGAGTCAATAAATAAATCAATAACACCCCCATACTTGTTGCCCAGATCATGCATCCTATTGGTCAGTGAATGTGTCTGATAGTTGGTCGAGTATGTATTACAGAAGAATGTTATATTTTGCCTTGTATTCCTAGTCGGCACATGTAGTTTAATAGTGGCAAGGATGGCAGGACTATCAATTAAGTTGTTAATGACTCTGTGTAACACAACCAGGTCTGAAATAATTCTCCTGTCAGACAGTGTTATTAGATGCAATTGATTCATCAAACTGACATAATTAATGTAATCAATAGGAATTCCGAGCTTAAAATTTACGTACTTAAGAAATTTGTGCTGAACTCTTTCTATATTATTGGAGTGAACTTATATAAAGGGGACCAAATAGGTGAATTATACTCCAATTGACTTCTGACTAATGAAGTATAGAGGGTTCTCATACAATCTATGGACTTAAAATCGGTTAAAGTTCTGCAAAGGAAGCCAAGCATCTTTAAAGCCTTATTAGTCATATGTGTTCAATGAATGACAAGTTTTCAATGAATATTACACCCAAGTCACGAATATGTGATACTGGTATTAATTTAATATTATTTAATGTATATTCATGTAATATATTATAACGAGTTTTGGAAAATCGTATTACTTGACATTTCTGAATGTTCAAAAATAAAGCATTTTGTTCACACCATTGATGAAGTTGTTCTAAATTACTCTGTAAAATTTGACAATCGGATACATTTTGTATTCTTTTATATATTTTTAAGTCGTCAGCAAATAGCAGAACTTCTACATCATTAAATTGGTCAACAATGTCATTGATGAATAATAAGAAAAATATTGGGCCGAGGTGGGACCCTTGAGGAACCCCACTTGTGGCCTCGAATATATAAGATTGTACAGAATTAATCTTAACACTAAGCACCCTATGGCTAAGATAACTAACAATCCAACTCAATAATTTACCTTTGATGCCCAACGATCGAAGTTTATAAATAAGTATGTGATGTCGAACCTTATCAAAAGCTTTACTAAAGTCAGTGTATATACTGTCCACTTGTTGTTTGAGACCCAGAGATTCAGATATGTAATTTTCATAAATCATTAAATTACTTAAGGTAGAGCGACCTGTGATGAAGCCATGTTGGTTAGGAACAATAATGTTGTTGATAGGTTTTACAATGATATCTAGGACTAATTTCTCAAAAACTTTCGGTAAAGCAGACATTATACAAATTGGTCTATAGTTTGATATATCGCTTTTATCTCCTTTTTTATGGATAGGGGTTAAATAACTCTTTTTCCACTGAGTTGGAAAAGAACCAGAACTTAAAGAATTGTTAAAGAGTTTATAAAGAGGATATATCAGACTACTAACACAGGTTTTGAAAAATATTGGAGGAATACCATCCGGTCCAGCAGATTTATTGCTATCTAATTCTTTTATGACTTTTTCTATAGATTCTTTTTTGATGAAACATTGGCTTAGATTTAATACCTCTTCCACTGAAATATCGGGAATCGTATTGACACGAATATCTGAGTCGTAAACACTTTTAAATGAATCAGCAAATAGATTAACTATACCTTCGATACTGTCGGCACATTTTTCTTTTAAGTACATGTTATTGGGAAATCCACAATCATTTTTTTGTTGACTTTTAGAAAAACTCCATAATTTTTTAACATTTTGGTGTACCTCTTTTTCAATTAGGCTTATATAATCACTATAGCATTTTATTGATAATTCTTTACACTGCTTACGTAATTTAGTAAAAGTTATGTAATCATTAGGATTTCTGGTATGTTTATATATTCTATGGATATGTTTTTTATAATTAATATGTTTTTTTAATTCCCTCGTAAACCATTTGGGATAGTTAGATGGTGTGAAGTTGGCCCTAGGAACAAAGCGCTCTATCGAGGTATTTAAAATTGAGTAAAATTGTTCTAATTGATTATTTAAATTATTTTCGTTGTCTAAAAATGACCAATCTACCGAGGTAAGGTACTCATTAATATTATGGTATTCGGCTTTGGAGAAATTATACGATGTGGTAGTTAGGTTTGGAGATCTTCCAGACATATTTGTTATGATAATATCTAATGGTGGATGGTGTTTATCTAGAGGCAATAATAATTCGTCAGATTTCTCAACCACTATTTTTGAATCACTTGAAAACACTAAATCTAACATTCGATTATTAGAATTAGACACATTGTTTGATTGAGTTAGTCCTAGGAATATGGACATATCACGAATTTCACTGGATTTAGCGCACTGTAATTCAACTTCGTTTGTGGCAGCTCCGATGTCATCTTGGCTGGTCCAGTTCGGCAGATTATAATCACCAGAAATTATGAATTTTGCTTTCGGATATTTGAATTTCAGCATTTCTATGTCCTCATTGTGGTTTTTATATATTTGCAAATCCGATGCAGGTGGGATGTAGACACAACCTATAATAAGGTATGTTGAGCATTACAAAAGTGTGTTCAACATTTGTGTGCTTGACCGGTAGTCTACAGGATGAGATATTTTTAGACACACATAACATCACGCCTCCTCCGTTAGACTTTTTGCTTGAATTAGGACTTCGATCAAGGCGATAGATAGTATATTGATTTAGGCCTAATTCTGACGAAGCGATATCTGCATTTAACCATGTTTCAGTTAATAATAAAATGTCATATGAGAAGGTGGGTGAATTCCTTTTAAGTTGTTGCAATTTCGTACGGATTCCTCGAACATTTTGATAATATCCATTGATTCTTAAGAGTGTGTTATGTTTGTTTATCAGTTTTTTGCGTGGCTTTTGATAATTTTAGGAATTCCATTAAAATGTTTGATTCGCAAATCAATTTCACCCTTTTCTTTTCTCTCATCCATTTCCTTCCAGAGGTCAGTCAAATGTTCTCTTTGTTGGAGGGTCCTATCCGGTTTCATTTTTATTCCATTAGGCAAAGTATTTTTATTAAAGAGAATAAGTTTTGCCAGCTTAGGGTCTTCAAATTCGACTTTAATGGGCCTGATTTTGTTTGAAATTTTACTACCAAGCCTGTAAATTTTTACTTCTTCTGGTTTGAACTCGCTATTTATTTCACTAACGATAGTTAAAACTCTTTTTTTATCTTCCAAGATATTCTCCATGCTTGAGTTGGAACTAGACTCGGGAACGTTAAGTAAAATCACGTTCTTGGTGCGGATCTTGCGTTCCTCTATCTCTGCGAGCAAGTCACAAATTGGTGTTGTTTCTTGGGGTAATACTTTCTTTTCTATGATTTTTTCAAATGTCATAACTTTCCCCTCCAGGACTCCTACATTTACTCCTAGGTCCTGCATGGTACCAGAGAGGTTAGATAGTTTGGTGAGTATTTTAGCCATTTGATCTTTAGTGATTTTTAAAGAGGGATCGGTAATGACACTATGGATGCCAGTAATCTCTTCCTAGGCTTTATTTAGAAGAGAAAGTGCTTCATTCGTATTCATTTTGAAAGCGATATTCAGCGGAATTTGGCAATATAATTATTAAGAAGAAACAGATTCACTGCACACAGAAGTTTAAATAATAGTTTTAATTGTTGGCTTGTTTGCAAACACTATTTATTTGTTAGTATATATTTTTATTTATTTGGTTTTATAGATTTTGATAAATTTTAGCTCAATACTTGTTAAAAAAACATTAATTATTGAGAGCAAAACAAAAACTCGACAACTGTCATGAACATGTTATTGTTACAATTGATGTTACGTCTTTTGCTTCGATAGAATTTTTTAAATCAAATAAAAAGATCTGCTAATTGAATTAATTTTTTTTAAAGAACACATGAGTTTGTAATATTAATATATCTTTTATCTTTCAGTTCATATCTTTTAGTTATGTTTGTTTTAGTTTTACCTTAACATGTCATTTTTCCTCGTGTTTTATTATTTGTTCTACAAGATATTATACTGTTAGTTCTTAAATAAATCATGTACAACAACCATAATACGGGCATGAGCCTATTATGATAGTTGTGAAAATCATCAAAATGATTATTTAAAAAATTATAAATTATGCGTACAACGATAATTACAAACTCCATTCTCCCTTCTCGTACACTCCGAAATAATGAATTGCTGTTTCTCAATCAGCATTCCACTAATTATGGTTTCTATTCTCCTTTGTCCAGAATGGCGAAACTTGTTAACTCACCGTCAATTCGAAGCATTGAATTTTTTGGTGTAAGCCTGAATGAATTTTGACAGTCGATAAGTAATGTGTAATTTTTAAAAGCCCTTTATATCTTCTTCATGTATTGTAATTGTCATGTAACACTTGTAATTGTCTTCCATCTGTACTTTTTTATATTATATGTATATTGTTATTGCTCATCATTTATTTTTTTTATTTATTTTTTTTTTTTTTTTAATAACATAATATAACAATTACATAATATAATTACACAATATAGTACGGTTATTAATTACATAATTAAGTATTTGATGTACCCCCATAAATAAGCAGGGCTTGTGTGTATGGGGGTGTTGTTATATTGGTTTATATGGTACGATTCAGTTCAACTGTTCGGAATACTTTTTAAGGTGGCTTTTGAATTCGTTTATATTTGCATTTATGTTTCTAATTTTTTCTGGTAATGAGTTAAAAAATTTATATATGCTCTCCTTTTACTACCGTACTGTTTCTTATTCGTGCAAAAAAATTATATTGTTAATGGACTTAAATAAATAGATAGAAACAGGTAGTCTTCGAAAGATTATAAAAAATATGTTCAGCAAACTATTTTTATTTCTTTTTACTTTAAAATAATATTTTTACCTTTGTGTTGATGAAATATTTTACCGTTTTAATATGCAACAGGTCTTCGGTAACCAACGTAGTTGAACACTCCAACGAAACATCACAAAAATGTAAACACATCGTTATTTACTGAGTGTAGCAAAGAAGAGGTTAAACTCGACCATATGGGATTTCATCTGTCTGTAAAGTTGTTTGTTATGTTACGTTTCCGGTTCAAGAAGGTGGCCGTCTCGAATACAACATTTTTATCCCGCCAGAGTTCGCTCATTCGTGGTTCCTACCACGGGCAATCAAATCGGTATAATCAATTTTATGGTACCTTCCGTCTTGAAGAAAATTTGAGAAAATAATTTTCATCAATGGACAAATTGTATAATTCTTTGTTTAAAATTATAAAAAAGTGTTTTGTTAAATGTTAATGGTTTATAAAGCAGGTATTTAAGTACCTACTTACAAATCTTATGTTTAGAGAGGAATTTTTTTGATTTATTAAGAATAAGGCGTGGTCGACTGTTAACAAAATTATCTGCTAGTTGAGACTAAAATATTCAACAAACCAATATTTTAATTTAAAAAATATATTTCCATGTTTCAGAACCAAAGTTCCTTCATAAGGATATAAAGTAAACTGAAAATTTAGGCATTATAAGAAGAGACAAATAAGCAATTTAAAATTTTGTTAGGCCGTCGTCCCACGAGTCGGTAAGGAATCGGGAAATACCCGAGTACTGCAAGGATACGATAAACCAAGAGCTCACCGATCTGTTTATTTGTATTCAAGCTTGCAAAAGGATCGGGGGTGAGCGGGAGCCATGTGACGTACTTCCAGTATACAAGCGGTTTCAATGAATGCTTGATATTTATTGCGTCTCCGCCGACATCATAAAATGCAGTTCGAATTACCATTGTTTTATCAATAACATTTGCTTTAGTTTAAAAAAGCTTTTAAAATATTCTTATGAATTTATTAATAGGCACATTAATAAAATCACACAAAATTCCACAACCTCATCGTCATTAATCTTGATAGCAGTTAAAAACCCGCTCCGCGGGTTTTTTTCTGCTAGGCCCTGCGGGCGGCACTTAGTTGGGCTTCGCCCAGTTTAAGTGATACTAACAACAGTTACATTTAATAGGTAGATATTAGGTCATTCACAGAGAGAGGGTGATTATATATTGTTAAAACACGGAACAGGAAGGCGTTTAGGCATAATAAGAATGACAGTTGTTCGGGTAAAACTTTACCTTTCCCGAATAATTGCCTAAATATAGGTAAATTAATATAGGTAAATATTCGGAATTGCTGGACACGGAAAATAGGAAATATTTTTAAATAATACCTTCTGATTTACCTTAATTACTATAAAAGGAATCGAACAGCATTTGGGAAAATTTTAATTTTAGCTTTTTAATTTTTAATTACGTAGAATGAAAATTCGCTTTCGCTGTATGGGATGACAGCCTGAATAATTTCTGTTGATAACATTTTCTTTTGTCGGTATTCCTGAAATGAGCCGATAGAGACAATTGAAAAACGTAAATTAAAAAAATATAATGTAATACAATATTCCGGCAAAATAGGGCCTACTTAGCACAAATGATTTATTTGACTATTATTTTATTTAACCTCACCTATAATAACCTAACCTAACCTATAATAATCCAGCCTAACCTATAATAATCCAACCTAACCTATGTCCTAACCTAACCTAAAATAATCCAACCTAACCTATATCCTATCCTAACCTATAATAATCTAACCTGACCTAAGCTTACCTCACCTATAATAATCCAACCTAACCTAACCTATATCCTAACCTAACCTATAATAATCCAATCTAGCCTAACCTAACCTAACCTAACCGAACCAATCCTAACCTAACCTATCCTAACCTAACCTAACCTATACAAATCCAACCTAACCTATAATAACCCAACCTAACCTAACCCATAATAACCCAAACTAACGTTACCTAACCTAACATAACCTGACTTATCATCCAACTTAATCTAACCTTACCTATAAACTAACTTGAACTATACTAATCCAACCTAATCTAACCTAACCTAGCATAACCCAACCTAACCTATCCTAACCTATAATAACCTTTTTTTAAATATTTCCTTACTTGTAAAAGAAACCAAAACACCAAAATAATATTTGCATAGAGTAAATTATGGTAAAAATTCTAGACACTCATATCAGGAATACCAAAAAAAGAAAATGTCATCAATAGAAATTATTCCGGCTGTCATCCAATACAACGAAAGCAAATTTTAATTTTACGTAATTAAAAATTAAAATGCTAAAATTCAAAAATTCCCGAATGCATTCAGATTTCTTCTATATTAATTAAGGTAAATCCGAAGGTTTTACTTAAAAATATTTCGTATTATCCTTGTCCAGCGTTTCCGAATAATACCTTAATATATATTATATAAATATTTATACCTGGCAAAATGATTGTTTTATTATACATATAAGTACATGTCAGATTAGAGATTTGTTGGCTAATTTTACAATCAACGAAGCGTTTCTATCTTCCGATTGTCTTTCATGTTATTTTATTGGTCGGCAGTGCCTATACTTTCGCGTATATCATATCGGTGTTCTGTCAAAATAATGCGAAATTATTATTTACGTAAATAATATTAAATATCAATATTTTTCAAAATCGTACATGCAAAGAGTTGTTGTTTATTGTCATTAAGTTGAATCAAATGTTTGTTTTATTTGTAAATGCGTATTAAAACGGTAGTTTCACGTAAATAATTACCGTTGTTTGAATAAATGAAGTTGTACGTATTTGTATATCGCTCTTATGCGCTCTGTCAGCCAATAGAGAAACTACCCCAGCGGCCGGTAAAGGAGGGATTGACACTTTTAAGGAACCTTGGAATGTTTGATTCTTCAAATATATAAAATGTAAATGTGGATAATTTTTACTGCGACGTAATTAATCCAATGGATTGCGAACTTTCTAAAACATATTTTCTTCGATATTATCCAAAAATTATATGAGCAGAAACGATGTTTTTGAAGAAATCTGTTGATCCTATTTTAGTATGAAATTGGGTCTTAATTTTCAAGTTAGCGGAGTTTAACCAAAACAAATTATTTGAATTCGACCAATCACAGGGCCTACATCGTCCAGACGCTGGAGTATTAATACTATCAGATGACTGACTTTACTCACAGTTGTTTATTATTGTATATATTTACTTCAGTCGTTTGTTATTGTTTAAACTTTATTATTTACTTTACTTCATTGTTATTGATTGTGTTTCTACTATCGTGATACAAAATACCCAATGATAGGCAGGAAAACACTTTCTTCGGTTTTTCTTCAAATCAGTTTTATTTTTAAATAAAATAAACACAAATGGTACTTTTCGCAGCTTAAGTTTACTGATAGGTACCAGATTAATGGTCTAATTTCCCTTACTCTGAAGTGGTATGTCGGGGAATACCAATAAGTTTTAACCCATATAGTGGTGGAATTTCATTCATTATATACCACTTCTGACTGTGTGTGTGAATAGTCTGTGACTACTGTCACAGACTATTCTGAGAGCCTGACTCTCACACACTCACTCTGCGATTCTCACTCTTTGAGGCTGCCTCTCTGAGACTCACTCTGATACAGCCTCTTGATACTCGAGGTATCATCTCTTTTAAACTAAAAATACAAAGGGACGTGACTTGAACAATAGAAATATATTCCCAGTATCTTAGAAATTTACAATTTGGTAGGCGGGAATGGGTACCGCCGCCCTGGGAACCATTTATTGGATGACCAACACCTCTGCCACAGGTCACCCCAAGTGGTTCGCTACGTTTGGTGACTTAGCAGGGGTGCCCGGGTTCATGGGTTAAGGTTTGCCCGGGTCTTGGTGGCGGGTGCGTCGGCCCACCTTCTGCGTGGCGGGCCGGTTGGGAGATGCTGGTTGAGGGAGACCCTTTACAACCGGTTACCGCTGTCCGGGCCGCTCGATAGTACAGGGGCCCGACCCTCAAGCTCACGACTAAGGGTGGGCTGCCCCATCAGCGAGTGAAAAAACCCCGCCACTGCTGTTGTGCCGGTTCGTGACCGGAGGGGACCCAGCAGCAGCGTTTGGGGCGCATTGGATGCCCTCTCCAGCCGGACTCTCCCGGCCTATCGCCTAGCACCGCAGTGGGTGGGCTGGAACCAAACGCTCATCACTCCTAGACAGCCTGAACCACAGATTCCTACCCACCCCTCATACCTTTCCTTTCCAGACCTTACCTTTCACCTCCTACACCTACAAAAAAAAAAAAATTAATTAAATTCATGAACATACAAAACAACAATCTTAACATCATTACAGCGGCGAGTAGCAGGCGTCCCCGGTGCGGGCCAAAACTGTTGGTAAATTTTGCCAACATTCGCGGCCTGCACACAAATTTAAATTCCGTCCATCACCATCTTTTGTCCCAACGTCCCAACCTTCTTTTCCTATCCGAAACTCAGATAGCCGAGCCGCCAGACTCCTCCTATCTGGACTGCCCGGGCTTTACCCTCGCAAGCAAATTCCGGCTGAAAGGAGGAGTCTGCCTCTATAGTCGAGCTGACGTCAACTGTGTGCGACTATTGAGTCTGGAAAACTCCAGATTCGACGTAATGTGGGTGCGCGTCAATCTTGCCAGTACGGCAAGATTCTACGCATGTCTATACCGCTCACCGAACCATAGCGAATCAGACACTTCCGAGCTCTTCAAACATTTGAGCGATACTATTGATGATCTCTTGCCCCGCTACCCTTCGGCCGAGTTTGTTGTTCTGGGGGACTTCAACGTTCATAACGAACCATGGTTGAAGTTCTCAGGCCCAACGGACTCGGCTGGCCGACAGGCGGAATCCTTTGCCATTTGCTACGGATTAGAGCAATTGGTTCAGGAGCCTACAAGGGTTCCTGATGTCCAGACTCACCGCTCCAATCTGTTAGACCTATTCTTAACTACTGTGCCACACGGTTATAAGATTGACGTCACAGCGCCTCTGGGATCATCTGACCACTGCCTAGTGACGACATCAATCCCCGTTAGCCTCAGACCAACCAATGAGAGGCTGAGGAGAAAAGTGTGGCACTATAGGTCAGCAGATTGGTTCGGTATGCGGGCCCATTTCAATGCTTTTCCGTGGTCAGCTGTTTGTTTTCGGACTTCGGACCCTTCAAGATGTGCCCAGGAGATTGGTGAAGTCATCAAATCGGCGATGGATGGCTTCATACAATCGACTACTAAAGAAACTGGTGTGGGCTCAAAGCCGTGGTTCAGTCGACAATGCTCCGAAGCAGTTCGACGAAAAAACGCGGCTTACCGAGCCTACAACACATCTCGAACGCCCGAAAGCAGATCAGCATACAACAAATCGGCAAAGGAATGCAAGAGAATCATCAATAGATCAAAATTCGAACACGACCTGCAGATCAGCAAAAAGCTGGCTGCCTGCCCGCATGGCAGCAGAGCATTCTGGTCGCTTGCGGGCTCAATAGGTCGAAATTTTTGCAAACCCAGTTTGCCACCTCTTACCAGACCTGACGGCTCACTAGCAAACACCGCCACCGAAAAGGCAAACCTTTTAGGGAAAATGTTTGCGGAAAACTCGACCCTCGACGACGGGGGTGCTGTTCCGCCGTCGGTTCCTCACTGCGGCTTCTATATGAAAAAGCTGAGGATCCGGCATCGGGATGTACTCCACGTCATACGGGGGCTCGATGTTAACAAAGCTAGTGGACCTGATGGAATACCTGCCTTGGTATTGCGGAGGTGTGCTGCGGAAATAGTTCCAGTTTTGACAAAGCTCTTCAAAATGTCCCTGAAGTGTGGCACTGTGCCCTCTGGTTGGAAAAAAGCGGTAATTCACCCTATTCCCAAGAAAGGTGACCGCTCCAACCCGGCCAACTACCGCCCCATAGCGATCACATCAGTTCTGTCCAAAGTGATGGAACGTGTGATCAACGACAAACTGCTCACATACCTCGAGAAGAACAAAATTATCAACGACCGTCAATACGGATTCCGGCGGAACCGCTCGTGCGGTGATCTTCTCGCGTATGTGACGCATGTTTGGGGGCGGTGCCTGGAACGTCACGGTGAGACCCAAACGGTCGCACTAGACATATCCAAGGCCTTTGACCGGGTCTGGCACCGAGGACTTGTCAACAAATTGCATTCTTACGGACTTCCCGCATCCCTGTGTACGTGGATTGCTGACTTTTTAAGGGATAGGTCGATTCAGGCGGTTGCTGACGGTTTCACCTCTTCCTCGCACTCCATAAATGCTGGCGTCCCACAGGGATCGGTTCTGTCTCCGACTTTGTTTTTGTTGCACATCAATGACCTTTTGACATGTGCACCGATTCATTGTTACGCGGATGACAGTACAGTTCATGATAGCTTTTTGTTTGACAAGCCCCCAAAGGGCACACAAACTCCAACGGCTCGGAGGGCTTTGAAGCAGAGAATGGACGGTTATCTCGAGAGTATTTCCTCCTGGGGTAAAAATAATCTCGTCGAATTTAATGTTTCAAAGACCCAATCCTGTCTGATTACGTCTAAAAGGGATCCAAATGATAATCTAGTCTCCTTCAACGGAAGCAATCTTCCGAACAGGCCTTCCATTGATATGCTTGGTGTAACTATAAGTGACCAGCTCAGGTACGGGGGCTCCATCGAAGCCAGAGTAAAGTTGGCCTCTCAGAAGCTGGGCGTACTGTACAGGGCCCGCAGATACTTTAATAGTACACAACTGCTCACCCTGTACAAATCGCAAGTGCGCCCTACTGTCGAATTTGGCAGCCATCTCTGGTCTGGAGCCCCAAAATACCTGAAAAAAACCCTTGACTCTGTGCAGAAACGGGCGGTCCGTTTGATAGATTCCCCAATCTTAACAAACGGACTGCAATCTTTAGAGCACAGACGTCGGGTAGGTATGCTGTCCTTGTTCTATCGGTATTACAATGGAAGATGCTCTGAGGAACTAGCGTCATTGATCCCTTCGGCGCCGGTGCGTAGTCGGGATACACGCCAAACGCGCGCCCAACATTTGTACACAGTTGACACTTGTCACATGAGAACGGGTCGCTTCTACGATTCGTTCTTAAGTTCAACAGCTCGGCTGTGGAACGAACTGCCGGCCTCTGTGTTTCCTCCCTCCTACAACATGGGACTCTTCAAGACCCATGTTCACTCCTTCCTCTCCACAAAAAGACCCTCCACACAGCATCCCCAAAGATGACATAGGCCCTGAGGGAAATTATTTTCTTCAGGGCCTCCTGTGTGGAGTAAATATAAAAAAAAAAAAAAAAAAAATGCATTTGAAATTTGAAATTTCGTATTTTATTTTTGGTTTACAAGATTAGCGTTGGCTTGATCTAAAGCATCCTTGCAATTATTACACCAAAATGGGCAATAAAGTCTTTTGGAGCTGATTGCAATAAAATTTGGGAGATTATAAACTAATTAAATAATTTTCAGGGGCTTTAGACAGTATGTAATTAAGAGATGGTCAATGCAAACGAACTGACACACGAATATATATTTCAAAGTGAGAAACAATTTTTGATCCTAGAATTCGTGACATCATTGAAGGAAATTATAAAAAACCAGTCTGTTAGATGTTTATTTTATTTGGGATTTTACATTGCAGATGTGAGAAAAAAATATAATGTTGTGTTAATGTTAAAATTGGTGGGAAAATGAATCTTGCATCTAAATTATTTGCAAGGGTATTGTTGCATTCATTCTGGAATGAACAGTTTACATGTTATTATTTACTTTAGTCGTTTGTTATTGTTTAAATGTTATTATTAACTTTAGTTGTTTTTTATTGCTTACTTGTTATAAATTTTTTTAATCGTTTGTTATTGTTTACATGTTATTATTTACTTTAAACGTTTGTTATACAGGGTTTTCCAATAAGAGGTGTTATTTTGAATAGCCCGCTATTTCAGTAGATGTTACTTTTGAAGCTGTCATTTTTTGACATTTGATAAGTAAAAACTACGCCATTGATAAAAATGGAACGATACACGCTTCAACAACGCATTGAAATTATTAAAATTCACTTGAGTGAATCAAATGCAAATCATCTTGAGTGATGAGGCCCATTTCCAGCTCGGTGGCTTCGTCAACAAGCAAAATTGTCGCATCTGGAGCTCAGAAAACCCAAGAGTTATTGTTCATAAGCCTCTTTATCTTCAACGTGTGACTGTTTGGTGCGGTTTATGGTCCGGTGGAGTCATTGGACCTTAATTTTTTCGAAAATGAGGCTGGAGCAACAGTTACGGTGAATGGATTGCGCTATTGAGATTTTTTATGGCTGGAATTAGATGGTTTTGATTTCTACAACGTTTAATTTCAACAAAACGGTGCTACGTGCTACACAAGCAACGAAACCATTGATCTTTTACGATTGAATATCAAAATAACACCTCTTATTGGAAAACCCTGTAGTATACATGTTTAGTCTTAGTCGTCTGTCAAATAACTATTTATGTCAATATACTAGCTGTACCCCGCCGCACTTTGCTGTAGCTCAGTCTATCTGTGCAGATAGAGAAAAAATGTCCAACAGGTGGCGCTGTTTAAAAAAACATGTTTTTACTTGTCACTAGTTCACATATTTATAATATAAGTATCTAAAAAGACACGCGTATTCGAATGCAACCTTGCGTCAAGATTTCGAAGCAATCAGTGAAGAACTTTCGTAAATTATAGATTTTGAAGAAACGAACATTGGAATTTTTATTTATATAGATTAAGGACGGGTTGTTTCAGAGAATTTGAACAATTCTTCAAATTTCAACGTTCATTTTCGGGTTCTGTGAAAGTCCTAATCAAGTGATTACATCATTATAGGCTAGCTGCTTGAAGGAACTGAAATAATAATTGAACTTGAAAAATCTTTCACAGAACTTGAAAATTAACTTTGAAATTTGAAGAATTGTTCAAATTCTCTGTAACAACCGGTCCTAAATGTCCTATTACAATTTTAGTACCCATGAGTCAATTCGATAAAGTCAAGTCATGAGTCAGACGATGACATTCGGTAAATGCGAAAACAGAAATTCGTAATTCGTTTACTGGGCTAACAGACATTTGAATATTAATAGACGAGAAGTTAAGGACGAGGGGTTAAAACAAGAGTTGCGGGACGCAGAGAGGAAAGCTGACTGTGATTCGTCAATAAATCAATCTTACAGTAAATAGGCATCTCGCATTATAATATCACCATTTCCTTCTTAAAAGTAAAATCTGGTTTTGAATGAATAGAAATTTTTACATGGGAGCGCAAATTACTCGCCACGTTATGAACAAATTTGCGAAGTCCAAATTCGGCAAAAAAATTCGGTTCTATTTTCAGAGTCGAATATTTCGTTTAAGTATTTACTTAAGACACTTTTATAAATGTTCATAATTTACTTCCCAGCAACCAACCAGCTTTGTGTTTCGCGTCCAGACGTATCTCGATGTGATAGTATATGTTTCTACAACTGATCCATATTATACGATGTGAATATGCTTAAAATAAAGTAAAATAATGCTTTAATATGGAATGTAATACGACAATTGGGTTTATTCTCTTTTTCACATCTATTTTTACAAGTTTTCATAGCACAAGTCACTATTTTGTCGTGTTATTTCGTAAAATGAACCGATGATGCCTCGACCATAGTTCGCACAAGAATGATGACGTCACGTTTTCTAAATTCACTTGAGGCCATACGCGAGCACAGCCGGCTCCAATGGAACCGGTAAGGGGAGTGGGGAATAATACGCTTTTAATCACTTAGGGCAGGTCTACTAATATTCATATGTCTATGACTGGGCTTCAAGCTACAAAATTATTACTTGACGTCTGCCGTGTGCAGAGACCATGCAGCATATATAAAATTTCCGCATCCTTTTAGTGCTCGGCTTGGAAGTTTGTATGTCGATTCCTTATCGACCCGTGGAATGACGGCCTTAAACAATAAACGTTTACTTGAACATGGATCGTGCTCATTAAATAATATATTTATGACGAGCTAATGCTAAACATACAATCGTTCTCTACTGACCTTTAACGTAAAAACTTGAGATCAATAAACGAGTAGGTATCGGTGCACGCGCCTTTCTTAGGGAATTTATCGAACTCAAGCAGCCTATCACGTGGATGAAGGAGTTTCTCAAAATCTACAAGATGAAGTTCTATGATACTATGTTGAAGTTCAACGGAGGTCAAACTCGTCAGCGGTAGTAGGTAGTAGAATGAATAATTTTTGGTATGTACCTATAGTGTTGCATCTGAAATTACAACTAATGTTAAAGTGGACTGTTCACTTCAGACGAAACGAAAATGGGGTTTGCAGGAATTGGGTGATAGAATGTGTAAAAAAGAACAAGGTATAGGAAGATAAATGGGAAGACCAATCACTTATCATTGTATGTATCATCTCTGTGAAGATGTAGATGACGTAATCACTTTAATATTATATAGCTCCTCGAGGTAATCTAAACGAAAGAGATGATATTATGAACACAAACAGCACCAATGACCTGCTTCCATGATTTGAGTCTAATTCCTTTTTCTTACTTAAAATGAGATCATATACACTGTAACATCGCTATTGTCAACTAAGTCACATCATTACTACAACTGAAGGTAGTAGGTAGCTAAAAGATTATCAATCTGCTAAGGAACGTTTTGATTGTATTCCTTATCAATAAAGTCGTATTATAAAAGTCAAGAGTGTTCTCCAAAATCATCCTTAAAATACTAAACAAAAAAAATACCAAAACAGCCAATTTTCTTGTTCATATTTCAATTTGTCTTCAATCAAATAGTTTTCACAGCAAGGTGATGGTTACGGAGAGGTAGGAACTGAATAAATGACATCCCGGTAGGAACCAACCATATTCTCTTTTGAAGATCAAACAAAAGGCGTATATTTAGTTCATGAGTTGATAATATATTGTTAATAAGCACACTCTATGTAACTGAAGTCTTGCCATTTTTCTACACCTCGGAAAGGCTTATGCGGTAGCTGCCAGCAATTAATTGACGTCAGCATAATTCAGACTTTTACAAACTAAAAAAAAATACGTAAAAATAATGCATTTAGTTCTAAAAACCAAACCACTTTAATTAATTTTAACCAAAAAAAAAAGTTCTACTAATTAAATCTACTGACTTTTAGCGTGCGTGGTACGCATCTGCTTGTAATACATTAACACCTCAAACTCTTTTGAATTGGATAAAACCGATATATATGTTTTGATTCCATTAATTTCTCCCATTCGCTTGTAAGGCTCGGGTAACTCTCACTCATCATCCCCTCACTGCTTCTGGTTTCCCGGCCTCCGGGGTGGAATTTGAACTTTTCCACTCGTAAATTTATTTAACACCCTTCTCAGTAACAAAAGGCCCCGGAATAGTACTGATGTACCCTTAATGGCTTACTAAATCTCGGAGAAACCTCAAAATAGTTCTTTCCATTATGTTTACATATATACACATGTAAGTGCGATAGTATGAAATGAAATCCACTCACAGACACCCAAATAGATAATACTAGATCCATACAAAAATCACCGGATATTATGTTAGTTATTTAATAACGCTCTCTTGAAAATGGAAAAAGCACAAACCCTTGGAAAAGAAAAACATTCGACCTTACTTACCGAGATTAACACTAAGAAATACAAAATAAGTACAAATTTCAAATGAATAAACTAATACAAAAATAATATCTGGAAAAAAAAATTGTTTGATTTTAAAATATTTAAAGTTTTTGAAATGCATTCTACCATGTAGATTTTACCAATATGCATACATTTTTTTAAAAAATTATTGCATTAAGTCACTCGACAATTATAAAATTTTATAACAATTCTGAATGGATACGCCATTCAGAATTGAAACGTTGCTTGAAATGGCTTTAGCCATGTTTGGTGACCAGATCGGAATAGCCAGGTACTTCCCCAACTTCCTCTTTTCTTTCTCTTTCCCCTCCCACTACCTTCAAATACCTCAACCAAATTGGTCACCAAAATGAATTAATTGTGAATAGAAATTGGCGGTGCTCTTCGAATCACTATTTTTCAGTAAGAGCTTAGGGATTTATTTAAAAAGCAGCATGCGTAATACTTCGAACGGACTTACGTAAATTGTCAGCATCCGTTTTCTTTCAAGTCTCCATACTTCACATTTATATTTGGCTTTTTCAATTTAATAAAAGAAATTAAATGAAAAAAATATTTTTTATTTTTTTAAATAATTAATCAATTTACAGAGTATAATCTTCTATATAAATGTTAAGTGTAATAATTCATAAAATTAGTTTTCACTGCTTTCGATTTTTTAATGTTGCTCTTTTATAGAACCTGGCGTTTGTGTCTAGAAGAGTGGTGAGTATCAAGATTATTTAGGACGGGTTGTTTCGGAGAATTTGAACAATTCATCAAATTTCAACGTTCATTTTCGGGTTCTGTGAAAGACTTATTCAAGTTCTTTTTTTATATCATTGTAGGCTAGTTGCTTGACAAAACTGAAATAAAAACAGAACTTGAAAAAATCTTTCACAGAAATTGAAAATGAACCTTGAAATTTGATGAATTGTACAGATTCTCCGAAACAACCCGTCCTTAGTGTTTGGAATTATGATTTAAGGAAATATGAATATTAAAATTTATAATTAATAGAGAAGACAGTTTCATCATTATGGTATTTTTACATTGAACTTCTATTTAATCGCTTTGGTAGGCTGTTGAAGTACATATTTTTTCCCTAGATATATGTAATGATGTTGAGCAAAAGTGGTTTTTGACGAGTTTCTACGACTTTCAGTTAAAAAGGTGTGATTTTGTTTTTCTTTTATTATTTGAGTCATTTTGTTATTTCGGAGAAGATCATTAAATTTTAATACTTTAAATTCTTCAAATATTAGGTGTGTTGGATAATCTCTTTATTAAATCATTTGTGTCGAAAATTTTTGAGTCATTAAACATACGGTGATTAAAGTCACTTTTTGGGGGGGCAAATTGATACAGGTACCATTTTTTTTTTAAACATACAACAAACGATGTTGCACTCCCATGAGTTATCAAACTCATTAAGGGATCGCCAATTAGTAGTTTTAAAATAGAAGAGTAAAAAAATAAAAAAAAGAGTTTTGTACAGAAAAATTAGACCCAACCCAACCCAATGTGCAGACACAATGTATGAAGAAAACATTTCACAGAAGCAACATACAGACACAACAAATGAAGAATCACTTTACAGATAGTTTCAACTTAGGATAAATAGTTTATGTAGTTTTAAGGAGTCTTCATAGGTGTCAGCAGTAGTACCATATGACATACAACATATCGGTCGAATAGTTGCAAAAATCGATCAACCGATCTCAGCCAATCTACAGGACTACATCTTCAGTAAGTGATCCTCCCGCTTAAGACTAACTTAAAATATCCTATAAAATGGACGCGAGTCCAGGTAAGTATTCATTGTAAATATGTCACAATAGTAAACGTCATCGTAATCTTAGATGAAACGAAGTATTATTATAATGTTCCTATCATTTCAAATACATTACATATTAGAAGAGAATTAACAGTATCCTACGGATATACACTGATATACTTTGCATTATAAATGAAAGAAAACTGTTATGTTCGTTGAAGAATTTCCAAAAATTTCAATATAACTAGAAACCAACTTATTTAATACTTATTTTCGAAGCGTCATTGATTCCATGCTGCCCGAAAAAAACATTAAAAGAGCCTAGTAATTTCCAAGCAGCAGTGAGAATTATACAGATATTCGCGATGATCAAAGTGACCCCCCGATTCAAAAGTCGCCCCATATTAGAATACCTTGGTGTCCTTGAGTTCAGGATAAGAAAAGATTCAACATTGGCGTATTTATTTGTATGCACATATCTGTATATGTTTTTTGGTACGCACGTACATTTTTTGGTTATAATGTAATAATATAATGTAGGTTTGGTGTAAAAATCTTGTCGAAAGTTCTGGATTTCCCTATCCATGAAAAATAATATGACAGAAAGAGTTGAAATCGTGTCTACAAAACGGAGGGCAACATAATGTCACGAGACTTCCATTCAATATTTGCCCGAAAAACTGTGAAATTATATTTCAAAAGTATTACTCAAAATATGTAACTATTCTATATTCTACGGGAAAATAGAGCGTTTCTTGGTTTCAACGGGCGTATTGTTTCTCTCCCATTGTTCCTTGTCCATTGTTTGCATTTGCGAGTTGTTTCATGGTTGATTATAATGGGTATTTGAGCTCCGCCTAGCGCAACAACTTTTCAATAGAAAAGCTTTATCTCTCAAGCTTTTATTATCTTCAGCTATTCAAACATTCGATACAAATACATTATTGAAACTGGAAATACGAAGTGATTACGGCAAATGAAGTTGCAATCAGACATTTAGACGTTTGTTCCAAATTCGTTAATTTAAAAGACACATGGAATTTTAGGAATACCACTGTACGGGACGTGTCGCCTGCACAAGAAAAACTGTAAAATATAAGCACCGGCACACATTTACCTTTGTCCTTTGCAATGATTCAAATAAAGCACTTGAGGTATTTCATTTGAACCGTTACAGAGTTTCATAAAAATACAGGAAATATCGACTCTTGTAATATGTTTGCATCAACGAATTCGTCTTGAGAAAGACGATTTATTCGACCTTTGTAATTTGTTTGCATCAACGAATGCGTCTTGAGAAAGACGACATATTCGACATTTGTAATTGGCATTTTTAAAAGAACGCCTTAATAAAGACGATTGGTTTTTATTGCGGGTAAACTCCTTGTATCCCTCAATGCTCAGTCGGTAACGAGTCGGCGACATCGGGGCCTTGGTCACCGGTGAGCTCGAGGAAGCCCGGGGCGGAGGCGCCGCGACGTCGGGGCGTCGCGATATCGGGGCCAGTGAGCAGGCCAGCTCAGTAGCCAACAGTAGATCCCCTCTCCAAGGTTGGCTAGCAGGCAGGTGCAGTAAGCAGTGGAAGTGGAGCGGGGGGGGAGGGGAATCGGGTTGAAATCAAACACAGCGAATTATTTTCCAGGTAGCGAAACGAGTAATGGCAGAGCCGACGGCGGTAGATGTTGCTCGGTCCAGGGCTTGTAGCGGAATGGTGCAGGGACCGGTTTTTGCGGCGTATTTATAAGATCATTAAAATTTTCATTTATAAGATTCATTAGGACCGAGTCTCCGACCCTTGTTTGTCATATCAAATTCCCGTAACAAGCTTGCTTTTTTCTTGCTATGAAGCTCACCACGTTGTAGGATTAAATCTGTTTATCTCAGAAAAAAGGGAATATTTTATAATATTAGACATTGTCTACCGCTATCGTTTTGTCAAAACCCCGTCGTCGCAATATTTTTTTATTTGGTTATAATAAGACATATTCTACAAGATAAGTGGTCAAATCTCTGTAACATTTTCAGAGTTTCGCTGAGTTCATAATTATCTTACGTGTAACATATTTTATTTCTATTCGAGCTTATTTAATTAACATGTAAGTATCTTTGTATAAAACTATTTAGTTAACATTGTTTCCTATTATTACAGAAAAGGCTTGCAAATTCTAGTATGTTTTCTAAATCTCTCATTGCCTGTTGACGGGAGAGCGGGCCTTTTCTTTCAGCTAATAAGGGTTTGCTTTGCGAGAGCAAGATGGTTACTTGCGTTAAGGCGAGACAACTGCTCTTCTAATTGTTGTGATAAAATTTACCGTTAAACGGCAGGGCAGGTTTTTAAACATGAGTTACCTATATGTAGGGCAGGTGTATCAATATTAGTTTTATGGAAGGTTTTACATAGTTTTCGACAGTGGTAAATATGACGGCATTTTGTTGTGTTTGTTATATTTGATGTACATGTTATATTGATGATGCTGATGACGTTCGATACACTCCTTCCCGTGCAGTAGTGGCTGCACCCAGCTATTTTTTCGAACGTGTCAGTCCTCGGTGGTGGTTGCTGCATCCGTATCCAGTGATTGAGTGCGTGGTCGAGACGGGGGGAGATTATCTCCTTTACACTCCACCCATCTGGCCGTGGTGGTTACTCTCGGGTCTTGCTTGTTGGTTCTTGGCTCCGGAGATATCGGTCTTACGTTTTTGAGTTGTTGCGTATCCGGGGGAGGGGGGCATTTCAGGCCGGACATGTGTTTAGAGTGCGCGCTGGAACTGTGAAGGGGCCAGAGTAGTATCCGGCTAGCTCGCTTGGACATCATGTAGTCACGGGGATTACTTTGCGGCATATCCAGGGCCGGCATTCGAAACACGGACGGTCATTGCAAACTTGTGGGTGACAGGCTAGCCATCATGTAGTCACGGTTCACTGCATATCCGGGACCGGTATTTGAGGCCGGGACGGTCGCATTAAACATGTGATTGACAGGATGGCCAACATTTAGTCACGGTTTGCAGCATATCTGCGACCGGTATTCGAGGCCGGAACGGTCGCCGCAAACTTGTGGGTGACAGGGCGGCCATTAGGTAGTCGCGGTTTGCTGCATATCCGGGACCGACATTCGAGGCCGGGATGGTTGCAGCAAACACGTAGGTGACTGGCTGGCCGCTGTCAAATCAGGCTGCGTTTCAGATGGTGTCGGCTCTCGAGATGTTACGTATCCAGGGGCCGGCATTCGAGGTCGGGCCGGTCGCTTCAAGCTCATTTACGAAGTTATTGTTGTGAAATAATGTTTTCCAACTTGTATGTTTCGGAAGTATATGTAGTGAAAGTAAACTTTTAGCGTCAGGGCAGTCAAACCTTGAACTAAAAATTGTATACAGTAAAATAATTTTTATTTATCGCTTTTCGGAAAATTTGGATAAATTGAGTTTACTTAGTAAATTTACATAATTGATTTCATTTACAGGAACACAAATTTGCAAATTAATATTTATTTTTAGATTTGTGACCAATGAGAGTTAAAATGAGGAGACCAAATGCATTAATTATATTATACTTGACTTCTAACGAGAGACGTAATAATTTTATAGTTTTTAGGTTATTAAAGTCCATTGCGATTCTGTGAATAAATCCAAGCACTTCTAATCCTTTACTGGTAATAGTTGTAATACTAGCAGTTAAAAATGTATGGGGCTTCGCCCATTGTAAGTGATCCTAACAATAGTTTTTTTTATTTATTTATTTTATTATTTTTTTTATTTATTTTTTTTTATTTATTCTTTAATATATTTGTTATACAATGGTATAGTATATTGTCCTCCACGCTAGGAGTTCACCTGTGTTGTGGAGGACTTTTTCAATTGTAAAGTTATAAAATTCTAAAACAATACAGTGGATTTGGTTACACAGAGAAACATTAAAAATTAAAATATAAAATCGATTTTTCCATTATTATAACAATAGTTTTTCCATAGTTATTCCAAAAAAAGTGAAATATAAAAAAATAAATATTAAAAGGATTGTAGCCAGTTCCATATGTGTTTTTTGTATTCTGTAAGATTAGATGTTTTATATTGTGTTGGAAGTGAATTGTAAAGTTTTATAGCCTGGAATCTGTAGTGTTTTTGTCCAAAGGATGTGTTGGTTTTTGGTATTTGTAGTTGGTGTGCATGTCTTGTTCTGGTATTGCGAGAAGTTTGTGAAGTTTTAAATGTGTTTAGGTTCTTGTAAAGGAAAGTAAGTATTTGTTTAGAATATAATTTTTGAATCTTCAACACTGGGAATTTTTTAAATATGGTTGAAGTGGGTGTTAGTATTGGTACTTTAAGTATTACTTTTATTAAGGTTTTCTGAGCTTTATACAGTGTGTCTATGTATTTTTTACTGGCATAGCCCCAGGCAATAATGCCGTATTCCATTGTAGATTGTGCTATTGCGAGGTTTATATTCTTAATATCAAATATGTTTAGTATATTTCTCACATTTTTGAAAAAGTAAATCAACTTGTATATCTTTACTTTAACCGACTCAATATGTCTGTCCCATTTTAAATAACGGTCGAAGTATATACCAAGATATTTGATATTTTCGGTTTGTGTGATTGGAGGACAATTGCATGGGGTGCTCGCTGAGTGACAGGAATGTATTTTAAGGTAGATGTTTTTGGAGGGTTGGCCTCTCGAGTTTATGCTAAAGGTTATAAATTTAGTCTTATCTATATTTAAAGTTAATAAGTTAGAGTCAAGCCATTTTTTTGTAATATTTAGGCCAACTTCAGCTTTTGTGATAAGTGTGTTCCAGTCAGTGGCCTTAAAAAGTAACACAGTGTCATCAGCAAAGCTTATAATTTCCCCGTCTATTTGGAGGTGACATAGATCGTTAATATAAATAAGGAATAGGATTGGGCCAAGTACGCTGCCTTGTGGTACTCCGTAGGATACTTGTTCCTTGTCACTACATGTGTTTTCTATTGAGGTATATTGGGTGCGATTTTCCATGTAGCTTTCAATTAATTTGAGTTCTGTTCCCCTGATTCCGAAATATTTAAGTTTATTGAACAGGATTTGGTGGTGAATTGTGTCAAACGCTTTTGCCAGGTCTAGGAATATTCCAAGGCATTTTTTACCCTGATCTATATTTGTTTTGAGGAAGTCTGTTACTGAGGCTATGGCATGTGAGGTACTCATATTTTCCCAGAATCCAAATTGATTTGGTGATAGTATATTGTTTTTGTTAAGAAAAATTAAAAGGTGGTTTTTGATATGTTTCTCGTTTTCAGTTACATTTAATAGATAGATATTAGGTAATTCACAGAGAGAGGGTGAGTATGTATTGTTAAAACACGAAACAGGTAGGAGTTAATGAATAATAACATGCTAAATTTACGCATAATAAGAATGACAGTTGTTTGAATAAATGAAATTTTACGTATTTGTGATGGATTATTTCAAATGAAACAATATTATTGACTACATGTCTACAACTGATATTAACTGTTATCGTACCTAATATAATTAGCTCATAGGAGACTTGCAGTGCTTAAATATGTGTTACAACCATCAATGTCTATAAGTTGAATCAATATCGTATAGTTTGTCACAATTAAAGATAGTTATAACAAAGTTGACTGAAATAATAGATTATTACATATTGATTAATTGTACCCGTGTTTATGAATAAAAGGAGGGTAATTGTGCAATGAGATTAGCAGTCGGTTTAATTAAAAGGTGTTAATTTTACTCCAACTGGTGGTAATTCTTTACCTACAACTGTTACTGTATCTAATAAAGTTTAAAGTTAGATTATATATACACCTTCATCAGGAGAGTAAAAATCTATATATAAAGGTAGATTATTACAATATAGCGCTCTTGAGGTGATATCTCACAAAAGCGGCGCTATGAAAATTGTCCAATAAATAAATAAATATAATGTTTACATTTTATTGTGTATACATCGAAGTCAAAAATTAAATATAGATTGCAATTGGAAAGAAGAAGTGGAAGGAGGGGGGAGGGGTAAGAGTAGGCTGGGTTTATAAGAATTAGGAATTACAATATCGTTAGACGGGAAAGACCAGATAAGTGGGAAAATATTTAAAAGAGAGTTTATAAAAAAAATCTTGTTACTTATATCTACTTTTATATTAACATGTTTCCTAATTCTAAAATTTCAAAATTATTTATTTGCGATGCTTTATATCGTGTGTGAAGTATTTTAAAACCTGAAAAAAACAAATAGCATATAACCATAAAACAATATATTCATAAAACAAATAGTATTTAATAACGGTTAGTCTAATAAATTGATAGTTGAAATACTAAATAAAAAAATTAAAATATTCTCTTCAAACGGTATTTCTAAAGATAGAAATAAACAATGGCGTAGAATTCTGTTTGTGGATAACGATATTTCTAAAGTTATAAATAAAAACAATCCTGGTACTATTAAACTGGCGTTTTACACTAATAACAATGAAGAAATATATTCTTAATAATAAAGATCAAACAAAAAAATCAGGAGTTTAAAAACTCAATTGGGATAATTGTAATTTCTTTTACAAAGGTAGAACCAATAGAAACTTCTAAGTCAGAACTAAAGAATATCTCAGGGCTCTAAATGGAAATAGTGAATCTGAGTTTGCAAATCATCTTTTGAATAATGATCACACTTTCGATAAAAATTCAGGTCTTAAAATATTTCATTCAGGACATAAAGCATCGCAATTAATAATTTTGAAATTTTAGAAATTAGAAAACATGTCAATATAAAATCAGATATAATTAATAAGCAAAAAAAATTATAAATAATAATGAAAAATGCCATTACAAAGTGATAAGCTTCCAGAAGAAATCTTCTTATTAAACCAAGTATTGTAAGCTGCATATTTAAATATTCGCGCCAGTCATTTGGTTCATTTTTATACCGCCAGAGGTGCGCTCTGTCGGCCATCTATAACCGTGCGTATCCGCCATATTGAAGGAACGCGTGATTTTTTATAAACGTCAAACATAATCACGTAACTGTGGATAATTTTCATTGTAATGTAATTAATCCAATGGATTATGAAATTTCTAAAACATATTTTCTTCGATATTATCCAAAAATTATATGAGCAGAAACGATGCTTTTTAATAAATCTGATGATCCTATGTTAATATGAAATCGGGTGTTAATTTTCAAGTTAGCGGAATTTACACGAAACAGTCAATTTGAATTTGACCAATCAGAGGGCCTACAATCTACATCGCCCAGACGATCGCGTAATAATACTATCAGATGATTCAAGAAGCTTATTTTGCAGTTAAAAATAACATAACGGTCGTTGAATTTTAGACTCTCTTAAGATTGAAAATATTAATTGAGTAGTCGAATGATGCGAAGCAATTTTTTTAAGTATATGTTTTTTCTAGCATTTTACATATTTTTTAAGTATTTTCAATAAGATTTTCCTTTTCGTATTTCATATTGGTACAATTGGGGTTGAAAAGGCGGAGATCTAAATAAAACAAGGAATATTTTGAACATATTCTGACCTTAACATAAGATTACCAGCAAATACAGAAAAACAAGAGAACTAGTGAAATATTGTTTTACGTGAGGGATTTCTCAAAGCTTCCTGCGAGACGTGCCTGCTACACGGTGTCTAGAAAATAAGGAAGAGTCGAAATAAAATATTTTTAAATTTTTGCCCTAAATGAAATACTGTTAAAAGATTAACGGTCGTGTTAAATACGTGGTGCAATTTGTATTCAATTCATAAACAACTGTGTATGTGAAAACCTTACTAAACGTAAAATAGAAACTGACTTAAAATAGCTCATGGAAAGATGTGCACGATTTTTTTTCCACACTAACCCCACAACAGCCCTGAAGAAAACAATTTCTCTTAGGGCCAATGCCATCTTTTGGGTTGCTGTGTGGAGGGTTTTTTAAGAAAAGGAAGGAGGGGAAGTTCTAGAAAGATAAATGTTATGAGGGTTGGTAGGAATCTAGGGATCAGTGTGTCTAGGAGAGATGGACGTATGCGACCCACTGCGGCACAAGGTGATAGGTGGAGAGGCACCCCTATTAAATAATCAAGTAGCGTACCACTTGGAGTGACCAAATTTACACATACATTGCTTATCCAGTAAAACGGAGCTGTTTATCTGTCGTGTAAACTTGAAATAATAATCATTTCTAATCGAATATCTGAATTTCAACAAGGTATTTAAATTTTTTTATATATTTCTTTATTTAAATATGTCGTAAAAAGAATTACAATTTTATAAACAAGATATAATAACTTTTAGATGTTTTATTAGATATTTACTATTTGCAATGTTTAAACATTGCAAATATTTTAAATTCAAACATGAAAAAAGTAGAAAAAAAACTTTAAAAATTTTTTCCAATTAAAACTTCGAAAAATTCAAAGAACACTGTTCTTTTATTTAAGTATTTCGCAGAATAATAATCACTTAATTTTTTATCTCGTTTACACTATTAAAAATGATTAAATTTTCAATTATAATTATAATTTTCAGAGAATAACCAAAAAATCTGAGATTTCGGATCAATTTTGTCATTATTATTAACTTTTTTTTTACTTTTGTATTTTTCTACACATGCATAAGGCATTTAAAATAAAAAAATATATGCTTCATAATACGACACAAAAATAGAAAATATATTGAATTATACTAATATAATAGTAAATTAGTCATCAATTAGTTATTAACATGTAAACATTTATATAATATTAAAATAAATAAAAAAATTAAATTGGTATTAGAAATATTATTGTAATCACAAATGCCAAATCAACACTCATCCGCGAGAAACTGATGTGCATGGCGCGCATACGTAAAAGTAGCGCATAATAAGTCGATAATATAGCGCATAAGTCTGAAAAATGCGATGTTGCTAGGCATTTTTTAGTAGTAATAATTTTTAATAAAGTGCACAGTCTTTGTACAATATGTAGCGAAAACACCACTGAACGCCTGTGAAGTGATTTTTGATCAGTAAGACCGTTAATATGTAACTGTAATTCAAATGCAAATTCAATTCAATATTAGAAATAAAATTCTACCAATTATATTCACTGCCAAAACCTAACCTGGTGAATTATAAACGAATGCACTAAAAGTATCTTTACATAAAAAGTATGCCGTTGTACATATGTAAAAATGAACTTACTATAGCGAATGCTATTTAATACACATTTTGTCAATGTTATATTGGATGAATACAGAAAAATAAACCGGCCGCAATAATACTAAAGAATTTGTTTAGTATTTGCTGACCTAATGCTTCTGGTGATCTGGCAGTGAAATCGAAAACTTTACAATTTCGGATGGATGGGAATTACTACCGATGATTATATACCAATTTGCTGAGTAAGGTCGTTATGATTGATATGTAGACCGACGCTGGTAACGCAATAAATCAGAATCGATTGACTCTGGTGACACCGGCGCATCTCTTTATGAATTGACACTTCTAAACGTCAGTCTGCTACGAAAAAGCTAAAAATTCGAATAAATTGACAATGTCAAATTGAAATATTTACTTTTGACACTAAAAACGGAGTTAATTAGTTCATGAGATCTTTAACCATACCTCAGAAGATTTGTTTCTCGACGGTGGAACGAAATCATTTGATCACGTCTTCGGTGAATTAATTAATTTATATAGTGCAGATTATTACATACTCGTACATGTGAAAAATGTTTTGTCTGTCCAACTAAGAGGAATTCCAGTTTTATGACATACACAATTAAGTCTATGGATAGTGTACGATTTATTTTAGTTCTAAGAGCTTATTTAGGAATCCCCATTCATTAATAAGCCAGTAAAGTTGTCTTGCACAACGGCCAATATAGTTTTGCACAACACAATAAAATAGGGTTACAAAATTATATTTCTTTTCAGAAAAAAATAAACGATTCAAATCTGATTGTATGAAAACAGAGAAGATTTTTATAGTGAAATAAAAGTTTAGTAAAATGGTTTATTAAACACAAAATTTTACGAGAAACCCCGAAACCCTTTGATCAATTATTATATTGAAGACCTGGTATTATTCAATTACTATGAAACAACTGGAAAATGATGGAATTATAACAGAACTCGAATAGAACTGTCCCATAACTTGAATTCTTACTAAAAAATTGATGAATTGTTCGAATTTGGTAATATTTTTTTAAAATAGCCTACTTATCATTTACACTTTCCATTTCCGAACGCTGTGTGTTATTAGAATCCAACAATTTATTTTTATCTTGCCGAGACATTTGTAAGAAAATTGTTGACCTAAAAACCTAAGCAAATTTATCTATGTTGATGTTATAAGATTTGTCTACATATTCTTAGATTCGTGATTCTTGATAGTGTCGTTATATAAATATAGGATTTGTAAGATAGAATATTGTCAGACGATTCTATGGATGTTGCCTTAAAATAGTCTATTGTACCCAAAAGCCAAGATGACAGCCCCTTAAAATAGCGTTTTCTTTTGCCGAATCGGCGTGGGTTGGTGTTTGATTAATGATACTCTGGGAAAAAGACTGACTTTCTTCATTCAAATAAAAGAAAATCGGTTTTAGACCAACTCGCTTCGTCTCAAATGAATCATAGTAAAAGGTTACATAATACTTATACTTTGATGGCCTATATTTCATAATTTAAAATCAAAATATGACACATGTCCGTACTACATACTTGCTATATCTTTTGATTAAATATGATATTATTCAGTTTTGTTGGGTATTTTGGCCTCAAATCCAAAATTTAAGTTTTGTATGAAAAAGGCCGCACAAATCCCTAAATATTTTTCTTTTAATTTGATTACCAACAAAAGTGGTAAAGATATTCAAAGATTCAAAGTTTTCTAAAACATTTTATAGTTTATAAAAAAATATATTTTCTTTATTTTTATTTTATTATTTATTAGCCTGAAACATCAATACAAATTGAAAAAATCTTCCAAGAAAAAATACATGCCGCCCACGGGTATTGAACCTGCAGCCTTCCGATTGCCGGTTAGTTGCTCTACCATTACGCTACTCGGCTTATGCTCAACCCGCCAAATAATTCAATATGTACCTACTAGCATTTTTCATTCAATAATTATCATGTATGAAATTTTTTCAAATGAACACTATTTGATTATATTATCATAGAAAACGATTTTTCTATGACGATGTTTTTCTAATTTAATGTTTTTTATTTTAAATTTGGCTCTATTCTGTCGGGCACCTATTAAAACAGCCTTGCCATTCATATTATAATATGTCAAGTAAAAATGCTAATGCTAATGCTTTTACATTTTTTTAGGGAACACACACGAAGTTTTAAATACTTGTATAAAGTACAGAAGAGGAAATCAAAACAGACCAATTTTTAATGTTCACCAATAGGTAAGTACTTTATGAATTTAATCTAAAATATAGAAAAGCAGAACTAAGTAACAAATATATAAAAATAAAGTTTAAAATATTAATTTATAACTTTATATGATGGCCCAAATGACCTTTAAGGATTGAATTTGTTTATTTTTAATTTTTTTCTTTCTGATTAAATTATGGTATCTTTTTTTGGAAAGTTTAGTAAACAAATATGTAATTTTATTAACACCAAAAGAAAGATTATGTGGATATGGGTACCGCTGCCCCGGAAACATTTTTTGAATGACCGGTTTAGGGAAACCTTTTGACCTCTCCAGCTGGTTTCTCTCGACCCATCGTTTTCCACGTGTTTCCATCCGTAGGGATGGATTCATGCGTCCGTCACCCCTGAGCACACTGAATCCCCATATTTCTACCCATCCTTCATACCTTTTTCCTTCCCAGAACTTCCTCTTCTTGATTTCCCTTAAAATACCCTTCACACAGCATCCCCAAAGATGACATAGACCCCGATGGAGAAAGTGATATAAAGTCATGGAAAAAGATGAAACAAAAACTTTATTAACTTGGTTAAGTAGGTAAGGTTAGGTTTAAAAAAAAAATCATATATTCTAATGGATTTATATTACTTTTTAAAAGTGTGTTGAAATGTCACTGTGTTGAGTTATCATGGAACCCATCGCTACATGGGAGCCAACTTGGCTTCTTTCTGGAGACGAATGGACCGTGTATCCAGAACCCCTCATCCCACTGATGGAAGTACGGCCTAATCAGGCTAAGCTACCAAGCAAAGGCGGCGTTTTTTCTTCGTTACAATCTTCAACAGAATACGTACTTTAGTGATTTTTCAGATAAAATTAGCTTCACAAGACGGTCCATGGTAAGTCACTTTGTATTCTATTGTAATCTAATATCTACTGTCACCTTTTTGTATACTGTAAAAATATATAATCTTTTTAAATGCAATATGAATCCATTAATTTTATTTACTCCCTTACAAGTATGAATTTGCATGACTATGCCCACGCTCTGAGAGAACAGTTTCATAACCTACCTTCCACGGATAAAATTTGGCAAGGCATTGCAATCTCAGTGTAATACTTGTTGTATCATACGTATCCAGACCTCCAGAATCTTTCAGAGGAATTCATATTTACGTAAAAATTACAAAAACACTCAAACCCCGAAACCGCTCGATACCGTGTCGCCGACACAATTGGAAATCTTCAAATCATAATTACTTAATCAAATTATGTGCTGTATGTGATTAATCAAGACAATTACATAGAAATATAACAGCAGAACCTGAAATACATCTGAAAATAACCATCCAGCACCTCACTCGGAGCCACCAACCCACGGAATGAACCACTCTAAGAAAGCGACCCAGTATTTACGTGACCCCCCCTCCATACTACCCGGAAGGAATTCCATGATGGCCGCCGAGTTTTCAACCAATCACAGCTCAACATACTCCATTGAAGAGCCACCAATCCACGGAATGAACCACTCTAAGGGGGTGACCCAGTATTTACGTGACCCCCCCTCCATACTACCCGGAAGGAATTCCATGATGGCCGCCGAGTTTTCAACCAATCACAGCTCCGCATACTCCATTGAAGCTCTTATCAAACACTGATAACGAAAATTGATGCGACCACCTATGATGACATCAAACTCAATTTACAGGAAAATATCAGAAGATACGACCACAGAATAAATATCAACATCAAGAAATGATTATATACTAACATAATAACTTAAAGAATTGTACCTAAATATGTTTTTTACTCTTTGGGAAATGTTCAAACCAAGGATATTTTGCTTCAACCCCAATATGAAACTTTGTATAATTTATTATAAAATAAATAAACGGGACTGAAGGAGGTGGTTTGGGTAAATTGAACTGACCTGGTAAAAGGTATAATATTAAAATATAACTTTCCTCTAAACAAATTAATTGTAAAGAGGAAAAATACCTAACCAACTCACCCCTCACGAAAGGGGTGAAAACTCCCCCGAGAGGGTTCGATTTGAAAACGTTCTATAAATAGAGAACCGAATTCCATACAAAGTCAGTTCAAAAACTACCCCTGAAAGAGAAACTTCTCTCCTGAAGAAACCATCTCCAAAGCCTACAAGTCTCAAGAAAATATTTTCAAGTGTTTTTAATTCAGTATTAAATTCAGTTTTGCCAGTCTTAAATTCTTTTCGTCGACTCAGACTTGGGAATCAATCCCTCTCTGATCTTGGCTTGAAACTCCATTAAAAAACCTCTGCAAACATCCACCAAGACTGAAACACTAATAAAAGTGTACCCAGCTACCTACGCATTTACAGTATTGTACGGACGGAATATTGTTTCGTACACTTGTAATGAAATTGAGTTCTCTCTCGACAGTTTCGCGATGGAGAACAATAAACCTACTTCACCGTAAATTAATTCTAACTGATTTTCACTCAGATTAACCTCCTGGTCACGTGGACCAAATGTGATGAAAGGCCTCGGAGCTACCTATCTGAGCCTCTTGACCTATCTTTCTCTTTCAAACGGCCGCCAATTGAGATGGAATAACCTTTTAGCTACTGTGAAAATTAACCCTTCGTGGGTTTAAAGTTCCTAACTTTTTTTTTAAATGTAATGAGGTGCTAACTTCTATTGCCTAAACTTCCACGAGTCCCTATGATTTTTCACATCGTAAACAAGACCTTCATGGCTTTATCGTACAATAATCTTTTTTTATTTTTTTATTTGGTACATTATTTTGTTACAATTTATGTTTTCCAGTAATGTAGGCCTCACTGGGTGGCTTGCCCGTGCTGAGGCCTTCATTTTATAATATGAAAATCTAAGATAGTAAATTTGAAAAGAAAATAATAAATTTAAAATTAAAAATAAAAATACATAATAATACATTTAAAATTAAAAAATAATACAATGAAAATAATCTTGTGTGTTTGTGAGTGATGTGTGTTTATGTTGGTTTTGTGTGTTACGTGTAGGTTTTATTTTTATTTTATGCTATGACATTTTGGTAATATTGTCTTTTTTGTTGTTTAATCCATTTTGTAATTTTGTGTGTGAATTTATTTTTATTTTCCTCAATTTTAATTTCAATTTTTAGACTGTTGAAAGCTTTTATTGCATGGTATTGGTAGTGTCTTTGTCCAAAGGTTGAATTTACTGTTGGAGTTTTAATGTTTTCTTTGTACGCTTGTCTAACTGGTCTGTTAGTGTTATTTTGTGTGTGTTGAAATTTATTTTTTTTGTTAAAAATGTAGTTTAGTAGTGTTTTAATGTATAATTGGCGTATATCTAGTACGTCACAGCTGTTGAATATTTGGTCTGTATCGGTCAGTCTATGTTTTTTTAGTATTACCTTTAAGATCGTTTTCTGTGCGGTTTCTATGTAATTGATAGCCGAGTTTGTTGCTCCTCCCCAAACAATAATTCCATATTCTATTATTGATTGGCAGAGTGCAAAATATATTGTTTTCAATTGTTTTATTTTATATATGTTTCTTATGTTAAGGAAAATGTGTATTGTTTTGAGAAGTTTATTTGTGATTTGTTTGATGTGAGGTATCCATCTAAGGTTATGGTCAATTACGATTCCTAGATACTTTATTTGATCTGTTTTTTCTAGAGGAGGGCAATCGCAGATGTTGGTGTTTAAACATTCGTGTATTTTTATGTAACGTAACTTTCATCTAACGTTGTGTAATTTTTTTGTTTCAAGATATGGAAAGGTTAATGTAATTTGTTGGTGTGGTAACCTATGCTCTTAGAAATTAGAGTGAATGAAGAACTCAGCTATTGAAAGACTCAAAAACATTTAAACCAAATCTAAATTTAACTAATCTTTCTATTCTGTTTTAATTCCGATCCTAGACATGAATTCTAACTATTTCCTCTGCCGTAGTAATAAATAGTGTGTACATAACCTATTATAAACACAAAATTAGAGAAATATTGAATTTGACATACATTCAATTATTAGTAATGGTAACAATTTTTCAATCGAAGTCCTCTCTGTCCGCAGCCTCCATCTAACATAAAAATCTATGTAGTTGTTAGTAAACACTAAATTGTATTCATCGGTAAACGAACTCGGAATAAACTTTTCTCTGCAAAATCTGGCTCCTCCGACACCAAAGTCACCAAAATGATCAGGGATCAGACAATGCCTTCATACACCCATGTGGCGCGGAAAACGAGACCGGTTTCGCCCTCTTCTTGAGGGACTCCGTGCTTCAAGTTATCCTTCTTTGCCGTCATGTATGTCAGTAAAGCTTCCTCCTGAGTTCTGAGTCCCCCAGATTCCTTCATCTCCGGTAATTATTTTTACTGAAGCGAACCGGTTTCGTCTTCTGATCAATCATATACTCACGGTTGTTGTGACGTGTGGTTTCCTAGGCCAGACATCACCTCCAAGCAGGCACTGTAAAATGGTTGCTATAACCAAAGGTTCTACATTTCCCATTTGAACAGTACATAAGAAGATATATATGTAAACATACGTTTTTTTTTATAATCTGCAATATATTAGAGGGGAGATTATCTCCTTTACACTCCACCCATCTGGCCGTGGTGGTTACTCTCGGGTCTTGCTTGTTGGTTCTTGGCTCCGGAGATATCGGTCTTACGTTTTTGAGTTGTTGCGTATCCGGGGGAGGGGGGCATTTCAGGCCGGACATGTGTTTAGAGTGCGCGCTGGAACTGTGAAGGGGCCAGAGTAGTATCCGGCTAGCTCGCTTGGACATCATGTAGTCACGGGGATTACTTTGCGGCATATCCAGGGCCGGCATTCGAAACACGGACGGTCATTGCAAACTTGTGGGTGACAGGCTAGCCATCATGTAGTCACGGTTCACTGCATATCCGGGACCGGTATTTGAGGCCGGGACGGTCGCATTAAACATGTGATTGACAGGATGGCCAACATTTAGTCACGGTTTGCAGCATATCTGCGACCGGTATTCGAGGCCGGAACGGTCGCCGCAAACTTGTGGGTGACAGGGCGGCCATTAGGTAGTCGCGGTTTGCTGCATATCCGGGACCGACATTCGAGGCCGGGATGGTTGCAGCAAACACGTAGGTGACTGGCTGGCCGCTGTCAAATCAGGCTGCGTTTCAGATGGTGTCGGCTCTCGAGATGTTACGTATCCAGGGGCCGGCATTCGAGGTCGGGCCGGTCGCTTCAAGCTCATTTACGAAGTTATTGTTGTGAAATAATGTTTTCCAACTTGTATGTTTCGGAAGTATATGTAGTGAAAGTAAACTTTTAGCGTCAGGGCAGTCAAACCTTGAACTAAAAATTGTATACAGTAAAATAATTTTTATTTATCGCTTTTCGGAAAATTTGGATAAATTGAGTTTACTTAGTAAATTTACATAATTGATTTCATTTACAGGAACACAAATTTGCAAATTAATATTTATTTTTAGATTTGTGACCAATGAGAGTTAAAATGAGGAGACCAAATGCATTAATTATATTATACTTGACTTCTAACGAGAGACGTAATAATTTTATAGTTTTTAGGTTATTAAAGTCCATTGCGATTCTGTGAATAAATCCAAGCACTTCTAATCCTTTACTGGTAATAGTTGTAATACTAGCAGTTAAAAATGTATGGGGCTTCGCCCATTGTAAGTGATCCTAACAATAGTTTTTTTTATTTATTTATTTTATTATTTTTTTTATTTATTTTTTTTTATTTATTCTTTAATATATTTGTTATACAATGGTATAGTATATTGTCCTCCACGCTAGGAGTTCACCTGTGTTGTGGAGGACTTTTTCAATTGTAAAGTTATAAAATTCTAAAACAATACAGTGGATTTGGTTACACAGAGAAACATTAAAAATTAAAATATAAAATCGATTTTTCCATTATTATAACAATAGTTTTTCCATAGTTATTCCAAAAAAAGTGAAATATAAAAAAATAAATATTAAAAGGATTGTAGCCAGTTCCATATGTGTTTTTTGTATTCTGTAAGATTAGATGTTTTATATTGTGTTGGAAGTGAATTGTAAAGTTTTATAGCCTGGAATCTGTAGTGTTTTTGTCCAAAGGATGTGTTGGTTTTTGGTATTTGTAGTTGGTGTGCATGTCTTGTTCTGGTATTGCGAGAAGTTTGTGAAGTTTTAAATGTGTTTAGGTTCTTGTAAAGGAAAGTAAGTATTTGTTTAGAATATAATTTTTGAATCTTCAACACTGGGAATTTTTTAAATATGGTTGAAGTGGGTGTTAGTATTGGTACTTTAAGTATTACTTTTATTAAGGTTTTCTGAGCTTTATACAGTGTGTCTATGTATTTTTTACTGGCATAGCCCCAGGCAATAATGCCGTATTCCATTGTAGATTGTGCTATTGCGAGGTTTATATTCTTAATATCAAATATGTTTAGTATATTTCTCACATTTTTGAAAAAGTAAATCAACTTGTATATCTTTACTTTAACCGACTCAATATGTCTGTCCCATTTTAAATAACGGTCGAAGTATATACCAAGATATTTGATATTTTCGGTTTGTGTGATTGGAGGACAATTGCATGGGGTGCTCGCTGAGTGACAGGAATGTATTTTAAGGTAGATGTTTTTGGAGGGTTGGCCTCTCGAGTTTATGCTAAAGGTTATAAATTTAGTCTTATCTATATTTAAAGTTAATAAGTTAGAGTCAAGCCATTTTTTTGTAATATTTAGGCCAACTTCAGCTTTTGTGATAAGTGTGTTCCAGTCAGTGGCCTTAAAAAGTAACACAGTGTCATCAGCAAAGCTTATAATTTCCCCGTCTATTTGGAGGTGACATAGATCGTTAATATAAATAAGGAATAGGATTGGGCCAAGTACGCTGCCTTGTGGTACTCCGTAGGATACTTGTTCCTTGTCACTACATGTGTTTTCTATTGAGGTATATTGGGTGCGATTTTCCATGTAGCTTTCAATTAATTTGAGTTCTGTTCCCCTGATTCCGAAATATTTAAGTTTATTGAACAGGATTTGGTGGTGAATTGTGTCAAACGCTTTTGCCAGGTCTAGGAATATTCCAAGGCATTTTTTACCCTGATCTATATTTGTTTTGAGGAAGTCTGTTACTGAGGCTATGGCATGTGAGGTACTCATATTTTCCCAGAATCCAAATTGATTTGGTGATAGTATATTGTTTTTGTTAAGAAAAATTAAAAGGTGGTTTTTGATATGTTTCTCGTTTTCAGTTACATTTAATAGATAGATATTAGGTAATTCACAGAGAGAGGGTGAGTATGTATTGTTAAAACACGAAACAGGTAGGAGTTAATGAATAATAACATGCTAAATTTACGCATAATAAGAATGACAGTTGTTTGAATAAATGAAATTTTACGTATTTGTGATGGATTATTTCAAATGAAACAATATTATTGACTACATGTCTACAACTGATATTAACTGTTATCGTACCTAATATAATTAGCTCATAGGAGACTTGCAGTGCTTAAATATGTGTTACAACCATCAATGTCTATAAGTTGAATCAATATCGTATAGTTTGTCACAATTAAAGATAGTTATAACAAAGTTGACTGAAATAATAGATTATTACATATTGATTAATTGTACCCGTGTTTATGAATAAAAGGAGGGTAATTGTGCAATGAGATTAGCAGTCGGTTTAATTAAAAGGTGTTAATTTTACTCCAACTGGTGGTAATTCTTTACCTACAACTGTTACTGTATCTAATAAAGTTTAAAGTTAGATTATATATACACCTTCATCAGGAGAGTAAAAATCTATATATAAAGGTAGATTATTACAATATAGCGCTCTTGAGGTGATATCTCACAAAAGCGGCGCTATGAAAATTGTCCAATAAATAAATAAATATAATGTTTACATTTTATTGTGTATACATCGAAGTCAAAAATTAAATATAGATTGCAATTGGAAAGAAGAAGTGGAAGGAGGGGGGAGGGGTAAGAGTAGGCTGGGTTTATAAGAATTAGGAATTACAATATCGTTAGACGGGAAAGACCAGATAAGTGGGAAAATATTTAAAAGAGAGTTTATAAAAAAAATCTTGTTACTTATATCTACTTTTATATTAACATGTTTCCTAATTCTAAAATTTCAAAATTATTTATTTGCGATGCTTTATATCGTGTGTGAAGTATTTTAAAACCTGAAAAAAACAAATAGCATATAACCATAAAACAATATATTCATAAAACAAATAGTATTTAATAACGGTTAGTCTAATAAATTGATAGTTGAAATACTAAATAAAAAAATTAAAATATTCTCTTCAAACGGTATTTCTAAAGATAGAAATAAACAATGGCGTAGAATTCTGTTTGTGGATAACGATATTTCTAAAGTTATAAATAAAAACAATCCTGGTACTATTAAACTGGCGTTTTACACTAATAACAATGAAGAAATATATTCTTAATAATAAAGATCAAACAAAAAAATCAGGAGTTTAAAAACTCAATTGGGATAATTGTAATTTCTTTTACAAAGGTAGAACCAATAGAAACTTCTAAGTCAGAACTAAAGAATATCTCAGGGCTCTAAATGGAAATAGTGAATCTGAGTTTGCAAATCATCTTTTGAATAATGATCACACTTTCGATAAAAATTCAGGTCTTAAAATATTTCATTCAGGACATAAAGCATCGCAATTAATAATTTTGAAATTTTAGAAATTAGAAAACATGTCAATATAAAATCAGATATAATTAATAAGCAAAAAAAATTATAAATAATAATGAAAAATGCCATTACAAAGTGATAAGCTTCCAGAAGAAATCTTCTTATTAAACCAAGTATTGTAAGCTGCATATTTAAATATTCGCGCCAGTCATTTGGTTCATTTTTATACCGCCAGAGGTGCGCTCTGTCGGCCATCTATAACCGTGCGTATCCGCAATATTGAAGGAACGCGTGATTTTTTATAAACGTCAAACATAATCACGTAACTGTGGATAATTTTCATTGTAATGTAATTAATCCAATGGATTATGAAATTTCTAAAACATATTTTCTTCGATATTATCCAAAAATTATATGAGCAGAAACGATGCTTTTTAATAAATCTGATGATCCTATGTTAATATGAAATCGGGTGTTAATTTTCAAGTTAGCGGAATTTACACGAAACAGTCAATTTGAATTTGACCAATCAGAGGGCCTACAATCTACATCGCCCAGACGATCGCGTAATAATACTATCAGATGATTCAAGAAGCTTATTTTGCAGTTAAAAATAACATAACGGTCGTTGAATTTTAGACTCTCTTAAGATTGAAAATATTAATTGAGTAGTCGAATGATGCGAAGCAATTTTTTTAAGTATATGTTTTTTCTAGCATTTTACATATTTTTTAAGTATTTTCAATAAGATTTTCCTTTTCGTATTTCATATTGGTACAATTGGGGTTGAAAAGGCGGAGATCTAAATAAAACAAGGAATATTTTGAACATATTCTGACCTTAACATAAGATTACCAGCAAATACAGAAAAACAAGAGAACTAGTGAAATATTGTTTTACGTGAGGGATTTCTCAAAGCTTCCTGCGAGACGTGCCTGCTACACGGTGTCTAGAAAATAAGGAAGAGTCGAAATAAAATATTTTTAAATTTTTGCCCTAAATGAAATACTGTTAAAAGATTAACGGTCGTGTTAAATACGTGGTGCAATTTGTATTCAATTCATAAACAACTGTGTATGTGAAAACCTTACTAAACGTAAAATAGAAACTGACTTAAAATAGCTCATGGAAAGATGTGCACGATTTTTTTTCCACACTAACCCCACAACAGCCCTGAAGAAAACAATTTCTCTTAGGGCCAATGCCATCTTTTGGGTTGCTGTGTGGAGGGTTTTTTAAGAAAAGGAAGGAGGGGAAGTTCTAGAAAGATAAATGTTATGAGGGTTGGTAGGAATCTAGGGATCAGTGTGTCTAGGAGAGATGGACGTATGCGACCCACTGCGGCACAAGGTGATAGGTGGAGAGGCACCCCTATTAAATAATCAAGTAGCGTACCACTTGGAGTGACCAAATTTACACATACATTGCTTATCCAGTAAAACGGAGCTGTTTATCTGTCGTGTAAACTTGAAATAATAATCATTTCTAATCGAATATCTGAATTTCAACAAGGTATTTAAATTTTTTTATATATTTCTTTATTTAAATATGTCGTAAAAAGAATTACAATTTTATAAACAAGATATAATAACTTTTAGATGTTTTATTAGATATTTACTATTTGCAATGTTTAAACATTGCAAATATTTTAAATTCAAACATGAAAAAAGTAGAAAAAAAACTTTAAAAATTTTTTCCAATTAAAACTTCGAAAAATTCAAAGAACACTGTTCTTTTATTTAAGTATTTCGCAGAATAATAATCACTTAATTTTTTATCTCGTTTACACTATTAAAAATGATTAAATTTTCAATTATAATTATAATTTTCAGAGAATAACCAAAAAATCTGAGATTTCGGATCAATTTTGTCATTATTATTAACTTTTTTTTTACTTTTGTATTTTTCTACACATGCATAAGGCATTTAAAATAAAAAAATATATGCTTCATAATACGACACAAAAATAGAAAATATATTGAATTATACTAATATAATAGTAAATTAGTCATCAATTAGTTATTAACATGTAAACATTTATATAATATTAAAATAAATAAAAAAATTAAATTGGTATTAGAAATATTATTGTAATCACAAATGCCAAATCAACACTCATCCGCGAGAAACTGATGTGCATGGCGCGCATACGTAAAAGTAGCGCATAATAAGTCGATAATATAGCGCATAAGTCTGAAAAATGCGATGTTGCTAGGCATTTTTTAGTAGTAATAATTTTTAATAAAGTGCACAGTCTTTGTACAATATGTAGCGAAAACACCACTGAACGCCTGTGAAGTGATTTTTGATCAGTAAGACCGTTAATATGTAACTGTAATTCAAATGCAAATTCAATTCAATATTAGAAATAAAATTCTACCAATTATATTCACTGCCAAAACCTAACCTGGTGAATTATAAACGAATGCACTAAAAGTATCTTTACATAAAAAGTATGCCGTTGTACATATGTAAAAATGAACTTACTATAGCGAATGCTATTTAATACACATTTTGTCAATGTTATATTGGATGAATACAGAAAAATAAACCGGCCGCAATAATACTAAAGAATTTGTTTAGTATTTGCTGACCTAATGCTTCTGGTGATCTGGCAGTGAAATCGAAAACTTTACAATTTCGGATGGATGGGAATTACTACCGATGATTATATACCAATTTGCTGAGTAAGGTCGTTATGATTGATATGTAGACCGACGCTGGTAACGCAATAAATCAGAATCGATTGACTCTGGTGACACCGGCGCATCTCTTTATGAATTGACACTTCTAAACGTCAGTCTGCTACGAAAAAGCTAAAAATTCGAATAAATTGACAATGTCAAATTGAAATATTTACTTTTGACACTAAAAACGGAGTTAATTAGTTCATGAGATCTTTAACCATACCTCAGAAGATTTGTTTCTCGACGGTGGAACGAAATCATTTGATCACGTCTTCGGTGAATTAATTAATTTATATAGTGCAGATTATTACATACTCGTACATGTGAAAAATGTTTTGTCTGTCCAACTAAGAGGAATTCCAGTTTTATGACATACACAATTAAGTCTATGGATAGTGTACGATTTATTTTAGTTCTAAGAGCTTATTTAGGAATCCCCATTCATTAATAAGCCAGTAAAGTTGTCTTGCACAACGGCCAATATAGTTTTGCACAACACAATAAAATAGGGTTACAAAATTATATTTCTTTTCAGAAAAAAATAAACGATTCAAATCTGATTGTATGAAAACAGAGAAGATTTTTATAGTGAAATAAAAGTTTAGTAAAATGGTTTATTAAACACAAAATTTTACGAGAAACCCCGAAACCCTTTGATCAATTATTATATTGAAGACCTGGTATTATTCAATTACTATGAAACAACTGGAAAATGATGGAATTATAACAGAACTCGAATAGAACTGTCCCATAACTTGAATTCTTACTAAAAAATTGATGAATTGTTCGAATTTGGTAATATTTTTTTAAAATAGCCTACTTATCATTTACACTTTCCATTTCCGAACGCTGTGTGTTATTAGAATCCAACAATTTATTTTTATCTTGCCGAGACATTTGTAAGAAAATTGTTGACCTAAAAACCTAAGCAAATTTATCTATGTTGATGTTATAAGATTTGTCTACATATTCTTAGATTCGTGATTCTTGATAGTGTCGTTATATAAATATAGGATTTGTAAGATAGAATATTGTCAGACGATTCTATGGATGTTGCCTTAAAATAGTCTATTGTACCCAAAAGCCAAGATGACAGCCCCTTAAAATAGCGTTTTCTTTTGCCGAATCGGCGTGGGTTGGTGTTTGATTAATGATACTCTGGGAAAAAGACTGACTTTCTTCATTCAAATAAAAGAAAATCGGTTTTAGACCAACTCGCTTCGTCTCAAATGAATCATAGTAAAAGGTTACATAATACTTATACTTTGATGGCCTATATTTCATAATTTAAAATCAAAATATGACACATGTCCGTACTACATACTTGCTATATCTTTTGATTAAATATGATATTATTCAGTTTTGTTGGGTATTTTGGCCTCAAATCCAAAATTTAAGTTTTGTATGAAAAAGGCCGCACAAATCCCTAAATATTTTTCTTTTAATTTGATTACCAACAAAAGTGGTAAAGATATTCAAAGATTCAAAGTTTTCTAAAACATTTTATAGTTTATAAAAAAATATATTTTCTTTATTTTTATTTTATTATTTATTAGCCTGAAACATCAATACAAATTGAAAAAATCTTCCAAGAAAAAATACATGCCGCCCACGGGTATTGAACCTGCAGCCTTCCGATTGCCGGTTAGTTGCTCTACCATTACGCTACTCGGCTTATGCTCAACCCGCCAAATAATTCAATATGTACCTACTAGCATTTTTCATTCAATAATTATCATGTATGAAATTTTTTCAAATGAACACTATTTGATTATATTATCATAGAAAACGATTTTTCTATGACGATGTTTTTCTAATTTAATGTTTTTTATTTTAAATTTGGCTCTATTCTGTCGGGCACCTATTAAAACAGCCTTGCCATTCATATTATAATATGTCAAGTAAAAATGCTAATGCTAATGCTTTTACATTTTTTTAGGGAACACACACGAAGTTTTAAATACTTGTATAAAGTACAGAAGAGGAAATCAAAACAGACCAATTTTTAATGTTCACCAATAGGTAAGTACTTTATGAATTTAATCTAAAATATAGAAAAGCAGAACTAAGTAACAAATATATAAAAATAAAGTTTAAAATATTAATTTATAACTTTATATGATGGCCCAAATGACCTTTAAGGATTGAATTTGTTTATTTTTAATTTTTTTCTTTCTGATTAAATTATGGTATCTTTTTTTGGAAAGTTTAGTAAACAAATATGTAATTTTATTAACACCAAAAGAAAGATTATGTGGATATGGGTACCGCTGCCCCGGAAACATTTTTTGAATGACCGGTTTAGGGAAACCTTTTGACCTCTCCAGCTGGTTTCTCTCGACCCATCGTTTTCCACGTGTTTCCATCCGTAGGGATGGATTCATGCGTCCGTCACCCCTGAGCACACTGAATCCCCATATTTCTACCCATCCTTCATACCTTTTTCCTTCCCAGAACTTCCTCTTCTTGATTTCCCTTAAAATACCCTTCACACAGCATCCCCAAAGATGACATAGACCCCGATGGAGAAAGTGATATAAAGTCATGGAAAAAGATGAAACAAAAACTTTATTAACTTGGTTAAGTAGGTAAGGTTAGGTTTAAAAAAAAAATCATATATTCTAATGGATTTATATTACTTTTTAAAAGTGTGTTGAAATGTCACTGTGTTGAGTTATCATGGAACCCATCGCTACATGGGAGCCAACTTGGCTTCTTTCTGGAGACGAATGGACCGTGTATCCAGAACCCCTCATCCCACTGATGGAAGTACGGCCTAATCAGGCTAAGCTACCAAGCAAAGGCGGCGTTTTTTCTTCGTTACAATCTTCAACAGAATACGTACTTTAGTGATTTTTCAGATAAAATTAGCTTCACAAGACGGTCCATGGTAAGTCACTTTGTATTCTATTGTAATCTAATATCTACTGTCACCTTTTTGTATACTGTAAAAATATATAATCTTTTTAAATGCAATATGAATCCATTAATTTTATTTACTCCCTTACAAGTATGAATTTGCATGACTATGCCCACGCTCTGAGAGAACAGTTTCATAACCTACCTTCCACGGATAAAATTTGGCAAGGCATTGCAATCTCAGTGTAATACTTGTTGTATCATACGTATCCAGACCTCCAGAATCTTTCAGAGGAATTCATATTTACGTAAAAATTACAAAAACACTCAAACCCCGAAACCGCTCGATACCGTGTCGCCGACACAATTGGAAATCTTCAAATCATAATTACTTAATCAAATTATGTGCTGTATGTGATTAATCAAGACAATTACATAGAAATATAACAGCAGAACCTGAAATACATCTGAAAATAACCATCCAGCACCTCACTCGGAGCCACCAACCCACGGAATGAACCACTCTAAGAAAGCGACCCAGTATTTACGTGACCCCCCCTCCATACTACCCGGAAGGAATTCCATGATGGCCGCCGAGTTTTCAACCAATCACAGCTCAACATACTCCATTGAAGAGCCACCAATCCACGGAATGAACCACTCTAAGGGGGTGACCCAGTATTTACGTGACCCCCCCTCCATACTACCCGGAAGGAATTCCATGATGGCCGCCGAGTTTTCAACCAATCACAGCTCCGCATACTCCATTGAAGCTCTTATCAAACACTGATAACGAAAATTGATGCGACCACCTATGATGACATCAAACTCAATTTACAGGAAAATATCAGAAGATACGACCACAGAATAAATATCAACATCAAGAAATGATTATATACTAACATAATAACTTAAAGAATTGTACCTAAATATGTTTTTTACTCTTTGGGAAATGTTCAAACCAAGGATATTTTGCTTCAACCCCAATATGAAACTTTGTATAATTTATTATAAAATAAATAAACGGGACTGAAGGAGGTGGTTTGGGTAAATTGAACTGACCTGGTAAAAGGTATAATATTAAAATATAACTTTCCTCTAAACAAATTAATTGTAAAGAGGAAAAATACCTAACCAACTCACCCCTCACGAAAGGGGTGAAAACTCCCCCGAGAGGGTTCGATTTGAAAACGTTCTATAAATAGAGAACCGAATTCCATACAAAGTCAGTTCAAAAACTACCCCTGAAAGAGAAACTTCTCTCCTGAAGAAACCATCTCCAAAGCCTACAAGTCTCAAGAAAATATTTTCAAGTGTTTTTAATTCAGTATTAAATTCAGTTTTGCCAGTCTTAAATTCTTTTCGTCGACTCAGACTTGGGAATCAATCCCTCTCTGATCTTGGCTTGAAACTCCATTAAAAAACCTCTGCAAACATCCACCAAGACTGAAACACTAATAAAAGTGTACCCAGCTACCTACGCATTTACAGTATTGTACGGACGGAATATTGTTTCGTACACTTGTAATGAAATTGAGTTCTCTCTCGACAGTTTCGCGATGGAGAACAATAAACCTACTTCACCGTAAATTAATTCTAACTGATTTTCACTCAGATTAACCTCCTGGTCACGTGGACCAAATGTGATGAAAGGCCTCGGAGCTACCTATCTGAGCCTCTTGACCTATCTTTCTCTTTCAAACGGCCGCCAATTGAGATGGAATAACCTTTTAGCTACTGTGAAAATTAACCCTTCGTGGGTTTAAAGTTCCTAACTTTTTTTTTAAATGTAATGAGGTGCTAACTTCTATTGCCTAAACTTCCACGAGTCCCTATGATTTTTCACATCGTAAACAAGACCTTCATGGCTTTATCGTACAATAATCTTTTTTTATTTTTTTATTTGGTACATTATTTTGTTACAATTTATGTTTTCCAGTAATGTAGGCCTCACTGGGTGGCTTGCCCGTGCTGAGGCCTTCATTTTATAATATGAAAATCTAAGATAGTAAATTTGAAAAGAAAATAATAAATTTAAAATTAAAAATAAAAATACATAATAATACATTTAAAATTAAAAAATAATACAATGAAAATAATCTTGTGTGTTTGTGAGTGATGTGTGTTTATGTTGGTTTTGTGTGTTACGTGTAGGTTTTATTTTTATTTTATGCTATGACATTTTGGTAATATTGTCTTTTTTGTTGTTTAATCCATTTTGTAATTTTGTGTGTGAATTTATTTTTATTTTCCTCAATTTTAATTTCAATTTTTAGACTGTTGAAAGCTTTTATTGCATGGTATTGGTAGTGTCTTTGTCCAAAGGTTGAATTTACTGTTGGAGTTTTAATGTTTTCTTTGTACGCTTGTCTAACTGGTCTGTTAGTGTTATTTTGTGTGTGTTGAAATTTATTTTTTTTGTTAAAAATGTAGTTTAGTAGTGTTTTAATGTATAATTGGCGTATATCTAGTACGTCACAGCTGTTGAATATTTGGTCTGTATCGGTCAGTCTATGTTTTTTTAGTATTACCTTTAAGATCGTTTTCTGTGCGGTTTCTATGTAATTGATAGCCGAGTTTGTTGCTCCTCCCCAAACAATAATTCCATATTCTATTATTGATTGGCAGAGTGCAAAATATATTGTTTTCAATTGTTTTATTTTATATATGTTTCTTATGTTAAGGAAAATGTGTATTGTTTTGAGAAGTTTATTTGTGATTTGTTTGATGTGAGGTATCCATCTAAGGTTATGGTCAATTACGATTCCTAGATACTTTATTTGATCTGTTTTTTCTAGAGGAGGGCAATCGCAGATGTTGGTGTTTAAACATTCGTGTATTTTTATGTAACGTAACTTTCATCTAACGTTGTGTAATTTTTTTGTTTCAAGATATGGAAAGGTTAATGTAATTTGTTGGTGTGGTAACCTATGCTCTTAGAAATTAGAGTGAATGAAGAACTCAGCTATTGAAAGACTCAAAAACATTTAAACCAAATCTAAATTTAACTAATCTTTCTATTCTGTTTTAATTCCGATCCTAGACATGAATTCTAACTATTTCCTCTGCCGTAGTAATAAATAGTGTGTACATAACCTATTATAAACACAAAATTAGAGAAATATTGAATTTGACATACATTCAATTATTAGTAATGGTAACAATTTTTCAATCGAAGTCCTCTCTGTCCGCAGCCTCCATCTAACATAAAAATCTATGTAGTTGTTAGTAAACACTAAATTGTATTCATCGGTAAACGAACTCGGAATAAACTTTTCTCTGCAAAATCTGGCTCCTCCGACACCAAAGTCACCAAAATGATCAGGGATCAGACAATGCCTTCATACACCCATGTGGCGCGGAAAACGAGACCGGTTTCGCCCTCTTCTTGAGGGACTCCGTGCTTCAAGTTATCCTTCTTTGCCGTCATGTATGTCAGTAAAGCTTCCTCCTGAGTTCTGAGTCCCCCAGATTCCTTCATCTCCGGTAATTATTTTTACTGAAGCGAACCGGTTTCGTCTTCTGATCAATCATATACTCACGGTTGTTGTGACGTGTGGTTTCCTAGGCCAGACATCACCTCCAAGCAGGCACTGTAAAATGGTTGCTATAACCAAAGGTTCTACATTTCCCATTTGAACAGTACATAAGAAGATATATATGTAAACATACGTTTTTTTTTATAATCTGCAATATATTACTTTAAATAATACATCCCAGAGCAGGGAGTGCCGAGATATGGAGCTATCACCATCCATAGTCGGGTTTCCCCGTTTATATACATTCTAATATAAATATTAAGATATAAAATACACATAATAGACATACGTTTGGTCTTGGTTGATAGTTTTATTATAGAGAGCTATCATCTTAAAGTTGATTGGTACTGAAAACCTAAATATGCACTTGTTAGGTACACACTTCATTGTTTGTTGAAATTTAGTTTGACAAAATTGTGTTGAAAAATCTGCCCTAATTAGGCCCGATGTTTTTTTTTTGTTTACTATAGAGTTCATAACAGCTGGAATGCTGTTTGTTTATTTAAAAGAACCTTGACCTAGTAAGGTTTTATGAATTCCTTGTGGGTAATTTATCTGTTATCAGTGGGACGTAGTAACTACTATTAGTTGATAGTTTAGAAAGGTTAATCGTTCGTAATTGTTTTGATTTTCAGAGTACATATAGACAAATAAGGTTTACATAATTTCGAAAAGGATATTTAGAAGTAGGTATTTGTGTTTAACAAGGGTTGTGGTAAAAGGTATTTGGTCGCGGTAGACCACTGTGAGAGTAGGTATTCGTGATAGATACATCTTTATATGTGAAGAGGTAGAAAGTTATACCATGTAATAGGTATCATATGTCCCCAATTCATGGGATAGATCTAGTTTGCTGAAATTTTCGCAACCATAGACTGGACCGGTTTCATAACCTGTTATACAAAATGTAAAATATTATAAGATTTTCGTTTGTTAATCTCTCCCTCCTCGGCTTCCTGGACCGCTGTCTCTTATGATTTCTGAAATTTAATATTTTGATTTTAAACTTACCTGCTTTGATACCTGTGTAAATATTCCTGTCTGGTAAAAAAAAAACGACTTTTGCGATCAAAGCTCCAAATTCTACCTACTTGCCGCTTATAATGTGGTCTAATTAAATCAATTTGATCGCGGATATAGGATATTGATTTAATTTTCGTAACTATTCCAGCTGACGTAAGGACTGAAATTATTATTATTATATTTTGTTCGGAAAATATCGCAAACAAAGATAAAGTATTTAATATTATTATTTAGACAAAATATAAACTAGTCATTTTTTTATAACTCCCTTTTATTTTGAAACAAAGGAGAATGAATATTGTTATTTTTCCGAATCATTATTTTAAGACAAAAATGTAGTATTTATTATAATTATGATCTTTAAACTTAATTCTTTATTTTTAATTTTTACTATTGCTTTTAAACAAAGAAATCTTCATTATTTTCATTTGTTAAAGTACGCGCTGAATTCTTTCGTAATTATTTTAACTGAACAGTAAAGATCACAAAGAGATTTATTTAAATCAAATCCAAACATTATTATAATTTTTTTTCCGAACTATTATTTTAAACAAAGATACAAGAATTTATTATTATTTCTCCGAACTATTTATTTTTTTAAACAAAGATATAAGTATTTATTATTAATATTTTTAATATAATTGATACTGAATTACAATTTATTCTGAAGTTACAATTCACTATTACATTCACTTTAGATTTCCGATAAAACACTTAAATTGAATTTATATATTTTTCACTTTTGGATGAAACGATTTTATTAAAATTTAAATCATTCACCACTCACTTTACACTTTTCACTTTCACAGAAACCACTGAGCTTAAACTCTATTTTATTTACACTGATTAAGAGATTTAAACAACACTGAATTGAATACTAGTAGAAATTCACAAAATTTCTTAAGTCCAGAAACTTGTTTTTATTACCTGATCCGACGTATTCACGCGTTTAGACCCCCATCTTCCTCCTTTCGAACTTCGAAAAACTGTCCTGAAATGAGCTCTGCACTTGTATTTTTATTGTCTTCAATACCAAAATGACTTAAGTCAATTTCACTTTCCACACAATATGGTCACTAACCAACTCGCAAATTTGAACATATCTGCCATTAGTTTCGGATATTTAAATCTTGTCACTTATTCAGATGACAAAGTCACAAATCGTCGCCAACTTCAAATAATCTTTCTCTGTTTTATAGATTCCAGGGCTGGATCAGTATCCTTTAATTATTCTCATAGAGTTTGTCGTAAGGTTAAATGTGTTTTTCTAACTGTGTTTAATTTCGGATAAGTTTTTAGATTCTCACGGCCAAAAGCATTTTTGTTGTTTGTTTTTGGGGTGTTATGCCGTGTTGCGCTAACTCCTTCTTTAGCCGATCCAGGAACGAAGTCCAGAAACTTGTTTTTATTACCTGATCCGACGTATTCACGCGTTTAGACCCCCATCTTCCTCTTTTCGAACTTCGAAAAACTGTCCTGAAATGAGCTCTGCACTTGTATTTATATTGTCTTCAATACCAAAATGACTTAAGTCAATTTCACTTTCCACACAATATGGTCACTAACCAACTCGCAAATTTGAACATATCTGCCATTAGTTTCGGATATTTAAATCTTGTCACTTATTCAGATGACAAAGTCACAAATCGTCGCCAACTTCAAATAATCTTTCTCTGTTTTATAGATTCCAGGGCTGGATCAGTATCCTTTAATTATTCTCATAGAGTTTGTCGTAAGGTTAAATGTGTTTTTCTAACTGTGTTTAATTTCGGATAAGTTTTTAGATTCTCACGGCCAAAAGCATTTTTGTTGTTTGTTTTTGGGGTGTTATGCCGTGTTGCGCTAACTCCTTCTTTAGCCGACGTTTCGGACAGCGTTGCAGTGTCCATCATCAGGGCAGATCCGGTAGATCCGAAGGATCGGCTAAAGAAGGAGTTAGCGCAACACGGCATAACACCCCAAAAACAAACAACAAAAATGTGTTTAATTTCGTTTGTTTTCTAGGGATATTACCAGTCCACCACTGTATTTTCTATGCACATTTCATATTCAACGTTTCTTATTTATTTCTTTAGTCCTTTAAGAATCTTCCCACTAATTTCTGTTCTTTTCGGGATTTTGTTTCATAATTCAATCACTATTGTTCTTATCTTAGCAGGTAAGTTTATGTTTGCACTGGGTTCTCTTAATCCAATCATGTTTGTTCGTGTTTATCTTCATTTTCCTAGGGTGATTATGTTCCTTTAAATTCGTTTCCATGCTCATATGATGTGTGAAAACCTTCCCTATTCTGTATTTTTGTTGTATCTCTCTGAAATCAATTTCATAGTACTGTTATTCTTGTGCATATTTCAATTCTCGCCAATCTGTCAGTATGTATGAGTCCTTTCTTCCAAAACCCCGCTTTCTATTTAAATTTCACTTGGGAAACAGAGTTCAAATGTTTTCTTTTATACCCTTGTGCGAAATTTTATGTACTCATTGTTAAAATTCAATATCCTGTGTGTTCCAATGTTATTTTTCTCAGTTTTTTTATGGCGTTATTTTCTTATTTTTCGTTAATTTAAAGTTATCTGACGTTTTTCTCTATCTTTCAAGCACTTTTTCCGGCTTTATTACTTAATATGACCCTGTAAGTGGGCAGGTTTTCCCTACGTTATTTGATAACTCTCACTTTACATCCCTTTCTTTCGTAGCAAGCAATTAAAGTATAATCTATTTCCTTTTTTGTTTATCGATCTCATGTACTGATGAATGAACTCTAATATTTTATTTGTATTTTGGTCTCTGTAATTAATTTTAACGTCGTTTCAATAATCTAAACACTTGTATATCTACTATGTTAAATAATTGAGCAATAAAATATTAATTGGTGTCTTTATTATATTGGACCGTGTTAGGTTTACACCATAAAATTTTATGGTTTTCCAGCGTTATTTTCTTTGTTTGGATATCAGGGATTGGTAACCTAGCTGTGATACACTATATCATGGTAGACCAAACGATACATCAATTATCATTTTTTCCTACTTCTTTCTCCAGTCCTCTGTAGTAACTCAGCGTTCCCGTCCAACACTAGACAATTCGTTTCTCCCGGTTTCGCAGAATGTTCGTTTCATTCCAAATTCATATAGTTTTCTCACTCTTCCGACCTTTGCAGTGGTTAAGAGTATGCATTTTGACATGTATATCCGTATATCTCTTCTATTTCGATTCATCTGTCATCAGATACTATCATTTATTTCTCTTAACTGATTTTTCGGACCTTTCATTTCATTTATGGAGTTCATAACCGGATGTTCTCGATGCTTCTCGAGACAAAGCATTTATTTGTTTACGTTTGCGTACATTGAACCTCTCCAACGCGTGAGACAATTTCGATAGTAAATCATCCCTTTGTTCAAGCGCATCTATCTTTGATTGGTTGCTATGTGTAATTGTCCCTCCCATAAACTACGCCTTTATTTTAATTACAGTTTCCTGTAGTTAGTCCGATAATATTTGCTAGATGTCGCTGACATCCCGTTTTCCTCTGTATTTCTTATTGTATTAATAATTTTCCTTTTATCCAGGGTAGGGATTTTCTTTCCGGGTGTGAAAATTTGGGAAAGTTCAAATCATCACATACTGTAAAATCCGTGGAAAGGCTTGAGTACCCTGATAAATCTACTTTTTAATTTAATCACTCACCTATACATTGTAGAATTCACCGCATATCAATTTGTCAGCCGACGCGTGATGACATTAATTCTACTTATCAATTTACAACCCGAAGAAAGTGGCACTGATTGCGTTCCACTACGGAAAAAATCCAGATACAATTTAGATGCTTCCCGTACGCCTTACAGAGGCAAAAATAAATACATGTACGAACGTGAAATACTTGGGGCACATTATTAACTAAGACCTATCGGACAATGGCGATATCAAACGATAAAGGAGAAGCCTCAGCATTGTGTTTAATATGATTGCCTGCAGATTTTGCAAATGCAGCAAACTGTTATTAAAATACTGTTCAACGCATTTTGTACCGGCCTATATCGTGTGACGCCATATCTCGCATCACTACCAAACTTTCTCGATGAAATAACTACGAATTCAATACAATGACGCCTGTATAATCATATTTGGTTACCGAAGATACAGCAGCGCATCGAAAATTTTCACGGAAATAGGACTAAATGGATTTGCCGGCCTGATGAGACACCGGGTCACTGAAGCCAGGATGCGGCTAATCGCCTCCGCCAACACAATGGTGACCGCAGCCTACCAGTACCAAGCGCCACTCCCAAGTGAGCGCTAGGCCCAAGCGCACTCAAGACTATGCCCTACATAGTTTTCCCTAATTGCTATATTCATTTTTTTAAATTTTATTCCATTTTCACATATCTATTGTTTAAAAATGTGTATATATATGGAACGTGTGAGAAGGCACTACCCTCCCCACATTCAAGAATAAAAATTATTATTATTATTATAAGCTCGGTTTAGTTGGAGTGTCGAGCTTACCGCGACGTGGTACATAATCCGAATATAGTTCGTAAGACAAGATAATGTCAGAAATATTTCACGTATTGTCTATGGTTTTAATAGAGGAATATGCTTACTTTTTTGTGTAAAACCAAATAATTGTTTAGACAGTGGTATATCTATGCTATTGGAAGATCGAGAGCTTACCAAATGTTAAATATTTTTGGCGGGTTGTTAATTTACGAATTGATTTTTTATTAAGTTTCCTACATCAATCGGTATGATGCTATATGCGAAGAAATTAATTTCAAATAGTGTTTTGCTGGAGTCAATGCAATATTCATGAAATTATGACGAAAAAATCGCTGAAAACACTATACTTACGTTGAAAAATCCCTCATATGATTCCTTGCCCGACTAGTTGTCTATTTTAGATTGATTATCAATTAATAATATCAAAATTCCTTATCTCTCGATGAATAAAATAGTTTATACTTATACAATTAGGCAATTTACGTGAATTACGGTGAGATTGTAGTAAGTAATTACTCACGTAAACGTCATATTTGACATTTATTACTGCTAGCGCCTCGGTGTCTAAAAGGCGAACTATTCTGTGGCTTACTAAGACTTAAGTGGCCGATTAAGCCCATTTAAATTTGAGCGAGGAATTTCGCACATAGCTAGGGTACGGACCGACTGTTGTAACAGGACATGGCCATGGTATGCCGGCAGTGTACGCTGTTACTTCATTCTGTTGAAACCACAGTTGTGGACGGTTTAGCACAATAGCCTCAAAAATTTTGATCGTTATCCCACATTGAGCAGAATTATTGGTAACTGCGGCAGCGGCTTCATTTTCAAAGAAAAAAGGGCCAATGATCCGTTCGGACAATACACCGTACCAAACAGTAGACTTTAGTGTAATTATGGTCGATTATTTTTAAATAGTAAACAAATATATACTGGGATACAGTTTTTAGGGTTGGAAGGGTAAAGGGTGGGAGGGGATGTTACCGCACAAGTAAAATGAAATAAATATGTAACTAATTAGAAATTATTTCAATTATCACGAAGATGTGTTATTCGCACCTAGGTTGTGATGCAATTAACTTCTGTAACAATAGTAACTAGCAGTGAAGATGTTAGCATGTACTACGTCTATATTTGTATGTTTATTGTTGTTACAGTTACAGGTCAGAAAAAGCGTTGCATCTATCAATGTAGAAAAGTGTGTTCCGTCTGCTAAATTTATTTTGTTTAGGAGGAATTCAAAAGCCAAAATGTTTTAATTCTTAGAGTGTCTTATATCACCACGAATTTAGGTACAAGACACGAAAATCACTTGGCACAGAGTCTAGAAACGGGTCGAATCTAGCGCAAACTTAGTTTTTATTTATTTTGTGAAAAATTTTATCCGATAGAAAAAAGGTAAATAAAGGAAGCGTTTACACATAATCTTAGCTTTAAAACTGTATTTTTTTAAAGTTATTTCCTTTATGCTTCTATTTTTCAGTAGTTTAGGCATATATTTTTTCAGGAGTGATCTACAATTTTATTTTGATTATACTCTTAGCGAAACAATAGGATAATTGTACTGGACAGGAGTCCGCACACGACTGTAAATTTGGGCGCTGGGTCCAAACCGTGTCTTCAACCGATGGGAATGCTCCTTTACGGCCGGTGATGATGATAGTTGTATAAAATTATTTGAAGCTGCCTCCCGCACTCGGAGCTCGGTGAATGTTGGGCTCTGGGTGTGCTGTCATCTCTGCTCGCTTCTGGCGTTTGGCGGTTTTTCTAGGCAGGGCCGGCTGGTCATGAAGAAGTAACACCAGAAGATTTGGAGCAGAAAACTAGGCGAGGTGAGGCAGTTGGAGGGCAGAAGTCACTTGAAGAAATAAAACACATGTTTTTGATGGTAAAGTTGAACTGATTTAATTATATTTTTATCGCTGCTTATATCCTATAAGGTTGACTCGCAGCCGACATTTGGCTGTCGACCGAAAAAGGGTTGGGATATTACCCGCTCCACATACGCAAACATAATTTGCATATTCATTTTGCCGGTGGATTAACTGAAGGCACACGATTGAAATTGAGACTTTGCAAAGATTTTGCAAGCTCGCCTGTATTTTTTTTATTTTTTTTATGTATATTTTATGTAGTTATAAAATTTTACATCTTATACCTAATATGTAAGTAGTAAATAATATTATAGAATTACAATTACATAGTTTTATTACACAGTAGTTATAACAATGTGAATCTTGACAACTATATTTTTAGTTTGTCAAGATACCACAAAAAAAAATATTTGTAAAATAAAATTGTAAAGATGATCTTAAAACGATAAAATTTGTAAAAGGGTTATGACAGTATTTTTCGCAGGTCCCCAGTAACATAGCGCTCCAAAAGAGGAAAGATTCACTATGCTACAAGGTCTCTGGATTTTCGTAGAGACAAATATGTAAAATAATTATTAAAAAATGGTTACATTAAATCGTTAAAAATAGGCATTTTAAATATCTCCTCAGTGGTAGCATATCGAATATAGTTTTTATTTGGCTACCGCTGAGGAGATGTACAAGTTAAGTAGGTATTAGTAACATTTTGTAAATTATAATTTAGTTAGTAAAATTTGTATATAAAAAAAAACTGAACATCGTACCGCTCGGCCGGGGTACGTGCGCGATACGGTATCGATGGTTTTCGGGGTCAGAGTTTTCGGGCAATTTTGGCCGAAGATAGATGAAAAGAAAAGGAGGAGAAAAGAGTTTGTGGATTTTGCGCAGTTTGAGGATTTTTCGTGGCTTGTAATATAGCCACAAAACTGCTTCCGTCTGGCTTGTGTTCACACAGCCAGGCCCCAACACCTTACAGCCTGCCGGAGAAATCCAGCAGGCCTGGAGCAGGCGCAACGCGCCCCAACTGCCCTTTTCAAGGCAACCTTCGCAAATCACTTACGTCGCCCCAAACTGCCTTTTTCAAGGCATACCGCAAAATACTCAAATAATATTAATTCTTTCTCGTTTCAGAACAAATTAACTCATAATGCCGTACCACCGTACACCAAGAGGAACAGCTACTTTCAAGCGAAACAAGCCCCTGCCTACGGCATTCCCGGAGGGAGCCACTGGATGGAGATTTAATCCAGACACGCACGAGCAGGAATTCGTGTTTGGATCCTCACAGACCGGCTCCGGCTCGGCAACCGGATCACCAAGAGCCACATCACCAATGGAAGAGGAATGGACTAGGGCTACGGCTTCAAAGCGCCCCCATTCCCCCCCAAAGCCCATATTTCGTGTGGTACACGAAAATAAATATGAGTCCCTACATCAAGAAAGAGAACCAGCCCAGGAAATCGCGTCGCCACCGACGAAGAAACGCCCGACGCCGCCAGGACCAGTGGCGTCCACCAGCAGAGACTAGGCGCCCACCAGCCGAGACCAACGACTGCACCGACTCGTGGGAAGAGTACACGAGTCCCACCCGTAATCATGACCATAGGGTCAATGACGCACGGAGACATCACGAAGGAAGTACAGAGGCACATTGGAAGTGCCCACTTCAACTTCCGTTATGCCAAAGGAGGCAAAATCAGCGTTGTGGTGAGCTCAGTAGAAGCCCACAAAAAACTGACAGCAGCCCTACGTGGGGAGGAGAAGCCTTTCCACACCTTCACAACAGAAGCGGATAAAATAAAGAAGACTGTCATCAGGGGACTCCCGAAGTTGTCACCAGATGAGATAATGGAAGACCTTGAGAATCAAGGCTTCCCGGCGAGGACTGTGGTCATGATGACCACCCCGGGAACGGAATACCCGCTATACCTGGCACACTTTGGCCAGGAAACAAACATGGGCCACCTGAGAGCCGCGGTGATCTACCTGTGCCACTGCAGGATCACAATGAGGAAGTATCGAAGCAACCACCTCCAACATGGAACACAGTGCCACAGGTGCCAAAATTTCGGACATGGGTCCAGAAATTGCGCACACGTCGCCCGCTGCGTCAAATGCGACGGACCTCACGCCACACCGGAATGCCCGAAAACAAATCGAGAAGAGCCGGCCATCTGATGCAATTGCGGCGGAGCCCATCCCGCAAACTACGGCAAATGCCCCAACAGGGTGGCATATGTAGCTGCTCTCCAGCGAAGACAGGAGCAGTCCAACGCCCAGAGGCGTAAAGAGGCAGAACCCCGGGCACAGAGACCCGCGGCCCAAGTAGACGGCCGATCCTGGGCGGAAGTAGCTGGCCGAAGAAACCACCAGCAGCAGGCTCCTGAACAGCAGGAACCACGAAGAGCCACATCGGAACAACGCCAAGCGCCAAACACCGGATCCTCTGATGACGAGGACATAATGATCCTACTGCAAGGCCTCATTAGGGTACGCGAAAGACTGGCCTCCTGCTCATCCAAAGCAGAGAAACTGGTCATCCTAATGGAGCTTCTCATGGAGACCTCACCGTGAAGCTCCATGAGAAAAATGACAGCGACGGTGAAGAAATAGTATCCTTTTTAATATAACAAAATGTTTTTCTTCCACAGGATTTCTCTCCCAAACTTTTTCTCCCAACAGGTAGATATGCAGGACCACCGAAGTGAAAAGGACGCAGCCAAAATATGAAAAAATGAAATACTTAAATTCAGTAAATCACAAAGTCAAACAGCGTAAAAAGTTCAGAACTTATTGTTTTCTTTTTCTTGTTATTTGTATGAGGTTTTTTATCCAGTAAAGAATTTTTCCTCATAAAACTTATTAATGTAACATAAATTCAGTCAATTAAATACAACCATCAGATGGTAATAGTAATAAGGCCAAATGAGCCGCAGTACTAGTCAGCTAGAAACATGAAGGGTATTGTTATAAGCCCTAGCTAGTTAGAGGATTACGAAAGAATCCATAAAATCAAAAAAAAAATCAATTTTGGCCGAAACGGTATACAAATGAACAGTGAGGAATTTGCCAGTGGCGTGGAGTTGGCACATTTTATAAATAAAAACATATTTTTGAAAAAATGTGGCCAACAACTTTCGTTACAGTAGGAAAAGCTTCAATTTATACGCAGATTTTTTTTGAATTCATAATCTAAACCGATTGGTAGAAAAGATTAATCGAAAATAGTGATTTCACACTAAGCAACTTCGGGCAGTCAACTGTAAGAAATTTTTTTTTATATTAACTCCACACAGGAGGCCCTGAAGAAAATAATTTCCCTCAGGGCCTATGTCATCTTTGGGGATGCTGTGTGGAGGGTCTTTTTGTGGAGAGGAAGGAGTGAACATGGGTCTTGAAGAGTCCCATGTTGTAGGAGGGAGGAAACACAGAGGCCGGCAGTTCGTTCCACAGCCGAGCTGTTGAACTTAAGAACGAATCGTAGAAGCGACCCGTTCTCATGTGACAAATGACAACCGTGTACAAATGTTGGGCGCGTGTTTGGCGTGTATGCCGACTACGCACCGGTGCCGAAGGGATCAATGACGCTAGTTCCTCAGAGCATCTTCCATTGTAATACCGATAGAACAAGGACAGCATACCTACCTGACGCCTGTGCTCTAAAGATTGCAGTCCGTTTGTTAAGATTGGGGAATCTATCAAACGGACCGCCCGTTTTTGCACAGAGTCAAGGGTTTTTTTCAGGTATTTAGGGGCTCCGGACCAGAGATGGCTGCCAATTTCGACGGTAGGACGCACTTGCGATTTGTACAGGGTCAGCAGTTGTGTACTATTAAAGTATCTGCGGGCCCTGTACAGTACGCCCAGCTTCTGAGAGGCCAGCTTTACTCTGGCTTCGATGGAGCCCCCATACCTGAGCTGGTCACTTATAGTTACACCAGTTGATTAATATATAATTAATTATATATTAATTTATAATTAATTAGAGTAAATAATTTTCAACAAGCCTCCTGTTGAGGAGATCCAAGATTCCTATTGATAAACTTTATTATTATTCCCGCCAAGCATACTAATTTGAACGGATTCGTACATTTTCGAAAAACTTCCAATCTCCTTTTATCCCATCGGCTTTAACTTCGGCCTTCTGTAAATTTATGTTTGAATTTTGCTATTCATTTACCTTATTTACAGAAGAACGCGGGGTTTTTTATAATGAAACAAATTCGTGGCCTTGAAACTTGTAATTGAATAAAATAGAAAGTCCCTTTAGTTAATTCAATAAGTAAGCTATAGTTCCACTGAACTAATCCCTCAACAAACTTTTAAATAGGCTGACTGATATAGACTTAATCATTTATTTATAGCAGTGGACAAAATTATAAATACAGATCCATTACAATTAAAAAGTCATTTGAATTTAAATTTTTGTTTCTAAGATTTTTTCGCAAATACTTGAATCCGTGCACTTAATTTTAAATACTCTCAGCATCGACCTGGTAAAATGTCACCATTCGGAACCAAAAGGTTGCTTGAAGGTTGTTTTGGCCATGTATCGTGACCAGATTAGAATAGCCATGTACTCCGCCACCTTTCTCTTCCCCATCTACTTCCTATCCCCATTTTCTTCAGTTTCACAATATACCCAAATTGGGGATGCCGTAGTCTAACTCGATCCAGAAATTAGGGAGCTATTTTGACTTTTGAGCGGTACCTTCTCCCATTAAATATTTATATTTAAGTTTTAAGAGAAATTTTGACACAAAAAGTCAACCACCACCTTGCGTAGGTTCGTGCCTGGGGTAAGGCCAACCTGGTCAATTTCAACTTAACTAACTAACTAACTAACCATCACGCCGTTTCCCCGCAGGGGTAGGCAGAGAGGACGGACCGCCAAACAACTCGGTTTTGGCACACACTCCTTGCCTCATTCACATTCATACATCGTCTCATACATACTCTTCTATTGTTCTGACTCTTGACATGGCCCGACTCAAGTATCTGATTCACTTGGTCATGCCATGTCTTCCTCGGGCGTCCCCGACTTCTGCTACCATTCACATTTGCATCGTATATTTTCCTTACACTCCTTTCTTCGCTCATTCGCTCTACATGCCCAAACCATCTAAGCGTCCCTTTCTTGATCTTACTCATTACGCTTACATCAGCCTTGCACTCTTTGCGGATATCCACATTCCTCACACGATCATACATGGTTTTACCACACATACGCCTCAGGGATCTCATTTCAACAGCATTCAATCTAACTTGTTTGCTTTCTACAAAGAAAGAGATCAATGATTGTCTGGTGCAATTTGATAGAAGCACCCTCCTCAATAAAGATTCCATTGAAATTATTGGAGTAAGTATATCAGACCAGCTAAAGTATCAGAGCTGTATTGAACCCCGAGTAAATCTGGCTTCCAAGAAACTGGGAGTCTTGTAAAGGGCTAGCAGATTCTTCAATAGTAAGCAGCTGCTCTAACTCTATGCAAATCTTAAGTCCGCTCAAAAATTAAATTTGGGTACCACCTTTAGGCTGGAGACCCAAAATACTTGATAAACCTACTTGATTCTGTGCAAAGGAGGGCGGTCCGTCTGATTTACAATCCGTTGTTAACAGACCGATTGCCATCTCTAATACAAGACGCATTATATTGCAGGTATATTCCTTTTCATATAATCCGGGCCTCTTCAAGACCCGCTCTAATAAATTCCTTCCTAGAGCCCCTACTTTAGCTCGCCTTACAACGATGCCCAACCAAATGGCGACATAGCTCCTCTGTCTTTACACCATACCGACAAATGCTATCTTAAGAGATGTCACACAAAAAAAAAATAAACAAAAACAAAAAAAAAACATACGCCATTGCCCACTTGACGACGAAGCGGTCGCTTGAAGGCTTTAATAATTGTATTTCTATACAAATTAGACCCAAATATAATTATTTTATAACGATTTAGAATTGAAAATTATGCCTCGCTTTTCCAAGAAAAAAAGTTAGGCTCTCAGAAGGAAATTGCTTATAATGGCCCAATTCTCACAAAATGGCGTAAAGTTTACTTATTCATTCAATTGAGGGTTTAGGAATAAATTCAACGAGAAACGACTGTTAATTAAATAATTTAGTTAATTCGACATATAATGAATGAAATTATTAAAACTCTGTGAGATAATCCACCTTGAAATCTGCTGGATTTTCAACTCAATGAGCAGTTTGTTTTAAAATACGTTACGAGTTATACATAGATTTTAAGTTCACAAACGTTTTAAAAATATTTACGGAATAAATTAATATATCTACTGTTATTAAATTTCATTCAACAGCACTGTTCATCTATTCATGCTTTGCCGTGCTATAACATGTCGAATTCTTACTCCTCATTCTGCCTCATAGCGAGGGACGAATCACAATTCAATTCTAATCTCCCCTTAGCACGCTCTTAACCCTTTATAGGTCAAAAGCTAAAAACGGATAGTTTTGAGACCTGCAACATTAAGGTATATATTTGTTTATGTTTACAAGTTATAATCGCCCTTATGGGTTGTAATCATTCTGAGGTAACGCACAGAGGTAATGGGGTGACAGATTACGCTATTAATTAAAAGCGTTTTAAATAAACCCATATTGCTCTCCATACAATCCTATACAGACCTGTTAAAGTAAAAAGATGATATGTTATAAGTGTGGGCGTGGTGATCTGCTAGCCAGGCTATAGATCTGCTAGCCAGGGGTCGGTGGTATGACAACTAACTTACTCGGATTCTGTAAAGAAAAATTAGCGGATCATCTTGTTATTCTCATTAATCAATCATTAGCGAGTGAACTGTTTCCGGATCAATTAAAGCTAGCAAAAATCGTTCCAATTCACAAAGAAGACTGCAAAAAATCCATCTAATTATCGTCCAATATCAATACTCCCAGTCTTTTCCAAAGTATTTGAACATGTAATCAAAAATAGACTAACAAAATATCTAACAACTAATAATATTCTCACGCCTCAACAATATGGGTTCAGAAAATTCTCCAACGCGAAATGTGCTGCCTTTGATTTTATACTAACTCTTCAAAAACACTGAGATCAAGGAAAATATGCAGCGGGCATTTTCATAGACCTAAAAAAAGCGTTCGTTACGGTTGATCATAAGATTCTGTTAGAAAAGCTTGAATATCTGGGCATCGTGGGCAACAATCTAAAACTTTTATCTAGTTATCTTACGGGTAAGTGCTCTTCGGTTGTTATTGGAAAAGAATCAAGTGATCATAGAAATATAACATGTGGGCTCAGGGCTCAGGGCTCAGGGCCACAGGGCTCGATTCTCGGGCCTTTATTATTTTTGATTTATATAAATGATATTGTAAAATGGGGGTTGAAAGGTACCCTTCAACTTTATGCTGATGACACAATATTATTCTATCATAATACTAATTTAAACGAAATGGAAAAAGACATGGAAAGGGATTTGGGTTATCTAGCCGAGTGGTTGAGAATCAATAAACTTAGCCTTAACATTAAAATGACTCACTATGTGTTATTCGGGAATAGGAAAGGAAAACGCCTAAACATTTCCCTGGGAATAAACAAACTGGAACAAACAGATGTCGCGAAGTATCTAGCTTACATGGAAAAACCATTTTGACCATGTTAAATCAAAGATTGCTCCGGTGACCGGTGTAATGTATAGACTACGTAGATTACTTCCCACAGCCATACTGCGATCATTGTACTATGCTATGATTCACTCCCACTTGGCATATCTTTCGAGTATCTGGGGCTTTGCTACCAAAAAAATGATATCGGAGGTGCAAATAATCCAAAATAGAGCCATGCGTAACATTTTTGGCTTGCCTTGGGATATACCTGTTAAAGATATTTACCGTCACGCACTTGTTTTGCCATTTAAGATGGTTCCTAGCTTTGAGATAACAAACACCATTTTAAATATTATTCAGTGTAACACCCACACAAATATAAAACTGAACTATAACAACGATGTTCACCAATATAATACACGACAACACAACAAACTACATATATCAAAAATACACTCAACAAAGTTCGGACTGAAATTATTAGAATATATTGCCTACACTTACTATAACAAATTGCCTGAAGAATTAAGACAGGTATATGCCTCTAACAAATCTCGAAAGGATATATTGAAATCCTATTTTTTCAAATTTTATTTGGAAAACGAGTCATAAGTAGGTACAAACTCTGTTCTGATAGCTGTCCTAATTATCTCCAAATACCAAACTTTGTACATCCAGAGATGATGGGCTTTTTTAATCTTCTCATGTATTTTGAATGTAAAACATCTTGTATTAGGTCTGTTTATTTTTGAGCCCGTACTTTTTAATGTACTTTCCTGATTTTTTTTATGCATTTCTATAGTCCATCATCGAGGATACTTTTTTAACTTTTTGACACCAACAGTACATAAATCAAATGAGTGATTATAATAATTCATAAAGTCTTATAAGACAATTTTTTTTGTGACATATCTGTAAAGTGATTCTTCATATGTTGTGTCTGTATGTTGCTTCTGTGAAATGTTTTGTAAATGTTTTCTTCATACATTGTGTCTGCACATTGGGTTGAATTGGGTCTAATTTTTCTGTACAAAACTCTTTTTTTTATTTTTTTACTCTTCTATTTCAAAACTACCAATTGGCGATCCCTTAATGAGTTTGATAACTCACGGGAGTGCAACATCGTTTGTTGTATGTTTAAAAAAAAAAAAAATACATATATATATATATTTGAAAATTTTGCGCTCCCCTCTCCTACCTACGGCAGAAAAAGGGGTCAGAACATTTTATGGAGCGCCGTAACTACACGGCTGTCATCTGTCATGTCAAAGTAACAGATCCCATACAAAGAAATGATATTCAGCGGCAGTTTCCCAATTGATCCTACCCCCTCTTCTGTGGATATTTATAGCGTAGTGTGTCACCGCAACATATAATACTATATGCAACGACCAAATTATGCGTGCATAATAAAGCGTAATGTGTCTAAAGGCTTTAATCTCACATGACTTGCCCATACAGAATATAAATAAATAATATGTATATATATATATATATAGAGTTCATATTGTTTTGTATTGGTGATCAACGACTCGGAGGATGCATCTGTTGGCCATAAGTTGATAATAGTTTGTCTAGTTTATAATAGAATAGATCATTGTAGAAATGTATTATGTATTTGTAGCGCTATATAAATCACCCAAATGTTATTATTAATATTAGACTAAATGCTATAGAAAAGAGGTCCCTGATGCGTATGTTTTGTAAAACCATGTATAATCGTGTGAAAAATGTGGAGGGCTGCAAATAATGCAAGGCTAATATAAGCGTAATGAGTAAGATTAAAAAAAGAAATGCTTAGATGGATTGGGAATGTAGAGCGAATGAACGAAAATTAAAGGAGAATATATGACGCAAATTTTAATGGTAGAAGAATTCGGGGACGCCCGACGAAGACATGGCACGATCAAGTGAATTAGATACTTGAGTCGGGCAATAGTCAGAATAATAAAAGAGCGTTTGTGAGACGATTTATGAATGTGAATGAGGCAAAGAGTGTGTGCCAAGACCGAGTTGTTTGGCGGTCCATCCTCTTTGCAGGGAAACGGCGTGATGGTTGTTCTGCCGTGTGATATTTTAAACAGGTCGCGGTGATGACTACGGCTGAAGTTTTCAAGCACACACATGATTCGTGCATGCCATAACATTCCAAAAGGAATATGCTATCGATAGAGTTATGCAATATATTAAAACAAAATATTGAAAGATTCGCTTAACGTCTGGTTTTCAGGCTAAATCTATTCGTTGCCTCAAGGAAGTCCATATGGTACAAGAAACTCCGATAAGTTCTGTGAGTCCGCATGTAGATATACCTGATGATTTATTTCTGGATTTGTTCCAGCATATTTATCTATTTAGTTTGGTGCGAAGTCCATACACCACTAGCGCACTTCAGATTGCTTTTTATAATCTGGGTCATTAGCCCATACCATATTACACGATTGACACTTTTAAATGCACAACAGTCACGACTATCCGGAGTCAATTGGACAAAATTATTACCGATTGGGGTGTATTCTTAGGCTGAAGAGAGTGCGACAGGGATGGAGTATCTGGCAAGTAAGATATGGTTACGAAACACAGTAAAACTTGTTCAATGAACTTTTTGATTCTGGCTTGTGTTTAAATCCCCACGCTGGGCGCTGGGCGCCATAATGTCACATGTAATTGTGGTGTGTAAAATGTAGAGCATGTGAATCTTGATCAGAGGGATTGTGAGATATAACCTCACTAATAAAAACTCATTTGTTCTCAAACAATACAATATGTAAATTTAATGTGATTGGAGTACAATAATGGATATCAGAATATATACTATGAATTAGGCTGGAGAGAGAGTTTATCTTCATGAAAAAGGAATCTTATGTTAACATATGCAATTTTATGGAGGTCGCACGGCGATGGTAGTCTTCAATGTTGTGCTATTGGCTTCAGGTTGCCTATAAAATTAACCGTCAGATTCCTTGTGTGCGGGTCCCAAAAGATCCGGTTTTGTAATTCTGAATCCATTCCCAACTCATTGCGTCATTTCCCAAATTGGCATCGTCATGCCGAACGCGTAGAAAGCGATGTCGTGATGCCTCAAACAGATGTGAATACAAAATGATTAGAAACAAATTCATAACAACGTCCATCTTTCGATTCTCCTTTGAATGGCGGCGGAACCCTATGGCCTGGTCCGGGCGGGGGAGCTCGGGACCGCGAACTGCGGTGCCATAAATAAACCACTCACTAGATTGATAACTTCTAGCTATTTGTAGGGAGAAATTTTGTCCACTATTTAACCATAGATCTGCCGATGAAGTCATCATAGCCCTATAGACAAGGTAGAGGAAACAATAAAAAAAAGGCGCGACCAGAGACAATATGATCTTCCCTAGGGAATATCATATTGTGCCATTCATCAGCCTAAAATATTATTTTAAAAATAAATTCTAGAAATGTTGACAAATTCTGTCTTGTGAAATGTTAACTCCAATTCACAAATTGCGGTCCTGCGAAAATGAGCTCTAAGGTATCTTTCGTTACAGCACATTTTCTCAGGACAGCCTTTGTAAGTTGAACACATGTAAAAAATATTTAAAATTGTTATCTACCTACCAGTCAATCAGTGAGAAATAGTTAGGATGCAGGCGAATTCTCAAGTTATTCTTTTACAAAATTATCTTTTAATTACTGTCTGTATCTGTGTTTTCTCCTTAAATAAATAAATAAATAAATAAACCTGTCGTCCCGAGGCCTTCGCGAAAATACTTTAAAATTACTTGAAATATCAATTCTTTAATTTAAAAAGAAAAACATTTTAAAATAATGGTGTGCTTTTCTACGATTTTTATTTCACTAAGATGTTATTTAACAGAAACAGGAAGCACAAATAAATTTATAAGCAAAAAACACATTTTAAATGTTTAACAAAACTACGAATGAATCTTTTTCTGTTTTAAATATAAATTTTGGTGGCTTATATCATTTTCAATGATCAAATATTTACAGGTTAGTTTACAGGTTTTAGTCATAAAATTATTCCAAAATTAATATGAATACAGAATTTATGAGCACAAAACACATTTTAAATGTGTACTTAGACTGCGACTGAATCTTTTTCTGATATTTCTGGTTTAAATATTCATTTTAGAGTCGCTAATATTGTCTTAATAATATGTTATCATATTTCAATTTGAGGTTATTCAAGAAATAATATGAATCCAGAATTTATGACCAAAAAACACGTTATAAATGTTTACGAAGACTGCGACTGACTGCGACCGAATGCGACTGAATCTTTTTCGAATTTTTCTTTTCCAAATATTCATATCAGAGTTACTTTTATTGTTTTGAATATAATAATAATTGGATGACTTGTATAGCGCCGTTTTTGTGCAAAATCACCTCAAGGTAGCTGCACAAATTTATAATACATTTCTACAGTGATCTATGTTTTTACTAACTATTAATGGAGAATAAATTTAACTATTAATTTAACTATTAATGTTAATTCTTTATATTTCTTTGTCATTTATAAATATATTGTATAGGTGCAAATATTGAATCAATGACTACAATTAATGGAAAATTATTGGTCTAATATTGTAAATAATTGCTGTTTATGCCAAATACATAAATGACTGTTTGTTTACTTAATAAAATAAAAAAATAATTATAATAATATAATATATGCTTAAATATTACAATTTGTGGTTTTACCCAATAAGTTGATACAAAAATAATATTGATATCACAGAAACAGGAAATGCTAGGATATATAAGCACAAAATAAATTTCATATTATAACTGTAATCAATTTGAGGTGTTTCAATTTATTATTATGATTGTAATCAATTTGAGTTTTTATGCATGAAGATATTCCAAAAATAAAGAAAATATTATGATTCAATATATTCATATGGTTCAACAAATGCAGATTCTGAATATATAATTATACGTATAATTAATAAATCATTATTTAAAAATGAATCAAACTTTATCCCTTAAAAATGCCCTGCTTGGTTGGCATCACTGCATCGGCTATTTTTAGGGTCACGTCGCGCCTCCAGTATTTGCGTATTTTAAATTCTGGTATTGTACCAAAAAATTCACGTTTTGCAATCACAAATTTGTGAATCAAATAGATTCGCTATTTTTAAAATCATACCTTAACTTTTTAACCCAAGTCATGGTCCTATAATAGGTTTTTAGCATGAGTTTAAATAAAAAATAAACTAAAACTAACCTAATAAAGCATTTTAATAAAAAGACATAATCAGTTTTTTAACAAAACATTTACTAAAATTCATTATTTTCATTTTCTGAAAATTAAATCCTTCTCATTATTAGCTCATTGATTAAAACTGTTTTAAAGCAAATACGCATTTAAAACCCCATTTTTATGTTCCTATTTTCAGTATATTACCTTCCTTTAGAATTAATTATGATCTTAAAATTACGCTGTGTAAATTAATGAAAAAATCGTATTTTGCAAATTTACATCCCAGTTGCTGTGAATCGAGGTACCTTTGGTTGTTTCGATCCAAAGGTTCATAATTTTTACCAGGAATTTCGACCACGAAAACTAACAAACAATTTAGAAAACCAAAACACTGGAGCACACCAAAAAAACCTGACGTATCAACAGGGCCGGCCCTATGCAAGCGAAATTGGAGAAGTCCGTTCCGGGCGCCGAATTATCATGGCACCAAGGCTCTGAAAATACCACATAAAAGTCCCAACTCATCACCCTTGATATTATTTTTCACCAAAATGACGCTACACAAAAATACAAATCATCAAAATAATATTGATGTCTGTGATCACCTACCTACCTAGGCGTCTACTGGTTTTGACAGGGGGCGTCAAAATTTTACTCGTTCCAGGCGTCGTTTGGCTCAGGGCCGGTCCTGCGTATCAACCCACTGTGAATGAGATATCACTTGAAAATACCAACGAACTAGGAGTCCGAATTTTTTATACTGGCCTCAATAATACTTTATGCAAACATAGTGTACGTGAACTAACCTATATAAAAGTCCGCTTTGTTATCTAAAGTTCCATTTTGTAATTGTCCAACGATTTTGGATACGATATTATCACGTTTTTTCTAACAAATAAATATTGAAAGAGTGTGTTTTTTGTTAATTGTATTATAAATATATCTGGAAACAATTTGACATTCAAATGCAATGTTTATTTTTTATATTATTAAAAATCGAATCTTTTTATCTGCAATAAAAAGGTTTTTTTTTAATATTATATGCGTAATATTAAAATATGTAAATGTTATGCGTTTCATGGTTTTCGCTGTTAATATATTTAAAAAAAATCTATATCATAAGGTTAAAAAAAAAAAAAAAATAAATGCTCTCCGGGTGTAAACTGATGAAAGTAGAAAAACATTTTTGTAAAGAGTTAAGCAATAAACCTAAATATATTGTTTAATTTATTTTATATTTGGTTTATTTAATTTATTTTTTTATTAAAAACCTAGTTTATATCTATAAAAACATAGTTTATAAATATGTTATAAAAAAATAGGAGGTACAAAAAATTTTCATTTTCCGATTCAATTACGCAGAAGTATTATAAAGGTTAATGGCAATTCACTTTTTTCGTTTCACGTAATAATAATTAATAAAAAATTTCTTTACAAATCTTCCGAAACCATGTAAAATTTTACGGTCAATAACTTTTTGAAATATATTACAATTATTTGGAAATGTATGGTAAGCTTTTAGATGCAAATACAAAGCGTGATGCTATCTCTTTCTAACACTGCTTAAATTGTATATCTCACCATAATACAAAAGGAAATAGAATGACTACGTTATGAGTCCGTCTCAGTTTAGTACTGAGTTGAACCGGTTGATACAATAAATAAGCTTCAGCAAGTTTTAGCAAGCAATGAAAAATTAAAATATTTAAATCACTTTAACTAATGAAACTATAAAAACAAAATAAATATGCTGGTATTGAAGTTATAAATTCTTAATTAATGACAAGTAATTAAAAAATGGACTTGGCTCTGAAAGAAATTTGGTCGAATTTGGTCGCCGTTCTTAAAATAGCTTCTGGTATAATTAATATGGGTGTCCCAAAAAATAGTGTCAAGCGGTCCAGAACTAGAGCACCCCTTAAGTCTACCCAAATCACCCCCGTGTAAGTTCAGCGATTTTTTTTAGTTTTCAGGATATCATTTTCTTTTGTGTTTTCTTGTGAAACCTAAACAAGAAAAATACTGAGTTTTAATTAGGTAAACAGAATACCTTTTAGAAATAAAAAAAAACAATTGTGGATAGATCATATACCATGGCGCTATAAAAAATGTTGATTCCCAAAGTAAGTTGAATTTCTAAAGTTATGAAATTTTCAAAAACGATTTAAAAAAAATGTACATTTGTTTTTAAAAATATTTTATTCTTTTTTTTTTTAATTTTATATCCCGTTATATTTTTGGGATCCGCGCTAGCTTTAAAAGAAATGTTTTCAGAAAAGTACGTACTGCTTAGTATGGTTTCGTGTTTAAGTTTATTTGACAATGGACGAATTCACAATTTTCAAGAAGTGTTCTTGAAAAACGCATAAAAAAACAAAAATATATTGTCTATCTGTTCCTCGTGTACATTTCTCATTCGCAGAAACACGAGCCAAACAAATATCCACCGAAATCTCAACCAACATACAATATCAATCTGTTGGCCCGTAGTATTATAAAACCAGTTTTCATCTACAAACGTCGAAAAGGTTTTGACTGTAAAATATTTTTACCGTGTTTAAGTGTACGTAGGTACTAAAGACGTAACTTAAAAAAAAAAAACAAAGCCCAGGTTGATGTTTTCCCGGTGTTCCAAGTAATAAGTGATATTTTCCGAAAGGAGAAGAATCTAACGTTTTCGAAATGTAAACAACAAAGAAACTATTTATTTGATTTCAAATAAAAAGCATGAGAAAATGGCAATTTAAGGACAATTTTATTTACTTTTAAATTTAGAAGTCAAGCATAACGGTGGGAGTCAGATATGCAAACAAAAGTTGTTCCGAAATCGTTAATGATTTTTTTTTAATTGCTCTTGGAAACCATAACGAGAAATTACAAATATAACTGTTTAAAAATTATTAATTTCATCTAATTAATTGTAGTTGTCTGAAAGAATGATAATTTATGATTTACTCAACAAACTGATTTAATATGACTATAAAATATTTTCATACAAAATTTCGGAAACTTTCCATTAATAAATTCTGTCCCCAGAATTAAAAAATGGTTATGTTTCGATCTGCAGATTTAAATAGTGCGAAATAAAGAGAAATTATTATTGGCAATGGTTATTTTTATGCTCATCCTGTCTAAGGTATTGTTTATTCTGACTAAACTGTTAAATATATATGAGACGAATAAATTTCTCCCACGATCTCAGAATCTGCACGGTGAAAATAATGTACATAATTAAATATAGATATAATCATTTTGATGGCATCTTAAGTAAAAATTTGATTTATTAATATTGATTATTACAACAAATTATTATTATTTTTTTTTTATTTGGTACATTATTTTGTTACAATTTATGTTTTCCAGTAATGTAGGCCTCACTGGGTGGCTTGCCCGTGCTGAGGCCTTCATTTTATAATATGAAAATCTAATCTACATATTACATTTAAAGAGAAGATAGTAAATTTGAAAAGAAAATAATAAATTTAAAATTAAAAATAAAAATACATAATAATACATTAAAAATTAAAAAATAATACAATGAAAATAATCTTGTGTGTTTGTGAGTGATGTGTGTTTATGTTGGTTTTGTGTGTTACGTGTAGGTTTTATTTTTATTTTATGCTATGACATTTTGGTAATATTGTCTTTTTTGTTGTTTAATCCATTTTGTAATTTTGTGTGTGAATTTATTTTTATTTTCCTCAATTTTAATTTCAATTTTTAGACTGTTGAAAGCTTTTATAGCATGGTATTGGTAGTGTCTTTGTCCAAAGGTTGAATTTTTTTGTGTATGTTGAAATTTATTTTTTTTGTTAAAAATGTAGTTTAGTAGTGTTTTAACGTATAATTGGCGTATATCTAGTACGTCACAGCTGTTGAATATTTGGTCTGTATCGGTCAGTCTATGTTTTTTTAGTATTACCTTTAAGATCGTTTTCTGTGCGGTTTCTATGTAATTGATAGCCGAGTTTGTTGCTCCTCCCCAAGCAATAATTCCATATTCTATTATTGATTGGCAGAGTGCAAAATATATTGTTTTCAATTGTTTTATTTTATATATGTTTCTTATGTTAAGGAAAATGTGTATTGTTTTGAGAAGTTCATTTGTGATTTGTTTGATGTGAGGTATCCATCTAAGGTTATGGTCAATTACGATTCCTAGATACTTTATTTGTTCTGTTTTTTCTAGAGGAGGGCAATCGCAGATGTTGGTGTTTAAACATTCGTGTATTTTTATGGTGTTTGTATTGTTTTTTGGCTGTCCCGTGCTATTTATACTGTATGTTGTGAATTTTGTCTTTGATATGTTAAGTGTAAGTATGTTTGAGTCTAGCCATGTTTTGACTTGCGAGATTCCCAAATTCGCTATGTTATATACATTATTCCAATCCTTAGATTTGAAAAGTAAAACTGTGTCATCAGCATAGCTAACTATTTCACCGTCTATTTTCATGCTGCAAAGTTCATTTACAACAAATGTTAAGAAAATGTCAGCAATAAATAATTCAAAATTTACAGGAATTGATTTCTTTTTTCAAAGTTTCTTTTATTTCTTTCAAAGTTCATTTACAACAAATGTTAAGAAAATGTCAGCAATAAATAATTCAAAATTTACAGGAATTGATTTCTTGTTTGAAATGCACTTTGTGTTTTAAATTTACTTTATAACAAACCAATAACTTTTCTAAAATCTAGGTATAGCATTTTATTGAGAAACTCAATACAACCTCAACACAGGTTAGTCCTAGTGAGGTTAAAAATTGGAATGTAAATAATAGTATTTACCATATGAGGAAACAATAAATAAAAATAATCAATTTAAGGAATAGACGCTGTTCACAAAAGTAATTTCTTTGTTTGAGGATTCGCTGCAGCTTGCGAAAGGATGCTCATTGCTCAATTTATCTCTTGGGACTTGAACGTCAGAATGACCAGCGGCCAAGATCGGAGCAAGCGTCGAGAAAGAACGAAGAATAATAATTGTGTTTTATTTCTTCAAAGTAGCTGCATGCATTTGCTTCAAAGGGTCAAAGGAATGCATCAGGTGATTCGTGACCGATACTAGATTCGCTTTCCCATTTTTAAATGCGCAAGTAATTGTTTGGCGCAGGGGGTTTTTTATTGATAACGCAGCTCGAGTAACGAAACGCAAAAACATAATAATATCATTACAGGAAACTGGGTGATGCTGTCAAAATGGTTATTCCTGTGTTGAGACTGCTCGAATATACTATTAATATCACATTATTTTCCCCTTTTGACTTCTTAATTAATTTTATTTGCAAGTTGGGAGCAGCTCGGTGCGTTGCGCGGGTATCGTTTGGACGTAGCCAATGATCTAGGCATGTTATTATAGAGTTTAATTGAATTTTATTAAACATAAATTTATTTTAGATTCAGAATTGACGTAAAGTTATCAAATTGTTACAATAATAATTATGGTTTGCTTCATAATTTTCAATAATTGTTCTGTGAGCAAAAAATGTCAAATCAAACTCAATGTCACAACTTAGTTAAATAAAAATATGAAATAATGGTTGTAAATAATGATCCCAGTGAGGTACGTTATTAACGATGGTCATTTTTCTTACATGTCTTGTATGAAAATGATCAAGATTAAATATACTAGAACGATAACGTCACGTGCGATCAATTTTTGGGACTAATATAGTTTTACTACACAGTATTATACAGCCCTGAAGAAGCTACGGGTGTAACGAAACCCGGTCGGTATTAAGTATAACTAATAAAATTGGTTCTTACTAAGTTATTATTTTATTTTAAATTATAATGTCACATCACAAAGTATCTGATTCATTTGATTAAAAAAACCTAGACTTTTGATTGAATTATTTAAGCTCATTAAAACCATGTATCTATCTTGAACACTCTAGGGGATTTTATTACAACGTACAATCTAATTTTCAGTCCCCAGTGAATAATGTGGAGAAGTTAAACTCCCGAAAACAAAAAAATCTCATTTGTTTACGGATCGTCGGGCTGGTTCTCTTGGCGATAAATATCCAGTCTGCAGGGACTACGTGTACCAGTCTAGAAACGGCCCAGTCGGGGACGAAGGCTTATTTGAAAGCCTGATAATACAAATTCAGTCGTTTTAACATATTATTTAGGAAGTGTTTTTGTTGGCGTTCCTTTTAACCTCAAAATTGCTTATTTTATTATTTAAATTTTTGATACTGACCATTATTTGCAGAATTTCACTATAATGAAACAATTTAAAAGAAGAAATAAGTGGAAAAAAATTAAAAGTGTTTCGATATGTCAATTATTTTACAAGCAATAATTATTCGCCTGAAACACTCATCCACATTGAAAAATCTCCTGATAAAAGATACATGACGCCAACGGGACACGAACCCGTGTCCCTTCGATTTCCGGTCAACAGCTCTGACCACTGAGCTATGGCGGCTTATCTCTTATCCGCGAAATAATTCAATATATACTAGTGTTTCATTCAACAATTACTGCTTGTTACATTTTTTCACCTGAAAACAACCAACTTTATCAGGAGATTTTTCAATGTGGATGAGTGTTTCAGGCGAATAATTATTGCTTGTAAAATAATTGTTACCCTTTGTGCTATGCATAAAAAATCTTGTCTTAAACATTGGTTTACCAAAAAATTAATAATTTTCAATATGTCGTTTATTTTATTAAGTTTTGGAATTAGGGTGAGGTATGAAGCGTGCTTCAATGATTTGCGGAAATATTTTTATTGGAATAATATAAAATATGGGTTCCATTTGTACAAACATATATATTACAAAATATTATATTTAAGGTCTTAATTGGTCATGTACCTTATAAGAAAAGACGAGTTCTTGTGTCTGATAAGAAATTCACTATTCTTACTTTGGTAGTATATTATGTTTTTTATTATTTTGGTAGTAAATATGTTTTGAATGAAACATATTTCTTGTTTGTATTTAAGTTTTATTTTAAATGGTTTTATTTTATTTTTTGTTTTATTTGGTTGATAATACATTGCAATTCAGAAGTAAGATTATTGTAGTTTTATATGGCTTGGTTAATAATAAATAATGGTTTTGCATTTGGGTTGTTTTAAAATTATGTGGAATAAATTGATTTCATTTCCTCATTAGTTTTTAGTATTCCTGATATTCTTCGATATATTTCTTCTTTTTATTTTTTTTGTAATAGATCTTGCTTAGAAATGTCTTAGAGATTTAGTACTGGAAACGGTTTACTGAGTGATTTTGCTGATAAATTTTTTTAACGTATTACTTTCATAATGATTTTTTGTAAATATTTTACTAATATTTTTGTAAGATCCTTCCCAACCTGTAATGCCGTGGATAAGCAATGAGTGAACGCGCGAATAAACTTACTAGTTTTAGAGCACCTTTTTAAAGAGACGTTAAGACCAACTTCTATTGAAAAGGGGATAAGTTAATTAAGGCGAAATAAGAGTCTAATAATTGGGCTTTGCTCGATGCAAGAGGAATCCCTACGGATGTAAGTTATTTGTATTTAAGATTAAGAAAAACAGGACATGACCATTAAAATATTTGATGTGAAACAGTTTGAAAAATTTATAAATTGTTTTTCAACTTCAAAATTAACGGTAAGCACCAGGTTTTATTTATCAAGACGATGAATTAGTAACTTCCCAAAGGATTTTCACCAGGAATAACTAAAATAAACCTCACGGAAAGAGCGACTATCTAGACCTGTAGGGGCAAATTATGTCTATTACGCCGCGCCGACTCACTTATGTCGTTGAGATTTCCACTTTATTTTGGAGATTTGCTATGGCAAATTCAACCGAAAGTCTTTTCAATTCACCAGGGCCACGAGTCGAGTATTTTTGTGCACAGCGCTTCACTTACGTTGTTATTACGTTATTCTGGCTATATTTTAGGATATTGTCTCGTCTTAATTCTTGTGAGTAGGTATCAACTTGGGCCCATCCGATTGCTGCATGGTCGCGCATCCTGACCACCGGAGTAAAAAACACATTTTTTTAATCTTTTACTTATTAAATTTACACCTATTAAGTGATTTTTTCATTAGGTTACATTACACAATTTAACCAAATAAAATTTACTTGCGCTCACTGGGGTTAGAACATGGGACCTCCTTATTTATAGCCGATGATCTTTACCACTCAACTACGGAGGCCGTCATGCATAGTATTAGTATAGTAAAATCATTATATATTGTGAAAATAACATATTTATTTGGCTTATATTAATCTAGCAGCGCATGCCAAGTAACAGTTGTTTGGCATTTCGTATATGTCTTATAAGTCTTATAGTATAAGTCTTTGTCAAGACTTATAAAAGTAACATTTTGACGAATACCAACTTCGCTAGCCACGATGACAAACTTTAATAAAATTTTCGCTTGTTTTTCGTTTTATTTTATTTAATTATATTTTATTATTTTATTTTTCGTATCATTCTGAACTTATTACTAAAGAATATACTCGTACATACATGTAATTTACATTGCTAGATTGCATGTAGTTGGCAATAATATAGTAGAAATTTTAGATGTGAATATAGTTACAAGTAGAGACCGGATTATATGCATTTGCATATTTGCATATGCAAATGCATATTTAGACCCTTTTCAGCGGTAGTTGCATATTTTAGCAAATAATTTGAGATCTTGCATATTTACGCTTGATATCGTTCAGATGCCTCACATAGCGACACTATAAACGTCAGATAGCAAGGCGCGCGGCCAGCGAAGCTGAGCGATGAACTGATAACTGATCTTACTGATCGCTACGGCCGGCGGCCGGAGTGGGGGGTAACCTCTCTCATCTTCGCCTGCGCTCGCGCCTACTCGGCTTAATTCGGCTAATTGCCGAAAACAATTCATTCATTCGTATGATTGATGATTTTGTATATTTTTATGGTAATTCAGTGAATTGCGAATTTTGTTTTTGACTGGTCGCACGCGCTGTTCTTTAGAGTTTCGTTTAGTGTTTTGTTTGTTTGCACGAAGTTGTACATTGTGAAAGTGAACCATGCCCCCTGATAAAAAAGTGCCCATACGTGGATGGCTGAATATCCTGGAATATTTACATACGACGGAAAAGTTTTATACTGCCGAGTTTGCGAGAAAAGCATTTCTAGCACAAAAAAGTTCCAAATAGACCAGCATGTCAAAACCAGTGTTCATATTGCAGGAGTGCAGAAGAAGGGCCCACGACAACAAGTTTTTACAGTGGCAAGTAGCAGTAACAGTGAAGTAACCTCCAAAGGTAAACAACAAAATCATTTTAGCATGGATCTATGTGAAGCATTTCTTGCAAGCAATATCCCTCTATACAAACTGACAAATCCTGCCTTGAAGGATTTTCTCAGAAAATATTGCATAAATCAAAATATACCGGATGAATCTACTTTACGTAAAAATTACATACCATCAATTTATCTACATGTGCTGGAAGAAATACGCAATGAACTCAAGGACACATCATATGGATTTCAGCTGACGAAACCACCGACACTTGCGGCCGTTACATTGCAAATTTGATTGTTGGTGCATTAAAACTTGAACCTTCACCTTCCTATTTGGTGGCCTGCAGAGAACTTGAAAAAGCAAATCATTCTACGATCGCATGATTTGTGAATGAGGGTATAAATAAAATATTTCCTGAATCTTCTGCGGATGAAAATGTGTATGTGTTGCTCTCAGATGCTGCCCCCTATACGATCAAAGCAGGCAAAGCCCTCCAAGTATTTTATCCCAATTTGATTCATGTGACGTGTTTTGCTCACGGAATTCACAGACTCGCCGAAGAAGTGAGATCCACGTTTGCGAATGTAAATAAATTATGATTATAAATTTGTGCCAAATTGATAACTTCATCAACGGGGCAGGTGAAATTTTGCCCAGAACAATAAGTTCAAAAATCGCACCCAAATTTAAATTCTGTCCAGCCACATCAGTAGACGTAGAACGTTCCTTTTCCGCTTACAAAAATATATTAAGCGATCGTAGACACAATTTGTCTACAGAACATTTAGAACAGTACTTAGTCATATACGTTTTTAAAGGTAAATTCTAAATTTTATTGTTAAATACATTTTATAATTGATATTTTCGAAAATATAATTGTTATCCCTGAGAACCAATAGCTTACTAAAATAAAAAAAATATGTAAAAATACGACTTCCTGTATTATTTCATTTTGCATATTTTGACCCTTTTTATGGATTTTCGTGCATATTTTAGCTATTTTTATTGCATATTTGCATGCATATTTTGGGCTATTTTTGTTGCATATAATCCGGTCTCTAGTTATAAGAATGCTATGATAGCGCACCTCTCAAATAATTATAAAATAATTACAAACTGTTGCACTAAACTATTATGTTTATCATGTGAGGACCCTAGAATCAATAGCGGCAGTGTCCACCACCGGTAAAAAACGACATTAATACGCAGTGTTATTGGGAAAGGTTTATATATTATTACCATCTCACCCTTCAGACCCACTTTTTAAAAAATTCTCAATCCTAGACATTAGACAATTATACGTTAAGACAATTCTTATACACATAAGGAAAAATGATTTAACACTCAAATCTCAACACAATATTTGCACCCGCTACTCATCACACAAAAAATGTAAAATTCCTCCAACAAAAACAGCCTTCGCTCAACGACAGTTCTCTTATATAGCGCCTACAATGTTCAACTTACTGAGTATTGATATTAACCCTAGATTCATAACCTTATCTAAGAGGAACATTATTCATAAACATTCATCTCACAGACGACTAAATTTAAGTGATGAGTTTGGGGTACTTGTAAATAAAATAAATAAATTAAGTATGGCACTCTTTAATATGTTTAATTAGGTAACAAAAAAATAAATAAAAGTGTTAAAATTAAATTTCATCGGTACATTCCACACACATGAGGCCGCGATGGTCCATGCACATATACTTTTTGCATTGCTTGCATTGGAACCTTGTCAAATGCCGTTTTTTATAATCACAATAACCACAAACTTTTTTTTGAGTACCACTTGGACCAGGTGTGGCAATGGTAGGCATTTCATCTAAAACTTCTGTGATTTTCCTTTTTAGGCAACTCTTCAAAGTTGGCATTTCGTGTCTTTTACGTAACTATGTCGTTATCACTGTCGGAATCTGTCGGGACCATTTCATCTAATTACACATGATCTTCGATATCACCGATTTCTACATCCTTTTGCTGACTGGTAAAATCATCATCACCAGAATAAGATAAACAATTCAAATAGTCATCAATTTGCCGATCATCCATTCTAAAATAAAATAAAAAGATTTTATGTGAAATACACACAATAATACATTTTGAACGATAAAATAAGATGTAACTATAAATCATAACTCATATAGAATAATATCATATACTTACTTTTACTCTGTATAGCCAGAACTCATCAAAACAATGTTTTCAAAATAACTTGCAGTCTCGTCAAAAGTTACACTATTCATAAACATTCGTCTCTCAGACGTTCAAAGGTCTATAACTTGTCCACAAGACTTTACTGCGAGGCAAGCGCACCCGCGTTACTATTGAACAAGCGATCTAGAAAGGTACTTGAGAGGTCATCATTCTATCTCTTTCACTCGAGATACTAGAAAGAAATTTACGTTTTTCTGAGTAAGTAGTTTTTCGTTAAAACTGATGATCTTTATGCCAATAGTGTACAGAACTGGTTATTTGCTCAGGGAAGGAAATATTATAAAGAATGCCTTACAACTAAAGACTGTTCTTATTTTTCGAGTAAAAAATTTATCTCTAAATTAATTTACAACAAAAACTTTATATTACGCTGATGCGATTTTTCTTATTTTTATTTCTATTATCCCTAGCATTATCTATTATTTTTATTTGTATCCTACCTTATTTTTATTTTTATCTGTATGTTTACAAGATTCACCTACTCCAATTCCTTTCCTGTATGGGATCATGTACATAATATTATATATTCTGAATTGATTATTTATGAAGGGAAAGAACTATTTTAAAGAATACCTGACATCATTAAATTAAGTTCATTTCCTTTATTATTATTTTTTTTCATTTCAATTCTGTTTAAAATTTCTTTTTAAAATAATTAATTAATTTATCTTTGTTTTCACCTCTTTCTTATTTTCAGTTAAACCTATTTAACCTATACCTATTTTACAACTGAATGAATCATGTATTACATTTATATAATTATACACAAATTTCGACTACCATAATACGGACATGTGTCTAGTGTGGTAGTCGAAAAGCATGTAAAAAACCTGTATCCAAATATATTTTTATGAATAAAAATAAAAATAATAATAAAATATATCTGTATTTACCATAATCGTCACTAATCCATAGTATTTCGGCTTTAATGTATTGCCGTTGTAACAAAAACGGCCCACCTCCTTCCGAATGGCGGCCGTTTTTCAAGTAACAAATCAGGACGTTCTATTCTGTTATGTTGTCCGTATGTATTAATTTATTTATTTGAAAAAAGTCCCAATGATTAAATAATGTTGATAAATACATATTGTTATTGTATCAATGAAAAATATAGTATTATCACATAAAATATTATAATATAATTTTTCATTAAAAGAAGGGGTGTAACTTATGGAAAAGAAAATACACGTTCTCTTAAAACAGCGCAATAATTAATGTTAAAATAAATTCTATTTAAACTAAATAATTATGTTTAAAGATTTCAAATTCAGAGAACTAAATGCATTATACTTCTACTATTCAATCTTAAAAACTTACAAATTATATTTTTTAAATTAAATTGCACCATTTAAAAATAATAGAAAAGTAAGACAAACGTCAATTCTCCCAACTTAAATATGTGAAAAAAACAATGGGGCAATTAAACAATAAATTTCTTTAAGTAAATTATTTTAATTAATTTCCAGAAAGTATCAGAAATATAAATTGCAATACACATTTTAAACTTTATCTTAAAAACGCACTAAAAATATAAACTAAATACACTTATAAATAAAAATAAAAACTAACAAAATAAAAATCCCCCATACACACAAACCCTAGCTTTATTGTGGTAGTACATGTTATTTGAAATGATTATTGTATTTTATTATTTTTTCTGTAAAATTATTTAACTTTTTTTTTTCAATAAACATTTTTAAAAAAATCATATGCAAATGTAATCTTCTACGTAATGTATTGTGGTGAATAACAGTTTTACGGAGAAAATGTATAAATATATACTTAAACTTTATTCTGATAAATACGTAAATTTTCACTCTTGTTTAGCAAAAAACATATTTCACGAGAGTAGTATTTAGTAGTAACTTATAACTCAATAATTCTTATAGTTTTCATCAGTTTGGAAAGTATGACGACGTAATTATTATTTGACTCTGGTTTAGGTTACACCAAAATCTATTTAATTTATAAAAATCCATTTTAAATTAAAGTTTTTCCATAAAAACACGAATAATATATAAATAATTTTTACTAAAATTATATTAACAGCCGGCCCTTTAATATATATAATATAGATAGTTAATATAAAATTACACATTTTTGTCAATTTCACAATTTGCCAAACACTTTTAGATAAAACCCACTCACTTAATGATAATATTTAGCCGACTCCACTACAAATACAAAATTAAGGCAATAAATTAAATCTTTGAAAGCAGTTAGAAATTTAAAAAAACATCTATTTTCAGAAAAGGTTATGGAATATTGTCTCATAACCTTTATCCAGCAAACATCCCACACGTTCACTTTTAAAGCACCCCTTATTATACAATTTAAAATCCAAAGAAGACAGACTTAGTCAAAGAGTGCAGAGAGAGTCTGCTGTTTACCTTGCACTCCTTTTGAATGGCAATATTCGTCCTAAGTGCTTTCAGGGGATCTGTAGCAGTCATCTTGAACACCTTTGAGTTGTTTATTTAACCTTTGTGCAAGAATTACTCATATTTGCATCAAAAGATAAATATCAAGTACAAATTTATAACGGATTTCTCGCTTAGACAGACATATTGAGTATAAACATAGATGACTTTGCAAGCGATCACTTTATGTAATCAATAATTTAGTTTCAAATTCCTCCAGACAGAAAAAAAATTAACATTGAAAGATGCTTTGGAATGGTTTTATGAAATTTTAACTAAACCAAATATCATTTTTCACTACCATTTCCACGACAATCACTAACTTTCTGATGACATAGTTCCATTCTTAGTACAGTTTATTTTTTTTTACAGTTATATTTATCAATTTTTTAAACTTGTTGTTTTCTTATTTTTATTTACCTATAGTTTTTTTAAAAAAAATTTATCAAATGAATTATTAAACAATATAGTTTCGGATATGTATAAATACGTAAAATTATTAAAAAAATACACAATTATTCTTAAATTCAATAAATATAACGAACAATATGCAACAAAGTTGTTGTTTTTCAAGATGTTGATTGGGGTTCGATTCTCTTCGTTGCATTTAAAAAAAAATTGATATTGATATTGATATTTACTATGATTATAATAAAAATTTATTTTTCAATGATATTTATTTTCCAAGTAGAATGTCGTTATTAAATTCTTTATGTTTTTAGTTTATTTTAATTGAGCTGTTCAAATATTTAGTTTGATAATAGCCTTCGAACGTCGAAATAGTTGTCAAAATAGTGAAAACCGCTAACAGAACTTTAATGATATCACTAGTAGTTCTGTGAAAAGTAGATCTTACGTCTAAAAACGTATGTTTCTAATTTTGTCATATTAATAAACCAAAACCAAAATTTCCATTGAAATCATAAGATTTTTTAGTAGGCACCTAAATTTCTACCTACTTAATTATAAGACATAAACGTTATACGAAAACAGTTTTTCATTTCAACGATGGAATTATACAATTTTTCCAAAGAAACGCCACCATTTATTTTTTTAAACTTTCTTCAGGCCGGTAGGTATCATAATATTGATTTATCCGATTTGTCAGTTCGTGAAATCCACGATCATGCGAACTCAGGCGGAATAAAAATATAGTATCCAACATGGCTACCATCGTGAACCGGGGCTGGAACGTAACAAACAAATTTACAGATGAAATACCGAGTGGTCGAGTTATAAAAGAACTTCGCTATGTTCAGTTAATTAAATTAAAATTTATTAAAAAGTGTATGCATTATTTACAGGAAAAATAAAAATAATTAATAATTGAAGCCTCATCCAACCTTGAGTTGAGTATTGTTGGTGACTACACCATGCTCATGGAACGCGTGTATATGCTTAAACCACTTTATGAATGTATTACTTGCCATTGTACTGAGGTCTCGAGGAATGTGTACCGTTGTTCGGGTAAATATTTCTTAACGTGTAATGCCATCCTTCGCAGTACCGAACGCACATTAAGAGGCCCCTGTTCCCGAAACTGTTAAAACTGTTTTAAGGACCAGCCGAGTACAGAGAGTTCAACTAGTTTCTGCCTTCATAACTCTTATTTTAGAAACTAAGTACGTTGCGTTACCTTAGCGCCCTCTATAGCACAAATTACAAAACAAACGGTTGTTACTAACTTCGCTAAGTTAGTACGTGAATGGTTTATTTATTGTTAGTACCAGAGACCCAGTGGTTCGAGGTCAACGAGAGTACGAAGAAAAATATAAGTATTCTTGGATAAATTTTTGAAATAAAGGGTCTTTTTTATATAAAAGTGAAATATTTGTTTGTATTGCATTAAAAAAAACTCCTGAACGATGAGTTTTCGTATTGTGAGATAAGTACTACACCCAGAACTTTTTACGTAGGTACCTACATAAAGACCTTCAATGCTTTTTGAAAATTAAAAAGTGAAAAAATTCCAACTGATGAAACCAAACAAAAAAATTAGCTCTTGCTGTCCAATCCCAAGCCCATATGGTGTTGAAATGAAACAACGGGCTTAAAGTAGCAACAATTTTGAAGGAGTTAATGCGAATTAGGTTTCCAACATGGAACGAAACAATTATGCAACTTTTTAAGCATTGAAAATAACCAGACCGCAATACAAGCCATTTGCAAACTTTCAACATTATCAATATTATCATTTACAAACGTGCACAAGTTAGCTTTAAACAAATATAATATCCTAACGTGACTCTGGTAGTTGAACTAAATTAATACGGTGAATTTAACAACGTTTCTACCGTGAATGAATTTTGATGTAGTTTGCTAGAGACATGGCATACATTTAACCCTCCGATGGGCAATGTGACCTGGCCAGGCCATATAAGAGGCGTGGCCCATGAAACTTGTTTTACATAAAGGCAGGTGTGCAAATAGTATGCATGCACGTGTAATGTGTTGTATAGGGTAAGGAGTACAATGGTTGGCACTTTATGGTAAACTTCCAACTTGTTACCCGATTTTGTGTTATCATTGCAAGTTTTTTAAAATATATTTATTACAGTTGACTTGTTCAACAATTGAGTGCACATTTTCAATGTTGCCTGTCTTTAATTTTGCTTGCGTTTCTCACTATAGTGAATCAAATCGCAAACATATAAAAAGTACAATCATTGGCACCCACGATACATTAATTGGCATTGCAAGAAGTATAATCATTGGCACTTTGTGTTATTTATTATTTTTGTAAAGAAAACATTTTTTTTTCAGTAAACTTTATTGAATGAGGATACAATTCACAAAGAGGATACATTTTACTAAAAAATTATATTTTTCAAATATTAAAAAAAACTGCGGTAGGTGGGTATTACGTACTTCTTTTAAGAAATTTCAATCTTCTTTTAGCAAAGCTTCAATAATTTCGCTTTCCGAAAGATTTTTCGTGTCATCTGGTAGACTTTTAATATTATTGTCATTTCCAGAAACGGGTTTTTTAACTATAATTTTAAATGGTTTTTTGAGTGTCACGCATGAAATGATTTTTATTTTAGGTTCAACAGATTTATGTACGCTTGCACTGTTGGTTTGGAAAATATTATTCGATGTTGATGGTTCATTTTCCTTTCCTATTGATTTTTCCTTTTCAGGAAGAGTAATTATTTGTAATTTTGTAGATTTTGCACGAGGTTACAATAAGTTTTGGAATGAAATTGTGTTGAAGTCGAACCATTCTTGTTTATCTTTGGTGGAAGAGTATCTTCAAAATTCAAACATTCATTTGGCTTTTGAACGGGCAAATTTTCAATCGCAGTATTATTATTCTTTTTTTGCGATATTTTTCTTGATTTGTTAATCAGTTTAGAACTTTCAGCTTTAACTTTGGAATTTTGTTCTCTTTGAGTTTTTCTAGCCGCTTTTTCTAAGACCAATTTATTTTTTGCATTCATTTTTGCCTCCTCAATATCAAGCCACTCTTTACTAGTCAAAACAAAAGTTTTTTTCATTGTCATATTTTTGGTTTTCCTCTCTGGCGTCTTTGGCCAATTCAGGATATCATTTAATGAAGTATTGTGCTTTTGGGAGTAACGCGCTGGTTTTGTACAAAGTTGTTATTTATTATTTTCATCTCTGTGGACTTTTGTGAATAATTATATGCACTGCTGAAAGAAGGGATGCTATCTGCTAGCTCCAATTGAGGAGATTCTTGATCTGGCATGTCATTTGACAAAAGGTGGCTGTCATTCGCTCGTTTTTGCAAATCGTTGGCAATTATTGTGTTCAAAGGTACTTCATCATCCGAATCAAAGCATAAGAAATCATCCGTTATTTCGGCAAATTCTTCAGCTTCTTCGTTGTCCGAAACTAGTGAACGTTGATCATTTAATTTTTTAAAAATCGTAAACAGTGCTAAAAAATCTGATGATTCGTTGTAAAATTGGTGTTTCTCAAATATTTTAATTTTTTCATCACCAACAATCCTTTTAAAGTCTTCGTAGTTCAATAAATTAGTATTTTCTTGTGGTTTTTGTGATGGTGAGGTTAATCGAGTGAGAGGATGGTTAGATTTCCCCAAACATTTGGAATAGTCCAATGCATTTGGATTCCAAGGGAAAAGTCCACAAGCTTTAAAACCATTAACTACAACAGTCTTGTTAATAAATTTTTCCAAAACAATCTTAAGGATCGGACCGAAGGAGGAAAGAGGAAAAATTAGAGGAAAATTTTTAGAGGAAAAATTACCATTGGTGGAGTTATCTCACCATAAGCTGACAAAGTAAACATTACTGTTAGACATGATTTACTTGGTGCGTGTTCTACTTCGTAAACATTCCTTGTACCCTTCATAGCCAGAACCTTAGAATTTTTGGGACATAACTTTAAATTAGTTTCGTCACCGTTAAATATACGTTTTGGATCATTTAATATTTCAGTTAAATCGTTTTCATGTAAGTAGTCGTAGATTTGTTGAAACCAGCGTCTTATGTTTGTTTCTGAAACAACCGAGCTCGCTGAAGTTACTGCCTCAGCAGTTCGGGTACAAATTTCAGGATGTCTCCGTAAAAATAATTTATACCATCCTTTCCCAGGGTTGTGGTTAATAAATGCATTTGGTCGAGGATTTTTACTGAGAAAATATCGCACGCTCTCCAGAATATCTTCTTTTCTTCGTGGGAAACCTTTCTGACTGCTTGTACTAATCCACCGAACGAGGATAGACTCTTCTTCTTCTGTTAAAATTGTTGCTGGTCCGGGACTTGTCTTAACATATTTTTCACTTAATCTAAATTGAATAGTAGACCGTGGAATGTTGAATTGTTTAGAAGCGGCTTTTTTCGACATACCACTTTTCACAGCATCTAAAGCCTTCTCAATGTCGTTCTCCTTGTATTTTTTGAAATACTTTAAATCAGCAGGAACTTTAGGCATTTTAATTTGATATCTGTAAAAAACACAAACAAAACTAACTTTAATAAATAATTTTAAATCAATTAATGGTGTAAACTTTAGAGTGTGTATCATTGGCAGTGTAAATATTGGCACACCTATCAGTATAGTGATTGGCATGTGTAGGTTATAGTGATTGGCACTGCTAATAATAATACTTTAATTAAACAAATGTATGTTCTAAATTTTACTGCTGAATTTAAGCAAAACTACATATCAATTGTCTAAAAAAACACAATTTATCAATTATTATATGAAAGTACAGTGATTGACATGCATGCCAATGAATAGACCTCCATACAAATGTAACACACAATCATTGGCACCTGGCAATTATCTTATCCAGGCGCTTAAACTAAATAAGGATGGCAAAGAAACTCACCTTTGGCCTTTATTTACAACACAACACTCTAAAATATATCAATATCTTGTAAAAACTTGAAATAATTATCAATATAATGGAAGACTTACCTTATGAAAACAATAAGAAATTTTGATAAAACGTGATGACCACTACCCGCGTCCTCGGATCAGTTGACAGTTGAAAAATGCTGCCCTATGTATGAAATAAATTATGCCCATCTAAAAATAGGATAGTGTGGGAACACAATACGTCTAAAATTGGAATATATTTCTCGCCGTAGCCACTAATATTACTGTTTCAATTCAGGAGTGCCAATCAATGGGGGGGTGCCAGAGATAGTACCGTTTACCCTATAACGGGACAAACACCGCGTACAGTACCAAGGATGGAAAGTCCTTTTTACATCAGAATGTAAAAAAGTTATCGCAGTATACTGTTCAGTGGGTTTAGCGATACTTGTCAACTAAATTCAACACCATTCTTACACCTTGATTTACTTCACGATCAGCATCTGTAAGTTTTCCGGTGTAAATTTGACTTCTGAGCGGGAAGTTGGTATCTGAATCGCAGACCCACCAAACCTCTATTCCATATGCGATGGCCTGTCCATGTCACGTGGTACATTCCTTAATTTTGTCTTAATTTATTTTATTCTACCAATTAAACGTGAACTCAACGGCAATAGCCCCATTTAAAGTGGTACAGTGTATTGATACCGCTTGCCGAAACGTCGGGAAAAAAGAAAATCACTTTTAAAAATAAAAAAAACTGGCCAGGCCATATTACCCATCGTAAGTGTTGGTACCTAGCATTGTTACATACCGTATACCGTTTCTATTTTTTCCTACCTACGAAATTATCTTTTGTCCACTTACCTTCTTTATGTTGACTACAATGTGTGTTTATTCAGTTAAAATTCACAAGTCATCGTGTCAACAGTCATCAGTCTAAACTGTGTTTGATTTTTTTTTTTTTAACTGTTTTATTGTTTTACTGCATTTCATGTAATATCGCAGACTGGGATTGCACTATCCTCCCAGTCCTGCTGGATTAAAACTAAAATAAAAATAAAAGAAATTACGGAGCCCCCTGGTCGACTGCGTCGAAACTGAAAAGCCATTATGAGCTTGCGAGCTTGTGGTTGGAAAAAGTATAGTTGTTAAGAACCAGCGCAATTGTACAAAAGCGAGAGAAGGATAACGGTGTGTCGGAATTCCGGATTTTCCACTTCTTTCCTCTATGCGATGGTGCCTAGTGTCCGTCCCCAACAGGTGGGTTAAAAAATGTAATTACTTGAAGTGAGTTTTACAAACTCAAACCGATGAAATAAATTTCATTTAAAAATAATGTTTTCTAGATTAGGAGAGTCAGATAATTCCAGAAGGAAAGCAGCGTGGTTCAAGCCTCCACTCACCGCCAGGAGTGTCGTTAGGGAATAGAAATGGAAGATAAATCCATCATATTTTTTCCAGCTCCTGCTTTATATCCAACGTGATTTGTTACCCAGACTTCACTGCAAAAGGCACGTGCATAATAAGGTGTACCTTTTAGAAGGGGTGTGAATTTTTTAGTTCATTTGTCGGTTTTTCGTTACTTTTGCCATGATATTGTACAACTTTGCACGCTCGTTCAATTAAAGTAGAATAGTTTCTAGTATTATATCAGAAAACATATGTATTTATATCTACTCACTATACACGGTATCCGGAAATTCATAGTATACATAAGCGGGAAACTGTTGAATCTAGATCACCTTGGAATTGAATTTGTAGCATAACTTTTTTTCGTCGAGTCTGAAGTGGGAACATTTTAGGTAAAATTTGAATACATCGATCGGGAGGGAATATCAGCAGTTTAATGTCTTTTAAAATGCGTCGATGCGTAGACCCAGCTCCATAAAATTTTAATAAGCTTTGTTTGCCGAAAAAAATGTTAAAAAGTCGAAATGCTCAGATCGAAAAAAAAGTTTTTTGAGTACTCTGAATGGTGTGATTCACGTCATCGGTTTTGTGCGTGTATCGAAAGGCATACAAACATTTGAATTTCTCATAGTACAATGTTAGCCAGAGAAATTAGCGAGCAGAGGATTGAAACCAACACATTGGACTACTATTACACTAACCGGCATAAATGTGAACTAAGCAAGGAGATTATTCTAAATCAATGCTGTATGGAGATTTTCAATTTTTTTACTAAGAAAAATCGATAAAATAATTAATATTGATGAACACACGGATATCAAAAGCTGGTAAAATGAGATATTTGAATATTTCCTACACTTTTAAAAGTTTTTATTATTTGACCCGCTAAACGAGTAAGGGATACGTATTTTTTATCGTCTGTTATTTTTACTTAACGACAACTGCTAAGCACTTTGTTGTTTTCGTCATAACCAACAGTACGACGGGTCATTTATCAAACATGTATTTGGAGAGGAAAAATCTTAACATCACATTACGACCACCTTTATGAAAAACGTGCTTTTGAAAGGTGTGAAGCTATTTCGGAATTTTTAGGAGATTAACGTGGAACTGGTGGTTACTTATTTTTATTTTAGTTTCACAAAAGAACGAGATAAAATCTAAATACTAAATTGTACGAAAAGGCAACACGAAAGGGAAAACTTCGTAACTCTTGAAACTTATTATTATCAAAACAAGTATTTATAATTTTCACTTTAATGATTGAAATGGATTTATTGTAGTCCCTTTGAAAACTCTGTCAGTGTTTAGAGGAAAAGTTTCTTAAGTAATTAATCAAAGTCCATTTTTGATTTGTCCCATTTATTCCGAAACATTGAACTTCAATGAAATGATAGTCGGCAGTCTGAAGTAAATGAATTCACACGAAAAGCAATTATTGTCACTTCGTACAATCAATATTAGGACTATTTCTCTTATTAAATATTCCGGCACTCCATCACCACTTCCATGAAACCGTTTTCAGTAAATTTATAATAAAAAGATCAGATAGATCTCAACAAAATTAATTTTAATGTCGATAAGTCAAAGATAAAATAATGAAAATTACCGTCAAATTTTTGGTAATCGCAAATAAAAATAATAAAATAATAAAAAGGAAACACTTTGTTTACAGTCACTTTATTGAAATTTTTAACGTCTACCGGTTTCGGTACCTCCGTACCATCATCAGGACAGTTATAAAAATACTAACAAATACAGAATAATACACATATATATAAACAAATAGTTGAGAGAGAAAGAGATAAAAACAGAGAGAGACAGTATCAGTTGTGGGCGGGAAGTGGGGGAGGGGAGTTAGGGATAACAGGAAACATATTTATTATAGGGCTGAACGTTAAATTTAGTTGATTATTGATAATTTCAGCCTTTGAATTGACTGATTTTTTTATTTTGCTTCCAAGTTGTTAAGTCGTAAACCTATCTCATTTTTGTGAAGGACTTTAATACCCGTGTCACGGTTGAAAGTATGATCTTTATTAATTAGATGTTCTGCAAATTCTGAAAATCCCGAACTGGTTAGACATCTTAGGTGTTCTTTTATTCTAGTTTCTATATTGCGTGATGTTTGCCCTATGTAGAATGCTGGGCAATCATTACAACTAATTTTATATACGCCTGAGTGGCTAAGAACATCTTCTTTATCTTTGGCATTAATTAAACCTTTCCTCTACATGTACAGTTAAATTCCCCCCAGAAATTAAACCAGCGTATTATACTAATAATAATCTATAAAAATTTTTTTAATTAATGCCAAAGATAAAGAAGATGTTCTTAGCCACTCAGGCGTATATAAAATTAGTTGTAATGATTGCCCAGCATTCTACATAGGGCAAACATCACGCAATATAGAAACTAGAATAAAAGAACACCTAAGATGTCTAACCAGTTCGGGATTTTCAGAATTTGCAGAACATCTAATTAATAAAGATCATACTTTCAACCGTGACACGGGTATTAAAGTCCTTCACAAAAATGAGATAGGTTTACGACTTAACAACTTGGAAGCGTTGGAAATAAAAAAAATCAGTCAATTCAAAGGCTGAATTTATCAATAATCAACTAAATTTAACGTTCAGCCCTATAATAAATATGTTTCCTGTTATCCCTAACTCCCCTCCCCCACTTCCCGCCCACAACTGATACTGTCTCTCTCTGTTTTTATCTCTTTCTCTCTCAACTATTTGTTTATATATATGTGTATTATTCTGTATTTGTTAGTATTTTTATAACTGTCCTGATGATGGTACGGAGGTACCGAAACCGGTAGACGTTAAAAATTTCAATAAAGTGACTGTAAACAAAGTGTTTCCTTTTTATTATTTAAAATGTCAAGTCACAATGTGTTTGCTTCTTTTGAAAAAAAAAAAAAAATAATTCATTAGCTTACTTCAGACACTGAGCCTGTGCGGGACGTTTTTGCCTATACAAGAAAAGACTGTAAATAATAATCATCGGCACACATCAGCCCTCAACCTGGGATATGATTTAAATAAAACACCGTGTTCTATCCAAACCATCATAAAAGAAAGATGATTGAAATCAAAATTCACATTTTAATTATAAATATTGTACTGGTATACAGAACGTTCAAAGGGGTGTAGCTTATAGGTACTTCATATTTCATACAGCCAACCCAATTCACAAGAAATAGTTATGTGTATTTCAATACAACTGGGTTTTAATACACATATAGAAACTGATAATTCTTTCAGTGATAATTTTAGATTGGAACACATAGAACATCATCGCGCCATACAATACAGAAAATGGCGTAGGCGACTGCTGCAACAGTGGCCAGTTCAATTGGTAGCCAGCAGAAATTGGCCAGCCTTTAGGTGATCAGCATCATTGGCTAATTCAGTCGGTAGCCAGCAGAAATTGGACAGCCTCTATGTTGTCAGCATCCGTGGTTAATTCAGTCGGTAGCCAGGAAGAATTGGCCAGCTTCGAGGTTATCGGCATCAACGGCTCATTCAGTCGGTAGCCAGGAATAATTAGCCAGCCTCTAGGTTGTCAGCATCAGTGCCTAATTCAGTTGGTAGCCAGGAAGAATTGGCCAGCCTCTAGGTTGTCAGCATCAACGGCTAATTCAGTTCGTAGCCAGGAAGAATTGGCCAGCCTCTAGGTTATCAGCATCAATGCAGCAGGGATTGGCCAGCCTTTAGGTTGTCAGCATCAGTGCTGGTTCAGTCGGTAGCCAGGATAAATTGGCCAGCCTCTAGGTTGTCAGCATCAGGGGCTAATTCAGTCCGTAGCCAGGAGGAATTGGATAGCCTCTAGGCAAAGGCTGCCCAACCCCAGGCCCGCGGGCCACAATGTGGCCCGCGAACGAATTATAAGTGGCCCGCGTAACATTTTCAAAAAACCCGCCAATCCGCCATTTTGAAAAAGTGTCGCGAGGCCGCGGTAAAACAAACAATGCAGCTTGCGCGCGGTCACTCCAGTGTTGCCAACGACGGCGATTTATCGCTATTTAGGCTACTCAGAACGAGAATCAGCGACGAAAAAATCTAACCTGTTGAATTTACTTTTGAAACAAAAATACACGGGTTTTCGACATAATATTTTTTGCTTCGAAATGGAATCCTGTAGCCACCCCCCCCCCCCCCCCCCATGGAATTCGAAAAATTGCTGTGGGGTATCACATATGATGTTCGGGAATTTTTTCTCAGCGAAGTTCCGTAACAACCCCCCCCCCCCATGGATTTCAAATATTCTGAGGGGAGCACTCATTTAGATTTGTGATTCTTTTTTGTGGGGAATTATGTTTTATAGAAATTCCCTAACAACCCCCCCCCCCCCCATGGAAATAGGAACTGTCAGGTATTCAGTGGCCCGCCAGTGATTCAAAATCGTCAATTTGGCCCAACTGCTAAAAAGGTTGGGCAGCCTTGCTCTAGGCGATCAACAGCGGTGGCCATTTCAGTCGGTAGCCTACAGGAATTTAGCGGCGGCATGGTCATTTGATTATAAGGACCGGCACACGGAGACACCCCATTATTGTAATGATGACAGATGCGTCTGGCTCAGCTGATAGAGTGCCGGCAGTAAACAGCTCGTTGCACATAGTTGTAATCTTTAAAATGATTGTGCCGTGATGGAGGAACAGAAGCAAATACAGCTTTCAGTTTTCACTCAGAAATTGTAAGAACAGATCGCGTTGTTACAGGCGTACTTTTAAAACTTGTATCCTCCAATATTTTGTTTTAATGGGCTATTTATGCAACTTTAGCCGCAATTGATATTAAATGCAATGAAATCATTTTTCATGTTCGATACAGAGCCTTTCCCATATAAAAAATAAGCAGTCAAAAGGGAAAAATAAAGAGATTTTTTATGTGAGCACCCCACAAGAGTGTCAACTGCTCCCAACCGTCTAGAGTCAGTAGGACTATGGCATCTCCAAATAGCGTATGTTGTGAGGCTTAAGGTAGCGGGTAGGAGAAGGAGATAGGGAATAAGAAAGTGGTGAATTATCTAGCGATTCAGGATCGTGACTGCGGTCATGAAACAGCTCTCACGCATTATAATAATTACACAGCAAAACTTGTTTATAAATAAACATTGTTTTAATAATTTGAATAATTGTATTACTGAAGAGATTTTTTTAAAAATAAATGTAATATCGTGTGATTTTTCACGAATCAAAGTGAGATAAATTTGTCGGGAACCTTTTAGACAACATAACCATATTCTCAGGACAATAAAGTGACAAAACATTTATTTGATAAATGAGCGGCCGGTACCTGTTCTCGAAATGTTATCATAAAAATATCACGTCAAGAAGAACAGAAAAAGCCAAGCATGTTGTCTGCAAGAGAGTGAAAAACACATCACTGACCCAGAGCAAAGCCAGTTGACATTGAATTCATTTTTTATGAATTTTTGCACTCACGAGGCAAGATTCATATATGGCAAGTGGAAAATAAGTGTCATTATTCATCTGTGTCTTTTATTTGGGGAGAGAAAAGCAGGTACCTATTTTCAGAAATTAGTTAAGGTTATGAATTTCAGGTTAAAAAATTCAGAATTGGAACGCCATCAGTATAAGCCGTGTAAAAACCTAAATCAATCCCGCTCTGTTGCAATCCTTATTCCACCATAAAAACGGTAAAAATTTTGACAGCTGCAGTTTGCGTGTTCATTTCTGCCATCATCGATTACTTTAATTAAGGTGAGATATCAATATTTTATAATCTAAGTACATACATTTTAACGTATGTTCGTATAAACGTGTGTCCTATAATGTCTACAGAGGAGACCATACATACAGACATCTGAACCACATCACACTAATAAAGGCGTTCCGCAGGGTTCTGTATTAGGTCCACTGTTGTTCATTATATACATGAATGATATTATCAAAGTGTTAAAGCACTGTGCAATTAAACTCTTTGCTGATGATACATTGTTATACATAGCCAGTAAAAATTTACAGGACGCCATTGAAAAAATACAAATTGACTTAAATTGTGTAACACTTTGGTTAAACCAAAACAAACTAAAATTGAATGTTATGAAAACAAAGTTTTTAATTGTGGATAGTGTAGGGGGAAACGAGCTGGCAATACTAAAAATTGAAAACGTAAACATAGAAAGGGTGAGTAATATTAAATATCTGGGTGTAATATTAGATGAAAAATTAAAATTTGATGAACACTTAGAATACATAACAAAGAAAATTGCTAAAAAAGTTGGTTTCCTAAAAAAGGATCAGAAATAACTTGGATCTAAAGACAACCCGCCTTGTTTACAATTCTATTGTTACTCCGCATTAAATTATTGTTCTAGTGTTTTATTCTTATGTAACGAAGCCCAAAATAATAAACTCCAGGTTATACAAAATAGGGGGATGAGGATAATTTTAAAATGCAACATTTTTAGTAGAGTTAAAATTATGTTACAAAATTTAAATATGATGACAACCAAACAACATATAATATATAATACTTTAACAATGATGTATAAGCTTCAAAATAATATGCTCCCAAATTATCTGCAAAGATATATTATGTACCATGAAAATGTTCACAATTATCCTACGAGAAGACGCAGAGATTTTAGGCTTCCCAAAACTAAACTTTCATGCACACAAAACAGTGCGTTTTATAAAGGGCAAAAACTTTATAATAACCTACCAAATGTCATAAAGGAAGCCACAAGCCTTAGCAATTTTCGTAGGACATGTGCTTTATATGTAAAAAATAATTTTTGATTGTTGAACATACTCACCAATATTATTTTAGTCACCTAGATATCTTATATAATATAATGTTGTGCATTTACCCTTTTCTCTTAAAATGTAATTGTTATTTTTTGTGTTTTTTATGTTTTCCTACTAGATGTATGAAAAAATTTGCGTACATCTAAATAAAGATTCAAAAACAAAAAACAATCATCCCAATTGAGTTTATAAACTCCATTTTTTTTTCTTTGATCTTTATTATTAAGAATATATTTCTTCATTGATATTAGTGTAAAACGCCAGTTGAATATTACCAGGATTGTTTTTATATATAATTTTAGAAGTATCGTTATCCACAAACAGAATTCTACGCCATTCTTTATTTCTATTTTTAGAAATACCGGTTGAAGAGAATATATTTAATTTTTTTATTTAGTATTTAAACTATCAATTTATTAGAATACGTTATTAAATGCTATTTGTCTTATGAATATATTGTTTTATGGTTAAATGCTATTTGTTTTTTTCAGATCTTAAAATACTTCACACACGATATAAAGCATCGCAAATAAATAATTTTGAAATTTTATAAATTAGGAAACATGTTATTATAAAAGTAGATATAATTAACAAGATTTTTTTTATAAACTCTCTTTTAAATATTTTCTCACTTAACTTGTCTTTCCCGTCTAACGATATTGTAATTCCTAATTCTTATAAACCCAGCCTACTCCTACCCTTCCCCCTCCTTCCACTTCTTCTTTCCAATTGCAATCTATATTTAATTTTTGACTTCGGTTTATACACAATAAAATGTAAACATTATATTTATTTATTTATTGGACAATTTGCATAGCGCCGCTTTTGTGAGAAATCACCTCAGGGGCGATATATTGTAATAATCTACCTTTATATATAGATTTTTACTCTCCTGATGAAGGTATATATATATATAATCTAACTTTAAACTTTATTAGATACAGTAACAGTTGTAGGTAAAGAATTACCACCAGTTGGGGTAAAATTAACACCTTTTAATTAAACCGACTGCTAATCTCATCACACAATTACCCTCCTTTTATTCATAAACACGGGTACAATAAATCAATATGTAATAATCTATTATTTCAGTCAACTTTGTTATAACTATCTTAATTTAAACTATACTTTAAACTTAAACTATAGTATTTATGTATGTATGTGTATACATTGGTGTATGTATATATGTGAATATAAATAAAAAAAATTTTTCCTTTTTCTTTAAATAACAATGTACAATAACCATTAAAAAAAAATTAAAATCCCAACTTACACTTATATAAGAAAATTAACCAATACACATAAATACATGTACCATTTAATCATAACCACGTAAACACCTCAGCACAGGTTCTCCCAGTGAGGTGTTCACGAAACATATAACATTACCCACCACAATGTCACCTACTCAAACCTACCTAACACCCAGCACTGTAATGTATGCATAGAAATAAAATAAATAAAATAAATAAAATAAATAAAATAAATAAAATAAATAAAATAAATAAAATAAATAAAATAAATAAAATAAATAAAATAAATAAAATAAATAAAATAAATAAAATAAATAAAATAAATAAAATAAATAAAATAAATAAAATAATAAAATAAATAAAATAAATAAAATAAATAAAATAAATAAAATAAATAAAATAAATAAAATAAATAAAATAAATAAAATAAATAAAATAAATAAAATAAATAAAATAAATAAAATAAATAAAATATATAAAATAAATAAAATAAATAAAATAAATAAAATAAATAAAATAAATAAAAAAATAAAATAAAATAAATAAATAAAATAAATAAAATAAATAAAATAAATAAAATAAATAAAATAAATAAAATAAATAAAATAAATAAAATAAATAAAATAAATAAAATAAATAAAATAAATAAAATAAATAAAATAAAATAAAATTGTGATAAACTATACGATATTGATTCAACTTATAGACATTGACGGTTGTAACACATATTTAAGCACTGCAAGTCTCCTATGAGCTAATTATTTTAGGTACGATAACAGTTAATATCAGTTGTAGACATGTAGTCAATAATAGTGTTTCATTTGAAATAATCCATCACAAATACGTAAAATTTCATTTATTCAAACAACTTTCATTCTTATTATGCGTAAATTTAGCATGTTATTATTCATTAACTCCTTCCTGTTTCGTGTTTTAACAATATATACTCACCCTCTCTCTATGAATGACCTAATATCTATCTATTAAATGTAACTGTTGTTAGTATCACTTAAAATGGGCGAAGTCCAACTAAGTGCCGCCCGCAGGGCCTAGCAGTTAAAAACCCGCTCCTTCCTCGCTAGTTCTATATTGTTATGTTAAATCACAAAATGAAGATATTCCTACTAATAACACAAGTTGACGCGACGAATAATAATAGTATGTGGATATTGTTGTACCCACATCTAGGAGCTTCAAATATTATACAGGGTGTTAAGGGACGTCCTTGACTTACTTTAACGAATGATTCCTGACATTATTTGGAGTAAAAGATTTAAACAACATTTTTAAGTCTAAATTAATTAAAATCAGTTGGTCGCCAGGGCCGGAGTGAGCGGTTGGATGTTTACTCAGCTGAGTGCCCAGTGACGATAAGCAGAAGATTTTTTTTTTCAATTGTTTAATTTTTTTTTTAAATTAATAATTTACTGGAGACCAAAATTAATTAACATTTTTTACTCCAAATAATGTTAGGAATCACTGGTTAAGGCGACATAAGAGTCTCATTTTACTTATTTCTCATGAAAGTATTACTAAAATCTACAATGTTTCTAAAGGGATTCCTACGGATGTAATTTTTTTTTATTTAAAATTTATAAAAACAGGACCTTACTTTATATTATATTGTTTTAAGACAACTGCGTCACTTATATCGTTGGGATTCGCATTTTATTTTATAGATTTGAAAGGGAATTTCAACCTCAGGTCTGTCCAATACACCAGAGATGCGCGTCGCATAATTTTGTTCACAGCTGCTTCACTTACACGTCGTAAAGATTCTGGCTTTATTTTAGGGTATTTTCTCTTCTTAAAGAAAGTCAAATGCGTCTCTTGATACCCGGGGATTAGAAGCCACGATGGGCGTCACATATTACGCTGGATAGCGCTCTTCCATATTGAGCGTTAAATGTTATGTAGAATGTGTGGGGAACCACGTTGAATAACCTTCAAGAGAAAATTAGGTTTACTTACGATGGAAGAGGGAGCTCTACCCACCCCCTTACTTATAAGGGGCTCCAACCATCCTTACAACTGAACAAACATGTAAAACAGGGAGAACTCAGTAGGGCTTCAACCCTTTCTCTCAGAGTTGTGGCGACTGGTCATAGTGGTATTCATGTTGATGGAAGTCTTCAGCATAAAATAAAGAGTCAAACATGGACTGGTTCCTATCTATTAAATACAAGCTGAGGTGCACCCGGCGTTGTTAAGAGGTTATTAATGGGTTGGAATAAAGTTTTGTCCTTAAATGTTTTCTTGCAATCCGAATTTTTACCGACACATTATAACTTACTTCCATTTAAAACTAAAATTTTAAGCTCTTTAAATTGTGTAATTTATTTTTTTAAGATAATCCCTATTCATTAACCGAGTAGAATAAATCATTTGATTAATCACACGATAGAAGAATTAGACAGAAGTATAAAACAAACACAATTTGTAATGTAAATTAAAAATATGTTATTGGTAAGAAAAAAATATAATTTCTTTATATGCTACTTAAGATATTTATTGATAGATTTTAAGCCATTTTTATACAATGTTTCGAGGTTGCTAACGCTCAAATAATTATAATCGTTTATTTTAAATATTAGTTTTGGTGCTCCCTTTAACATTCGTATTTAAATATCTAATCTCCCTTTCAAACCATCTTCAGTTATCTTCTTCTTTTTGACTGTTTACTATGGAGCCTTAGTAATCTCGACTTTTCACGAAATAATTTATTTATATATATTATACGGCCATATGGGCTTTTATAATCAAAAGTAAAATTTTCTTTTAAAATTATGTAGTCCCAGAATGCAGAAGAAAAGTATTATGTTAACCTTAATTGTAACTATTACAAAGATATGTTATTATAGCCTTCTTTGAACTATATTTGATGCAGTTGAACACATGTACATTTTCTGTGAAAGTGTTGGGAAATGGGTTCAATCTTATTACATGCGTGTATCTAAATTGCTCAGCCCAGATATTATTGTTGCAATGATTTTAAATTTAAATTAATTTTCTTTCAATTAGTTTTAGTAGGTATGTTGAAGGTGATAAGACTCAATAATTCAGGGCTGCATATAATTATATAAATACTTTTAAAATAAAATTTAAGTCAAATGTTTAATAGAATACAAATATCTTTTGACTTGTCGAACAACACCGAGTCCCCTGCGATATTCGATCCAGAAGTAAGGAAGCGTAACTTTGGTCAGTGTTTGTCAATAAACAAACTGCTACAGGCATTCAATCAAATTAATAATTAGTGGTTATTAATTTTTTTAATTAAGTTTAATACAGGCTTGTTGATATGTAATATTAATTAAAAGATTTTCGATAGGAAAATAATAATCATTTTCTTAAAAACACAAGATGTTTCAATACAATTTTTGTTCAATGTTCAGTGGCAAAGTAAAAAGAAATACAAAGAAGTGGTGTGTTAGCAATAGGAACTTATAAAAATACCAGATCTATTCGCTGGTCATTTAAATATTCAAAGCCATATGAAACATTAAAAATATAGGCATCATCGGCATGCACAGACATATTTCATTTACAGGTATTAAAAAGATTATTAAAAGAGTAAATGCTTTCGATGTAAGTATTTTTTTTTCTATACAATCACTTCAAATTTTTCAATTTACTTAATGACAGTGATAAGCCAACAACTCCGTTACGCATACAAAATAAAGACGGTTAACTTAATATTTTAGAGCTGTTGGAAATGAAGTGCATTGTTCTGAAACCTTTATCCAGCAAACATCCCACACGATAACCTAAAAATAATGCAAAATTGATAGATGAAAAAAAAACATATTATTAGGTCGCTACTCCTTGTTATATTTAAGCCGAGTTCAATTATTAATATCTGCAGTATAAAACTGACGTTACTTAGTCAGTTTTAAATTTGACTAACGACCTTTAGTCAAATTTAAACAGTAATTGGGGGAAATTTTAAAGGGTTATTATTAATAAACATTAATAATATTCGATATTTTACTCGAAGTAAAAATAATAATATCACGCGTAGTAAAAATTATTACGCCGCTGAACTAGGTTATTAATAAACGGTATTTTTTTTGTAAATTGAATAGTAATATTATTGAATACATAAAAAAAATATTGCTTTTAAAATAAGCAATAATTATTCTCCTGGAACTTAAATATATACTGAAAAAATATTCCGAGAAAATGAACCCGCACCTTCTGATTGGCGGTCAGGTGCACGGAACCACTGTTCTACGTCGGCTTATTTTTAACCGCCAAATAATTCAATTAATGCCAGTATTTCATTAAACGATTATTGCATTTTGATCTTTTTCACCTGAATATAACCAACTTTATGTTTGTAGGAACGTTATTATTTAAATACTTAATTTATCACTAGGTGGCGTTGAGATAATTTCATTTAAATGTGAAATATTTTGACTTGTCAAATGTTATTTTATTTTATTAAAGGTAAATTTATGTTTTTACAAGAAAATGTTTTTATGCAATCACAAAGGATAAAAAAATTTTAAAAGCAATAATTATTAGCCTGAAACACAAACATAAACTAAAAAAAAATGTTGAGAAAAAAATGCCGCCGATGGGAAACTAATAATTATTTTTTATCCTTTGTGCTTTGCATAAAAACCTTGTTTTGTAAAAACATAATTGACGGCCGGCATAGTCCAGTGGTAACGCATTGGACTGCCATTCCGAAGGTCGCGGGTTCGAACCCGGCGTGCGTAAATAAATTTTATTTGATTAATTTGTGCTATTTCACAATTAATTAATTAAAATAATATATAGTATATTTGCGGCACGTTCCAGAGTGGAAGATACTACCAGTATCGCCCTGGTGTAAGACCACCATTCAGAATTGAAACGTTGCTCCAAATGGCTTTAGCCGTGTTTAGTGACTAGATCTGAATAGCCAGGTACTTCCCCACCTTCCTCTTTCCCTTCCCCACTTACCTTCAGCCTCACAACATCCCCCAATTGGGGATGCCATAGTCTCACTGGCTCCAGACGGGAGCAATTGGGACTCTTGTGAGGTATTCACTATAAAAAAATAAAAAATAATAATTTTACCTTTTATAAAAAAATAATATAAAAGAAAGACTTAAAATTGAGTTATACAAATTAAACTTAATAACAATAAATCTGTAGTGTATTTTTTGTGGGCCGTGGTACACTGGGCGGTATGGCAATCTTTTTTTTTTACTATTAAACACTTTGTTAAAACAAAATAGAAATGAATATTTGAATTAATTTTTTATTCTGATTCGTCTTTTTTACTTGATACTAAGGATGTTAAAGCATCCACTATTTTATAATACCGAAGTGCTCTTTTCGTTTGTCTCTAACTATATTGCGGTTAGGAAATAATACTTCTCAGTAAATTTTCAGGTTTTTTCTTATCAAAATTATTAAAAGTCACAAATCTTAAAAATTTTCGTAAAAAATAATTATCAAGGATTTAATAAAATAATATGTCTTGAAACACAAAACATTCTATTTTCTTTATTCTTTTTTGTCGTGACAAAATTAGAATAAATAAGTGCAAATGATCATTTTAGGAAAGGAAGGATTGAAACAGAATCCAAAGGATAAACGTACTGCCATCATTATGCAAAAAGTGGCGTCTTCATTTTTTCACAAAATGAGTTATAACCATTTTGTGTACTTAACACCAGTTCAATATCTAATGTCAAGAAAATTTTAAAGGTGGAATATTTTTTGGTTTTTGAGAAATAACGATGTAAGAAATGCGGTATCTCCACATTTACACAATGTGCACAAAATTACGTTAAAAAGTGACATATCTCTTACAGTTGCCACTTTTTAGATATCTACAAAAACATGCTCTTTGTAAATAAGTATTAAAGGATTTACCGCCTTTTTGGTATGAACGTTCACTCATGTTTAAGTTTGTTCCAGCTCATTGTCATTTCAATTTCTGTTTCTTGTTCATTATGACACAGCAACGCAAAGAAGTTGGGTGTGTTTCATTCGGCTTAAACTGATTTCTACAATACATAAAACTAAAACATAGTTTACATTTACTAAATTTACTTTTAAAAGTAAAAAAAAATTAAATTAAAGATATTTAGTTTTCCCAATGATAATACTTATATATACCTTTTGTTATCTTTCTATAATATTAACAAAGATTACGTCTCAATTAAATGTGTTTTCTTTATTTATGATGAATCATAAAAGTATTTATTATATCCGTATCAAGTCAAATAATTTTGCATTCAAAGTGGCAAGTCCTCAAATGTAATTTATATTCTTTTTCTTCCAAACAAAATTGGTAAATCCTCAAATGTCACCTTTTAACTAAAAATTGTACTTATTTAAAAAAAAAATCATTTCTCCTAGATTTATTATTCCTATACAAATTTTTTATATGACCTCTTAAATTGTAATATTCAGCAAAAGTTTAAAATTATCTGTGTATACAAGATGGCAGACAGCCTTTTATGTTTTATTCATTTTGCCAAACATTTTCATTTTTAGAGTAACCATTCTCTTATATGGACGGCAGCATAAAGTAGTAGAGAGAAAACCTAAAATGGCCTCAAAGCTAACTACGACTAATAGCTTTCACAGGTGCTGACGACGCGTGTTAGTCATATTACCTTTACCAGATTGTGCATCGGCGCCGTGAAAATAAATTAAGGACTGAATTTTTTACTATCAGTTATAGACACAGAATTGACAAAAAACTGGCAACTAATTTTTAAAGCCGAGATAGTTTACACTAAGATGAGTCGTAGATAATTTTTTTTTACATTACGTAAGCTGTTTGGAGGTAATTTCTAGGGAAAGGAAAGAGAAAAATTTCGGGAAAGGTATGAGGGATGGGTAGAAATCTGGGGGTCAATGTGATCAGGAGTGACGGACATATGAATCCATCCCTCCCACTGCGGTTCAAGGTCGAAAGAGAATCCGGCTGGAGAGGTCAAAAGGTCTCCCTCAACCAGTCTCTCCCGCACGCATCCGCCCCCAAGACTTAGACAAACCACTCGGGGTGACCTACTGGATACCGGAAGACACCACCTACAAGGATAGGATTATCAACATTCATTCAAAGAACAACCGTCCATCGACTCAAAATCATTTCTGGAATAAACATATTATGGAGTATAAATAGCTAAAAAAATCATTTTAAACTGAAACCTGTGAAGACCTATATATAGCATGAAAAATATTTATTGAACACTTTGAATTCAAAATACAAAACACAGTTCAATAAAAAACTACATTTACTCAATAAAATTATAAAAAAGCTTGTATTACACCTGGCCTACTAATGTGTATAAGAAAAAAGGACAAATTCCATCAACAAGTAATAAATACAGTCCTTATCAGCTTTCCCTGAAACTATTCTACAAAAACTATAGAAACATCTGCTCTAATCTCACTAAATCGGCTAAAAAAAAATTACTACAGAACTAAAATAGATAAATAAGCTAACCTAACCTAGCTTTACCTAAACAAAATAAACACATTGAAAAAAATCGACACCGATAAAGGTATAATATAAGCTCGCAAAAATATACATCAACTAGTAAACTACACAAACAATTTTTTTGCAAACCTAGGCTCGAATTTAGCGAACAAAATAACTTTACCTCAAAACTTTAACCCAAACACAAACCAACACTCAAATCATTAAAGGAAGAAATTTGCACTAAAACCAACCACTAAACATGAACTTACACAAATTTTATCTAAAAACAACAAACATCTGGCAGTAATGGAATCACAATGAAAACAATAAAATACTTACAAGACGAACTTATTGAACCTATACTATTTATATTAAACAAATCTATTATGGAAAGCAGATTTCCATAATAATTCAAAATAGGGACTATCACACCAATTTCTGTATCAGGTAATCATAAAGACATCAATAATTATAGACCATTTACAATTCTACACACTTCATCTAAAATCTTAAAAACAATAATCAAAAATCAACTCATCAATTATCTAGAATCAAACAAACTATTATTACGGGAACAATTTGGGTTCAGAAAAAATCTAGGAACATCCAACGACGTAGCCTTAGTAATTAAATATATTAAAAATTCTCTAGACTCACCTGAAAAATTCATCGGCATATTCCTCGACCTTTCTAAAGCCTTCGACACAAGAAATCACTTACATCTTTTAAAAAAAGTAGAAAATATATAGATTACTGATAATGAATTGAAATTTTTTTAAAGTTATATTGAAAATAGAAAGCAAACGGTAAAACTAAATAACTAAATACTCAGCGAGTTTATTGATGTCAAATTCATGGTGCCTCAAGGAAGTATTTTGGGCCAATCCTCTTCTTAATTTACATTAATGACCTTTGCCACAAAGAATATGAAGGCGAAATTAGTTTTGGGGTGATAAAGTTTTCCTAATAAATGCTAAAAGTTAGGCAAAAACGTTTAAAAACATCGGTACCCATACCCGCCTCTCAAATTAAATGAATGACTCATTGTAATATTTCAAATATCAATTGTGTAAAAGTGTAATATCTTAAATCAATAAGACATCTCCACGCCCCGCCACGCAAAATTGTAACATCGAATTTATCAATTCCACACGAAATTGAAAATAAGTGTACCTCGTAAACATCTCGTATCACCAAATTGTGTATTTGCAACACCACTACCGACTCAAAATCAAAACGTAATGGGTTAATTCCGAACCTCCAGAATTTATCACCTTACGCTTTCCTTTTATTCTGTTCGCGTTTCCGAAACTCAATACAGAAACACCCACCTTTCTGTTATAATGAATGTTAAACCCAAGTTTTCAGACAAATTCAAAAGTTCCTTAAAGTTAAGGTAAATACTGGATCGTGAGGTTGAACTCATTAAGCCTACGTGTTTAAATATAAAAGTTGACGAAAGTAAATTTTGTCTATTCAATTGTTCAAAAAATCCTTACAAATTTCATGGAATTACAGATGAATGTTAAAGATTTTATTTGAATTTCTCCAGTAAAACGTTTTTGGAATAAAAAAAATCAGATAAGTCTGCAACAAAGAAGAAAGTGTGGTAGGAACTCCCTGTCACCTCCTACTGGTAATTTTTGCATTGAGCCCACAGACATAGGAATTAATAGACGAGAATTAATAGAGATAATGGCGAGGGGTAAAATCAACTGTTGAAGAACGAAGGGAGTAAGGCTGACTGTGATTCGTCAATAAATCAATCTGACAGTAAATAGGCATCTCGCATTATAATATCACCATTTAGTTCTTAAAAGTAAAATCTGCTTTTGAATGAATAGACATTTCTACATGGGAGCGCAAATTACTCGCCACGTTATGAACTAATTTGCGAAGTCCAAATTCGGCAAAGTAAGGCAGCTTCTATTTTCAGAGTCGTAGTTAGTTTCAGAGTATTTAGTTAAGACACTTTTACAAATGTCTCATAATTTACTTACCCCAGTAAACAACGATGAGCACACTTGAGAATCGCTACATTGTGATGTGATAGTATATGTTTCTAAAACTGATCCATATAATACGGTGTGAATAAGCTTAAAATAAAGTAAAATAATGCTTACTTATGGAATGTAATAGGACAATTGGGTTTATTCTCTTTTTCACATCTATTTTTACAAGTTTTCATATCACAAGTCAACATTTTGCCGTGTTATTTCGTAAAATGAACCGATGATGCCTCGACCATAGTTCGCACAAGAATGATGACGTCACGTTTTCAAATTTCACTTGAGGCCATATGCGAGCCCAGCCGGCTCAATTGAACCGGTATGGGGAGTGGGGATAATACGCTTTTAATCACTTAGGGCAGGTTTACTAATATTCATATGTCTATGATTGAACCACTTCGCTATTATTATTTTTTTACATTAACCACATACAGGGAAATTATTTTCCTAATCGCCTATGTCATCTTTGGGGATGCTGTGTGAAGGATCTTTTTAAGGAAAGGAAGGAGAGGACGTTCTTGTAAGAAAAAGGTATGAGGGGTGGGTAGGAATCTAGTGATCAGTTTGTCTAGGAGAGTCGAACTAATCGTCTAGTTCTAGTGGTTCCAGACATTTAAGCGCAGTTGGAAATCTTGTGGAGTATTCACGTTATAAAAATAAGCTTTTGTTTTTTTTTACCTTTCAACAGTATATTTGCTCAACATTTTATTCAAAGCTATGATCCAAAAGGGATTTTGTTTAATAATTTCAAACTTATTGGCTAACTAACTTACCATCACGCCGTTTTACCTAAGGGGTAGGCAGAGAGGACGGACCGCCAAACAACTCGGTCTTGTCACACACTTCTCGCCTTATTCACATTCATACATCGTCTCATACATACTCTTCTATTATTCTGACTCTTATGGCCCTACTCGAGTATCTGATTCACTTGATGGTGCCATGTCCTCCTCGGGCGTCCCCTACTCTGCTACATGCCCAAACCATATAGGCGTCCCTTTCTTAATCTTACTCATTACGCTTACATCAGCATTGCACTCTTTGCGGATCTCTACATTCGTTACACGATCAAACATGGTTTTACAACACATACGCCTCAGGGATCTCAATCTCTTGCCTTGCCGGAATCCCTTATTGGCACCCTCTGCAAATTGAACACAAACCACTCAAACAATATTGAAAAGGTTTTGGAGAGAATTATGGGTGTTGAATGTTGAATATTATTGGAAGAGGTTTTCTAGAAAATTGCTCACTCTCCATGTAATCGACATATGCCATTCACAGGGTCAATTTATATCGAATACATTTGAATAGATTTCCAGAATTTTCCCGTCGTGGCAATATGCAAAGTAAACGTCTGACCTTCTCAATGTTTATATTATCTAACCCGGCCAAAGATGAATTGTTCGATCTGCTGATTATCTAACCCGGCCAAAGATGAATTGTACGATCTGCTGATTCCAAAAAAACAATATATTGGAAAATAACATGAGCCACTGTGTGATGCGTAACATAATTCTAGTTCAAATGATGTGGAAGGCAAAACCATTTTTTTTAATATTTACTTTCAGGTCTACAAGTCCTACAATTATAATTCCCGTGATTTTTTACGGGTCTGCGCTAGTTATTACTAGATGCTTATCACAACCCTCAAAACCTCAAATTGTAATATTTAATTATTGAAGACAATATTAGAAATTCCAAAACGAATATTTGAAGCAGAAAAATTAAAAAAGATACTGTCACATCTAGGACTCAAACCCAGGACCCTTGCATTGTCGGAGCACAAGGGATTTATTTTCAGATTATTCTGTTTCAAATACTCGTTTAGGAATCGCTAATATTGTCTTCAATAATTAAATATAAAAAAAATATGTTAACAAAATGCGGCTTAATGAAAGTAGCATAATTGCTTGAACTAATAAGTATTTTAAAGAAAAAATGTTAAAAAATAACCGATTGAATATTCCACCCAACGAATCTATAAATTATTCGTTTTTTTAAGTGGGTGAAATTTTTTGCCTTTTTTACCGAAGGAATATAAATTCAAAGGCCTTTGAATAAAAGTCGCTCAAAGCTATCTGGAACCAATGAAGTTTATTTTCATTACCAATAATCCATTCCCATTTAATGTGCTAGGATCCGGTGGCACCGTGGCATCCTGATATTTAGAAAATGTTGCGAGGATGAAGAAAGTAGCGCTCTAAAATACGAGGCTTTTCATAGATGATCTTAGAACATTATTAAAGCCATGTTAAGCAACATTAAAATCCCGAAAGGCGGTCACTCCTCAGACCGTTCTAAAAGTATCTTCAACTCCAACGGTGCATCTATAAAAATGCATGTGTAAAGTAAGGCTAATTATTTATTTATATTTTAAATGCATATTTACAGAATAAAAAATTCCAATAACAAAGATACATTGTACAAATACACAATCATAATTGCCTAATTAGCGATTTAAATTGCTAATGGTAAGTTGGTCCTACATCTCGGAAGAATGAATGGTTTGTGCCCTTGTTGACAAGACTATCGATACCCAGCATTCCGGAAAGGAAGGCTGATGGGTATAGCCAGGTACCCGAAGTCTCTAAGATAAAGATAACGTAGAAACTTTTTTTGTACTTTCTCCACCATTGTAGTGTACGTAGCATCCCCGGGTCCCCATATTATTGAGCCACTATTATAATAAAGGCCAATGAATTGGGGTTTCAATTTGACTCGTGATCAAGTAAGTATTACATTTAAAATGTAGATTATTTAAATATTTTCTTCACATAAGAAAAAATTTATACACATATAAATAAAAATGTTCGTTTGTTCAAAATCTTAAGTTGCCGAAATTTATTAACCGATTGGTTTGAAATTTTGACTGTGTGTGTTTTATATACCTATATTATAAAGGTGTCACCTGTGACAGTTAAAAAAAAAATATTTAAACATCGCTATCTATTGGACTACATGTTTTTTTCAAATAGCGCCAGCTGTTGGACGTAAAAGCAACTCGGATATTATTTTTCTATCTGCAAAGACAGACTATTCCACAGCAACGCGTGGCGGGGTACAGTTAGTCAAAATACTAATATTGAAACATAAAAACTGCTTACTGCAGTTTAAATCCAATGAATCCACTATATTTCGTCGTTTATCCCAAACTTTTAGTCTCTATAAATTTGACAAATTATGACATGCAATCGCTCAAAACATTTTTGCAAACTTGCTATAATTTGCCAAAAATCGCCGAGTGGATAGTAATAACATTACAAAGCAAAACTAATGATAATATAAAAACAACAAAAATCTCATCTAATACATCTTAACATATGAAAATCACGTCTCACTGTGTTCGCACACGTCAATCTCCGAAACCGCCCAACCGATTTTAATGAAATTTTGTGAATATATTTATATGGTTCTATCCAGCGGGGAATCTCCTAGTATATGAATAAATGAAACACGTGTTTTCCTACCCACTTAATTTTCTTCACAATCAGCCTCTGCCACCCACTGGTGGTTATAGTGGTAGATAGCCCTTTGTGTCACATCGAAAGTAAGAGATTTTGGTGAGGGTGGCTGAGCGTGTGGCAAAATTGTGCTTTGTTATGCGAAGGCCGAGAATGTTTCAGATTATCTCAGAATGGGCCCGCGCGCCGACTGTGTCGGTGATTCTGGAAGGTTCCAGAAAGTTCATGTAGGTTCTCAAATGCTCTAGGAGGTTTTGGAAGGAGAAAGTTCAAGAAGGATCTATAAGGTTCCAAACTGAGTGGTGGAGTTTATCAGTGAGTCTAGAAGGTTCCAGAAAGTTCTGGGAGGTTCTCTCTGTGTCACATAAGGTGACATTCGGCGCGCCAAGGTCAGTATTGCAAAAAGTCTAAGTGAATATGCAAGTTAAAGTTTTTTAAAGTGAACTCGCGTCACCATTTTTGAATATCCAAGTGAAAATTTTTAGAAGTGAACAAGTATTTTTTTTTGTGTTTAAATGCCAAAAAGAAGGAAGGTATTAACAATTTCAAACTAAATAAAAAACATTTGCTTTCAAATGACATCTTTCGGGGGTACATTTAAACAATACGAAGACCACACAGCCCAGTTTTCAAAATCAAAGGCCAATGTTATCATCTTGTAGGGTGGCAATTGTCAACGCCAAATGAAACACCGAAATTTCTGCAAGTGTATTTCATCGGCGACAAACAGCTCGAAGTAGACCAACGAGGCACCAATATTATTTGACATCTCCGTGTGATGCTGTATATTTATTGGTTGTTGACGGATTGGGTGCTTCGGCGTTAGTAATATGGGAAATTGAGAAAGAACTACACAGATTGACTAAATTTTTTTTTCTCGCATGCAACATTAATTTCCTGGCAAAACCGCTTTATATGTCCTAACGGACTTAAATCACTTGCCCGCACAGCAACCCGATTCATTTTGGCTGAGCGATTTATTAGGATGACATGGTGTTACTAGTTCTCAATTCCTCCTAAAATCCTTCTGAATAATTCTTGTGTCGAACATTTGTAATCGCGTAATAAACTCAAGGGTTTCCAAATAGTTGTTTCTTTTCTCCTTACCTCACGACCAATAATGTAGTGGCGATTGCATTAGAAAGTAGATATCACTCCCACTACAGTAAGTAAACCCATTTAAATCTGCTTTTCCAAGTCCAGACCTATTCGCATATATACATTCTACATGTTCTCAACTATCAGGCTTATCTCAAAGTCAGAATCGATCGATAATAGAGATAAATACGGTAGGAGGGGTTATTTTATTTTCCCTGATTTTCACAGCGATTGGTTCAAGCGTACTTTTCTTCAGTCGGACAATAATTTTATTCAGGAAGCATTAAAGAGGGTCTAGAATAATTATGCAGTTTTGATTAACCAGATTATAATAGTCAGTTACTTCTGAAACTTTCTCTTTCATCTCCCTGTATCCTTCCCCTAATTGGTGTCTCTTCAGACATCAATTAGGTCCATTACCAATAAATTGGAGATGATAATATATTTATGGAAAATGAAAACAAACACTTAGTTTTAAACCACTTTATTTTGATGTATATTCGTCGACCGGTTTCGATTGGACTCAATCTTCATCAGGACAATAAAATATAATACTAAATTATAATACAGAGCAAGGTATAAGGTAAACATGAAAGAAAGAGAAAGTATGTAGTAGAGAGAGAGAACATCAGAGACTAGTTGGTGGAGGGGTAGGGGGAGGGGTTGGGGGAGGACCAAAGGAAGGGTGGGGGTTACGGGTTAGGTTGGAGCAAGGAAACAACTTTAAAATCGGGCTATTAGTTAGTTCTATTTGTTTATTTAAAATTTGCAGAGTAATATTTCTTCGATAATATATTTATGGTCTCACTGATTCAGGCAAGGTTCACATAAAATACCGCCTGGAAGAGGGGTAGGTAACTTACATATGTGTCTCGGTATGTCATGGTATATATTGTACTTTCTTCCTTGTTATCTATTTCTACACACGCACACGCCTCTAATACTCTAGTTCTATGTTTAAACTGAAATCTGTAATCGTGAAATCAGCATTTGATTAATTATTGAAGAATAAGGTAATATTAACAAATCTAAACGAAAACATGACACAGAAAATAAAAAGGTAACAGTCACAACTAGGAATCAAACCCAGGATCTTACCGAGACAGCGTCTTAACCACTTTACCATTAGGACCTAGTTATCAAACGTCATATTTGTCGATCTCAAATTTCAAATTCAGAATTAACAATATTATCATGCAACTAATTTTTTTCTCGTATCACAAATTTCTAATGAATTGGTTTGACACTTAGATGGTAATTTATATTTTTGGTAATTTAAATTAGACTCTAATTTATATTTATATGGGACACCTATTGACCTTTTAAAAGTCTAAATGAATAAAGTATTTTTTTAAGATTACACTCATCAATATAAAATGTCACTGAAGAATAAGATAATACTAATAAATCAAAACGAAACATGATTAAATTAATTTATTAACAATTAATAATACTTAATCATGACCATAATATACATTTTACAAAGGTATAACGATAATTTCATTGCCCTAATTATAAAATCTAATAAGCACACTCGCTACCATCCGTGCTATATTTATTGTCTAGAATCTTACAGAAGCATCTAATGTACGAAAAATACTTCACTTTCATTAACATGTTCCAAACACGCGATGAATACTAATAATTATTCTGCGTTCCTTTTTCGTGGATTGTATTACAGGAATACAGTGGAAACCGGTTATAACGCGTATTTTCGTTAGAAAGTCATAAGGAATTTATAATCCATTAAAATCCAGTAATTAAAACTAATCATTGTTTAGCATTTTTTCGTGAGTTTTATCATAGAAATACAGTGGTAAATGGTTATAAGAAGAAAATTTGTATGAAATGAGAGAATTAAATTCGAAGTAGAATCGAATTCAAATTCCAAAGAGTTTTTAAAGTTTTAGGTAAATACCTCATATATTTATTAGTGTTATTTAAAACGTGCCTTAAAACTAAACAAATCGGGAAAGTTCCAGAAAGTCATTGTCGTCAAGGGAATCAAACAATTGAGTTGGGTCATGAAAATATATTTATTAGTGTGGGACAAGGCATAACTTCATAGTTATAGGCATAGTATCATGACGTGTCCAACGGAGGTTATATAAAATAATATCCGCCGTAAATCTTAACCAATAATCTAAAAAATAAATATTTATAGATAGCTTTTCATCTTAGTACTTAAAAATGTTCGCACTGTGAAAACAAAGTACAAATAAACGCTTAAAATAATAATGTTGTAAATAATATACTGTTCATCTCGCGTAGCAGTTCTTACTTATCATTTTGATCGTTAAAACCGGGTTTCAGCTTATTTTCTTTATATTTGCTAAATACGCACTGAAATACAGCCTTTCTTGTGTTTCAAATAACGTTAATCGGATATTGAATACATTAGTGCCTATGTGCTGTATTCATGCGGTGATAAATAAGTCAGTTCGTATCTAGATTGAGCATTCACTGCGGAATAATTCGTAAATCACTTAGTATTATTCGGATTTTCGTTCGCCCGATCCAAAATTCAACTTGTATAATCCGCACCATAATAATATGCGGAGGGAACGTATTCAAATTAAACTAAGCACACATGATAGTAAACAATAAAGCTCAATGGGATCATATTGACATCGTATACAACCGGAATTACTGCGTGTGAAAACCATAGACACATTGGCTGCCTTTGAGGCTTATAGATACTCGTAGCTATGTTCGGGAAATTTGGAGTTGTCAAGATTATATTGAGTTTCCACATTTGATCACAAAGAAGAAAGTAGCAATAATTTTTTTTATTTATAAGAAAAAGTGCACTAAGCATAATTTTTATTTATGTATCCATTATGATTCGTATTGATATTATTATCTTCCATAATGTTTTTTCCACTGGAACTTCATTACATTTTCTTTAAAAATTTTACATTCTACGTATTTTATTTTATTTTCAAAATCTAAAAGCTAAAATTGTTTTTTTTTTTAATAAAATAAACAGTTTTGGTCTTACTAAAAAGGGGTGAAAATTTTATTCAACTTTTATTAATAAACAAATTTTATTGATAAACAACCGTTTTTTTACATTTATTTTACTTAAATAAATATATATCGTCAACCGTTATGATTTTGAAAATTAGGAACTGTGATGTAAAACCGTTTTATTTTTAATTAAAAAACATATTTCGTAAAGAGAAGGAATAAATTTAATTTGATTTGCATTTGTATTTTAGATTTCCATGTATGCAACTCATTTAAGTTGACTAAGGACGGGTTGTTTCGGAGAATTTGAACAATTCATCAAATTTCATCGTTCATTTTCGGGTTCTGTGAAAGTCCTATTCAAGTTCTGTTACTATATCACTATAGGCTGGTTGCTTGACAAAACTGAAATAAAAACAGAACTTGAAAAAATCTTTCACAGAACTTGAAAATGAACGTTGAAATTTGATGAATTGTTCAAATTCTCCGAAACAACCCGTCCTAAGTTTATTCTCGCTTGGTGTTTATTCACTGTCGGTCTGTCGAAAAATCTTGGTGAAAATTTTATTTATTTGATAAATGACCGTGTACGTGAAAACCTCTTAATTGAAACGTCAAATAGAATCTGACATAGAATAGTTCTGGAAAGATACATAAGACAGAGATAGATACATACATTGCGCCTATCTAGTCAAAGAGGGTTGTTTATCCGTTGTATAAACATGAAATAATAATAATTTTTCATCCAATATCGGAATTTATCCAATGCATTGTAAATGTTCTATATATTTCTTCATTTAAAGATGTCGTAAAAAGAAATACAATTATAGAAAATAGATAAAATTACCATAAAGGTTTTTCCTTCTAAAAATTGCAATATTTTAATTCCAAACGTGAAAATTGGTGAAAAAATAGCTTTCGTTTCTGATCAGAACGGGGCAAAATTTCAGAGAAGTCAAAATTCAAAAAACTCAGTCTTTTTATTTAAGGCGTTTGCAAGAAAGATTTAACTAGACATAAATAAAAAATTTCACTTACTTTTAATTTACAGGAAAAAACAATAACAAATACTGAAATGTTTAATGCATTGCTTGCATATTTTAAAAAGTGTATTTATTTGATACATGGTTACCAACACATGCATTAGGCATTTATGTTACAATTGAAACATGATTTTATTATAGTTCGTATAAAATATAGACCGTAAAATTCAGTTTCAGCATAATCGTTTATCTCCACTTTATAACATAATATGAAAATAGATGAATGACTTGTATGACATAATTTGAAAGTAGATGAATGGCGTGTATTACATAATATGAAAATAGATGAATGACTTGTATGACATAATTTAAAAGTAGATGAATGGCGTGTATTACATAATATGAAAATAGATGAATGACTTGTATGACATAATTTGAAAGCAGATGAATGGCGTGTATTACATAATATGAAAATAGATAAATGACTTGTATGACATAATTTGAAAGTAGATGAATGGCGTGTATTACATAATATGAAAATAGATGAATGACTTGTATGACATAATTTGAAAGTAGATGAATGGCGTGTATTACATTATATGAAAGTAGATGAATAACATGTATGACATAATATTTATTTATTTATTTATATATATATACGCCTAAAAAGGCTTTTACATAGAAGTGATACATGATGCAGTACAATAAGAGAATATGTGTTATACAGGAGATATTGACAGTAAATAGATGTAATCCATTTTAAAGAAGGAAAAAAAATAACGTAAAGTAAAAAAGAAGTTACAACAACATTACATATAAAACAAATCATTAAAACTAATTTACCAAAGCTACTCTAATTTGTAGGATTCAACAAAGTGTTGATGTAGATTATGCTTAATTCTATATATGGAGTCAATAAATAAATCAATATCACCATCACATAATATGAAAGTAGAATCGGATAAACCTAAAAAGCAATGTTTTTATTCTGAATGGTGATTTTTCACTAGGGCGATAATGAGAGTATCTTCAACTCCGTAAAATTTCAAGTATAATATACTATATCATTGTGATTTGTCACAAAAACGGCGTCATCGGCTTATTATTATGATTTGTATTGAATTAATAATCATGAACAAAAAATACTAAAGGAAAATTATCTTGCTAGTTGAGTGCCTTACTACTCTACTACGGAGTTCTTTGAACCTACCTAGCGACTAGCGGCAATTCTATTCTGAAAAACAAATTTAAACACAAAATCAGAATTTATCATTAAAGTTATTTCGAAAATGATCGCTTGAAAATGTACAATTCAGTTCAAATTATCACTTTGAAAACTTTAGCTGCATTGGAAAATTCCTCAACTAATGGGTTAAGCGACAATAACTTGTTACGATTCAATCGTTTTGAGAATAATAATTGATAAAATAAATGTATTTTTATTTGAACGAAACGTTGAAATGTATTTCAATTATTTAGCTAGCTTTCAAAGCCATTAAGCACGTTTTTACAGAATTTGAGGACGAGAAACGAAGTTGAAGCATCAAATCTATTGATCGTTCGAACGTGTCTATTACTGATCTATTGATGGTAGTAAAACGTGCTTTTTGGCTCCGATTTTGTTGTTTTTTTTCTCTGCGAAGTCAAAGTTTCGCCATCGTTTCACGGTTCTCTTATTTTTGCGAGTCGACGAAATGGTTGAAACGTAGGTACTTGCAAATGGAAGGGAAAAAGCAGGGCAATGTCACAGTTGACTTAATCTGCTTCCAGTGGGTGGCAGAGTAAAAATAAACAGCCTCCATCAACCATCAACAACTTCTGTCTACTAAATGATTCGAGCGAACCAGTTATGGTGAAAAAGCAGACACGAGTTAAAGGATAAAAGCTACTTTCATGTTTTGTTTTTCCAGGAGGTCAAAAATAATAAAATGCAATCTATCCATTGTTTATTTTTTACAAATGAAAACATTAATATAGTGTTTTGTTCAATCTGCAATAGCCGAATGACACAGTTAGTAAAAATATGATCGAATCTAGAATTTTTATTTTTGAACGGTTTTGTCTATAAATTAATTTGTTCGCCAATCACAGCGTTAACACCTAACATACGAGATTGAGAGTTCAAAGAAAAGTATTTACACAATCTAATTACCCATCTTTAATGTCACAACTATTAATAAATCTTTTGAATACTAGCCTACAACACGGAAATACCTCTAATATTACCAGATAAACTGAATTTTAGCTGCTCTTGCAAAAGTTATTTTAAAAAGTGTCTTATGAAATAGTTGGCTTTAACAAAAATATCAAAAAATGATCTTTGTTGTTGTTATAAAGACATCAGATGAAATCAAAATTGTATAAGGCCTTTCCTTCTCCGAATTCTTTTAGCTCGGCATATACTTTTAAAGGGAACCCCAATATATGGGCTGAAATTTTGCCAAACCCGTTATGAAGTAGCCTTTGACAAAGATAAAAACACATGTTATGTGTCCTCGGTTGAGTTTCGTGTTAAAATATCACAAATTCACGTTATCTACAACTTGCGCTGAAAAAATTAAAACCAACTATTTCTCATTTCTAAAAGGAAAAGGTAAATAGAACAAATAAACACATGCGGTTTACTTATTTAAAAAGATTTTTTTTGAATTACATACCTTATTATTGTAATATTATTACCCGTTACGTATTTTTATGAATCACATACCTTATTATTGTAATATTATTACCCGTTACGTGTTTTTATGAATTATATACCTTATTATTGTAATATTATTACCCGTTACGTGTTTTTATGAATCACATACCTTATTATTGTAATATTATTACCCGTTTCGTGTTTTTATGTAAATATGCCACGGAAGCAGAAGCACTAAATCTAAATTAAAAAATGAAACCTTTTCATGGTGCTCGTTCGTTAGTCGAAAAAACTTTTTAAAACACTTCCACCGTGATTATTACATTTTGTAAGCTGTCCGAACGCTCCACCAAACTCCATTATGATTTTACAAAAAGGGTAATTCGAAATATTATTTTAACCCCGGTGGGCGTTAAATAAAATGTTTCACTGATAATATGGATGGAAAAAAAAAGTTCGCTGTTCCCTTTTATTTCGTTGCAATATGGGAGGTGGGTTTGGGTATCGCCAATTTATTGGATAACCAATATCTGGGACATAGGTCACCCCAAGTGGTTTGCTACGTTTGGTTATTTAGCAGGTGTGCCCGGGTTCATCGGGTGAGGTGTGTTTAGGATGCGCCTGCCCACCAGCTGCCTTGCGCGCCAGATCGGGAGACGCTGGTTTGGGGAGACTCTTTGACCTCTCCAACTGGTCTCTCGACCAATCACAGTGGGAGGGATATAATCATAGGTCCGTCGCTCCTGAACACACTGATCCCTAGATTCCTACCCAAACCTCATACCTTTTACCTTATCAGAACTTCCTCTCCATCCTTTCCTTAAAAAAGGCCGCACGCACAGCATCCCAAAATATGATATAGTCCAACGGGGAAATTTTTTCCCTCAGGGCCTCCTGTGTGGGGTTAATATTAAAAATACATATATATTATTTCGAATATATTCAATGAATTTTGGTAATACATGAAAATACATAAATAAATGAAAAAATATTATGACAATAGTTTTGGAAATCTTTTGAATCCTTATTTGCAATTCTTTGGATTCCTTGGTTTTTGATTTTTCACTTTTTTCTGGATTTATTTCAAAGAACCAACAATTCCAATCCCGTAAAAAAAAATTTAAATTTCTAAACTCATCCTCTCACAAAAGTTACTTTTTATAAAATTATTCAAGTAAGTTCTAATAAACGTATACATGGTATTTATGGATTTTTACACCCATTTATCTCACCCCACATACAATGTATTGCGTTACATACCCACATTAACATTAAAATATGAAAGTCCTATTTAACGTAAATTTCTCGGTGATCTTATTCTATAGCCGGGTTTGGGTACCGCCCCAAGAATGATTTATTGGATAGAAAACACCTCTGCCATAGGTCACCCCAAGTGATTCGCTACGTTTGGTGATTTAGCAGGGGTGCCCGGGTTCATCGGGTGAGATGTGGCGTGCCAGGCTGATCTGGAGAGGCTGGTTTGGGGAACCCATCGCCTTGCGGCATGGTGGGAATTGGAAGGGACGTATTCATATATCCGTCACTCCTAGACACACTGATCCCTAGATTCCTACCCAACCCTCATACCATTTATATTCCCATCAATGTAACAAAAAATCCTACTTCTGATAAAAAAAAACTGTCACATCAGTATTCACAAATATATTATTGTGTCACTGCAAAAACAAAAAGTAAAACTTAAAAAAATAACAATTTAATTTTTAATTATTGAAGACAATATTAGCGATTCATAAACGAAAATCTGAAACGGAAATATCAGAAAAGGATACGGTCACATCTAGGACTCGAACCCAGGACCCTTGCCTTGCCGGGGCACCGCTCTACCACTGAACTAATGGGACCCTATCGCCTTTGGTCAAATTTAACTTAAAGTTAAATTTAACTTAGAGTTAAATATAACCATGATTAAATATAAATCTAAATTTAACTTAGAGTTAAATATGACCGAAGGAGAAAGGGTCCCAGTAGCTCAGTGGTACAGCGGTGCCCCAGCAAGGCAAGGGTCCTGGGTTCGAGTCCTAGATGTGACCGTATCCTTTTCTGATTTTTCTGTTTCAGATTTTCGTTTAGAAGTCGCTAATATTGTCTTCAAAAATTAAATATTACAATTTGAGGTTGTACTCAATAAAGTTATTCCAAAAGATAAATATTCATCCTAGACCTGCAGAAAAGTCAATAGATGTCGCACATTAAAAATAAAAAAAAAAAACGCTGTCTAGGTTGCATTTAGTTGGGGTTGAATCTTGCAATCATAAATAAAAATAGTTGCCAATTAAAAATGGTTGATATGTTGAGTGTTCTTTCATAGTTTGAGCGAAGATAAAGCCTATATATTATCTCCCAGTATGTGCAATTACTTTTAAAATGAGCAATTCTGTTGAATGAAATCGCAATTGATAAACATATTTTTGTTTTGTTATGTTATAATTTCCAGTGAAAGGTATGTGATATTGCTGCCGGCAACTATTTTATTTATGAACCACAAAGTATTAAAAGTTTTTTTTTTTACAATTAGGCAAGATTCACAATAATTCATTTTTTAAAGTGACAACTATAATAACCTTTTTAAATCCATTTGCCCATCTAAACAGGCAATATGTTGAGTTTTTATAAAGTAAAAACAAATCCGGAATGTTCTTAGGTAGGCAATTTGGTTAATCACTATGGTGATTGTGGGTTTAAATTTGTCGGCACGAAAAGGCAGCTGAATGTTTAGGAATAAAAAGTAACTGCCAAAGTTTTGTGAGTTCCTAATGCTCGCGTTGCCATAACAATAACTATGGCTTACCATTTAAAGTTAGAGACGTAAATAAAATTCTGTGTAGCGGTAATCTAAAGCATATTGCGCCGTCACAAAAAATGAAAACCTCAGTGAAAGAGGATTTTTGGTGACGAATACAAAACGATTTCGTAGATTGTTAACGAATATGAATTGATTTGTGCAGTGTCGAGCAACACTGAACAGGCGGTTCGGAACCGCTCGGGAAGGCCGAGCGCTTCCGATCCAGTCGCGTAAACAACGAGCGCTGCGCGGAGCCGCGCCAGTTGGAAATTTACCCTGCTAGCGAGCACACGTTACCAAACTAAGATTGTACAGCTCGGTTGTAAGAGCATTATATCGTAATAAATCTGAATACGAACCATCAATGTTTCAATCACATAACGAGCCTTAAGCTTCAGTAAAAGTGTAGTAAACACAAAACACTACATTTGTCAAATATATAACCAGAATGTGAGACGAAATGCGGAAAAGACGAAGGCAAAGAAAAATAAATTATCATTGCGGCTCTGTGTACTTATAAAAAGAGTAAATTTATATTTAAATACACTATAATATTATAATATGGCCGTGTAATTTAACCCATTAATGTCCGCGGATACCACATGGTATCAGAAATTGCGTTGATACCTTTGGATTCATTATTTTGAAATATCTAGTGGGAGATAAGCTTTGATTAGTCCTGTCAGCTTACAAGAGGTGAGAAAAGACAACTGGCTAACGGGCAGTTGATTTTTAGCGCTAGTAAAGTATGAATCTTCATCAATTTGTCTTTAAAAAATTGTACGCATGAAAACCCTGACCTCAAATTTGCGTTTGTATATTTATATTGTATACAATTATATTAGTTTTTTTTTTTTTTTCATTTACTCTTTGGTTTTCACTCTGGACGGATAATTTTTTTAATACTTTCACTACACCTTTCTTTACTTTACTTTTATAATACTTTTTTTCTGATAATATAACTGTGCCATTAAAAAAATATTTTAAATCACTAGATGTAATATAACGCAAATATTAAATTCTTACTTGTCTCTATTTCATTTACCTCTATTGTTTAGTTTTACTCCACATTACTCCTGTATGGTTTTACTATAATAAAAATATGCATTTTTAATGATATTTTTTTATCATACTAAAAATGAAGTAGACTACTTGCTACAACAAGATGCAAGCAAGCGTAACAAAAAGAGAAATAAAATGAAATGTAACAAATGTAATGTAATAAATACAAATACAAATAGGTACAAATACAATAAATACAAATATGTTTTTTTCAAATTATCTTTAACTTTTTTGTTTACAATGAGGTGAAAATATTCCATTAAATTAATATGGCATCAATATAATATGGTTTTAAAGTGACAGGATACCATATTGATTTGGCGGGCGATAACGTAAGTAGAACATATTTGTTTTGTAAATGTAACATGTTTTATTTTTTATTTTTTTTATTTATTCAGTGAGTTTTATGAATTATAATTTTTGTGTACTTAATAACTCCCACACTAGGCTAATGCCCGTGTTGTGGTAGTCACGTGTTATTGCCTGCTCTGTATTTTCACAATCCTGAAGCACTTTGACATGATAAATGAAAATACGTAGCCGATTGTAATGTTAGCATTATTTCAGTAAAAAATACCTTTTCACTTTGGTCCAATAAAAATGACAAAAAATAAGGTTCTACCCAGATTCTATAAAAAATGGGCAGTAATGGGTTTGAACTAGATTCCTTAGGGATTCACACAAACATACCTTTTACAGAACGGCAGTTCCTAAAATCAACCTCTGTTCTGGTCAACATATGCTATTTATCGTCATAATCACCTCCTTCTGATATTATATTAAAACAAAGAAATTGCATTGAATTTAGTAAATCGATTTGTGATAATTCTAGTGATTAAGACATGTATAATAATTGTATATCGTTCTTTACAATATGTAATGTATGTTTGCAGGGTGTTAAGGAACGTACTTGACTAATTTTTACTTCGGAGGCAGGTATGGGTACAGCCGCCCCGGTAACCATTCACTGGATAAACAGTACTTCTGCCATAAGTCACCTCAAGTGGATCGCTACGATTTGAAATTAAGCAAGGAAGCCCGAGTTCATGGGGTGAGGATTGTCTAGATGTACCTGCCCACCTACTTTGTGGCGGGTCGGATTTGAAGAGACTGGTTATTTTTACCTCTCCAGCAAACTATCTCGACCCATCGTCTTGCACCGCTGTGATAGGAATGGATTAAACGTCCTTCATTCCTGTAAACACTGATACCTACATTTCTACACCCCCTCTCACCAATTTCCTTCTTAATTCTTCCTATTTCTTCTTTCCTTAACCCCCTCCACCCATGACATCCCCGAAAATGGCATAGGCCCCGAGGGAAATTATTTTCCTTAGGGCCTCCTGTGTGGAGCTTAAGTAACAAAAATGTGATTCTTGATATTTTTTGGAGTAACAAATGTAAACGAAATTTTCGTCTCGTATTCGGGTGACATATTTAGACTTTTTTTTCAAACTAAAAACAGAAATAGCGATTGGACAGCTAGAGTAAATCTGAGGAGTTGGGCGGTTACTTGGCTAAGCAATTTAGTGAAGAAATGTGGAAGAATATTTTATAATTGTTTGGGATTTTGGTTTTTGATTAAAAAATATCAAGAATGTAACCAGAGATCTACAAATTAAAATTTTACTAACATTTTTCTACTCTATACGATGTCATGAATCACCGGATAAAAGAAAATCAAGGACGTTATTTAACACCCTCAATATACGTCTGCAAAAGCTTGCAGGAGAGTCTTTTCCATTCCTAATTGGTATGGAAATGCTCCAATAAAGGCTGTAGACTTGCATTCGTACCTTCATTCTTAGCAGGGGATCGAAAAGTGAATAATTTTTATGATAAAATCATTCTTATCTCTCCATGGTGCGTTCGTCGGAAAATGATACCTTTATATATCAGCTCCGGTTATCATTATAAAAATAAAGATAAAGATATAAAAACTAAGTAACGGATAACTTTTTATTTTTTTGTAAAAAGAAACTAATGTTTAAAATACAAGGTTTAAGATAACAAATTAATATAGAAAATAATGAATGAGCCCGAAACATAAACTTAAATTCAAAAAATCTTCCAAGATAAAATAAATTGCTGCCGATGGGAATCGAGCCCACAGCCTTCCGACAGTAATAATAATTGACAAGTCCAAATATTTCACTATTAAATGAAGATATTTATATCTCCATGTCACTTAGTAGGAGACTTACTCAATAATGCCTTTCCAATAAAAAATAATGTTGGTTGTTTTCATGTGAGCAAAATCCAATTTTCAATAAATTTTGAATAAAATACTAGTATATATAGAATTATTTAGTTGTTTAAGAATAAGCCGACATAGCATAGTGGCTAGTGCAACTGAACAGCAATTGGTAAGCTGCGAGCTTGATTCCCGTCAGCGTCATTTATTTTTTTCCTGGAATTTTTTCAATTTTTATGAGTGTTTCAGGCTAATAATAATTGCTTAAAGTTATTTTTTTAGTCATTGTGCTTTGCCTAAAGATATTATGTTTCAAAAATTAAATAAATGTTTTTTTATTACATAACGAACAATTAATTTCAACAAAAATAAACACATTTTCATATATTACAGAAAATTTATATTTTTGTAGTTTAATTGATTAAAATATAGCTAGTTTCGGATACATTTCAGAACTTAGTTCCGAAATGTGAAAACTATCTTCTCTATAAAGTTTTCATGAAAGGAAAGCCTGAAGGAAGGCGATCGGAAATCGGGAGGAACTGTGACTGCAGAACTTGGGAACTAAACCTGTAACCAATGGATTGCCTTATCTCTTGGTGCTTCAGACTGTAACTGTTGCCAACTTCCACTAGAGTCCTACGAGTTGACAATTCCACAAGAAAATTATTTTTCCATATTCTTTGGAATTTTTAGAAAAGTTAAGAAAAGCAAGAAGTTTCAAGCTTTTCCAGAACATTGTTGTTGAGAGTTTAACTGATAATACAACTAAAACTAACATTACGCCATTTTTCCAGAGAAAGAACACAAAATTCTGCCTTGGCACGTGCTCCTTGCTTCATTCGTATTTCGGTATCGCCTCGCAATACATAATCTTATTTAATTTTGACATTTAACATGACCCAGCTATTCAGTCTAATGATTAACTTGATCGTGCCACGTATTTCTTATACCACGTTTAGATAAGACATGAAGTGGAAAAATTTCAACATTTTTACCTCGATTTTTTAAATATTTATTTGTAATTGTTTTCTTTTATAAACTTCACACAAGGGCGGCCCAAAATACCGGAAACCACCAAATACGGTCCCCGGCCACTACTAATCATATGATAATAGTGGAACACGTTTCGTTGAGATAAGAATACGAAATAACGCTTCTTTGAGTTTACCGTGATGTTTTTACAAGCTACGCTCTTCAATAAAATTATGTATATTATCAAAATAGACGCATGCATATTGTATAATATAGTATTGTAAAGTTTTTCGTAAATTATTGATTTGATCGAAGCCTCTTTCAAAGAAAAAAACGAGAAAAGCTTAAAATCAAACATTGTATTACGGTGATACTACAATGCACCCAGTGAACAGTTGCAAACCACCACAAGAAGTGCTTAACATCACGTGTGGCACATTATGACCACGATAGATAGTGCCAACAATATTGCCAGCTTTATATTGCGAGGCTTGTCTACACCCACATTTCCCTCTATTACAATGGTACTATCTTCCATCTAAATGCTATATGTTCTAAGGAGCAGAATGTTACATCCTTTGAAGTCGAGCATTTTCCCCGCTTTTGTGAAATCCATAATTCATACTTCAAATTAAAGTCGAAGCATTGCAATTTCCTAAGCAATATCAAATGGATGCACTTTGCAGAAGACGATGCTGAAGATTTATTTGGTAATGCATTGCAAATATTGTGATGAATCACAGGGCAGATGAAGAAAGTAATTTATGAATTGCTACACAAATTACAAACCAACTTAATTCCAAACACAAATATTGCGTAAAGAGAAAATCTGCCAAGTAAATAAGAATGCATTTCAGGCTGTTTTCTCCTGGGTTGTGAGATTATTTTATAAAATTAGATGAGAAATCGTCGTCTAAATTGAAAAAGTGTTTTATATACCCCGGATACCTTGTATAAACAAGGTATCCGGGGGTAAAGTGCACGAACTTCCGGAGGTAATTGCTTCCACATGATGGAACTTTTTTTGAAATTCCGAAGTTGAATTCGAACATGATAAATAATTATATGTATATAATTTTAATTTATACATAATATACAAAATATGTATGTAAATAACATTGACTCTGTTTATAATGATGTTAATATTATAATATAATATTAAAATACACCAATTTTAACGAACGTAAGTGAAATACGAAAAAATTACATTGAGTTGTAAAAACAAAATAGTTCAGGCAGTTGAAAAAACAGCTTTAAAATTACGTCTGACATAAATACATTCCAAGCAGAAAGCTTCAGAAAGAAAGCACACTATAAAATGGTACATTATAAATGAGGTTTCGAATATAAATCGATCGCAAAATCCCTCAAAAAATTGTATCTGAACATAATATAATTATTTAGAACGCTGAGGATATTGTAAACAACGTTAACAACCTTCTCACAAACATAGAAAATAAGCTCACTCTTAACTTTCACTCACACCAAGTGCCCTCTGATATTTTAGAGACTAATAATGTCACCTCTGACTTCCGCATTAAACGATTTCAATTAAAGAATCTTCTTCCTTCCCTGGCGATAAAACCATATATATATATATATATATATATATATATATATATATATATATATATATTTGTACAGGATACAGGAAGATATCACCATTCAGTCGATTGTTAGCATATAATGCCATGTTTGCAAAAACTTTTTGAGTAATTCATGCCATAATGTGCCAAAATTATAAAACCTAAACAAATGGGGTGAACGGTGAAATGTACGTGAATTAATTGAATTTAAACAGCATCAAGCAGTTTTATAAATTTCCATATTGTGATGACTAACACAGCATTATATACAAACAACAAATAAAATAATAATTAAACGTTGTCTTCATTTCCTGATATTCTATTTATATATAAAAGTAAAAACTCTGTTTGGCATATTATGAAAGTCTCCTGGGATAAAAACGACCTTATGAACTAAAAATAGTGGGTCGGATCTGAAAAATCGTAACAAAAACCCTTTAAAAGGTTTCAAATCCCTAGAGTGCGCCGTACGCCAGTTTTTCCAATTTTTATCAGAAAAAATACACCTTTATGAAGAAAGAATTTCGAATAATATTAATGGTTCAGAAAATAAATTGTGAACAACAAATAAAATCATAAATATACCGTTTAAAATATTGCTTTTAGTCGAAAGTAATAACGGCTTTCCTCGGAAGTAACGCTACGGAGCGAGAAGTAGGATCTACATTCTTCAGATGTCATGGAAGGGAAAAGGAAGGATAATGTGATGTAGGAAGCAGGAGATACACGTGGCAAAAGGAACATCCTTCAGTGAACAATTGTAAGGTATGGGGGAGCTGTTCCGGTTTGTGGGGAAGAGGAAAAACTTGTGGCGAAATTGTCGCCAACACTATTTTTAGAATAAGATACCCGAATATTATGTTTATATCTATTTATATGTCTTTTACATCCTTAGCTTTGTTAAATGTTTGTTACATTGACTCCACATAGGAGGCCTTGTTGGAAAATATTTTTATAAGGAAAAAAAATTCCTTCAGGGCTTTTACCACATTTGAGAATGCTGTGTGGAGGGTCTATTTGAGGAGAGAAAGGAGTGAACATGGGTATTGAAGGACTATAAGGGATTGAAGGGAGCCCACAACTTTCCCAACGAAGGTAAAAAGAAAACTGACTGTTTACCACTTTCGTCGTACACGTCATCTCTTTAAAAATAAAACGAACCTACATTTAATTATTATGAACGACTAAGACCCTCCAGTCTCCCTGCATACAGATTTATATACATATTTACACTCAATAACAAATTTAAAGAACATGAAAACAATTAAAAATATTTTTTCCTCGTTACTGCCGGATCTAAAGAGAAACAAGAAGTAAAATTTTATGACTTTATTTTTATGCACATTTAAAAAATAATAATAAGGGTATTTTAAGTCACTATCACAGGGCTGTCCCTCCATGAATACGCGTTAAAATAAGCCTGGAATTGAGGGGACTATGATAATATACACTATGAGTTAACTGCTCTAAATTTTCATAGCCTGACTGATTGCAGGGTCAGGGCCAATCCATTCCCTTGAAAGAGAGAATTATAAATAAAATCAAATATATAATATGTACAGTTCAGAATAGCTACCACGCAGTAAACCTGTTAGTGTTAGTTAATACAAATAAAAGAGAGAAACAAAATCATAGATAATAAATAAAATTTAAAAAAAACATTTGGTAGCCATCAGCAATAACTCTTAATGTTAGTTGATACAAATAAAAGAGAGAAACAAAATCATAGAAAATAAATGAAATATAAAAAAAACATTTGGTAGTCATCAGCGATAACTATTAATGTTAGTTAATACAAAAAAAAGAGAGAAACAAAATCATAGAAAATAAATAAAATTTAAGAAAACATTTGGTAGTTATCAGCAATAACTGTTAGTGTTAGTTAATACAAAAAAAAGAGAGAAACAAAATCATAGAAAATAAATAAAATTTAAGAAAACATTTGGTAGTTATCAGCAATAACTGTTAGTGTTAGTTAATACAAATAAAAGAGAGAAACAAAATCATAGAAAATAATGCATTTTTCAATACATTTATAGCCATGGAGAGAGGTTGTAAATATAAATCAAAATTAAAAAATTAAATCAAAGCAGAAAAAAGAAAAAAAGAATAAGTCCAAAATAATTCCGATGACATTATATCGGTTATTATAAATATAATAGTGAATTGGTCATTAGAATTTAAATTATTAACAGAAACTTGATTATAATCACATATGACCAAACATAATTAATTCGCCGGGAAACGACGTGCAGTCAGCGTGAAATGCAACATGCATGAAGTCTGCCAAAATGCAACGTTGCGAGTTCTTCGCAGTGCGGTTAGAGATATTTTTTTATTGGTAATAACACGAAAAATAAATAGTACAGTTCGTGTACAATGTGTAACAAAAGCACCGTTTAGCGATTGTGAAGTGATTTGCTAAGAACACACATCGAAATCTGTTCAGTAGTTTTGAATCTGTAGGGCACACACGGATATTGCATTTATTGACCGGTCGGTGGCAGAGTTGACATCGTGTTTGGGTCCCACCCAGGCGTAGTGTGTTCAATTGCTCGGCTGGCTAAGTCCTCCATCACAACACAAGCAACATTTTCAGCTTACTGTGGTGGTAGTAGGAGATTTTCAAATATTGTCAGGTTATTCGTAACCCGGGAATGTTTGTCTTTATTTAAAAAAAAAAATTAAATAGAAGATAAAAGATTATGTTGTAGAATCAGCGGTAAAATTAAAATAAAATTTAGAATTAAGAATATTTCTCCCGCATAGATTCCATCTTCAAGACGAGACAATACCCAATAATGAAAGCCAGAATCTTAACGACTTAAGTGAAGCATCCATGCACAAAATTAAGCAACGCGCGACACTGGTGTATTGGAGAGACCTGCGGTTGAATTTGCCCTATCAAATCTCTAAAATAAAGTGGTAATCTTAACGACATAAGTGATGAAGTCGTGTAAAAGCAATATTCGGACCTACAGTTGGCTTTGCACAAGCAGGCCTTGATAATCGATCTTTCCGGGGGGTTTATTAAAATTATTTCTGATGAACGTTTTACTAAAATCTCAAACGTTTCTAGAGAGATACCTCGGGAAGTTAGTAATTCATCGATTTGAAAAATAAAATCTGGTGTTTACTTATAGATTAACTTTAAGTTCAAAAACGTTTTATTTAATTTTAAAAAGGTTAAAAAAAGTGTATTAATGTTAAAGTCGTGTTTTATTGATCTCAAATATAAATTACTTACATCCGTAGGGATCCCTCTAGAAACATTTGAGATTTTCGTAATATCTTTAGAAATCAGAAATACTTGAAATGTGAGCGTCGAGCAAACCCCCGTTATTAGACTTATCTCTCCTTAACCCTTAGGATACGACCAACTACAATAGTAGTTCAGTGAAATCATGATTACCATTAATGTGCAGTGTATAAAGCTAGGTTTTAGAAGTTTTTAACGCATTTATTGTCCACGAAAATTCCCAAGTAAAACGTTTACATTTTGGATGCCTGTCAACTATTTCAAATATAATTTTCAATATTTTATTTGGCTTTGAGATGTTTAAAAAATAATTGCCATCTTCTAAGGGTTAAGAGAAAGAGCGCAGGTGGGATGTAAATGTGTTAAAAATGTACCATTAAATATTTTTTTGGGTGGCGTCTCTCGAAAAGAATTAGAGTGTACACCGAATCTATGTGAATATTATTAAATTCTATGAATATCATATTTTACATCATATTCATGAGTAGTACGTAACAATTAGTAAAATTTACAAGTGCCAGCAGGCACTGAATCTTCACGAATACTAGAAAGTATTCGTGAAGATTCAGTTCAATTCTCTAAGCGGGTTCCGATTTATCAAAATAAATTATTGCCTATGAAAAGGTCTGTATTATAATTCTGCTTTTATTTTAATTCAAATTTTATTAATACCTCATCAAGAATCTTTTCAGTAATGTTTGGCACGCGTTTAAAATCTTGGATCTCCTAAATATGCAGACAAAGTCACGCAAACTCCTAATTATTAAGTATTATTAGAAATTTTCAACTTTACTTGATGATTTCATATGCCTCGGGGTTGCAAGACTTATGCGATGTGCGCGAATAACATAAAAAGTGCAAAAATTATAATCACTGACAAATAGCAAATTTGTTTATTGTTTCTTTACATTGTATCTTTTTTACGTCAGAATTTTTAACCTCACTAGGAGCCTGTGTTGAAATGTGCAAATACTCTATCCTAGCAAATAAAATATTTTTGATTACTTAAAACAGGATTACACCATGAAAAAATAATTATAAAAATTTGGAGGTTATTTCAGCAAAGCTGTTTTAGTTTCATTTAGCAATACGTGTTCAAGTTAAAGTTATAAAACATAGTTAATGTTGATGTTCAGAACACATTTTTAATGTTATTTATGCGACACCTCACAAGAGCGATCCTGTGTGTTCAGTGTATGACAGGGGAGCTATGTCGCCACCCGGTTGGGTAACATTGTAAGGCGTGTTGAGGTAGGGGTTGTATAATTTTTTTTTCAATGTGGGTCTTGAAGAGGCCCTGATTATGTGAAGCAGAAAAAAAACAGAATTTCGAATTTGTTTTGAATTATCGAATATAAAAATTGTATTGATATGTGTGGTGTTTGTATGAATGTGTGTAAGTGCAAGCGAGATAGCATGCTTGCGAGATGCTATAAAAGGCGATGCATACTAGGATTGTCCCTCTTTTGTTAATAGCAGCTCCCCAATAAATATCAGTACAAGATCACGTATCATTATTGTGTACGACCTTCACCCGCTACAATAATACTAATAATATTGGCATACATTACAATATGTAATATTAATATATTAGATATATTTTTATACAATAATATCATTAATTATATAGAAATGTTTACCTAAAATTTAAACATTAAAATTTTAAAATAAAACAATGTAAGTATTTTATATTCTTTTAAATCATCAACGACATATTAAATAGCCGCTTTAATATTTTTTAATGTATGAGCAAAAACGCAGTAAGGTCGTATGTGGGTTATCTAGTTTTTTTATTTTTGTTTCGATTTCTGTAATTTATCAATTTAAAACCAAAATTATATATAAATTCACCTTCACTCTCTGCATAATTTGAAATGATGGCCTACAACACCTTGGCGGGTAAAAGCCAGAAACAATAAAAAATATGATTTCGCATAAAACCCAGAGAAATGAGATAAAATAAAGGCGCACAACTCATGCCGCTAGGAGGCACTAGTGTAGCACGTTGCCATCAGAACGTATGGGAAACGTTATAAGTGGGAGGTATTATATTGTCGGGTGTAATTTGTGCATAAAATAGCATACGTGCAAGGGACATATTTATCATCTTTCAAGCATTTCATCTCGCTTCCGATTTGCGAAATGATAGAAACTGTCTCCGCAGCAAAGTTGATGTTGGAAAAATATACTGACCTTTATGCAATCCTTATTATTTTATGAATGGGGAGGGAAAAAAAGAATTGTCTATTTGGACGCTCAAGCATGATCTTGAAATAAAATGTTTCTAAATAATAAAAAAAATTTCAGTAAGTATTTACTTAATTAGTTACTTCAGGTAATTTTGAGGTAACGCAATCCAAAAAGATCGAAACGGAAACCTTTGAGCTTTTTGATGTGGTAACCTCACAAAAATCCTGCCTCAGCTAGTAAGACCATGATAATATCTTCAATTTGATAATACTGTAAGCTTGTGTAGAAGCAAAATAAGGTGTAGAGGAGGAATGTTGAAAGGAGGAAGTACTTAATGGCGATCTTTCCCTAGGGTGATTCTAAGAATATTTACCGTTCTGTCTAGTAACCGACAAATTTTTTTAAAATTTCAAGAAGTGGCGACGATCAGGAAAAGTCATTCTGAAGATGAAAATCGACGAATAAAAATTCATTTCATTAATTGGCGCCCAGGAAGGGGTTCAAGGTAGAGGTAAAAGGTTCAAGGCTCTACTGCGGAACTGCACTCATACCATCCACATAGATAACGAAGTATTGAAGTGCGGTGTTTTTCTCTGTTACATCTTCCATCAATCTTCCCCTGAATTATCATTTGCGTTATTAATGTTATTATAATTTTCAGACTTACGACGTGACACTATTGTTGTTTCACTTTAAGTCTTCTTACGGCGTCCCAGACTTTGTCTTCCATTAGTCTTCCCGTCTCTAACAAACTTCTCAAGTACATAAAAGATTCATGGTTCACAACTGTACGTCTAAGTGTATAAATACATAGGTAATAGAGAGTTTTAGTATTAACTCCTTTGAACTTCCAAATAAGCCTTAGTTTTAGGATGGATGTCGCAACACTGTTGATGATACTAAATAAATACCAGAAATTTTGGGTAAAATAGGATTCAATGTCGAGGATAGTTTTGCGCGAGGCCGTCAACTCTTCTCAGGTGCAGAACTGACTTACCTATGCTGATGCCCCGGGGAAGACTTACTGGGATAATTAACTGCCTCACAGGATATGTAGATATTATCTACAACGAATTTAAGCACAAAGTATTATATTTAACCATGTGTACCATTTTTTTATTTATTTATATTTATTGTTAGAGCAATCCCGAAGAGTTAAAAAAACTCATTGTAGGACGAGAGGAACTTACAATATGGGAGTTAATAGGTACTATTTTACATTGGTATTTTGATATTAAAATTATAAGTTTTACATACGAAACAGTACAAAATTAAAAAAAAATTCATAAGTATAAGTTTCTCATAGGAAACAGTAGAAAAATAGAAAAATGTCATAACTTTAAGTTACACATAAAAAAACTGTACACAAATAGGAAAATGGAGGTTAAGAAGAACAAACGAGAAGAAACAAAAAACTAAACAGATATGGATATACACATAAGCATGGATCAAGGTAGGAATTTAAAATTATTGGTAAAAATAGATTATGCTCGATTACAAATACAGTGTATAGAAAAGGGGAGAGAAAGAAACAAAACAAAGTACCACACGACAAGAATTACGTATTTTCGTTTTTTATATGTTTTCTTACGTGTAACCTTTTATATTTATTATGACAACATTTTTTTGTAATTTTCTTTATCGCTTTTGCAATGTATTATTTTATACTATTTTTGCAAATAAATAAATAATATCAGAGACATAATAAATATCCATAGGGATTGCAAAAGCAGCGCATGCTTCAATAAAAGAAGATGAAAAGTACTGACGAATTCACGAAAGTTAATTCATCATTACCACAACCAAACACCTGCATAATATCATTTCATGCATAGTTTATCAAATGAAGGCAGCAACGTAAAGTTTTACACAGATTCAAACGTAAAGTTAGTTAAACAGTAAAGTTATAGTAATTTATACAAAGGAAAACTTTGATTCCTGCTGGTTGTGAATCATTGTTCACAATATTAGCATGAATAAATCATGTCATCAAATTACCAACTGGTTCACCTTCTGGCGATAATTAATGTTTTGAAGTGAATGTGAAAAAAATACCATAAAACTCTCTTCAATTCAACGATACGATACCCCATGGCGGCGTTTCTCTGCGTATGCTGTTACTACGGTGCGGTGAAATTAATACATATTGTATATTATCAACTGTGACTCAGCCGTAATCAATTTCGGGGTTTCCTTTATTACAAGTAACACTACACCACTGTTTGTAAAGTATTCCGTACGGAGATCTGTTTACTTAAAAAACAAACTGAATCGGCCGAGCCGAGGAAAGTGTTTTCAATTTTTTTTAAACCTTTTTCATCTTTCACAGGTGACATCTATGTAACGTTGGGTCAAAATTTCAAAACGATCTGTGATTTTTAAGATTTTGAATAAACGAACATTAACATTTTTATCTAGTTCCATTCCCAGTTGCGACCGTTACCTTTTTATATTTGTTTTGTTCTGTTTCATGTTTCGTTTAGATTTATTAATATTTTCTCCTTATTCAATTATATATTGATGGGTGGTGGTGCGCAAATCCTTCGTTCGCAATTGTGCGGGGTTGGTTGCGGTAAGTGCGATAAAGACTTAGACAAAACAAAAACAAATTGAATTTGCCTTAGTGTTTGCAAGGGGAAATGAGTGGGAAAGGCCAAAGACTTACCCTGGTCTCGTCCTCTGTAGCCGCTGGTTCCTTTGCACTTATCAGCTTGCATACAATTAAGGGCAATTCCCTTTTAACATTCGCTCACTCAACACAAAACAAAACAGTGACATTCACTGCGGCGGGTAAAAACGTTTCACTGGACGATGTGTGCTCTAAAACAATCACAGCCGAGTTCAACATATATGCGGGTATTCACAAGATGACACGAATGTTCGCGGACCAAGATGCAACGATAACAATGCTACTTGTCGTTTGGCCGGGTCAAGGAAAGGGGACAAGGGGCAAAGGGGGGATGAAGGGTACACATTTTAAGGCTATTCAATTTTAAAACCGTACTTGCAACTAATGGGTTTAACCTTCAAAAGTTAAAAGAAAAGTTATTCCAATAAAAATTGAATTAAATTATTCATTATTATTGAGCAGTGTTGCACAAAATATACACAAATTTTAAAGACTTACACACTAGGTTTTGTTGAGATGTAAGTGGTTTCAAAAAAGTATGTATTACGCCACTTACACCAGTCTCTAATTTAACGTCGCCGTCGTTGATTCTCACAATGTTAAATTCGACCGTAGGAGACGCCGGGACCGCATTTTTTTACACGCCTTCCTCACTATCATTATTAAGATTCCGACTTCCGACGAATTTTAGAGTATTGTGTCCTCTTAATAGTCAGGTTCTTGAGTATGTTTATACCCGCCATACTAATGTCCATACTAATAGACAGTGAAAAACATTTCCGTAATCTTGACCGGTCGGTGGCCGAGTTGACATCGCGTTTGGGTCCCACCCAGGCGTAGTGTGTTCAATTCCTCGGCTGGCTAAATTTTTTAAGTGCTCCATCACAACACAAGCAACATTTTCAGCTTACTGTGGTGGTAGATGTGTGTGGCGATTTTCAAATACTGTCGGGTTATTCGTAACTCGGGAATGTTAGTCTTTCTTTTTAAAAAAAAAAATCTTGATTTCGGAATTTGATAGTACGAATATCGGAAATAAGTTTTAGGGGGTTGTGTCGATTGGTTTGGTGATAATAATGGTAGAATTATTTTTTTAATTCAAACTTAGTAGCACACTTATCACAAATTAATAAATAATATTAGAAAAATAATAATAGCTAATAAATAAATAAATAAAAATGAAATACCAATTTCATGATTATTATGAACATATTGACTTAGACTATTATTAATAAATCAACATTCATCTCTGTATTTATACTTACATATATCAGTTGTGCAATGCCATACATTCATGTCCTTGGTCTTGGTTTTGATTGCACATTATTTATATACTTTTATGAAACTCTTTCTATCTAAAACATTAAGAGGTATCATATTTAATTTAAAACTTGACTGAAAATGTCATATTTTGTGTAAATTTTTTTGTTTGCATTTTATTTAATAATAACTTCATTTTATATATATTTTATCAAATAAAATGTAGACTTATTATGCTATAAAGGTACTTTTACCATAGAATGTTGTAATAAATAATATAATACCTTCTCTCAAGTTCTGCCTTTTGGGATTTTTCGCTACGTACTACACTATATTTTAATTTGTATAGTTGTTCCAACTTAACTCTTTTCATCGGTTGGGTTTTTTATCCAACCCGTGTTTTACCTGCTACTTACATATAGAGACGTCAAATTTCAAAGTTCATATACCAAAGAAGGATATTTTTATTGCTGGTTATTTCAGAAGCTATACGCAATAAAAATAAAAAAGGTCAACTGTGGAAAAACTGGAGTTTTTATGGAAAGCAATAAAAAACGAAAAAAAGGTACATTTTTTAGCCATCTTCTCCCGAAAGAGTAATTCACTACGATGGCGTTTTCAAGATTTGTAATTTTACCATTTAGTGATTCAAGTACGAATAAAGTTTTCATGTGTTTTCCCACTTCGTCATTTCGGACTTTTTTGTCTGTCTGTTTGTGCGCTTAGTTCATCTAAATTACGCACCAGATTTCAATAGAGTTTTCACTATCAGTTAGAGAATTTCTTCCGGAAACTTTATATATTTAAACCATGCATATTAGCGTATGCGCATATGCATAATGTAGAGAAACTCGATGTTTTGTAATCATGAAGTAAAAAAAATATTTTATGCCGCTTACATTGCTAACGCTTGCTAAACCTTATGAGATACATAAAAATAATAATAATAACAATAATATTTTTTACGTATTTTTTGTAGAATAGATGTGTAAAAAATGCAAAAATAGATGAAGAAAAATAAATTAGCAATTAAAGGCAACAATTTAGGGCGTGGTCTTGTGTATCTGGATTTTTTCCGTGTTGGAACGCAATCAATTCCGTCTTCTTCTGGTTGTACATCATATTGTGCTATTTTCCAAATACTTCACAAATCTTTAGCAGTATTCTTAATCCCTTGATTGACGGAGCTAGGAGAATCATGTCGTCCGCTTAGTTTATATGGTTATTGTATATCTTTAAAAAGATCTACAGTAATGTCAGCTATGGCATATATCTATCTCCTACGGATAACTCCTAGCAACACCGGGTACACGTCAACTAGTATGAAATAATAAAATTATCACAAAAACATTGCTAGGATAGTTCAATCTTTATGTTGAATCGGACAGGAGATATTTTGGGTTCTAGTTTATATTAATGTTGGTTTAAGAAGAAGAATGATAATATTTTTTATTACATATCGTGTAAGTAGGTCTAGACAGATTGTTTAAATGCAATAGTAAAATACCCACACCTATGGCTGCAATTTTTAAATTTTACTACCCTGAGCTGAGCACTGTACATTCAGTAACATAAATAATACATGAAATACTATTTTTTTTTCTTCATTAACCTCACACAGGAGAAGGATAATTTCCTCCATGGTTTATGTAATCTTTGGAGATTCTGTGTGAAGGGTCTTTTAGGAAAGAAAGGAGGGAAAGTTCTGGGAAGCAAAAAGGTCTAAAGGGTGGGTAGGAATCTGGTTGGTCAATGTGTCCAGATGTGACGGACGTATGAATCCACCCCTCCCACTGTGACGCAGTTCCGATAGGGAGGAGAGGACGAGATCACGAGATCTCCCTCAACCAGTCTCTCCCGCTTCGGACTGCCACGCATGTGCCAGGTAGATTCTGTCGCCAAGACCAGGAATAGCCTCACCCCATGAACTCTGGCATCCCTGCTAAGTCACCAAACATGGCGAACCTCTTGGGGTGACACCGCACAAGAGTTCAAACTGCTCCCAATTGCCCCGATTGAGGTATTAAGTGTTATTGAAGGTAGTGGGGAGGGAAGAAGATGGGGAATAAAAGGTGTAAGACAGGAAAGTATCTGGTCGCCGAAGACGCCAAAAGTCTTTTCAAGCAACTTTCGACTCTCAACGGCGGTGTATTACCAGGTCGGTACTGAAAGTATCTACCACTTGTGAACGTGCCGCAAGTAAACTATGATAAAATATACAATATTTTAAAAGAATAAATTGTGAAATAACACAAATAGAATTTACTTGCGCGGGCTGCGATTTAACTCGCGACCTCTGAAATCATAGCCAAGGAATGTAACCGCTCAACCACGCAAGCCGTCAGACATTAAATTACAACGAGATTATATTTCTACACGATTCTAATTGAAAATTGAATTCTGAACAATAGCCCAAACAAAAACCATAATTAACACCTTTACAATACGACTGTATTGAGGTTTATTATGTATTTATCGAACCTTCACTACAATTGGTAATTCCAAATAACTTTGAAAGTGTTTATGTTCGACTGCTAATATTAATGATTGAAGTTGGCAAGGCTTTCTTCGCCGATAAAATCGATTTGAATTAATTTTTGAAGAACCCGTCTCAAAGAAAGGAAGGAGAGGAAGTTTTGATAAGATAAAAGGTATTAGGGTTGGATAGGAATCTAGGGATCAGTATGTCGAGGAGGGACGGATATATGAATATATCCTTCCCACTGCGCAAGGCGGTAGGGGTCAAAATACTAGTTGGAGCGGTCAAAGGGTCTACCCAAACCAGCCTCTTTTGATCTTGCACAAAGGAAGAGGGGAGGGAGGAGGATGACGAAGACGAACGTTGGGTTTGGGTAAAGTACCTGGCTTCTTACATCAACACGGAGATAAATGAGTAAAATTGTTGAAGTACTTGAAATCTCTTCATACAATCGTTAATCCGGTTAAAAACGAGATTGCAGGCCTTACGAATAAATTTACAGGTTTTCTGCAAAAAAAAATAGTAAATTGCAAATATATTATCACTATGTCGGAACATGTGTTCATGGAAATCTGAATATTTTCGCATTTCGTCATGACTAAAAGTTTATCAGAAAACCTTTTAATTCATTCAATGCCTGCAATCCACTTTTTAACTGGATTACCAGCAACTTAACGAGATTTTTAAGCAATAATTGTTAGTCTGAAATGCCTATATAAATTGGAATTTTAATAAATCAGCAATACTCATTTTTCTCCGTGTAGTCAACAAACACGGAAAAAGCTATTTCAAGCCACTTTTCCATTCTGAATGGTAGCCTTTTACCAGCGCAATACTAAAAGTATCTTCCACTCCGAAACGTTCCGCAACTACATTATTTTTAACGAATTTATTATGAAAATTGCCAGGCTTTTCAGTTACGTAATTTATTAAGTAAAGAGGTTTTTTTTTTCTTTTTGCCGGTTTTTTGCATTTTTTTAAAATGTGAATACCGCACAGGAGTCTCAACTGCTGCCGTTCGTCTGGGGCCAGTGAGACTATGGCATCCCCAATTGGGGAATATTGAGAGGCTAAAGGTAGTAAGGGAGGGTAAGGAGATGGGGAAGTGGAATTAAGGGGAGTACCTGGCTATTCAGATCTGGTTACTAAACAAGGGTAAAACCATATGCTTTATATTATTTTAAATGCATAAATTCTGAAATAACACAAATTAATCAAATACAATTTACTTGCGCACCCCGGGATTTGAACCCGCGACTTATAATCTTACCCCTCGACCACTGAGGTCGCCTTCAATGCCTAGGGCCAAAATATTATTACTGCTGGAACTGTCTTTTGTTATTTTCACAATTACAAATAATTAAAGTATGTATCTCGTTCTTTACTTTGTTTACTAAGGACGGGTTGTTTCGGAGAATTTGAACAATTCATCAGATTTCAACGTTCATTTTCGGGTTCTGTGAAAGTCTTATTCAAATTCTGTTATGATATCATTGTAGGCTAGTTGCTTGACAAAACTGAAATAAAAACAGAACTTGAAAATGAACGTTGAAATTTGATGAATTGTTCAAATTCTCCGAAACAACCCGTCCTAAGTGCCTATTAAAGTATAAGTTTCATTAGAATTAACGGCTCTTAAGGTTTCAACTTTAAACTTTTAATATACGATTAATTTAATTTTTCAAAATTTAAAGCTTGTATCAAATCATAAATAATAATTTTTATGTGATTATGAATATTCATTTTTTTTTTTTTTTATGCTTCCGATTTTGTTGTCCGGGTTAAATCTTCCCCATAGGAAAAACTAAGCCCTTCCACTCACTTTTCCACAAATGATCAGCTAGTCAATCAACACTATGCAAGTGCTAATGCATATAATTATTATAATTATAAGTAAAATAAATACAAAACAATACAAGAACAACAACACGTCAACTCACCAGAGATCAAATGGGAAAAAAAAATTCACCGACTCCAGATATTTTCATATCAGAGGGTTCGGCTCGTTAGAACTTCTAACAGGGCCTATAAATCCTACTGATCCCTCAACATAAATATTTAAAAAATCTTTCGTTATCCTACATGTATTCAAAATGACCGACTTTTGCATCTTTATATATAAATTTTTTGATAGATCTAATACGCCTAAATTTTTAATGAGAGAGCTAGGTATAATGCCAGTAGCCGAAATAACGAATGGTAATATTTTTATAGTCTGAGAATGCCAAATTCTTTTTATTTCGTTTCCTAAATCTGTGTATTTTCTTATTTTTTCATTAACAGATTTTTGAATGTTACAGGAATTTGGAATAGCGACATCAATGATATAAGTTATTTTTTTAATTTTGTCATGTAAAACTATATCGGGTCTATTATGACTAATCGTTCGGTCTGTTAGTATAGTTTTATCATAATATATTTTATAAAATTCGTTTTCTAAAAATGAATTTGGTTCGTATTCATAATATGGTACTTTATTACGGCAGTCAATCAAGTTATGTTTAATTACCAAATTTTGGTGAATTATTTTTAAAACTTGATTGTGCCTAAATGTATACTCGGACGGTGCTAATATAGAACATCCCGATATAATATGTTCTATAGTTTCCGGAAATGCCAAACCTTTTCTACACAAATCATCAATTTGATTTGTATCTTTGATTATATGCTTTCTATAATTTTTAGTATTAATGACTCTTTCCTGAATGGCAAGCATAAATCCTTCTATTTCTGCGCTCAACTCTCCAATACTCAACCATTTGTTTGACGAAAATTTGTCAACATACGTTTGGTTGAGATAATTGAAGTGTTTTGAGTGTAAAATTTTATTTGACCAGGAATCTAATAGTTCCTGGTTGGGATTTATAAAAATAACATAACTAAAAATAACATAAATTTCATAACTCTTAATATTATTATTATTATTATTATTATACACATAATATTTATAATTTACTGTATATGGTATATTTTAAACCGTTGATATTAAAATAAATAATGCAAACATTATTTTAAGAGTAATTTTCAGTAAGACCAGCACTATTGAAAATTATCATACGATGCCTTCAAAATATTATCTTAGATAATGAAGGTACTAACCTTTTACTTGATCCAAAGATATGTCATCTTTGGGGATACGGTGTGGAGGTTCTTTCTAAGGAGAGGAAGGAAAGGAAGTTCTGGAAAGAAAAAGGGATGAAGGTAAGGAATCTAGGGATCGGTGTGTTCAGGAGTGACGTATAAATATACCCCTGCCTCTCGGGTCGAGAGACAGAGTTTTGGTTAGCGCCAGCTGCGTTCAGTCCTCCATTAATGAACTTACCTGAATTAAGTCCTCTTTCAATATCTCTATCAGCCTCCCCATCTTTAGATTTATCTCTGCAGTAAATTCAAGGGTGTGCAAGAGGATGGTGTTTCCCAATAGTCTATCATGTTAAAAACTCATAGGTTCATTTATATTCATATATTGTATAATTCATACCTTTGCTTTATTTCTCTTCATATAGTAAAGAATCACACAAGAAAAGCGATGTTAGCTTTTTACATGATTTATTAGTCTGGCCAATAACCCCTTAAATTTCAAATATGGAACAGCGTTTCATCATTATTATAAAATCTAAAATGTCGGATACGATGTCAGGCAAGTTAAAGAAAGACATAGCGCGTGTTAAATGGGCATAAACCGAAATATATGAAGCCTTGGGGACATTGGATTCCTTTCAAATATACAATAAGTGTGTAGTGTGTATTATCTATTCTGTGTTTCGACCAAAGACACGATTTTGTTTGCACCAATGTATACAGGAGCATACTTAAGTACTCCTTTCATCTCCTCATTTGTAATAAAGTGATATATTCTCTTTGGTGAAGTTGATCCCCCGACAGTTGATCCCCCGACAGTTGATCCCCCGACAGTTGATCCCCCGGACAGTTGATCCCTCGGATGGTTGATTCTTCTGCCAGTTGATCCCCTAAAGAGTTATTTCTTCTGTGATTTCTCATTAGTAAAGAAAGTTTGCAGAGAAAATTAACGGCTGTACAACAAGTCAATATGCATACCTACTTATGCTGACGTGAAGTTATTGCCTTTTTTCGAAGGATGAAAATACTTTGGATTGTGACATTGTACATTGAATGAAAAAACAAAATTTTTAATGCACCACTTTTTATTGAATGAATAAATGACAACTAACAAATTTCAAGTTTCATCAGAACAAAAGAGTATGCATGAGACGATGTATGAATATGAATAAGGCAAGGGGTGTGTGCTAAGATCGAGTAGTTTTTTTTCGGTTGAAACGGCGTGACGGATAGTTAGTCAAATAATATATTGTTTGATATGAGATATAGCCTAGAGCAAAAACGTGCTCGCGTTCCGGTACAAGTTTTGTTTATTTTGTTTAATCTAGCACACCCAATACTTATTGGCTTATTGTATTATTTTTCTCTCAAAAGCGCCCATAGATTGTGCAATCAAAGTAAACGTTTGCTGTGAAATATTTATTTAATGTTCATTTCCAAAAAGAAGGTTATTTACAAGGAGCTGTCACTACCTTGGTTCCGTGTAGCCGATTATGTAAATGAACGTGGCATAACAAAACACGTATTTTTTTCATAAAAAGAATAAACATGGAAATTTTGTATGGATATGTGAGCGGAAATTACCCTTTTTATCTCCTTATATATTTTTCTGGGTTTTCTCGTTTAACAAAAACATACATATACCTACCTTGCGTAGAGAATTTTTTTCACTGCGAGATCATTTGGGCCTTCTTTCAGTCAGTTTTAGTAATGCACATCACAAACAATCATGCGGAATATTTTTTTTTTAAATTCATCTATTTGAATTTTCTTAAAATTAAATTTTTTCGGTAATTAATGAATGCAAATTTGACGGTGGAAATTAAGCCACTTCCCGACATCAGATCGAGCTTAAGCTCGGGAGATAGACTCGTTAACTGTTGGTGTGCAAAAAGCATTTATCTGAAATTGGATGACAATTCAGTAGATAATATGCAAAATAAATGTCAGTCCTCTTAAACGGGATATGGCGCAGATGTTATTTTCAAATTCAAATGCTCAAATTATAAATAAAATTATCATTTTTCAGTTGGTAATCATCTCTAATTATAAAACAAGTCGGTATCCGCGTCTGTCTGTTTGTGCTTAGTTCTTCCAAACTGTGCAACCGATTTTGATATGGTTTTTATTGTCATTTAGAAAGTTTTTTTCGGAAGGTTTAAATATATAAAACGAGTATATTATAATTATGAAAAGTAGTAAATAATCGATGTTTTGCAATCGAGTAAAAAATTTTTTGGGGCGCTCACATCGCCAAAACTTGCTAAACCTTATGAGATGGATCAAAATAACGGACTACGGAATTTTATTGTTTATCTCTATTGCATATGTCTATCTCCTAAGGATAACCCCCAGCAACAACGAGTATACATCAGCTAGTTATTCATAAAACACATGAATTTATTAATTTCAAATTGTTCAGTTGTCCATTATATTTTCCTTTATTTTTTTCATTTGTCCCGTCATTCAGTATGTTTCGCAACGTTTGGTGATTTAGGCGTGCCCGGTTTCTTCAGGTGGGTCGTGTTCAGGATGCGCCTGCCCATAAGCTGCGTGACGTGCCAGATCGGGGGATGCTGGTTTAGGGAGATCCTTTGACCTCTCCAACTGGTCTCTTTTGACCCATCCCCTTGCGCCGCAGCGGGAGGGATAGATCATTCGTCCGCCTTTCCGGAACATACTGATCCCAAGATTCCTACCCACCATTCTTACCCTTTTAGAAATTGCTGTAACATCTCCGCTTACCTCATCGGAGATATTCAAGTTCTCTAAATAATCAGTCACGGAACTTAGCTTATAAATCATAACGCTGATTGTTTGGTAGAGTTATATTTTATTTAACACAAGAAGGTGAGATAATACAAGGATTTTATCCGCGACAATAATTTGCGTGATTAAAATAAATAGCTTACTGGCGAGAGGAACGATCGAGACGGAATGGTGTCGAAGTTTTTTCCACTCGCGAGCTCAGTTTTGCCGTCTGCGCATTTCGCTGCGCAGGCAAGTGTTGCTAGAGTCAAGGTGACATTTTGCTCAAAAAATAATAATAATCGCGGTGCCTACACCCTTGTTCTTCCCAGTACTTCCTCTTCTTCCTTCCATAAAAAAGACCCTCACACAGCGTCCCTACAGATGACATAGACCCTGAAAAATTTTTTTTCCTCAGGAGCTTCAGGGTTAGTGTAAAAAAAATCACCGACTGATAATGCCTTCTAAAGCGCTAGACTGCGCTTTTAAATCGGTCAACCAGAGTAAATTTATGAAAGCAAACCCTTAGAGAGTGAGCTTATTTTAGCTACCAAAAAAAAACAGAAACAATTGTATTTAAAAGACAAGCTTATAAAACAAGAGTGAAGCTAAAATTGTTCTCCTATGAAATAATTTCGAGTAGAAAATTCTCCTAAAATAGTGTCCTACAAAATGTAATATCCTTAAACCAACGAGCTGAAGAATGTTTAGCGAGATAAATTAGCCACCCCCGTTTTGTAGCCTGTGAGGGTAGTTCCCGAAAAAGGCTGTGCGACTAGCAGGTGAAATTGGCTTCCCCCGACAACAGATAAATTACCCCGCTACTGATTTCATCGTCACGGGAAACATATAACGCAGAAGAAAGTGTGTTTTAAGTAATGGGTCATATATCAGAGAAGCCACTATGGAGATAGGAGTATGTCCATAAAGCAAAATAATTTCAATAAAAAAAAATTGTGGTGAACTGATTTAAAAAAAATAAATTATAAGACAAGGTTTTTTTACGCATAGCACAAAGGATAACAAATTATTATAAGCAATAATTAGGTGGCATTTATTTTCACTTGGAAGATATTTTCAATTTGATATTTCAGGGGACTAATTATTGCTTTTAATAATTTCAATTAAAGTTTCTTACTTTTTATATTTCACTATGTAAGTACCCAATTTGATAGAATATAATGATTTTCGTCTCGAATCTCAAAGGCCTACATAATAAGTAATAATCAACATGACAACAACCAGGCAGAAACGGAATACATTTACTTTATAACACGAAAAATGTCAATGCTTAAGTTTTTATTTGAAAACTGCACAAAGTCCCTAACCCGGATGTAATAAGAATATGGTAGAATAGAGCTCGAGGGCATGGAGAATTTATATTCTTTATAGGTTGCGTACCTGGTCATTTAGATCCAGTCACTAAACAGCTGTAGCGATGCTACTAGAATATTTAGAGATGTTCGCCCGTGCAAAATGCGTCTTTGCTAGAACTCTCTCATCGTCGCTAGAACACATCATCAAGTCCGGAATACACCATCTCGGTGTCGAGCCACTGACTTTATCGCCTCGACCACTCAACCCTCGACCGCCGTCACCGATGCTTACACCTGGTGTCATCGTCATCGGTCCGGAGTCATGTCATAACTGCGCGACTCACTTAAAATAAACGCTGTGATAGAGGTTCGTCAAATATGATTTAAGATTTTCACAGCCAAGAGTATTTTTGATATTTGTTTTTGGGGTGTTATGCCGTGTTGCGCTAACTCTTTCTTTAGCCAATGTTTCGGACAGCATTGCAGTGTCCATCATCAGGGCAAATGTGTTATTTAATAATATTATTATTTAATAATATAAATATAATAATAATTTATTTAATAAATAACACATCTGCCCTGATGATGGACACTGCAATGCTGTCCGAAACGTTGGCTAAAGAAGGAGTTAGAGCAACACGGTATAACACCCCAAAAACAAATAACAAAAAAAAAGCTGCGATAGAGGTTAAGACATTTTTTTGTCTCCTTACCACATTCCCAAACAGCTTATGCTATTTCAAGAGACAATTGGAATCTGAATGGTGGCTTTTTACCAGGGCTACACTAAGAATATATAGTACTCAGGAACGTTGCGCAAATAAAGTGTTAATTATTTTTACGTCATATTATTATTATCATACATAAAGATAGCAGCCAATAAAAATATTCGTTAATAAAATGAAAGTATTGTTGACAGCTCTTTTTCGAAGTATAAATAAAGTATAAATACAAACGATATAGGGTCGGATTAGTTTAATGTTAGAGCAAAGCCCCGGCTCCAAGGTTCAATTCCTCGATGCGACCGAATTTTTTTCTATTTTTTCTGTTTCAAATTTTTGCTTGAAAATTGCTAATATTGTCTTCAGTGATTAAATTATTATATTATTTAATTTTAATGGCATTTTTTTAAGAACCACGATTTTCAAAACCAGCGACCTGTGTCTGAAACCAAGAAGCTTTCAACTTCACCACGAAACTTTGGCATACTTAAAGTTGGCTTCTTGGCACTTGGCTAAGAAATTTGTATTCTGCTGTCATTCATTTTGCTACTTATCTCTCCTTGCATTAGTTGAAATATTTCACTCTTTTTTATATCTCAGAAATGTTGTAAGTACTCTTTCAACAGTGCGCGCTTTTAATAGTGATAACATTTGCCTCTTTGCAGTTTTATAAAGACCTTCGCATTACGTGCTCGACTCGGTTCCAGGAATTTTTGGCGTGCGACGATGCAACGATATTTAGAAGGCTTCTAATTTCTTGTGTGTTGTATTATCTGTTGAATATCTTGTTGTGTGTGATTAGGGAGACTTCAATGATAACCCCTATTTCATTTTGAAATGAAAATATGCATAGTTTTTACTAGAAAGTCATTTATCCAGTTCCAACCACCACCTTACTGGAGAAAGATTTGAAAACTAGAACAATAGCAATAACACTGAAATTCAAGTGTATTTCGTTTGAAAAAAACAGAAAAATATTCCTGGAAGCAAGTTGTTTGTGGTTATCGTGTACACAATCAAGAAAAAGAAGGAATTATTTGAAGTGTTCAATATCATTTAAGTATTCATTCGTTGTGTTGTGGTGACAATTACCTCGAGGTATCGCGTTGAAACTCTTTTTTTTTTTTGGTTTTAGGCATTTCACCCTGAAAAGAGTGCTTTGTGCCGGTAACAGTTAAAGTGGATAAAAAAATTCGGTTAATATATTAGGAAAATAATAAAAAAAATTAAATATTGGACTCATTTAGATCACTAAAACAAATTAAATGTTGAATTCATTCAGGTTAATAAACTTACATAAAGCTGTATGAACACGAGAATTGTTAAGAGATAAAAGGTATGAAATGTTAAGGGGGGACTGGTGTGTGATTTTAATAAGCCGGCGATATATGTTCTTGAAAGATGAATGGTTTTTACAGTTAAAGAAAACGTGATCGAGGGTTTCCTCTTCCACACCGCACTGGCAGACCGGATCATCCAAAACTCTAATTCTAGCCAAGTGAGATGCAACTGAACAGTGACCAATTCTCATTCTCGAAATACATGAAATGAATCGTTTTGAAAGTTTTTTACCGTGAAACCATGGCTTAGCAGGGATATGGTTTTGAATTCCAGCATAGAAAGATCCAGTTCTTATTTTGGAGACTGCCCAATTTTCTTCCCAGGCACGAGTCATGTTGGATTTAAGAATCGGGAAGACATCGGAGATAGAAATTCTAAAATTTAGTGGGATAGTTCCGGAATCTGAACCAGATTTGGCGAGAGAATCGGCCATCTCATTACCCTCGATACCCAAATGGGCAGGGACCCAGGCCAATATCGTCTCAAACCCAGATTCACTTAGAAAATTTGAGAAGATTTTTTATTTTACATATAGTATTGTCTTCCGGATAACATAGAATATTTGACATAATTTTAGTTAGAGCACTTAGCGAATCAGTACATAGTAAGGCTCGATGAATGTTGAGAACCTGGATTTGATTGATGAAACTCTTATTTTATTTCTATTTATATTATAGAAACAAACAGTACATGATTTACAGAGATTAAATAATATACAGGCATAAGATCCTTCATGGTGAGTACCTACTTATGATATATTTCCTTGTAATGTCTGCTAAGTGGTATGTTTATTCCTTAATTACCAGGTGACGTGTGTAGTATATAGGAGTGTGTGTAATGTATGTGTGAGTGTTTGCGTGTGTGTGTATCTGTATGTACGCGCACTGAACAGTTAAAATTTTTGACATGAAGCCACGTTTGAATTTGGACAGTGAATCCGAAAAATTAAATTAAATTATATTATGTTGCGTGCTGCTTCCTGGCAAGTAATTAGTCACCCCTTTTCCATACCTTGTTATAAGTTACTCATATTATTACCCAAATCCAACAAACATCATCGTCTATAATTCATGTTCATCTGCAGCTGTAATTCGGAAACAGTTTTGGATTCAACGACCCGAAATATAAATTATACATTTATTTAGACCGAGCACAAGATTGCGGAAACGTCTGACTAGCTGGGATGTAAGAGTGATCGAACTACATACCATATTACTATTTCTACTGTTTTACATATTTAAATGACTCCGTATTGCCTGAGTCAACCTCATTACTTATTATCCCACATTATGTAATTCCTTTGGCGAGACAAATGCTACAAAGTAAATCAATGCACGGCTTTAAAAGTTTCGATAGGAATAATGAATTTAGGGTATGTAGATAAATACCTGTAAAATCTTTCTTGAAATTCGAGGAATGATTTAACACAAGCACATTGAAGTTTCATACCTAATCTCACCAATCTCTTATCCATTGTCCAAGTCTTTTAGAGTTCGATCCATGCAACGTTTATTAACAAGATTTCACCATCATGTTCCATGCAATAAGCTCGTCACACGTCAGCTGTCACTTAAAATAACGCAATATACGCCAGAGTAGATGATGCATTCAGTGGGGTTAACCTTTATTGTGTCAACGAAAATACTGAGCGGTCCGCCATGAACCGGCTGACATTAGTTTCGTAATAACTTACTTGTGTTTTTTTCAAAGTGATATTTTTGTAAATTGCAATACATCACCAGATAGTGTGTTTATATATATACATCTATGAAAAATCTTTAATATCTATCTTATGTAGTCTCAGCAGGATAGCTACTTTTATTCAGAGAAAAGTTTTTCTCTCTCTAAAATACGAAAAAAAATTCTGAATAATTATATTTTCCAACTGAATAAGCATTTTCCACAATAAAAATAAGTCATGTAATACCTTTCTGTAAATGTGTATTTATGTATTTCCCATCCCACCTACCCAATGTACCCATCCTAAAATGTCACCATGACCGGAATAATTGTTGCAAGAAGAAGATGACAAACCTATATTTGAAAGTAACATTATGATCAGTGTAGCTCAATGTAAAATAATACCTCAAGCAGGGAAGATTGATGTTTAGTTTAAATAAGACCGTGGAATACAATATTGTGACTTTTATATTTAAACATTCGTGTTACTAATGAAGCATCCAGAAGCTTGCATACTTTGTGGAGCCAACTGTGATGAGTGAGTCTCATTTTTCCTATAATCCAATCTGGACTTATCTTATGTTCCCGAAGCCCAGAAAACCTCTAGTGGATGCAAAGAAAATAATTGTAGCAAATAACATAATTGCAGTCGAAAAACTTTTGGGACGGGTCCTTTAAATATGTTGCAAAGGGCTTATCTCAGCAGCACTTTCTAACACCAACTCATACAATGGAGTCGCGGATCCGCGGCACCAACATGTCAAACGGAAGTTGCGATACGCTTTTTCACAGCTAAAAATCAAAGTTTGCAAGTGGCGAAGCGACCAACTAGAATAATAGTAATATACACTTTTTCCTTGCCAAGTGAACTAAATTTATTTCGTTAACATCACTTATAGGTAAATACTTAATGCCGACCGGGTTTCGCTACAACACGTAGCCTCATCAGGGCAGTATAATACTAAAAATCTAAAAATTAAATTAACATGTGTGGATTTCACAGTAGGTGGACAGTCTGAGCTACAGTGGAAGAGGTAGGGATAGGTGTGAGATTGAGAGGCGAGTGTTCTTTGTCAATAGGGAACAATCTGAGTATAGGACTTTTATTTAGGTTTATTTGGTTGTTGATGACTTTGCTATTGACGTTTTTGGCTTTCCTTAACTCTAGCGCTTCTAAGTTATCCAACCTAAGACCTATTCCGTTTTTATGTAATAGACTGACGCCAGTATTTTTATCGAACGTATGGTTGGTTGCTATGAGGTGATTTGCAAATTCAGAGAACCCATTACTGGTTAAACATCTTAGGTGTTCTTTGACTCGTGTTTTGATATTACGCGCTGTTTTGCCTATATAAAACGCGGGACAGTCACTACATTGCAGTGAGTAAATACCTGAGTGATTTAACCGATGTTCTTTGTCCTTAACGTTCATCAAAAATTTACTTATACTATTGTTAGTGTAAAAAGCTGGTTTGATATCTGGTGGGAGGTTTTTTATGCTTTTTTGAGAGAAATTATCGATGTACTCGATGTTATCTGGTTAGAAATATTGATTGGCACATTTCAAGTGTGTATTATAATTATGCCTCTTAATCTCAGATCTTTATTTTCCATTGTTTCGTAGTTTTTAGACTGATTTGTTTGGTAACATGCGTGAGTCTAATTTGATCTTTCGATAAACATTCTTCATTTCATCTCTTCAGAAAGCAGAATCTGTTGTATAAAGCTCTCGAATGATACCTCCATTAAACCACCATTAAATAATGTGTTATTTTATGTGTGTTATAAGTTATTTTTAATATGCATCGTTCTTGTCTCAAAGTAAATTAGGTTAAGAAATGGATAATTGTATTATTCATGAGTGTCAAAAAGCTCTTTCGCTGTTTAAAATATTTTGCACATCTTGATACATAAATAAATCAGACATTTGTGGAAATAATTTATTTATCAGCATTATTAAACGTTTCAATTGCGTTAAACTTGAACATTTTGAGACTATTTTAAAATGTGATGTTATAAGTGTTAAATATTGTGGTGTACGAACTTGTCCATGTACTGTACATGACTCCCGTGTGTGGCGTCGTGCCTTTATTGAGGGGTGTCGGGTAGTACACAGTAAAGTATGTACGTAATCAAGTATTGGTATTTATTAGGGAGCTGCTTGTAACAAAAGAGGACACTCTACTTGCATGCATCGCTTTTTAAAGAATCTCGAAAGCATACTATTTTAACACATACACCACAAATGTTAAAAGTTCTGAAGGGGTGTTTTAGAAATGAAAAGACCTCCACTGAGTAGGTCCGTGTCCTAACATATAGAGGGAAGATTTTCCTTTTGATTGCCAACCTTTTGACGGCCGGCATAGTCCAGTGGTAACGCATTGGACTGCCATTCCGAAGGTCGCGGGTTCGAACCCGGCGTGCGCAAATAAATTTTATTTGATTAATTTGTGTTATTTCACAATTAATTAATTAAAATAATATATAGTATATTTGCGGCACGTTCCAGAGTGGAAGATACTACCAGTATCGCCCTGGTGTAAGACCACCATTCAGAATTGAAACGTTGCTCCAAATGGCTTTAGCCGTGTTTAGTGACTAGATCTGAATAGCCAGGTACTTCCCCACCTTCCTCTTTCCCTTCCCCACTTACCTTCAGCCTCACAACATCCCCCAATTGGGGATGCCATAGTCTCACTGGCTCCAGACGGGAGCAGTTGGGACTCTTGTGAGGTATTCACTATAAAAAAAAAAAAAAAAACCTCCGAAAGGTTAAGCCACCAGAAGAAGAGATGTAGGCTGAACCCGCGGCTGTGGACAATATTATAAATGCCTCTCACATCGACAATTATAGCCAATATCTGAGCGACTACTGCTATACAACATTTATAAACTTGTCGGCGACGCTAGTCTCCCGCGTCCATCTGGGCAAGGTTTTTCCCACTCACGTCGTCGAGACTTTAAAAATGGCGTCATGTTTTTCTTTTTGTAACAATTATGCAATTGATGATAAATCAAAGTGACAACATAGATATCTATTGCCAATAATTTATATTTTGTTATATTACAAAACTCTTTGTTCAAATACGTTAAAATATTGTAAAGGAAGTTCCATCACGCCCCTCAATGCTTTGGCAGCACTGCGCTTGCCATATAGCCCAGTCAATGAAGGTTTTGTGTCGGAACTAATTCCCCGGAAGCTGAATTTTTCACAGATGTTAGAAGACTTTTAGACATGTATTTTTACAAAAGTCCCCGACTTTCCCCCTTGTGCTTCCTTCCCCACCCCCTCTTGAATATATTTTTCAAAGCCTTTTGGAATACGCTAATATCTCCTTAATGGTTTTATAAAATCAGATTATTTATTTTTTGTTTAGTTTTTAATTAGTTATTCTAAAAAATTGTATTCTTTCATTTTTGCGAGAAAAGCTATACAATCTTTACAATTTATTAGTAAAGAAAAAATATCAGTTTTTAAAATAGTATTTCAGAATATATTTTCACATAACTTTTTTCTGAGCCTGTTAACGAAAAAAAATAAATCAACAAAACTTGTAGACAATATTTTTAGCTATAAAATAATGTTTATGATGATGGGTTTTAATTTATAATAAGGCACGTAGGCTGTTAATCAGGAGCACGGCGCGCGGCGGCTCGAACGCGCAGCGGTTCGCGGCGTAGCGAGAAATTACAAAAACCTAAGGAAAGTAATGATTAATTCATGTGTTTTTTTATATAACAAATTCGTCTAACGTTGAAGAGTTTTATTGTTATTTACCAGTTTTAGTTCGGTGGGGAGGGGGTAATATAAATATTAACCCCTGCCCAATGAATCGCTTTCATTATCCACCAACCGCCGTGCCTCGGTCTGGCTAAACAGTCATAGTATGTTGTATGATTGTTTGTTACTTATTATTTAAATAAAGGTATGTGGAAAATTTATGAGAATCAGTTTACGCGTCCTCAACAGTAACCCACATGCTCCATGGACATGAATATTCTCGGGCAAACAGAGCCTACACTTTAACAGCAACGTCTCTTGTCCACGCAATGAGAGAAGAATACCGAGATATTGATGGGAAATTAAGACAAATAGAAAATATGTATCAAGATTTAGTTACGTGGAGAAAAGATATGGAGGAGGTTAATAATGATGACAATCTAAATTCCATATACTGAAGCAACTGAAGACAGGATTAAGGAATCATCGAGTAGGACTGCCAAGTTGTGGCTTTACCTTCTACATTGCATCGACCTCATGCTTAGATTTATATTTGCAGAGAAGTCCGGGAATTGGAAAATGCACCTAAATACTATTTTTGATATGCTTCCATTTTTCCACCCGGCAGGACATTTACCATACGCAAAATCATCACATATGTACGTTCAAAGTATGCTGCAACTCGAATCAAGAATAACTAAAGAAGAATATAAACTATTCACTGAAAATGGGTACTTTATAATAAGAAGAAGCGACAGATATTGGTCCGGTACGTGGACGGACATGATCATCGAGCAGTGTCTCGATGCGACCAATGAAGTCAGTAGCAGGTTTGACACTTGGGCGCCGAATCACTGACAGCGCTTTGTCAAAGTGGAAACTTGGAACCACTTACTACGTGAAAGTGCAAGAAAGCATTGAAGAATTCATCGGTATAGAATTTAATTTTACTGAACAGCATGTTGAGCTGCGCGAATCACGGAAGAAAAGGGATGAGCTAGATATAGGAAAATATACATCATGGCTAAGACAGCACAGCCCGTTCACCAAGCTCTCGGGGGAGCTGGTTTCTTTATCTTCAGGGTTTATTTCAGATAATAGTGTCAATTGTGATAACGCTTATGAGGTGGGTTATTGGGTCTTTTTTTCCCTTCATTGACTGGGCTAATACAAACGCAGTGCAGCAGAGCGACATGGCTATCTTCCCCGCTCGTCAGACGAGGTATCACCATTTTAGAGACCGCACGCTCGTTGTGCTCGTTTCTCGCCCGTCTCGCGCCCTTTTGGACCGCGTGGCTTTCGCCGTGCCGAACTCTATTCCAAATAGAATGGAGATGTTCTCAGTTTGCTAGAAGTTATAATTAACCATATGACAGTATCCTCCGCAGGACAGGTCTGACCACGCGAGTTGAAGTGATAATCAGAACCTGTAGTCAAGTGAGTCCACTGTAATTAATTACCCTTGTGTGTGCCTATCATAATCAACCTAACGTAACTTTTGCACACCAGAGTGTGAGAGATTATATTGTATATGTTAGTTAGATTTCATGTGCCGTGCTTTGTACGATTATAACTGTGTGTCTCGCCCACGGACGTATATATAGCTTTGATAAGGGGGGGGTCCGCAAATTAAAAAAAAATATATAAGGTCATGTTTTCGTGAAAAAAATAGTCAGTCTTAGGACGGGTTGTTTCGGAGTATTTGAACAATTCATCAAATTTCAACGTTAATTTTCAAGTTCTGTGAAAAAATTTTTCAAATTCTGTTTTTATTTCAGTTCTGTCAAGCAACTAGCCTACAATGATAAAGTAACAGAACTTGAATTGGACTTACACAGATCCCAGAAATGAACGTTGAAATTTGATGAATTGTTCAAATACTCCGAAACAACCCGTCCTTAATCAATCAGCCTTTATTTTTAAATATTATATATATAAATCATTCAGTCTCTGATATTTGAACTAAAAATAAACATAACATAATTATCGCTCCTTATTTAAATAAAATCGCTTCGTTTATAACATAAAAAAAGAAATGACATAAAATAAAAGGTGGAAAACAAAATAACTTTTTTTTATACCTAATTTGTTAAGGTACACTAAACAAAAATACTCTTTCATCTTAAGAACAAATAATTTGTTTTAAAATTGAAACACCTTTTATTTAATCACATAACCAAATAATTTATTCTAAACTTTGGTCATATTGTAAGGCACTCTTTTTAATGAACTACAATTATAAAATTAAAATCAAAAAGTATCATCCTACCTACTATAACAAAATATTTTTAATGCAAATAATACTTAATGTATGAAAAAAATAAGCGTTTTCTCTCAAGCTAAATGAAGAGCTTTCATCTTAAGAACAAAATAATTTCTTTTAAACTTTGGTCGTATTATTATGACACTCTTTTTAATGAACTACAATATAATTAAAATTAAAAATTACCTACCTACCTACAGTAACACTAACAAAATATTGTAAATTCAAGTTATACATGAAAATAAATGTAGTTTTCTCTCAAACAAAAAAAACTGACACGAGATTCATTGTTTTACAACTACTATTAATTAAAAATTATCATTCCTTATTTCAAATAAATGGTTGTGCTTTTTTAAATAAGTTATAACTTCTTCGTAAATAATATAAAAAAATAAACAGTATCTAGGTATTACCTGTGTGAACATTATTAACGAATAACATAAAATAAAAGGTAGAAAACAAAATTACTTTTTTAGGTGCACTAATTTCTTTAGGTACCTACCTACACTAAACAAAAAATACTCTTTCATTTTAAGATCAAAATAATTTCCTCTAAACTCTGGTCATTTTGTATGGCACTCTTTTTAATGAACTACAATATAATTAAAATTAAAAAGTACCATCCTACCTACAATGACAAAATATTTTTAATGTAATAATACTTATTTGAATATAATGAAAATAAAAAGTGTTTTCGTGGCTCGCAGTTCAGTGCGCCGAACATGTCCGACCGCAGGACGAAATCTCCCGAATTCAGATTCGGTTTCGGCCGTAGTTTCGGCTGGATGGCGGCCGAAACGCGGGCGGCGGCGGCGCGCCGCGGCGGGGGCACTGCCCATTCCCCCGCTCCCCGCACTGTGGCGGACTTAAGAAACTATCGTATTCTACAATCGGCGCGGTGCAATGGGGGGGGTCCGGACCCCCAAGACCCCCCCCTTATATACGTCCGTGGTCTCGCCTATGTATTGAGGTGGAGCGGTCTAGTATGGAGAATTTTTTTTTTCGTAATATAGAATTCGGCATACGCGGGATTGGTGCTCCGTTATGTAATTATCTTAAATAAAAAATATAAAAAATATTTATTTATAATTACGACATCGCCACCACTTTGAATTTTTGATAAAAACACTGAAAACACCAATAATGTTCTCCCGATTCTTAGAAATGCTTATAATTATGTAAAATATATTGAGTGTTTATTTATTACCTATGATATAATTACATTATTATATTATAATATAATTATAAAGTAGGACTGTAGGAACAGTTAAACTATTCCCACAAAGCAACGAATCCTTCTACCCCAAACGCGTATCAAACAGAGTGAAGTGTATCGCGTATCATCTTGGCTAAGTTTTCGATCCGCTAGACATTATCTAGTAGATCGGGGTACTGACGCTATTCCTTCTTGTAATTTAAGCTTTAGACCAAGGCTGCCCAACCCCAGGCCCGCGGGCCACAATGTGGCCCGCGAACGAATTATAAGTGGCCCGCGTGAAACATTTTCAAAAAACCCGCCAATCCGCCAATTTGAAAAAGTGTCGCGGGCCCGCGGTAAAACAAACAATGCAGCTTGCGCGCGGTCACCAGTGTTGCCAACGACGGCGATTTATCGCTATTTAGGCTACTCAGAACGAGAATCATCGACGAAAAAATCTAACCTGTTGAACTTACTTTGGAAACAAAAATACACCGGTTTTCGACATAATATTCTTTGCGTCGAAATGGAATCCTGTAGCCACCCCCCCCCCATGGAATTCGAAAAATTGCTGTGGGGTATCACATATGATGTTCGGGTGTGCGGGATTTTTTTTCAGCGAAGTTCTGTAACAACCTCCCCCCCATGGATTTCAAATATTTTGTGGGGAGCAGTTTTTTTTTGTGGGGAATTATGTTTTATAGAAATTCTCTAACAACCTCCCTCCCCATGGAAATAGGAACCGTCAGGTATTCAGTGGCCCGCCAGTGATTCAAAATCGTCAATTTTGCCCAACTGCTAAAAAGATTGGGCAGCCTTGCTTTAGACCCTCAAAAAAATATGCTTCGTCTTCAATTCCTCAAGAAATAATGCAAAGTGAAGCACAACCAAATAATTCTCACCATGAGTTAAAAGAGTTCCCTGTTGTTGCCAGAACATTAGACAGATATTGTATTTAAGATCAAGCAGGAGCTGCAATTGTTTCCGCTGTATTACAAGATGTTGGCTTAATTTCACAGAACGATACATCTCGCGTTGTGGATAGGAGTAAAATTTGTCGAGTTCGAATGAAGAAAAGAACTGCCCTTACTAGTAAGCCGTTAGTAATCGATTCCAATCAATTTGGTTTATACTTCGACGGACGGAAGGACAAAACTTGAAGCATGGAGGACAGCCGGCGAAAAATAATAACTGAAGAACACGTTAGTTTAGTAAAAGTACCAGGTAGCGAGTACATGGGACACATTTCATTAAAAACCGGAAAATCTGAAGCAATAAGTAATGGAATTATTTCATTACTGTCTTCGAAAGATATTGCTTTGGAAAAAAATGTTGCAATTGGATGCGACGGAACTGCAGTTAATACGGGGTACAAAGGAGGTGTTATTCGGCGCCTTGAATCACATCTCAAACGGCCTTTAGGCCTTGCGCGCACCACGATTTTCTGTATCACGATAATTTTGTCGCAGAAATGCAACGTATGAGTTAGTAAGTATGTGCGCGCATATACGACAAATAAATAGTTGCGATTTTAAAATTGTGATTTGTCACATTTTTCCGCGACAGCGCGCGACGCGATTGTCGCAAAATAAAATTATAGCATTTGAAGTTATATGGACACGCGCGCACTGCGATTTGAAATCGCTACCTGACAACCTTTCTTCAGCTGAGATTGCATTCCGCCATCTAGTATTATTGTATGCAATTTGAGGTCCAACAATTCTTAATAGTTTGTCAAATGTCTGAATCGTCATTCTATAATAGCCAAAGAATTTTTTTGGATACTGTCGAAGATCATTGTATTTCAGATAAAAGAAACCTTTAACATATCTTTCTGCTGTAAAAGGATGAGTCCAGTATTTATGTTTTCTTTTATTCCTCCTCTTCCGAAGAAGCAAAACAATACAAGCAATTTGTTCGAAATCCATGTTGAGAATGAACAATTATCGCAATTTTAAATCGCGATGCGCGCAGTATTATTTTTGCGATTTATTGTAGCACGATTTTAAAATCGTGTCGCAAAAAATATAATCGTGGTGCGCGCTAGGCCTAAAGTGGATTGTCTGTCAATTACATGCAAACGAACTCATTTTGCGACATCTCTCTGAGAACATCGACGGAACCACGACTGGACCGCAAAGTTTCACTGGAATTATTGGTAAATCTTTAAATAAGTGTGAACAACTTCCTGTCGTGAAATTTAAATTCATTCAATGTTCATTACCAAGTATGACAAATACACAGGATTTAAGTACAGATCAGCTGTATCTACTGAAAATGTGTAAAACTATTGACTCCGGATTCTGCAATGAAAATTTATCAAAAACAAATCCCGGTAAAATTGTACAATCCAGGTGGCTCACTACAGCGAATCGGATTCTTCGGCTTTACATTTCTACCCTAAAACCATAAAAAAATGGTAACTTTAACGACATTTATATTAACAGTTTACGCACCTATGTGGTTCAACATTAAGACCAAACCATTATGTATTTCCGGTGCAATGCATTTAAACGAAACAATAGTGCTTTCACGGTATTTGCCCAGTGAATTAAAAGATATTATTGATCCAGTAATCCAGTGTAATGGCTTTTTTGGGCATCACAAAAATATTCGGTTAGCCATGTTAAACGACAACCGAAAATACGTAAGAGAGTTGGCGTTGAGGAGAATATTGAAAGCTCGGCAAATGAAAATGCAATCAGACTTTATTCGTACCTTCAAAGTGGCTGTTTTTGTTTTTTCAGCAGATGATTATATTAAAGTGGGAAAATATAACCGAGCCACCACTAACCAAATTTGTAAGTGACGAGACAATTTTACAAGCCATTACAGATCACACCATAATTGACGATGTCATACTACCAATGATAAAGAATTTTCCTTGCCACACTCAAGCTACAGAGAGATGTGTGAAAATTGTAACAGAAGTCTTAGCCGTTGTTTATGGACCCTTGAGGCGAGATGGATTAATAAAAAAATGGTTAGAGTCACGACACCTTATGCCTATTTTTAACACCAAAATGCAGTACCGTTCATAGTAACTTTTGTAATTTTCAAGTTTTTCAATGCGGTTAATAATATATGTACATTTTTTATTTCCACTATTTGTTCCATTCTAACAATCTACGCATGTATTATCGGTAAAATAAATGGTAAAATACAAATTTTATGTGTGTTTTATTTCGCGTATATGAGCTATAAATACTTAGGTAAAATCGTGAAAATGATCAAATATAAAGCTTTGGCGATGTCTAGGTATTGTGAATATATTTTTGTTGTAATTGTTAATATATGGAGCATCTTTCCCAACTATGCCGATTTCGAAATTCTCATAAAAAAAATTTCACTCCACCTTATATGTATGCCATGTCCTAGTTGTATACCATTAAAACCATTTCCATCACCCACTATTTTATTTGACGACAGAGGATTTCCAGGGGCCCATCTCACCAAAGGTGTGTCAGAGAAGTAAGTCTTAAACGGCCCGACCCTGTGGTTTGTGGAGTGCTCACTCACCTGCCGACCTTGAGCTAGTCAAAGGGGTAATGTTGTGTTCCACTCGTTGGGGCTCTAAACGCAACAATTTGTAAGCTTAATCTTGGTATCAAAATTTCAAATCTTTTCTGCAAATAATTATTAAAACAGACCTTTAAAATATATTCTACAGATAGTTTGCGTGAAATCTAACCACATATTAAAGAATTTCAATCTATGCTAGGAAGAAAACAGTTAACATAGGGTGACAGGATATAAAAATGATAGCTACATATTTGGGAATGCTGAGTGGAGGGTCATTTTAAGAAAATAAAGGAGATGAAGTTCTAGGAATGAAACAGGTATGAGGGGCTGGTATAAATCTGAGGTTCAGTGTGTCAAGGAGTGCGGGCGTATAAATCCATTTCTCCCTCTGCGGTGCAGGGCGATGGGTCGATATAGTCTTGTTGAAGAGGTCAAATGGTTTCCCTCAACCAGTGTCTCCCGATACGGTCCGCCACGCGGTAGGTGAGCAGACGCATCCGCCACCAAGACCTAGACAAAACTTCACCCCATGAACCCGGGCAACCCTGCTAAGACACCAAAATTACTGAGCCACTTAGGATGAAATATGGCAAAGATGTTGTTTATTCAATAAATGGTTCCCGAGTGGCAGTATAGCTTTAAACTGAAACCTTGGCTTGGAGTAGAGAAGTGTACGGACAGTGCGCGATAAATTGTTTGCGACAAGTACATAACATGAGTATAATTATGGAAGAAGGGCTTCGTAAACTTTCATCATTATCATCGAGTACATATGTGAGTAGGTAATTAGTTTCAAGGGTGAAGTGAGTATTGACGAAAGGAAGGTTAAATATTCCCCCGCAAGTCTTGTAGGATGGTTTCAATTCTCTATTTTTAACAGGAATACGAACATTTTTAAGATATTCTTAATAAATTTTAAATATTTTTTATCAGGAAGTGTTCTCCGTGTGTCTGATAATAATTTTGAATAATAATAAATAAAACAAAATTTTCTTCGCTGTGACAATTAGGGTAGTTTACAAGGAGAAAACTTCCTGATAATAAGCATTGTTATTTAATTGAGAATTTCTTTACATTATTCGCAATCCTGTTAAAAACATAATTTTAGGCCATTTACGAATGAATTGATAAGTACACTTATAAACTTTAAGTAAAATATCGATGTTTTGTCACAATGTCCGAACACGTGTTCATAAAAATCCTAATATTTTTGCGTTCCGATATGATATATTAGTAAGACAAACGCAGATGGATAAACAAGTGTTACGATATTATTCGACCGGTCAGTGGAAGAGTTGGCATCGTGTTTGGATCCCACCCAGGCGTAGTGTGTTCAATTCCTCGGCTGGCTAAGTCCTCCACCACAACACAAACAAAATTTTCCGCTTACTGTGGCGGTATTAGGAGATTTTCAAGTACTGTCAGTTTATTCATCTTTCTTTAAAAAAAAATCAAAAATAATTGTGAATTTACTCACTCTTTATCAGAAAGTATCTTGCAGTCCCGTTTTTGACAGAATTAACAATAATTCAAGAGATTTTTAATTTATCAGCAATATTCAGTTTTCTGGGTGTAATTGCATTCAATCACTATAATTTATTTTTTCAATTGGAACATGTAATTTATTACTTATGCTTCTTAAAAATTTAAGCTTTAATATTTAAATTTTATGTGAATTTTTGCTGTACGGTTCCATGATAACTTAATACAGTGACAATTCAACACACTTTTAAAAAGTGATATAAAGTCATTAGAAACTATGATTTTTTTTTTATTTAACCTAACCTAACCTAACCTTACCTAACCTACATAACCCAGTTAATAAAGTTTTTGTTTCATCACTTTCCATGAAATTATATAACTTGTGATGAACTTGCCCTAGGATATTTTTTTTCCGTTTATTGTAGGAATTAATGAATTCTGGTTTCTCCAATCAAAACGTGATCAGAGGTGACATCTAGTTAAGGTACTAGGAAATGGAGGGAACCGGGGCGTGTCGTTTTTTTTTATCTACGCCAAAAGATAAAATGCAACCAATCAGAGGGATCGATGAAAGTTCGAAATAGGCAGGCAACACCTACCTTATTGATTTATTATCATAAAAAATAATTTTTGAGTTGATTTCACGAAATAGTGACGGTACCAGATGTTGCAAACAAGTGCTTGAATTTATGATGCTAGCAAAAAACTAGGAACATGCACTGCGTTTATCAGAGACCTCCGTGATGGTATTTTGAATTCTTAGATTTAGTTCAGTGCAGTCGCAATAAATTTGGCAGGTTGGGGCGGATAGAAAAAAACCCTAACAAAGTCAATAAGAAACAATTAAACTCCGCTAAGCAATGTTACTAAATGACTTATTTCGTAGGGAATGCGCCGTGAAATATAGTTAAGGATTTGGACGAATTATAATTATGACTAGCGAGGTAAATAACATTTTAACACCGCAAGTTTGGAAGTTGCTTGATTAAATTAAAATCTCGAAAGAAGATTTAAAAATAAAACTATTATATAATAAATATTTAATACATCCTAGCCGTGTTGGTAATTTGAAAGCCGGGCTAAAAAGCTGGTGGGCCGACACACCACTGGACTGAGGGGGTCGAGTGTCATTCTTTGGGACAGTTCAACAATTGATTGGTTTTGGAACGATTGAATTTAATGTAATGGAAGTTGACAGTTCAACAATTTATTGGTTTTGGAACGATTGAATTTAATGTGACGGATTCTAGGGCTTATAATATATGTGGTCGTTTTAGTGCGATTCTGTCCTTGAATATACAATATTTTCAGAATTCGGAAACATGAATTAGATAATTGATAAATTGCAAAGGTCGGAGTTGATTTGGGGGAGGAGACGAGGGGGTGGGGGAGATTAAGGGAGTCGAGGTTAGTGAGAGTTGGAGGACAGTCAGGATTAGGAGACGCGGGAAGATAGTCAGGGTTTGAAAGCGTTGGGAGACGGTGAAATAGAGTCAAGACATTCAGGATTAGGTAGCGCGGGGAGACAGTCAAAGGAAGTTAGGGTTTGAAAGCGTTGGGGGACGGTTAAGTAGAGTCAAGACAGTTAGGGCTAATCGCTAGTCAAAGACAAATCGGGACTTAAAATAATTACTTTGAATTTAATAGAGAACTGTGAATTTTCTAACAGCATGAGTATCTTACTGCATGTGAGTGTGTTTGGTTTGTATAATTATTTGGAATGCACTGAGATGATGAATTGTTAAGTCATATTATAAACTAATTATTAACCCTTATTTCCTGTGAATTTCTCAGAGAGGTAAATGCGTTCCGATACGAGGCAAACAAAATAATTCAATTGTATTTTGAGGTAAGGGTATTTAAATTAAATAAAATCACCTATCCCGGGAACTGAGAAAAGAGTTTACATAAATATATTCAGTACTCCTGAGATGTTATAATATTAAAATCTCGAACAGAAGTATACGTTAACGGCCGGCGTGGTCTAGTGGTATACGCTTTTGACTACAGATCCGAAGGTCGCGGGTTCGAACCCGGCGTGCGCAAATAAATTTTATTTGATTAATTTGTGTTATTTCACAATTAATTAATTTAAAATAATATATAGTATATTTGCGGCACGTTCCAGAGTGGAAGATACTCTCAGTATCGCCCTGGTGTAAGATCACCATTCAGAATTGAAACGTTGCTTGAAATGGCTTTAGCCGTGTTTGGTGACCAGATCTGAATAGCCAGGTACTTCCCCACCTTCCTCTTCCCCATCTCCCTCCCCTCCCCAATACCCTCAGCCTCACAACATACCCCATTTGGGGATGCCATAGTCTCACTGGCTCCAGACGGGAGCAGTTGGGACTCTTGTGCGGTATTACTGTAAAAAAAAAAAAAAAAATACGTGGAGCATTTCAAAACAAAAAAAGATGACGAGCGGTTATTTTTAACACGTTAGATTATTAAAAAACAGGAATTAGTCGGCCTGCAGGTTAGTATATTTTTCGTAATTTAATATGATTTAATAATTCTTCAGTAGTTATATTTAACGTCTAGGTATACGAAATTCATAAAATATAAACCGTTGTATTTATGCGATGTCTTGTATAATATGAGCAATCGGTTTAGGAAGCCGGCGAACGGTTTTTTATATGCTTTAGCATCTGTTATTTAACAATATTTTCTCGTATTCTCCTTGAACATTCAATATATTTGGTATTACCAACCTTATTCAGGGATAACACAGCGGATTGAGGGTAGTCGACGTGAGAACACATCGGTCTGGCTTCCTTATTCTTTCAATTGAGTTTGTCATTCACATAATTTCGGCTTGGGACGAAGTGTACGAATTTTCCGTGGGCTATCCTATCTTACCAAAGCGAAGGGATTGAAATTGGTGATTGGCTTGCCCAATGGGGACTTTTAGTGTTAGCAGAATCAGAACCCTGGGTACCGAAAGAAGGTTTATTCCAGTAGGGCGGCGCCGGCTTTTCCCGCGTCCTTGATGTGGTTGATTTATCCCATTAAAGCATCGGTTTCTGTCGAAGGTGTTGGAGGACCAGCCTAAGATGGTTACCCTGGGTAGACCCCTGTTCCGAGTATTTTCAGCTGGTGAGAGGACGCTTTCATGGAGTTTCAATCGAAAGAAACGAATATGAAGTTGTTTCGACGATTTTCCGACAGCCTTCCTGACACATCCAATAAATATTTACCCCCACTATAGGAGAAGTAATCTAGAATTAGGTTTGAAATTGACTCTGACCGAAACCGTTTGAGGTGACGGAGATCGGATGATTTCAGATTCACGACCTGATGATTCCTATATACCTGATCTTTATCGCCGGAAGTCGAGGATACCATTTTCTACTATTCTTCGATATTTGAAGCGAACGGAAGGTAACAAACGATAGAGCGAGTGACCATGACTTGAAAGTGGAGTAAAATCTCCCGTCCCGGAAACATTCGTTATGTCAGATGGATGCCTTCATCCAAATTAAATATTGATATGACTATTGTGAGTGCGAACGAAAGATTGAAGTATGTTCTGTATTGCACATATTATAATATACATGTGTCATTACCTCTACTGGAACGAGAAGCTGTATAGGCTGGAGCCAAAAGCTATTTGGAGTAACGTGACTGCAGAGGCGAAGGCGAACACACTGAAGCTGGATCTAACTCATTCTTACAAGCAAAAAACAGAGGAGTGTTCACGGGACTCCCGAGCTCCTGACATTGCTGATGCAAACCACTTCAGTATATGCTTATGTTTGAGGTTAGTGGAGTGGACTCCTAACTTTCGTCATGCTGGCAGAGCTTATCTCATCATTTATTTGGGGGAGGTTGACGCGATCTAAACGTCGCGCCACCCACGTACCTCAAATGGTTCCTGACATCAGGCTATCATGTCCACCGAACCGGAACAGCTCCTTGTACCTTATGGTATAAGATGAATCTTCACCAATCATCATCATCATCAAAATCATCATAACCATTTACGACCAAGGACCTACATATCAGAATTCAAAGGAAACCAACCTTCATCACCCTCCGGCAGGAGGCAAAACATGTCATTATTTCACCTGTTGCTGAGCGATATTCAATTAATTTCTGGAGGAATTGGGGTTGGACCGTGAATTTGGCTGCTCTCGAGCTGGCCATGTTGATGAGTGGGATTTGGAAGGAGACCAACCGAAGGAACACATGTTTTGTCTCTAGCCATTCCTAAAAATACCTACTCGTAGAAATAACTAAATCACAAAATTAACAATCCATAGTCAAATCATTTACCTAGAATCTTGTGCATCTTGAATTGAATTTGTCTACAGAGAATTTCATGTACTTGTATTTAACTGTCCCATTGTATTAGCACATCATCAACTGCAGTAACCAGAAACGTTTTGGCGAGCAAACAAGGTAGGGAAAAGGTAGTTAAAATCAGGGTAATCGGTCATTGTCTTATTTTAAATCCATACAGAATGTGACACGCCTCATCTAAAAGAACCAAAGTTACCACAACAACAAAATAGATCCTCCAATGAATTAATCACTGTCGAAACAAAAAATTGACACAACGTGACATATTAATTCGATAAGATTGAAGGGTTGACGAACCGTGAGACGCGTTAAGGTTAAAAGCTACAACGCGTATAAACTTAAACGCGAAGATCGGCTTTTAACCGACTTCAGCATTACAAACTTTTTAAAGATGTGATGAATTATCATTGTGATGATTTATCCGGTCACCATAGTGAACACAATATACTATGTACATACATAGTAAATTAGTATTACAGGCTTAGATAGAAAAATATTCCAAGTAAAACATGCTTCATATATTATTCTTAAACACTGGGATGATGCTTACACCCCAAACATTACACAAATGTAATAAATTTGCATGAAATCTAAAGCGCATCGCTTAAGGGCTTCAAATAAAGCATATTATGTTTAAGAAAATCTTGGAATAATTCAATTTTTAAATTAAAAACGTTCTTGCAAATTTTCCTCTTTCAAGTATTTGACATTTATATCTCTAATGTGGGAATGTTTAACGTCTGCTGCTAAGTTAATTACATGATATTATACGACGCTCCCATAAACCTCAACTACACGAGAATAAATCCTTTCGTAATTACTGCATTCTGTGAATTTTGCCGCCTGAGCATATATTCGTTATGCTCCGTATGATAATCCTTCCATCCTTATTCTTTTACATATAATATTTTGGAGTACAAATTACATAATGTTAGGTAATTATTTAATATTTGTTCGTATGAAGCTACCCACTCGCATTTCCTTCTCCACTGAAGCTCAGCCTAATGTCAATGCCTAATATAAAATGTACCACTTGTAGATTTTAGATTTAAGCAAAACATTGTACTGCCCTGAAGAAGCTACGGCTGTAGTGAAACCCAGTCGGCATTTAAAATTAAAATAACAGCGGCATTTAATAAGTTATTGTATTATTAAAAATGATTAATTACTTCCCAAATAATATTTATTTTCGTGATGCTTTAATGGAAAATACAACATTTACGATAAATTTATATCAAACCTTCGGTTATTTTCACTTTAAGGTGAATTTATGTTTGGCATATGTAAAATTTTTATAAATTATATAGGTATGTATAGTGTATAAAACAAAAGATACCAATTTAATGTTAAAGGACCAGCTCTTGTCGTCTCCATACCATATGAGTTAATCTCGCTTGTTAGGGATTCGTTGAACTTAACTTACCTTAATTGCTTTATTGATGGTTGCAGACAAGATAGACCCCTTTGCCACATAATATTTTATCATTATCGATCTGTAAATATGTCGTATTAAGTTGTTTAAGAAGAGATGATATTTTATATGTCGTATTAAGTTGTTTAAGAAGAGATGATAGTTATTTTTTTATTGACTAAGCGTAGCGTAATAATAAATTAAATCCTGACATCATTTGGCGTTTCATCTTTCTGTAACATTTGCTTGTTACATTCCAGTTCCGGTTCAAGATGGTGTTCAGTAAAGTATATTATACTCAATGTGTATTGATTGCTTATTAATTAGGCTGGTATTTAACCCGTTAATTATTAGGAAACCACAGTTGGTCCGAAACATCATATGAAGTTGAATTCCTAATAATTATTGGATTAAGTAATTGCTTAAAAATCATATGATTTCAATGAAAAAAAATTGTTTGGGTTTTTACATAAGAAAAAAAGAGAAACAAGCTTTACTCACCGTTCACAGAACAATAACTAGTCATATCTTTTTGATTGATCAAATTTGAGTTTGTTGAACCAGAATTACGCAGGACGCACACACAACCGAAATTATTTTATTGGTTACATTCCAACCAAAAGTTAAAAAAATCAAAATCAATAGTTTTAGCAAATTTGTAAATTGTAATTCGGTAGGATTGCGATGCCCTTACCAACACACATAGTAAATAACGCAAGATTTCTGCAATTACTAGGTTTGATGATTCTTCTGTATGCTGTTATGTTAAAAGTCAAGTGGGGCACGCACTATCGATGTTCGATAATAAATAATCACAAGTCACTTTATAAACATGAATTAAGGCGATGCACTACGTCGTGTAATATTTTAAATTGAGCCGCTATCAATAAAAACCCATACGTAGATGGCGATAAGGTTTAAATTCCCGCTTAAAACCATCCGCCTGTTTTGATTTATGCAAGAAAAAAACATGGCCAAAAAGTGCCTTTTTATTTTATTTTGTGGATGTTCAGGCATAAATATTTTTTTTTTTTCGATCATTTTATAAATTACTTAATTTACACATGTTACAATGAAATCATAACTGAAAATGGATTCGTAAGTAGGAGATTTTGAACTTTAAAGCAGTTTTCATAAGCCTTTACATTATTTTTTTCTGGGCTTATAAAAAGACTTATCTAAAAAATACTCGGTTATTTCAAAGGACAAGATGTATTCTACTTGCAGTATTTAATTAAAGCATCTGAAACATTTCTAGGCGACCATATTTTCAAACCAAAAACACATGATTTTGCGTTACTACGTATGGCATCGCCTTAATGCACTTACAATCGGCGTTCTCTTGTTGCAGATAATTATGTTTAACAGCGGTATCTCTTGGCGGATTAAGATTAGTAGGTGCTCGGTATTTTCCAATACGTCGTATTTATTAGATGGCGTTTCTCAATTACGTCAGTATCTCTATTTTTGTATAGAGGTGATGGAAGTTAATCGATGTAAGTAAAAACTAATTTTAGAGAGAGCGCGCCCTTATTTTATAAAACGATAATAATTAAGCAAAAATGTTAAAAAATATTTAATATATGACGTCTCCTTCGATCGTTTCCACAACATTCCTGTTTGTACTACTTAAACAGAATCTCAAATTGCTTTGTTATTTGCACATGTTTCTTAAATTATAAGTATCATATGTAAAATCCAAAAGGCATCAAATATATAAATCATAATTATTATTTATTGCGATAGTAAACGCCATTGAAATATGAGTTCTGGAGTGAAATAAAAAAAAAACGCCAACTGTCAACGAGAATATTTTTGGCTAGCAAGGTCATATCTCTCATGAGCCATGAAGCATTGAAATATTGGTTTCTATATTATCTCTAGTCGGTATTATTAACAAGCATTTTAATAAAAATCACGTTTGGAGCCCCCATTTTTACAAATAATAATTGTTGAGGAATAAAAAAAATATCGTTGTGTTTGCGCATATGTCTCCCCTATTGCGTTTTTCAATATTTCAATTGAAGTAATTTATTATTCGTAGAAAATTTACCCTTTCGTATATTCACTTTTGTACATCCTTAATATCTCCACATCAAAACTGTTTAAATTTGCTTCGACTGTCAAATTTTCTGGAATGAATATTCATCCCTTATAGAGCTCGAGGGCAATTTTCGGATTGTCGTCTTTTGAATTGGAATATTTCAATAAAAAAGTTAGACTTGCTAATGACGCAAATCCTTTTAAAATTTATTTTAAACTTTATTACCTAGCGCTTAATGCGAAATATTTTCAAGGAGAAACAATTATGCAATGTTAAAAAACACAGAGGAAGAAAAAAATAACAAATGATGAAAGTCTTCGTTCTCTTGTGTGACTTCAAACAAAGTGTGTTATTCAATGAGTTCAGCAAATTTATCGGAAAAAAATCAATTATGAACTTCACAATCATTCTATGAAGCTACACTGCTTGGCCTTATTGTTAGACCCAAGCAATTAATATTAGATAATTATGTAACGCAACCTTTATCATCTATAATTTGGTTGTTTATTTCTTCTGGCAAGAATGGGGAGTTATTTGCATTGTAAAGTAGCATTACTTTAAGACATATTATAAGTAATTTGTAGTATTTTTTTGGCGAGAGTGTTTGTGCTCGAATATAAACTGAAAATTGAATAAACGGTTTGCCTCCGAAACGTGTTTTTCTAAACATTTTCTTAAATATTACCATAATTTTTAATAGTTTTGTATTATGTAGGGTCAGTGGGTCAACAGTGAACCACACTTTTTTCCGAGTTGACCTGGGCCACCAAAATTTAACGTAGAACTGTCAAATAAATGTTGTTGTCTTCAGTATTTATTTGGCTTTCTATGTGCATAAACTCATTTTCGCAGAAATTACTGTTAATTATATATAATGATTTATATAAAAAATGACATTTTGGTTCACTGTGTTCTGTGTTCTGGTACACAGTGAACCGCAGGCATGGTACACAGTGAGCCGAAGAAGGACACAGTGAACCAACATATTAATTCTCCTGAAAATTATATTAATAATCCTCGCAATAAAACAAATAAATAAAGAAAATAATCAGGGCTTTATTTATAAACATAATTTATACAATATGATAAACCCATAACTAAAAAAAAGTAGCAAGATAAGAAAATAACTACAAATTACAAAACATGAAAACTCGCAGAGCTATAAACAAATAAGTAACGTAATTTTTTACCTTTAGAGCAAAATATTAAGCGAATATTTATAGCAAAGGTAACATCAAACTTATAAAATGACTGCTGTTGCCTCTTAGTGCTTCCAGATACAATAGGTTTTGGGAGAATATATTTAATGTCATGCTCTTTTACATATGATAAGTCAGGAACATTGGGTAGAGAAAATTGTTCTGGACCTCTTGTCTGTAGTCTAAGAAAACTGATGAAGTATTCAAGGGAATTATTCCTTGTTTCAAGAACTTTCCCAACATAATAAATTCTTGTTTTTTTCGTGTCAAATACTACCACATCAAATTCTCCTTCGCCGGGGGATCTCTCTAACGGTTCCATCATCATTTCTTCTGTCAGGTCTATCTCATCATTCTCCATCCAATTCATGTCAATGCTGGAATCTTGAATGGAGATTTCTGTTTCATAATTTGAACTGGATGCTAAAACGGCACGAATAATTTTTTTTATTTTTGGCATCCTTCCTCTTTTTGGCAGCTGATCGCTATTGATTGATTTCGATTTTTTCAGGCGTATCTGTAGCAATCAAACTACGACCTAGTTGTCTAGGCTTTCTCATATTTTTCCGAGGGCCTGCCTTCATTGAATCGCGGAATTGTTCAGGACCAAATGTACCGGACGTACCTCCACCGACCTAAAATTAATTTGCATAAATCTGAATTTACGCAGAGGCAGTTCCTTTACAAACCCGCCTCTGCGCATATTCGAATTTATGCAACAAATTCTCTCTATAAACTGTAAACCTTATCTGAACTTGTATAAACTGTAACTCTTGTTGATTAATAAATAAAACCACGGGGTCAAGCAGTCATTATTATAGACAAAAAACAAAGGCTTGACCCCCCGACACCGTCTTATAAATTAAATACCTATCATCTGTACAAAACATGGAAGATTTGCATGAAATTTGAAATTGTGCAGACGCGGTTTCCTTTACAAAACCTGCCGTTTGCACAAAATTGAATATTGTGCAAATCTTCCCTTTTAAATATATATTTTCTCTCTTTAATATGTAAATTTGCACAAATTAAATATTGTGCAAAGCTGCCTTTTAACTCTGTAATATGTGCAAACTCACAAAATATATTTGAATAAAAATGACCCGGGCAAAGTGGATTGAAGAAACAGTCAGGGACCTAGTCAAAATCATCTCCAGTCCGAGTTGCGCAACAACGGCGCCCTGCCCTGTGAAAATTCCGGGAACCCAAAAATAATTCTCGGAATTTCTCGCTAACAAAGGGAGCGCAGGGCCCGTTGGTCCTTTAAAAGGCGAAAAACTTGTGCAATTCGGCAGAGAGCCAGCACCCTTCGCTTCATCAACATCTCTCCTGGACTGCCCCTGACTGCCTTCTTCAAGCCTCTTCTGCCCTGGACCTTCACTGCAACTTGGCCTTCTTCTTTCTCCCGGCTCCCTGGTGCTCATCAAGAAGAAACTTTCACAATAGTCGAAGCGTCCCTTGTCAGGGCGCAGGTTCCCCCCTACCTTCCTCCCCCTGCCTTATACCTTTCTCCCATAATCCCCATATTTTTCCCCACATTTTTTCCCCATATTTTTCCCCATATTTTTTCCCCATATTTTTCCCCATATTTTTTCCCCATATTTTTCCCCATATTTTTCCCCATATTTTTCCCCACATTTTTCCCCATATTTTTCCCCACATTTTTCCCCACATTTTTCCCCATTTTTTCCCAATATCCTTCCAAGGCGTCGAAGCGGCCAGCCGGCCACTCCCGCTATATCGTCTGTGCGGCCGGCGACTACAGTGCCGTCCCGTACATGGTCCTTCGAGCCGCGATCGCCTCTTCACGCCTTCACGCCTTCACGCCTTCGCGCCTTCCAGTGACGTCCCGAGATGCCGTCCCTGCGGAGCGGCCGCGAGGCTTCAGCCTCCACCCCGGATTCACAACCCGACGTGGAGCTGGTGACAGGCCCTCACCCCGCCGGCCCTGCCGGCCCTGACCCTGCCGGACCTGCCGCCCCACGCGCTGCCAGCCCTGCCGACACCCACTTTGCCGGCCCTGACAGCACTCCGTCCTCCGATGTGGAAGAAGACTCTACCACCACAGAGGACACGGTCAGGCAGCTCCGGAAGGCGAACCGGACAATGAGCAGGCAGCTCGCTCAGCTGCTCGCAGCCCTCCCCACCGCGACGCAGTACCTGCCTGGGGCGGACCCCCCTGGCACCCACCTGGGCGGCTACCCTGGTGCGCATCCTGCCGCCTACCCTGGAGCGGCCCCTGGTGCGCACCCTGCCGCCTACCCTGGTGCGGCCCCTGGTGCGCACCCTGCCGCCTACCCTGGTGCGGCCCCTGGTGCGCATCCTGCCGCCTACCCTGGTGCGCATCCTGCCGCCTACCCTGGAGCGGCCCCTGGTGCGCACCCTGCCGCCTACCCTGGAGCGGCCCCTGGTGCGCACCCTGCCGCCTACCCTGGTGCGGCCCCTGGTGCGCACCCTGCCGCCTACCCTGGAGCGGCCCCTGGTGCGCACCCTGCCGCCTACCCTGGAGCGGCCCCTGGTGCGCACCCTGCCGCCTACCCTGGTGCGGCCCCTGGTGCGCACCCTGCCGCCTACCCTGGAGCGGCCCCTGGTGCGCACCCTGCCGCCTACCCTGGTGCGGCCCCTGGTGCGCATCCTGCCGCCTACCCTGGAGCGGCCCCTGGTGCGCACCCTGCCGTGCACCCTGGCGGGCCCCCTGCTGCGCCCGCTGCTGCGCATCCTGGCGAGCACCCTGGCGCGCCCCCTGGTGCGCATCCCGCCGCCTACCCTGCCGTGCACCCTGGCGGGCCCCCTGCTGCGCCCGCTGCTGCGCATCCTGGCGAGCACCCTGGCGCGCCCCCTGGTGCGCATCCCGCCGCCTACCCTGCCGTGCACCCTGGCGAGCACCCTGGCGCGCCCCCTGATGCGCATCCCGCCGCCTACCATGCCGTGCACCCTGGCGGGCCCCCTGCTGCGCCCGCTGCCGCGCATCCTGGCGCCTACCCTGGTGCGGCTCCTGGCGCGCCCCCTGGTGCGCATCCCGCCACCTACCTTGCCGTGCACCCTGGCCGGCCCCCTGCTGCGCCCGCTGCTGCGCATCCTGGTACCTACCCTGGCGAGCACCCTGGCGCCTCATCCCAGAGTTTTTCGCCGCTGTTTCCCCCGCAGCCGAGCGCCGATGAGACTGCCCATCACACCAGCGAGTGGGTCCGACAAGGCGCCGACCCATTCCTGGCACAGCTGGGCACCATGCTGGCTGACGCCATCCGCTCCTCGCGCGCCCAGGACAGCCCTCGTCCCTCAGTGGAGGAGGACCTTCGGATGACCGCCCTCATCGCCCGGCAGTCCACCGCCAAGGACCTCCCCACATTTTCTGGCGACCCCCTCGAATGGCCGGCCTGGATTGCGCAATACGAGCAGTCCACCTCGACCTGCAAGCTCACGCTGAGCGAAAACCTTATACGGTTGCAGCGTGCGCTTAAGGGGAAGGCGAGGGAGAACGTGTACTCGCTCCTGCTGAACCCGGACCGCGTGCCCGAAATTATAGCGACCCTGGAGGAGCGGTACGGTGGATCAGGTTCGATCGCAAACCTAATGCTGGACAAGGTGAGGAAGCTGCCCTTCCTGTCTGCCGAAGCCACCCTGGAGGAGATTGCTGACTTCTCCGGGACAATCCAGAACCTGGTGGCTTCCCTGCGGGACTTGAGGACGGGAGGCTACCTCACCAACCCCGCCCTGCTGGCCGACATCACCGCCAAGATGCCGTGCACATTAAGGATGGCCTGGCTGCTGGAGCTGCGGATGCTGGGGCAAACAACCCAGTCCACCATCCTCCAGTTGGCATCCTTCCTGAGGGGCGTCGCCGGCGTGATCCCGGTCAGCGGGATGGTGGATCCCTTGCGATCCGGCAAAGGGCGCCGGGAACATGTGCTGGCCAACACTGTGGCCACACCGCCAGAGGGGAAGGCCAACCGCCCACCACCAGAAGTGAGAAAGAACAAAGTGAAAAGTGCGTGCGCTCAGTGCGGTGAGCCACACAAAACTCGGGAGTGCCGCGAGTTTATCTCGAAATCGCTCTCCCTCCGGTGGGAAACAGTGCGTCTGAACAATTTGTGCCGCAAGTGCCTGGAGCCGCACCACTCCAGGGACTGCAAGGAGACAGTGTGGTGTGGTGTGGGTGAGTGCCGCCACCCGCATCATCGGCTGCTCCACCGGGAGACCGTCGCGGAGGTGAACCTTTGACGCCAGACAGTGGACAGCCGCGTGCTGTTAAAAATAGTGCCGGTTGTGTTGCGGGGGCCCACGGACGGGGAAGTGTCAACGTTCGCTCTCCTGGATGAGGGATCCACCGTCACCCTCATCGACGCTGACACCGCAACACAGATCGGCGCCCGCGGCCCAGTCCACAGTCTGCGGCTGCACGGGGCGAAGGGGATGTGTACCTCCGACGCCCGCTCCCAACGCGTGAAGCTGATGATCCGGGGCGCTGGGCTGGAACCCACCTTCACCATCACCGCCCACACAGTAGCTGACCTGAGCCTGCCGGAGCAGCGCGTTCCTGGAAGACGCGTCACCCCAAAACTCTTGATCGGGCAGGATAATGCCCACCTTATCGTATCAAGAGAGGTCCGTGAGAATAGCACTACTCGAATAGTGTCACGGACCGCTTTGGGGTGGATCGCCCACGGAGGCTCGAGCCTCAGCAACGACGGGCCAGCTACCACACTGGCCCTCCAGTCGGAGACCGCTGCAGATGCCCGCCTGAGGGAGTTGGTAACATCCAACTTTGCCGTCGACTCCCTCGGCGTCACGTCTGCAGCCAGAGTCAATGCCATGGACACAAAGGCCATGGCATTAATGGCAGAAACCACCCGCCCCCTACCTTCTGGGCGGTGGGAAACTGGCCTCCTGTGGAGACACCCTGACGCCACACTACCCGACAACCGGCAGTGTGCGCTGAAGCGGCTCCAGTCCCTCGAGAAGAAGCTCGCAGCGGACGCAACCCTGGCAGCGGCGTACAACGACAAGATGAAACAGCTTGTCGCCAAAGGCTACGCCAGACGCCTCTCCCCCAATGAGGCGTCGCTCCCTGCCCCGCGGAAGTGGTATCTTCCCCACTTCGCCGTCACCAACCCGAACAAGCCAGGGAAGATAAGGGTTGTGTTCGACGCTGCCAGCCGATGCCGAGGGACGTCACTAAACGACCAGCTGCTCACTGGCCCCGACCTGCTGTCCTCTCTCCTGGGGAACATCCTCCGGTTCCGGGAAGGCGGTATAGCCATCGCCGCCGACATCCAGGAGATGTTCCTGAGGATCCATATCAGGAAAGAGGACCAGTCTTCGCAACTCTACCTGTGGAGGTCGCCAGACCGGCAACAGCCGGACACCTACCAGCTGGCGTCCATGATGTTTGGGGCTACCTGCTCGCCCAGCAGTGCCCAGTACGTGCGGGACAGGGTGGCCGGTCAGTACGAGCACCAGTACCCGGCCGCCGCAGCAGCCATTCGTTCACGGTTCTACATGGACGACTACCTGGACGCTGTGGACAACCCTGACGAAGCTGCTGCCCTAGTCCGAGACGTAAGGGCCCTCCTTGCAAAGGGAGGGTTCCACCTTACGAACTGGGCCTCAAACAGCCTGGACGCCATCGCCGATGTACCCCCTGAAGACCGCGCCACCTCCACGGTAGCAATCAGCAGCGGGAGCAGCGAGACCGAGAGGGTCCTGGGACTGGTGTGGGACCCATCTACCGACCGCTTCATTTACACTTTCCTGGATGCGGCCAGTCCAGAAGAAGCCACACGGCCTACAAAGCGGCAGCTCCTCTCCATCGTGATGAAGATCTTCGACCCGGTGGGCTTCGTCTCCTGCCTCACCATACGGTCGAAGATCCTACTGCAAGCCGTGTGGCGTTCGAGCGTTGGATGGGACGACCTCATCACCTTGGAGCACGCCGAACGCTGGAGGGACTGGATGAGCCTGCTCCAGGAAAGCAGCGTCTCCATCCCACGACGGTCGCTCCAACAGAGGTCAAGCAGCGTGACCCTGCACCTCTTCTGCGACGCCTCGGAGCAAGCTTGCTGTGCCATCGCATACTTCGTGGAGGAAGTGCAGGGCACCCTAAAAGCCACCTTCATTGCCAGCAAATGTAAGGTGGCACCTCTCAAGCCGCTGTCCATACCCCGCCTTGAGCTGCAGTCCGCACTCATGGCGGCTAGATTGGCCAGAACCATCCGGTTGGAGAGCCAAGCGAGGATAGCCTCGACCATCTTCTGGACGGACTCGACCACAGTGCTGTGCTGGTTACGCACCGATCCGCGCACGTACTCTGCGTTCGTGTCCAACAGGTTGGGCGAAATAGATGAGCTCACCTCCATAGCCAATTGGAGGTGGGTCCCCACCAAGCAGAACCCGGCCGACATCGGCACACGGGACTTGGAGCTGCCCGACCTGTCTCTCCAAGGAAGATGGTTCAACGGCCCCGCCTTCCTCACCACACCGGAGAGCGACTGGCCAAAGGAGCGCACCCTCACGAAGCCAGACGACCAGACCCTCGAGACCCGGCCCCGACACTACGTCGGGCACATCGCCACAGCCGGAGAGGCCCTACCTCTGGTCGAGAGGTTCTCATCATGGCACCGGCTGATCCGGGCTACAGCGTGGATGCTACGCTTCATCAGGCGCTGTCGGACGGGCCCAAACCGACCCCCTGAAGGCTCTTTACGAGCAGACGAGCTGACGGAGGCTGAGCGCAGATGGGTGAGAAGGTCCCAAGAAGACGCCTTCTCCACTGACCTGCACACCATCCGTCTCAGCCAGGCGCTACCTGCCGCCAGTCGTCTCGTCAGTTTGGCCCCCTTCCTCGGTCCTGATGACGTTTTGCGGATGGGCTCACGGCTGAAGGAGCTCACTGGAACAACGAGCGTGGCGAAGACCCCCGTGATCTTGGATGGCACCGATCCATACGCCCGACTGCTGATCCGCCATTACCACGAAAGGGCGGACCATCCAAGCACGGAGAAAACTGTGGCCGAGATCCGGTGCAGCTTCTTCATCCTGCGACTCCGTACCATAAGCAGGAAGATCAGCCACGACTGCCCCACCTGCCGCTTACGACGGAGCAAGCCCTCTCCTCCACTGATGGGGGTTCTCCCGCCGACCCGCCTGGCTCACCACGTTCGCCCCTTTACACACTGCGGACTGGACTACTTCGGGCCAATGGAGGTCACCGTCGGCAGACATCGAGAGAAGCGCTATGGAGCCTTATTTACCTGCCTCTCCACCCGCGCCATCCATCTGGAGCTAGCGGTCTCGCTGTCTGCCGACTCGGCGATTATGGCCTTACAACGGATGACCGCCCGAAGAGGTCAGCCCAAGGTGTTGTACTCGGACAACGGGACGAACTTCCGTGGTGCGGACGCGGAAATTCGGGATGCCACGGCAGCCCTGCAGCAGGATGACAGGATGACGGACGCCATGGCTACAAAGGGCATTGAGTGGCGCTTCATCACCCCCCTCAGTCCCCACATGGGGGGAGCCTGGGAAAGGTTGGTGCGCTCGGTGAAAAGAGCCCTGAGCGCCACCTTAAAGGAGAGGGCGCCAAGGGAGGAAACCCTGCGCACAGCATTGGCAGAGGCTGAGTTTGTGGTCAACAATCGGCCACTGACTCATGTCTCTGTCGACCCGCGGGATGAAGAGCCCCTCACCCCAAATCACTTCCTCATGGGGTCTGCCGGGAACCGCCCGCATCTGTCACTCTACGACAGCAAGGAGGAGGAGGTATGTCTCCGTCGCCAGTGGCGTATCAGCCAACAACTCGCCGATATGTTCTGGAGGCGGTGGCTCCGTGAGTACCTCCCCACCCTGGGCGCCCGACAGAAGTGGCACCATCCGACTGACCCCCTCAAAGCTGGTGACTTGGTGGTCATCATAGACCCCGCGCTACCACGCAACAGCTGGCCGCGCGGACGTATCGTTGAAGCCACCCCAGCTGCTGACGGCCAAGTGAGGACAGCCCGGGTCCAAACAGCCACAGGGACGTACACCCGCCCTGCTGTAAAACTTGCCCTCATCCTCCCCGCACCGGCACCAGCGCCCGCACCGGCACCATCCCCAGCGCCCGCACCGGCACCAGTACCAGCGACGCCCTCTACAGCACCCAGACCACGGATGCCGCATGGGAGCCATAACCCCCAGCGGCCCAGGGGAACCGGACGTCGAGGACGCCGCCGACCTACACGTCCGGACCGCTAGGCGCAGCCGTGACTGCACCGGGGGGAGAATGTACCGGACGTACCTCCACCGACCTAAAATTAATTTGCATAAATCTGAATTTACGCAGAGGCAGTTCCTTTACAAACCCGCCTCTGCGCATATTCGAATTTATGCAACAAATTCTCTCTATAAACTGTAAACCTTATCTGAACTTGTATAAACTGTAACTCTTGTTGATTAATAAATAAAACCACGGGGTCAAGCAGTCATTATTATAGACAAAAAACAAAGGCTTGACCCCCCGACACCGTCTTATAAATTAAATACCTATCATCTGTACAAAACATGGAAGATTTGCATGAAATTTGAAATTGTGCAGACGCGGTTTCCTTTACAAAACCTGCCGTTTGCACAAAATTGAATATTGTGCAAATCTTCCCTTTTAAATATATATTTTCTCTCTTTAATATGTAAATTTGCACAAATTAAATATTGTGCAAAGCTGCCTTTTAACTCTGTAATATGTGCAAACTCACAAAATATATTTGAATAAAAATGACCCGGGCAAAGTGGATTGAAGAAACAGTCAGGGACCTAGTCAAAATCATCTCCAGTCCGAGTTGCGCAACAACGGCGCCCTGCCCTGTGAAAATTCCGGGAACCCAAAAATAATTCTCGGAATTTCTCGCTAACAAAGGGAGCGCAGGGCCCGTTGGTCCTTTAAAAGGCGAAAAACTTGTGCAATTCGGCAGAGAGCCAGCACCCTTCGCTTCATCAACATCTCTCCTGGACTGCCCCTGACTGCCTTCTTCAAGCCTCTTCTGCCCTGGACCTTCACTGCAACTTGGCCTTCTTCTTTCTCCCGGCTCCCTGGTGCTCATCAAGAAGAAACTTTCACAATAGTCGAAGCGTCCCTTGTCAGGGCGCAGGTTCCCCCCTACCTTCCTCCCCCTGCCTTATACCTTTCTCCCATAATCCCCATATTTTTCCCCACATTTTTTCCCCATATTTTTCCCCATATTTTTTCCCCATATTTTTCCCCATATTTTTTCCCCATATTTTTCCCCATATTTTTCCCCATATTTTTCCCCACATTTTTCCCCATATTTTTCCCCACATTTTTCCCCACATTTTTCCCCATTTTTTCCCAATATCCTTCCAAGGCGTCGAAGCGGCCAGCCGGCCACTCCCGCTATATCGTCTGTGCGGCCGGCGACTACAGTGCCGTCCCGTACACCAATAAAAGAAACAGACTCTGCTCTTGAAAGCCCAGAGGGTTCATCTATTGAAAGGTCTTCGAAGTCTGCTGGTGATGTATCTTTTTCAAAAACTAAGTTTGATGGTCGACCATCTGGTAATGTCTGGACAGGAACTGGGCGATCTGTCACTGTGCTCGGTAAAAAGTCATCATCCGTAAATATATTTCTGTCGAATGGATAAATTCCGGTTTTTTTAAAAGCATGCATAATATTTACTTGCGTCATGGCTCGTGGGAATGCATATCCCACCATTTCGCCGATCTCGTAGATAGTCAGTGGAATACCAGGATTTCTCAGCAGCCATGAATCTATTGCACTATTGTAGTAAGCTTTGAAGGGGCCAAAAACACCAACGTCCAAAGGCTGGAGCTTAGCAGACGTGTGCGGGTGTAATGTGATAATCGTTACTCCAGATGCTTTTGCCAGATCCAACGCCTCAATAGATAAATGAGATTCGTGATTATCAAATATCAAAATACTTGGATGCTGGGGTAAACTGCCAGAATGCTTGATGAAATGCTTTATCACCTCTACAAACAGGTCACTATTCATCCAACCTGTGGGAGTAGCCAGCCCCAATGTTCCAGGTGGTGTACCTTTGATCATTTTCGGTAGGAAGTTTTTTCTTGGGAATACCATAACAGGTGGCAAGGCTTGTCCACTTGCACTGATAATGCCACACGTAGTGACAAGTGTGCCCTTTTCACCACTCGTCACTTTTCCAAGATTTTTTTTTCGTTTTGGACTAGGAACTTTAACCGGTTTTTGTACGTTAGTGGTGGCAGTCTCGTCCAAGTTGAATATCCTGGTTCCATCGGCAAAAGCAGCAGGATTCCGCATTAACGTTCTTTCCAGATTATCAAAAAACGTATCCACATTTGGTCTATTGAAAGTGGTAGCTCTAGCCAAACTACAGGCTTCAGGTTTACGGAGAGATAGATCTTGATGTCGTTGGCGGAAGCCACGAAGCCAGTCGACGCCACCTAATTTGTTGGTATGCCAAGGTGCCGGCACTTTTATGCCGTTCACGTTGGCCATCTGATAAGCTAATTTTCGGGATTCGTAGATTGAAAGTCCATAAAACAAAGAAGCACATTTCTTGATAAACGGCTTTAGGGTCCGTTCTTGATCTTCGCTAAATATTCTATTAACGTCGTAATGTGGAACTAATCTTATGGGCTGCTCCGAAGTCTTCGACTTGAGCCAGTAGCGCCGAAAAGTTGGGTACGGGATGCCAGCAGCTTCTGCAGATTTGTGAAGACTATGCCCTTCTTTCATCATCTCCAAACCTTTTTTCATCTCTTTCTCCGTGTGTTTACCGATTTTCCTTGCATCTTTCTGCTTACGACCCATTCTGTTGACCAAAGAAAACACTTAAGTTGATCTAATTCTATGAATTAATATTATTTCAGAAGCCATGTACACAGTGAACCAGACACAGTGTACACAGTGAACCAGTTCACTGTGTCCCACATAACTCTGGTTCAGTGTGTACCATGATGCCATGTTGAATTAACTAGCCAATATTTCTAAAACCTATAAGATATTGAAAATTGCTAGTAATAGGTAACAATTAAAACTAAATATGAAAGCAGTAAAAAATCTCGCCTTGGCAACAAAATAATTTAGTAATGAAACAAAAACACTTACGTGAAAATGATGTTGTGCTTTGCAAAAATCAGATATTAGCTTCTAAAACGTCTTGTCGCCTTTGCACACTGGAGCACACTAAATCAAATCTTGTCTGTTCCTGAGACGGCACTGCAAGTACGAGCTTAACACTAACACACTTACAGTTATTGTTGTAGAGGTGGTGGTTCACTGTGTCCTGCTGGTTCACTGTTAACCCACTGACCCTACGTATAGGGGTTCATTAATAACCGATTTAAGATTGGACTTTAAATATACAAATATTTAATAAAGTTGGGGAAATATTTTTAATTATCGCCAAAGAAAGATGAATACATATCAGGACTTTTAAAGGTTGCTAGCCTATCTCAATATGAGATTGCAAGGTTTGTTGGCGTCTCGAGATATTATGTGAATGATAAGAAGAAAAAAAAATACCATGGTCACCAAAAGTCACCTTAGATCCAAGAAGAAAGGGTTCTTGTGGAAGGCGCCGCATAACGACCCCTAGTACGTAACGGTTTGAATATTATGTCCCGGTTTCCCGTTACGAATATCGATTGGAAAATTAAAGCGATCGACCAGAGACATAGCTACGCTGATAGCTGCGTTTCATTTTCTAGTGTGCGATTTATTTATGGTGAGTTCCAATTTAACAGAGTAGCATAGAGCACGTACGGACACGAGGGACCTGGCCAACGATGGCGATGCATGAAATTACGAACATGTATTCTCTCTTTTGGTTTATCATATAACATACTTTAATTAATGTACTTGATTTTTACATACCTTTAATAATCTGGCGACCTATTAAATTCTTTAATAATGTACTTGTTTATCTTATAATAAACCTTATAATTTTAAAATGGCGACATTTTGTAATTTTACAAATTATCGTTCAGTTTTGACCATTTCTTGAAATATTAAATAAATAATATAGTCCTTAACAATCTCTCACATTACGTATTATTTGAAAATTCTTAACATTCTACGTTACAGAATAAACTCATTTTTTTATTGAATAAATAGCTAATACATATCAACAAACAAGTCCTGCTAAGTCAATTGAATTGGCTCGTCAACAGATGCTTAAAGTTTAGTTACATATACATTTTTATAAGTTATAATATACATCTTAAATCTACAGAATCAACAATTTTTTCATACAATTTTTCATATATATTAAAGTAAATATTTTTTTTCCGATAGCCAATTTTTCACCATATATTTAACCTTATTCATAGACTGACATTGCTTTATAGTGTCAGGTAATAAATTAAATATCTTCGGTATGTTGTATTCAAACGTTCTCTGTCCGTATTTATTATTAAATTTCGGAACTATTAACCCGTCATTGCGCGTGAATCTAGTACTATATTTATGTTCTAATTTTTCATTATGATGCGGGGTAAATATATACTGAATTATTATTTTTTGCCATAGAATAGCCTTAACAGGTAATATTTGGCACTCTGAAACAGCAACGGTGTATTATGTCTCTGTTTAAAAATATTAGGGACGACTAGTAATTTTTCAATTGCGTTTTCAAAACTAATGTTGATAAACCTGCCATACATATAGGTAACTCATGTTTAAAAACCTGCCCTGCCGTTTAACGGTAAATTTTATCAAAAAAAATTGGAAGAGCAGTTGTCTCGCCTTAACGCAAGTAACTATCTTGCTCTCGCGAAGCAAACGCTCATTGGCTGAACGAAAAAGCCCACTCTCCCGTCAACAGGCAATGAGAGATTTAGAAAAAATACTAGAATTTGCAAGCCTTTTCTGTAATAATATGAAATAATGTTAACTAAATAGTTTTATACAAAGATACTTACATGTTAATTAAATAAGCTCGGATATAAATAAAATATTTTACACGTAAGATAATTATGTACTCAGCGAAACTCTGAAAATGTTACAGAGATTTGACCACTTCTCTTGTAGAATATGTCTTATTATAACCAAATAAAAAATATTGCGACGACTTGGTTTTGGCAAAACGACAGCGGTAGATAAGGTCTAATATTATAAAATATTCCCATATTTCTGAGATAAACACATTTAATTCTACAACGTGGCGAACTTCATAGCAAAAAAAAGCAAAGCTCTTTACGGGAATTTGATATGACAAACAAGGGTCGGAGACATTAGTTTTATGGAAGGTTTTACATAGTTTTCGACAGTGGTAAATATGACGGCATTTTGTTGTGTTTGTTATATTTGATGTACATGTTATATTGATGATGCTGATGACGTTCGATACAACTTATTATAAAAAAAGTTAAAATTAATGATATGATTTATGCCAATGGTAGGATTTCTTAAATATTTCTGTTTTTAAAGCTCGTTTAAATTCAGCAAAGTTCTGGAGATTAGTAAAGGCTGAGGAAAGTTTATTCTAAAAAGAGCGGTCCAGTTACACGAAAAGAACGATCATCGAACCGGAACCTACTATTTACACTGTACTGTAGACAGTTTGATAAGGCCTTCAGAGGGCGAAACAGCTGTTACGCGTAATAATAATTACACAGCAGAACTTGTTTAAAAATAAACTGTTTTTATAAACTCAATAACAATATTATTGAATATATAAAAAATAAAAATAAATAAATAAAAAATAAAAATAAAATCTTATCATTTTACCTATGCAAACCCTTCGCCAGACAGATATAATATTAGGATGTTATTTAATTTTCTTTTTATTATGTTTTTTTCGTTCTTATATATTTTAGTATTCCTAAATAGTTTTATTTCTAGATATAAACCCATCCTTACAATATTTGTTGCCATTTAATCCCACGGTAAGAAAGAAATCAATCTTGGTGTTGCTCTCCAGACAAAGTTTTTATATTTTGCCACAGTTTTCGAGGGTTTTTTTTCTTACTTAATTTGCTCACACCACAAGACAGATTTTTTTCTGCGTAACTTCTTCCTTGTAAGCATTTTGCTTCACAATCCTATGTTGCCAATTGCTGAAAGTCAGGGTTCGTCTGTAAAATCTTTCCAATTTCCCTCTTCTTCTGGAGACATTCAGCATCGAAACATTTGCAGCAATTACTAATTCTTCTACCTTTCACAATACTTTTCCATATCACGGATTTTCAGTTCTTTGCAAAATGCTTCGAATTCAAATTCTTTCCAATTTCTGGAGATAACATATGTGAACTCCAATTTCGAAGGATCGAAAGCCAACACGAATATGACGACAAGATAATCCGAAAGTCCAATGTCAGTAACATTTATGCTATTTTGTAACTCCTGCATCATGAGTAACTCAGTTAAGCCACTTCACGCAGCTGAAGTCACACATAATTTTGGTGGAATAGTTTTCTTTTCCAAGGAAATATTTATATCTCCTATAATAGTAACATCGCAATTGTAGTTGGAGGTGCATTCTAGAAGAGACTAGAATTCGTTAAAAAAATTAGCAGTCGGTGCGCTCGACCCGGGATGGTAGATGGAGATTATCACAAGGGATCCACCATTGGCAGAAGCCTTGCAACCGACGAACTCGAAAGTGGTATTCATCTGGTGAATCCCTATACTGTCTAACCATTTAAGGTATGATTAAAGATTGTTACGGCCAAAAGTATTATTGTGATTTGTTTTTGGGGTATTACGCCGTGTCCATGATCAAAGCAGATGTGTAATTTTGTTTTAAATTACACATCTGCCTTGATGATGGACACTGCAATGCTGTCCGAAACGTTGGCTAAAGAAGGAGGTAGCGTAACACGGCATAATACCCTGTAATGGACCTGTTTGGGGTAAAAGAACGTAAAGAATTTTTTTTCATAAATTAAAATACGTTCAGAGAATAGGGAGAAACGAACAGACTATGGACATCTTTGGGACATACTAGAAGCTTTATTATAGAAACCTACGTCGGTAATAGGTCTTAATCACGTAATAATTGAAAAGGGGCATGATAGGGCTCGACGAATCAGATCATTCCCAAAGTCAATTAAATAATTTTTCGCCAATCACGGAGATAAAGGGCGGTCTAAGACACGATACACTCGAGGTTGATTTACTGTTGGGTTAACCTTGGGATCCGGTACGTAAAGGCACTTGGGAATCGACGATAAATTTACATTCTAAGGCAGAAACGAAGCGATACCCAACCATCGATAACGAAAAAAGGGGGAGACGGATTGGTGAAAGAAGAGGGTGTTTTAGGATGTTTTGGTCCAGAAGACAAATTACGAGTTGATCCTTGTAGAGAGAATTGTTTACGTTCGCTGGAATTCTGAGTGCTTTTTCAAGTGGCCACAGTGAACACAAATTTTAACTTAAGATAGGACGTTTGGCCGAAATTGCCTAATTAAATTAACACGGGGGAGATGCAAGTTGGGTAATTAAGAAAAGACATAAAAGTTAATGGGTCACGAAGTCTTTGATTAACGATCAAATTTTTACGACCTTTTTTGCGCGTAAACAAAGTTACGAGGATAATATATTGAAATTCCTAGATGAAGCGAGAAAAGAGTATATGGGTTGGGCTAAAAACTAGACGCAAAAAAACTGTAAAAACAGGGATGTACTGGGCGTAGATCACCGAAAAGAAAGGACCAGGAATCGAAAAGAAACCCGAAAGGTAGTTTAGCTCATGATGGAAGAGGTTTCAACGACTCGGGTAGTGGACAGCGATGGGTTACGAAAGATTACCAGAAGAGATGCGGCGGATATCACGAAAAGAGTCAAAACAGGTAGGCGAAATTACAAAAAACGTGTCGAATCAAATTTCGGAACGAATGCCTACGTATGTCATCACCGAGAGGAAGGTATATGTGTCCTGGGATCACCCACGGATCGTGTAGACACTGATCAAATGCTAGAAGGCGGCACACAAGGAAGGATACTGTATTGCGCAAGCGCTGGACATAATAGGTGAAAAGCTTCCGTTAGTTAGGATAATTTATCGATTATATTATTGATATCAATAGCGAATTCCTCGGAAAGATTTCAAAGACAACGATATAGAAATGAACTACACCTAGTCTATAGGCCGGAAATCAACCAATATTACGGACACAACACGTGTACGAGAAAAAATAATCAAATAATTTTACATCGCCGTATATCATTTACGGGGGGGCGCCCGGGGGTCTGACCACCGAGTACGCGCCTGTACCCGCCTCGACAGATTGGTAGGTGTCTACCTCAAATCGGAAGGCGGGAACCAAAAACCCTGAAACGGGGTTATGCAATTCTAAACTTAACGGGAAGTGAAACCTCGAATTCATAAAGGCGAAAGTCGCACAAATTTTAAGTCGATTTATTCGAAAAGACATTATTAAATAGCGTTGTTTGGAGGAAATTGGGGCTTTATTCATTTGAACTTGGTTGGACTCGGTCTTCGAGAACTTTACGTAGCGACAGTTTTGTGTGTGCTATTTTTAAACTAAACTGATAGAGTTTTAAATATAGTGAAGTTGTGGTTTTAATATTAATTGAAATAATCGAAGTGAATGTGGCAAATAATATATGAAATGTTCTAGGGAGGGGGAGGGGGTCGGTGGCCCTCCATAGTAGATCGGCACTATACAAATTATCGATAATTCGCAATAAAACACGGCTGAAGTTACTCCCGTGTTTTACACGCTCATACTCAAAGGGGTAATGAAAGACTAGCTAATAACCTTCGAGAGTTGCTTACGGGAAATAAAAACAGGGTAGATCTCGGCAAATACTTACTTAGATACTCTGGGGTAGTCGATAGGGAGAGACATCTAGACTAGGTACAGTGGAGGCCAACAAATACCTATGCATGTCAACTATCAATTTACAGTTAGAAAAGGAAGAGACCTTCTATTAAAGGAAATGATCCGCTTAAACGTTCCGAAATCTAGTATCCGGTAATTTATGTGCTATCCACGGGGCGGCGTATGGAAGTAGAAATTTTAGCTAGAAAAATTAGATTCAATATGGTTATAGTTTCTACTGGCGAGTAGACGGGTGACATAGAAAATCGGTTTCGAATTTAATACGAACCCTTAATGGTTTAGGGGCTTTTACTCATTCCTACCTCATGAGTTCCTGGACGTGGATTGATGTACATGTCGTCGATATCCCGACTGGACTGGTAATATTACGATTTTGGGTAAGTGATCTTGCATGAATATATATTTCCAGAACGTTAAAATTGCGACGAAGATGGGGCTGCAACCAGCAGCTCGGACAGGGCTGCGATACTGATAAGATAGTATCACATTTAGAACTGTTTGCTTGCTTCTAACAGCTGTGTTTAGCACGAGGCCAATGACCTACTTATTTGTAAGCAATTAGTGTCGACGCACGATCCAAAAGGAAGGAAAGGGACCCCCATAAATCACTTGACGACCGCGTCTGACGACAAAAGTCGTACATTCTACCGAGTTGGCAGCCGCGCAGAGGCACCTCAAATCAACATGGAAGCGACTAGCTGCAACCAACTCATGCTCAAGACAAATAAAAAATCAAATTAATAATATTTGTATAACCTTATATGTTCACTAACAAATTCCCAAATACCTTTGGCCTCAGCCTAGAAATCACCGTTGGAGTATGTTGTCCGTAAGCTGTCTTGGGAAAGCACACAACTTCCTCAGCTCAGAAGGTTTTCTACTTTCCTCATCACGCGATTTCGGGGCGTCAACGTTGTATGGAGAATCACGAAGAGTCCGAAAGGTCATCCCTTTTCGCGGAGCCGGGTCGGGTGAGAGGACACGAGAGGCAGTATGAAAATTAATGTCAAGTTGGAATGTTTGGGCCTTGGTTCGCTGCGAAGGCGTTTAATTGAACGGGCTCCAAGTCTTTCAAAATCGCGTGGAGGAGACGTCGGCGTGATGAACGAGGGTTCAAAATCGGAGGACGAACACATACTAAAGCGGGGTTTACCCGGAGGTTGATGCAACTCGACTGGAAATCCCTCGAGATCCTTTGCAGCAGCCTTCGTGAGGTGGATAGTAGGCCTGGCGGCTAGTGGACGTTGAAAGCCCCACCAGAACAAACCTACTTGAAACATGCACGCGTTTAGCATCATGACAAGGGACGCAATGAAAATACCCCTTTTACAGTCAGTAACGTAGTCCGTCGGAGGAAAGGGGGCAGGGTGATTTGGGATATTCCAACAGGTGTATTACCTCTCCCTCTGACGTGAGCGGTCCGGAGGTGTCAGGGCGACTATAATAAGAAGTTAGACCAGACCTCGGGGAAAGCCAGACACGTATTGGTTCTTGGGGTTTTGCATTTGGAAGAATAGCGACCATTTCATTTGGGGCAGTGAGGTGCCGACCCAGTTTGCAAAAAACCCTTTTTCTCGTCATTCGATTCGTTCCCATCTCCTTTTCTCTCGTTTCCACTCCCATCCGCAACATCCAAAGTTTACTAACCACAGCTAAATTCATTTATCTAGTTTCAGTACACCATTACAGAGGTCGACGAGGGAGTCCCAGTACTTATGCGGAAACAACACCCTATTCAACGAAGGTTCTAATAGCGCGTACACACAAAGGGGGGGGGGTACGGTTCTATGTCACAATCTAGAATTTATAAACACGGGGACATTAGATAAGGGCGGGGATACAAGGCAATTGTAGGGATATGATAGAAACTGTTAGGTCGATTAGTAATAGAGTCCAGTATTCGAAAATTAGGTGAGACACGTACTCGTTCCTTGTAGAACTCGCTGAGGGTCGATGGACGTTTTCCCCACACTTTGGCTAAAAAGAACCGGGAGTTACCATGGAAAGGAGACATTAAATACCTACCACCCCATAACGGTTGGCTTCGAATTAACAAATCACACAACGTGAAGTTAAGGGATTTATTGTAGATCAACCCCAAAGCGAAAACCTTATTTTACTGTGTGCAATATCACAGGGGCGGGGAATATTCAGAGTTAGCTAGGCTCAGCACGATATCATTTTGCAAAAGCGAAACTGAACGCGGGAGAGAAGGAGGTATAAAAACCTCATTCAAGCAAATTAGGACAATTAGGAGGTCGAGTCAACACATTTGGTTGCCGTGAAAACCAGGAGCCGAGAGTTTTACAAGTTGGGGTGGCTTCATTGACCTTATAAGCGATAGAGGTACGAGTATGGTGTCTCATGAAAAAAAAAACAAAAACGTAAGCTGATGTTAACCAACATTTCATGAGAAAATAAAAAATAAAAAAATAAATAAATAAATGAGGTTTTGTTAAAAGAGAAAATAAATAAATAGACAAGTTAATTACGGAATCTTTATTTGAGTGGAGATTTGTATTAGTTGATATTGCGAAATGTACGCCAACCTTTGATAAGGAAAAAATATACAAATCAGTTAAATGACCATAATTTGAGAAGGGCTCGCATTTAAATGGTGAAACGTAAAGCATCTGACTAGTATTTTTTTTGGTAGACCTCTTAAAAAAAAATAATATGAAATAAATATTATTCAAACATTTTAAATGCCTTACAAAAATGGGTAAAAACCGTACTAATATCTGTTTGTCGTTTCGAAGAGACCTATTGATGGTCACTTGAAAATTATTGCAAACTAAAAGGAACTAATAGACCTTTGTCATGATTTACAACGGTCGGGCCATAAATCTTAGAAAGAAAAAAATATCCACCGAGCATTTGCGAGACGACTCGTTGTAGGTACACGGTCCGTTATCTTTGGGTAGCGCGATATTAAGGGGAACCCTAACCGGTGAACATTTTCGAAGGAAACAGCTTTGAAAATACAAGCTTTCATACAAAGGGGATCTGTATATCCTCTTAATATAGAGTTAAACTTTGCAATGGGTGGTGATAGCAGATAACAGATATTGTATGCGCTTTTGTAGGACGTAGGTTGGGGTCTTTGAGTGCCGTATAAATTCGTTGAACGAAGTTTGGAAACGTTATGCGTGCAGACTTCGGTAGTCTCGGAATGTGTATATTACAAAACGGTCGGTAGATAACGGGTTTTCGATACCTAGCAAGCAATTTAAAGAGGGAGAAAGTGTGGGATGGTAATAATAATAATGTAAACTGAAGACTAGTGAGATTTGACTTGGTTACGAATCGGGACAGCCGGGATTGTGAGAGAGGGAAGATAATAATTATTTTGTTATGTTTTCGTAAAGGTTTAAATTAAACGTAGTGAGTACAAGCAGGTATAACAGTTACCCTAGTTCCCGCTAAAAATAATAATAACATTCCATTTGTATTGCACAGTTAAGAGTCGTTTCACTTCAAGTACGCATAACTTTATTATTTTGTAAATGCAAAAGTGCGAAAAAAAAAATAAGTGAGTTAATTAAATAGATAAAAGAGAAATTTTATTGTGTTGCCTAAGCTCCGATAAGACAAAGTGATGAATGTACTTCGGAACCGACGATCGTGTAAACAAGTTGTTGTCGAACGCGGGGCCGCTGGGAGCGGAATCATTTTACCTAGATAAAGACAAATAGCAGGGATCAACCTTATTTCAGAAAGAAAGAGGGGAGAAAAATTAGCTCATTCAGTAGTGGACACAATACCAGTTCATTTTAGGAGCTGACGTCCAACCTCCGATAAGTACCGGACGAACAGATAAAGTTTAGAGGGAGGAAGACAAAAAAATATCACATGAGATAAGAGCTATTTGGAAATTAGATTTTGAAGGGAGAGGGAAACAGTGGTTTAAAAATAAATATAATCTCAAAGAGTTTAACTCAAATACAGTGAACATTACCGGTGATTACTATCAAAATACCTAAGTTCGTTACGTAACGGATGTTTTTCGGTGAAATAAACGCAGTGTTCTTGTGAAGTGAATAGTTATAACCATTGGATATAATCTAACTTAATATTTGAATAAAGTGAGAACAGTGATATTATGAGAAAACTACAGCGTGAAATAGTGACTAAATTCTGTGAATAAGAATAAATAAATCCTTTTCAATTAGTTCAACAAGTAAACAAAACACGTTCGGCACAATACGAATATTTAGGCAATAGATAGGTAGTCTCGCAAAGCTACTACATGGATGACTTAGTCATATATTCGTGCGGAAATTTCAATGAACATCTAGAGCACGTAAGTGCAGTTTTAGGGAGGGGGGCGTGTCCAATTCAATTAACCAAATTTAATCCAATTCAATAAACCAAATTTAATCCAATTCAATAAACCAAAATGGAAGCCGACGATCACGGTAGCGGATATTGTATCTGATTAAGGAACTGAACCATAACCACAACAAGATTAAATAAATAATCTACTTATATGTATGAAAAAAAAAAACGCGGAAATTACAACAAAGAACTGGTCACGATCTAGGGTCGTTTGAGATCTCAAGGACTAACACAAATAGGGAGGAAGGGAGACGTTAGTGGAGAGGTGCGTAAATAGTGACGTTTAGAAAGGAAAAAAAAAAAACAGAAAAAAAACCACATGCAAAATAGCTACGAGTTTTAAATAGATTCAAGTTGCGTACAAATCATCATGGAAGAAAAAACATACAACAAAAACTAGCCATAAATCTTCCGGAGAGATAATGAATGGCAGGGTTCCATGTGTAGTTAAGAGGAAACTCGGTTATTGACGAAGCGCCTAGAATAAAACGCAAAGTTACGAGTTTTGTGACAAATGAAACAGTGTTTCGTCTTAATGAAATGACGAGTGATAGGAAACGGCAGATTTATGAATGGCATTGTGCCTTACGTTTGTTTAAAAGCATTTGAGTTAAGACACGTACAGGGGCGAACTTCGTGAGAAGAAGATAAGCCAAAAATTAACGGAAGATTGAAAAAAAAAAAAAAAACCCATTCTAGAATTTATTTTGCATTTAAGGAAAATAGGAACATCTTCTCTTAGGGAGGGATTGGGGCCGGCCAATTGGTTAGTGAATTTAGGCATGTTTAGTGCAGGCCATTTTGCAAAAGAAAGGGGGTGGGAGCCCTGAACTAGGGATAAATTTGGGCAATCACACGTAGGGAGGTAGGGGGTACGCAACCTTTGGAGTATGAAACAAAAAAAAAAATTGAAAAGGAAGGAAAATGAGTAATCTAAACCTATTGTTAGTAATGATTTCACCAACTAAACACCAAAACGTATTTGTCCGCTGTAATCCTTACTAAAGGGAGGCTGTAATGGACCTGTTTGGGGTAAAAGAACGTAAAGAATTTTTTTTCATAAATTAAAATACGTTCGGAGAATAGGGAGAAACGAACAGACTATGGACATCTTTGGGACATACTAGAAGCTTTATTATAGAAACCTACGTCGGTAATAGGTGTTAATCACGTAATAATTGAAAAGGGGCATGATAGGGCTCGACGAATCAGATCATTCCCAAAGTCAATTAAATAATTTTTCGCCAATCACGGAGATAAAGGGCGGTCTAAGACACGATACACTCGAGGTTGATTTACTGTTGGGTTAACCTTGGGATCCGGTACGTAAAGGCACTTGGGAATCGACGACAAATTTACATTCTAAGGCAGAAACGAAGCGATACCCAACCATCGATAACGAAAAAAGGGGGAGACGGATTGGTGAAAGAAGAGGGTGTTTTAGGATGTTTTGGTCCAGAAGACATATTACGAGTTGATCCTTGTAGAGAGAATTGTTTACGTTCGCTGGAATTCTGAGTGCTTTTTCAAGTGGCCACAGTGAACACAAATTTTAACTTAAGATAGGACGTTTGGCCGAAATTGCCTAATTAAATTAACACGGGGGAGATGCAAGTTGGGTAATTAAGAAAAGACATAAAAGTTAATGGGTCACGAAGTCTTTGATTAACGATCAAAATTTTACGACCTTTTTTGCGCGTAAACAAAGTTACGAGGATAATATATTGAAATTCCTAGATGAAGCGAGAAAAGAGTATATGGGTTGGGCTAAAAACTAGACGCAAAAAAACTGTAAAAACAGGGATGTACTGGGCGTAGATCACCGAAAAGAAAGGACCAGGAATCGAAAAGAAACCCGAAAGGTAGTTTAGCTCATGATGGAAGAGGTTTCAACGACTCGGGTAGTGGACAGCGATGGGTTACGAAAGATTACCAGAAGAGATGCGGCGGATATCACGAAAAGAGTCAAAACAGGTAGGCGAAATTACAAAAAACGTGTCGAATCAAATTTCGGAACGAATGCCTACGTATGTCATCACCGAGAGGAAGGTATATGTGTCCTGGGATCACCCACGGATCGTGTAGACACCGATCAAATGCTAGAAGGCGGCACACAAGGAAGGATATTGTATTGCGCAAGCGCTGGACATAATAGGTGAAAAGCTTCCGTTAGTTAGGATAATTTATCGATTATATTATTGATATCAATAGCGAATTCCTCGGAAAGATTTCAAAGACAACGATATAGAAATGAGCTACACCTAGTCTATAGGCCGGAAATCAACCAATATTACGGACACAACACGTGTACGAGAAAAAATAATCAAATAATTTTACATCGCCGTATATCATTTACGGGGGGGCGCCCGGGGGTCTGACCACCGAGTACGCGCCTGTACCCGCCTCGACAGATTGGTAGGTGTCTACCTCAAATCGGAAGGCAGGAACCAAAAACCCTGAAACGGGGTTATGCAATTCTAAACTTAACGGGAAGTGAAACCTCGAATTCATAAAGGCGAAAGTCGCACAAATTTTAAGTCGATTAATTCGAAAAGACATTATTAAATAGCGTTGTTTGGAGGAAATCGGGGCTTTATTCGTTTGAACTTGGTTGGAGTCGGTCTTCGAGAACTTTACGTCGCGACAGTTTTGTGTGTGCTATTTTTAAACTAAACTGATAGAGTTTTAAATATAGTGAAGTTGTGGTTTTAATATTAATTAAAATAATCGAAGTGAATGTGGAAAATAATATATGAAAGGTTCTAGGGAGGGGAAGGGGGTCGGTGGCCCTCCATAGTAGATCGGCACTATACAAATTATCGATAATTCGCAATAAAACACGGCTGAAGTTACTCCCGTGTTTTACACGCTCATACTCAAAGGGGTAATGAAAGACTAGCTAATAACCTTCGAGAGTTGCTTACGGGAAATAAAAACAGGGTAGATCTCGGCAAATACTTACTTAGATACTCTGGGATAGTCGATAGGGAGAGACATCTAGACTAGGTACAGTGGAGGCCAACAAATACCTATGCATGTCAACTATCAATTTACAGTTAGAAAAGGAAGAGACCTTCTATTAAAGGAAATGATCCGCTTAAACGTTCCGAAATCTAGTATCCGGTAATTTATGTGCTATCCACGGGGCGGCGTATGGAAGTAGAAATTTTAGCTAGAAAAATTAGATTCAATACGGTTATAGTTTCTACTGGCGAGTAGACGGGTGACATAGAAAATCGGTTTCGAATTTAATACGAACCCTTAATGGTTTAGGGGCTTTTACTCATTCCTACCTCATGAGTTCCTGGACGTGGATTGATGTACATGTCGTCGATATCCCGACTGGACTGGTAATATTACGATTTTGGGTAAGTGATCTTGCATGAATATATATTTCCAGAACGTTAAAATTGCGACGAAGATGGGGCTGCAACCAGCAGCTCGGACAGGTCTGCGATACTGATAAGATAGTATCACATTTAGAACTGTTTGCTTGCTTCTAACAGCTGTGTTTAGCACGAGGCCAATGACCTACTTATTTGTAAGCAATTAGTGTCGACGCACCAATCCAAAAGGAAGGAAAGGGACCCCCATAAATCACTTGACGACCGCGTCTGACGACAAAAGTCGTACATTCTACCGAGTTGGCAGCCGCGCAGAGGCACCTCAAATCAACATGGAAGCGACTAGCTGCAACCAACTCATGCTCAAGACAAATAAAAAATCAAATTAATAATATTTGTATAACCTTATATGTTCACTAACAAATTCCCAAATACCTTTGGCCTCGGCCTAGAACTCACCGTTGGAGTATGTTGTCCGTAAGCTGTCTTGGGAAAGCACACAACTTCCTCAGCTCAGAAGGTTTTCTACTTTCCTCATCACGCGATTTCGGGGCGTCAACGTTGTATGGAGAATCACGAAGAGTCCGAAAGGTCATCCCTTTTCGCGGAGCCGGGTCGGGTGAGAGGACACGAGAGGCAGTATGAAAATTAATGTCAAGTTGGAATGTTTGGGCCTTGGTTCGCTGCGAAGGCGTTTAATTGAACGGGCTCCAAGTCTTTCAAAATCGCGTGGAGGGGACGTCGGCGTGATGAACGAGGGTTCAAAATCGGAGGACGAACACATACTAAAGCGGGGTTTACCCGGAGGTTGATGCAACTCGACTGGAAATCCCTCGAGATCCTTTGCAGCAGCCTTCGTGAGGTGGATAGTAGGCCTGGCGGCTAGTGGACGTTGAAAGCCCCACCAGAACAAACCTACTTGAAACATGCACGCGTTTAGCATCATGACAAGGGACGCAATGAAAATACCCCTTTTACAGTCAGTAACGTAGTCCGTCGGAGGAAAGGGGGCGGGGTGATTTGGGATATTCCAACAGGTGTATTACCTCTCCCTCTGACGTGAGCGGTCCGGAGGTGTCAGGGCGACTATAATAAGAAGTTAGACCAGACCTCGGGGAAAGCCAGACACGTATTGGTTCTTGGGGTTTTGCATTTGGAAGAATAGCGACCATTTCATTTGGGGCAGTGAGGTGCCGACCCAGTTTGCGAAAAACCCTTTTTCTCGTCATTCGATTCGTTCCCATCTCCTTTTCTCTCGTTTCCACTCCCATCCGCAACATCCAAAGTTTACTAACCACAGCTAAATTCATTTATCTAGTTTCAGTACACCATTACAGAGGTCGACGAGGGAGTCCCAGTACTTATGCGGACACAACACCCTATTCAACGAAGGTTCTAATAGCGCGTACACACAAAGGGGGGGGGGTACGGTTCTATGTCACAATCTAGAATTTATAAACACGGGGACATTAGATAAGGGCGGGGATACAAGGCAATTGTAGGGATATGATAGAAACTGTTAGGTCGATTAGTAATAGAGTCCAGTATTCGAAAATTAGGTGAGACACGTACTCGTTCCTTGTAGAACTCGCTGAGGGTCGATGGACGTTTTCCCCACACTTTGGCTAAAAAGAACCGGGAGTTACCATGGAAAGGAGACATTAAATACCTACCACCCCATAATGGTGGGCTTCGAATTAACAAATCACACAACGTGAAGTTAAGGGATTTATTGTAGATCAACCCCAAAGCGAAAGCCTTTTTTTACTGTGTGCAATATCACAGGGGCGGGGAATATTCAGAGTTAGCTAGGCTCAGCACGATATCATTTTGCAAAAGCGAAACTGAACGCGGGAGAGAAGGAGGTATAAAAACCTCATTCAAGCAAGTTAGGACAATTAGGAGGTCGAGTCAACACAACCCCCATAAAAATCACTAGAATACCATTTAATGCTACAATTGCAACTCCCACGTGATTTATAAAATTAATATTGTTTGCGTCAGTTTTGATTGGCCTAGCAGCTTGATATACAAAGAAATCACTTTACTGAAGGGTTTTAATTGACTGGGAGTCTGCATTTTCGTGCCAAGTCTCCGATAGCGCCAAAATGTGAATACTTTTGCCACGTATCAGATCCACAATATGATCGTATGCAATGGATCGCGCAATAAAGGCGGCAATGGTTATAAACTTAGTCAGACGAGTACTCCTGGTTTATGCTAACCGCATCATTTTGATAAGTTTAACATTCCTTCTGGCTCTAGACCCTCTTTTTCTTTCATTACATCGGGGAATTAGTACGCTATTGTTATTGTTGTTATTCTTATGGTTTTTGTCATTACCACTTTTATTATTTTGTATTACTTGTGGTGGTCGTAAAACATATATTTATGACCCTTACCACCCATTTCGAAAGTTCTCTCAAATCTCTGTGAAAGACAGTGTGTTTGAGTTTCTGTGAAATGACCCGTCCTAACACTTCAACTAAAAATGAAGACAGTAAAGTTTTTATATTATAAACACGACGTAGAAATAATAATATCTAAGGTTTGGTGGCGGGTATAGTTACCACCGCCCCGGAAAACATGTATTGGATAACAAACACCTATGTCATAGGTCACCCCAAGTGGTTCGCTACGTTTGGTGACTTAGTACATGTTCCCGGGTTCATTAGGTGAGGTATATTCAAGTATTGGTGACAAATGCATGTAAATGCATTATCTAAAATTAGATCAAACTCCCGCCACCTTGGAACAGGCTCAGCCTAGTGAGGTGGATTATACCAAAAAAAATTATGTTAATTTATTGGTTAATAAATAATAAAATAAAAAATGCGCCTGCCCACCAGCTGAGTGGCGGGCGGAATCGGGAGGAGCTGTTTTAGGGAAATCTTTTGACATCTCCGGCTGGTCTCTCGTCTTGCACCGTAGTGGGAGGGATGGATGCATACGTTACTTCTGGACATACTGACCCCAAGATTTCTACCCACCCCTTATACCTTTTTCCTTCCCAAAACTTCCTCTCCTTCTTTTCACTAAAAACACCATCTACACATCATCCCAAAAGATGACACGAGCCAAGAGGAAAATTATATTTCTCATGGCCTTCTGTGTGGAGTTAATATAAAATAAGTAATGATTAAAGAAAAAAACTGCTCTCTTTTTCCATAAATTTTTATTAAACAAAGACACGACATAGAACAAATTTACAAGATTTTTGTTTTGCTCAACTTCATTTTAATGATATTTATGTACATAAATAATCTTATTACATAATTATATAATATTATTTAGGTATGTAATATAATTTATAAAAATATACTTTAAGTCTTAAAAATATTGAAGATTGGTTTAAAGTTAACAATCAATGGATTAATTTTTATTAGGGTCCGGATTAAAAACACCAATAAACTAAACCGAACCGAAAATAAACCGTTTTCGTTATTTTCTCCAAGCGAGTTCAAATAACACTTAAAGCCTTCGAGAACAATTAAAGAGTAAGCACATTAATTTGACGACATTCAAATGCAAAGATTTTCGTAAATTGGATCCTACCATAGTTTTTTACCATGAAAAATACACATTATTTTTACAATTATGAAATACTATTTTTAACATCAATATATAATTATAATAACATATCATACAATTTATTTTTATCAAAATTATTCACAAGATAGATTTTATGTATAGACAAGAATCACAACACTAAGTTACAAAACCTACACCGAATATTTTACAGCATTAAAATTTTTCGAATATTTGAAATTTTTTAGAATTTCAATTATACATACGAAATTATTTCTTCATTTAATTTATATGCAGGTTGTTCAAAAGTCATTTTAAGATTTGAAAATTTGAATAAAATTTTAGCTGGTACCTACATATTATATGATTAAAAAAAAAACCTTTAAAAATTTCATATTTGTGCTTAACCATATGTAATTGTCATCAAAAAGGGATTCTACTTAAAACCAGAGCAATTAGTCTGGGTTTGCATATTCCAGTAATAAAAGCATATCAAAGGATTTTCCACGAAGTCAATGACCCCGCACAGAAACATCTGGATGGTTTCTGGGCCAATTTTTAGGACGATGAAGGGAGTTCAAAAAACAGTTACATAAATAAATACCGTAAAATTATTGGACATTATTTGTTGCTCTCTGTCTAATGAAACATACTATGATAGTCACTTAGAAAAAAAACAACGACTTTTTAAAAGATATAGTGATTTTTGGTCCACCTGTACAATAAGATTAAAAAAAATTCAAATCTAATAAGCTTAAGTGCTTAAAACTAGTGGGAAATTACACTTTCAAAATAATTCATTTATTAATAATAGAAGAAGAAGATGATAGTAATAAATCTAAACGAAATATGAAACAGAACAAGATACGGAAAATAAAACGGTAATAGTTTAGATTTACCTTCTTCGTCTTCAATAATTAGTATTACATTGATGGGTATAACCTTCAAAAAGTTATTCCAATAATATTGAATATATTATCAATATTATTGAATATATTATCAATATTATTGAATATATTATCAATATTATTAAATATATATTCAATATTATTGAATATATTATCAATATTATTAAATATATATTCAATATTATTGAATATATTATCAATATTATTGAACATATTATTGAAATATACTATCAATATTATTGAATATATTATCAATATTATTGAACATACTATCGAAATATATTATCAATATTATTTAATATGTTATCAATATTATTGAATACATCGTCAATATTATTTAATATGTTATCAATATTATTGAATATATCGTCAATATTATTGAATATACTATCAATCAAAACGTAATAAAAAGTTTGTGACTTCACACAAATCTAATTAATTAACTCGCAACACAAAAAACAAATGTTGCTATTCCATATAAGTTTGTTAAAATGTTTTAAAGATTATTTGGAATGATTGAGATAATTTTTTTAATGAAATACTTTATGGACTTTCGAACTGTATAGAAAATTAAGTCAATTATTAAAGTGATAAATGTATGCTATAGTGTTCAAGATTACTAAAAACGGTGTTATTAAGAGAAACAGAACATGTAATATCCCAAGAGATTATGGTACTCAGTTCCCTAGGCGGGTTGTTATAATATTTTGAAGCCGATACAAATCTCAATACTTGCGAGAAAGTAACGTAAGGACTTTCCAAGAACTATTTCAGCTTGATGGTATATCCCTTTTACTGTTATTACAACCGTAATCTCCGAATAAAGCCTCCATTATCACACACTTTTAGAGAGGTTTTTGGTGCTGAGAAAATTATTTTACCGGGACGAGGCAGTTACTGTTCCCAAGACACTCAAGGGTAGATTTACTTGACCGTTTTGTGGCCATGGAAAAAAAAAAAAAATTAAAAATGAATTGAATTTCGTTTCGTCTAATGGGCAAGAAGTTAATATTTTCCTGAAATCACTTCAAGAATTGTATAATAATGCAAAATAATAAGCTGTACACTGTGTTAACATATTATAAAAATATTAGCAACATGTCGAGGGCTTACAAACAAGTCGCTAAAAAGTTTTGAGATGATCACATTTTAAGTGATAATTATTTTGGTAGTATTCCAACTAATAGACTAAACACGAGTAGTTTTTTCGCTAAATCACTTAGTTTATCAGTGTACCTTTGATATAATGGATTTAGATTTGATACCACATATTAAAATATACCTACATCTAAAAGTTTTTCTTAATATTTTAATACTAACACATTAAAGAACACACTCATCTAGATTGTTTCACATTCTTAGAAAATCACAAATGTTAAATTAACGTAATCCAATGCTCACATTCTTTAACCTTCAATTAGTAACACTTCAGTCTCTAACTTGCGAGAAAGCTCCATTTAATAATAGACACTCATTACTTACAGTTACTTATCCCAGAACTTCCACAACCTTGTTCGCTGAGATTATCAGTTCAAATTCCATTAACTTGTCTTTTCGTTTTTAATTTGTAGAAATCCACACAATTTTGAAATGAATGAAATAATGATTGAACAGGAATCTTGGAAGCGGAAATTAACTGACTTCCTGACATCTGATCGATCTGAAGCTCTGCAGATCTGATGTTAATGTCAGAGGAGAATACATTCTCAAAACAAATCTTTCGGTGGCAATTACGTCCACGCATGCGGACATATGAGCATTTCATTTTAATAGCAGTTAATATACCAAATAAATGTCAGTCCTATCCTATAGGCGCTTGGCGAGGTTGGTAAAGTTGTCGACTCCAGTTCCTGAGTAGGAAGGTTCAAATACTTAGTCAAAAAATTATTATTAAATATATATGTTTTTAATTAATTGTATTATTGTAAAAAAAACATTGTTTTTAACGGGTTGATTCTTAAATGTACTTAATTTGAATATCTAATGCATCAAAAACTGGAGTCAGGACAAGTCAAAGGGTATAATTACAGAATATGGTTTAGGTATGAGACGATGTATGGATGCGAAGAAAATGAATCAAGGAGTGTGTGGTAAGTCAGTGTCGTGTGACGGTCCATCCTACCCCGCGAGGAAACGGCGTGATGTTAGTTAGTAAAAATACCAATGCGATTCTTTGAACACAGTAATTTTGTGTTTTACAAGTGACAGCTCAATCGACATCTGAGAGCATCGGATAACAGAGCTAAAAGAATATATAAAAGTCGATGTTTAAAAAACCCAGAACCAGTGAAACTACGGCGTTTCTGATAGTATATATCAGAATGTGAAGCTTAGAGAAGGGGGATGAGATGGAAGAAGAAGATAGTCAAGAAACGAAGAAAAAAATACTAAGCACTTTTTTCCTTTCATGATTGGTGAGGTCTGCCTTCTAAAGGAACAACTGTAGATTTATTTTCATTGAGTTGTCGTAAAGATTCAGAAACATCTCTGATTTATTCATTGGATGGGATAGTGTACAAAAACTATCGATGGTTTATCGATAGTTTACACCGAAAATGCAGAGCTACTGAATTTTTGTCAATGTCACTTAGTAAAACGACGTTATAGAAAGCTGATTTATCTCTTGATCGTATAGCTCACATTGCATTTATGGAGGGGACAGAAATGCAAAAATGGCAATAGACAGATGTTTTTTTAGAAATAAATAGTAAGAAACTGTGAAATTAGGGTTGAGAACTTACAAGGTGGATATAGAAGTGCGTGCATTTATTGACTCTAATTACTCAAATGCTGATGCTTCGGTTTTGTAAGTTTATAAAGGGAATGCTTTTGATGCAGTGATCATTTGATAAGACTATCACGCAGTCTATGTGAAGTAATAGAAAACGTTCCAGGAAGGTGCATAGCCAATCTTCCATCCGATGGACGGACTAGAGTCATAAGTGAAAAGTTCTGGATATTGTGACCCACAGTCTACGTCTGGGCGAATTAAGTCTCCAGAATCGCCCAAAGTAAACTTAAAGGCTAAAGTAGCTCTGATTTGTAAAGTGGAAAGTTTCAGAGATCATGATCCTTAATTTAAGATCTGGAGATAATGGCTTTGGAATAATCTTTAAAAAAACTCTTCCGAGAATCCTTTTGAGCTCCGGTCCACGAATTGAATACATTGGATATTGTAATGAGAGAAAGCTCTGGAATCAGGATCTTCAATCTAGGACTAGGGAAAGGAGGTTCCGCGAAATAGCGATCCTCAATCCCGAGGAATACTCCGAAAAAGAACGCTCTATAGATCTTGTTCTTAAGGTGATTTTTCACGAAAACGGCGATACATAAATTTGCCAAATATTATTATTAATCCTGACGATACTATGAGAGAGAAAGATCTGGAAATTATGGACAAGGAAAAGTCAGTTTGTAGAACATTCTTTAGCAAGACCGTGCCGAGACACGTGATAAGCTCGAGTTTACAAAAATAAATGTCCAGAAAAAAAATGTCTTCTGTCCTGTGGAAGACTCCGAATGAGAAAGTTGTAGAGATCGTGTATTTAATGTACAAGATGACACCACGCGAGAAAGTTTTGAAGATAGTGTACTCAATGTCATGGAAGACTCCTAGTGAGAAAGCTCTCGATATCATGTCTTCAATAGGGAATATAACTCTTCAGGAGAAAGTTTCGGAGATGGTGTTCTCAATCCTAAGGAAGATTCCCAGCGAGAAAGCTCTGGGAATCGTGTCTTTAATAAAGTAGATGAATTCTGGGCAGAAAATTTTGGAGATGGTGTCCCCAATCCCAATCCTAATTCCCTCGAGGAGTCTCGGGGAAAGCTCCTGAGATCAAGATGGTCGGCCCGAAGAATGCCCCTGTAGAGGGCGACTAGAAAGACGAGCTGCGAGTGCGGGGAACGCTCACTCGTAGAGCGCCTGCGGTGGGTCCGGTCTCCCCGGGCGCGCCCAGCTGATGCGGTAGTGGAAAGAGGCGTCGTCGGGTGCCGCCTCTATTACCTGTCGACAAACACATATAATTCAGTTCAATTATTTTATTACTGTTTTCATTCACATAATATATGTTTAAAATAGCTTGTACATTACAATGATAGAGCTGAGAACAAATGACTGTGAGACAAAATTAAATGTTTTTAACACTATATACTTCTGAAACTAATTCAAACTACGAAACAAAAGCCACATACAATTTCCCTCAGGGCCTATGTCATCTTTGGGGATGCTGGATAGCGAGGTTAAGGAAAGGATGTTTAGAGAAGGAAAAAGGTATGAGCGGTTGGTAAGATTTTAAGGATCAGTGTGTTTAGGAGTGACAGAGATATGAACATATCCCTCTCGCTGCGGAGCAAGGCGATGGGTCTAGACACAAGTTGGAGAGCTAAAAGGGTCTCCCAAACCAGCCTCTCCTGATCCAACACGCCGCGCAGCTGGTGGACAGACGCATCCTAAATAGACGTCACCCGATGAACCCGGGCACCCCTGCTAAATCACCAAACGTAGAGAACCACTTGGAGTGACCTATGGCAGAGGTGTTTGTTATCTAATAAATGGTTCCTGGGGTGGCGGTACCCAAATCCGCCTCCCAAATTGGAAAGATGATAAGACGATAGATTCTGTAAAAAAAAATTCTGTTACTTAGAGTTATTTTGTTAATTGTTGTATGGCTGTAATACATATGTTTTCAATCGATGAAGAGTACTATATTAATAAATCTAAACGAAACAGGACAAGAAAAAAAAATGAAAATGTTTAATGTGTAATGTTTTAACGTTTTATTTAATAATGGAAGAAGAAGATAATGCCAACAAAACTAAACGATACACGAAACAGAACAAGACATAAACTACATGTTTAGTTAAAACACTTATTTGTAAACCATACTAGTTAATTACTTTGTATTACGACTTTCACTTTCCGCGACTTGGCACTTTCTTCATATTGTTACTTTCCCCGAGTTTTGAGCGAATCCTCATTGACAGGTTTGGTGCTAGTACCCGAACTGGTTTAGAGGTAGAAACTGACGTAGCAATAGGTATGCAGTATTGAAACATGGCCTAAACCCATAAATGTCTTCCTTGCTATTTGTACAACTAAGATCCTGTGTAGGTGGGCGTGCAAAGGGCCATAAAGATGCTATATTTTACGAATGACAATATTCCCTATCTGAAACGCGAGAATAGATTTCTAAGCTGAGATGGGTGGAACTGTTAAATAACTGTATTCTCGAATGTAAATCGAAGACGAACAAATAAAATAAAAAATTAAGAGCGACACTAATAAGAACAAACTTTTAAGTTTTTAACAAAATCGGTCCAATAGTTTTTGAGTCTTTAGCAGCCAATCAATTTTTCACTAAGTGAGACAAACACATCTATATAAAAGTCAAATAACTAGGTAGGCACATAATGTAAAAGAGCCATTATTAGATATCTTATTGCAATTGTGACGAATCAAATTTCGTCACAAATAAATTTGAGTTATAAACTGAGTGTCCCGCAGTGTGCGTCCAAAGACAAAGAAAGTGTTGACAGATGTGGGTTGTAAGGAAAGAAGTGAGAAGTGCGGGGTGGAGCGACAGGTCCTACGAGCTCAGGAAGGAAGACAGTCAAGATCGAGGCGGGAGAGAGAGGAGACCGAGACAGGTGTGGTGGTGAAGCACGCGTTCCCCGTCCAGCGATGTGATGCTGGGCGGTGGATGAAGAAGTTACAGTCGAGTTAGAGAAAGTGATTTTCAAGATGTGTTATCCTCCGCCCGGCGACGTAATGATGGGCGTAAGGCGAAGAAAGTGCGGTGACCAGACGCGGTTGGGAGGCTAAGAAAGTGCGGTGACCATACGCGGCTGGGAGGCGAAGAAAGTGCGGTGACCAGACGCAGCCGGGAGGCGAAGAATGCGCGGTGACCAGACGCGGTTGAGAGGCGAAGAAAGTGCGGTGACCATACGCGGCTGGGAGGCGAAGAAAGTGCGGTGACCAGACGCAGCCGGGAGGCGAATAATGTGCGGTGACCATACGCGGCTGGGAGGCGAAGAAAACGCGGTGACCAGACGCGGCTGGGAGGCGAAGAAAGCGCGGTGACCAGACGCGGCTGGGAGGCGAAGAAAGCGCTGTGACCAGACGTGGCCGGGAGGCCTGAGCTGCAGAACTGCAGGAGCCGCCACCTAGGACTTCGGCCTTACTTAGGTCAACGCACAGAACCAACTCAGTGACGACAGGGTAGTAACTGCGAACAATGACAATGTGAATAGTGGAGAAGCAATCCTAACCATATGACAATTAGTTATGTTATAGATGTAAGTAGATCTAAATATAATTCAGATTTAGTATTAAAACTTGACAAACCTAATTATAATAGAGACTCATAATTTATTTATTTATTTATTTATTTCTTTATTTATTTCATTCAAAATACAGTTTTTACATAAAAAGCATACTCTGCACATCTCACTAGGGCATTCCTGTATCAAGATGTGCAGCTTTACAATAATATCATTTAAAAAAATACATATATGTAAATTTAAAATAATAACAACATTAAATTAAATTTAAACCAAAAAAGAAAAGTTTATGACACGGACGTTTCGAGACCGGTAGACAAAAATAAACAAAATTTTAGTAACAAATGTATGAAAAAAATAAAAACAAAAAAGTCAACAAAAGAAGCATTATTAAGTAAGTTGGCAACAATAATATTCTTCTGTTAACTAAAGTACAAGGTACCTGTGCTGGCTTATCAGACACAAGCATAGGGTAACCATACTAACAATTACAACATGGAAAGTATGAATAATAGATTATAAGAAAAAAATAAAAATAACTAAATAAAAAAAGATAAATAATAACCGATAGGTAAGTAGATAATATTATAATAAAAAGTAAGTAAGTAAATAATTTAGCTAGACAGTAATTAAAGTAAATATTAATACGATAATTAAGTAGATAATAATAATAATAAGTAACATAATAATAAATAACCAAAAGTTATTTTAGAAGTAAATAAGTACATGCGCAGTAAGTAAATAAGGATTGTATCGAAACAGAGCTTCCACAAGGAATTATGATATAAGCGACAACATGGGTGATCTAAAATCATCACTCTCAGCTAGTACGGAAATTTTGACCATTTTCTTGAATGAATTTAAGGTACCTATAGTTTTTATATTTTCTCCAAGCATATTATATAGCAACGGAGCTTTATATGAAAAACTCCTTTGTCCGAAGGATGTTCTGGTATACACCGGCTGATACATTAAAGAAGAACCCATTCTAGTGCTGCGCACTTGTTGAGATCTTTTAGCAGTAATAGTGTTGTTGAAAAATTTACAGAGAGCCTGTATTATGTACAACTGCCTTATTGTCATAATTTTGCTTTCACTATATAATAACTTTGATGGATACATAAAATTTCTCTTATACATTATTTTTAAAATTAATTTTTGTGCAACATTCAAAGGCTCTAAGGTAGTCTTGTTACAAGAACCCCAACAGACAACATTATATGAAAGCATTGATTGAACAAGAGCATAATATACAGTTTTTAATGTAACTTTGTCCAATATGTTTCTTAGATTTTTGAAAATGTAGGCTAGCCTTCTTATTTTGTTTCTTAATATAGTAATGTGATTGTTCCATTTTAAATTTTTATCAATAATTAAACCCAGGTATTTGATGTTGTCTACTCTTTCCAAAGATTGACAGTTACACTCCTGTACACAACAATGTAATTTTAATGAACGTTCCAAAGATGGTTGATTTACAGAGGAAATGCTAAAAGTAATATATTTAGTTTTGTTCATGTTTAAGGTTAACAAGTTTTGATCAAGCCAATTTTTGACTGCCCTTAATCCTGCCTCGCACTGAGCATACGTTTCGTTCCATGTGTCAGCAGCAAACACCAAGACAGTGTCATCTGCAAATACAATTGAAGATCCAGAAAATTTCAGTTTACAGAGGTCGTTAATATATAACAAAAATAGAATTGGACCCAGAACACTACCTTGAGGAACACCATATACAATTGATTTATTTGAGCTAATGTGATCATTAATTATTACTCTCTGTGTTCTATTTTCAAGATATGATCTGAACCAATCTAAAGATTTATTAACAATACCCATTGAACTGAGTTTTTTTAAGAGTAAACCGTGGGAAACGGTATCAAATGCCTTAGACAAGTCTAAAAAGACGGCCATTGCTTTATTGCCAGTATCAAGAGCTTCTACGACTGTGGTGATCATTTTTAATGCAGCATCACATGTTCCCATGTTCTCTCGGAAGCCAAATTGATTATCTGAGAGAATTTCATATCTTTTTACATAAGACATCAACCTAATTTTAGCTAATTTCTCTATTATTTTTGATAACGTATTTAGCAAGGAGATAGGTCGATAGTTATTTACATCTTTGTTATCTCCTCCTTTAAATAAAGGAATAACTTTGGAATTTTTGCAATGATTAGGGAACAAGCCATTCTCAAAACTAACATTTACAATGTGTGTAATAGGTATTACTAGTTCAGAAGCATTTTGTTTGTAGACCATTGCACTTATATTGTCATTTCCACTCGAAAAACCTGATTTTAGCTCATTAATCACATTTAAAACTTCATTACAATTCGTTGGTTTGAATTCAAAGCAGGCATTTTGCATAGATTGTGTTGGATTATAATTTTTTACTAAAGATTCTTCACTGGTGTTATTTGCACTACAATTAATAGATGTTTTTAATTAAATTCACCTCCCTTGTCCCCACCCAAGCGACACGAATTGGCGAGAACATACGACTGAAGAGGTAAGTATAAAACAGCAATATATTTAAGTATTATTCTGAGCTAGTTGCCGGACGATATGTTAACGAGATTGTTACACAATATATCTGAGTAGACCCCAGTCGTATAAAATATACTTATTTCTGATTCCCGTCAATTTTTTTGCTTATTTCTAAAGCATTTAAAAAAAAAAAAAAAGTATGATAAATGTTTTTCAGGTATAGGTAGGATAAAGCAAATATTTACTCTAATTTTTATTAAATGCAGTAATTTTATTGTAGACCTAAGACATATTACGCTTTGTGAAAACTTTTTTTTTCAAATATGTTGTTTTTTCTCTTCTGTTTTCTGTTCAAAATTTTCTATTTATTTTAAATGCTAACGGAAAAAGCAAAAACCAAACACGAATCAACAGTAATAACGAGTATCAATCGCCGCTATTTGCAAACTGTCGTTGCTCGGTGGCACTGACTTGATCACGTGACACTACGAAATCTATCGCGCGCCATGCTGAAGATTTGAGTGGTACAGTACCTGCACTAGGCGGGAGACGTTGAGCGTGGCAACGACGGTGGCGCACCCTTGCGAGGTCGCTTGCGCCCCCTGCCCCGCGCAGCCCCCGCATCCGGACTCGCTGCTAAACACGATCCTCCGCCTCTAGAGTTATCACCTCTGCAACATATAAGGAAACACACACCGCATCAGCATTTCGCAAGAACAAGACTGCCTGGGGCGAGATGAAACAATCGAGTGTTGCACATACAATGATTTCAGTTGTAGCTTCTGGTACAACTAATATTCCGAACAACACAAATGGTTTTATAAGAATGTTAGAGTTAATGAAAATATTAATTATATTTTTAATTAAACAATAAAATAGCGGACTAATTATTTTTTTTGGATCCGGATGGAAGAAATCAAAAATGGAAGTGAAAGATAACAACAAATTTGTATAACTGAATATTGAAAAAAAAATAGAACTTGTAATTACTAAGCAGACATAAACAAACATTTATTAAATCCTCAAAATATTAAGGCGATGCCATACGTAGTAATGCAAAATCAAGTGTTTTCGGTTTGAAAATTCGGTCGCCTAGAAATGTTTCAGCTGCTTTAATTAAATACTGCGAGTAGAATACATCTTGGTTTTTGAAATGATCGAGTATTTTTTAGATAAATCTTTTTATAAGCCCAGAAAAAAATAATGTAAAGGCCTATGAAAACTGCTTTAAAGTTGAAAATCTCCTACTTACGAACCCATTTTCGGTTATGATTTTATTGTATAATGTGGCAAATTAAGTTATTTATAAAATGATCGAAAAAAAAAATATATATGCCAGAACATCCACAAAATAAAATAAAAGGCACTTTTTGGCCATGTTTTTTTCTTGCATAAATCAAAACAGGCGGATGGTGTTAAGCGGGAATTTAAACCTTATCGCCATCTACGTAAGGGTTGTTATTGATAGCGGCTCAATTTAAAATATTACACGACGTAGTGCATCGCCTTAAGTGTATTTTACTAGGCTAAGAATAATTTTTTTTTCGGAAGACCTTTGAATTAGTGAAAGATTTTTCATATGAGTACAGGTCGCAATTTAACCCTTTTTTATATTTTAGTCTTTTTGTATTGTTTATTGTTTGCCAGAAATTAATGTTGATTGAAAATTTACACAACGCACACTGGGGCCAAATACCAGAAGTTGATACAGTAAACAAAAAAAAAAAATTCAATAATACGATGTCGCTTCATTTGTTTCGAGGTACCTCGATAGTTGTAGCATTATTATATAGCAGGTAGAAACCCTTGACCATACTCTTCTACCTGTGACACCGCTCAGTAGAGAGCGAACACTCGTGCAGATAATACGCCGTTTACAAGTGCCAGCATAAACCTCAATTTCAAGTATTTATTTCGGAAGACGCCTATTACAAATCCCAAAAATGAGTATGGAACCATCATGTTCAAGTATTTATCTTATTTTTTCACATTATATGTTAAACATTATTAATTATTTTGATAGATAAAATTGTATATCAAATATATACAAAAATATAGTAGTGATTTTTAGAAAAATGATATTCTTAGAGATTAGTTGAGCTCCGGGCACCTCCGGGCTATCATTCAAACATTTTTAGGACCAATAACTATTGTTATTTACGAATCACTTTTAAAATCTTGCACATATGTACAATTTTTTAAGTAATGAATTATTTTAATGTGATCGGTAGCTATAATTAAAATGAACAGTTTTTTTAAAAACTCGGGATCACACAATTTAATATCATGTTAGTTACAAAACCTGTCAGAATAGAATTACTGACATTCAATTTCCATTTTTTGGACGTAAGGTGGTAAAGTGTAACTCAAAGATAAAACTTCATGGTCTCCCTTCCTAAAACTGTTTATACCACATATCTGGTCATAATAGAACAAAGATAGAACGCGTTTTCTGAGAGACATTAGGTCGTGTCAGTTGGTGACAGATATAGCACAACGCAATTCAGCGGTTTTTTATGCCTCGTGACAAATACAGCACTACGTTAACCGAGCGGAGAAATTTATTCATTTACTTTTATTCACACAGGTGTGAATTCTGATACCTTATTCATGACAAGACGACAATTATTCACAATAATGAAGAACTCTGGACACGTACACATTCCAGATCAGCTAAATTCGCTGCAAAAGGAAATGGAATTGAGGACAGGATGCATCGGTGATCCAAGAAAACATATTTCGAGAAGGATAAATCGCTTCAAATCGGATCACTATTCACGATGGGTAGCAGCGCACCGGATTGAAGTAAGATTTCTGGAGAAAAATAAAACATTGCTGGATTCATCAATTTATTTTCCTAATCTTACACTAAAACACGGTGGTCCTGGTCACCCGAAAATTACATTTGATCAAAGTACAAAACGAAAGAAACGACAAAAGACTCTGGATTTGAGAAAGTCTACTCCTCTAACTGAATTACTTCATGCCACACAAATGGAACTTAGAACTACAGGACAGACAGAGGCGTCTATAGCAATCACTGATATTTTACCTGATTCATCAAGTCCTAGTAAATATTTAAAAGCTTATACAAATTCTCTTGAAACTGTTACTATGTCAGGAGAGGATGCTGTAGTACTCGTAGTGGAAGCGGAATTATCTCGACACCAATACAATGTAATAAGATCAAATGCTCCAAAACTTTACCCGTCTTATAAAATTGTACAGGCCGCAAAAAAGGAATGTTACCCAGTGACTTCAAAAATCAATGTTTGATACTTCAGTTCATGTTGATTTGCAGAAAATGCTCAATCTTACCACTAAGCGTTTGGTCTTTGCTCAGGGCGATCTAATACGTACACTCAACTCTAAGGAATTATAAAATATATTTTCAGTTTTTTGTTTTTGTCATCAGATTCTCTGATAACGAGCAAAAGGAAGCAGCCAAAAAAAAGTTGACCACACTACCCATAGAAGCGGTAGAACTGCTAATGCTCCATCATTACAGCCGACAGGTGAAAATTATTCAAGTACTCAGGATGATGATGATGATAGTGACGATTACGATTATTATGATGATCGTGATGGTGATGATGATAGTGATTTTGACTCAAACAAGTCGGATAAAGAGAATTGATTTTTTTTTTTGTTTATTTATTTAAATCGTGTATATATAATTTGCACATAATAAAGTTTACATATATTATGTATTTAAATTTTTTGTTTTTTTATAACCTTCCTTTCCACATTCAAATTTTCTCTTAAAAACGTCCCTGTTAATAAAGGGCGTTTTTCATCAATCTTGCCCCAGTGTGCAACGGCTTGTTTTCATTTAAAAATATTATAAAATCATAATCACCGACACAACAGATTAAATCACGTGATGGATTTAACTATGGTTTCGGTTTTTTATTTAAATTTCATATTTAGAGTGTATTTTTAATTTATAAATCAGAAAATATTAATTACTTTATCGATAATTGCAAAATTACTTTGTGGCGTCTTTTTATATGATAATAAAATACTTTGTGTACTCCCATGCTTAAGGCGATGCACTACGTCGTTTAATATTTTAAATTGAGCCGCTATCAATAACAACCCTTACGTAGACGGCGATAAGGTTTAAATTCCCGCTTAACACCATCCGCCTGTTTTGATTTATGCAAGAAAAAAACATGGCCAAAAAGTGCCTTTTATTTTATTTTGTGGATGTTCAGGCATAAATATTTATTTTTTTTCGATCATTTTATAAATAACTTAATTTTCTACATTATACAATAAAATCATAACCGAAAATGGGTTCGTAAGTAGGAGATTTTGAACTTTACAGCAGTTTTCATAGGCCTTTACATAAAGGCCTATGAAACTGGGCTTATAAAAAGACTTATCTAAAAAATATTTACTGGGCTTATAAAAATACTCGATTATTTCAAAGGCCAAGATGTATTCTACTCGCAGTATTTAATTAAAGCATCTGAAACATTTCTAGGCGACCAAATTTTCAAACCAAAAACACATGATTTTGCATTACTACGTATGGCATCGCCTTAATCAAAACGATCGACATGTTTCAAAACCAATAGTTTATTTGTCAGGATGAACATTTTTTTTAATATTAACCCCACATCGGGAGAGACGAGGAAAATCATTTCCATTAGAGCCTTTGTCATTTTTTGGAATGCTGTGTGGAGGGTCTTTTTTAGGAAAAGGAAGGATAAATAGTTCTGGGAAGGTGAAAGTATGAGGGTTACGTAGGAATCTAGGGATCAGTGGGTCCAGAAGTGACGGACATATGAATATATCCCTTCCACTGTGGCGCAACTATTCTCATACATTTTAATTGGGACATTAATGTGTTCCTGTCTATTGTTTCAAAAGCACGTCGGAAATCAAGAAACACTGCTATTTTAAACATTTTTTGGTCCATGCTAATTCTCCTTTCATTCATTTCATAATTTATGGTGTTTCACATGAATATTTTGTCTAAAACCAGATTTCTGATAGACAAATATATATTTTTTCAATATATTTATTAAGCTGCTCTTTAACAAGGGATTCGTGTTTAGCAATTGTTCGTATTTCGATAAGCCATTTATTGCTCTAAAATCATCAATGTTGCGTTTATCAATTGCATAAAATTTTCACCAAGTTTTTTAGTAATAGTATATTAAGGAATTCTATAATTGGTTACTCAGTTAGCAAAGCTGATAATGCTTCAGTATATTAAGGAAATCCATAATTGGTTCTTCAGTTTATAATACTGATAATGTATTAGTATATTAAGGAAATCTATATTTGGTTACTCAGTTAGTAAGGCTGATAATGTTTTAGCATTCTAAGGAAATCCGTATTTAGTTCTTGAGTTTATAATACTGATAATTTAAAATTTACATAGTAAGAACATATTTCAAATAAAAGTTTTCAAAAACTCGTCTGTAAAAAGAAAAAAAATAAAAATAAAAACGAAACATACATATGTAAATAGACGAAAAAAAAAATCACAAAAACATATAAAGTGAAGAGATTTTTTTTTATAGCAATATATAAAGTAATATAGTGAGATGTAATCGTCATTCTAATTCGCTAAATTATTTAAGGTAGTGAAGTTTATTTTATTTTTAAATTTATTATATTCCGGTTCTAACCTTATCTCTGTCGTTAGTTGATTAAACCACACAACTCCAGTGTACGTGTAATAGTGTTGTGCAAAACTGGTGTTCATTAATGGAGTGCATAAGCGACCCATTGTATTTTGCCTATTGCTCTCAACACGAACCATGGCATGGTGTGACTTCTTATACAGGTCTTTGTGGATTTGAAGCAGCGTATTTTTTGTATATGTATTTTTTAGTAGTGGGACTTGAAAGTCTTGGAAAAGTTGTGATGTTGGGTAGTCTGATGGTTTTTGTATTAAAATTTTTATTAATAGCCTTTGAGTGATTTCCAGCGGTAAAAGTGATGATTTGTAAGCTCCCCCCATGCAACGATACCATACTGTATTATTGAATGGGCTAGACCGTAGTAAATATTTTTAAGAATTTTTAAGTTAAGTATATTTCTTAGACTAATAAATATGTAAATATAATAGTATATGAAGGAAATCCATATTTGGTTTTTCAGTTTATGATACTGATAATGTATTAGCATATTAAGGAAATCTGTAGTCCAATTCCAATTCTCACCAAATTCTCTCCAGAAACAGAGGTGAAATAATACAGACGATTTAATAATAATTTTAAAAATATATTAATACTTTCATACTGACAAAAACAAAGCATTTTGTTAAATTTTAAAATTCAAACTTGAAAACTTTTTGTCAACGATTATTTTTGATTGTTGGCTAACAAGAGTATAACGAAACGCCTGTCAAGGGAATGTGCAAAGCATAATAATCAGATGGAATTTTGTATTTTATGCGAATGCAGATCCATTTTGGAACGTGTTTTATGGGTCGCAGCTTCCGAGAAACATTCCCGATCCAATTTTAACTTAAGCTTGTCAGCAAAACGGTTTGGTAATTTGCTTCTTTCGTCTCCCCACCCCCCACAGACTCCTTCAGGAGGCAGTTGGGAATTTAGGAAGATACTGGGGAAATGAGGTGCTTTGCTTTAAGAGCTAGAGTTTCTTCACCGTGAGGGATGAAGGTAGCTTCGTTTAGGGAAAGGGGTCTCTAACTTAAATTAAAGGCGATTTTCAGATTTAACGTATCAAAGTCAGGTAAATTTAATATCTTCTTTGAAATTATGTTTTAAAATGTGGCTAATGTGACCGAGCCGTTGACTTTGGTTAACACTTTAACAGCTGTGCATTTTAATTACTGTAACATTTTGTCAACATTTCACGAACCTCAGTCGTGATTTTTTTTTCTGTAAGTCGCTAATCACGGGTACCGCTCGTGATCGAGTTACGTACTGCTTATATTAAAATCTCGATCTCTTTTCATGATTCGCGTTTCTAAAGCACATTAAAGAATGTTGAGACTACACGCACGTGGGCAATTCATATGCGTAAAGTATGCGGGTGCAAAAGGACGAAACATCGCCCGCGCCGCACCGCCTCGTCAGGGCGCCACCGGCCAGCATTTTTTTAAAATTTCAATAAATTTTCAAAAATCTTTTTGGCAAGGTTATATTTAAATAAAAATATACATTTTATTTTTTATAATTACCATCCTTAAAATATATTAGAAAGGTAACATTATAATTGAAAAAAAAAACAATTATGGTAACTTTAATAGTTATAGATCTTATTATAACGTCGTAAAACGCAAGCAAACCATAGAAAACACTCTTTAAAATACGCGGTTGTCAAAGTGGAGTAAAATCGTCACGTGTGAGGCACGTGAACGGCTGTAAAAAGTGTAAAAACAATTGAATTAATCTTAAAATTTTAATCACCATTTAACGATGAATTTCAACGACAATCTAAGAATGATTTTCTTGTTAATTTTAATTTTGTAATGATGTTATCATTATTATTTATCACATGTACATAAGTAGGGCTTACACATTTTTCAAAATTGTATAAAACTAAAGGGTTTTCAGTAATGGAAACCGGGTTTTTTTAAGGTGAAAATTATGAATAAAAACATTTGTTTACAGTAGGTTCATTGACAGGTTATAAACTGTTTTCCGAATATGGACAGTATTTTTGCTAATTTGTTGGGGTTTAAACGCATTTTTATTACTTACGTTTCAAAATACAATGTGAAATTCAGCAATTTTTCAAGTGTTGAACCCCTAATTCAAGGTTCAAAATTCTAAGAGTTCTATCACGTATCATCGGAACGTAATAAAACATTGGATCAAAAAAAATAAAAGAGTTATGAGTATTTGATATGTGGTGAAATGGACCTCTGCCCACTGTGCTCTCGACGTTTCATCATTTCAGTAAGGGAAATCCCCAGCAAAAATTCCGAGACGCGATAATACCGTACGCGAATGTCAAATATGCTGCTCTGTGAAATGCCCTTCATCTCCTGGCCCATCCTCCAAAGTGACGCTAAATGTAGCTGTCGCGTTATAAGCACGACAAGTAATATAAAAAAGGCGGAATAATCCCGTCAACGACGCGAAAGCTGCTCGTGATGGAAATATGGTTGCTCTAGTATAAAAAAAAACTACATTTGTATACATAAATAACAGATATCTTACAACAATTATACCAACAGTTTTGTGAACCCTTTTTTCATACCTATAGAAAGTATTTTTCTGATAATTTTTTTTCTGAAATCACAATTATTCCAAATAGGTACTTTGATTCCTACCTAATTAATTATGAACCATGTATTTTATGGGAAAAAATATTATAAAAAGGAAACATCAGTATCTCAATGACAATTCTTTTTTCAAACTTTCTTCAGGCAGATAGGTACTAATAATGCAAAAATGCAAATAGGGAAGTCTAAATAAACACAAAGTTGTCACATTAAAAAAGAAATCTTCACTGAATAATTAAAATGTCCACTATCTCGAAATGGAAACGGAACGCTTAAACAAATTTGTAGACGGACGAAATGCAAAATGGTTGAGTTCGCTATGCTAAGGGGATACTTCAAAAACAATATAGTCGTGAAAAACGAGTTCTCAAACTTTCTGTTCTCAAGAGTTTTTTAAGTTGGACAGTCAAATATTTCAAAGTATACGTAGTTTCCCGATAAAGGAACATTTGGTTTTCAAATATAAAGATATATTTTTTTATTAAAATGGTAGTACGTAGGTGATTATATTATTTATTTTATTTGACGCTGTTTATTAATGCGCTGTTTATTAAAAACTTAGAAACTCTATTAGAACAATCTCAAAAGGATCCTAATATACTAAACAGTTGGCTAATAAAAAATATATTAACAATAAATATTAATAAAACCGGCAACATGATCCTAAGGTCACCTAAAATAATAATACCGTCGAATAAACCTTTACCAATAGAAGAAAGGGACCTGCTTATTCTAGACAACGAAAAATACCTTGGCTTACATATTGATAAACATATGACATTAAAACAACACGTAGAAAAATTAAAAGCAATAATCATCCCACTAATTGGTGTATTTGGTAGAATTGCCCATCTCCTACCAACTGAGGTATAGAGGGGCCTATACTTTAGTTCAATCCAGTCCCATCTAAATTATATAATAGAAATATGGGGAAACACATACATTACATACCCAAATGATTTACAAACAATAAAGAACAAAGTTATTAAAAAACTCTTCAATTATAACCCGGACACTTCCACAAAAAAACTATATCAGGAAATGAAACTCTTGAAAATAAGAAGATTGTACGAATACAACATATGCCTCCTAATCCACAAAATCCAAAATGGACTTATACACACAAACACGAACATTATACTAGGCAACATAACAAATTCTACACAAATACGGTAAGGACTGAAAGTGGCAAAAGAGGCATTGGCCACGAGGGTGTACAAATATACAATCTTCTTCCAGATAACCCTAAAACGGAGAGTATAAATGTATTTAAATAAAAACTTTGTAATCTTAAGTAATCAGACAAAATTTAGTAAACTACTTATTTAAGTAAAAAAAGTGAAATGTTAAATTTCTTTTAACTGAATAAATAAATAAATAAAAATGCCGGCGTTTTAACCCGCCGCCTCCGGATTCGTAGTGAAGGATCATAACTACTCAACCACGTAGGCTGTCATGTGGCGCATAGTCATTTCTAGCAACCTTTCGATTCTGAATGGTTGTCTCCCTCGTATATTCTTCTATCATGAATATTTCAGATTACAAACGTCCTTCCCATTAGCATAATATATGATCGCATTTAGGGAGATCAGTTTCAGAGGCGGGTATGTGTACCATTTATTTGATAACCAACATTCCTGCTATAGGTCACTCCAAGCGGTTTGCTATATTTGGTGCCTTAGCAGGGGTGCCCAGGTTCGCGGTATGTGGTTTGTATAGGTCTTGACGGCAAATGTGACTTACTGCGTGGTAGGACGGATCGGGAGACACTGGTAGAGGAAGACCTCTTTTACTTTTACTTTGACCTCTCCAACCGGACTGTCTCGACCCATCGCCTTGCACCGCAGTGAGCGGGATAGATTCATACGTCCATCACCCAGATTCCTACCCACCTCTCATACTCTTTTCCTTCCCAAAACTTCCTTTCCATAAAATTACATAGCATACCTAAAGATGACATAAGCCTTGCGAAAAAAAAAATTCTGGACCTCCTACACGAATCAGACGCGTAGACTCTGACTAAAGCGATATATTCAGAAGAAAAAAATAGATTCTTTACTCGGACCGAGTAACTTATCAAGAGGCCGAGACAAGAATGTTAAAAAGCGATAGGATTGTCATCCCACCACAATATTGGATTCGAATTAAAATTCTTTCAGCGTGTAATGTGAAATGACAAAAAATACGAAACATTTTTCCTTTTTGCAAAAGGAAGGCAAAGAGTTTTACCCGAAAAATTCTTAGCTGAAGAATTTACTTAGGGGATTGGGCTTAACATATTATCGAGAGTATCACATATCAATGTTGCAGGTTATACGGGGTGTCCGGGGGTAAAGCGCGCTAACTTCCAAAGTAGATTCTACATGATGTTTGAACTAAAAAATCTGGACAACTTTTTTCAAAATATCAATGATTATTTTCCCCTACAAAAATATTATTCCATAGAAGAAAATTTAACTTTTTTACCTAAAAACTTTCTTAAAACATGGGAATTTCGAAAAAAATTATTTATTTATTAAATAAAGTAAAATTGCCACTCGAAGTTAGCGCACTTTACTCCCGGACAACCTGTATTATTGTCATCTAACCTTAGTTGTAAGTGAAGCTGTAGTTAAAATAAATATATATATATATATATATATATTTTTTTAAAACATACACACACACGCACAATTAATACACTATGTTAATCGTTTTCATTTTATTTTTATTTTTCAATATTACAATTTAGATCGAAAAAAGGGGCAATTTTTCTTCAGCTCTCGGTAGTTTTGTAATTTCATTTGTACAAACTCAATGCACCTGAAATTTCTATAATTTTCCGAAAGCCAACTTTTGGATGGCCGATTTTCAAAAGAATTACATTTTCAGTATGGTCAAATCGTAAGTAGTACAAATTGGTTTTCCATACTTAACAGTGATTAGGTTAAGCAAAATGCGCCCAAAGGAAAAAAACAACATCGGTTTTTACCACTAAAAAAAGGACATGAAGTGACATAAAATTATGTATTCTTAATTTTTCTTCTTTTAGATAGATTCAGAAATTGGCTTTCGGGAATTTACAATTCAAGTTATTAGAATAGTCATTGAGGAATTGAACTATTCAAGTTATTAGAATGGTTATTCGGGAATTTAACTATTCAAGTTATTAGAATGGTCATTCGGGAATTTAACCATTCAAGTTATTAGATTCGTCATTCGGGAATTCGAATTTGGAAATTTTGTTTTTGTGAAATTTGGCAAACTAAAAGTTAAATTTCAATTCTATTTTATGTTTTGAAACCCAGCCAGTTATTAATATTAAATTGACCCTTAAAATAGAGTTATTTATTGAATTTTACTTAATACGTCACCAAGACTTTTTTTTTTTTTTTTTTTTTAAATTTATTTATTTATTTTTTTTTTTTTTTTTTTTTTTTTTTTTTTTTTTTTTTTTTTTTTTTTTTTTTTTTTTTTTTTTTTTTTTTTTTTTTTTTTTTTACAGTAATACCGCACAAGAGTCCCAACTGCTCCCGTCTGGAGCCAGTGAGACTATGGCATCCCCAATTGGGGTATGTTGTGAGGCTGAGGGTATTGGGGAGGGGAGGGAGATGGGGAAGAGGAAGGTGGGGAAGTACCTGGCTATTCAGATCTGGTCACCAAACACGGCTAAAGCCATTTCAAGCAACGTTTCAATTCTGAATGGTGGTCTTACACCAGGGCGATACTGAGAGTATCTTCCACTCTGGAACGTACCGCAAATATACTATATATTATTTTAAATTAATTAATTGTGAAATAACACAAATTAATCAAATAAAATTTATTTGCGCACGCCGGGTTCGAACCCGCGACCTTCGGATCTGTAGTCAAAAGCGTATACCACTAGACCACGCCGGCCGTCACTGGTCGATGGTTCACCCACAACCGATCATAAATCATTTCAACAGTGGCAGTTCCTTAAGGACGGATTGTTTCATAGAATTTGATCATTTTGAACCAATCACAAAATTTCAAAGTTGATTTTCTGAAAAATTCTTTCAAAATTTGAAGTTCTGTGAATGTGAAACAATTGGCCTATAATGACATACTAACAAAACTTGTATAGAGCTTTTGCAGAAGTTAAAAAATTGCTTTGATATTTGATGAAATGTTAAAATTTTGTGAAACAACCCGTCCCAAGTCTACATTTTTCAAAGATCTCATACATTGCATTGTGAAATTGATGAAGTACCGGCACTAAATCGAGTTAACCTCAAAATGTCTTCAAACAACGCCAGTGTTTCAAATCTAATTTACTCTTGCTTCACGAACCATTGACGTTATTCAATATCCGAGCTTGTATCCCCAGGGCAACACTACGGTGACTATCCCCGATGGAAAATGAACAATCGACGTGACTTCACTACGTGCAATATTATATCTTCTCCGAGCTGATTATAACTGCCCCGTGTCTGCCTTATCTTCTGTTAAATCTATGATCAGAGCTATATTATGTAGACCAGAAATAAAACATTTTTTCCGTACCATAAACGTCAAATAAAATCTTCAATAAATTGCACGATCACTAATAAATTAACTAATTTTGTTTACACCACTATTTTATCGAAAAAGGTCGACATGTTTCAAAACCAATGATTTCCAGGATAAACGTAATAATTTATACGTTAATTCTGACGAAGAAACAATTGGTTTTGAAACACGTCGATCCTTTTTGATTAAATAGTGGGGTATGTAAAGTTTTTTATTTTGTTTAAATGTTGACAGTCAAATTATTTATTTATGTAAAAATGGAGTTGTAGTGTCTTTATAACGCATAACTTGTTGTTGAAATAAAATAATATTAAATGTATCCGTTGATGTTTGTGTTATTATTTCAGAATTTAGTAAAAACGCATAGATAATGAAGAAATCTCAATAAAACTTACAACTTAAATCCCATATATTTCCTCCAAGCATAATTCCATCATGTATATATTTTTTTAAAGCAAGTCTATCCCTTATGATAGAGTGGTAAGATGTGTACGTAGATCACACCCCGGATTGAAAAAAATATATTTACAAAAGGTAATTGGCGGATCGACGCCAGAGGTGGATGGCAATCTCGACAGTCAATTCTCGACAAATTCTCGACAATCCGATGTTTGGTTTTTAAAATGAGAATATGCTTAGTTCTTACAAGAATTTAATTTATCCAGTGCTTAGAGACGAAATGCTGGAAGGTCTGAAAGAAATCACGAGACCAGCTTAGAATCTCGTTTCGAACAAAGAGAATCAAAAATTTTCCACTTTCTTCGTGTTTCTATTTTGTATTTTTCATTTACTTTGTGCATAGCCAAACGATATTTGTTACTTCAGATAAATATCCATTCAGTTTTACTGTGTTTGGACTTGTTTTATCACAAGAAGCTGGAACTGAACTCATCTTATTATTTTGTACTGTTTTTCACTTCATCAAGGGGTGGACTAGACCCAGTCCCGGCATCAACTGAAGAGATAACTTTCGAAGCCTCTACTGAAAAACCTGCCTGTGCCTCCTTCGTCACCATGAGTGAGCCTGAGGACCGACTGCGGGGGATCGGAGCTTTTCCGTCCTGCCTCTGAAGACCCGATGTTCACTTTTATCCCTAGGGTCTTCGGGTTCTTTCTTCCTCAATACATTCTTTGAGGGCCTATTTGGGAAGCTGGTTAAAACATTTTATATGAATATATAGAATGAAAAATTTTATAAGCTGTCAGCTAAGCCTTAGCTTAGCTTATTAGACGTTTTCAGAAAAAAATGACAATATTTAAAAAAAAATTATAGCGTTTAGTGGCATAAAGGTATTTAAATTTCTGAAATATAAATTATGGTGTTTTATAAATATCAATTATAGTATTTTATTATGGGAACAAAATCAAAGCAGGAAAGGCAACTGTTTTGGAATCAATAATAAATGTAATGAGATAATGATAGGACTACGTTAAAATGATACTTTTTTTTCTTACATTAGCTCCACAAAGGAGAAAATAAAGTAAAAAAAAACATAAAGGGCCTATTTCATCTTTGGAGATGCTGTGTGGAGTGCCTTTTTAGGTAAATAAGGGTGATTATATTTTGGGAAGGAAAAAGGTTTGAGGAATCTTATGGACAGTGTGACCAGGAGTGACGGACGTACAAATCGAGAGATTGTCCAACTAGAAAGGTAAAAATGTCCCCCTCAACCAGTCTCCTTCGATCCGACCCGCCACGCAGTAGGTAGGCAAACGCACCCTCCGCCAAGACCTAAACAAACATCACACCATGAAACTGGGCACGCCTGCTAAGTCACCATACGTAGCGTACTACTTGGGGTGACCTATGTCAGGGGTGTTAGTTATCTAATAATGATTCACAAATATTAAAAAAAAAATAATAATGGTTATTGTTTCAATAAAAAAATAAAGCAACAAAAACACTATTTAGACTTTAGACTGATGAATCCAAATCTGCATAAAGCTTTTTTCTGTTTTTATTGATGCAAATTTTTGAAATACTGAAATTTTGATTGAACATGATCTATGCGACTTATAAAATAATAATTAAGTCAACTAGATAGTAACTAGACACAAACATTTTTGATGAGTTGTTCCCGAGCGGAATGAATTAATGAAAAAAGGGGAGGCATTTATTATTATTCAAATAAACTACAAGTAGAAACTCTCATTTAGTCCCACAAGGGATTTAACTGCTCGTTCATTGGAAGTTTTTTCCACAAAAATTAAATTACTTCGTAGAATTCCATTTATATCTAGGCACAATTTGTATATTAACTGATTCATACAATACACATTATTTTTTATATTTCAAAGTTTTCCAGTAATGTTGGCCTCACTGGGTGGCTTGCCCGTGCTGAGGCCCTGTATTAATGAAACACTTATTTTATTATTTACGTACCTTTGCAATGTTTTCAAAATTGCTTTTCATGTCTCTGTATTCTAATTCCCACATCGCGTCGTTTAGACATTAATTTATTTTTAATATTTAAAATACCTATTATTATATTATCACTGAAGTTATATAGTTTTTTTTTTCAATTATAAATGAGGAATCCTTTTCTAAACACAAGCACCAGCTTAAAATAGGAAAAAAATAAAACACGCCTAAAATTTTAGGCTTACACTGTACATTGAAAAATCTGTTGATCACGTAAAATATTTTACAAAAGATTTATATTAAAAGTAATAATAAAGATAAAAAATGTATGCAAAATTTGATCAGCCTATTTCACCATATGATGCGTGCGTGTGAGACTGGCATTAGCTTTTCAGTATTAAGCCGTTAACAGACATAATAATTTCGAGGAAATCACCAGTGTTGTGTTTGGCTAGATGAATGTTCCAGTATGCTGTTGCAATATTTAATCAGATTGTAATCGAAGATGTCAAGAGCAGATTGCACGAAGGTACTTTCGTGGAACCTCAGTGTTTATATTTTAACATGTATCATTAGCACCTCGTTGCAAATTGCACAAAATCAAAAGCTTCATTGCCTAAATTGGAGTCTTAAAAATCATTGTTCTTTTGTACAACGTACAATAGCAGCGATGTGTAACAAAATTCTTCAAAGCGGTGCAGGCAGAGCGGCAAAAACTTAAGTTAATTGTTTGCACGACCATATTATACATAAATATATATTACTAGCAGACATGTACCCAACGTTGCTCGGGGTTATGAAACCTTTTGAAGTAAAGTTTTGAGGTTTTGAATTGAAGGGAACCTGAAAACTGGGTTAGTTTTGGGTACAAGATGGAAATAATATTATTACATCGAGTTGAGAAAGTTTTGTTTTTTGTAGCATTCGTTTCACTTGATCGTACGGCAAAATTGACAGAAGAAAAAAATCTTCATCTGGCTTCCTCGAAATTTTCTACCTTTCATACATTCTCCTTTCCCCCGTTTTCTTCGTTCATCACATACGCTACATTTACCACAAAGAGTTATTATTGTTAATTCATTTATTTATCTGGCGTTCCCGATTTTTTCTACCACTCATACATTCTCCTTTCCTCCCTTCTCTTCGTTCATCACATACACCACATTTACCACGAAGAGTTATTTTCATTGATTCATTTATTCCTCAGGAGTTCCCGATTTTTACTACCATTCGCATTTCCCACCTTCTCTTCGTTCATCACATACACCACATTTATTACAAAGAGTTATTATTTTTGATTCATTTTTTCTTCGGTCGTTCCCATTGATGTATTATACTAGATTAGCCCTGTCTAGTTAAATCCATTTTAAAAATGACACCACATAGCGTACGTCACAAATATGGAGATGAACTTAACAACCCAACTCTGTTTAAACTCCTTGTACAAACGTTCAAACTCGTAAGCGAAACCAAGGAACAGCGTTCATTTTGTTACCGAGTTGTTGTTGTAATTTGAATACAAAGCGGTCACCAAACTAACATTTTTTTGCTTAACCAGGTCTGAATCAGGTAAAGGACTGATAAATAACCCAAAATGATTTTTATTTTCACATTTTTACTTTTTGGATTCATACACTACATATTGAAACCATAACGGGAAATGAACACATATTTACTATTGAGCAGAAGCTTTATGAATTTACAAAATTATTTATATAAAATAGTATATAATTATCAAAGAAAGCGTTTATTTTGTGGCTTGACACTTTAATCAAATGAAAAGTTATTTTGTTTTTAACCGCTTTGTTAGGTTTATAAGACAGCATTATAAAAAACTAGTCGAGGTACAAACATTAATAATGAATAAAATATAATATTAAAATACAGCTATAGAAATCATATTAGACGAGGACAGAGCTTCAGAGAGGGTGTGGTGAGGTGGGACAAGGGAGGGTGGGAGTTACATGGTAATAATATCAATTTATTTATGCCCATTAAATAAGCTTTTTCCTTTTTTCATTGTGTGTGTCTCCTTTTTTTAATATAGGCACAACTTTACATATCTACGGAAAAAAAATATGATTGTACCTTCCTTCCCAAGGATTGGAGTGAACCGCGCCAACAACCTTGCCAAATGCATGCCGATCGGACCGACATTTATTTCGTATATTAACTGCTGTAATGTCATACGATTTCAGAGAAATGCCTATTCGGTTTATTTTTGTAGTGCCATTTTTGTGAAATATATAGATGGTACTTAATCAAAGCTAGACAATAACAACCAGTAATTAAAATAACCTTTCTCAGATTAAGCAACGATACCTAATTTGTGGGTATAGGTATTATATTCTCTCCAAGATTATAAAGGACCTGAAGGAAATTGCAGTCTAAACGTTTGGGATGAAAATGAATTGAGCACAAATGGCTTCCTGATGATGGTACGGTCAACGTGATAATTAATGTATTCGAAATTTACTAACAATTTAACAGGAAATCTGTTTATTCATTCGTTAAGGGCCTGCAATCCCTTTTTTAAACAAATTAGACAAACTCGACCACCATAACACGGACATTTGCCTAGCATGGTGGTCGAAAAATTCCTCAATGCATGTAACTTACAATTTTATTGAATAAAGAAACTTAAAAAAAAAAACTCTGTTCCGACATCGTGATAATGAATGTATTAGAAATTTACTAAAAGTTCAACCAGAAACCTGTTCATTGGTTCGTTAAAGGCCTGCAATCCGCTTTTTTTAAATAAATTATTAAACACTCTTTTCTTCCGTATTTGTAAATATACAATATATATATAATAAATATAACCTAGTTACTTTCACAAAATTGAATGCGGATTGCTTATATCCATTTGCTATATCCGTTTGTGGGGAAACCTAAGCGAAAATAAGACATTTTAAGAATAATTATCGGAATGTATATAGAAAATATTTATTCCTGTACCTAACATTTTAAGCCTACATGAACGTTCCTTTTCACGTAAAATATCTTCCACCACCTTCATCACCTCTACTGCAATAGTTATAATAAAAAAGGTAAGTGTAATATATATCTTTCAATGAAAAGAAAAATGTAATTAAAATAGTAAACACAAAATAAATTACTCAACGACGCGATTTTTTCATATAATTTAACACGCAAATAATTGTGGACTTAATACAACCCTGAATTAGAGACAAGACTAAAAAATAACCAATACTTCTAAAGTTTTTTGCGCGTATCAAGTAAAAACGCGTGATTGTGGCAAGCTCGTGCCATGTAGTATTGTTTATATATATTCGTTAAAAGCGTATAACACACTGCATGACGTCATGATTGTGACTAGTTTGAAAGATGACGTCAGAAAATTTACTTGTCGTTAGTGAAAATCTATTAATTTCTGATATTTTTTAATGCGCTGCCTTCAATCTATAGGTAAGGTACTAATATTTTTTTTATTCAGATAGCTGATTACATTTTCTAAAATAAAGTCCGCGATAGGTACAATCTAAAATATTTGGAACTGGGTTATTTTTGTGATTGAAAAAATGAACTTGCCCAGCATAGCTGACAAGCAAAATAGCTTAATTCTAGACCAACGAAAGGTAAAACGCAATGCACAGTGCCCATTTCGCATTACGATACAATGCGTGCGCCTTTTCATAAATGTGCACGTGAACCAAACCAAAATTGTGTTGAGGTTATTTTTCAATGGTTATGGCTTGTCTAGTTGTATTTAGTCTATGGTCGTTCCCGATTTTTTCTACCATTCGTCTTGGCGTGTCATAAAATCTGCATTTTTACTGTTAAAAAAACTACATTATATCGACTTTTATTAGACACCGTATTTCATTCCAGTGCTTCAAATCTGCCTCAGACGTCTCCAACTTTTTCTACATTTCAATACTGTGTACCATGATATTATTGTTAATAAAAAACTGAATTGAGTGACGTCAACTCAATATTTCAAGTGTTTGGCAACGTTTAGTCTAAAATACCCTAGTGTTTATGTATAAGTTAAAAATAAAATGATACCAGATTATAGGTTAAATAGTGCTAATATTAATAGTACCGTCTATGGCTATCCTACAAAAATATGCGATGATTTTAGGCTTCCTTAGACATATTTATAGGTAACACAAAACCATAATTATTACAATTTTTTTTTAATTTTCAATGATCTCAGTATGTTAAGGAAACTAAAAGTCTTGGTCTCAGTTTTTTTAAAAGTGGTTTATGTCTCAATTTTGTCCAAATATTAGTACGATGGTAATAAGTTAGTACGGTTGTTTTCGAATAAATTTATACTAGGTAAAAAATTTAAAATTGTGCACTTTCAAAAAAAATAAAAATATTTTTTATTTATTCCAGATCTCGCCGAGGGTGGTGCAATCCCACAAACTCCATATTATACATAAATAATGCGTTTAGTCTTCTTTGATCGTCTCCGACTTCTTCTACCATTCAAACCAATTTCCAAACACTCCAAAATCACTGATAAGAACTAACCTTAAAATTTTCAGCGAAATGAGACCAGTAGATTTTGAGTCTATAGGGCACACCTTTCAAATTATCTAGCTAAAGAGCCGTTATACGACGCTCTGTTAGTTAGATCTTGGTGAGACTAATCGCTTAACATTCTCGCAACCAATTAATTGTTGGAATTAAGTAGGGGCCGAAATTCAGAATAGCTTGCGCCACATATTAACTACTTTATAATCCAACCTCGCAAAATCACATGACCAAACTGATAGCATTCCAACAGACCACGCACGTAGGTACGAGTACTATTAATGTTAATCTGTAATAATATTATTAGTACAATAACAAAGCAATGCTTTAACCGATTTCGCGGGAGTAATCCAAAAATCAACCAGTAAAAAACAACGTTTTTTTACTCTTATAAATATGTACTATTCTTTGTTTGTATATTTTTTGGTTTGGCTGAGGATTGAACCTTCCTCCCCAGGGAGAGACTAAAATGAGTTAATTCGAAGGTACCGATATTTATCTTGTAACTGCTGTAAATAAGTATAATAACATCTAATTTCAGAGAAATGTGTGTATGCGCGTGAGTGACACCAAAAATTGATTGAATGCATTATCTTTAAAGAGTCTATCTGCTGAGTTTCAGCTCGTTCGGATATCGGAAAGTGGGTTAATTACAACATTCAAGATTTTATTTCTTTCATTTATTTATTCATTCATTTAAGAAAACAAAATCGAAATTGAAATATTGTGTGAATAATAATTATTTGCCGTCAGTATTTTTTCCATTCTCGTGTGATGGTACAATGATGATAGGTACTATCAAATTATTAACAATGAGTCATAATAGGATATAATTAAAGGGTTATAAATCGAATATCCAAAATAATCTTACACAAAAATAATCAATAGTAAAAATAAATATCGATTGCTCTAAAATTTTAAAAAACAATTTTGATAATAAGCAAAACCATTATTTTTCTTCCGAGTAAAACGATTGAACCAAAAAAAGTTTTTCGTGGGTTATGTATCAATGTTGTGAAGTCCAAATATTAGTACTCAAGAAATGGAATATTTATATAGTAAAAACATACTTAAAAAAAACCAATTAAGTTAAAAAAGGGACAAAAATCGAGTGTTCAATTTACTTTTATAAAAATAGTGCAGTTTAATATATATATTTTTTTTTTACATTAGCTCCACACACAAAGTCCTGAGGAAAATAATACCCCTCGGGGCCTCTGTCATCTAGAAAGTTCTAGGAAGGAAAAAAGTATGAGAGGTGGATAGGAATCTGGGGGTGAGAGTGTCTAGAAGTGAAGGATGTGTGAATCTATCCCTCCCATTGCGGTACAAGGCGATATTCTGAGAGTTAAAGAAAAATTCCTGCTGGAGAGGTCAAATGGTCTCTCCAAACCAACCTCTCCCGATCTGGCACGACACGCAGCTGGTGGGCAGGCACATCCTGAACACACCGCACCCGATGAACCCGGAAACCCCTGCTACTGCCCCTGGTTTTTTCCCGGTGTTTTTTTTTTTTGAACGATTTTTTAAATGTGAATACCGCACAGTCCCTACTGCTCCCAATTGTTTTTAGCAAGTGGGATATTTGCATCCCTAATAGAGGTTTGCTAGTGTAGTGGAGAGCAGGAGAAGGTAGATAAGGTGAAGGTAAGAACGTACCTGGCTATTCGGACATGTTCAGCGAACATGGCTAAAACCATGTCAAACAACGTTTTACTTTTGAATGGTGGTCTTTCACTAGGGCGATACTGTGAGAATCTTCCACCCTGGAACGTACCGCAAATATACGATATATTATTTGAAGTGAATTCATTAAGAAACAACATAAATTTATTAAATGTAAGTTGAATGCGCGCGTGACCTCCAGATTGTTAGTCGATAGTCTGAGAAAATTAACTGATATGAAATACTATTAATTTATTAAAAATCTGATTAAATTATTCGTTTTCCAATAGGAAAAAAAACGGGACTGCTGGCGTTTAACGAATTAATTGACAGAGTTCCTAAAAAAAGAACAGTCAAACGTTAATGTTTTATTAGGACGGCGGAACACGTGTTCATACAAATATTGATTTTGACATACTGATATTGTCACATTCCGTCATTACATTTATTAGGAAAAGAACACGGGAACAACAGAAAAAAGGATCATTTTTCTCCGTGTGCCACTCGACCACGGAGGCCGTTAGAGTTTCGTTAATGGATGTAAAAATTCCATATCCGGGAGCTCGGAATTTAATATGCGAATAACCCATTCTCCCATCCACGAAAATCGATATATTTATTATGTTTCAATCTCAAGAACTTCATCATATTCATATTCCCATAATACTTTTAATCACATTTTAATCCATAACTAAGACTTGAAGAGATGCAGTGAAATAAATCGTACAAAATCCATTTGTGAATGGACCTAAACATTTTTAAAGTGCAAACCACCTGTTACCCGATAGTTATTTATTATTATTATTATATTGTTTAAATAGCCACCAACCCTGTCCGTTTTAAATTAATTAAAATTGTGAAAAGAATATAAGTTGTAGAATTTTTCTATAAAATACTAGTATCGCCAGATGATACTATCCGAAAACGAACATGTATTTACACGAAAAACATCGCCATTGTCAGCCATTTCCTATCAGGGAACATTTATTTCCATAATCTTTATCTCTAACAAAACAAATGCCAACAATTCTAAATTCGAAATTCGAAAACCATGCGACATACATTTATTCGAAGAACATGCAAATAAAACCATAGTTTGTTTGATGCGGGTTGTTCTTTCACAACTTTCTCAACAGTAATTTTAATAAAATATATATTTTGAAAGTAATGAAATCATATAGCATCTTTCGTACGTGTTTTACAGAACTTGGTATCCTCTTTGTAAGTAATATTAATATAAAATCCACTCAGATTGTATGTTATTTTCCTTCTCATTAATGTATCATTAATAGTGAGAGTAGTGGAGCTGGCAACACGGTATCGCACAGACGTAGCTAAGCACACATTTTATCACTATCAATTACACATCTGCCCTGATGATGGACATTGTAACGTTGGCAAAAAGAAGGAGTTAGCGCAACACGGCATAACACCCCAAAAACAATTAACAAAAATACTTTTGGCCGTTAAAATCTTAAATCACTAATTGAATGTGTTTGCTCAAACATCGACGATAAAACTTCTATTGTTGTTTTGACTTTCAACACATTTCTTTCGTCTTATTATGAGATATAGATGTATTCTGTTTTTGATAATCCATGCCATTTTTTATCATAAATAGTTTATAATTTTATATCGGGGTATTTAAAATTATGATAAACCATCCTTTATTCCAAATTAATTTTTTTACTCATTACACTTCACCTTAGGAAAGGAACCTCATCCCTTTCAATTACTTATCAGAGAAGGTTATGTGGTAAATTTATTGGATTTCTTGAAAATGTTTTGGTTTACTTATAAAACTTGTAACAGAAAAAATAAAAACCACTTATAAGTAGTTGCGAAGCAATTTAATAGATTTAAAACTAGGCAAAGAATACAGTTTCTCCAAGAGCGAGACAAAAGGTAACATTATAAAAACTATAAATAATTATATCGTTTAACTTAAATATCATGTTTTGTTTTTGCAAAAGCAAAAACAACCAAGAGCGAGACAAAAAGTAAAATTATAAAAACTATAAATAATTACATCGTTTAACTTAAGTACCATGTTTTGTTTATGCAAAAGCAAAAAACAATTTAAGATTATACCCATCCTCTAGAAGGGAGTGCATTGAGTACCGTTATTTTATTAGATATTCATGCATTTGGGGTAGATTCATTACCAAATTGTCTCAACAGTTTGTCGTTAATTTAATGAATCAAATTTTCCAGCATGTCTCATTAAATATCCCATTGTCTGTTAAAAAAATAAATTATATTTTTTAACAAACCGTTAAAAAAATGTAAAAATATGGAAAAAATACCTGACCCTCTAACTCAGTGAACTGGTAAATAGATTTGGCTAGGGTTTCATAAAATGTGTAATAAATAACTGGTTAACTGGATCACGAGTTAATGGAGTTCTGTGGAATAATACATCAAATTTTCCATAGAGCCCCAGTGTCGGCTAGGTGCCAAAATGATATACATGGAGAAGACAGAAATATATTTCACATTTTTATTTATGCAGATGTTTCACAATTTTATGTATGTTTTTTGTGCAATGATGGAGAACTTTGTGGTTTGAACTCGTGATACCTGGGTGGGATTCTGTTCTAAACAATAATAAAATATCTCCGTTTAAAAAAACTATTAGATCTGAATATTGACTCTCTGAAAAATAGTAATCGAAAGCAATTATTGGTTTGCCCTTCAACGTAGAGAATTTTTTGTAAGGGGTCAGCATTTATAAGTATTTAAGATTTTGTTTTTTAAAGGAAAAAGTTTTTCAATTTTCCGTTAAAAATATGTCGTGATCTTTCAAGATTTAATTTTGATTAATCAATTTTCACGTTCTTCTGATTTGATCTCTGACACTGATTTTGTGCCGTTCGGCTAATGTGGAATATGTATTTAAGCCTAGCTGTTCTATGTGATATTTTAAAGTTTATTAGTTTGAGTAAGTAAGGACAGTCGATGGCGGTGTTGCAGATTTTATACAGGGTCATGAGATCGAGGTATGTTCACCGATTACAGAGACTGGAGACGTTATATTTTGAGAGCACATTTAAGAATCGCTATTACCGCTACAAGATACTCCAGGGTACTCGTATCTATGCGCGAGAAAACGGGGTCCAGGGAATGAGTAAAATGGGAGATAGCACAATGAGACTGTCTGGTGCTCACGGAAAGTATCCCTGAGTTTATTGATGAACCCCTTTACATCCCACGATATTTGAAACATCTAAATCTTAGTTTTCGTTCATGTTTTTACTCAGCGACAAACAGTAAAACACGATTTTCCAGTATTGAGATAAGACGTAAAAATAGTAACCTGTCTTTTCAAAAATAACAGAATTCGTAAAGCAACCCGATTCACAAAATACTCTCGTACAGGGCAAAGCTTTCTAATTTTATATTATTTAAGTTAAAATAATTTACATGGATATTGCTAAAGAGTTATATTTGTAAAAATAATACAAATAATTGTACAAATTGTAAGTTATTAAATTTTTCTTACGACTTTATGACACAGGAAAAACTAAACCCTTCCACACACTTTTCCACAAATGATCATCTAGTCAATCCACATTATACAAGTGCATTATTTATATTTTAGATTACAGATGTAGGAAAAGAGATTAAAAGAATTTGGCATTCTTAGACTATAAAAATATTACCATTTGTTATTTTGACTACTGGCATTATACCTAGCTCTCTCATTCAAAATTTAGGCGTATTAGATCTGTCAAGGAATTTATATATAAAAATGCAAAAATCAGTCATTTCAAATACATGTAGGATGACGAAAGATTTTTTAAATATTTATGTTGAGGGATCAGTAGAATTTATCGGTTCAGTTCTTTATTTATATAATGCACTTGCATAATGTGGATTGACAAGATGATCATTTATGGAAAAGTGTGTTGAATGGTTTTGTTTTTCCTGTGGGGAAGATTTAACCCGGACATTAAGTCGGAAAAATTTTTCGTCGAACAAATGCTTGAGTATTGGAGAGTTGAGCGCAGAAATAGAAAGATTTATGCTTGCCATTCAGGGTAGAGTAATTAATACTAAAAATTATAGGAAGCATAAAATCAAAGATACAAATCAAATTGATGATTTATGTAGAAAATTTTTGGCTTTTCCGGAAACTATAGAACATATTATATTGGGATGGTCTATATTAGCGCCGTCCGAGTATACATTTATAATCAAGTTATAAAAATATTTCACCAAAGTATGGTAATTAAACATAACTTAATTGATTGCCGTAATATAGTACCATATTATGAATACGAACCAATTTCATTTTTAGAAAATGAATTTTATAAAACATATTATGATTAAACTAGACCGAATGATTAGTCATAATAGACCCGATATAGTTTTACATGACAAAATTTAAAAAAAATTACTTGTATCATTGATGTCGCTATTCCAAATTCCTGTAATATTAAAAAAAACTGTTTCTGAAAAAATAATAAAATACGCAGATTTAGAAAATGAAATTGAAAGAATTTGGCATTATTATAATATACAGTAAAAATATTACCTTTTGTTATTTCGGCTACTGGCATTATACCTAGCTCTCTCATTCAAAATTTAGGCGTATTAGATATGTCAAAGAATTTATATATAAAATTGCAAAAATCAATCATTTTAAATACATATAGGATTACGAAAGATTTTTTAAATATTTATGTTGAGGGATCAGTAGAATTTATCGGTTCAGTTCTACCGTGCCGAACCCTCTATTATGAAAATATCTGGAGTCTGTGAATTATTTTCCCATTTGATCTCTGGTGGGTTGACGTGTTGTTTTTGTATTGTATTTGTTATGTTTATATAATGCACTTGCATAATGTGGATTGACTAAATGATAATTTGTGGAAAAGTGTGTCGAAGGGTTTAGTTTTTCCTGTGGGGAAGATATAATCCGGACATAAAGCTAAGTTCATAATTGTATTTTCATTAATAAGATCTATGGAAAAGCTTGTACGTGATTTAGAAACATAAATCATAATGTTTGTTTGAATTCAAAATGATTGCAGTCCTCCTCGTAAGGCTTGTTATTCGTTATTAGTTATCACAAGTTGTTATTTTTCTTCTATTTTAGAAAGCATATCTACAACTAGTTAATAGTTTTATATTCTAAATTTATACTGCTTCCCTGAGATTAAATTTCACAAATGAGTCATATAAATTAGTCAAATTTTAATATTATTAATGGTAATTATAACTCTACCAGAATATGCTTTAATGTTAAGTAATGTTATTTCAATGTTATCAAAGTTCACCCAAATTTATATGTAGTTTAGAATAATGTCACTCTTTAAAGAGAGAACCTAAGAATATCTAAGTGTAATAATATATTCATGAAAATATCAGCCTACTTCAATTTAATAAATATTTAATATATTTTTTTATTGCCTTGTGAGCTGTTTTGGATGCCTCCAGCTTTACAGGGTGTCCATATTTTATAAAAGTATTTTTATATTTTGTTCTTTGATGCGGAAATTCGTATTTTTTTAAGTTAGAAAGATAAATTATAATTCTTTTCAGTTTGCCTCATATATATTTATACAGAAATCTATTAATAAAATCCTAAACTTAGCCAAAATGAATAAATTTAGGATTTTATTTATAGATTTATAGAAATTAATAAAAATCGTAAAATTAGCCAAAATGTATAATTCATACTTCGCACTGCTATCGTAACAATCAGTTTTACTTTAAAAATTATTTCTCATTTTTTTATTATAAGAACTAAATAAAAGTGAAAAGTTTTCTAAAAAAATCCCAAGCAATACGAATCTGTTCGAAATATCGAGTTCTCTCAATTATTCTATGATTGAACTAAAAATGTGGTCAGCGTTTTTGACAACATTTTTTACGTTTGATATTAAAATTTTATTATTTGGAGATAGTTGTGTTGATTTTCAATGCACAGTAATTTATATAATTTTAACTAGTTCTTAAGATGTACAATGTACATTTAATATTTTAAATTTTTCTGTTTTCCACACCTATTTTTTATATTCATATATTGTTATAAATTGGGGTCCTTAGAATAATAAGTCAGATTCTTGAGAGTTAAACTGAATCACTTTTTATTTGACAATAAACTTCCAATTTCACAGGTATGATTAAGCACTTTTTAATAACTACTCTGGGTGCCGGTACTAGTTCCCGTAGTTATTTCGGAGAGGTGAAACCTTTGATTGTTTTCGTATGAGCGCGTTTGTAAGCAAAGACCACCTTTTTATAACCTGACAAAAGACTGTTGACATTCAAATTTAAAAGGCCGCAAAACAGAAATCGTCTTTGCTGACAGAATTTAATCAAGCAATTAGCAGAGGCGAGAACCTTTCATGAATAACATAATTTAGCTTTCATAGATGTCACTAGTGGTACATAATTACCCTGAAAATTATACATGCACCCCCCGAAAGAAACTTAATTCACCAATTAAGGTTCTTTCTAATAAAAGAAAAATTATATAACTACATAATATAAACATTAATATTAACCAAAATAAAAAATAAAAAATTTAAATTCTAAAATCATTGAAAGAAAAAACAGAATACATATAAAATATAAAGGATTCAGTTTTTAACAACACAACACAAATCTTGATTGGCTTCATCTTCTAATTCCATCTGGATGGGTTCCTTGTTATGATTTCCATGAGAATAACCTTGTGCACGAGGGGTCATCAGTTTTGCACGAGGATTCATCAATTTGAGCCGGGGTCATCAATTTGGTTACATCAGTTTGTGGCGTGCAATGAAAAAACATAAATTGCACGATCGTGGTGTTTCTTCATATCGCCCTTTGTTGAACGAAGCAGTCATTGGCGTTCAAAGTTGTCTTCTACGGGTAGCAGACAGATTTTGGTAATTGGTCGCACGAACGTCCCTTGTGATGTCCGGAGGGTGACTACCCTTGTGATTCCATCAGCTCCAGGATGGCAGGATAGTATACGAGCCATTTTCCATAGAGTGGGGGGTAAGTTATCTTCCTTCAAAATAACTAGATCATTTTCCTGGAGGGACCTCTGATTGCTGGTTTGCCATTTGTTTCTCCGTTGAAGCTCTCCCAGATAATCCTTTTTCCACCTGAACCAAAAGGATTGAATTAGTTCTGTCATTTTTTGATACTGATTTAGTCTGTTGTATGGTACATCTCGGACATCTTCTTCTGGAATAACAGATGCATTTGTGCCCATAAGGAAATGGTTAGGAGTCAGAGGATTTAAATCATTAGGATCGTTAGACAGTGGTGTTAAGGGTCTGGAGTTGAGACAGGCTTCGACTTGACATAGTACAGTATAAAAAAGCTCAAAAGTTAAAGATGAACAATTAGTAATTCTATACAAGTGATATTTGGCAGATTTGACTGCGGCCTCCCACAGACCTCCTTGCGTTGGTGCGCGTGGAGCGATAAAATGCCATTCTATTGACCTATTTGCTAAATACTCCTGAATTTTGTCATCATTTTTTCTCAAACTGGCATAAAGTTCCTCCAGTTTATTACATGCTCCTTTGAAAGTAGAAGCATTGTCGGAATATATTTTCTTGGGTTGACCTCTGCGAGATATAAACCGTTTCAAACAATTTAAAAAAGTTTCACTAGATAAATCTGTTACTAGCTCTAAATGGACAGCCTTAGTAACAAGACAAACAAAAATACATAGATACGATTTAATTAGAGGAGCTCTCTTCAGAACTCCACTTTTGATTTGGAGCGGACCCGCGTAGTCCAAACCGGTTACAGAGAAAGGCCTGCTAGGGGTGGTTCGGTCCACAGGCAAATTACCCATAATTTGCTGGCCTACGACGGGGCGGCATCTAAAACATATTATACAGTTATGTAATATTCGTTTCACTGTGTTTTTACCGAATATCGGCCAAAATTTTAACCTTATTTCGGCTAGTAACGCTTGTGCTCCTGCATGTAAATTCGCATAATGATAGTGACGTATTATTAATTCTGTCAACTTATGCCTTGCAGGTAAAATAATAGGATGCTTTTGTTGAAAAGTTAAATGTGTTGCTGTGGACAATCTCCCACCAACTCGTATTAATTGGTCATTTAAAAACGGGTTGAGAGCCTTTAGAGAACTATTTTTATTTACACTTCCATTTTTTATTAAGGCTTCTCGTTCTGCCTGAAAACTGTATTTTTGTGACGATACAATTAAATATTTCAAAGTTAATTCAAGTTCTTCAACGTTTAAATTTCCTGATATTTTGGTCTTTAACTTATCACAATTATTTATAAATCTTAATACATAGGCAGTTACACGTTTTAGTTTTGTTAAAGAAGAGAATTTCTTAAAGATGTCCCATTCTTCCGGATTAGTTACAATTAAAACATTTTTTCCTTTAATTTCCGGAGGGTTTGAACAAGATATTTTCGATAGCGGCCAAGTGTTGTTTTCTCTAGTCAACCACTCTGGCCCATGCCACCATATTGAGGAATTCACTAATTGATCAGCAGTAGCTCCTCTTGATAATATATCTGCTGCATTGTCAGAAGATGGCACATGACGCCATTGTTCTGGGTTACTAAATTCTTGAATTTCAGCGACTCGATTCGCTACGAATGTGTTCCAACGTGCTGGTTGACCTTTTATCCAACATAACGCTATCGTGGAATCACTCCAATAATATGTATCTACTTCCATCATACCTAATACAGCGCTACATAGTTCCAGCTTGGGTAATGATATGCATTTTAATGGCGCTACTCTGGATTTTGATGTTATTAAATGAGAATGTTGCTTGCCATTGTGATCCATTGATGTGACATAAATGCAGGCTCCATAAGCCTTTTCAGAGGAATCACAAAATCCATGTAATTTAATATTACTAGCGTGCTTGCATACAATTTTCCTTTCAATCTTCAATACATTCAATTGGTTTAATTCATTTATATAACTTCTCCATGGCATCAGTATTTCATTTGGTAATACTTCATCCCAGGAAGCCTTGGATTGCCATAACTTTTGCATTATTAATTTTGCCACAACAATAACTGGTCCAAGTAACCCCAATGGGTCAAATGTTGATGCTATGCTTGACAATATTTGGCGTTTATTTTCACTATGCTTTGATGGTTTTGTTATAACATAAGAAAAATAATCTAACTCATTATTCCAGATTAAGCCCAGAATTTTTTCATTCTTGGGTTTGTCAGATAGAATTTTTTCACAATTGTTCTGTCCGGCAATTTCAGCTTGGCCCGACTCGGATGACAAATCCAAGATATTAGATCTCCATTTTCTTAACCTCATGCCTGCAGACAGCAATATGTCAATTAATTGACCTTTTAAATTTCTACAGGATTCCAAATTATCGTCTCCGGTCAATAGGTCATCCATGTAAAAATTGTTTTTTATGACTTGACTAGCTTTAGGAAAAGTAATTTGGTTATCCATACCAACTTGTTGTAGGCATCTTGTAGCTAGGAAAGAGGAAGGACTTAACCCGTACGTTACAGTTTTCAGCTTGTAATGCTGAATCTCATCTTCCGGTGATTCGCGCCAGACTATTTTCTGCAAGTTGCGGTCAGCTGCACTCACATTTATCTGCCGATACATCTTCTCGATGTCAGCTGTCATGACATATTGGTGTTTTCTTTGGTTGGGATATATGTTGGTCGGTCCTGACACGATCCATCCCAGTTGTGTTCGTTGAAGTGTGGGACCGGTATCCAACTTCATTCTATCATTGGTCAGGATGTCCCAAAAACCTTCAGCCCCCAACAAGATGTCGATAGGCGCTGCGATGTTGAAATTCGGGTCTGCCAATTCTAATCCATGAGGCAACTTAATCTGGTTTCTTGGTATTGATGTTTGCGGCAGACTTGTGGTTATTTCCTGTAATATCAGACAAGATATTGTATTTTTATAGTTGGTTCTTAAAGAATTAAAGTCTACCGACACACTTTTCCTTATGTGTGTAACATTATTGTATAGGCCCGATACCGGCTTATTTATGTGATTAAATTTTAAATTTAATTTTTTTGCAAAATCCTCTCTCATAAAATTGGATTGTGCTCCAGAGTCTATTAGTACTCTTGCCTTATATAAATTATTGTCGCTACCCACGATACCTACTATCGCCGTAGACAACAATACTAAATTTTCTGCCTTACCTACGGCAGAATGATTGTTAACTGAGACATCTTCTGCCTCAGTTCCTAAATTTGGAGATTCTACTCGGAATCCCTCTTTATGAAGCAACGTATTGTGATCATTACTGTCACATCGTTTGCATTTAAAGGTGATCCTGCAATCCTGTGCAAGATGACCCGGCTTCAAACATTTGAAGCATGCTCGGCTCTTTTTCAAGGCTTCTATCCTTTCCGATATTTTTAATTTTAGAAATTTTTTGCAGTAAAAGATCGGATGATCCTCACTGCAGAATGTGCATTTTCCCTTTTTTACAGATAATAACACAGTTGATTCCCTATTATTAATCCCTAAATGTGATTTAATTTGGCTGTGCGGTTTTTTGTCCGTAGTTTGCATAAGTTCTAAAGTTTGAGCTCGTGAAGCTAAACATTTCAAGAACTCTTTCAGTGTTGGCAACTTCCCTTCAATAGGGCTTTGTTCCCAATGTTTTCTAGTAATCTCATCTAATTTGTTTGAAATTATGTAAATAATTAAAGCATCCCATTGATTTACTTGAACTCCTAAGTTGTGCAAAGCCTTTAAGTTAACGTTAGTTCCATCTATCAATCGCCGCAATGCGACTGCATCTTCCTGCTTCATTTCCTTCATTTGGAATATGAATTAAATATGCTTATGTACAGTTGCCCTTAAATTAGAATATCTCTCATGTAATAGTTCCCATGCTCCTTGATATCCAGAATCAGAGATTTCTAAATTCGAAATGATTTTAATTGCTTCTCCCTTTAAGCAAGATTGCAAATAATAAAATTTCTGTACATTGCTTATCGATTTATTATTGTGAACTATATTCTTAAAAGTTTCTACAAAGGTGTTCCAATTTTTCTGATCTCCGTGGAATTCTTGTAACTTTAGGTCAGGTAATTTTATTTCTACCCTCGATTGTTCTACGGATTCTAATGCACCTTTGGCCGTTGCCATTAATGAATAATATTGATTTTCAAATGATTCTCTCTGAGAAGCATTTTCGCTTTCATTTACATCTGAGATTTCCTCAATTTCATCCTGAATAACTTCAAATTCATCAATTATAGATTTAATTCTGTCATATCTTAGTTTTATTTCGTGAGCTGAAAGAGTATTCAATGCATCATTGAATCTGGTTAATTTTCCCCTTAAAACTCCGCGTTTGTTTACTAATACTTTCAATTTCTCCATCGTATTATGAATCGCGACAGTAAATTTCCGATAATTAAATGATCACAAAATAATTCACTAAAACTGGTAAATTATTCGCGTATTAATACTCCAATTTGAAAGAAATGATGACAAAATCCTTACAATGTTTACTATTTTCGATAAAATCTGCACATAAAACACGTAGGTAATATTGTTATTGTGAAATGTCATACAAAATTAAGTTATGACTTGCAATTTTTATGATGTTGACAAACAGTAAATCGGAATATCTTGTAACAAATTATTTCTAATATTATTATTTGAATAAAATAATAAGGATATTTTGGGAATTCTAGATGTGATAGGAGTTGGATTTGGAAGGATTGGACTTATCTGTCTGATGCGATGGCGTGTTTCCAGGTTCTCAGACTTCCAGCTACTTCCAGCTTGATCTCTCAAGGATCTCTTCAATATTTTTGGCCGCTTGGTTTTTGTTTAAATTTCTGTAATCTCGCTTGGATTACAATATCCGGATCGCTAGGACCATGTTATAAATTGGGGTCCTTAGAATAATAAGTCAGATTCTTGAGAGTTAAACTGAATCACTTTTTATTTGACAATAAACTTCCAATTTCACAGGTATGATTAAGCACTTTTTAATAACTACTCTGGGTGCCGGTACTAGTTCCCGTAGTTATTTCGGAGAGGTGAAACCTTTGATTGTTTTCGTATGAGCGCGTTTGTAAGCAAAGACCACCTTTTTATAACCTGACAAAAGACTGTTGACATTCAAATTTAAAAGGCCGCAAAACAGAAATCGTCTTTGCTGACAGAATTTAATCAAGCAATTAGCAGAGGCGAGAACCTTTCATGAATAACATAATTTAGCTTTCATAGATGTCACTAGTGGTACATAATTACCCTGAAAATTATACATATATCTTAAACTTATGTAGATATTTTGCATTATTTTTAATTCCTTTATACTTCATACTTGTTTTAGATGTATAAATTATTTTATTTTATTTTTATATTATTTTGTTTTCATTCAACTTATTTTTAATTTGTATTATTATACTTAACATAAAATTGACCACTACAACACCGGCATGTGCCTAGTGTGGTGGCCAAAAATTTACCCGTTTACTGTAATGTATAAACTTTACTGAATAAAGAACATATAAAAAAAAACATATAAAAAAATACACAGAAAACATTGTAAATTTAACAAAAGTAATGAAAGTACTATAGGGTTAAGTTTTTAACCGTGAATTTAAATTTTGATATTCCTTTGTATATTTTATTAGAAACAACATAAGAATCGCCATTATTTATCATCTCTGATTCATTTTATTGTAACCCTCTCCCTGCGGATCTCATCAGTTGCGCCGCAGAAAACGTGAAGTCACATTCGTCAATTATTTTTAGGGTAAATTGGAATCCGTCGCAAACGCACGCGTAGTATGCAAAAAAATATTCCTTTTGTGGTCCAATAAATTTATGTAGAATATTTTTCTAACTTCGGTTCGCATCTTCAAAGAAAATGAATTTTATTTCAACCTCATTGGTAGATACTGCAGAGCCACGCACACAACAAACCCAATTAAATTTCCTACATTTTCATTAGAGTTACGTGTCTGGGTTCTCTTCACAGGACCAAAGATCTTACCAATATGCCAGGAAAGCCATCGTACATATTCAAGCTCTATTTTCTGAAGCAGGTAACGCACTGGTACCATAAAATTTGCATAGTGTAGGTCAACACAACTATTCTCACAACCATTTTATTCTTAAACGACTTGTAAAAATTGTTTGTTCGATATTTTCTCCGAGTCACGTAAGGAACAATAGTATTAAAAACTAGTGCAAACTACAAAATAAATAACTCTTAACAATGTGGTTAGATAAGGTCCATTTCATTCCATAATTCAAATGAAAACAAATAAAAGTTCTAGTGAATATGAAGGATATATCGAAGTAAGAATTCGATGAATAAAGCATGAAGTGTGTTGCTTGTTGAGGGATGATAACTCACCTGACCTACAAAGGGTGCTTGCCCGCCCCAGGTAGAGGGTGGAATTGTTCTCGGAGGCTTCGGAGGCATTCTGGGGCGTGTGCCCCCCTCGCACGGGGCCCCGGCTCGCGCCTCTTCCCGCTCCGCGTCCCGCGGTCTCCGGGCAACATGGACAGCACGCGCTGCAGACATGATAACTACAGATGAGGCAACAGGCAGTCGGCAGTAGGCAGTAGGAATGAGAAGACAATCACAAATCAGTGCTGGGACATCAAAATTGTCGCTTTTATAATAAACGCAAAAATGTTTAAGACACTAAAAAAATATTAGAGCAAAGGCACGAGACATAATTATTATTATAATTGTGGTAGAAGTCTAAGGTGTTTAAACAGATTAAGATTTTTTTACTGGGAAAATAAATGGTACTTAAATAAGATATTCAGCATTTTTTATTTTTAAATACTTACTCAAGAAAGAAGATTTGAAGACCACATTGTTCCGATTAAGCTTTGCAAAGGTATGCAATGTAATTGTTTATCTAAAATAATTTATGGTATTGTCAATTACCATGGACTTTGAATCGATCAGTTAAGGTTTTTTCAAAGAAATGTATACTAACCAATTTTAGTGATTCTCTAAAACAGAAATCTATGGTTCTTATTTATTTCGTTTTTCACTTTTTTTTTCCAAAATTCATTTCTGATAAATTTAGTAAAAAAATAACACATAAAAATTAGTTCGTGCTTTTATTAAAAAGCGTAATGAAGTTAAAGTAATAGCAATATATCGGTTTCCAATAATTTGATTTGAAAAATTGGATTCAACCCAATAGCCAATAGAGCCATGCCACTGGCAAATTAGATTATTTATTGGTAGAATGCGACTTTTTCGCTAGAGTCATTTAGTATTTCAAAAATGTTTTATTATATTTGTCATAATTTGTGAATGCCTTAAGATATAGAGATCTATGAAACTAAAGGAAGTACCTTAAATGAAAACAAACATATTACTTAATAGTGATATAAGACCCTAGAAAATGAAGACAGTAACAAAATATCTATGTAATCTAGAAACTAGTTGTTTACTAAAAATATCTCCATAAATCAGATAAATTTGAAACCATTTTTGTATTTCAATAAATGTTTCGTTATGATAAAAAGCATAATAAATTAAATAGAACCACGATTATCCAAATTATATAAAAAAATAAATTTGTGGATAAATGTAAAATATGAACAAAATAAAGAACCTTATTCCCATAAAATAGGTAACACCTATAATCATCAGTACCTATAAAAATACAACCATTGTATTTATTTTTCACCACGCCAACAAAATACTTTACTTACATTTTTTCTCAATCTGGGAGGCGGGTTTGGATACCGCTACCCCTGGAACCATTTATTAGATAATCAACACCTTTGCAATAGATCACCCAAGTGTTTTGCTACGTTTGGTGATTAAGCAGTGGTGCCCGAGTTCATCGGGTGAGGTGTGTTCAGGATGCGCCTGCCCACTAGCTGCGTGGCGTGCCAGATCGGGAGAGGCTGGTTTTGGGAGACCCTTTGACCTCTCCAACAGGTCTCACATATTCACACTTTGCCTTGCGCCACAGTGAAAGGGATATATTGAATCGGTCATCACTCCTGGATACACTGATCCCTAGATTCCTACTCACCCCTCATACCTTTATCCTTCCCAGAGCTTCTTCCTTTCTTTAAAAAGACCCGTCAGACGACATATGTTTTGAGACCTTCGACTCATTTAATTACGAATAGGCAGGTCAAACAGAATTTATCAAAAACGATTAAAAATTGTAGATTTCGGTAAATTTTCCAAACTTTTAACACATTTTTATGGGTTAAACAAACAACACACAATCTGTTTTAGACAAGTTTTGATTGTTTTATTACGATTATAGAGAGCTCGATGCAAATTATGTTCACAAATTCAAGAAATAAATGGTTTTTTTTATTGTTGATACATTATTTTACAATACTTCATATTCTAATTCAGTAATGTTGGCCTCACTGGGTTGTTTACCCGTGCTGAGGCCCCCATTTTATAATATAAGAATTTATACATTTAAAAAAAAAGAAAAACAACATTAAAATAAAGATAAATTTAAACTAAAAATAAAGATTAAGAATTAAAATATAATTATCACACTAAAAGAAAAATATTTAAAGAAATGTTTAATAAATATTCACAATATTTACAAAGTTGACTATTCTTGTAAATAAATAATTGTTTTTCTGTCCTGTCTAAGAATGTGTAGGAGTAAGAACAACTTTAAATGTTATCACAAAATACTTTAAACACAATAATGAGCCTAATTGTGTTTTATTGACGAGTGCTTAATTTGAGTTTAATGCTCTAACCGGAAGGTTCACGGTTGACAGCCTAAGTTCAACAAACTCAAATTTCTAATTTACGAAATAGAATAGCAGTGATATAAAACGAATATAAATAATAGCTCTTCGCATAGAACTCGGGAACTTTTTAAGTTCAAAATTATAAAACCTTATGTAAATGTAAAATAAACGTTTTTTTTCACATAAATGATAACACGAATTATTATATTTTACACTTGTTTTCGAGTGGGAGATTGCTTGAAATTAAGACGCACTTTGAAACGACTTTCTATAGAGTTCTCAATATCCATTAATGTCCATCTCATTTATGTTGCCCTAATAACAGGCTTCGGACAATACAATTGTTGTTCAGATAAATTAAAATAAGGTCGCATTTAAGACCACCTATTTAAAAAAAAAACAAATAGTAAAAAAATTGTTCAATATCTTCGTTGTTCACATGGGTCGTGACATTTCACGTGACATTAGCCAGATTGATCAACGTTTTATCTCTTCGTATGTCTGGCACGAAACATCAATATTTTTCCATCAACAATACCATTACGATGATTTATGACTAATTCCTTGAATAAAACTGTTTTATCGCCAACCGGTTTTAAGTTACTTGGGATGGGTTGTCTCAGAGAATTTAAACAGTTCATCAAATTTAAAACTGATTTTCAAATTCTGTGAAGGTTCTATTCGTGTTCTGTTATTATATCGTTATTAGCTAGATGTTTAGCAAAACTGAAATAAAAACATAACTTCAAATGAACCTTCATATAACTTGAACATTAACTTTGTTATTTGATGAATTATTCATTGTCTGTGAAAGAGTTAAAGTTCTTAGAGTTTACGCAATAACAGAGTAAGTTACGAAGAAAACCAAGTAGGTAAATATAAATATTTTACTCCAATTTAGTTTAATTTAACTTATAAAAAAGAACGCTGTGTACTGTTTTCTAAGAAAAATATAAAAAACTATCACATTTACTTTAAGCGTTTTATGCCTTCCTTCATAGGCAGAGGTATAGATTGTGTGCTAATAAATATGTGTTTATGTAAGTGGAAGTGATACCATATTGTGCGCGTCAAGCCTCTTTATTTATTTATTTTTACATTAGATACATTTAAAGCAGACATAACAGTAATAACATAGCATTATGAGAGCATATATTTAAAATGAGTAGGTACAAGTGTTATTACGTTTTGTTAGGTCGAATTTAGTTCCTAGCTAGGCAGATTGCCTGTTCTAAGCAACCAAATGTTTGTGAAATGCCAAATGTAATTTAATTTTCACTCTTTTTTTAAAATTAAGTATACTTATATTAAGTTTTTACTAAATTTAACATTAATAGGTAAACATGTATAGTTTTAAGTGATATTATATAATAGTTTTTCAATCTTATATTAAGTATTTACGAAAAGTGACATTAATAGTTAAACATGTAGGTATAGTTTTAAGTGACATTATATAATAGTTTTTCAGTCTTATATTAAGTTTTTACTAAATGTGACATTAATATATAAACATGTATAGTTTTAAGTGACATTATAAAATAGTTTTTCAGTCTTATATTAAGTTTTTACTAAATATGACATAGGTAAACATGTATAGTTTTAAGTGAAATTATATAATAGTTTTTCAGACTCCTCCCTACCTAAGCCAATCAACCACTTAGTATATGCGTTAAGCGTTTAGTATGTGCGTTTTAGTATATGCGTTTAAAACCATATTATTTGATATTTATTATGTATCTTAAGATCATTGAGTACTAGGCATATAGTTACAATTGCAAAGAGGAAGATTAAACAATAATAGTATGGTAATTTATGTTGTTTGATGGAAGTAGCTGGAGATAATGCTTGTATTTGGTTCATATTGCCCAATGTTAATAATAAGAATAGTGCAATAATTGATTCGTATGTTCTGTAAATGACAATAATGTGATAAATATATTTATCGAGTTTTATTTCTTTTTGAATACAGTTAGTGTGTAATATTGAGTGTTCTAAAATCGTAACAATTCTGAATTTCCCGTGGACGAATACTGAAATTCCACTATTTTCATTTATATTTATTTTTGTCGGAATGTATGTATAATCTTAGGGCAGGTATTTCAGTAAAATAATTAGTTAACCTTTCCTCAAATATGGTGTGTCAGATAGAATCTCAGATGTAAATCAGAGATTTTTGTTAAAAATTGGGAACAAATACACCAACACAGTCAACCGTGTGACACTGCTACTCGAAGAGTGTGCGAGGAAATGACACCCTATTGTTGTCCCGCTTTAGTTCACTTTGCGGGAACATGAGAAATCCACACGGCCGCAGTTGTATTTAGACCACCGATACCCACGACCACATAGCTGTGTGTGTACGTCCAGCGCCCATCCAGCGCCTGTTGTGCCAGCCGGCAGCCAGTCGGTCGCGGGGCGTTGTTAGATATGGACTCCTCGCAAGTTTTTTTAGCATCTGCCGATGGTTTTTTCATGTTTTCAGCAATTAAATTACAATTATTATCACTTTTGATATAAAATATATTAAACATAAGCGATTAGCTATGAATATTAATATTTTTCCGATATTAAATCGCTTATTTTGAGATGTGTATTGACTACACAGCACCGGAACGCGTGGATTTTTTTAGCACATTAAGGGAAAGGTTAATGTGGTTTTCAGCGTTTAGTTGTAGCCGTCAAGTTCCAGAAATCATGAACTATTTAACTCCCGTCACATCAATCAGTATCAATTGTTTTTTTTGTAGATTTCAATTGCCTCCATAATTAGGCGTGCTCGATGCGTGTTAGGTCTTCCCTTGACTTCAGGAAAATATCCAAAGTAATGGCCAGTTTCAATTAATTATTGCAACAATAAATAACCACAATACATATATTAGATTATTGAAGACAATATTAGCAATTCCTAAACGAAAATCTGAAACAGAAAAATCAGAAAAAGATACGGTGCCCCGGCAAGGCAAGAGTCCTGGGTTTGAGTCCTAGATGTGACCGTATCTTTTTCTGATTTTTCTGTTTCAGATTTTCGTATAAGAATGGCGAATATTGTCTTCAATAATTAAATATTACAATTTGAGGTTTTACTCATTAAGTTATTCCAAAAAATAAATATAAATTAGAAAAACGAAACTGGCTGACAAGTCACTTCTTGTATTCTTCTTTATTCTATGGTCTTATCAAACTAAAACCATGTGATCTAAAGAACTAATAATTAAGGCGAAGGTTAATGCTAAATCACTATTTTGATTAATCTTTATAAATAATTGGTGTACATTATGAATACCAAAAATATGCCTCAGATAAATTGAATGTTTTCCTATCGTTTCGCTTGAGTAGAATACAAATAATAAAATAAATTACTCAATAAAAAATATAAATGCTAACTACAAAAAAAAATTTTTTCAATAGAAATGTATGAACAGATAAAGGAAACCACTTTAAAAAAATACCGTATTTAAGCTAAGATTATCTTGTCAGTTTCATTTGATTAACTTTTTTGTTTCTTATAAAATTATTTACAAAATAAATAAAATACAGTTTTTTGCTTGAAATCGAACGTTTCTTGACTTGATTTGCCAAGCGATTTTAATGCCTATTACCTAAAATATAAGGTATACCAAGAATATACACATTTTTGGCTTGGAGCTTCCTCTTAACATGATTTTTTTTTTTAAATTTAGATAATAATGGTAGAATGTATGCATTCAAATGAATTTAAAACTAACACTGTGATTTTTTTAAAACTGAATAGATAATGTTTTTTATGTTTTTTTACAAATTAAAGGCCTTACTAATAAAAAAAAAATTACATTTTGCATAAGTGATAAACAATCATTTTTGTATGGTAAATAGTTATTGTTATTTTAATCTTTGTTTTATCCTTATGCTGAATTTATTATCATTTTTAAATTTTGAAGAAAATAACGAAATCATTTTCAGTACAATATTTTACTTTATGCCGTGTAAAATATACTTTTCCGCATCACATGACCATATATCCAGGAATAATTTACAATTTTACAACCCCAGATTTTTGCCATTGAAAGCTTCTCATGCAGAACGTTTTATAACCTTTATAATATACGGTCCCATTCTATATGGAAGCTTTGGTATTTTGGTAAATCCTGTATAGAAAATAATTTTGGTTGTCTTATATTGATTAAAACTGATTTCCGAAAAACAATAAAGTTCACGGGTTTTTTTTTTAATTGGAAACACAGTATTTTTAGAACTCGTAAACTTGATTTTTAAACGGTTCCGACTAGCTTACTCCTTTAAAATCTAACAGAACTGTGAATCAGTAAACTCTTAACTTTCAAAGTTTTTAATAATGAATGGCCTGAAAAAATTGAATAGTACGTAGCAGTAGTACAGGTAAAATATTACCAAAATGCTGAAAATTTCATCAAACTTTGTTGAAAAGTTCACTTTGGCAGTACAATAGAAGATGTGCAGAGTTTGCCCAAAAAATGGTAAAAAACCGCCCAAGCAGTTTAACCCTTGTTTTTTTCATGTTTTTTTACTAAAAACCTGTTTTATTTCTCCAAATTTTGATTGAATTGAGAACTTTCATTCGATTCAGCACAAATGGGAAGATAGCTCATTCAACCTAGCCTGTAAACATTTATTGGGCGAACTCTGCAACAGGTCTTCAAGTATACTGCCTACATGCAGAAATAATGTACATATGTCGAAAGTTACATAAGTGCATGAATTTTGTTATTCATCAAAAATATTTTTACCTGTGGTACAGGTGAACATAGGAAGTCGGGACGGGACTAATGAAGCATAAGAGCGGGATGGGCCTTACCTCGCACACCTGTAGCAGTCGAAGATTGCCATGAAGGCCTGGCGGAACTTCTTGTTCATGAAGCAGTAGGTGATGGGGTTGCAACAAGAGCTGACGTATGCTAGCAGCTGCACTAGTGCCACCCCCGTGCTCCCCACGTAGTTATACAGCAGCTCCGGAGAGAACAAGTATACCTGGAACAATAACAAAACCCTTATATTAGGGAATTTCATAACATATACGTATATATTTACAGCAGATATGGATGGGATTGGCCATAAACCGTTAGAAAACTGGCGCATAAAAGTGTTGCCAAAATCGTTCACTAATATTACTGCAAACAGCATCTACGCACAACCGTACGTCCCGTCTTTCTACTTTCACACCTTTCATTGCTTTCGCCGATGTAATAGTCAGTGAAGTTTGGTCGTAGGTCGGCAACATTGGAAACGCTTATATACTATAACTCTATTTGTTTCTATTAAGTAGTCTTAATTGTTAGCTTTAAGTAATGTCATCAATAGGCCTCCATCAATTAATTTACCAAATAATATTGTCCAGAAAAAACATCCCTAAGGTACCCCTTTTTCCTTTCAAATTTGAGTCCGATTTTTATTGTTAATCTGAAAAATTGAATACCTGCTTCTTCATATTCAAAATATGGTAATCTCGTAGAATTGATAATAAAATGCTGTACGGCCTGAATTACACCTGCTATGTGCTCGGCTGATGTGTAGTCAGTACTCGGCCTAGTAGAGGGCGAGTGATTCAGGCGAAACAGTGGATAGAAGCAAGACCCAATGACTAGTAAGTAAGTACCCACTCCTTCGGCATACCCAAATCGGCGCTTTATTCGCTCCCCACTCGTTCTGTGCGATCAGCCGAGTCAGGCAGTGAAAGAAAAAAAATAAAACTTTAGAATTGTTACATTTGTTGTACAACTCTGTTCATTTTCTATTTTTGCTCCATCGTAAAACCACGTTAAACTGACTCACCTAATGTATCGCCTTCTTTTCAATAAATTGCTCGGCCGAGTAACAAAGAAAATCAGAACACCTTGAGTAATAACCACCACGCCTATTGGAATATCGAGAAGATTCACTTTTAATGTGTAATGAACTCCGTCGAGTCATTCGGCCGAGCACCCGGCAATTGTAATTCGGCCTTAAGGGATCAAATGCTCCTGAATATTCAATCAATAGCGGGTGAGTAGATCTCTAAATATTTGTCAAATGTTGAGTAGGCACGTACTTACTCTCGAGTCGCTTTGTGTCTGCGTAATTAGTGTGGTGCATTTACATTCATTAATGATGCATCGCTGACCCAATTCTCCTGGCGCTTGGGGTTTGGCCATTGCCTTGTAGTTTCAGCAATTTTTCTTATAGTTTCGAGATTCTACGAGTTTCAATATTCAATTAGATCTTTCTATTTTGCAACTTTTAAACTGCATATTCTTATATACTTAAATCTTGAAACTGTCTCTAGTAACCGATATTCTAAGTACAAATTTTTAAAACATTCAATAAATTCATTCTATCATAAATCTATTTGAATTAATTTGCTCTCTGTAAAATTACTTTTTCCCAAAACCATACTTTCAGATATGTTTTATACCATATATTATCAAAAAATATCCTTCTAACGATCGCCGGCTTTAGCATTCAGAACACCTTGAGTAATAACCACCACGCCTATTGGAATATCGAGAAGATTCACTTTTATGAACTCGGTCGAGTTATTTTTTCTTTGAATTTTTGATTTAAGAACCACATGCTTAAAGTGTCCTAGCACTAAATAGCATCAGCTAACTTTTTTTTGAACGATCAAGTATTCTACCGCGCGTATTCGATTACAATAACTTTGTTTATCTTAGCCATACTGATTCTAATACCATTTCTGCCCACCGGAGATTTAATTTTTGCGTACAAATACTATCTCACCGAGTAAAATGTGGTATTCTTTTCTTGTCAACTCATGCCATAACAATGTTATGGAAATAAAAAATATATGCATAACGTCTAACAAGCAAATAATAATAATAATAAAAATACGTAAAATATTGTGTTCTTTTATTATGTTAATCACAATTTTGAGAAAACATCTTATATTTTTAAAAGGCTGAAAAGTAATAAATACTGCCGAATAATGGAAAATGCCGAAAACGAATGTCTGGATGTTCAAGGATCAAGGTTCTAGTTTTCACAGTCTATTCACTTTATGGTAATCCAGGCTCTTTTCGGAAGTTCAAGAGGAAGTTCCGGAACGGTTTTGATACCTAATTAAATAAGCTTTCTAAAACATTTCATATTTTTCTAATATTCCTATTTATTTTGGTAGAGTAGTATTATAAAGGGTAGATGTAGAAATCAGTTTTAAGATGATAAATGGCTCAGAAGTTCAAAGAACAAAAAATTGGGAACATTCCAAGAATATATGAAATGATAAAATATATCCATTACTTGATTCAAGCTTCAACAAGGGTTAAAAAAATAGAAACAAATGTTAGTCAAATTATATGATTAGATATACAAACGGTTGTGAAAATAGAGTGGTGGCTGAATTGGCATCGCGTTTTGGTCCAACCAGGCATTGTGAGTTCAATTCCTCGGCTGATAAAGTCATTCATCACAACAGAACCAACACCATCGCAACATTTTTCCCTTACTGCGGTGTTAGTAGGAAATTTTCAAATATTATAGGTTATAAGTAACCTGGTAATGTTTGTCAAGGTGAAACGGAAGCAATAATTCTTATACAATCTGTATGCATGCCCCACTCAAAAACAACCGATATTATTTTATTTATGGTAGTACTGAAAAGTAATAGTAAAAATGAGATTGGCGCAAATACCTTACTCGTTGTTATAACACTTATAATAATCAAGTAATTACATTAGCAAAAGTATATATTTTTCGTCTTATTTATGCAGGTGTTGGTTAGTGACTGGTAACTGAAACACGCTCCCTGCAATATAGGTACTCCCAGCTTATGTAAATTTGAATGAGACACTCGTGTGTGAGCGGTTTCGATATACGTTTGTCGGGCACACTTTTAGCACATTCTGTTTATGTACTCGTATGTTAAAGTACATGTTTTAACCAAAAATGACGAAAAATTTCATGGAATGATTTGTGATTCTGATAAAATATTTGTTTTGATATTTTTTATGAATTGTATTCAAGTATTCTTCAGCGCAACGGTTATTATGTTATATATTAATAGCTGTACACCGCTATGCGTTGCTGTGGCTCAGTCGATATGTGCAGTTGGAGAAAAAAAGCGCGTGTTTCTATTACGAAACTCCAGGTGGCATTGAAGTATCTCTAAATTTTAGAAAATATTTTTTTTAAATCAATTATTTGTATATTTAAATATTTTCATATGGTAATCCCATGGTTGCTTTCAACGGGGGTGTTAACCACTACCGGGGGAGGTGGAGCTAGGCCGCCGGTCCCCAGGAATGCGGGCGGGCAGAGGTCTCTTAGTTCCCAGCTTTCGACAGAACAGGTTGTTTCGCTTCTCCGCTTGGAATTCGAGATTTGTTTGCAAAACAGTTTTGAAAGTTTTTGCCACCAAAAAATTAAGTACTTGTATATTTTGAGTCAGTATTTGCTGCTATCGCTAGCCGGGTCTCACTGCTGCCGCCCTGGAAATCTACAATATTATCGCCTTATGGTATCGTTCCAATTTTATTCTGTATGTTTCTGTCTTTGCTTTCTTCCATATTATAAACTCAACATCATTTTCCATTCTTTTAAACGTCCACAAATACTGTAATATAGGTCTTCTTGAAGAAATTTTTGTAGCACCATACCTAGATTGTTTTATTTTCAAGAAATGCCTTTTTCTATCCACCTGTAGGAGGTGGCTGTTCTCTATCTATTCAAACGAACTGAAGACACGAAACCCGCTTGAGCTAGCCGAGTAGTCATGAATACGGTATGTATTTTATTTGTTTTTTTAGTAAAAAAAACAGTTTTTAACCTAAAAAACATACTCTGCACATCTCACTAGGGCATTCCTGAATTAAGATGTGCAGCTTTACAATTACATCATTTAAAAAAATACATATATATGTATACTTAATATAATAATATCATTAAATTTAAACTCAAAAAAGAAAAGTTGACACGGTTGTGTCGAGACCGGTAGACAAAAATAAACTAAATTTTAGTAAAAATGTACGAAAAATAACACAAAGATTTTCGTTATTTGTTTTTGGGGTGCTATGCCGTGTTGCGCTAACTCCTGATGTGACACATCTACCCTGATGATGGACACTGTAACGTTGTCCGAAACGTTGGCTAAAGAAGTAGTTAGCGCAACACGGCATAACTAAAATAATAAATAAAATAATAACATAACTAACTATCTGCTAAAAATTTAGTAAAAGCAATAAATATTTTGGCAATACCTCTATTGACGTACTCATTTTGCATAATTAAATGGTATAATACAGATTTAGATAACTCAGAACGATTAATTAGAACTACGCTAACAAATTTTATTTCCATCATCCAAATTCAGCTATAGAACGAATTAATTTACCTAGAACTTTAGGAGGTAGAGGTAAAGTCAAAATAACTTCTTTGAAACATAATCAAGTAGAAATGCTAAGAAATCTAGGTCCTGTTAGGAGTTCTACCGAGCCGAACCATCTGATATGAAAATATCTGGAGTCGGTGAATTATTTTCCCATTTGATCTCTGGTGATTTGACGTGTTGTTCTTGTATTGTTTTGTATTTATTTTTCTTATATAATGCACTTGCATAATGTTGATTGACTAGATGATCATTTGTGAAAAAGTGTGTGGAAGGGTTTAGTTTCTCCTATGGGAAGATTTAACCCGGACATAAAATAATAAAAATAAGAATAACAAAAAGTTGTTTTAGAAGTAAATAAGTACATATGCAGTAAGTAAATAAGGATTTTATCGAAACAGAGCTTCCACACGGAATTATGTTATAAGCGACAACATGGGTGATCTAAAATTATCACTCTCAGCTAGTACAGAGATTTTGACTTTTGATTATTATATTTATAGCACACGGTTTGACCCCATAGAAACGCATTATCTAACAACAGCGGTAGAGAATATTCACGGAAATCTCTCCTGATTTGAAGACCTGAAACTTTACATTAGAATAAACGTAAATCACTTTCTTATCACGATCTTGACATAGCATCGTGCGTCATGCAAGCGGGATAAACAAGGGTCCATTAACGCAAGCAAAACACCACAGATCTTTGTCACCCGGTGAACTTTTTTACTATTTATTCAATCTCCCCGGGCGTTTGTGTAAATTACTGAATTCAACAATCCTCCAGTGTTTTTGGGGTGTTATGCCGTATTGCGCTAACTCCTTATTTAGCCAGCGTTTCGGACAGCATTGCAGTGTCCATCATCAGGGCAAATGTGTTATTTAGATACACTGCAATGCTGTCCGAAACGTTGGCTAAAGAAGGAATTAGCGCAATACGGCATAACACCCCAAAAACAAATAACAAAAATACTTTTGGCCGTGAAAATCTTAAATCATATTTCATCCTCCAGTGTTCAATTTCCTTCCAACTTACGCGTTGTAGCGTTAGGGCCCGTTCCCACTTCCGTTTTAAAAGCGGAGGCGGGTCCCGTTTTAAAATCGGATGCCCTAGCGGCTGTAGTGGATGTATGGAGCTGTTCACACTTGTCTAACACGATTTTAAGACGGATCCGGCATTTTTTGTCGGATGGATCGCCAGCGCAGCGCGTCCGTTTTAAAATTGTGTCGGAACTCGCTCGCTCATAGTTTTGTATGGAGCTGTTCACACTTGCCACCTAGTCGTTCCGGCAGAGTCCCCGCCACACCCCGACCCCTCCCCGCCCGCTCATAGTTGCAAGGAAGCAAGCACGCTGCGTGGTTGTATTGAGTTATTTTATTAAGTCAATAAATTAAAACTATCATAATGGATGAGGGAAAATAATCCAAAAATTCAATCCCGTTGGTCGAGGAAAGTGTTGTGCTGTGGGATAAAACGCATGAAGGGTATAAAAATAATTCATTCAAATTATCGGCTTGGCGAGAAGTTTGCTGTTTATTCTTGCCGGATTTTGAGAAATTATAAGAAAAACAAAGAAAATATTTTCGTAAATTTTCAACATGTTTCAAAATATATATTGTTTAAAGTTCAAATGAGATGTACGATGCACGGAAGAGCATATTAGTTTAAAAAACACATAATAAGAAATGGAAGAGTTCTTATTGTTTTCTTACACTAAACATATCAATAGCCTTTCTTCAGGAAAAAATGCAGTCTCTCAATTTTGTATTTTGATATGTTAAGCTCTCTAAAACTCGTTCCAGTAGATAATCAAAGGAAGTAATAGACATTCTGAAATAATTAAAGAACTTTAGTTCATCATTTCTCAACTTACCAATTAACAATTGGAAAGTTCCTACAGAAAATCTTTCAGCTATGATTGGGTGAACCCAAAATTTTCTTTTCACTTTTTTCTTCTTTTTAATAAGTACCACATGACAACAAGAGCTTCATCGCCGTCCATTGCGTACGATCGTCCACTAACGAATGAGCAAATAAAATGTGTTGGCTGAAACGAAAATTATTTTTTTCGTAGAGTAGGATCCGATTTTAAAACGGATCCGTTTTTAAAACGAAGGTGTGAACAGGGTCATAGAGCATCCGATTTTAAAACGGGATCCGCCTCCGATTTGAAAACGGAAGTGAAAACGGGCCCTTAGGACTTTAAGATGCATTATTTTTCGTAAATGTGTTTCGATTTTTAAGCCGTTCTCTAAGACCAGAGCTTTGTAGGCAAAAAAAATTATTTACACAAATTAAAATATCTTATGTACGGGCGCAAACCAATAATTCATCTCGATTTTCAAAAGAATCACGTGTCGAGAGTGTTTTATTTGAAAATATTTAATATAACGCAATCTATCGGTGTGAATTATCTAAATACATTTTGATAAATAGAACTTACTTAATTATGTTTTTTTTGTTATAATAGGTACTCTGAATACGAATTTATTCTTTCTTCTACGTCTGTAATAAGAATAAGAATCAGTAAAGCTATTACTATTACCCCTGGAAAACAAAAGAAAAGGAGTTTCTCTAATATTTATGAAAGAACATCAACATAGCCTTGGATTTCACCTGAAAGTAGTACCTAGTTACTGAATAACATAGTTGGCCCTGCTACGTGAAACAAAATGTGTTAAGTTTATTATTTATCACAGCGGAAAGGCTTGATACGGAATTCCAAATAATAATAATTCCTGGAACTTTGCCTTTCTGTAGCCGGAAGCTCCTTCAAAAAAATCACCGAGACTCCAATATTCCCATTCTGCGATCCAATAATTCAATCGACAACTCTTAAATAAATATCCTCCCTTCTGCCTTGCGGTTAGAAATAGTACATGTGATGTATTTGACAGTATTAAACTATTTTTGGAAGCTCTAGACAGCTCTTCATTTTAACGTATGCAGTAAGGCTGCTAGCTGCTAAATTCCTTCTGCTTTCATTCTTGAATAGAGGAAAACACGCCTTAGGATAACTGACAAGTGACAAGTCACGAAACAATTTTAATTCAATGACTGACTGAACTAATCGAATAAAAAAGCACATGAATATTTTACATAAAATTGTTATAAACGATATGTTTCTTGAATGGAGGTGAATTGATTTTTCGATATGCCGTTTTATCCCATAAATTTACATGTGGATTTAAATATTAATTGATATGCTGGGTTGGGTATTTTGATACTACATTACATCCCGTTAATTTATATGCGGATAGTTGTATTTCTTGATATGACGGTTTGGTTATTTCGGTATTAGATTACATCCCGTTAATTTATATGTTGATAATTGTATTTCTTGATATGACGGGTTGGGTATTTCGATATTCCATTTCATCCCGTTAATTTACATGTAAATATTTCCTTGACATGACGGATTGGGTATTTTGCGAAATGCATATCATAATATAAATGTGTAGGTATTTATATTAAATATTGTTTCAACATTCATTATGTTTATTATCGCTTATAACTTATTCAAACATGTGAATTTACCGTGGATTTCCTTTTAACACAAACATTTTAAAAATAAAACTACGTATTTTCAATGTTTCAACTCTGTTACTTTAACAATTTTCTTGGGCGATTGATAGAAATAAAACTGATGAAGCAATAATCATTTCCATCTATTGGGAATAAATTTATATTCAAGTTTCTGAAGTGAATACTAATTGTGAGAGTTCTCCCAAGACATCTGCACCAAGTTTCAAATTATAAACCTAGGAATGTATAAGGGATGAAAAACTTATTGAATTGTCTACCTTGAATAGAGTCTACTAAGAATCATTCTAAGATTCTCAAATAAAATTTAATATCGTGGAAAATGTATCATGCTAAAGATAAAGAAGTCACAGAATAAAGATAACCTTGGGATTACATTCCATTAAATGATTGACGCAGACCAGTCGTTTAATAAAATGTAAAATGGGAACGTGAAAAATCACAGAAGCGCTATTGCGTCCTAATATCTCGTCGAAACGTGCTCCAATATTATCAGGTGAGTAGCAGTGAGTGAGTCGTTCGGTTTTAGAGCGTTGGAATTGGACGAATTGGAGGTTCAAAAATTGGAACCATTTTTTTTACTTCGTGTGTCATCTAAATATAATACATCAATGGGGATAGTCTGGATTCTCGAAAAATCAACAACTTCAAGGCAATAGTTCGATAGTTCATTAAATCGGGGTTACAGACAGTCAGATGGAATCACAAAAGAAATTTGAATATATAACTATAATTTTCGTATATCAAATGTAAATTCTGTACTTATATCGTTTCAATAATGTACTTAGAATAACTCAGACACCGGAAGCATTAAAACACTCTTAGTGTGAACTCAGGAGTTATAAATTTGCACGGGTTTTCTGCAATAAAATTACAAGGCACGGTATTTTTGTTTTCACCTGTTCAATGAAAAAAGTTTATTAAATGTAACTTGCTGAAACGTATGCGAATAATTGTTTGATTGCGGTAGCGAAAAATTAATTAAGTTACTTACGTAGTCATAATATTTATTATATTATCAAAGATAAAATTGGCTATTTTTAATCGATAATTTGAAACATTAAAATCAGAAAAAGATACGGTCGCATGTGGAACCCAGAACCTCAGAAGGCGGAGCATCAGCGCAGTTGGTAGAGCGGCTCCCCGACATTAGCGCAGTTGGTAGAGCAGCTCTCCGACATTAGCGCAGTTGGTAGAGCAGCTCCCCGACATTAGCGCAGTTGGTAGAGCAGCTCTCCGACATTAGCGCAGTTGGTAGAGCAGCTCTCCGACATTAGCGCAGTTGGTAGAGCAGCTCCCCGACATTAGCGCAGTTGGTAGAGCAGCTCTCCGACATTAGCGCAGTTGGTAGAGCAGCTCTCCGACATTAGCGCAGTTGGTAGAGCAGCTCCCCGACATTAGCGCAGTTGATAGAGCAGCTCCCCGACATTAGCGCAGTTGGTAGAGCAGCTCCCCGATAAGGCGAAGGTCCTGGGATTAAGTCCCAAATGCGACCGTGTCTTTTTCTTATTTTTCTGTTTCAAATTTTCGTTTAAAAATAGCTAAAATTATCTTCAATAATTAAATATTACAATTTGAGGATTTACTCAATATTTTTTTTAGTAAATGTTGAATTATTTTGAGGCACCATCTTAATATTTTAATTATTATCTTTGTAATAATTAGAACAAAATATGTTTTTGTAATACCACTTTTCTGTATGTATTTTTAATATTTAAAACCTACCGGTTTTGGTTCACCCTGAACCTTCATCAGGGTCATGTAAACCTAACATTAACATTATCTAATCCCTATTAATTATCTAAATTAGGTAAAGTGTGAAATCTGTAGTGCACCAAAAGTAGTATATTTCTAATTTCTTATTATTTCATAAATCAAAACGTTTTTTTCTGCGAAACCCCAAGATTTGAAAAGTAGGTAGTCAAATACCTCCTTTATTAATTATTAAAGATCATCTTTATACACTATGTACCTAACATTTATGTATGATATAAAATGATCTTGTTTAAATATTTTCCTTTATAATATTTTACATAGGATTCAACTTGAAAATCAGAAATTCGTCTTTGCAAATATTGACACCTCACATCTCAGAATAAGGTAAAGTGATTGCGACATTAAACGATGTTGAAATGTATTTAATATTTGTAAGGGTAAAATGGAAATTCAAAATTCTAATTAATCTTCCAAAAATATCATTCTATTGCCTATTAATTTAAATACTAGGAATTGTGTGCGTTCGTCAACGGAATTATGTTTCTAATTTTCTCTTATTTGTGTCTGCTAAACGATAAGATTTGTAAGTAGGTACTTAAATACCTATTTACTTAATTAAAGATCATCTTCATATTTTATATACCAAACATTCTTTTTATTTCTAACTAGTTGTACCCCTCCATGCGTTGTTGTTGCTCAGTCTATCTGTGCTGAAAGTGAAACTATAACGCGTTTTGCTTTTACGTTTAACAGTTGGTGACATCTTATATAATAAAGGTATATAAAAACACACGCGTATTTGAATGCAACGTTGTGTCAAAATTTCAAAGCAATCGGTGAAGAACTTTTGGAGATTTAAGATTTTTAACAAACGAACATGTTTATTTATTTTATATCTAGTAAGAAAATATCAAATTTTACCAAAAAAACGTCACATCTCAATAAAAATTCTTTATCCAAACATTCTTCGGGCCTATAGTGACAAAATACTAAAAAAAATTAATGAGAAAGTCCAAATAAACACGAAGATTTCATATTTGAAAAAATAATCTTTACAGTACCATTAAAACGGTCACCACTTCGAAATGGAAACGGAACTTAAGAACATATGTACAGAGAGAGGAAATATAAATCGGTCGAGTTAAAACACGACTTTGCTACGCTCAATCAATTAGTAGGAATAAAATAGAAGTTTTGTGCAACTTTCCTAAACAGCGAAGTTTGGGTACTTTCACATTTTTTTCTTCTTCTTTTGGTGCTCTCCTCTATCGGAGGATGGCCATCATCAAATCAACAACAAAAAAACTGAGAAGCAATTACCTTATTTGGGTTAAAAATATTGTCTCAGATTCATCCCTACAAAAACTAAACACATAAAAACAATAACTTTATGGTAAGTTTTTAGATTTTCACGGCCAAAAGCATTTTTGTTGTTTGTTTTTGGGGTGTTATGCCGTGTTGCGCTAACTCCTTCTTTAGCCGACGTTTCGGACATCGTTGCAGTGTCCATCATCAGGGCAGATCCGGTAGGGCACATCCGGTAGGGCAGATCATCAGGGCACATCTTCGGATCTACCGGATCTGCCCTGATGATGGACACTGCAACGATGTCCGAAACGTCGGCTAAAGAAGGAGTTAGCGCAACACGGCATAACACCCCAAAAACAAACAACAAAAATAACTTTATGGTTATTTTCAGTAGAATTGCAATAAAAATATCATTGCCAGCCTTTGGCAGTAAGAAGGGTTTTACTAAGATTGTTTTATTTTATTGAAATAATAGTAGGTACTTACATACAAAAACAGAAAAGATAAAAAACTTATTTAAATCTGCTTAAAATCTTTTAAGGCAGGTTATTACTTTAATATCTTTCCTTCGTAGTCTAATTTTCCAAAGAAATAATTCACAAACTCCAGAAAAACTGCTTTTCTGTATTTATCTTTACTTAATTTTTGTAACAAGTTGTTTCCTGAAATTATAAGAACAGAGGGAATTATATTTAGCGGACTACAATAAAAAACACATTTTATACTTTTTTAAAAGGTCCCTCATCAAAAGTCGAGTTAAAACGTCTAAAATTCGATTCGATTTTATTGTGCGAAGTAGAGGGTCGGTTCATCGGAATTTCCCATTTGAAATATAAAAATACCTGCTTTGTGAAAATCTTTTGTCGTAATAAAAGATTTATTTTTGTTGATGTCTTTTACCAGTCAAAACTTGTTATATGCAAATAAATAAAGTACAATAGAAAAAGGTTTTTGTTAAGTTATTCTCAAACTTATTTACGAATTTTGACCTGCTTGACTTGGCCCTAGACACAGGTTCAAATCCTTTATGGGAAAGATTAAAAAATATTTAATTTGAATTTATTTTTACATTAATAAAATTTTATCTAACCTACATTGTAGGGTAATTTATTTACACTTTCCAGAACGCTAAATTTTATGGTTTATTTTTCATTGAAAAAAAACAATAAGTACATTAAACAAAGTTATGTAATTTTTCGCTATACCTCACCACAAAAGAAATTTGCTCTTGTGTTTGGAGTGGGATTTCCAACTTGCTTATACGATTGATCTGGAAATAATATTTAAGTGTTTCAAATTTTTAAAAATAATGATCAAATGTCATTTAGAGACAAGGACAATCCCACGTTGCCTGAAATTACTTATATTAAAAAGTTAAGCACAATGCTAGTTGTATGTATAAAAAATAAATTTTATATACCTATTTTACATTCACATATTTTTATTTCTGCGGGCAGATTATTAAAATGTTTAATTCCCGAGAAAAGACATTTTTTTGGCATTTGCTTTTGAATTTAGGAATTCCGATGCTGTATTTGGATTAGGGTTTGCAAATCCTACACCTTTTTCTAATCCCGCGGGCTTTGCGAGATTTTTATTGAGGGATATTTAATTGAAATAATTTAATGTTTTATTATTTGGCATTAATTATCTTTGATACTAGTATATTGCAAAAAAGATATTGAAAAGGTAACAACTCCAGTAATTTAAGAGGACTTGTCGTATCAATCATCGTTAGAACTATTATATTTTAAGAGTAGTTTGAAAAGGTAACATAATAAATATTTTATGATGACTTTGGTTTTTTTTTTTTTTTACAGTAATACCGCACAAGAGTCCCAACTGCTCCCGTCTGGAGCCAGTGAGACTATGGCATCTCCAATTGGGGTATGTTGTGAGGCTGAAGGTATTGGGGAGGGGAGGGAGATGGGGAAGAGGAAGGTGGGGAAGTACCTGGCTATTCAGATCTGGTCACCAAACACGGCTAAAGCCATTTCAAGCAACGTTTCAATTCTGAATGGTGGTCTTACACCAGGGCGATACTGAGAGTATCTTCCACTCTGGAACGTGCCGCAAATATACTATATATTATTTTTAATTAATCAATTGTGAAATAACACAAATTAATCAAATAAAATTTATTTGCGCACGCCGGGTTCGAACCCGCGACCGTTGGATCTGTAGTCAAAAGCGTATACCACTAGACCACGCCGGTTTACCACTAGGTTTGTTTTTCTTTAAGCTACTGTCACTGACATAGTCACTTGAGATCAATCATCTTTGTTACTAGTAATATTATGAGAAGACTCAATAAGTATTTTAAGAAGATTTGATAAAAAAAATATGATCGAACCTATTGACTTCTGGGTATTCTGGCACTTGCACATGTTTTGGGGCAAATTTAGTTTTTTTAATCCCCCAAATCCCGCGAATCGGCGTGGTCAACTATTAATCTTGAAATCAACTATTACCAATGTCGATGTAAACACAAACACAAAACCAACATTATTCTCGCTGTTATGTTATTAATTATTTTGTTTAAAACATTTGCTTACTTACTAACAGGACGTCGCTCAAAAATATAACGACTTAAGTCATACATTTTGTGTTTTGTGAGTGTTTTCGTTGTCAAGTTAATAAATACAAGAGAAATAAAAAAAATACCTTCCGTGCATATAGATTTATAAAAGAAGCGTATAATTAAAAGCCTTGAATCAAAATAAACTAAAGCTTTGCCAAACTTTTCTATATTGTAAAGACGCTCTTTAAATCCTCGGACTACTTGAAAGCCACACTTAGGTAAAATTATAGTATTTTAAGCCGAACTTAAAATAGGTACAAAATCCGATTTTTTTTCTAATGCTACATAAATTAATTATACAGACACTTTTTATGGAAACACATTTTTACAGAAAAAGTTTGCTATATTATGTCATTGAGGTGATTGAATCACAGAATGAATCTACATAATGTTGATCATTTAGGATAATTATAAATCTGAAAAAAACCCGTTTTTAATATTTTTATAGTAGATTAACTTACATTATAAATAATATTTATCCTAGACTTGTAAGATAGTCAATATATGTCGCATATTAAAAATAAAGGTATATATTTATCGAAGACACCATGTAATTCCAGATTCCATTTAAATTCGAGTAGAATCTTGTAATCTCGTAGATGCAAAAGCTAAAAAAAAAATAGTTAAAATGTGAAGATAATGTTGGTAGGTCTATGGGATTTGGTAGTGAGACAATAAAAGATAGCAGCTAATAAAAATGTACGGTGAGAAAATGAAGACAACGTTGGTAGTTCTTTTTCGAAGTATGATACAGTTAAATATGAGCAAAGGAGATTATGTCCCATTAGTTCAGTTGGTAGAGCCGTGCCCAAGCAAGGCAAGGTTCCTGGGTTCAAGTACTAGATGTGAACGTATCTTTTTCTATTTTTCTGTTTCAAATTTTTGTTCAATAATTAATTAATTTTAAAGCGCGAACAGGACATAGGGAAATAACCAATGATAACCTTTCACGTTGTTCTTCGTAGTGATTTAAACCTACTACCCATAGGTTCAGAGAATCGGATCCCAAGAAGGTCTCAACTAAATAATAAACAATACTATTTGTGACTAGAAACTAAGACAATGTTTCCTTATAACTGAAACGTCCCAGTAGTGATATTACCCTGAATTCCAAGTTTCCAGCAATAAAAGCAATAGTTTAGATTACATTTCTACCCACGTTATTGTACTGGATATATCGCCAGCTAACAACGAAGCGCTCAGTTCGGATGTGTAACAATGACATTAAACTTTGACGGTAGCTGTAAATCGATATCCGCCAGAGCAAATGATTTTCATGGAATATTGCTTTGCTGCAAACAAGTAAGTGCTTACATTCAAAAATGCGAAAACAAACAACATAATTCAACTGTTAATTAAATGGCTTTGTATTGGCTGTACGTTGTTGAATTTAAATGAATGTAGAAACATAAGTGTGAGAGCTAGGGACACGTGTATATTCAGCACGTGTATACGTGGGCCTTCGCATTTATAGATATCAATTCTTCATTGAAACTTTAGAAGACGGGTAATATTTTGTAAATATCTCAAAGCCAAATATAATATTGAAAATTAAATTTAAAATAATCAACAGGCAATAATGAACAATGTCAAAGTTTTACTTAAGATTTTTCACGGACAGTATTGAAATGCTTTCAAAACTTCTAAAACCTAGCTCTACACTAGAGGTGGGTCCTGTTATATGAGTACTTTTCGTTACTGGGTACGATGAGTACAGGTACAAAGAACGGTACAAAGTACCTGTGACAAAATACTCAAAAGTATTTAATACCGACCTGAGGATTGATTCAGAATAAGTACTTTCTCAACTGCACTCACATAAATTCTAACACGTATTCCCCACTACTTATTCGAAATCCATGGGGGTGGGGTGGCTACGGAATTCCCTGTCAAAAAATTCTCCACATTTTACCGATCAAAAATTAAAAAATACCCCTGAAAAGTACTAATACCCATCAAAAAAACCCGTAAAAATACCTGGTAAAAGTACCTATTAAAAATATTTAGTGCCAGTATAAAATACTTATTTTGGAACCAGTTCTATGGAGATTTGTCACAAGGACAAAGTATCGCATGAAAATACCCGGGTAATACCTTTTACTGGGTACGATAAATACGCCTCACCTGTACTCTACACACTGTTTATTACAGTGAACCTGAAGGAAGTCATGATTTTACTGTACTGCTGTTTTAGTTGGTCGGATCCTAAAGAAGCAACATAAAACGTTTTCCACGTCATCTCTAACCTACTGCTTACAAACTTATTTTATTATATAATTTTTATTTTATTTCCTACACACTGTTTTCCCCTTCATTCTTTTTTTATGTGACACCGCACAACAGTCCCGACCGCTCCTTACCGTCTGGAGCCAGTGAGACTATGGCATCCCCACTCGGGGGTTGTTGTGAGGCTAAAGGTGGTGGGGAGAGAAAGATGTGGAAGTACCTGGCTATTCAAATTCTGTCACCAAACACGGTCAAAGCCATTTCAAGCAACGTTTCAATTCTGAATGGTCGTTTTACACGAGGGCGAAACTGAGAGAACCTTCTACTCTACTGTGCCGCAAATAAACTATGTATTATTTTTAAATTAGTAATTTGTCAAATATTACAAATTATTCATGTATTTGATTTGAACCTGCGACCTCCCGCTTGCCAGTAGAAAGCCTTACTCTTCGACTAATTATTATTCACCAACCAAAATGCTTACGCTTATCGCCAACTATTCCATCTACCGAGATACTGCAGAGCCACGGAAATATTCCTGGAAGGATGAGTTTTTTTTTTAAATTTTTTTTTTTATAATGAATACCTCACAAGAGTCCCAACTGCTCCCGTCTGGAGCTAGTGAGACTATGGCATCCCCAATTGGGGGATGTTGTGAGGCTGAAGGTAAGTGGGGAAGGGAAAGAGGAAGGTGGCGAAGTACCTGGCTATTCAGATCTAGTCACTAAACACGGCTAAAGCCATTTGGAGCAACGTTTCAATTCTGAATGGTGGTCTTACACCAGGGCGATACTGGTAGTATCTTCCACTCTGGAGCGTGCCGCAAATATACTATATATTATTTTAATTAATTAATTGTGAAATAACACAAATTAATCAAATAAAATTTATTTGCGCACGCCGGGTTCGAACCCGCGACCTTCGGAATGGCAGTCCAATGCGTTACCACTGGACTATGCCGGCCGTCATGATGAGTGCACTCTTTCAAAGCATTTCTCCACCACCACTTGGAAAGCTTATGCCGCAGACTAAGCGGATCGAAGAATAACATATTCACTTCCATGGTTGTCTGAATAGAGTCTCCCCTGATGTCACCTTGGAGACGAAAGACGGACAGAAAATCCTCTATAAACGGCAATCCGGATATTTTTTTGTATATAAATTTTACACATCTATTTTGTTTTTATTCTATGAATGCATTGTTGTGCTGTCTATTTTAATTATTATTTCAAAATATGGAACGTGTTTCATTGCACTACCCCTGCATAAATTCAAGAATAAACTATTATAATTATAAATTAAATATTAATAAATTTATTTCAAGCGACGTTTTTTTTCTGCATAAGAAAATAAACATGTTAATTAGAACAATAATGAAACGAGCAAAAATACGCCAGTTCTTTTATAGACATGCATCAGCCTAATTGTTGATATGAACGTCCGTTAGTGTCAATTATCAACAGTAATAATCATTGACTGTACTCGCTGTGAACAGAAGAACTGTGAACGCAATAGACAACTAACTATTGATGTACTTGCTGAAAACAGCAGAGCTGTGAACGCAATAAACAACTATCTATTGACGTACTCGCTGTGAACAGCATGACCATTGATGTACTTGTGAACTCAATAGACAACTAATTGTTTGGTTAAAACTCCTCAGGCTATTTTATTCGGTTAATAATATTTAATTCCTAAATATTCGAGACATTATAATATTATAAATATAATCCTCAACTAAAAATCATTATCATCATAAACATAAAGATGGAATAAATTACCCATGGCATTTTAATACAAAAATTCATAAGAAATTTTGTTTGGTTAACTCTTATGACTCTAAGATAATAATAACCTCATTTTTATTCTTCCGTCTCAATGGTACTTGTGATCCACTACCGAGAGATGAATGCGGGATAATTTTAAAATAATTGATTTAGCGAAAATATATTCTGGAAATATTTGCCTTGTCTCGATCATCCGAATAAAATCCTTAATATAATGGGGGTAATTGATTAAATATTTGTATTCCCTTATATACATATATATTGATGCTGAGCTGTTGTAGTTTGTACCAATGGTGCTGTTAGTCCACCAACATAAATTTTGTGCTAATATTTAGCGGTAGTATATTAGTTTTACTAAAGACATCTTTATGTAACTGAAGTAGTTCAATTTTGTCGTAATATTTTTTTAAGTGGTGGAACCGGGAAATCCTGGAATACATTTTACATGTTTAATGATATAGTTTTTCTAAGTATAAAAAATATATAAATCAGTTTTCTAATTCTATCTATTGTGAAGTTTATTTGGCTTTTCCATTTAATGTTTTTATCGATAATTATTCATTTCATTTTAACTTTACTATTTATGTGAATGCGATTTGATTTACATGTTGTAATTCTAAGTGGACAAATTCTTTATTGAAAATCAATGTTAACATTTGAAATATTCTCTGTTGGACTAAAAGGTAGAAAATTAGTTTTTTTTCAACATTAAGCAACAATATGTTTTCTTTGTACGAGTACCTTAGTTTTATCATATTTATTGCATTATTTGCCGATACTTCGCAATCTTTCCAAGAATTTTCTTCAATCGTTATCACCGTATCATCCTCATAAGATATAATTTTCCAATGATTGGGAGATTAAAAAGTGGATTAACATATAATATGAATAGGTTCAAAAACTCGTGAACTGAAAACGAAATCGATATAAAAGCATTGTATCCTTTCAAAATTCTAACATCGAGAAAAGGTTTTTCGATAAGTTTATTTTTTGTTTTTCAAATATTAAATATGCATTAAAGGAAAAAATACACTTTGTAAAACACCACTTTTATTATATATTTTATTTAGATTATTATATTTTAACAGCCAACCAGGTTTCGCTTAGCTCAGGCTTCGTCAGGGCTTATTATATCAACTAAAGTTATTTTCATACAGACACATATATATAGAAGAAAATAAAACAACGAGTGAAAGAGATAGAAATAAAATACACGACTGAAAGAAAATAAAATTAAATATGCACTCGAAAGGGAAATTAACGATCGATCGTAAAAAATTCTTGCCAGACGGTAAAGTGTAGTTAAAATCTTAGCAACACAGGTAAGTATTAATATCTGTATCTCCGATAAAAATATACAAATTCTTTTGAAAAATTATTCTATCTTATATTAGAAAATTACGTACTTTATGTGACAGGAAGTTTTTTCTTTCATTCATGTTATGTTATGATCAACTTAGTTCCTCGATGAAAACCAACATGCCGTGCGTTGCAGACCACCGAAAAATGTGGTTAAAGAATGCCCGATGAGGTCTACAGAGTGATGCCTGAGACCTTAGACTAACATAGATATCCTCCCTGACCCTTGGTCATACGGAAGAAGAATTAAGATGTTACGCCATCTGTCTATTGAACAAGTAGAACCCTTTATCAAAAAATATTTGCTTTGTATGCTCTCCTGGAAAGTGAAGCTGTCTAATATAAAATGTTTAGTACCTACTTGCATGTTACCATATTTGAAACTATCAGTTCATGGCAACATGTAACAGGGAATACAATACATGTCACGCAAGCGAAAGGTAATACCTACCGTCGTTTGGAGGGAGTACCAAACGAAGGTAGGTAGTTAACATTATGAAAAGATTTGCTGTCTCGTTTGAGGAGTTCCATCGTTATTTAGATGCCAAAATATATTAAAAAAGCTTATATTCGCATTATTTCAAGTTAGGGAGGAATAACTTAAGCTCTTATTATAATGAACATAATATTATAGAAAAAAAAAATTGGAAATAATATTTTATAGGTAGGTACCGGAAACAACACATTATTTGGGTACTTGATCACGAAGAATAATAATTGAAAAAAAACATTTAGAATTTATGCTTTTATTAATTTAATAATAAAAAAAATCTCATTGAATTGAAGTAGGTACTCACTTGTAAAATACAACTTATTTAAGTGTTAAAAATGATTACATACATACTTACACACATAAATTCCGTTTTTTAATAAATATTGAAAAGCTTTGTTTTTGGAGTTGTCGGCGATTTATAACAATATTTTGAATTTCTTTTTTAAACTTTTTTATTGAAAGTTTCGATACATGCCATTAAAACAGTTATAAAAATAATTGTAATATAAAACTAAAAATTCCATAAAGGCACATTTATATGGCTTAAGAATAAAAAAAAATGATGGTGTACATTTTCACCTGGTTGAATGATATAAAATTAAGTTATAAAAAGTAAAAATAAACAATAAGTCACGTTTGTAACAAAAAAAAAAGAAATGTCAAAAAGTATAAAAATGTTGTATAATGTCAAGCCACAAAATGTTTGCTTTCTTCGATTTGTATAATGTCAAGCCACAAAGTGTTTGCTTTCTTCGATAATATAAAAATGTTATTTTGTTATATTTTATTCTAAGGTAGTTAAGTCAAAAATAGATTTCATTGTCGATAAGTACATTAAATAGTTTTTCAAACAATGAGTGCTATTTTTGGTTCAATAAATGACTATATTATATTTAAAAATATGAGATCATTTGTAGCCACTCGAGTGCTCGCGTCAATAACTGGAATATGAGTTGAGTGAATGGTGTTCGTGTTGGAAATAGCTCGCACTCATAAAAAAAATCAGAACTCTTCATTTTAATACGGAGACATATAAACTGATAATAGTGCTATATAGCCAATGAACTCACCTATATTTTACCGCTTATCCTATATCAAGATTTATCAAAAATTATTTAAAAAACCTGAAAATGCAAATTCTGGTAGTCAAAATGGCATATTATGGAGGGCGATCACTCAAGACGTTTTACAAGCTTGGTATAATATACCAAAAATCACTCGAGTTGGTAGTTCGCTGTAAATGCAGTTTAATGAATATACAAAATTCATTTTTAATATTGGCTTAACGAAAACAATATAATTTTAATTTTATGAAATAAATTGTGAATGTCCTTAATTTTTTTCCGTTGTTCAACGTCATTGAACAACACTATTTACATTAGAAATTTTCAATGCACAACAGTAGTTTTTTTATTAGCCGTGGCATTACTAGCCTTTGACCGGCCAATATTTGTATACACATCCGCTGCTTTGTTTATCTGTCAGTTGAAGCTCTAGGATGTTGCGGATCATTTGTGACTTGTGGTAAGTATTTGAAGTATTATTTATTTGGTTTCACAGTTTTTAATAATAAAAACAATACCTATTCTAGTTTTGAAATATGCCGACAGATCTGAGTGAAAAAGTTTATTTTATAATTATAAAATATTTAAGGCGTTGCGCAGTATTTTTATTCCATTGTGGAACGTGTGTCACGAAATTGTTGAACCTGTCACAATGGAAGTTTATAAAGGTTTGTATACGCGCAATTTTATTTAATTTAAAAAAAAACTTTTGTGCTTTCATAATTTTCAGTATCTCGTTAAAGAAGGAGGAAGCGCTGATTTTTTTATGGAAATCCAGCACAAAAGTCCCAACTGCTCCCAACTATCTGAAGCCAGTGAGACCATGGCAACCCCACTTGGGGTAAGTTATGAGGCTAAAGGTAGTGGGGAGATAGGGAAAAGAAAGGTAGGGAAGTACCTGGCTATTCAGATCTGATCACCAAAAACGGGTAAAGCCATTTCAAGCAGAATTCTGAATGGTTGTCTTACACGAGTGTGATACCGAAAGTATTTTCTACTACGAAAAGTGCCGAAAATGTCGATACTAAATATTATTTTAAACTAATTAATTGTGAACCTGCAACCGCCGAATTGATACTCGAGAGTCTTACTCCTCGACCACGGAGGCCGTCAGATCAAATCTACTTCCAGAACTATGAAGAAAAGGTTATTATGAAGTACATTTTTATATCTAGTATTAATATTGTACAAGTAAAATTTATGATTTCATTAAATATATTTGAAAGTTATTTTGATTTTCATTTCAATAATCTTCAATAATTTTTTTTTTACAGTATCTACAGTTTGTTTTTGCTAATCTCCAAATGGTAGAATTTTTAGATAATCTTGTTACTTATAATTCATAATTCAATAATGTTATTTATATATTAAAAATGAACACATTTAACATTTATGTAGATAAGCTTTACTAAATTCCTTTGTGCCATATATTTTCCGTTAGTGATTTCCGTTGTGCAACGTTGGAAAGAATTTTCGTTACCCAGATACCTACCATTGTTTTAAGAAGAAGAAAATTTATTTTTTATGAAAGTATATTCACTTATCTTCAAGCGTATAATTGTACTCCGGTCGTTTTTCTTTTTTCAAATAGAGTGTAATTAATTACACTGCATTGGCTTAGATCCTTATTAGAGCCTCTCAACGCACTGAGCCGCTCACAAATTGTAATTAAATACCTAAATTATTCAGTCAACAGGGGAAAATGCATTTACTAAATCAATTGTGACTTTGTATCCGAGATCCCTTTTGACGGCATCACCCTGTTTCCTATAATGATATTTGAATAATAATTTAGCAAATAATAATAATTATTTTGTGTCCAATTGGTCGAGCTGCGTCACTAATGAAATATTATATTCCCCGCACCAAGCAATCACTTGCGCATCTATGAAAAAAGAAAACGATTATACCATTGGTCATAAATCACCTCATACATTCCTTTGATCCCGTCACAAACGCATTTAGTTACCAAATTAAAAAAAATACTCTGCTCCTTCCGGACCTGTCCCAGGTCGCAGGATCGAGGCAAGCGCCCAGAAAGAACTAAATATATTCATTTCTTCAAAGCAGCTGCATTCTTTCAAGGGCCAAAAATAAATGTATGAGGCGACCAGAGATCAACTCAAATCAATAACGCAGATCGAGCAGTCAGTTAGTTAGTTAAACGCAAATATTAATAACATGTGACAGTGAAGCTGAAAAAATGAGCTGTTCCTTTGATAGGAGGGCCTGAATACATCACTAACCCCAATTAATTGATTTCATACGTTTAATCTTGCCTCTTTGTCTGCTTAATTATTTATTTGATAGTTCGGAGCGGCTAAAGGTGCGTTATGCGGTAGTGTGTACGAAGTAGCGATGGGCATAATCGATGATTTACTTCATATTTTTTATCATCGAAATTCATTATCCTGGACAAATTAATTCTGTCAAAAATCATCACACAGTCCGAGACAATCGTTTTGAAAATCATTTGAAACCACTGAAGTCATGTTATTGGTCATAATTCACTCAAAAACGTAAAAAAATATCTCGGATTGCTTGGCAAATGAGATATTATTCCCGTGGTGTATTGTGTAACGTACTACCTAATATGATTTGATATCCTCTGGGAACTGGGAACTGGGATTACGCAATTATTTTTTTGCTAATTGTCAAATGTTTAATTATGATATTATCTACTAACCAAAGAAGCTACGAGTATGTGAACATATTTTATGTTGGGATTTACGACGCCCGTGCATTTAGTGTGTGTAAAAAATGGCATTCTGACTTATAATACGTTTGAAAAGTTATTAATAAACATAAAGTGATCATTTTTGTAGTGCTGGTTTTGTGAAAATTCACCTGAAGGCCCCTTTAAATAATCTTAAGGGTGAATGTGTTGTAAGGTTATGTATGAATTGTAAGGATATGTATGTATTGTAAGGTTATGTATGTATCTTAAAATTTATTTTACGGTTATGTATGTATTGTAAGGTTATGTATGTATTGTAAGGTTATGTATGTATCTTAAAGTTGAATGTTTTGTAAGGATATGTATGTATTATTTGGAAAAGATCCAATCGGCCCGATATATAAATATTATATTCGGTATTGTTTTAGTGTTCAGGTTTTTAGGTACATAGGGATGAAATATTTTATCTGTTTATTTGTATGTTTTTATTTAGTTATAAAAAAATATTTTTTATCTAGTATCAACCATCTAACAACTGATTTCTATGATAATAAGGACACTTTACAAAACATCTAAAATTTATTCTTTATAGTATTTAGGCATAACCCACAAAAAGTAGCAAGGCTTTTTAGTTTCTTAAACATCTGTTGGTAATTCATTAAAAATCTTAAATCCTTTAAAATAGAGATTATTTTGGGTTTCCGACAAATCTGTTTTTGGAAGTCTAAAATCTCCACAGTTTCTCGTGGGGTAGCCATGTATGGCGAAATTAAAATTTACATTTTTAAACATGTATTTCGAGAGCATCTTATTTTTTACTTTAAATATAAATATTAGAGTATTGTAAATTATTTTCTTTCTCACACTTAACATTCCTAGTTTTTTCTGCATAATAATTAGAATACCTACTACAATTCAATACTGCTCGCATGCCTCTATTTTGGATTACTTGCAATTTCTTAATCTGTGTTTGATTGCACAAGAAAAGAACACTAGAGCAGTAATTTAAATGAGATACTACTATACTATTATAAACGAATTAACTTGTTTTTACATCTAATTTATTCCTTACTCTTCTTTATAAAACTACCTTTTTGCCATTTTCATAGCTAATAGTTCAAAGTTAGAGTTAAATTTGAGTGGTTTGTATATTATAATGCCCAAGTATTTGATTTCGTCTATTTCCTTTATTTCTTCGTTGTCAATGATAATTTTAGTCCGTTGAGTTTATTACCTATTACCATGTTACTTTTGTAACATTGAGTTTTAATTTGTTTATTTTTAACCACATAGATATTTGATCCAGGTCGTACTGTATTTTGAGCATAACTTTTTCAAAATTATTTGCTGTTAAATACAAAAGTATATCATCTGCAAAAAGTTTGTTTAAACAGTATTTTAAGCACTGCACTGTATCGTTGATATATAATATAAATAGTAATGGCCCCAATACAGATCCTTGTGGGATTTCTAGGTTCACTGGTTGTTCCTCCGATATGGCGTCTCCAAACTTTTTAGTTTTCAATGTTTTAGGTAGTCCTTAAACCATTCTAGTTCTTTGCCAACTGTTCCCATATAATGTAATTTGGATATTAATATGTTCTTCTCTGTTGTTTCAAAAGCACGTCGAAAATAAAGAAACATTGCAATTGCACACTGCTTTTGGTCAACGATTATTTTCCATTCATTAATGATTTCACTTAACAATGAGAAATGTGAGGAGATTTCAAACCTCCAGACGGATTATTCAAGTATGTAGTATTTTCTTATAGTTGGAAGTCGGTACGAAACTTATTCGTATTATTTATTCAGTTTAAAAGTAGATATTATAAATTTAGCGCCGTAGGAAACTCATTCAAATTACATTACAAAAACACTGGTTTGGCCTATTTTTGTAGATTCAGTACTTACCTACCAAATTTTTTCCTTACCAATGTACCATGCTTTGTCTAAGAGCTCCCCCGATTGTTTAGATCCTGCCCATCACCAGTACAAAATTGACGACCTACGGATAGTCATCTAGTCGTTATACTTGGCTTTATATATTAAAAAACATGACATAAACAGCAGAATTTAAAAAGCAAATTTTACCATTTTTTTATAATCAACACCTCTGCCATTGGTCACCCCAAGTGGTTCACTATGTTTGGTGATTTAGCAGGGGTGCCTGGGCTTATGGGATGAAGTTTGTTCTACTAAATTTATATATTTAATAATGCGAACAGGATGAGGTTTTTGTTTTCCAATATATGAATCGAATTAAATTAATAGATTCATTTTGAAACATTGGACGTCACACCATTTAGTCAAATTATCCATCAGTACTTGAGAAGACCGCTCCGAATATCCCTCGAGACGCGGATCTAATAACCAGACAGGGATATCCGTAAATTTACTTCGGTTGTATGTCGTATTAATTATGCTTCACGGACCCTTGAGAAATATGATTCAATATATCAAATAATGAAAATGAAACTGTCATGAACATAAATTGGGGATTTATCCTGAAAATATTGATAAGAATAGAAATAAGAAAGAAAATTCTGTTCATCAAAAAAGACAACTATATTTATTTTACTAGGCACCTCAATTAAAAAAATAATGAACCGTGATTTTTCTACGTATGCTGGCCTCGACAGTTTCTTCTGTATGTAATAAACACAAATTTTTTCAACCATATAATGCTTAATTTAATGTTTAAACCATCTAAATCCCATAGAATTTTTCGTGCTTTAAAATCTTAATTAAATCGGTCATGCACAGTTTTATCACTCGGTGATTATTGTGTATTATATAAATTTATTGACACGGCAAGCTTGATTTTGGAATTAAAATATTTATTTTTACCTATTGTTACGAGTTTATTTTTACTGTTACAATTTAGGTTACGTAATTCAAATTAACACTTACTTTGTAATTTTTTCTTCCTCCGATCTCTTTTCTTGATCCGATACGAACAATGTCCATATACAGGGTGTTTGGGAGTAAAATACACTAAATTCGAGGGGCAATTATATACTCATTGTTAAAATAAAATAACCTGTCTTGGCACCTAGTGAGAAAAAACTAGTAAAATTTGTGTAAACTCTACTTCTATAGATGTACAATAAATATATAAAATTAATAATTTTTAGTAAATCTCTAGTTTTTCCGCTGGACCTAGTTCAGTGAAACTACGCACGTAGTCTCAGTAACCCCTCTTCCCTATTAATTAATCTAAAAGTACTTAAGACTAAATTTTTTCCGGGAAACAGAATATCATATTGTTAGATTGCAATCGTATAAACGTCGTATTTCCCAGGCAAAGTCCAGGGTTTCGATTTTCGTCGAAATCATTCCACTCGAATAGCGAGTGGTTCGACCTACTCGTTGTTTGAGTTGAATTACTTTTGACATTTGATGTATGTAAGTATGTACCTTCGACGAGATACAAGAATAAGAATGTCGAAAAATTGTATACTACTTTCGACGGTGATTGTGAACGGCCTAGATTGGAGAATCGATACCTTAGTTCAGATTCCCTACAGCGGGTACACAGGAGATGGTTAAGTGGTTAACAAACACGATATTCTAATTATTGCTGAAATCACGACATGTGCTGTCAAGCGGCTTATCAGATAATGAAAAGCATACCTACCTATAAGTGATTAGTGAAGGAAAACCGTAGGAAACATTCAAGAAAAAACTTCTAAGTTCTTTTAACTTTTTTAACGGAAATATTTATACATATATATTGTAAAGTTGTTTAAAAACATAGTTTGAATTGATATTTATTCAGAAACAACTTTTATGAAGGTTATACCCATCAATGTAATAGATCATTGAATAAGAAGATAACACTAATCAAAAACACGAAACCTGAAACAGAAAAAAACGTAGAAAAAAAAAAACACGTAACCACTCGAACTAGCTGTGACCGTTATCTTCTGATTTTCGGTGTCTTGTTCTGTTTCATGTTTCATTCAGATTTTTTAATATTATCCTGTTCTTCAACAATAATAATAATTATTTTTACTGCTTTCCTTAATGGTGCAATGTTAGGGTGGGTTGAAACAAGTTGGCGTATGTAATGTGAATAATATTTATCTACTCAGGATTTTGATTTTATTAAATCATATATATTTTCACTTATAATCATATATTTATCTAAGATATATAGATGTCGATACGTTACTGAGACAACGTGCGCGGTTTAAACCTGAACCACCTAGATCTAGATGTTTTTTGAGTAGACATACTGGGCCGTTCATATAGCTATTTCGTTCGTGTACGCGTAGTATTTGAATGGCTTCTTTTTCATGAGCAGTGCAATTTTTTTATTTGATAAATAAGAATCAAACCAGTCTTATATTTATATATCATCTTTAGTTTTTTATGACGAAATTAAATTTTACATGTTTTTAAATCAGTTACTTTTTCTGGAATATTATAAACTTGTAATTTCCCTTGTTCTAACGAAAAAAAACCTAGATTTGCAGTAGAGTTTATGCCAGAAGTCAGTGGGATAATGGAACCCCTTTAATTTATTTATTTATTTATTTATTGGTAAAGGTAAGAGAGAGACAAACAGCTTATACATAAAAAATAAATATAAATATATACATGTTAAATACAGTCAAGCCAAAAAAGTCTCCTATATTAAAATTAGTTGGAGATGGAGTTTTATTGCATAAAAAAATATATATATATATTTTAGGTGAGGAGGGAAGGAATAGGAATTTAGGATGAGGATAGGAGATGCTCTGGATACATTCCATACTATTGTATTAATTTTCGATCGTACGAGTTACTTCTAATCGATATTTGTGAAGTGTATTGCTAAAAATGTCTATGTTTTGAAATTTAGTATTATATTGGGCACATATACGTGGAATTGGTGAATTTTTTCTAAAGTTAGTTCTACATGTAGGTAAATGAAACAAATGGGATTGCCGTGTTGATCTTGTTGGAATATGAATATTTATTAAATTCATTAGCTCTGGTGAGTCGAGGCCATTGTTAAGAATTTTAAATAATAAGATTTGGTCAAAAATCAAACGTCGCGTATGAAGTGAGTTGAAGTTGTGGTAATTAATAGAATCGGCGTAATTTGAGAAATGTAAGTTTTTTTTTTATAATTAATGTGTTTAAAAAATTTTTTTTGAATTCTTTCGATTCTTTCAATGTGAGCTTGGTAAAAAGGAGTCCAGATCGGTGTGCAGTGTTCTAGGTGGGGACGGATGAACGCTGTGTAAAGGGAATATAGAGTCTTAAGGTTGCGGAAAGGTTTCGTTAAACGTATTATAAATCCTAGCATTTTGTTGGCTTTGTTGATGATTGCATCAGTGTGTTGAATGAAGTTTAATTTCACATCCAGTATTACCCCAAGGTCTCTGATAAAATCTACTTCTTTGATTTGTGTCCCGTTTAATGTATAATCAAAGGAAATTTTATTGTTGTTACGTGTAAATGATAATTTATTGCACTTTGAGGTATTTACTACAAGTTTATTTGATTCACAGTAGTTAAAAAGACGATTGAGATCCTCTTGAAGTTTAATGCAATCTTCGATTGATTTGATAACTAAGTAGATTTTTTTATCGTCTGCATATGCTAGGTAATTGGCGTGTAAAAAACATTTGTGAATATCATAAATATACACATTAAATAATAATGGCCCTAAATGAGAACCTTGAGGTACACCGGAGGGCACGGAAAAGAAACTGGACTTAGTTCCCGCAACTGATACACATTGAAGTCTGCTCTGAAGGTATGAAGTGAGCCACCGAAGTAAGTCACCATGGATGCCTATTTGACTTAATTTTTTAATTAAAATGAAATGGTTTACTTTATCGAAGGTCTTAGAGTAATCAGTGTAGATTACATCTACTTGGTTTCTATTGTCCATATTGCTCGTTAAATATTCCGTGAAATTTACCAAATTTGTTAGTACCGATCTTTTTTGTAGAAATCCGTGTTGTTGGTTTTGTATATTGCGAACAATTGTTGTATAAATTTGATCGTAGACAATTTTTTCAAAGAGTTTACTAAATACAGTTAAAATTGAGATTGGGCGGTAGTTTACAATGTTGCTTTTAGAACCAGTTTTATGAATAGGGATTATAGTTGCTTCTTTAAACTTTGTAGGAAATTTTCCTGCTTTTAGTGACATTCTAAATATATTAGTTAGGGGGTATGAAAGATTTTTTGCACATTTTGAAACAAAGAATGGCGATATACCATCACTGCCAGCACCCTTACTAATGTCTAAATTCTTCAGGTATTTATTGATCAAAAAATTGTTTATTTGTACGTACCCAATCGGGTTATGATTATTCATATAGGTAAAACTATCGACTATACTGGGATCATTCGTGTCCTTATCATTAACATAGGTGGACTGAAAGTGTTTAGAGAATAGTTGACACACTTGTTGAGCACCGGTGCCTGACTCATCTTTAAGGTGCATGATTTGTGGGATGCCATTTGTTTTACTTTTGCTTTTAGCATAGTTCCAAAGTTGTTTATTATTTATAAGAATATTAGATTCAACTGAACTTATGTACTGAATAAAGCAATGCTTCTGTAAGTTTTTTTGTTGGGTACGTTTGATTGAAAACTCTATGTAGTCTACAGGATTATTATTGGATTTCCATTTTTTATGGAGTTTTTGTTTATCTTTAATGATTTTAATTAGAGAAGCTGAATACCAGTTTGGAAATTTTCTCTTTTTGATGATACGTTTAGGGACAAACCGGTTGATGGTACTGTTTAAAATGTTGTAGAAAGAATCGACTACTACGTCAATATCCAAATTTTCCTGAGTAAATGACCAGTCTGTCATTGACAGATGTTGGTTGATTAACTCGTAATTGGCTTTTGTAAACTGATAAATTTCTTTAGGTGGGACGTGAATAATAGGAAGTATATCGATTTTGAGCATAATTTTGAGTGATGGGTGGTGCGAGTCTTCGCTGACAAGAGGATCGCATGCACGAGATACTTGGCATTCCTCATTACAGATAACTAAATCCAGGATTCTGTTATTTGCATTTTTTATGTAATTATATTGTTTTAATTCAGAATAATGGATTGTGTCAGCAAGTGAGGAACTAATTGTGTTCAAGTTTTCAGGTGTCAAGTGTGAATCATTGTTATGTATATTCCATGTTACGGTGGGCATATTAAAATCTCCAATTACAAGTAAAATGTCATCGGGATGTTGATCTTTTACGTTAGCAAGTAAGCAAAGGAATGAATTGAGTGCAGTTTCATACCCTTGTCCCCGTGGGAGATAAACACAGGCTACATGGATAGTACGTTTGGAGGTATAGTTAGAAGGAGGAATAGTTACCCAGATACATTCAGCATTGCAGACCAATTCTTCGCGAGGATAAACGTTAAGATTGTTATGTGTTATGATCATCACTCCACCACCTCGACGAGAATCTTCTTGGTTGTTTATGCTATTAATTGTAATGTTATTTGATCTATCCCGTCTGAAAACGCTGTAAAATTCTGTTGGTGCCAGTTCCGGATCTAAAATAGAATTAAATAGCCAAGTTTCAGAAATACCGAATATGTAACAATCGTCATTCAATAAAATATTATTGTGAAATATGTCTGTTTTAGTGCGTAGTCCTCTACAGTTTTGATACATAATAGTAATCATCGTGAGTTATGTAAGTTTTTCTATAAGTGTAAATAATTTTAGTAAAGATAAGAGATAAAAAAAAATAATCATAATAAATGCAGAGTTTTATGAAGGACGCGCATGATGTTATACTATACTGGTGAAATAGTGAAATATAAATGTGAGCAGCAAGTACGGAGAGCATGTTAGGAAAGAGGGGGGGATTGAGAGTGGAATGGGGGAATGGTGTAAGGTTGTGGATAAATAATACGTCGATTACTCGACGAATTATAGAATTACAAAACATATGATTATAAACAATATAAGAAGATAACAATATATAAGGAAATAGAAAAAACTAATTTAAAAAAAAAAAAAACATATAAATTACTATATTCAACGGAAGGTTAAATAAAAATAAAAATGATAAAAATGCAAGAAGTGCGCGATGATCTTAATAGTACGGTTGTAAATTTAAAGAAATATTTTTAGCATAAACAAAATATTAATTTATAAGATATGTGCGATATATAATCATGTCTAAAATTACATCATAGATACCTAAGTGAAATTGTTGGTATATGTGAGTCGTGAGTTACTTGTGAAATACACGTAAATATTATACATATACATACACATACACACATATGTATATATATTTTTTAATCATTGGTGAAATATAATAATATTTTTAATATACGCAATGTTCAATACGTCATATACCTACATACATTTTTCAAATCAATTACAAATAACAACGACATCTATGAAGTAATAGAAGATGACAATATGATTAAAAAAATTATAATGGTACAGGTATATAAAACTTCAAATCAAAAAAAAGTTAGAGCAAATAAAGGCAAACTAAATTTATCAATAAAAACTGTTTACGTGCGTAAAATAGAGTTGAAAGATAGACTTACATTTATATAATAACATCGTAATATGAAAAATAGAGTAAAATAGAGTAGAAAGATAGACTTACATTCATGTAATAATATCACAATACGAATGTAAATCTTTATAATATCATATTGTAAAAGAAATGTAGGTACCGAGACGCTAAGAAGTCTGTGTGTATAGTTCGCGGTGTAGTTCACTTATTAATAAAAGTAGATAAATTAATATAGGCTTTGTGTCTCTGTTGCGCAGAGTAAATAATAAACAGGTAAGAGATACGTACATACTACATATACATATATTTATGAACATATTTTAAAAATTATTTTTTATTTTTATGGATAGTGAAATATAATAATATTTCTGGTATATGCAATGTTCAATACGTCACATACCTATTTAAATTTTTCAAAGCAATTACAAATTAATAATATGAACAGCTTGATTATAGCTTGTAAGTATACGAATAAAATAAAGTAGAGACCGTATCAATAGTATAAGGATTATTGTTAGTAGGCATTCTTGAAATATAGACAATATCTATTTGTAGCATTGTAGATAGATATGTTCATGAGAGATATACAATGTTAAAGTATTATTAACATGATATACATGGAAAACATAAGATAAACATGAATAATAAACAGTAATAATAGTATCACTGCATTTTGAGCATAGGTACATGAGATATAGGTATACAATGAGATAAAGGCACACAATATCGTCGAAATTGTAAATAAAGGTCGTGAAGTACACACGCTGCCAGTAGCCTAATTGTAAGTAGGTATCAACAACTGTAAGATGCGCGGTATTGCGATAATTTGCCTGCACGAGTATTATAATACGGGCGTTTCTAAATGTGTATAATATTTTAGCAGGCTGAATTGAATAATAATAATTACTTAATTGTATGGCAAGCGGGTACTATATAGGTATTCATAAGATGTTTGTTATTATGGTTTAATAGGAAGAATATATTTCTATAATAGGTAGAAGAACTCCTGGGGTATTCTGAGATTTTGACATAAAGTTACTTTTAATGACCTGACGGATTCATCTATTAAGAAATGTTTTCAGTTGACATTAATTATTCAACATATTCGCCGTTCTTTAACATATCCCGAGTTTTTCTTCTTTTCAAAAACACCACTTTCTGTGAAACAAAAAAAAAATAAAAGTATTATTAATGTTATAGTTACTTCATGTTTCACATAAAAATATTTTTTTTAGTTTCGTTTCATATAAAAATAATTAATTGTGAAATTCAAAAACTTAAATACAAAATCAACAAAAAATGGCGGTTGATGATTCTTTGGAATAAATTACAATTTTTCGGAAGTGTATAGTTACTTTTTAAATCACAATTCAATGCGTGGTGTTAAATCACAATTCAATGACTGAAAATTTTACTTTTTTTTTTTTTTTAGACAATGTATGGATAGTCCCACGAAGCTGCCCCATGGCTGCTTGTCTGCAAGTTCTATCTCAATATACAATTATAATACAATGCTAGTTTGAAAAAACGTTTTGAAAACGTTTGCTAAATTTATTAACCTAAAAATAATTGGATATCACAGTACTACAAAAGGAGATAGAAGGACTTTTATTAGTCCGTCTCAGTTTGTGCGGTAAAATAATCGATGTACCGTATACTAAATGGCACAAGAATAGCCAAGAGTTTAATGAAGTAACTGGGGAAAGGTCAGCTAATAGGGGAATTGCCTATTACCAGTTGGAACTTGACTAATCAGATCTGGTTACAAAACAGAGTTTAAACCATTTGAAACTACCAGATTTAAATCGTGAGGACATTTCCCAGCATCCAATTAAAATATTTTCCTTAACGGGTTGATTTTTTTGTTATTTGTTTTTGGGGTGTCATGCCGTGTTGCGTTAACTGCTTCTTTAGCCAACGTTTCGGACAGAATTGCAGTGTCCATGATCAGGGCAGATGTGTTATTTGAGGTTGTGGTGAAATGTGAGCTTATGTATGAGGTTGTGATACCGTGTTGCCAGCTCCAACCCTCTGAGCTAACATTAACGTATCCTTTTTTATTTAAAGTGGTTTTCTTCGTTTAGCTCTGCCCTTATGATGGACACTGCAATGCTTTCCGAAACGTTGGCTATAGAAGGAGTTAGCGCAACACGGCATAACACCCCAAAAACAAATAACAAAAATACTTTTGGCCGTGAAAATCTCAAATCATATTTGGGTTGATTTTTAATCACATAAATTATGCTTGTATTCACATAAAACAGTTCCATTCAAATAATATTTACCCAATTGGTATAACAAATTTCAAAATATGCTGATGCAATCCATGTAAACCTTATTTGCAACATCTCGTTAAATTTTTCAAATTCACTAGCGTGTATTATCTAAATATATATAGAAGTGTTTGAATTTCGGCATTAAATCTTGCTAAGGGTTTAACCTAATTAATTTCAATCATGATGTATATTTGATATAAAACAGAAAAACGAGAAGAAAGGATGATTTATTTCCATGATTGTATCGGAATTGGATAATAACATTTCTAAGATATTTCGATCGAAAGCAAAAACTACGTCATTTCATAACATTCTGACATGTGTCTCATTGGAACCATGGCATTGAATAAATATCGAAATGCCTACTTATAGCTCAAACAATTTTTTTGACACTAACACAAAAAGTTGTTATTGTTTTTATTACAGACACTCTTTTAAATTTTAAGAATATCGCAATTTAAATGAAATAATACTCAAACCAAGTAATATTTTGTGCTTAATTCGTACAAATTCACCAAAAATATTATTTTTATTTTTCGGAATAACTTTATTGAGTAAAACCTCAAATTGTAATATTTAAATATTGAAGACAATATTAGTGATTTCTAAACGAAAATCTGAAACAGAAAAATCAGAAAAGGAAACGGTCACATCTGGGACTCGAACCCAGGACCCCTGTCTTTCCGGGACAGTGCTCTACCAATTGGTAGAGCACTGTCCCGGAAAGACAGGGGTCCTGGGTTCGAGTCCCAGATGTGACCGTTTCCTTTTCTGATTTTTCTGTTTCAGATTTTCGTTTAGAAATCACTAATATTGTCTTCAATATTTAAAAATATTATTGGTAATTGTTTCGATATCTGTAGAAATATTTCCGGCCGCGAGTTTCATGTGAACGAAATAATAGAAAGGGGATCGTAATGGAACTCTGAAAGGAAGCCACTAGAATGTTGAAAGCCCTGCCTCGTATTTGGTGTCCTCAGTGTTCCCTCTCTCTGACACCACAAAAACTCCACGGCGAATTGCACGTTACCCAAAATTGAACTGTGATCGGTTGCATGGTAGAAAAGGCACTGAATTGGTATTATGTCTCCTGGTGACAAAGATGATAGGACGAGTATGGAGATAGGTAGGAAGTAAATCAATCAGTTATATGCCCGAACAGTAATAAACTTTTCTTGGTATTTTACGAAATTCAGTTTTGGACATATTATGTGGTCATATGGAACTTTTCGGTCGCCCACGGGCTAATGTAATATTATTTGGATTTTACTGAATTATTCATTGTCCATATGCTGGTAATACCTCACTACTATATTAAGTAAGTACCGATTATTATTACGTAGGTCTTGGACTTTTCCTTTACCGGGCGTATCCATAATGTAACAATCACCATGTGAAATATAATTGAAATTTCGAATAGTAATTTTAGGAACTAATAAAATAACTGTTTGTTCTTGCCAAAATGATTCAACTTAATAGCTAAATTCTGTGTTTTAATCAACGTTCCGATACTGGCACGACTGACCGCAGGGTCGGGGTTGTAGCGTTTCTCCCAACATGTTACGCGCTTATAACTTTTTTTCTATAAAATTTAGAATAAACATAATAATATTATTAGAATTAGGTAGACAATCAAATTATCCGCCGTCGAATATGAGTATTTTTTTCATAAACTTCAAATATTTTTTTCTAATACTTGGAAAATGGTAAAATTCTAATTGGTACAACTGTCCCCGGTCTCCGCTACTTACTCGCATACCCATAAATGGCAACACTAGGAAACACATAGCATGCCAATTGTCGTTCAGTGTTGCCTCAGTGTAATTTTACCTTTAGATGATTAACTCTTGCAACACAGTATATAAACAGTATAAACACGAACCTCACAATAATCTATACATTTGCCCTGATGGTGGATACTATAACGCTGAACAAGACGTTGGCTATAGAAGAAGGAAGCGCAGCACGGCATAGTAACCAAAAAACAAATCACGATGAAAACATGCCTTATATACGAATAAATGAAGTATTGTCTTGAATGATCATGACTTGCAATATTTCGCTATTTTAAAATAGGCTGAATGAAATGACATTTATGAATAATAAGTTGGGTGGAGTTTGAAGCATTGTACTGGCATCAAAGCCAATACAAGTGCTGAATTTCCCACATTAGTATTTAAGCGCCGATAAACCGACAATATTGGCAAGACCCTATACCATAAGCTATTTGACTTTTGAAATGATAATTGTTGGAATAACAATGAAATGGTTTAGTTTTGATAAATTTATAAAGTAAAACTACGTATTGAAATTTCTCGCATCTCATTTACACGCGAATAATCAATTTCAGCTTTTTTATAAGCATTAAAAAACAGTGGGTAGTTTTCTTTTACTTATTCAGTCTGAATGAGACCAGACACTTTGTACCAGGAGAAAAACGTCTAAATCGGTCTTCAGTAGACTAGCATATTTGTCGGATGTACCTATAAGGTGGGAGTGATCAATTTGTCAGCTAATCAGGAGGCAGTTTTCTGCAAAGATGGAAAATACAGAAGCTGGTTGCATGATACGAAGTATTAACGGCAGTTATATTGTTTAATGAACTTGCGTTATATTTTCTAAGTATTAAAACGGTACTTACTTTAGGTGAAATAATGAGGCTGGCTGTTTACGAATTGTATTTTCAGAAAAAGAAGTGTGAAAAAAGATATTATCAATTAGGTAGCTTTATAAAGTTGGGAAGGGAAAAGATAAGCGAGAAAGTAATTTTTCTTAAATGTTGTACACATTTTTGTCTGAAAGAATTTACACCCTTTGGATAAGATTGTAGATTGTATTTTTGTTTTGGGCATAATCATTTAATTAAACTGAAAACCAACTAGCAAAGTTCGCTACGGCTAAAAGTAATGTGATTTTGTATCTTGTTCTTTAAAAGATGTTACCTTTCTCACAAAGAAGATAATAAAGTAACTCAACTATGAACACACTGTATTATAGTCTCGTAAGCCCATTTGTGGCGATAAATAATCGTGTACATAGATATGCGATTAATTTCTTCTATGTATATTGCCATTAGGAAAGGTTAAATCGTACTTACCTGAGGTAGTAATTAGTAAAAGCTTACTAAGGAACATTATATATTTTATAGGAATATTATTATATTTATACATTATATATTCCATGGGAAGATAATTTCTGTAACGTATTCAATTTTGGTAATTTTGGTCTAACTGTGGGCTCTACATATATATATATCTGTTTATATTATTGTGAAGTAAGTTAGCTAATTCTACTACATTATCATCTACTAAGTTTAAATTTGCAATGTTGGTTTCCCTAAGATTATAAATAACGTCTAAGTTATTTGAATCTACCGTACTATCATTGGATATTTTGACTAGAATATTATCTAAACCATCTACATACAATGCATCTGATTTAATATTATTACTTCTTCTAAATTATTCCCCATTTGCAATTTATCTGCTACTTCTTTTTAATCTGATCTAATGTTACTACACGAATTAAACTATTTTTGAAAATTGCTCGCTTTTAGTCTGCTAATCTCTGTTCGTTTACTTGGGCAGTCAAATAATTAATGTAAAAAAATTAAATATAATTTTTTCCTTTATAACAACATATCAGTTTCCAGTTTAGTTACATAAAAAATATGAACGAACAATGAACATATTGACATCATCCATTTCATACGCTACCTATAAATACTTGCTTTTGTTTTTTGGGGTCTTAGACTATCCTTGTTCATCTGTAGAGGTGACATAATAATCCCATGTTCATCTACGTTGGTTACAAATGATGAATTAAAAAATTATTATATTTTAAAATTACCTAAAAACTATTATTTTCTGTGTGTTTTTCCGATTAATGTTTCGATTAGATTTGTTAATATTATCTTCTTCTTCAACCATGCATTATACGCATCGATGAGTATATACTACAAACGTATTTCAATAAAAAATGACTATTTATTAGGACTTTTAAAAAATCTCCATTGAACATAATATTGTTAATCCGGAATTTTAAATTTGATAAATCGACAAACATGACGTATAATAATTAGGTCCTAATGATCGAGTGGATACAGACGATGTCCCGGTAAGAAGGAGATCTTGGGTTCAATTCTCAGTTGAAACCGTTAACTTTTTATTTTCAATGTCTTGTTCTGTTTCATATTTCGTTTAGATGTGTTAGTATTATCTTCTTCATCAACGATGTATTACATAGATGGGTATAAGCTTTAAAATTCAAAAAAAAATATTTCAATAAAATTTATTGTTGTTTCCATTGATGTATTATACTTTAGTCAACTTCAGAACGGGGAGATAATTTTTATGGAATTTGTTCATATTTATACGTCAAATAGTTTTCACCTTTGATTTATTTTATTCCATGGTCGCTTTTAAAAGTCTCTGCACCATTTTCACGATTTTCACTACCATCCATGTTTTAATTTTAACAGACAACAAAGCACACTAGGGCATAAAACAGCTATTTGACAAATGTGTTAATGAACACCATTTAAAAAAAAAGTATTGAATTAGCACGTGCCTTAAAACTGTACCTGTATGTGTATGTTCGTGTTTAACTGAATATTTTTGGCCTTGGACTAGCTCTTACAAAGGCATGATGTCGATTTTCATTGAAGGCGTGGGGTCAGCTATCCGCTTCTGCTACCATCATTTAGAACAAGACAGGAGGTTCAGTAAAGACAAAAGAGTCAGGTTTCAATGTTATATTATATCAAAAGGCAACGTTACAACAAAGGGTCATCACAAAGTACACATCTTATACACATGGGACATGGAACAAATGATGAGTACAACATGTAATCATAACTAATTGTGGTTTCTCTCTCTCTGAATTTAAGTTACGAAATCGGCACTGCGTTTATGAAAGCACATGAATATGAGGTAGAAAGGTCAAGTTTACATAGTTTTTCTATCAGTAATGCTAAATGCGGGTGGCTATTGTCCAAGCGTGGCGTGCCCGTCTAACATGAGTGAGTTCGGTAAGGAGTTTATACTCTATATTCCCTAATAATAATGGTAATGATTTTAGCGTTATATATATTCTTTTATATCCGGATTTGGTTTCTGGAGCGCGAGATACCACTTCGGAGCAATATGTTGACGCTTTGAGGACAGGATTACCAGTTAACCAACCTGTTTATTAATTATCATTGTTAATTAGTTCCAATTAGTTCAGTGATTTGCTGCGAGGACGTTGATGACGAGCATCTAGACCGGCAGGTGCTGCTTTTTGCGACAATCGGAAGAAGTAGCGTGTGGCCGCTTCAATTATTATTATTATTTCATACAATTTAACAACCTATGATTTGACAACATTTAACATCGTTTGGCAAAAATTAGGGAAAATAAAATTTTTCACCTACTACCCGATTTCCATAGCACAATTTTTACAATCCATTAGTATTCCGGGTAATGAGAAGAACGAACGAAGAAGATAATACCAACAAATCTTAACCAAACATGAAACAGAAAAATTTTATATATATAGAAAATAAAAAGTTAACGATTTCAACTTACCGGGACATCGTCTGTATACACTCGATCATTGGGACCTAATTATTACACGTCATGTTTGTCGATTTATCAAATTTAAAATTCCGAATTAACAATATTATGTTGAATGGACATTTTCTAAAAGTCCAAATAAATATTCAATTTTTATTTGAAATAACTTTTGTAGGATATACCCATCGATGTAAAGAAGATAATACTAACAAATCTAATCGAAACATAAAACGGAACTATAAATATTACAGAGAAAATAATAGTTTTTAAGTAATTTCAAAATATTATAATTTATTAATTCATCATTTGCAACCAAAGTAGATGAACAGGGGATGCGAAGATAGGAGTGTAAGGAGAATATTTGACGCAAATGTGAATGGTTGCAGAAGTCTGGGGCGCCCGAGGAAGACATAGCACGATCAAGTGAATCAGATACTTGAGTTGAGCCATGTCAAGAGTAAGAATACTAGAAGAATATGTATGAGACGACGTGTTAATGTGAATAAGGCAAGGAGTGTGGGCCAAGACCGAGTTGTTGGGCGATCCGTTCTCTCTGCCTACCTCTGAAACAGCATGATGGTTAGTTAGTAAGTTAGTTAGGCTGTTTACATCCGTGTAAGCATCCTTCTCTACATCCTAATCTAAGTATGTTTACATCTCTGCATCTGTGGTAGTGGAACTTACATCCCTTGCGTGGACGGGCGGCGGTGGAAACCGTTTATGGCTTGCATAGAGTCTTCCCAGTATTATATTCTCGGAGATTAAGTATAATACACTGGCTTTTTTTATGTTAAAATAGTGTACATATTCCTGCAAACCCCAAACAATTATAGTATAAAGATACTACAGCGGTCCTTATCTCAATATTTGAACTCCAGAGTTATTGCAGCGCTTCCACAAAATTTTCCGAACGCCTCAAGTGCCTTCCTGAATACAAATGGTAACCACAGAAGCTGTTAATCAACGAAGTTATGATATATATGCATATTACAGTTTTGATTTTTCTTCACAAGAGTTGAATCAAAAGGCGTTTCGACTTCTATTACTTGCTCTCCTCTTGTATTAAAAGTTCTGTTATAGTTTGATCACGATCTGATCGCAAATATTGGCTTAGAGTTCGTTTATGATGAAACAAACCACAATGCTCCCAGTAGTACAGTCACGGGATCGTGATTAAAACCAAAGAATTCGAACCATAGGGCATTTGATTCCCATGTAAGAAAATCAATAATCTCTTTAGTGAGAACTTTAGTAAGTGACAATATAAATGTAACACTGTTAGATAAACAAGGCGAATAAAATACCTGGATCAAAAACAAGAAATACAAAAGCCTTCACAAACATTGTAATATCAGCCGACTATACTTTGCATATGTATGAATTAAGAGTTAGCACCCACCCAAATTAACACCCACCACTAAAACTGTCAGAAATTATTATTTTAAAGTCATACTTTTCGCTTAGGAAAAGTAAAATTTCCCCAGAAAGTTCCCAATATTTTGATTAATTATAATATGACATTCGGTTGAGACGTTTTGATTTTTTCCCTTCGAAATCTACCAGTTTTTTCGTTGTTTATTTTTATTATTTTTCTTACATCCAAAAAAATGTTAAGAAATTTACAAAAAAACATTTTGTAAAATGAAATAAAAAGTGATGTAGCATTCAAAAATAAAGAATGTGAAAAGATTTCGCATTTTGCTTACTTGAACTACTTATGAGTAATTCGTACCTACCGTTTTTTAAAAAGTATTGAAGATCAACATACTGGCAAAGTTATGGCGGTTTGCGTTTAATACAATAATTTATAGTATGATAAACAGTATAGGTACACAAAAAAACTTATAAGTAACATTATTCATTCAAATTGGTATCCAAACCCATAGAGAGTTTCAATTTGGTTATTGTTTAAGTTCCACAAAGTTTCTTGAAAGCAGATGTCCTTCAATTAATATTTCATCCAAAAGTGGCTACAATTCGTGCAAACTTCGCAGATTGCTCATTTCTCTTCGACGAGAAGCACATCGATTTATATGGAAATGCAAATAAGCAAACAAGTCTTATGTAACTATATTAAATTTCTCAAAATATCCATCATTTGCTATATGCATCCAAAACGTTTACCTAACTGTGTGCAATATCCGCCACTAACTGTATTAAACTCCATCCCTTTGAAGAAAATCAGAAAACATCTGTAACATTTCTCGGAGAGCGGTATTTTAATGTTCTTTCACGCTTTTTCACAGAATTTTGCAGACAGCATTTTCTGAAATCAGTCGAATCCAAAAGATTAAACTATCATTTTTTGTATTTATTTTGCAGAACTACTGCTTACTAGCTAGTATTATTTGTTAAATATATTTTTAATTCGGTATTTCGAAGGCATTATGAGACTGCACAATACTTCTAACTGTCTAGAGTTATTGGGACGTGGTATCACCAAATAGGGGTACGTTGAGAGGCTATGGGATGTGAGGAGTGGAAGGAGATGGGGAGGAAAAAGTTCTGGAGTGTTTTAGTCAAGATGGAATTTTGTAACTCGTCCAAATATTATAATTACCATATTCATTTTATTCAGAAACGAAAAAAATGGAGTACAATGATAGGTCGCAATCTACCAATTGATTATTATTTGTGTCTGATTGCAGATTTATTACGGCCTATTTTATTATCCATTCAAGTCGTTTTCGAGACCGGAAATGTAAAAGCCTGACTTTTTTCGCTGTCATGAGATTATCTAAACATGTCATGAGATTATCTAAGCAATTGAACAGACTTATATTTTTCTCAGTCAGCAAAAAGCTCTCAAGGTAAATAAATTTGATTAAATTGTGTTGTTTCACAAATGACTTATTTCAAATGAAATATAGTATATTTGCGGCACGTTCCAGAGTGGACGATTCTCTCAGTATCGAACTGGTGTAAGACCACCATTCAAAATTGAAACATTGCTTGAAATGGCTTTGGCCGTGTTTTGGTGACCAGATGTGAATAGCCAGGTAGTTCGATTTATTTTCATTCTTTTCTTTTTTAATTTAATAGCATAAAATATTACTTTTTTATACTTTTCATCTTTGTGCTTTTTCAATTAATAAAAAAGTACGTTATTATTAATTTTTACAGATTTTAGTTTAGTTTCCTAACTTTTAAGCTATTCAAAAAGGGTGACCGGATAAATCATCAAAATGATAATTCATCACATCTTTAAAAAGTTATATAAAGTCATGGAAAGTGATAAAACAAAAACTTTATTAACTGGGTTAAGTAGGTTAGGTTAGGTTAGGTGTTTAGTGTGTTGAATAGTCACTGTGTTATCTTAGCATGGAACCGGATGACATGCAAGTTGAGTAAGCTATCTATCAGTAAAATAATTTTGAAATATAATTTTGTCTTTATCTTCAGCGTATACACTTAAAGAAATTTGCAAACAGATTTACAATATTTTATTGTTCCCACTTTGTTCCCGTAAACCATTTCCAAGAAAGTTGGAGTATTTTTTCCGAAAGGAGTTTTCAACAATTCTGATGGATTTCTTACAACATTCTTTCGATTTCCTGGTACAATCATTTCGCCAATTGGAGAGTACGATATAATCATCTAGCGTTCTATTTATTTTAAAACGTGTATGGGCAACTTTTTTTATCATAAGTAATACTAATTAGTTCATTATCGAACCATTTAGGGAAATTAGAATTAAAATTTTTTTGTAAGAGTACAAAACTATCAATTGCTTGTTAAATTATGTTGCGAAAATATTCGATGACCTCGTTTAAACTCTAGATTTTACAAGTGAGAGCATAAGCCCAATTTTTATGAAGTGAAAGATATCTTATCTTTGGATAATCTGCTTTGTCAAAATTGCGCTTAACAATTGTGGGGTCAATAACATATTATTATTATTAACAGAAGTACTGGCGTAAATGATTATTAGGGGGGCAGTGGTAATTATATCTGTGCTAAATAATGTCCGTCCAATATTACACAGTTTAGAATAACCCTGAAAATAGGTTGAATATTGTACATAAATTAAAAAATATTGCACAAGTATTTATATACTCTTAACTCACTCTATCCCTGATAATACATAGACAATCTGCGCCCCTCTGCACAACTTTTGCAGCTGATGTATTTCACTCCACTTCGACAACAAGATCAAAATTGCATATTTTAATTTAAATTTACATGTGCGCTCAACAGAGACAGATTGAATTGAGACACCCTGCGAATTGAAGGATCAATGCACTGATCGTCTGCGTTTGTGATCATCTCTATATAATAATGTTTAAATTTGAGAGAAGGCTTCATTTGTATACTTACAGAAAGCAAACACTCTTCTGTGTGACATGTGATGTTTTGAATATCCACATAAATAAACGATAAATAATAAACGAACGTGCTCCAAAAAATTTTTTATGGCAGCTAACAGATAAGACTTATTGACAGGCGGGCTTGAAGTGCATATGATTCCCACGGGAAGGGAGAGATCGGAGGAGCAGTCAGTTCTTGGACGTGGGTACGTTGGCAGCTCCAAGAAATGAATACAAATCAGAAGTGTTGTGTGAAATTACAGTTGATTAGTGAATTCAAATAGTGTTAGAAAGCTTTGTTGTATATTGAATTAAAGTGAAATATTATTGAACCGGTGGTTGTGTAAAGTGAAGGTGGTTGGATTCAGTGAGAAAACAATTAATAGTAGTGACAATAATAACAATTGGATAATTTGTAGAGCGCCGTTTTGTGAAAAATCACCCCAGGGGCGCTAAGGGTTGGGCGATCGCGATTATAATATAAAATGTGTTAAATTAAACGTGATTTCGTAAATGTGTAGTTCAAACTAAATTACTTGTCTTAAAAACATGAAAATAATAATAATAATGATGGCGTCTTAAAACAAAGTGAACGTATATAAAGGCAGCAAGTTTTTAATCGGTCTAGGGAGGAATTATTTTGGCGAGATCTATCCACGGAGACCGAAAACCAGAGGATCAAACAAACTATAAACTCGGGTTCGAATCCCAACAGAGATTAGGGAGGTACAATTGTATTTACAGAATTATTTAATTACCCTTTTATAAGCGTAGGGAGGGGACCAACCTTGAACAAGTTGCAAGGATTTCGCTGAAATGAGGAAAGAAGCCGATAGGGGAGAGATCGAAAATTAAAGTGATTTAGCTATATAGTGTAACCAGGTAAGCTTCACGCTGAGAATGAGAGATGACTAACTGGGTGAGTTTTTATATTATTTATTAAATTTCAGAGGACCTTTTTAAAAGACGGATACAACCGAGGTACAGGAACTAAGTTTACGACACCTGTAGCCCAAATAATGTTTCAGAAAGGGAATGTGTCAATCAGACTATCTATCAGCTGAAAAAGGGAGACGGGCCAATGACCCTTTCATATGTAGGACAAGGCGCAGGTACAGTCAGTCAAAGGGGAAGTTTTGCTAGCGTATGACCGCCCGAATAGAAAGCGTTCGGATGCAACCAGACGGAACAAAATGAAAACTTTTCTTCTGTTTTTTTGACTTTCTAATTTAATACTTTTCATCTATTGTTTGACTTTCTAAGTTACGAATTGGGATGCACAAAAACAAATCTAGAGGCAAAAGAGGGAGATGGTAATCTCCGAAATAAAACTACCAACCGAACAACTTTTCTCAACAGGTACCTTTCGAGAGGTAGGCAGCCTCTTTAAATTAAATGCAAAAATCAAACCAATTATCCGTTTATACCTACTTGAGAGGATAGGTATTCAGTAGAAGTTACCCATACCTAATAAACGAGGGTGCTAGTAACCTCATAAAATAAATACTGGAACCAAATATTAAAATACAGACAGTCCTCATCCTAAATTTGGCATTTCGAGTAGACCTTACATATATCTCACATGATAATTGGCTGAATGGGTAGGCACACAACCTATCGCTAAAGGCAGGCTAAATGCCGACAAGATCGTCGTGTGTTATCTATGTTATTGACCTAGAAAGGGATGTAAATCCCCGACGACGAGGGAGTTACAACGTTTTCTAGAGGTGGCACGTAACTTAGGACCTTACGTGTCACATTTTCGCGACTAGATTCGTGACAAGGGATGTCATGGTTTTCCCCTTCTACACTCAGTAAAGTAGTTTTTCCTGGAGGTGTATGAGATTGGGGCAATTCTGAAATTGGTGATGAGACCTGGTTTTCTTTATTCTGGCGTGACGGTTGCCGATTTGGAACAAGGGGAGACCCGGCCGGTTGCGATATCCAGACACGCAGATATCGATTGCCTTGCTCAAATTATCATCCATCGGTTTTGTTTGGTAAAGAGGAGGAGTCAATCTTAGCTTGATCAAATTCATTTTCTTTCCTCTCCTTCCCTTCCTAAAATATATACATGGATGGCGCCGACAACTAACACCATAAATTTATCGTATGTTTATCACACACATAAAATCTAACACTTTATTATACTCACATAACCATATGACAGGTAGAATCACGTAGTTAGTTGGGGAGCAGGCGACTTAGAAGATAAGGTTTATGAAATGATTTTAAAACACAGCGGTAATGGATTCAACTCACTCTATCTCAAAAGAACCGAGGGATACCACACATACATAGATAACTAGGTTTCTAAACCGAGAAACAAAAAACCAACACAACGTTCGGTGAAGCCTTTTTATACTGAACCGTCACGTGAAATGAGTACGTTCAAGGTCGTACGTCACGTAGACAAACTAGGATGTACACACTTGAAGGGGTGTGTAATAGAGAGAGAGGCAAGGGCTTGAAAGACGGCAGGGAGAACCTTCCTACCCCGGATATATACATAACCAAAGCCTTATGGAAAAGTTACCTATGGGACTTAAAGAAAATTTATCGTAGAAAGAAGAGAAGGAAAAAGTTTGAAGTAGGGCACATCATTACATCTGATGCCGCAAACCAGGAGAGATAGATCTAAAAGCTGGCTTGAATTCATTACTGTTGTTAAAAAAAAAAAAAATGGATTTCATAAACCTTATTAATTCACATTAACAGCGAAAGAAATGGTACCTATCGTCAAAAATGATAACAGAGACACCGTACTTCAAAGGCAAATAGAATAAACAGACAAACCCGGAAAACATCGAATTTATTGTGAAGACAAAAGACATCTAAAATGTTAATAAACAACGAAGCCAAAGGATAAACAAACATCGAAATCGGATTAATAATAACACAAGAATAAGATAGCTGGGACAAATCTAAAATAAACATTGCATTCGGATATCGTGAAGTATATGGCATATTTTATACCGTTGATATTAGAATAACTGTAAACAATTATTGTTTATTTCAGATCTAAAAGGCAGAGAATGTTGAAGTCATAAATAAAAAGTCGGACAAAAAATATCGGATCACCGCCGAGGACACAAAATAAAAAAAAATCAACATGAAAATAAATAACTCTCGAACATAATACAAATAACGTATTGAGATGAAACAACACTGTTTAAACAATTAACTCAGAGTTTAAAATTCGAAAATAAACAAGTGTGACATGACATATTGAATTTCTACCAACTAACACCATAAATTTATCGTATGTTTATCACACACATAAAATCTAACACTTTATTATACTCACATAACCATATGACAGGTAGAATCACGTAGTTAGTTGGGGAGCAGGCGACTTAGAAGATAAGGTTTATGAAATGATTTTAAAACACAGCGGTAATGGATTCAACTCACTCTATCTCAAAAGAACCGAGGGATACCACACATACATAGATAACTAGGTTTCTAAACCGAGAAACAAAAAACCAACACAACGTTCGGTGAAGCCTTTTTATACTGAACCGTCACGTGAAATGAGTACGTTCAAGGTCGTACGTCACGTAGACAAACTAGGATGTACACACTTGAAGGGGTGTGTAATAGAGAGAGAGGCAAGGGCTTGAAAGACGGCAGGGAGAACCTTCCTACCCCGGATATATACATAACCAAAGCCTTATGGAAAAGTTACCTATGGGACTTAAAGAAAATTTATCGTAGAAAGAAGAGAAGGAAAAAGTTTGAAGTAGAAAGGGCACATCATTACAGACATTAAGTTCAAAATAAAAATTATAAAGTGCTGCTGATAACATATCAATATTCATGATTTTATTAAATGCTGATCAGGTTTCGCTTGTACCTAATAATTATTGGGGCTGTTTAGTACCTACTATTACTTCAGTAAACAATAGACTCGCAACAGCCGCAGCGGTCATGGGCTCTGGCGAAATAAAAAAGTACTATCAAACACGGCTACCATCTAAACAGGATTTACCGGACAAGTAACACACAAATAATTTCTGGACAAATATTTAAGTTGCATTTAAGGATACACTGTGATTTTTTTAAACCTATAAAATTTTAAATAACAGAACAAAATTTGTTTTCAATAATTTTTGGAGAATACTTTATATAATTAACGTTTGGGCTTTACGAATTTATAGATACTATCTTCAAAAATAACATAGGTACATTTTTTAGGAATTTTAAAACTTAAAGAAAGTTCGACAGAAATAAGTTACAAATCGGTAGAATGTGGGAATGTAGGGGCTTTGTGACCTACGGCTAGAGGTTAATTTGAAAGCTTTCTTCTAAGAAATGAGAGACGAATAAATCCGCAAAAGGCGCAATGGATAGAGGGTACTGATCTGTCTGCCAAGCATCTTCAGCAGCAAATTGTACAAATTTTCACGTAAATCTTAAAATTTTTGAAATTATAAAATTTCCATGGAAAATCCAATGAATATCCATTACCTCATACTGTGTTGAATTACTCAATTTTATTCCCACCGTTTTGAAGTAAAGTATTTAATGTATCCACTTAAATTTGCCTTTGTTTTAAGCGTGAAACCGCACTATTATAGACTTTTTACATGTTTCAGGGCTTTTGTTTTGTTAATTATCCCGTTTTTGAAGATACAAATAATTATTTGATTGGTGTCATCATTCACTTGTAGTATCATGAAATCCACATTATAACTATTAAAAACACCATTTCATGTGACTCAAACTCCTGGCTTAGAAACATCGCTATTACAGCTAAAACAATTCATGTGCTTGCCGTTGCTAGAAATACCATGTGTATATTGATTATGATTGGGGTAAGTTGTGAAGATAGTGGGAAGAGGAAGGAGATGGGCAAGAGGACGGTGGGGAAGTACCTGGCTATTCAGAAGTGGTCACCAATTTTCAAGCCATTGCAAGTGACGTTTGAATTCTGAATGGTGGTCTTACACCAGGGCGATACTAAGAGTAGGTATTAGGTATCCTCCACTACACTCAAATATAATATTTTTAATTAAATGTTTTGTGTCAAAGCTAATGGATTCCGATGTGATGTAATTAGGTAAGCATCGCTGTGCGAATAGAAACTAGGATTAAATCAACCAGCAGAAGATGGTACGGAATAATTGATGTAGTAATCATAAGTGGAGATCGTAAAGTTGTAATTGACGTGATATATTATTTTATAAATACCTACTAATAGATGAAACCATCACTGAAAACTAATTGTCACTGTTATTTTTAATTTCAATTGAGAAGTTTCTAAGAGGTCAGCTTTATGAACGTTGACGATAAATTATGAGATATTACAAATGTTGTTATACTTAGATGCGGAGGCTGTGGACATAAGTTTGGTGATTCAATGATAAATACAAGATTTGTTAAGCTCTTGGTTAGAGTTCCAACTTAATTTAAAAATCACCACTAGAGCTTATTTGGCCGTAATTTTTCCAATTTGTAAAACCCTTGAGCTTACGCTAGCCAAAATGTAGCCAATTTGAAGAGATGTTTTAAAAAGTTTTATTTGACCTATTTTCCACTATATATCACTGCGTTTGTAATATAAAGTATTATGGGAGGAGGTGTCCTGATAGCGGTCCGCAAAAATATTACTTCGAAAGTAATGTAAATCAAAAATACTGATGTGGAACAATTGTTCGTATTGTTAAGTGGTGATTTCAAGAAAACTATTATTGGAACTGTTTATATTCCTCCTAATGCCAACTTAGCAATCTATAAAAAACACTGTGAAGATGTTGAGTTAGTAAAAACCAAATATCCAAATTATCAATTAATTATTTGCGGTGATTATAATTTACTTAATTGCAATTTCAACGTTTTAGACAGTAATTTTAATTCAATACCAGCAACCGCCTGCGAACGAGTAATTCTAGATATGTCTTAACTTTTTAATTTAACCCAATATAACCATGTACGTAATATTAATAATCGTATTCTTGATCTAGTTTTGTCAAATGAGAGCAACGTAATTATAAATGAATCATTAGAGTCTATTCTTCCGATAGACAACCACCATCCCCCACTAGCAATACTTATCCCTTGTACTAAAGAAGGCAATCAAAATAATTCAACTCCTACGTATATCTTTAAAAATGCGAACTATCGGGACATAAATGATCGTCTCTACAAGGAAGATTGGTCATTTCTTAAAGAAGGCGATATTAATCAAAATATTGAATGACTTTATTATTTGCTGGATAAAATTATTTCAGATCTCATCCCACTCATTCATTTTAAAGAATCAAAATATCCGAGATGGTTCAATAAAGAACTTGTTCAATTAACTGCCCTTAAAAAAGTTTTACATAAGAAATATAAAGAAGACAGGTCTTTATGAAGTTATATTGAATTTAAAAACGTTAGAAAAGATTGTAAAATCTTATCAAAAATGTTCTACATTTCTTTTATGAATAATGTTGAAACTTCAATAAATCATAATGTAAAGTATTTTTGGAACTATGCAAAATCAATGAAAAATAACAACTTTGGTATACCCGCCAACTTGGAATATGCAGGTAAAAAGGCCAAAGACACTCAAAGTATTGCTGACCTTTTTGCTGATTTTTTTAAAAGCGTTTATGAATGTGAGACACCAGTTTCTGCTAGTACAGTATCAAATTTTACTACTGATCATAATCTTAATTTATCTTTTATCCACATAGAATATAATGATATATTGACTGAACTAAAATTACTAGATCAAAGCAAAAGTGGTGGACCAGATAAAATACCTCCTGTATTTTTGAATAATTGTGCTACCAATCTGGCGTATGCTTTATATTTGCTGTTTAATCAGTCTTTACGAACAGGATGTTTTCCTACTAAATGGAAATTCAACTTCCTTACGCCTATTTTAAAAAAGGCGATAAACACGAAGTGATTAATTACAGACCGGTGTGCCTTTTATCAACGATTCCTAAAGTTTTTCAAAAAATTCTTCTTAAAAAAGTTATTTTCCGATTAAACTACGTCATTTCTCCTAAACAACATGATTTCTCTATTGGCAAATCTACCCTTACTAACTTGTTAATCTATCAAAACTATATATCTGATTCCATGTCTAGTAAACTTCAAGTTGACTCTATTTATACCGATTTTAGCAAGGCGTTCAATAAAGTCAATCATGAGTTATTGCTGAATAAACTCCATAAATTCGGTATAGGAGTTTCACTATATAAGTGGTTTAATAGTTACTTGACTAATAGATTACTGGCTGTTAAAATTGATGGTACATTTTCATACAAATTCACTGCTACGAGTGGTGTTCCCCAGGGGTCACACTTAGGTCCAATCCTGTTTTTATTATTTGTCAATGATGTATTGTATATTTTCAATGATGTTCAAGTGTTAATGTTTGCAGACGACCTGAAATTATTCAAAACAATCAGAAACGATTGCCATATGTTATCAAATAACTTGTCAAGATTAATTATATGGTGTCGTGATAACCGCTTGCAACTTAACATAAGCAAATGCCAAATTATGAGGTTTCATCGAATAAAGAATCCAATATTTTTTTATTATTCCATTAACAATATGTCGTTAGTATCTGTCTCGGAAATTGATGACTTAGGCATTTAGTTTGACACGAAACTTCAATTTATCAAGCATATTGAAATAATAACCAATAAAGCTTTGAAAATGTTGGGATTTATTTTAAGGGTATCTAGTGATTTCAAAAATGTAAATACTGAAAAAACATTATATATGTCACTAGTAAGGAGTCATGTAGAATACAATTCCACGGTTTGGTCCCCAAATTATGAAGTTCATTCACATGCGATTGAAAGAATCCAAAATAAATTTTTAAGATATGTAAATTTTAAAATGGGCATTCCTAGAGAAAACCTAAATTACGATAACGTACTTTGTTCATTAAATTTAATAAAATTATCTGATCGCAGAATTATTTCCGATTTAACCTGTTTGTATAAAATTATTAATGCTATGTTTGATACCCCTGATTTATTATATGTAATCTCTTTTCATACTCCAAGCAGGCTGGTTACAAGACAGTACCTACCATATTATTGTAGCAATTCTATTTCAACGTCCCAATATCACACTCCTATGTGACGGATTCAAAAGCTAGGAAACAAATACTACGATGTTGTTGATATATTTAGTTCATCAATTTCAAAATATAAGCATACCCTATTGAAGTTTTTTTCATCAAGTAGTGGAATATTTTAATAAAGGTATTTAATTTGATTTGACTAACACATAATAATTTTGTAAACTGAAACAGAAAAAAATATTTTGGATTTTTTATGTTTTGTGCCTGCATGCTGTGTAGATCAAGTTCAGTGATATTTTGACTTTATAGTTATTTTTCTGCAATTGTTTTAAATAGTCGCCTGCACTATTTTCATGCATAAAATCGTTAATATTTTTTATATATATGTATGTAAAAGCCTTAATAGGCGTGAAATAAATAAATAATAATATGATTATTTAAAGATATTTATAAAGTTCAAAATTAAAAATTTCTTTGTCGTACATAATTATCGTTATATGGGAGATATAATATCTTGAAATGTATATTTTTTTTTATTAATTAATTAAATTAGAGTGATGCAAATCAAAGATAATGATAAATATTTTATTATTATAGGATAATTTTTCGTCTAATTAATTACGATTGAAAAATGATCTGTCAAGTGAAAAACGAAAAAGCGATTTTTGAGGTCTTCGTAAGTAAATTCCTTTTTTTAAAAAAATGAAATAATAAATAATGCGTAATGTTATAGTCAATATATATTTATAACCCTTGTTATAGTTCAATTGAACTTTAAATACATGTTTGCAAAATTTCCTGTAATAATTAAAAATTTTTGTTAACAATAACGCGTTTGTGAATTTTTTTTTTCATAAAACCTACAAACTCGAGATAAATTTCGAAATATAGGTAAATTCATTGGTTTTTAGCAACAGTTGACAATTTATATGTTTTTCATCAATATCTAGAGGTATGAATTTTAAAAAAGTGCCGTCGAATTCAAAACCAAATATCCGAAAATCTTCAGCGCTCTTATCGTAAATATGTTGGTGCTCGAGTGGCTTGACATTATTTGTTATTTTATAAGTCTGATCCATAAGCGTACAAGACGACTTAAAACGAGCAGCAAAATTGTCATTCACTTTATTTTAATGACTCTTCAAGCGACATTTCTGAGTTGCATAACTTTGTCGAGCTCCTTTTCAGTTTTTTTAAGCTCCTCATTTGTTACACCCTCACTGATAGGGCGATCAAAACATAAAAAACGCAATGACATAATATATAACTTAAAATTGAATTAACAAATATAACGATGTGCAAAAAAATACTCACCGTATTTAAAACGTGCAGTGGCGCCCAGCAGATGAAAAATTCTGCGATGATGACGAACAGCATTCTGATGACCTATAAAAATAGAAAGCATATTAAAAGAAATTAAAAAAAACTTTGCAAGACCGTCTTGTATAATTGTTTGTACTCGTAAGGGATTCAAGAATCTTTAGAAAATCAATCAGTTCCTTACAACGTTTGTAGGTTACACATTTTTAACTTTCTTTTCATCTCCATCAAACAACAATTTTTGTCGCAATCTCCGTGACATATTATAATACAGCTATGATGAAAAAATACCGTTAAAATAGAAAAAAAAAATTTCTATCAATAAAAATAACGATTAAAATTAAAACTCATTGATAATAATAAAATTAGTCAACTTTATATGACACCGTTTGGTGATTAAATCACCATGACGCTTTGTTTTACAACGTTTATTGAATAGTCACGTATGCTTGTATAGAAAGTTTAGCATCAGATAGTTAGAAATATTAGACTTCATGGAAAATGTTATTTCTTATTATATGAATGTTGAGTCATGAAATGAAATAATGGGTAATTGGTTGTAGATAATAATTATGTTTGTTCAAATATTTCCTTTCAATTGAATGCTCACACTCCACTTTATGAATCTATACACGAAGGCCATCAAAGTAATAATTTCTTGACACCAATAATGTATCAAAATCGAGGAAGACTTTCTGTATCGTGCCCGCAATCTGAATGAGGCTTCAACCAACCGAACGTCGCGACCAACTAACTATCATGCCACAGAACTCTTTCTTATCGCACACACCTTACTTCACACACAAAGCTGGGGCAAACATTTTCGATGTTTTGATTATCGTTTAATGTTTAGGAAACATATTTTTAAAAAATCATCAGTTGATAAGCTTTTAAGCTCTGGAATTTAGATTCATTTATTGATTGATTTAGTACAGGTTTTTCCTTCTGGAATTTTTAAGTAGAAAGCGTTTTTTTTCGGTTTGCAACCTTGTTTCCATTATAACCGTTGGTGTTTTGAAACATCGAAAAATCTCTTTAGAAAAATATAAGTAACTGTCTGATATAGCTATTACCCATATTTTAATTTTAGAAAGTAAATTCTCAAATGAATTATGAAACTTAATTGCAGCCGAGATGTAAAACAAGCATAATATTAAAAGAGAAACAGAGAAACAAGCTTCTGGGAATTATTTCCATTGTCTTAAGCCGTACAAAAGCTTTCTCTTTGGCACTTCAATTCGAGATTTCAATTCCAGAGAATCCTGCTTCCTGCTTGAAGCCAGAAGCCTGAGACCTACAGCCTGAAGCGGTGCCATACACTTTTTTCAAGCAAAAAAAAAAAAAGATTTTTCACTAACAAAATCTTAGAAAGACTTTATGACGACTTTATCAACAAAATTTTGATTTTGACCTACAGAAGAACTTCGCAAACATCTCTTTGAGAACGCTTTACTGCAAATAGATAGATGGCTTTACGCTAAGTAAAATAGGTCAGTCACTTTGGTGACAGTGAGATTATGAGTTTGAGCCAAATTTCAACATCATCAGTCGATGTGATTGGTAAAGGCGCACGTCGGAGGGAAATTTTAAAAGCACTTAGCCACATAAATGTTTATCTTGGGACACTTCGGTTGTCGCTTTTAGGACTCAACCAGAACATATTGCTTGACACATTCTGTGTATAGAAAATACCGGTTTGGGAAATACCAAACCAAAATGCTGACTGAGTGAGCGTAAACGTGTAAAATTATAATTTTAAATAATTGTATAGATTGTGATATAAATTCGTCTTTTTACCATTCTGGGATGTTTTTGGACATGAATTCTAATAGTGGATATAGTATGAAGTAATATTAAAATTTTGTCAAAGTGGTTATATTACTAAATTGGAACGGAATTAAGACCAAGGAGTGATAAATACTTGTATAACTCCTAACAAGTGTAATCGTGGGAGATCTCATTTACTCTTTTATGCTCCGAAAGTGAATATTTCTGCCTCTCAGAATGCGCCAATCAACATAGTGACTTAACTACTTGTAAATGCTGCATCGAACAATAATGTCTTCCTTTTGCATGTTCATTTGACATTTGTGTCTTTAGTATTGTTTTAATTCTAAAATATATGTACATGTGTGGCGTCGAGAAAAATCTAGATTAACTAATTAATAATAAACCGCTCGACCTACTTAGTACCTACTCCCGAATTATGTACCTGCAGTCGAAATCGCATCGTAAACAAGGCAATCTACTTACTACAAGCACCTACTTGTCTACCAGGTGACAATACGTCGCAGGCCGTCTTTCACATTACGAGAACTCGCCAGAAGATTTGAGTCTACCGCCTAGGCTTAATTACCGCGCTGTCGAAACTTCGGGAAAGGGCCAGACCAAACGAGTGGCCTCGATTTAGTTGCCATTTAACTACCTGCTGTTGCCACCGGCCGAACTGTATAAATAAACCCGACGCAGCGAGTCAGTCAGTCAGTCATCAATCTGCCGCCAACGATTTACTAATCTCACGACTGACAAACGGTGCGCCCCCGCGCCCCCCGCAAAGGACAATTTTCCCGGCTTCGCCCGTACTATAATGGACTCTATCGGGACATCATCTTAGCGCCTTGTCCAGATCGCCGTCCCTGGCAAGCGCTACTCGGATTACAAGCGCCCCGGTTCCAGTGTCTCTGACCAGCGCTTCTTCCACGCCACCATGACCACCACGAGGACACGCAGCATCCTCACTGGTCTACGCCATTCCCGCTCTACCGCCTACAAGGTCCGCCGCACCTTCGGCCTTCCGTCAGCACTGGAGTATTGATTCCCCAGATCGCCAGTGCCTGACAGTCATCGAGTCCCGGTCACTAGCGCCCGGCGTTGACTCACTGACCCGCGCTTGACTACCACACCATCGCAGCAACCGGAGTATTCAACATCTGTCCTACGTCATATCCTCGTCACGGCAATTGACTCAATAAATACAGTGACCTTCACGACACGCCTTTTATTTCGTGCCTCACCATTGATCCCCAAACATGTATTACCTTTTCCTTTCCTTCCCTATACAGTATATATGTATCACCCTTTTTCTTCCAAGAACTTTTTCTACTTCCTTTCCCTAAAAAGACGTTCCACTCAGCATCTCTAAGGATGACATTGGCCTTGAGGGAATTTTTTTCGTCGGGGTCTCCTGTGTGGAGCTAATGTAAAAAATCTTCTGTGTAATTTATAAGTGAATAACCAATGACATTACAAACACATTGTATTTTCTTGTTGTCAAGCTTTTGTTAACCTCCTTTTAATTTGAAGTTTTTTTTAATATATTCAATAATATTATGTAATTTATAAAAAAAAGATTTATGCAAACAAGTTCTGATCTGTAATTATTACTACGCGTGACAGCTGTTTCGTCTTCTGATGGCATTATCAGATAGATTTGTAATGCCTCGGAAGGCAAAATATCTGTCACGCGAGTACACAATTACACCACAAGTTTTGTTTATAAAATTATAAATTGGATATTAATATTATAGAATGATAAAACAAAACCTTTAAAAAAGTCGTTGTGCGTAATTGTTTTCTGGACACTACGAAAAATAAATAAGAGATGGAGAGATGGGACACATTTCAAGATATAACTTTAAACATAAAAAGATGCCCAAACAGCTGCCCTATACAAAGTTGGGAAAATTAACTCTATCTAGAAGCTGTGCAAGGGTAGGCTGAGCCTGCAATACTGCCACCATTAACACAAAGACAACTGGAAATTTTCACATTCTGACATACCAGATTTTTCATGTTTATCAATCTATCATAGTAAAAAACTGCACCAAAATGTTGCCATTGAAATTTTCCACCTCCTTTTTTTGCTTGTGATGGCAGAATAGCACAAGTGGTACATCGCAGATACACCTGGAGGTGATTTGTCGTAGCGATGGGTCCCCGAAAATAGACGTGAATTTTTTATAAAAAAAAAAAAGTAACTTACATTTTTCTTCGCCTCGATGCTCTTGTCCATGTAGTTGGATCGAATGGCGTGCCTTGTGAAGGTATAAGTGGTCTCCACCGGGGACTCCAGGGCTACTGGGGCCCCTAGCGCGTCCCTGGAGGGGCGCAGCGGCCCTGTGGCCAGGCCCGTGGAATGCCCCTTACCGGTGGAGGGAATGCTGACCTACGGACCAAGGGCGTCGAACAATAATTATTCATATATTTCAGATAATTATAGGAATAAAATTATTTGGGGCTTATAACTAATTAATTGATATCTTGAAAACCTAACCTAACCCAACCTGTAATCAATTGTGAAGTGGTTGAAACATGCCTAAAGAACTTTGAAAATATTTTATCCACGCGTATAGAAAAATATAAAACTGAAATTCCAAATCGTAATCTAGCAAAAACTAAATTGTTGAAACCGTGGATCAGGGATCAGGATCACTAAGGGTCCATTAAATTCAATAAGAAAAAAAAACAAGTGATATAGAATTAGATTGACATTGACACGACTAATCAAAATCAGTAAATATGACCAATTCAAAACCTAAAAAAAAAATAGAGGCAAAACCTCATTCAAAATAGAGGCAAAATATTTTTAAAAATTGTAAAATCTCAAATAATTGAATTTTTTGAAAACAACAAAATACTACACAATAACCAATATGGATTCCGAAAAGCGCGTAGCACACGAGATACAATTGTAAATCTATACGCATATATAAAAGCATAGACAGGACGTTGTCCTAGTTCTTGTATGTTCAATAGAACTTTTTTGCAAAACTGAGCTATGAATGCCAATAGTTTCATTAGCCTATTGCTCATTAACGAAACTCACAACATACATTTTCAGCAATTTTCGAGTGCCAATATCCGCTCACGGAACAATGTTTTAGTTCTTATTTGTTTAAACTCCCGGATATTGAACATTTAAACACTCAACGTTATGAATATAATATTTTTTTAAAAGTTCATAGATATTTGTTCAATATCCCGGCGAACGTTGAGGTCTTGAATGTTCAATCTCCACTTTCAACCAATCAGGAGTCGACTAGTGAAAATGAGCGGCCATGTTAATTTTTAGTTGTTTTCTAACAACCAAATTGTTCCACTAAAAATACGTTTAATTGAGAATATATACTGTTATTGAACTGAAAAATGACTTTACCGACTCCAGAATCAATAAACCTTATACCAGTAGCTCAAATATAAAATTTTTGTAAGTAATTTTTGTAATTAAGGTAAGTTTTAAAATTATAAAATTTTTGGCTTTTCACCATATTTTACATGTACTTCTTGAATTAGCTAGGCAAATATACAGGATGCTTCATTTATTCTTTATTTATTTATACCCTTAGGGCTTTCACCAAAAATGAGTCTTAATAAATTATATTAGTGCATTAAAACTTATTTTTATTCAAGAAATACAACAAAAGAGGCAGGACATGGAAATGTGCAAGAAGTCGACTGTCGATATATATGATACGATACATATTTAGTCCGTTATCACTGCTGTGATTGCTGTTGAAACCGAAGTCCAAATCTTTCAATTTTGAACTCATTCAATTAAAATTTTCCGATTTTTTGTTTTTTAGTCACATAAAAAACAGTAAATAAATTCTTATGTAGGAACTACAGTAAAACCAACTAGGCGCACGACTACCAATAATAAATGTTATTATTTTTTTGGTAAACTAATGTTTAAGACAAGATTTTTTATGCAAAGCACAAAGGGTAACAATTATTTTACAAGCAATAATTATTCGCCTGAAACACTCATCCACATTGAAAAATCTCCTGATAAAAGATACATAACGCCAACGGGACTCGAACCCGTGTCCCTTCGATTTCCGGTCGACAGCTCTGACCATAAGAGATAAGATAAGAGATAAGCCGCCATAGCTCAGTGGTCAGAGCTGTCGACCGGAAATCGAAGGGACACGGGTTCGAGTCCCGTTGGCGTCATGTATCTTTTATCGGGAGATTTTTCAATGTGGATGAGTGTTTCAGGCGAATAATTCTTGCTTGTAAAATAATTGTTACCCTTTGTGCTTTGCATAAAAAATCTTGTCTTAAATATTAGTTTACCAAAAAAATAATAATTAATATTCGACAAGTTCAAGTACTTAACCTAAAAATGTAGACAATTTGTCTCGACGCCATCTAGTGAGAGAGTTAGCACTTACAATGCCTTTCTCATATAAAATAAAGTTGGTTGTTTTCAGGTGAAAAAATGTAACAAGCAGTAATTGTTGAATGAAACACTAGTATATATTGAATTATTTCGCGGATAAGAGATAAGCCGCCATAGCTCAGTGGTCAGAGCTGTCGACCGGAAATCGAAGGTACACGGGTTCGAATCCCGTTGGCGTCATGTATCTTTTATCAGGAGATTTTTCAATGTGGATGTGTGTTTTAGACGAATAATTATTGCTTGTAAAATAATTGTTACCCTTTGTGCTATGCATAAAAAATCTTGTCTTAAACATTAGTTTACCAAAAAAATAATAATTAATATTTGACAAGTTCAAGTATTTCACCTAAAAATGTAGACAATTTGTCTCGACGCCATCTAGTGAGAGAGTTAGCACTTACAATGCCTTTCTCATATAAAATAAAGTTGGTTGTTATCAGGTGAAAAAATGTAACAAGCAGTAATTGTTGAATGAAACACTAGTATATATTGAATTATTTCGCGGATAAGAGATAGGCCGCCATAGCTCAGTGGTCAGAGCTGTCGACCGGAAATCGAAGGGACACGGGTTCGAGTCCCGTTGGCGTCATGTATCTTTTATCAGGAGATTTTTCAATGTGGATGAGTGTTTCAGGCGAATAATTATTGCTTGTAAAATAATAATAAATGTATTGTTATACTAGCGCAGACCCATAACCCATAGAAAGATTTTTTTCTAAAATAAGTAAACTTTAAAAATTACATTTTTCAAATGTAGGTAACGAAACAATAAAAAACAAACCAACGCACATTTTTAATAAAGAATGATTAATTAATTTTATTGGATTTAATACTAATCAGTTCTAATTTTCAACTGAAAATTGAACTTGAATAATTTTATGCATCACTCGGGATTTTTTTGATGGATTACCGCATACAGTCTCAACTGCTCCCAACCATCTGGAGCCAGTTAGACTATGGAATCCCCGATTGGGGTATATTCGTATATTGTAAGGCTGAAGGTAGTGTGGAGGGGAAGGAGATGGAGAGGAGAAAGAGAGGAAGGAGGAGGAAGGAGAAGAGAGAAGGTAAGTGAGTACCTATTCAGATCTGGTCACCAAACACGGCTAAAGCCATTTCAATTCTGATGGTGGTCTTTACACTATATCTTCCACTTTGGAACATGCCGCAAATAAACTATATGTTATTTTAAATGAATAATTTGTAAAATAACATAAATGAATCAAATAAAATTTACTTCCGCACGCCGGGGTTTGAACCTGCGACGTCCGGATGTCTAGTCAAGAGTACCCCTAGAAGACGGAAGCCGTAATACGTACGACGTAAAAATATTTCAAATCACGCATTCACCGACAAACGATAGTAGTATATTAGCGGTAGGTACCTTTGTACTTGTGCCTTGTTTTCAAACTTAGGTACATAATATTTGGATGATTTATATAGAGCAGTTTTTGTGAAAAATTATCTCAAGGACGCTCGCGCTGTTTGTATATTTTAAAGTAATACTTTAAGTCAACTACTACCTAAGATAAAAGTAAAGTGTTTGAAATCTGAAAATCACCCTGTATATACAATTTACCACTAATTGGCTAATTGAACAAAAAATACCTCATACTTATGGGAGCCGAATTGTTCAATCTCCAGACGATATGTTCAATATCCAAAATAATCATTCATAATTTTCAAGCCATGTTCAACGTCCACCTTTAAAGTCATAATATGGGCAAATTATAGCTTCAATCTTCGAAAAATGATCTTTAATAATTTCCTGTTACACATATGTATAAAACGAAATGACCAAAATCGAGAATTTTTTAGAATTTGCCTGTAAAAACAAAAAAAACGTCTCTTTTAAAATTTGCTAAATGGTCTATTGAACATGCAAGCACTAAGGCAGCGAGGAACAAAACATGTGTTGGTATTTTCATAGATCTGAAAAAAGCATTCGACAGTGTATCCCACACAAAACTAAACACAAATAATGATATAGTCTGAACATTTATTTTATTTATTTATTTTATTTTATATGGTACATTATTTTGTTACAATTTATGTTTTCCAGTAATGTAGGCCTCACTGGGTGGGTTGCCCGTGCTGAGGCCTTCATTTTATAATATGAAAATCTAATCTACATATTACATTTAAAGAGAAGATAGTAAATTTGAAAAGAAAATAATAAATTTAAAATTAAAAATAAAAATACATAATAATACATTTAAAATTAAGTGTTTGTGAGTGATGTGTGTTTATGTTGGTTTTGTGTGTTACGTGTAGGTTTTATTTTTATTTTATGCTATGACATTTTGGTAATATTGTCTTTTATGTTGTTTAATCCATTTTGTAATTTTGTGTGTGAATTTATTTTTATTTTCCTCAATTTTTAGACTGTTGAAAGCTTTTATAGCATGGTATTGGTAGTGTCTTTGTCCAAAGGTTGAATTTACTGTTAGAGTTTTAATGTTTTCTTTGTACGCTTGTCTAACTGGTCTGTTAGTGTTATTTTGTGTATGTTGAAATTTATTTTTTTTGTTAAAAATGTAGTTTAGTAGTGTTTTAACGTATAATTGGCGTATATTAAAAAGAATGTAGCAAATTGGATAAAAAGATACTAAAAAATCACCCTCAATATGTCAAAATAAACAATGTATTTAGCAATCAAGATACGTCTGATTATGGAATCCCACAAGGTACGGCACTGGGTCCAATATTATTCATCTTATATGTAAACGGGATATTTTCTCAATTACTTCATGGTAGTATAACCTCTTTTACTGACGATAAAGTAATAATACATGGGAATTAGTAAAACCAAAAGCAACAGAAGGCATAAATACTCTTAAATCCTGGTTTTACATAAACCTACTATCTATAAATAACCAAAAAACTTATGTTAAACCATTTGCAATAAAATCAAATGACGTTCCACAAAATTTTGACTTAATTATACGAGGCGTATCCAGAAAGTAAGTGTACTGATTTTTTGTAGGTTACAATTTTTTATTGAAACAAAAATTACATGGTTACCGTAGTACATATGTAAGCTATTTTTCGACATAGTCGCCATTCCTCTCAATGCAGGTGGTGAAGCGGGGTATCAACTTTTTGATGCCTTCCTCGAAGTAGTTTCCCGCAAACCCCTTGGTCCACTTCTCCACCTCCCCCTTTACCTCCTCGTCGGTTGAAAACCTTTTTCCACCCATGTACAGCTTCAGGGAGGTAAAGAGATAAAAATCTGAAGGTGCTAGGTCAGGGGAATGCGCGGGATGGTTTAGGACATTCCATTTAAACGAAGCAAGCAGTTCCTTCGTTGCGTTGGCCGTGTGTGGTCTGGCATTGTCGTGCAGCAGGCTGACTTCCTTTGTCAGCATGCCTCTCCTCTTGTTTAGAATCGCCTTCCGCAATTTTTTTAGGGTCTCACAGTATCTTGCAGAGTTGATGGTCTCCCCTTGAGGTAGATATTCAATCAAAATTATGCCTTGACAGTCCCAAAACACGGATGCCATAATTGTCTTGGCTGAAATTGTGGTTTTGAACTTTTTGGCGGAGGGTGAAGAGGTGAGAACCATTTTTAAACTCGCGATACCACTTGTACATACTCGTACGATTCATAGTTTTATCACCATATGCACTATATGCATATGGTGATAAAACACCTTCCAAATTAAAAACTTTTTAATTTGGAAGGTGGTCAATGGGTACCGCCGCCCCGGGAACCATACTCTGGGTTACCAACACCTCTGCCACAGGTCACCTGAAGTGGTTCGCTACGTTTGGTGACTTAGCAGGGGTGCCCGGGCTCATGGAGGGTTGTGCGTTCTGGATCACACTGATGAATGGGTCGGCCTACTCACTGCGGGGCGGGCCGGGCTGGGAGAGGCCGGTTGAGGGAGATCCAGTAAACCGGTTATCGCTGTCCGGGCCGTTGGATAGTACAGGGGCCCGACCCTTGGGCTCACGACCAAGGGTGGGCTGCCCCATCAGCCAGCGAAAAAACCCTGCCGCTGATGTTGTGCCGGTTCGTGACCGGTGAGGACCCAGCATCTAGCGTTTGGGGCGCACTGGGCGACCTCCACAGCCGGACTCTCCTGCCCATTGCCTAGAACCGCAGTCAGAAGAACATACCTTACATTTCGTGTATCCAGTTGCTCCACTCTCCAACTCCCCACCCAACCTTTTTAACCTAATCCTTCCCAACCCATCCTAAATCCCACAAACAAATAAAACAAACTTAAAAACTATGAACTCACAACAAATTAATATAAACTCAGCGACAGCGAACAGTAGGAGTCCTCAGTGTGGACCGAGGATGAAGGTGAATTTCGCTAACATTCGCGGTCTGCACACCAACCTAACTCCCATCCACCACCACCTTCTCTCACAAAATCCCCATCTCCTCTTCCTTACGGAAACACAGATTGCCGAGCCCCCAGATACCTCCTATCTGAACTGCCCAGGATATCATCTGGAAAACCTTTTCAGGCCCAAAGGAGGTGTCTGCCTTTACAGCCGTGCTGACATCAGCTGCGCTCGTCTCGCAAATATCGAGAGCGCAAAACACGAAGTGTTATGGGTACGTGTGGATCTCACCGGTATGATGAGAATTTATGCGTGCCTATATCGCTCACCAAACCTTGCCGAATCAGACACTGTTGAGTTGTTTAAATACTTGAGTGACACTGTAGATATTCTCTTGCCCCGTTACCCATCGGCCGAGTTTGTAATCCTGGGGGACTTCAATGTTCATAATGAACAATGGCTGAAGTTCTCGGGCCCAACAAACTCTGCCGGTAGATCAGCGGAATCCTTTGCCCTTATCCATGGACTAAGCCAACTCGTAGAATCTCCGACCAGAATACCAGACATCCCATCACATCGAGCCAACCTACTCGATTTGTTTCTCACTAGTGAGCCACTCGGGTACAGAGTGGAGGTGACAGCGCCCTTAGGATCCTCTGACCACTGCCTGATTACCACCTCTGTCCCATCCTCCATGAACCGTCAACCCGACAAACATGTAAAGAGGAAGGTATGGCACTACAGGGCAGCAAAATGGGACGGCATGCGGTCTTTCTTCGGCGCCTTTCCTTAGAGTACTGTATGCTTTAGCTCCGAGGACCCATCAATTTGTGCACGCGAGGTAGAAGAAGTAATCACATCAGCAATGGATTGCTACATTCCCTTCTCCGTCAAATCCTCTGGAGCGGGCACAAAACCGTGGTTTGACCATCGCTGTGCTGAAGCTGTCAGACTCAAAAATACGGCTTTTAATGCACTCCGGAAGATTATCTCCATGAATAACCTTTCGGAATACCGAAAACGGGCAAGGGATTGTAAGAGAGTTCTAAATAGAGCTAAGAGCGATCACGACCAGAGAATTGCGAAAAAGCTGGCTGACTGCCCCACTGGTAGCCGTGCTTTCTGGTCACTCGCTAGCTCGATCGGAAGAAATTTCTGCAGAACCACTTTCCCACCTCTGACCAAGCCTGATGGTCGGCTGGCTAACTCGGCCCGCGAGAAAGCTGAATTATTAGGCAAAATTTTCGCGGAAAACTCAACTCTTCAAGATAACGGAGAGACTCCCCCTTCCATTCCGCACTGCGGTTTTCAAATGGAGGAACCGAAGATCCGGAACAGAGAGGTTCTCCGAGTCTTGAACGAGCTGAAAGTCGACAAAGCCAGTGGGCCGGACGGAATACCTGCCTTGGTCCTCAAGAGGTGTTCTGCAGAAATGACTCCAGTGCTCGCGAAATTATTTAGGCTCTCCCTCAAAGGTGGAAAGGTGCCAGATCTTTGGAAAAAGGCAATCGTCCACCCAATCCCAAAAAAGGGGGACCGTTCCGACCCTTCTAACTACCGCCCCATAGCCATCACTTCCATACTCTCGAAGGTATTAGAAAGGGTGGTTAACAACAAATTGCTCACATATCTCGAGAATAACAATATCCTAAGCGATCGGCAATATGGATTTCGTCGAAACCGATCGTGTGGCGATCTACTCGGATATGTAACGCATATTTGGGGGCGGTACATGGAACGTTTTGGTGAAACCCAAACCGTTGGGTTAGATATCTTTAAAGCCTTTGACAGAGTCTGGCACCGGGCGCTTATCGGGAAATTACCATCGTATGGGATCCACCCAACCCTGCATAGTTGGATTGCGGACTTTCTGAGTGGAAGAACAATTCAAACCGTGGTTGACGGCTCTTCTTCCTCACCGCACCAAATCAATGCGGGGGTGCCACAAGGATCTGTGCTGTCTCCGACGCTGTTTTTATTGCACATCAACGATCTCGTTGAATGTGCACCAATTCACTGCTACGCTGATGACAGCACCGTTCACGAGGGTTATCTTTTTGACAGGCCCCCTTCCACCTATGATGTCCGAACAGCTCGGGAAGTTTTGAAGCGAAAAATTGACCACCATCTAGAGATGGTTCGTGCCTGGGGTAAGGCCAACTTGGTCAGTTTCAACGTCTCAAAAACCCAAGCGTGTCTGATTTCGGCAAAGAGGGAGATCAATGACTGTCTGGTGCAATTTGATGGGAGCACTCTCCCCAATAAAGACTCCATTGAAATGCTTGGAGTTACTATATCAGACCAGCTCAAGTATCGGGGATCCATAGAAGCCCGAGTAAATCAGGCCTCCAAAAAGTTGGGCGTCTTGTACAGGGCTAGGAGATTCTTCAACAGTGACCAGCTGCTGACCCTGTACAAGTCTCAAGTCCGCCCAACTATTGAATTTGGGAGCCACCTTTGGGCTGGTGCCCCAAAATACTTGATAAACCTGCTTGAGTCTGTGCAAAGGAGAGCGATCCGTCTGATTGACAATCCGTTGTTAACAGACCGATTGCCTTCTCTGATGCATAGACGCAATGTAGGCATGCTGTGTCTGTTCTACAGGTATTTCAATGGAGCCTGCTCCAAGGAGCTAGCAGCATTGATTCCTGATGCACCGGTGCACGTGCGCGAAACTCGACGGACACGAACTGAACACCCGTTCACGGTTGACGTTGGCTTCATGAGAACGGGCCGTTTTTACGACTCGTTTTTGTGTAAGTCGGCTCGTATGTGGAACGAGCTACCGGCATCTGTTTTTCCTCCCTCCTATAATCCGAGCCTCTTCAAGGCCCGCATTAACAAATCCCTTCCTACAGCCCCTACCTTACTCCGCCTCACAACGCCGCCCAACCGGGTGGTGACATAGTTCCCCTGTCTGTGCACTGCACAGGCAGGGACACTCTTGTGAGGTGTCACATAAAAAAAAAATAAAAATAAAAAAAATGCAATTTTCACCAAATTATTAACCTCGAACGGAGGTTTTCCCTTCCAAACGAGATAACGGATGACGCCGCGTATTTCGCACTTGGCGGGAGATTGGATTGACATTTTCAACAAAGCGTGTTGTCGCGTAGACACTTCTCAACGTACTGACCTTGAACCGGTCTCGTTGCGGAGGAGAAGAGTCAGGCTACACGTAAGTGTAGCCAACATTCGGTCGTGAGAGCCTCAGTACACTTACTTTCTGGTACGCCTCGTATATGACAATTTTAAAGAACCTAATCATAACAACGGTTCTACATTAAAAAATTCAAATATAATTAAATATTTAGAAATCATTATAGACAAAAACCTAAAGTGGAAAGATCAAATCAACCCTATCGTCAATTAAATAGGAGAATTAATTTATATATTTTTCTCATTGGGAAATCTAATCATCGGTCTACCACGTTATAGAACAATCAAATCTCCGCGCACGTTGTGATTTGAACCCGTGACCTTCGGATTGCTAGCCGAGAGCCTTGCCTCTCGACCACGCAATTAGGAAATATGTGTTTTGTGATTTGTTATCATAAATACTTTTGTTAAATTACTGTTATTTATATAACATAGTTTTTATAATGTTAGCTCATTTATAGTGATATATTCTTAACTTTTTTTATTTGTTCAAATACTAATAGGAACTCTTGTAATCTTAAAAAAAACTTCACTCCTTTCAAATATCCAATGTTAAACACAATTGTTGAATAATTAGGACTCGAATGAAGGGGCCAATTATTAATTGAAAGTTATGTCTGTTCACCAATATCAGAGAATCAATTTAGTAGTTTATTGGTATACTGGTGAGTTACTATTAGCTACTAGCTGATGAAAAGCTAGCTATTAATATCTGGCAATACTCAGAGCGCCAAAATTATCTCCATTTGTCTAACGGAGAGCAAATTAAAAAAGAAAAGGAATGAAATGGTAATAGTAAGTGATATTTGGCACAGATTTATGAAAAAAATCACGGTATATTAAGTTATTATATCAAGTTGTAAATAACGCTTTTTGATAATCAAAAAAGCGCAGACCCTCGAAAAATCACAAAATTTGACCCTAGTTAACAAGTTTTATTCAAAGAAATTTCAAAAAAGGAACACATTTTTTGAACATATAATATCATCTTTCGCTTGTCTATTAAGACATATAGTATAAATATTTGCTTTTGACACGTCAGTTTCAATTTGGAAAATGATAATTAAAATAATTCCATTAAAATATTATATTATAGGCAAATAAGAAAGGAACACGTAGATGATTATGGCATGAAGAGCAAATGAGCAAAGCTAGGCGTGTAAGAAGAATATATGACACAAATTCAAATGGTAGCAGAAGTCGGGGACGCCCGAGGAAGACATGGCACGATGAAGTGAATCAGATACTTGAGTCGGGCCATGTCAAGAGTCAGAATAATAGAAGGGTATGTATGAGACGATGTATGAATGTGAAGGCAAGGAGTGTGTGCTAAGACCGAGTTGTTTGCCGGTGCTTTCTCTCTGCCTACCTCTGCGGGAAATGGCGTGGTGGTTAGTTAGTTAAGCAGGTTATGAATTCTTGACACGGTACGTTTCAATGTTGAAAAAGACAGTTAAATTTAAAACAAATCAGAGTTACAATCACTCACAGACATATTCACAACCGAAAAGATTATGTTTGATGGTTGATTTCTAATCATTTATATACGTTTCTCAATGTGTGTCACATTTGTATATAGAAAAAAAGCGTTGATATAATAAAATAATGACAACACAAATCTTATCACTTTTCTTTGCTTTTTCTACCGAAACAGGAAAAAGTGTGTGTTTTATCTCCGATCATAAAGGAGAGAAAAAAAACGTTTTCCTGTTGGTGGACCTTTTGTTCTGAATAAGATTTGTTTAGCAAAGTGAATACGTGAACCTCAATGAAACCAAAAGACTTTATTATTCTCGTAAATAACAGTTTATTTAATTATGTAGTCCATTAAAAACTCCCCTCATCCCCTATTAGAGTGCTCTGATTTTCTCCCTCCCAACCTACACCGCCCCTTTTATCAAGTTCACGTGCCGACGTTTCCAATACCCACCCCCTAGGAAGTTTATTAGGAAATAATATGCTTCGACGAGGGTATTTGTTGATTCGACCAGCGAACCGTAACCTAAAAAATCATTGGCAGTTTGACTTTTACTTAATTGTGTACCATGAGAGTCATCTTGCTAAAAGCCAAAATCCCGTGATTGAATTCCAAATACATATTCATGTTAAATAATATACAATAAACATATTCATGTCAAATAATTTACAGTATCTGAAATTGTTATTTCTACGTTGTGGAGAGTTAAATAATAATTACAGGCAATCCAAAATTTACAAGATGAATTGTTATACATATTAATTAATATTACAAATATAGGATAGTACCGAAAAAATTTTCAAGCAAACTTTAATTTCAGAATATTTAGGAAGTTGAGATTCCCCGACGAGTTTTTAATATTTAAGTATGCTGTGGATTTACAATGAGTTGAGATTTGTTTTTATATTGTGATTTAAAGTTATAAAGTTAAGGGCGTCCTGACTTCTACCATTCTAAGCACTCCTGGCAAACTTTGAAATTTTCAGCGATATCGTTCGACTACTTTTTCTTTTTGCGAGCACAAACAAAATATGCAGGTAGAATTCTTATATATTAAGATTAGAAAACAGTTAGAATTTCACTAAACTATTTGGAATGCATTTTATTATATAAGACGTTGGCCTGCCACAGACCGCCTTCTATGTAGGGAAGTTAAAATTAGTGGTTGTGTGTATTTGTGGATGAGAAAAAAAAAATTTTAGATCTCAACAGCAGCGTCACCTACTCGTATCGTGGTCAAAACTATAACATGTTTCAAGCTGTAACCAACCGTACACATTCACAAAGGTTCATTAAAATCGGTTGGGCCGTTTCGGAGATTACCTTGTACGAACACAGTGACACGTGATTTTTATATATTAAAATAAAACAAAAGAATTTAAAAGAAATATATAAAGTATGCAATATAAAGGAAGATAAGTAGTTTATAATTTAGAAAAAAAAAATCAAAACGATAACTACTGATTAAGTAAGGAAGAAAGAAAAACATAATCTGATTATACATAATATGCGTGAGTTACCGAGCTTATGTAAAGTACATTAAAATAATATGAAATAAAATATCAAGTAGCTATTAAATATAATTTACTTGCGCACGCCGGGTTTAAAACCCGCGACCTCCGGATTTTTAGTTGAGAGTCTTACCCCTCGACCGCGGAGGACGTCAAGATAACGGTTAAGTCTTTAATCCCGGATAGAGTAGAAGTTCGGAGTTCCAGTCTCGATCCTGAGCTTATCCTATTTTTTCGTGAAGAATTATTGATATATTTTTTTAAAACACTAACACTATTTTAGTTTTCTTCAAGGTACAATAATTCAGGACTGTTCATTACAAAAACCACTAGGATATTTATTTAAGTGGTCATTTTTACTTAGCTTTGCTAAAGGTACGCGTAAAAAATAAAAGAAGATCATAAACATAACTTTTATAGAATTTACTTCTTCATTCTTACTCACTAAAAAATACGTCTTTTTTCTTCAGATAAGGTTGTTGTTAGACCTTAAAAATGTTGACATATTAAAAAGCTCAAAAAAGACCTTGCGAAACTCTGTACGCTTTATGACCTTCTCGTAAAAAATAAAGAAAAGGTCAATATAGAGCAATCTCATATAATATTATGTTCATCAAGTCTGAAGTTTTATCTTTTTAATGTCATATTTCTAAAGTGGAGAGTATGTGCTTTTTACGAACGATCTCTCTCCTAACCAACTTTCCTATCGAATAACAAAATTAAATTATATCACCATGCTGACCACATGTAATTATTAGTATAATGGAACACATTAGATTATAATGTATTACCAGCTCTTCGAGGAATGACCCTGATGATGGACCCTGTAATGCTGTCCGAAACGTTGGCTAAAGAAGGAAGTAACGCAACAGGGCATAATACTCACGAATCACTATAAAATGGTCTTCCCGTATAAAATATTTAAAAAAAAAACCTTGACAAATTTCTATAAAATTCTAAACTAACTAACCATGAAGAGGAATGACCGCCAAAAAACTCGGTCTTGGCACACACTCTTTGCCTAATGCGCATTCATATACTATTCTGTTATTCTGATTCTCGGCATGGCCCGACTCAAGTATTAGGTTAACTTGATCGTGCCATGCCTTCCTCGAGTGACCCCGACCTTTTTTACCATTTACATTCGCATCATATGTTTTCCTTACACTCCTTTTTTCGTTCAATCACTGCACACGCCCAAACCATATAAGCATCCCTTTCTTAATGTAACTCATTACGCTTACATCAGCATTGGATTCTTTGTGAATATCCACATGTCTCTCATGACCATACATGGTTTTACCACACACACGCCTCGGAGTTCTCATTTCAACAGCATAATCTTTTTTTTCTGCCAGTTTCATGCCTCATATATATCAGGGAAGGTACCAGCACTCAAATGTGGACTGCTAGCTTCCATTAATGGTGTTTTCTGCATTATCATTCCTTCAATATCTCTATTAGCCTTTCAATCTCTCGTCATGTTCATACTGTTGAAATTAATTTAATGTCATACTTCTAAAGGGGTTTCCATTATATATTATAATGCTTTTTCTATGTAATAACCCTTTAGAAACGTTTTAGAAACTTATATAACAAGTAGATAGGTATAACCAAAGAAAAATATTTTTCCAGAATGATCAAACGAATGCGAAATTAACAGTATTACCAATATGTAAATTTACTGTCGACAGCACAAATACTTCTGCACGTCCAAAGGGTAAGTTTGACAGGGTTAATTTGTCAGCCTGTCGATATTCCACACCATCACTATATCAATATCCGATGTGAGCGTTATTTGAGTTGAAGATTTATCGAATACCCCTATTGCTTTCTTGTACAGAAATGAAGGCGTTAATAATAGACTTATGGGTACCCGTATTTTCTTGATTAACCTAATTTATCGCACGAAAAACCTAACCTAAACTAACATTTCAAAACATAATATTATCTTTATGTATATTTTGTTAAATTCAATTCAATTTATTTAATGCTTATCTAATCTTATTTCACCCAACATCATCTAACCCAGAGGTCCTAATTTTTTTTTGTCCAGTAGACCACGTTCCATTTTTTACATTTTTGGTAGACCCCTGCTTTACTAATATTTTTTTTTCACAGAAACTTCCATAGTTTTTTAAATTTGAGTTTGTATTTATTTATTTATTTCTAAACATACATTACAGTGTCTACCAAATTATTTACATTTGTATACAATATAAATATTTAAAGCTGTTGTTAATAAGATGTTTGTTTTATGCTGGGTGTAAGGTAGGTTTGAGTAGGTGACACTGGTGGATAATATTATATTATGTTTCGTGAACACCTCACTAGGAGAACCTGTGCTGAGGTATTTATGTGTATTGGTTTAATTTTATTATATAAATGTAAGTTGTTTTTTTTTAATTGTTATTGTACATTGATTGTATGATGATGTATTCTCGATTGTTCAGTACTAGATTTTCAACAATATTTTCTAATCTGATTGCGGGGGGGGGTTGACTGTGTATTTTGGAATTATTAATTCCCCACCATCGTGTGTGAGATTTTCACTAGAATATTTGACATTTCGTCAGCATTTCCGAATTAAAAAAATAGATTAAAATAGATTTTTAAAAAGAAAGACAAACATTCCCGGGTTACGAATAACTTGACAATATTTGAAAATCTCCTACTACCACCACAGTAAGCTGAAAATGTTGCTTGTGTTGTGATGGAGGACTATACAAATAGTGTCTCTTAGTGGAGATAATCGATAATATTACAGGGCTCATAATATGGTTATTTCGATTATTTATCAAAAATACTATTTTTAGAGGTACGTATTTATGTAATTCTGTTCCTATGAACTCTAGAACTCGGAATTGCTGTCAATTTAAGGGTATTTTTCTAAATTCGAACTGATTGTGAAAAAATCAGACAAGCGTGGGTGGATCAACTAACAATACTATTTTTGATTTTGCCTTTGTCTGAAAATCCGTTCAATGAACTATATGATTAATGAAAATAGAGCTTTTGCTTAGAATTTAAGGGTCATTTTCCAAATTGTAAGTGTTGTTTGGAAAATCCAGACAAGCACTTATCTATAATATAATATTTTTAATAAAAAATTATTTTTATTGCCATTTTCAAAATTGTAACTGTTTTGTCGGGAATTCGACCGTCCACCACATTGGTGAATTATATTTAGATGATACTTGAAGCGAACAAAATTGGTTCACTTTTTTACCTCCACTTAGTCCAATTTGACCTCCAACAATTTGCAGTAAAACGACGGGAAACTATTGAATCAGATCCCCGCGCACTGCTACTGACGTGATAATAGTGGAACACTTTTTGACTCTATGACTATCCGACGATTATAAAATAATGATAAACAGAAAATTATTTCAATTGTCTTTAAAAGGTGGACTATCCCATACTTTTATAAAGATGGGTCTACGTTATGGTGAGTTGTATACCTGTGACACTGTAATACTTTCCGAAACGTTGGCTAAAGAAGGAGTTGCGCAACACGGCGTAATACCCAAAAAAAAATCATTTTAATACTTTTGGCCGTGAAAATGTCAAATCAAGTCGGGCCTGCGTTGTTTTTATAAATAAAAGTGAATTAATTTTTTAAAAAAGTAGGTTCGGGCACAACGTTATATTTCAAGGAACCATTAAACTTTGAATGTGCCCAGTTAATAAATTGTACAGTGGGCTCAGAAAAAAGTCACTCTGGCCGACATATTTTAAAGATTTTATTCGTACCTTCCTACAACTAATTGCTACTGCAAAGGACACTTACAGCAGAGCTATAAATTCCAGTACACTCAATATAGTCGAAATTATGATTTACCATTTTTAAAATTTATTGTATTTGGTACAAACTTCGGGCAGCTAGCAATGAGCCACATACGAGTTTTTTTTCGAGAGCTCTCTGATATTTTAAAGCTTTGATTATAGTACAGGTAAAATAAGGTTTAATAAATTTTGGGCATGCATTAATCTTGGCAGTATTAATGAAGATCTGCAGAGTTCGGCCAAAAAAGAGTGGTTGAACTCTTTTTTAGGGGGGGAGGTGGGGGAGTGGTGGGAGCGGAGTTTGCGAATGTTTACTAAATAGGTCGAGTGAAGTTTTGGTTACCATGTTTAGTTTTTTTTTTTAAATTCCCCTCCTCACCCTCCCTCTGGAGGGGTGTTTCGCCACTTTTTTGGGTGGCCTCTGCAGATCTTCATTTATACTGCCAAAAAGATGTATGAGAAAAGTTTCATGAATGCACGAATTTTGTCATTTGTTTTGTTAATTTTGGAACCATCATATTTTTATAAGAAAATTTCAGTATTAATACTGAAATGTGCTTAATAAATAATAATATGTATCCATTGTGTATTCGAAAGGGTGTGTATTATTCATATCTGTAATGTGTCGGTAAAGTTAGTTTTTTGTGTTTTACGACAGGTAGTGCCAGTGTTCAGAAAGCACGCCAGAATCCGAATGGTTCTGAGTAGATCCCGAACCTAGACGATAGTAGGTAGGCGGCTCCATTAGAGAACCGCTTTTGCCAGAGTAAAATAGAGCCAGTTTATTATGCTTAGAGCCTTAAAAGTCTGGAACGTCAGTCTAGCAGCATTACTTTTGTAACTCTTATAGTAAAAAGACAACCTTGTAATCTAGATGAACCGTCTATAAATCATTAAAGTTTTCTACAATCCAAATATACATGGAATTTGAATACTAGTTGTAATTAAAAGACATTATTACCATATCAAAACTAGTTAATTATCGTGAATTTGTTTGTGAACATTTCTCATATTGTGTATGGCACCAAATGCCTTAGGCAGCTTTTATGTGACTGTAGAATTTACAAACAAGGCTATAATAAATTAAGTCAGTACAACAACTTCGTAGAAAATATACGCACGATTGTTAATTTAACATTATAACATTTTGAAAATAGAAATATAGCGTTCTGAAGTAGTTTATCCAATAATTTAATTTCAACATGTTAAAATATTTTGTGGCCAAACAACTTCGTTTATAGCCGTATCAATACTAAGTGAGTTGAACATTTTCGAAGCAATATAAGAGATTATTATTTTTTTGTAAACTAATGTTTTTAAGACAAGATTTTTTATGCATAGCACAAAGGGTAACAATTATTTTACAAGCAATAATTATTAGCCTGAAACACTCATCCACATTGAAAAATCTCCTGATAAAAGATACATGACGCCAACGGGACTCGAACCCGTGTCCCTTCGATTTCCGGTCGACAGCTCTGACCACTGAGCTATGGCGGCTTATCTCTTATCCGCGAAATAATTCAATATATACTAGTGTTTCATTCAACAATTACTGCTTGTTACATTTTTTCACCTGAAAACAACCAACTTTATTTTATATGAGAAAGGCATTGTAAGTGCTAACTCTCTCACTAGATGGCGTCGAGACAAATTGTCTACATTTTTAGGTGAAATACTTGAACTTGTCAAATATTAATTATTATTTTTTTGTAAACTAATGTTTTTAAGACAAGATTTTTTATGCATAGCACAAAGGTTAACAATTATTTTACAAGCAATAATTATTAGCCTGAAACACTCATCCACATTGAAAGATCTCCTGATAAAAGACACATGACGCCAACGGGACTCGAACCCGTGTCCCTTCGATTTCCGGTCGACGGCTCTGACCACTGAGCTATGGCGGCTTATCTCTTATAAGCGAAATAATTCAAAATATACTAGTGTTGCATTCAACAATTACTGCTTGTTACATTTTAAAAATTAATTCATTTATAATGCGCAGTTTTGTAAAGGCTCACATTGAGTGCACTTTAAGGATACTTTTGTTAACATAGTACATTTGGGTACAGACATCTTTTAAAAATGAATAAAAAAATATCATTTATTTTACAAGCAATAATTATTCGCCTGAAACACTCATCCACATTGCAAAATCTCCTGATAAAAGATACATGACGCCGACGGGACCAAAAAAAATAATAATTAATATTTGACAAGTTCTAGTATCTTCACCAAAAAATGTAGACAATTTGTCTCGACGCCATCTAGTGAGAGAGTTAGCAATTACAATGCCTTTCTCATATAAAATAAAGTTGGTTGTTTTCAGGTGAAAATATGTAACAAGCAGTAATTGTTGAATGAAACAATAGTATATATTGAATTATTTCGCGGATAAGAGATAAGCCGCCATAGCTCAGTGGTCAGAGCTGTCGACCGGAAATCGAAGGGACACGGGTTCGAGTCCCGTTGGCGTCATGTTTCTTTTATCAGGAGATTTTTCAATGTGGATGAGTGTTTCAGGCTAATAATTATTGCCTGTAAAATAATTGTTACCCTTTGTGCTATGCATAAAAAATCTCGTCTTAAAAACATTATTGACGGCCGGCATAGTCCAGTGGTAACGCATTGGACTGCCATTCCGAAGGTCGCGGGTTCGAACCCGGCGTGCGCAAATAAATTTTATTTGATTAATTTGTGTTATTTCACAATTAATTAATTAAAATAATATGTAGTATATTTGCGGCACGTTCCAGAGTGGAAGATACTACCAGTATCGCCCTGGTGTAAGACCACCATTCAGAATTGAAACGTTGCTCCAAATGGCTTTAGCCGTGTTTAGTGACTAGATCTGAATAGCCAGGTACTTCCCCACCTTCCTCTTTCCCTTCCCCACTTACCTTCAGCCTCACAACATCCCCCAATTGGGGATGCCATAGTCTCACTGGCTCCAGACGGGAGCAGTTGGGACTCTTGTGAGGTATTCACTATAAAAAAAAAAATAAAAAAAATTAGTTTACAAAAAAATAATAATTAATATTTGACAAGTTCAAGTATTTCACCTAAAAATGTAGACAATTTGTCTCGACGCCATCTAGTGAGAGAGTTAGCACTTACAATGCCTTTCTCATATAAAATAAAGTTGGTTGTTTTCAGGTGAAAAAATGTAACAAGCAGTAATTGTTGAATGAAACACTAGTATATATTGAATTATTTCGCGGATAAGAGATAAGCCGCCATAGCTCAGTGGTCAGAGCTGTCGACCGGAAATCGAAGGGACACGGGTTCGTGTCCCGTTGGCGTCATGTATCTTTTATCAGGAGATTTTTCAATGTGGATGAGTGTTTCAGGCTAATAATTATTGCTTGTAAAATAACAATATAAGAGAACTGTCTTTGTGTGAAAGCTGTTTCCGTTGGGGGAAATATGATGGGTTGGATTTAGATGTGATGACAAATAATTCAACACACCTTTGATAAAAGACATAAAGTCATTAAAAGCGACGAAAAAAGCTAGCTCATAAATCTTACCTTCGTTACCTATTTAACCTGGTTTTATCTCAACCACCTTTTAGGACTATATATCACTTTTTAAATTTGTTTTAACTACTATGTCAAATTGTCATTTTTATAAGTTCATGTATTTATTTTTTTGTTTCAGACAAGACAATACCTTAATAAAGCCTGAATCTTAACTACGTAAGTGAAGCATCCTTGCACAAAAATATGCTACACGCGGATCTGGTGTATTGTACAGACCTGTAAAATAAATTAAAATTGGAATCTTAACGATATAAGAGATGAGTCCGTGTAAAAACAATATTCGGCGGGCAGCCTGGCGTAATGGACTGACCTACGGTCGACTTTGCTCTAGCAGGCCGAGAAAATCGATCTTACCATGGGGTTTATTTTATTTATTTCTGATGAACGTATTACTAAAATCACAAAGGTGAGCATCAAGAAAGCCCGCAGCATTAGAGTCTTATGTCACCTTAATTTTGATAGTATGATTATTGTGATTATAATTAAACCTAAAAACAAGATAAACTTGCTACCATTGAAAGAAATGTTTGTGTCTAGAGGAGTCTTGGCTCTTGAAGAAGCAAACACATTGTGAATTGACATTTTAAATAAATGAAATAAAAATACTTGGTGTTAAGTCAATTTATTGATAAATTTTATTGTCTACCGGTTTTGGTACTTTCGTACCATCATCAGGACAGTTATGATGATAATCATATATATTTTTTCTTATATTAGAAACTGCCGTATTATTGTAACATTATTCTTTCAACAATTTCATTGTTTCTAACTGACATATAATTATACACCTTATTAATGATATATTATATATATTCTGTAATTTTTTGATGAAATAAATAAATTTAAAAAAAATAAATAAAATTATTCACCGAAACCAATAAAATTTATCAATAAAGTGACTTAAAACAAAGTATTTCCATTTCATTTATTTAGTATATTTTTTTGTTATTTTGATTGGAATTATAACCTTTTTGGTTTGTTTTTTGTAGTTTCTAGTATCATGAGACTGACAGAGACTGATTTAGCTTTAATAAAATATGATTGATAAAGATTTGATATTTTGAAAAACGTATTAAAATTTTTTTTTACAAAAGTGTAAATATTAATGAATGAGATGTGTTGTATGATATATCTATCTTTTATTGTTAAAAATATTTATCTTTATTTGACCAAGTTAAAGTAGCATGGAGTATTGCTTATTGGGAAAAACTTAGGTTGAAAAATCCGGTGCGTTAGACCTGCGTCACCGAAGACAAAAGTCAAATTCACGTCACAATTGGCGGGTTAAGGTTTTCAAATACACGGTCGTTTTTCAACTGATCAAAATTTTCACCACGTTTTTTAGTGAGACTTAGTTAATTTTTTTAGAATAACGTAATGTTAAAATTTTTGCATAAATGTGAGAACCCAATATGTGTTAAAAGTGCATAAGAAACAATTTAATTAATTTCGTTTTTTACCTTTATAAAAAACTTTTTTTTAAATTTGTAGATATTTAAGCGTCGCGTCAAATCTCTAAAAATGTCATAGTTGATTGATAGCCAGAAAATTGAAAGATCTTCCATGGAGAGAAGGAAAAATTAACATTATGACATATTACTTGACAGCAATGAACTTTAATTTCAGTGCTACCTAGCAATAAAATCTTTAGTAATTGACTGAGCGTTGCGAAGTCCTGTTTTAATCAACCGTTTTGCATTTCGTCTGCCTGTAAATTTGTTTGTACGATCCGTTTTTGGTTCAATATGGTGGCAGTTTGAATGATTCAGTACAGATTATTTTTTCAAATTGGAAATCGTCATGTTTATTTGAAATTTCTTATTTTCTTTTTTTTCGGGCACCATTCCACCTGACATGGCCCGAGGAAACTTTGAAAAAGAATTGTCATAGAGACATTTCTTTGAACAAATAATTCCTAATTTGATATTTTTTTAATATAACACAAGAATTTTATAATTTCAGAGGAGAATTTGGTTTTGATTCATTAATTAAGAGAAAATAAGAAACACACTTTTTTGGAAACTAACTTTGCACAGAACGACATATGGTTGAAATTGCCTAATATTTAAAATGAAATACTTATCTATGATGATACTAGTTCACTTCGTCGAAATCAGTTTGGAGAGAATTTTTATTTGAAAGTTATTGCTTATAATATTCATGCTGTACGACTTTGACTACCTCCGTGGTTGAGTTAAGAGTAAGCGATCCAGAGGTGCGTATGTTAACTATAAATGATAAATTTGTGTTGTTCCCCACTTTATTCAGCTAAAATAATATAATGGTATATTTTCAGCAAGTTCCATAGTGGTAAATATTTTCTGTAACGCCCTGGTGAAAGTCCAACATCCAGAAGTCGTTAACAGCATTAATTTGATTGGGAGAGAACAACTGCGGTCTGGCTAGATCTGAATTTTTTGATAACTTATAAAACACGATGGTAAAGAAAGCAATATTAACACCATTATTTTGCTAAGAAGTAATTAATGATCTTCAATGCAAATAAACATTTAGTAACGGTTATTTTAAACTATTAACATAAACTGTCTGAGCTTTAAAGGGCTGGAGTCGGGGATAGCAGTAAACGAATACGTAGTGGCATTTGAACGTGCTATGAATAGTATTCTAAATAATTAAATTTATCAGCAAAAACCAATTTAATTAGCAGTGCTTGATATAAGCACATAAAATATTAATCCTCTGAAGCTGGTTAGAGTATTAATTCAATAGAATTCACTGCGATTTTTCCTTTTTGACACATTTCTACGGTCTGCCCATTGTCAACTTTGGCTTCAACGGACCATTTGTCATCGCGTGTTTATAACTGCAGTCGAGGAGATTAGCGGCTGTTCCCTGCAGGCGACTTTTCATGGATCGTTATGGCTTTAACCTGAATTTAGGTGACGGTGTGATTCGTGGTGTTGATTGTTTAAAATAATGAACCTTTGAAGTAAGGGTTTGCAACTGAAAACCTTTGAAATGTAAATCTGAATTTTCACAATGCTGTAGATATTTCAACATGATATCTATCTGTGAGCACGTCCGTAGATGCAAAAGTTATTTTAAAATCTATTTATATAATGAAAAGTGTCTGTGGCAGGTGGCGTGGTTTTTTGATTTGTATATAAATCTACAGTTGTTTTTCAAGATTGATAACATTTTACACACATGACCTTTAAAACAACACATCTAAGAATCACCGCATTCCCATTTCTCGCCCTTAAAGCGAAACGTTGATCCCTGGTGAAATTTTGCACACTTGCAGTTTACATATAATTTTGAAAATCGGCCAGTATTTTTATAACTATCGGGTGTTCCTCAAAATGAATGGTGTTTTTGTGAAATTAAAGTCCACATAAACTTTTTGCAAAACGTTAAGAAATTGGCTGTTTCACAAAATACCCCTAGTTTCCATTTTAAAGCTATTGGTGCCTTAATTTACATGTTTCTTTTAAAAAGATCCTTACCATTTTTTCAAATTATTAACCTCACAGCATTTTAATCTGTTGTGTCAGAAGGTCAGAGTATTTCAACTTTGCAATAAAATCCTAATAAATGGAATATTTCTAAAATAGAAAAACACATAGACATTTTATTAGAAAAAAATGTATTATAAACGTAATTGTCACCACACTTTTTTGTCGTTTCATGTGATTATGGTTTCACTTAGGTGCACTTTTTAATTTTCTTTGGTTAACTTATAGATTTGAATATAATATATATTTTCTTTTTCAAAACAGTTTACACATTACATATTTCTCATCACAACGACACAACGATTTTCATCAGACATTTTTTGATTTATTCCCAAAAGCGAACAAATTATCCGGAGAGTTTAAAATGGTACCCTCCAATATTTTATGATATTACTATTGTATATATAAAATCCTTTTTTTTTTTTTTGATAAATGGGTATTTCATGCCTCAAATTCAACGTGAATTGTGCATATAAAGTCGAAATAAACTATGGCTGAAGCCATTTCAAGCCATTTATTTCTGAATGGTGGTCTTATACCAGGGCGATACTGAGAGTATTTTCCACTCTGAAACGTGCCGCAAGTATTTTTCATGTTATTATTTTTTTAAATAAATAAATTGTGAAATAACACAAACTCATTACATATGTATATGTCAATAAACATCCATTATCTATAATATTTGGTAGTCCTGTACAAGTTAGGAACCAATGGAAAAAAAATAAGATGAAAAAACACCGTGATATTAAATATTTTGAGGTTTCATTCCAACGGGTTCCTTTAACTACAGAGTCAATCATTTTAAATTGATGCCCATGTGTGTGAATTACAGTGAGTGGAAGAGGCAATATGAACGAGGTTAAGACCACCCATTTGCGGTTGGTTCACTCAAGAGTCCGACAGGCCAGGGATCTAGTCTAGACTCTAACTCCTGGGATACAATATATTGTTTAGCAATACAATTTATCGTTTGCCATTGAATGAAAACTCCCAGTAGCGTCTAATGTTCTTTGGTTAGTATCATTATACAAATAGTGTCAAGAACCGGAGTCTAATGTGACAATGAAATTCCCAATTGCTTTCAACATTCACATATGCGTTTGAGCTTAAAGTCACAATGCTGTTGACGGTGAATAAATAAATAAACACTATTTGAACCCGTATTCAACATTCTATATTAGTTAATGGTATGTCCTATTTAAGACACTGCTGTAACTCACTTACATTCATTCGACGGTTGGTGGTTGTAAGGAAAGTTGAAAAACAGATCACTACAACGTTAATTTCCGCCACCCATAACCACATATGTCGCGTCGCTACACTACGATACTAGACGAAGTAACACAGTAAACAGTCAAATAATAATTATGGAATATTATGCAAAAGTCAAATATTTTTATTAAATAATAATAATATTGAATATATAAAAGAAATATATTCTCTGACTATAAAAATATTACCATTCGTTATTTCGGCTACTGGCATTATACCTAGCTCTCTCACAAAAAAATTATATATTAAAATGCAAAAATCATTCATATTAAATACATGTAGGATAACGAAAGATTTTTTAAATATTTATATTGAGGGATCAGTAGGATTTATAGGCCCTGTTAGGAGTTCTACCGAGCCGAACCCTCTGATATGAAAATATCTGGAGTCGGTGAATTATTTTCCCATTTGATCTCTGGTGAGTTGACGTGTTGTACTTGTATTGTTTTGTATTTATTTTGCTTATATACCTAATGCACTTGCGTAATGTGGATTGACTAGATGATTTTTTGAAGAAAAATGTGTGGAAGGGTTTAGTTTTTCCTATGGGGAAGATTTAACCCGGACATAAAATCGGAAATTTTATAAAAAAATAATATTTAAAAAAAAATAAAAGAAAAACCAAAAAAAATTAAATTGAGTTCGACAAATTACACTTGATAACAATAAATAATTTCATTGTGTATGTGTATTGTCGTAAATTAGAAGAATGTAAAGTGGAAAAGATGTATGGCAATATTTAATAAAATTGATTTGTAAAATTCAAACTAATGTTCTGTAAAGGATGGGGTTTTTTCAATTAAACTTGCATCCTAAATTAAACTGTCTGGCAAAACGGGGATTGCTTAAATAACGAAAGATGTGATTACGATTGCGTCGTTGTTGAAAATAGTTTCTTGCAGCAACTGATCTCGGTTTGAATTGAAAGAAATAATCTTTTTATTGCCAAGACAAAATCCCGTGATAGTGCAGGATCGGAAGATGTTTTTCGATTACTCATCGTCCAATAATGGAGACTCTAGTTTGTTAAATTTAATGAATTAATTACATCGAGCGGATCCATCAGCCACCAACCAAGAGAATGCCCACTGCTCTGGGATTTTAAACGAGGAATCAATTCTGCATTGAATTTCTTAGGTTTTTGATCCGATGATGATCCGTGATCACACTTGTAATGTGTCCAAAAAATGAGTAATGATGTTTCCAAAAAATGACAGGGTTATAAAATGTAAAATGTACTGTACATCTTTTCCACAACTACTATAATGTATTCTATTACCTACGTACTATAATGGAGTAAAATTTTATTTTTAACTTGTAGGTATATAATACTAAGGTTGGCAATCTAACCAATGAATAATGGTTGATGCGTAAATGCTAGACATGCCACACATTGAAACCATAGACATAAAGTAAGTAAAAGAATCCACACACCTTGCAATAAATCCTTTATGTAACAAAAGGCTTTTAGCTTGTGAGTGAAGTTTCTCTCACGTTCGATTACTTTGTTTTATCCGAGTTTCAACATTTTTTAAAAAAAGATCGCTTAGGTTTTTTCTGAAAACCACAAAACGTTTCACTCTATTTGCAATATTTTAAGGCCTTATACAATTATACCAAATTCATAATACGATACGGTATTTCAATTCTATTTTGCTGGGATATCATAGGATGATTGCTTTCATGAAAAATGTTTTTTTTTTACCACATCTATATTTGTTTTACAAAAAAAATTTGTATGAAAAATACTCCAAGCACGAGTCAACGGAACTATGACAATCCCGATTCGGGGAAATTTATGGAACTGGATAAAATAAGTGTCAGATAAAAAAATTTAAGAAATGCATGGCTATTCATATTTGGTCTCAAAATAATTTTTCAAACGGTTAAATTCTATATTTTTTAGAACAATTTTGAAATAAGTTCACGAGAGAGAAATTTAATTTCTTTTTGTTTATTTTACTATCTTAACCCAAAACAATACAGTGAAAATTAAATCCTTATTTTAAAGAATCCTGCTTTAGAAAGTTAAACGCTAAAGCAAGTTTTCAGTTATAAATGATACAAATTAAAGCTTACGGAGAAGAATTTTTAAAACAAAGAAACCATTAATTATATCGCTTTATTCTACATTTCACCTAAAGGTCAAAACAAGTTCTTGCCGAGGTTAACATTACGACGAATTATAAATATATATGTTTTAATTTCCATAGTTGAGACATTTTGGTTTTTTTCAGTGTAAGGTCGTAAATGTTTTTATTTCAGTAATTTCCACTACTCAAAATGTAACAATTCACTCAAGGGGCGATTTTTAACCATGAATCGTAAAATTTTCGCACCTGTATAAATACTCGTGAAAGCAGCAAATTATAAGTACCTGCCACTTCAAGGTTATGTTTTGACTTTTTGAAATTCTCACAGCTTTTTCTGTCTGAACTTTCCAAGAAAACATTTTTTTTTGCCACATAATTAACTAAGATTATAAATTTCCAATTTAAAAGACAACAGTAGTCTAAGAACGGGTAGTTACGCAGAATTTGAACAATTCATTGAATTTTAGCGTCAATTTTCAAGTTCTGTGGAAGTCTCAAGTCTAGTTCTGTTATCATATAATTATGGGAAAGATGCTTCACAGAACTGAAATAATAAATGAATTGTAACAGAACTTTTAGTGAACTTGAAAATTAACTTTGAAATTCGATGAATTGGTCTAATTTCTTGAAACAACCCATCCTTGATGTTAGATTGAAAATAACATTATTTGCCTTTGAAAATGGAAATAATTTTCAATAGAACTTGATGTATGATTTAATGATTCGAGTGGATCAAAATGTAAAAATAGATTTTTTGTGGTGAGCGTATTTTTTTTCATTTTGTGTTGTATTACTTTCGTCCTTATCAACATTATTTTTAAACACAGGATTTAAAACGAAAAATATTAAAAATTTAGCCAAAATGAAAAGATATTATTATTCTTGGGAGTTAACCTTGTTAGTGAATGCGTACAACCACATGTTTTTCTATAAACGGAAAACAATGAATGACGGATGAAATCGAGATACAGAATAGTGTGAGCAAAATAACGGCCAATATGCCTTTAAAATTTAACAAATCTCTTTGAGGGGTTCCCACACAAATATCCCAAAATAAAATTTACTATAATACTAATAATAATTAAATGAGATAAAAAGAATTTGGCATTCTCAGACTATAAAAATATTACCATTCGTTATTTCGGCTACTGGCATTATACCTAGATCTCTCATTAAAATTTTGGCGTATTAGATCCATAAAAATAATTATAAGTAAAAATGCAAAAATTAGTCATTTTGAAAACATGTAGGATAACGAAAGATTTTTTAAATATTTATATTGAGGGATCAGTAGGATTGATAGTTCCAGTTAGGAGTTCTACCGAGCCGAACCCTCTGATATGAAAATATCTGGAGTCGGTGAATTATTTTCCCATTTGATCTCTGGTGAGTTGACGTGTTGTTCTTGTATTGTTTTGTATTTATTTTGCTTATATAATGCACTTGCGTAATGTGGATTGACTAGATGATTATTTGTGGAAAAATGTGTGGAAGGGTTTAGTTTTTCCTATGGGGAAGATTTAACCCGGACATAAAGTCGGAAAAATGTTTATTTTAGCTAGACAAAGGGGTGTGCGCAATGCTCTGCCTAAATAAAACTTGCGTGTTTGCTATGATTAATTTATGAAAAGTCGATGATAAGTTTAAAAAACTTTTTATTTCATAACATATTTTCAAGTGGAAGCTACGTTTTCCCGTTCCCCGCTCCCCGATCAATATAAAATAAATAATATCTCAAAATATCATACTAAATATATTAGGTCAGTCTAAGTAGAATATAATACAAGTTTTGTAATATCTTTTATATTAGTGTATGAGCTCACCCATAAATGGCACTAGGATAGGCAATTAGATTATCGGTAGGTGGCGAAAATAATAGGATGATAAATAAAGTGAAAACCTCAGGTCGGGGTCCATATTATTTCAACCTATTAAGATATCAGAACCACTGTCGATCCATCATAATAAATGTCTAAGTGTTAGAGCTTATGAAAAAACAAGCTTTAAATAGTGAACTCGTGCCATTTACCCTGATAAAGCTTGTTCTTTGGCTCTCACTGTATTGAAGAACTATCGACACAGATTTTTCAAACAATATGATGAATCTTGATCAGTTCAAGACCTCGTTAAAACGACAAGTTTACCGTATAACGACTGTCTCAACACAAGCTAGCCTAGTGAGTCAGTTTATGAGAATCCTCAACGTTATCTAATTGTTATTTATTATCTCTATTTACATGTTTATAGTTGCAAACTTATTAAATAAAGATAAAGATATTATTATTATAACATAGCATATAAAGCCATTTTTGCAAAAATCTCACTATCGACACTTTAATGTTGCCGTGTTACCATGATAGGGGTTAGTGAAATAATTCAAAAACTTTTTAAACCTCATGCCTCTGGATTATTGACCGTTAAATTTCTTAAAGATGAAAGTAAGAAAATTTTGTGTGTATTGCTGCTTCGCAATAGAATCCAAATAATTGTGATTTGAACGGAACTGTTTTTGAAAGGTGATGAATTACACTTTAAAATTTTATTATTACAAACTTATATAAACTTATAAAATATTTGATTTTTAAATATTAAAATTTTGAAATCAAAAATAAATAATTTAAAAAATGGCTCACCTTACGTTTTTTCGTCTAAACACTGAATTAAAATTACTGACGGCGAAAAAAATACATATTTTATTAGAAAAGTGTATTATAAACATTATTGTCACCTCATTTTTTTTCGCTTACCATCAAAATAATTAATTTAGTTTTCACAAAGTTTCATACATTTTTCTCAAATTGCGACCGGAACATTTGGTTTAGTAGAAGTATACATTTTAATTATTCTGTCGTTAACTTCTCTATTTTAATGTAAAACTTTGTATTACTTTCTAACATCGTTAAATTCATATTTCTAACTAGAATGCTAAACTAAAGGAGACGCAACGACTTCTATGAGATGAAATGAAATGTTCCGAAAAGTGAACATGACTCTACGGATAATAGCGGTTTGTTCAATAAAACAAATTAGCCTGAGTTTATTTTACTTTTGATTTATCTGTCAAAATTGATTTTCTTTAACTAACCTATGCGAAATAAAATGATTTAAACAAATTATTATAAGCAATAATTAGTCTCTTGGCACCTTGTCCCTTACCGGACATCAGAAGCTGCGGGTTTAATTCCTGTCGATATTTTAAATTTGTATGGATATTTCAAGAGATAATAATTTGTTTATAATAATTTGTTATCCTTTGTGCTACGCATAAGTCTTACAAACATTAGTTTTTCATTAAAAAATAATAAAATGATTTTGGTTGGGTGAGAAATTTTGTTGTTTTTTTTATTTATTTTAACACTATCTCCGCACAGGAGGCCCTGAGAAAAATAATTTCTTTGTCAATCAATTTGCCTATGTTCTTTGGGAATGCTGTGTGGAGGCTCTATTCAAGGAACGCTAGGAGAAGTAGTTCGGGGAGGGAAAATATATGAGGGCTGGGTAGGAATCTGGGGGTCCGTGTGTCCAGGGGTGACGGACGTATGAGTCCATCCCACCCACTGCTGTGCAAGGCGATGGGTCGAGGGATTCCTACTGGAGAGGTCAAATGGTCTCTCTCAACCAGTTTCATCCTATTCGCCTCGCCACGCAGTAGGTGGGCAGACGCATCCGCCACCAAGAGATAGGAAAACCTTATCCCATGAACCCGGGCACCCCTGCTTAGTCGCCAAACGTAGCGAACCATTCGGGGCGACCTACGGCATAGGTGTTGGTTATCCAATAAATGGTTCCCAGGGTGGAGGTACCAATACCCGCCTCCTAAATGTCTTAATTTAATTTGCATAATTTGAAAATTGGAACAGCCAGCAGTCGTGTGGAAAATTGATCAGACTAGATTACAATGCAGACTGAATTAATTGAATATTTGATATAATTAATCTCGCTGTGTAACTCGATATAATCTACGATGTCACCAAATAAACGTTCCGAATTCGGTAGGAATCACGTTGAGAATATGTAAGGACGATTAGAGAGCAAATTCTGAGCCACACCACTAAACTCGAATCACTCCTTCAAATCGCTTGAACCATGCCAATTAACCCCAGCGATCAAATTAAACCGTTAATATTGAGGCAAGTACTGCTGTGTTTGCAGGTAAATTTGCATACTATTAAAGCAATACGTCGCAATACATTCAACTGTATAATATTAACAAGGGTTCAATCTATTGATTTTGAATAAAGTTATCACACCAGAACTAAATAAAGAGATTAAATCTTTATATATTTATACGGAAACATACAAATTTAACTAACGCTTATTAAAAATAACAAAGCTTACTTAAAACTTATTTATAACTATGTATTCCATTTTTTGGTCTAAAATGGAGAATAATGAGAATATGGTTGGTTCCTACCGGGATGTCATGTCTTCAGTTCCTACTTCTGCGTAACTATCACTCTGCTAGAAAACTATTTGAAATTTGGAAAGATTTGAAGAAAATAGTGTGAATTCGAAGGTTGTTTTGAAAACAGGGGAAGGATTCGGAGTATCGAAGAATCTTGGAAGCAAGCTGTTGGTATTGTCCCATGTGTGTTCCTTTGCATAGATACAGCGGTAAGTGATTGGTCATCCCGTTTTCCTTCCATACATTCTTCTATCCTACATATACTTTTATTTATGAATAGTATAAACGCCCTTCTAGGGGATTAGGATTATAGGATAGTAAAAATTAAGTATTAAAAAACTACATAATTATTATAAATAACTAAACTTCCTCAGTAACAATCTTTTGTATTAGTTAAGTGGTAAATTAAAGATATCCACTGACTCGATATAAGTATTCACCTCTATAAGTATTCTGGGCAATGAGGAATACGTATGGTAGTTAGTGTCTGAATTTCTGAAATGAAATAAATCCCGACTTCTAATATTACGCTGTGGAATCCGAAAGCTTTTCAATGCACAATTCTGGACTGTCAAATGCATAATTTACAATTTTATTGACATTGAAAATCCATCTGTCAGACAATGTAAGCATATTCATTTAATTTAAAAGCGTATTGTAGTTTAACATAATTGCTGCAATACCAATTTTAAAACTTAGAAAATGTAAGATTATATTTTGTATTCTTTCAATTGCTCTTATATGAAAATTGTAATGTTGATTGAGAATTGTACGCAAGTTGATTTCTAACAAAGGCGAGATATAATTAAACACATTAATATGCTTAAAATTGTTGAAATTTGTAGGTAACCTAGTTATAATTCCCAAAAATCGTAAGCCCCTGTTATAAATTTCCGTTATGCGGTTTATAAGAATTGATTTCTTTACTGAGATGCTAAAAATAAAAAAAGTTTTTAAATAGCTTTACAAATATAAAAATAAATTGTTTTTATATAAAAATAAAAACAAAAAAATTAAAACTTTTTTTGAAATACAAATGAATTACAAATTTCGGTTTTCTGTGCGTGGTTTTTTGTCCCTGTGAAATAACTATGCGCGAAATTTGAAATCTGGTTCAATGAATTAAAATTCGTTTTCGGTCGGTGGCCGAGTTGACATCGCGTTTGGGTCCCACTCAGGCGTAGTGTGTTCAATTCCTCGGTTGGCTAAGTCCTCCATCACAATACAAGCAACATTTTCAGCTTACTGCGGTGGTAGTAGGAGATTTTCAAATATTGTCAGATTATTCGTAACCCGTGAATGTTTGTCTTTCTTTTTTAAATTACATTAAATTAAAATTAAGTGACCTCTTCAACATCGGAACTGTTTGTATGGAGAATAGTTCAGACAAGCAATAAAGTGGTAGCGCCTTTCGTGGCAGCCGGATGCGTCTTAACGCGTCCTAAACGTCAATCGCTTTGTGTTTTTTTGAGTATTTTCAAGAGAAATGAAGCAACATCCCTTTGAAATTGTTTTTAAATCAATTAATCAACATTTTAAATAAACTTATCAACCATTTATTAGAACTTTATAATATGTGATTTGAGTGCAGTGTGTTAAAAGTAAATATTCGGATATTTTGCTCAAAATAATCGACATTCGAAACAAACGTCGATCGGTAAATGCACCCCAGATGTTTTCAACGGAAATCTCGGAAACTCTGAAGGGCCTGGCAAGTGTTAGTAAGCTAAGCCCAGGGAAATTTATTATCCCGACCGCCGCCTTTTATTGCGGGCAGTGCGCCGAACGTCTATGTGAGGTGTCAGTGCTTTATTAACAGCATAAACATACCTCGACGGATGACGAACCTCGTGCTGGCACTGTTGGTGGACGCGGTGGACTCTCTCGCTGCAGCAGCTGGTCCAGTTTCTTCACCACCTAGGATTCTTGCTGCAGAGTCTCTATCTTCGTGTCACCTGTTCCTGTACTACATTTTACTTAACTCAACTTTTTTGTAATACCTGCATCAACTGTAAAGCGCCCCTGAGGTGATATCTCACAAAAGTGGCGCTATACAAATTGACAAATAAATAAATAAATTAATTACCTGCATTACAATATTTGAACAGAATATGGAAATTATTATATCCCGTGATTTTTCACGGGTCTGCGCTAGCATTATTAATATAAAATTTCATGTTTAGCTGGCATAATACACCCTGTCAAATCCATTAAAAAATAACACCCATAAATTCAAAGTGCACACTGCAGTGCGTAATGCAATTTTGGCACAAATCCCGACGAACTAGAAAAAGGCTATGCAGTTTATTTATTTTATTCCCCAAAGAACCAAGTTATCCATATTATATGAAATTAATAAAAGATAAACATTTATACCATATACAAGGTTAGTTAAATGAATCTTTGTTGATTCAGTTTAAAACTTTTATACGTTTCGTCGAAATAAATAAAACGAAAAAGAGGTGTTTCTTAAAGAACTACTGATCGGCCTTTTTCATACTAAACTTAAATTTTAATTTCAGGCCAAAATACCAAAATGAATATTTATGTTTTTAATTAAAAGGTATATCAGACAGTCGCCTCCGTGGTCTTTCCGTGATCCGTTCAAATCCCGTCTTGTGATTAATTTGTGTTATTTCACAGTTCATTTAATATTCTACGTAGAATAATTTGTGGCACGTTTCAGAGTAATAGATACTATCAGTATCGCCCTGGTGTAAGGTCAGCGTTCAGAATTGAAACATTGCTTAAAATGGATTTACCCGTGTTTGGAGACCAGATCTGAATAGCCAGGTACTCCCACACCTTTCACTTCCCCACATCCTTTCCCACACCACTACTTTCAGCCTCACAACATACCCTAGTTGGGGATGCCATAGTATCACTGGCTCCAGTCGGTTGAGAGAACTTGGGACTCTTTTGCGGTATTCACATAAAAAAATAGATGTTTGCTACTTTATTTATGTGTGTTTTAAATTGTAAAATACAGGGCATATAATTAAATTTCATGAATAAGGGGTAACTTTGGCAATTATTTATGAGTTCATAATTTAAAAAAAATATTTTAATATAATTACTCCACAAATATGATGCAATAAAAAAATAAAAATCTTGGAAAATTGAATTCCTTAAGGCGATGCCATACGTAGTAATGCAAAATCATTTGTTTTTGGTTTGAAAATTTGGTCGCCTAGAAATGTTTCAGATGCTTTAATTAAATACTGCGAGTAGAATACATCTTGGCCTTTGAAACAATGGAGTATTTTTTAGATAATTCATTTTATAAGCCCAGAAAAAAATAATGTAAAGGCCTATGAAAACTGCTTTGAAGTTCAAAATCTCCTACTTACGAACCCATTTTCGGTTATGATTTTATTTTATAATGTGGAAAATTAAGTTATTTATAAAATGATCGAAAAAAATTTAAATACTTATGCCTCAACATCCAGAAAATAAAATAAAAGGCACTTTTTGGCCATGTTTTTTTTTGTTGCATAAATTAAAACAGGCTGATGGTGTTAAGCGGAAATTTAAACCTTATCACCATCTACGTAAGGGTTGTTATTGATAGCGGCTCAATCTGATAGTATTATTATCCTAGCGTCTGGACGATGTAGGCCCTCTGATTGGTCGAATTTAAATTATGAGATTCGGATAAATTCTGCATAGGGGGTCTGCAGGCAAAAAATACCACTCTGCCCCTCAATTTTAACCAACCGTAAGGTTCATTTCGGTTTGCAGGCGACCGGATACAAAAAAATAAGACATTAAAAATTAAGACACGATTTCATACTGAAATAGAATGGCCACATGTAATACGATATTTCTTCAAAAATATCGTTTCTGCTCATACAATTTTTGGATAATATCAAAAAAAAATATGTTTTAGAAAGTTCATAATCCATTGGATTAATTACATTACAGTGAAAATTATCCACAATTACGTGATTGCGTTTGACGTTTGACGAAAAAAGCACGCGTTCCTTCAATATGGCCGATTCACGCCGTGGCAATAGATGGCCGACAGAGCGCACCTCTGGCGGTGTAAGAACGAACCAAATGACTGGCGCGAGTATTTAAATATGCAAAATTACTTGACCATCAAGCGTTTAATAAGAAGATTTCTTCTGGAAGTTTATTTAAACTTTGCAATGGCATTGTTCATTATTATTCATAATATTTTTTTGCTTATTATTTATCTGATTTTATATTGACATGTTTTCTAATTTCTGAAATTTCAAAATTATTTATTTGCCATGCTTTAATCCTGAGTGAAGTATTTTAAGACCTGAATTTTTATCGAAAGTGTGATTCAAAACATGATTTGCAAACTCAGATTCACTATTTCCATTTAGAGCCCTGAGATGTTTTTTTAGTTCTGACTTCAAAGTTTCTATTGGTTCTACCTTTGTAAATGAAAAATTGTTTTCTCAAGAACAGAAAACAATTTGTCACTCACGGAATCTTCCAATCTGCCGAATTTCTTGTTTTTTCTGGGGTTCCCCAAGGATCGATCCTAGGGCCTCTTCTTTTTTCCATTTTCATTAATGACATTGCTGAAGTCATTCGTTTTTCTCGCTTTCTGCTGTTCGCTGACGATCTAAAATTATTTCTTCTAATAAGAAATATTGAGGACTGCCTGCACCTTCAAGCTGATGTTGATAACATTTCAGAATGGAGTCAACGAAACAAGCTTCATTTCAATGTCATGAAATGCGTAGTTCTGACTTTCACCAGAGCATTTAGTCTCACTACCACAGGTACACTATGCTCGGTCATAACCTCAAACGAGTTTCAAACATAAAGGATCTTGGGATTATGTATGAGAATAAGTTGACATTTTGTCCTCATATCGAAGGGGTGTGCCAGTCGGCCTTAAAAATGTTAGGGTTTGTTCTCCGAACCGTCAGAGTATTTCGGGATACCCGTGCTCTGAAGATTTTATACTTCTCCCTGGTCCGCAGTAGGCTGGAGAGTGGTTCGCTTATCTGGAATCCTCATGAGGCGGGGTGCTCCCTCATGTTGGAGAGGGTTCAAAAAAAGTTTCTAAGATTTCTTTACATGAGGGAGTACGGCCACTATCCATGGCTCTACCCGACGAACTTTCTTCTGGGCATGCTGGGACTTCACTCCCTGCAGCTCAGAAGGGAGGGGTATGCCGCTACCCACTTATTCAGACTGCTGCGAGGCTATATTGAGAACTCAGCCATTTTGGAGCGCGTGAGTCTCTATGTTCCAGATGACTATCTTAGACAACGTCATCATAGATTATTCTATCTTCCTGCCTGCAGAACTAACCTGCCAATGGTTCTCCCGGTAGGGAGGAGTATATTGCTCCTGAACCAAATCTCCTCCGAGATTGATATATTTGGCGTCAGTGAGGAGAGATTCAGAAGGGAAATTCTTCTCATTCTTGAAAGAGTCTCTCCACATTGACGAGATCTTTCACCACTGCCTGAATTTTTTTTGAAATTCCACATTTCTTGAAATTTCTTTTTCTATGTATAAATACTTAAAACAATCTTTTGTAAAATTTATATAACCTAATTTCTTATATGTATTAAATCCTAATTTGTAATTGTGTAAGAAATTAATAAAAAATTATTATTATTATTATTATTATTATTATTATTATTATTATTATTAAAAGAAATTACAATCATTCCAATTGAGTTTATAAACTCCTGATTTTTTTGTTTGATTTTCGCCATCTTTATTATTGAGAATATATTTCTTCATTTTGTTATTAGTGTAAAACGCAGGTTGAATAGTACCAGGAATGTTTTTATATATAATTTTAGAAGTATCGTTATCCACAAACAGAATTCTACGCCATTGTTTATTTATATCTTAAGAAATAGGGTAAAAATACCGTTTGAAGAGAATATGTTTAATTTTTTTATTTAGTATTTCAACTATCAATTTATTAGAATAACCGTTATTAAATGTTATTTGTCTTATGAATATATTGTTTTATGGTTATATGCTATTTTTTTTCAGGTCTTAAAATACTTCACACAGGATATAAAGCATCGCAAATAAATAAATTAGAAATTTTAGAAATTAGAGAACATGTTTATAAAAGCAGATATAATCAACAAGAATTTTTTTTTATAAACTCTCTTTTAAATATTTTCCCACTTAACTGGTCTTTCATATTTTAATTCCTAATTATTATAAACCCAGCCTACTCTTACCCTTCCCCCCTCCTTCCACTTCTATTTTCCAATTGTAATCTATATTTAATTTTTGACTTCGGTGTATACTTCATTCATGAAACATGTATTGGTTGTATATAATAAAGTGATGTTAACAAAGTTATTTGTTTTTTAATAAAATAAAATTTAATCGGATAACATTATTTTATCTATTTCCGTTGTATATCAATGCATACGTACATAATAAAATATAAACATTATATTTATTTATTAATTGGACAATTTGCATAGCGCCGCTTTTGTGAGATATCACCTCAGGGGCGCTATATTGTAATAATTTACCTTCATACATAGATTTTTACTCTCCTGATGAAGGTGTATATATAATCTAACTTTAAACTTTATTAGATACAGTAACAGTTGTAGGTAAAAAATTACCACCAGTTGGAGTAAAATTAACACCTTTTAATTAAACCGACTGCTAATCTCATCGCACAATTACCCTCCTTTTATCCATAAACACGGGCACAATTAATAAATATGTAATAATCTATTATTTCAGTCAACTTTGTTATAACTATCTTTAATTGTTGTGACAAACTATACGATATTGATTCAACTTATAGACATTGACGGTTGTAACACATATTTAAGCACTGCAAGTCTCCTATGAGCAAATTATATTAGGTACCATAACAGTTAATATCAGTTGTAGACATGTAGTCAATAATAGTGTTTCATTTGAAATAATCCATCACAAATACGTAAAATTTTATTTATTCAAACAACTGTCATTCTTATTATGCGTAAATTGAGCATGTTATTATTCATTAACTCCTTCCTGTTCCGTGTTTTAACAATATATACTCACCCTCTCTCTGTGAATGACCTAATATCTATTTATTAAATGTAACTGTTGTTAGTATCACTTAAACTGGGCGCAGCCCAACCAAGTGCCGCCTGCAGGGCCTAGCAGCAAAAACCCGCGGAGCGGGTTTTTAACTGCTAGTTTAAAATATTACACTACGTAGTACATCGCCTTAATGGCCTATGCATCACAATATAAAACACAAATAAATCAATAAGCACATACTATCTCGATTAGATATTTACTATACCTTGTGATTTAAAAAAATAGGGATTAACTATTCAGTTTGTTTTGGTGTTTTGGCATCAAATCCAAATTTAAAGTTTTGTTTAAAAAAGGCCGCGCAGTCGTTCTTCTTAACACACCAAACTCCCTTTGATAAATCTACTTACTTTGTCTACTAATATAATCTTAAAAGCCTTAAAAGTCCAAAGAATCTTGAAATAACTTTTCTCGTTTAGTGGACACAGATAACGAATTTCGGTAATTCTGAAAAACTGCATAGCTCTAACATTTCCCTGACTGCCGAGGGATGCTAAAAACCAATTTTAATGGAAATAGTTCGATAACAATTGTTGAAGTTTTTGGAATCCATTATTCTGTGGGACAAAGGCAGTTGATACAAGAGCGAGTTTAAAATATTTCGGAATCATGTATTATGTCGATATGTATTTTTTGTGTTGTGATTTTTTGGACGAATTGTACTGAAAAACTTGAATGTTCTAAGTTATGTAGTAGGCCGGAGCGATATTGTATGGACTTTTCTTTTTTTTAATTTGTTATAGAAAAAAAGATGCCTCAAATACCTATTTCATCGTTAAAATTTTATTTATATGCATATGTTTTTATACGGTAACCTGTCGATTTATGAAAGCGAAAATCATAAATTTCGCCCTCTTTTCTTCCGTCAAAAAGTGTCAAAAATGACAATCAATTAAATCTTGTAAAACATTTGTACCTACGTCTTGGAAAAATCTTTTTGCTAACAGATTTGCTTGCATAATATTGGATTAAACCAAAATTTCTGAGCTCAAGGGAGGCAAACCGGTTAACATCGTTCGATTGCTTTTTCATAAATATTTTCGCTAAAGCTTCCACTGAGAGCAAATTTGAGTGATTATTTTTATTTATTACTAAACGTTTAATAATTTATTGTACAGATTTTTAAAATTTATATATTATATCTAGTAAAAATGACACGAAAAGTTTTTTTTTAAATCTTTTCTTTGCTATTACAATACTGAATTTTGATTTTTGCCATGTCACTCCAGCCTATTGTGTAGTTTTGTTTATCATCCCTTAAAGTGGCGGACCGCAATGTTATATTTTAAGTCTGTAAAATATATTCTAAACAATATTTAGGATTGCATAGGCCGCAAATAAAATTACTCTGCTAATTTAATTTATGTGAATCTTATATTTGAAAAGTTTAAATCTTATTTATTAACAAGTTACAATGTACTTGGACTATTAAATTAAATGTTTTTAACTGTGTTATTTTGGTAGCACTTACTAAAATTTTAAACATGGGGAAATTCAGTAACAGCTAAAGATGTTTTTATTATCCATAAGAGTTATTTAAGAAAAATCTAAATTTGTGCTAACTAGATTCATCTAGACCCCATTTCTTAAACTAAAACTTCTGACGATTATATATATACATTTATGATTTAAAAGAGTTATGTCTATTATTTTATTAATCCCCAGATAAGTTTCCACTGAAATACTCATAATACACACATAAACATGCGACAAGATTTACACAAAACTCAAACAAAACAATATTTCAAAAAGGACCTCACTTCCCGGCCATTAAAGTATAAAATAGCATTTCACGTAACATCGAGCTAATAAACAATACACTTATATTAAATTGTTACTAAAAAAATCCTTTTAAATGTGTATAAACAAAATAAAAGTAGTAATTAAAAAATATATTTAATAATAAAAATAAAATTTAAAAATAAATAATAGTCCCTACATCTTAAAAGAATACGAAATTTTAATTTACAAAATGTTTAATATTAATACTAGAAAAATTCGGTAGGTACATTTACAGACTAATATAATCTTGATTTCTACTTCTCGTCAACTTCATTCATGGAAAAAATAGGATGTACCCATAAGCTATAATTCTGTACATTCTGTTTATTCTGTAATCTCTTTAAAAATTAAGAGTGTTACATCGAAAAATTATCAAATACAAACCAGCAAAGCATTTAGTAAACGCTAAAAATTCAAGAACTCATAAACATACACAGGTATTTACTAAGTTATAATAATTAAAATAAAATAACTTTGTTTGAATACCACTTTATTGTATATATTTATAACCCATATAAGGTTATAAATATATACAATAAAGTGGTATTCAAACATAGTTATTTTATTTTAAATATTATAATTATGTATACCCACAAAGTGTTTGCTACAAGTGAAAAAAAAAAATTTATTAAGTACTTGCGGAGTATAATTGAGTATATAATTTCAGTGAGAGTGGAAGGAGGGCAAACCACTGTTAAAAATAAATAATAGCAGAGCGCTAGACAAAATACAGTTTTTTGTGTAAATTCGTATGTTTTGTTTTGTGTACATACGTTGTGTGATACGCTAATAGTTTTGCACAAAAACCTCTTATATATTTATCATCCCAACAGCCTAAGATTGAATATCCCATTTAAGCGTGTGTTTTTTAGAAGAAAAATCAATTAATATTCTCTATCGTTAAAATGTAGACCCCCTTACACTTGTTACGTCTTCTGAGAAGCTTTCGATTCTTTAGCCGTTTCCTTGAACAAACTTTCCTCACAAAAAATTTCGAATTAGGTATTTTTTTAAGCCTGCCATCACATCATGCTGCATAATTTTCAACGTTTTCATATTTATTTATCATTGTTTATTATCGTTTTCAAATGCTTTTATCAAAAGACGAAACATTTCAGTGTAACTTTTTGCTGTCAATCGTAAAAAGACGGTGAAAACGTGACTGCCTACTGTAAAGGGGTGACCGAATAACTCATCAAAAGACGGTGAAAACGTGACTGCCTACTATAAAAGGGTGACCGAATAACTCATCAAAATGACAATTAAAAAGTGATATAAAGTAATGAAAAGTGATGAAACAAAAACTAGGGAGAACTCCATAAAGTACTACTTTATTATACCAATACATAACATACCTATAATAAATACTATAAAATCTTTAAGAGTTCTGCATCAAAAAAGCTTTTCAATGAAGCATGTAATTATTAATATAAAAGTAAATTATGATAAAAAAAAGAAATAGCAGATACCATTATTTGTTAAGAATAGAATTTAGTAGCGAAGAAGTCTAGACTAATTTGATATGTTAACCTTACAGATTTAGGAGATTCGTAACTCGAGTTAGTAGCCTGGGTGTTATTTCATTGAAGCTTTCCTTTATCAAAGAAAGGTTAAATTTAATTTAATTTGTTGCCTTATTTCTAAGACTCGAGTTGAATACAACATGTTTAGCTATTGCTTTGTACTTAGAATTCAGAGTAGAGTTAAATTTCATACAAAAAAAACTCGGTTCTCTTTCCCGTTATTAAATTTAAATTTATTTGTGGCTCTGGTATAAAATTCTTTTTCATTTTGAGATAAAAAATTATGGTGACCCGTCAGTTGATCCCCCGGACAGTTGATCTCTCGGACAGTTGATCCCCTAAACGAAAAAAGTATCCGTATCGGTATGTAAAGAGGATAGACGGTCGTATACCAAAAGTCGAAATACTTATATCTCCAAGCGTCTGAGTGGAAATCTGCAATACAAATAGTTTTGATAACAAGGATGCTACGTCCCCGAATAAGTATGCAGACAAGATATATGGTCGACTAAAAAAATATGACATACTTATATATGCAGTCTGTTATATCTTATAGTCGCTATATCTTCTTACATATAATATAAGTAAACGTCCCCGAAGGGATATACAGAGAGGGTATACGGCCGAACAACAAAATATGACATAATTGATATAACTCCATGACCCCGAAGTTGTATGCAGAGAGGGTATACGCCGAATAACAAAATATGACATATTTATATTACGGTAAATACGTTATATCTACTTATATATAATATAAGTACACGCCCTGAAGGGGTATGCAGACAGGATGTAGGCCGAATAACAAAATAGACAATTATATTTGCAGTCTGTTAGGGGAAATACATGTAATATAACTAAACATCCCTGATGGGGTCTTCAGAGAGGGTATACGGCTGAATAACAAAATATAACATATTTACATGAAATTGAGCAAAAAGTTCGGTACTTATTTTTTTTTCTTTTTCTTGTCATTTTAATGGGGTTATTTTTTTCCAGTTAAGAATTTTTCCTCATAAAACATATTAATGTAACGTAAAATCAGTCTTGTAAATACCACTGTCAGATGGTAATATGAAAAGGTATTGTTATAAGCCCTACCTAATAAGAGGATTATGAAAGAATTCATAAAATCAAATCAATCGAGAAGTGACAATAATTATTTACTTAACTGGTTATTCAATGACCCGTGTTTTTTTGTCTATTTATGTGTTTAATATTAAAAAATAACGTCGCATTAAATATTGATAGTTAAATATTATATATTTGCAATTTTTAACATGCAAAAGTTATTTATTAAAATTGGTTAATGTTTCAATTATGATAACAAAAAAAATACGTTCAAGCTGTTTGTTTATTTATATTGCTCTTAAAAATACTTTTCGATTCGAACATTCAAACTTGCTGATTATTCAAATAAAAAATGCAATTAATTTGTAGGTTCAAAGGGGCCATAACAGATGTAAACAATATTTTTGCTACTATTGTAATCTAAAGATATCGGTGATCTTTGACGTGATGATGTGATCAAGGTACATAACATATTCTTTTTTACAGCATCCTCAAAGACGATATAGGCCATGAAGGAAATTATTTTTATCAGGTTCTGTGTAAAAAATGAAAAAAAAACAAATAAAATATAGTATTTTTCATGTAAATAAGTTGTCAGGAAATTCATTCTAAGGAGATAAGTTATGCCTCGAAGGTTTGAACATTTACAAGATTTAAATATTTTTTAGAAGAGATGAAAATACTTATAAATCTAAATAAAACACGAAACAGAACAAGACACAGAAAAAATAAAAGAAACCGTCTCAACTGGGAATCGAATCCAGGACCTGTGTCTTACCGGGATAACATCTTTTACCACTCAACAATTGAAACCTAATTATAATACGTCAGTTTTTTCGATCTCGTATTTCAAATTACAATTAACAATATCATCTTGCAACTAATTTTTTCATATTTTTGGCTATTTTTTTAAATAATTACAAAGTTCAAAATTATTGGTTTGTAACATAGATACTGTCTCGGATAAAAAATAATTATGTCATTCAAAATTGAGAAGATAGTCAGCTAACTTAATTAAAACGTGAATCGTAACAGAAAGTGGAAAGTTAGTATTTAACCCTTCCCGCAAGTATACAGAAACTACGACAGTAAGTAAACGAATTATATTAAACTTAAACTAATTCGCACTAAGTTTACGATCAGTGGATTAGAATTTGACGCCACAAACACAATAAATGGTTATAGCGCCCTGTCGATGCAGATTAGGAAACTGTTTGAACTTCAGACTACCAACCCTAACGGGTCCTCAAAAAACACTAAAAGTCCTGTGAAAAGGTTTTAACAAAAGTGTTAACAAAAAGGCGGGCATAAGCGACATGACATAACCGATGAAACCGCCTGTTTGACGGCCTCCGTGGTCGAGGGGTAAGGCTCTCGACTAGCAATTCGAAGGTTGCGTTTAAATCCCGGCATTCTCAATTTAAAATGATATATAATAGTATACTTGCGGTACGTTTTTGACTGGAAGATAATCTCAGTATCGTCCTGGTGTAAGACCAACATTCGTTATAAAACGTTACTTGAAATAGCTTTTGCTGTGTTTGGTGATCAGATCTGAATAGCCAGGTACTTCCCCACCTTCCTCTTACCAATCACCTTCCCCTCGTCATTACCTTTAGCCTCACAACTTGCCCCAGTTTAGAATGGCATAGTCTCACTGGCTCCAGACTGTTGAGACTCTTGTGTGGTGCTGACGTAAAAAAAAATCATTTTCTAAATTTACCGGGGCATCCTACCATTTACAAAAGAATAATATTGAAAACTCTTAGTGTTTAGGCAAATAAAAATAAGAGGTAAGTTACTACTGCTAAGGTGGGTACCTAATACATAAATATAAATACACGTAATTTATTGATAATAGGAAGGAACTCATATTATGTGAAATGTACAGCCGGAATATTCTCCAGGATATCCAGGATACCGAAGGCTCTTTAAGCATCCAACGAAAAGTGTTATATTTTGGTTTCGAGCTTTTAGTAATATTATTTTCTGGGTAGTAAACGAAAGTGCTAGCTGGACCATTATTTGATGTTTATACGGCTTTGGTATCTATTTTCTTGGATCTAGCGAATAACTTTGAAAATTATTTAACTCAAATGTCCTCGCTGGCCGTTAAAATATTATAAATAAATAATTTAATGTTTTTCGGAATGTGCAATTTTTTTAGGTATCAGTTTATTTGTATTTGGTTGTTGTAAAATATAAAAAAATAAATTATCTTGAATTTGATAACTACTTTCTAAACTTTCCGAAACAATTAGTCAGAAATAAATTTTAAAAATATACAGATTTATTAACCATTTAAAAAAAAGTGATTGCTCTCTACTCGCAAGTGACTTTACTAGCGTGTATTTGTGGGTAAATGAATTGTTTCAAATATTTCAAGATTTATTTCTCGCCCATTATTTTTTATTTTGTAATTTGAATTAACCCTTGTATTTTTGTGAGTCCTTTATTCTCGCCCTTTCGTCCCAATGTTGGAATTTTTGGAACGTTTATACAATAATTTAAAGTATTCCGACATCGGTATTTCAGTATCATGAAATAGAGTTAAAAATTTTACAAGAGGAAAATTTTAATTAATTGAATTTTAGGTAATTAAATTTATTTTATTGCGTCAAACCCTCTTCACAATAATCTTTCAGATACCATTGCTATTTTTTTAAATTAATAAGTGTATTTTGATCTACAAAATGAAAAATATTTTTTTCTTTTCTTAAATAACAATTATATCAGCTAAAGTGTTTTAAAATTAATTTTGTAGTGTTAAATAAAATAAAACATTTTTTTAATAATAAAAGTAGGTACTCGACCATTAATTTTGTGAGATCTAATAACTAATTACTTTCTCCTTAAGGAGTAAGATTTTTATAAGTGAATATAATCTTTAAACAAACGGGAATTTGATTTCTCACCGGCAATTTTAATTATTTTTTCACATTATATTTTGACTGTATCGAATTACACAATAATATAAGAAATTCGATAAAACATTGACTCACTTATACTTATTATTATTAGTCCTTGTTATGTATTTCAGCAATTAATTAAACTTTTTTTTTTTTTGTGAATATAAAATCCATTTTTCATATTTTTCTTACATTTATGTAATGTACAAAAGTAGGACGGGGAAGAGAATGGTGGGGTAGTGCCTAGCTATTTGTATATGTTCACCAAACATGGTTAAAGTCATTTTAAGCAAAGTTCATGTTGTTTTTATACCAGGGTGTTACTGAGAGTATCCATTACTCTAGAATATGCCGTAGGCGTACCATGTTTTAAATTAAATGTTAATTAAGTGCAAATTTTTTTAAATAAAAATTTATATGTACACTTCAGGATTCGCGACCTCCAGATTCATAATCGAGACCTTAGCGTCTTGAATGTTTGATTGCTGTTAAATTTTTAATAAAATATTTTTATCCTAACATAAAAATTCAAACATGTCAAATATAACTTGTTATTGAGTTCTACAAATATACTAAAAAAATACAAGATTTCGAAACAAATAATAAGAATTGGTTAACAACCTTTACATTTATTTCTTTTCACATAAAAAAAACCTTTTGATTCATTCACGATTCCAAGAACCGAACAATTGAATTTAAATTGTTTTGTTATTAGATTCTGAATGTTCAAAGAAAAAAAAAATAATAATTGGAATACTTGTAACAAGCCTTAAACAAGGTTATCATCTTTATTGTTTTAGTGGTTCAGTAAATTTTATGAAACAAATCAAACCATTGAAAACACTGGTAGAGTTCCATGGTAAAAATAACCATAAAAAACATCTTATTTAGAAATGTTAAACACATAATAATCAAAAATGCACAGTAACAACTGAACATTGTACCTGTAATATTAGCTAAATATTATTATTTCAATATTGTAAGTATTCCTACATTAGCTGTAATTTTAGTTTGAACAACTGTAATACTTATTTTCGTTATCATTTCTTAGTTTTTTTAAAAATATTTATTTCAATATTTTAATAAATGTACATGTATTTTTATTTTATTATTTAGGTACTATAATTGTAAAGCTGCACATCTCGATACAGTAATTGCCCTGGAAGATGAGCGGCTCGTGATTTTATTGTAATATATTGTTTTTTGCTTAAAAAAAATGATTTTTTTTTTAATTTGTTAGAAAATAGTGAAAAACAGTTTAACAAAATAGGGCCCAATGCATTGTTGAATTCTCTAGTAAATCGACTGCATAGTTCACGAAATAAACACCTCATTGACAACACAAGTATTGAAAGTCTATCAACTTATAAAACTGATTTTGAATTAAAATTGAATGCTATACATGAGAGTCCTTCATATTTGATAATTTATTTATCTATTTACTTACTAACGGACCATTTCTAATTACAACATATTACATATTACACAAAGTTAATACAGGGAGAAATCCTACAATATAGTATTATTTAAAAATTTACAGCTTAGACAAAAAAAGCCACCAAAAAAATAAGGAGGTCAAGTCAAGACAGGAACAAGGTTTTTATGTAGTTCGCGACTTTTGCCAAATCAACACAAAATATTACTTGCGTAATGACTGACTAAAATATTGCTTACACAAAAAAATTTAAGGTTCTGACTTGAGTTGACAAGTCTTGCCATTCTGGAAATTGGTGAATGGTATCCATAATTTGTGGAGTGTTGTTTGAGAAAAAGCAAATCATTATTTCTGAGTCTAAGGGAAGGGATATTGATGAGTTGCAACAAAGTAGACAAGTTAAAAAATGCAGATGAGATAAAAGTCCTTCCTATTTTCTAAGGAAAAAGGATTTGATTTTACTTCAAGTTCATCGTATGAGTAATTGCCTTTTTCCAGCCCTAGCCTCCAAGCAATTTCCCTTAAGAAGCGATGCTGTACGAATTCGATATGATCAATGTGAACATCATAGAATGGAGACCAAATAGTGCAAGCATATTATAGATAAGGGCGAACAAACCAACAGTAAAGAGTTAGAGAAAATATATTATTGAAGTCAGAGATAATTCTATTCATGAAGCCAAGTAGCTTAAGAGATTTATTAACGACGTTATTAATATGTTCACAAAAAGATAGCTTGTAATCTTAAGTAACACCAAGGTTCTTAATAGACTGAACAGTAGATGAGCAAAGATTACTTTGTTTATTGTAAATAATCGGTTTCTTTACTCGATAAAATGACGTATTTTAGCATTTATCAACATTTAGATCCAAGCAGTTGATTTTACACCAATCATTAAATGAGTTTATATCTAATTGAAAAATGGAGCAATTTTTGTATGATTCAATTATTTTAAGGATGTTATTGTATTCTGCGAAAAACCAAAAACGCGTGTGAAAATAAACACCTATAATATTGCTAGTAAATAAGTTAAAAGAAGCGGAGCTAGATGAGCTCCTTGGGGCACGCCAGACGTTACATCAATATAGAGTCAAAGTTTTTTTTATTTTAACTCTTTGCTTCCTTTCTCTCAAGTAAGAGTTAAAGAAGGATAATAATGGATTTCTTATACCAATAGCATGTAGTTTGGCCATAATGATTTAGTGGTTAACTTTATTAAAGGCTTTAGAAAAGTTTGAGAGTTGTCTTCAAGAGCTTTGACAATGGTAATAGTAAAGGAAAGTAAATTTTGAAAACAGGAGTGATTTTTTTTGTAAGAATATACTTAAAATTTTGGGAATATAAGATATAATCGATATCGTATTGTAGTTTCCAACGTTTGTCTTGTTTCCTGATTTGAAAATAGGTCTGATATAATAAATTTTCCAAGAATCGGAAAATATGCCCGATAAAAGAGATAACATACAAATTGGTTTAGATAAATCATATTTACATTTAGTAAAATATCGGGAATACTGTCAAATCCAATATATTTCTTACCAGATCAATTCTTTAAGAGCTGGAAAACATCTGCAAGTGAGATTTGGCAATCATTCAAATTAATAGTATCCGCATAGTAAAGTGGAGAAATGGTAGACAAGGTATCAATAGAATAGACAGAGGAGAAGTGCTTAGCAAAAAAGTTAGCAATGTCTAGACCGTTGGTAGCATGAGTTTCATTATAACACATATTTGTAGGGAGTTTCTTATCAGCTGGCTTTTGGGAAACAAATAGCCAAAATTGTTTACGGTTGAGATTTAACTTTGTCTCGGTAACTTCAATGAAGGATTTATAGCAGTTGGCTGGTTTAATTTTAGACAATTCTAAAACAAGACGAGAAAATTTCTGATAGAACATTAATTTGCCAGTCACTTTAAATAGCTTATAGATTTTTTTTAAATATCAACTGTTTCAGTTTAATTCTAACCCATTTAGAAAACTTTAAATTCCCCTGGGAATGAACAAATCCATGGCATGGGATAGAAAGTCATTAAATTTTAAGACAGCTTTTCAAATATTTATATTCAAAAAGAGAGATTTCCAGTCGTTCTATTTAAGACATTTGTTCACGCTGTAGTCACAATCATAAAATAATACTTTTTTGGATTTAAACTGTTGACACTGAACAAGTTAGTAATGCTTATAGAAAAAGGTGGATGGTATTTATCAATAGGCAACCATGAGTCAGTAGGTTCGCTAACATGAACACTGGGCATACTAGTGAAAATCAGAACAAGACAAGAACCAAGATAGTTAGTGACAGCGTTTAATTGAAACATATCCATATACGCAAAAACAATATTGTAAAAAATTGTGGAGAAATGATACTATTGGCAGTTGTAACACCTTGATTGTCATCGATCCACAGTATTTTTGGTAAATTATAATCACCACATAAAAATATACTAATAGAGTATTTGACTTATATACTTTTAATGAAGAAGCGAGGGGGAATGTATACACAGCGTAGTTACACACTAAATTACACACCAAGTAGAACACATAAAACCAACTGATTAGAAGCATTATTAGATGATTCCAGAATATGACAAGGGTACTTTTTGCTTATACCAATCATAATCCCACCTCCTTTAGTTTTGTTTGATTATCAAATATTCCAAGTTCAGCCAAGCAACATTAATTGATTGTTACTGCTCTCTGGATCTATCAGGTTTCTTTGTAACTATTGTATACTTCATATATTATTTTATACTTTATATATTACTTATTTAAAAAAAAAAATCAGTTTCATAATTATCATTCATGTTATACATCCGCTTAAAATACCATTAATTGTGCCACCTTTTTTACCGTAAACACTTATTTTCTTCTCAGAGAAAACTTGTAGATTTTCTCCGAAGTTTTGGATCCAAATTCAAATATAAAATTTACACTGTTGAGCCTAGGCGTTTAATGTACCTTTAAAAAATCAGTTTTTTTCCCTTGGCATTCCCAAATTATGGACAGATTGTTATTAGAAATAAACCCTTGGATTTCATGTAAAATTAGAGACTTTCGGAGAAATAAATCATTTTCTTTATCTGATTATGGAATCGTAAAACAGACTCTTGGTTTCTTTAGTATAAATATTAAGTAACAACATACTTTAAATAAGATAATCACGGAGCATGAATAATATACTGTACCTATATATTTCGATGTCAGTAAAAATCATTTGGCGCAGTCCATTATGAACAATTCGCATGACTAATAATTGATACATCATTAAACCATATCGACCGTGTTTTGTTGTACGCCTTCAAGCCACATTTTTTGGGAATGTTATCTTTCAATGGTTCATGTAGAATGGTCTTCTAAATACAACATGTTATAGTGATTTATTTTATTAAGGCAAAATTTTAATATAAATAACTGAAAACCGTAGGTATAATTACACAACCATCAAATTTCTCATTTTAAAAGTAACTAACTAACCATAACGCCGTTTCCCCGCAGGGTTAGGCAGAGAGGACAGACCGCCTAACGACTCAGTCTTGGCACACTCTCCTTGCCTCATTCACATTCATACATACTCTTCTATTATTCTGACTCTTGACATGGCTCGACTCAAGTATTTGATTCACTTCGTCGTGCCATGTCTTCCTCGGGCATCCCCGACTTCTGCTACCATTCACATTTGCATCGTAAATTCTCCTAACACTCCTTTCTTCGCTCATTCGCTCTATATGCCCAAACTATCTAATCGTCCCTTTCTTGATCTTACTCACTACCCTTACATCAGCCTTGCACTCTTTGCGGATCTCCACATTTCTCACACGATCAAAACATGGTTTTACCACACATACGCCTCAGGGATCTCATTTCAACAGCATTCACTCTACTTTCATCCTTTCTCTGCCAGTTCCATGCCTCACTTCCATACATCAGGGTAGGTACCAACACTCCATTGTGGACTGCTAGCTTCGCTTCTTTGGACTTTTTTTTGTTAGCGCCAACTGCGTTCAGTCCTCTATTAATTGATTTACCTGCATTTACCCTTTGTTCAATATCTCCGTCCTTCCCATCTCTCGTAAACATATTCCCTAAATACACAAACTCATCCACCTGCTTCAAGTATTCCTCATTCACAACTATATTGCACACTGTTTTCGTACTCTTTCTTTCAAACAAAACACAGTCGATATCAAATATCGCAAAATATAAATGCGTTTTCAGAAAAGTTAATATACAAAAAGCTTATTTATCACTGTCAAAGTCAATGATACCTGATTTGGTCTCTATTTCGAGTTTTCTCTAAAATTCTCCATTGTGTTAAATTAGTTCAACTCCACTTCAATTAGTTGGTAAAGCTACCGACATTTCAAATAATGAACTTAACCACATTACGAAAATAACTCGAATTTAGAAAAAAATCTATAAAATGTCATTATGGCTCGTAATGGTCGTTTTGAAGAGCAATATTCCGTTAGCGCTGTGATCAAATTATACTGGAAGGCTTAGGCTTAAAAAATAATAGGCAAAATTCTTAGAATATTTTCATTCAACTAACATTTCTGCACACAAGCAAAATGATGAATTCAGGAAAGCAATTTTAGTAGTTTGATTCTAAATATATATATTTGATTAAAATAATATAATATATATATAGTGTCATGCTTCCTGACTTACAGTACGCTTCTGCTGTTTGGGCCGTAAACCACAAAAATGCTTAGAATTACTGGAATGATATTCTACATACATGGTAAGTACCTACCCGCGGAATGATTTGCTCTCGGAGACGCGCTACGAAATGTCAACTGTGTACAGATGTTGGACCCGCCTTTGGAATGTTTTTTGACTATCCACCAGTCAATGTCACTTGTTCCTCGGAGCATCTTCCATTTAAATATCGGTACATACGCCTGTGGTCTAAATATTGCAGTCCGTTTATAAAGATATATATATATGTGATTTTTTTCTATGAAAATATTATTCATATATAAATATAATTTTTTTTTTTTTGAGACAATTTTTGTAATTCTCCTACTACCACTACAGTAAACGGAAAATGTTGCTTGTTTCGTGATGGAGGACTTAGCCTGACGGCTTTGACGGCCTCTGTGGTTGCGTGGTAAGACTCTCGACTAGCAAGTCGAAGGTCGCGGGCTTAAATCGCGGAGAGCGCAAGTAAATTTAATTTGATTATTTTGTGTTATTTCACAATTGATTTATTATAAATAGTATATATTATACTTGCGGCACGTTCCATGGTGGAAGATACTCTCAGTATCGCCCCGGTGTAAGACCACCATTCAGAATTGAAAAGTTGCTTGAAATGGCTTTAACCGTGTTTTCCCGCACCTTCCTCTTCCGCATCTACTTCCCCTCTCCACTACATTTAGCCTCACAACATATTCCAATTGGGGATGCCATAGTCTCACTGGCTCTAGACGGTTCGGAGCAGTTTGGTAGATCGTGCAGTAACTCACGCCGCCTGGGTGGGACCCAGACGCGATGAAAACTTATAAAAATAAATAAAAAAGCTCACCTGCATCATGCCTCTGAGCAGCCAGATCTTCACCGACTTCTTCCTTTTCTCTTCCTTGCCGAACTTGCCCCTGTTGGAGTACCCGTTAGCTCCTGAGAGGCGCGAGGGCGAGAGGCGGTTCTGGCGCAGAGGGGTGGCGGGTGTCAGGGCGGACACCGTGTTGGCACCAGTGCTGATGCTGTTGGGGCATCCGCCAGAGTCTTGATGCAGAAGAGTCACTCCGTTCATAGTGGCGGAGCTGTACGACCTTTCCACTGCGAACAAAAAAGTGTATCTCGTCAAGCCTGGAAGTAATGAAACAGGGCTTCAAAATTGGAGCATTTGATAAAAAAAGACCGTTATTTTTGCCTGTGTTGATTTATGACTCAGAACACACTTTCAAAAATAGAAGTTCTATTACTTGTTAAATTATTACAATTATTTCAGTATTTTTTTGACAAATAATTAATTAGTTTTATAATTCGAATTACGTTAAGGACCGGTTGTTTCGGAGAATTTGAACAATTCATTAAATTTCAACGTTAATTTTCGGGTTCTGTGAAAGTCCTATTCAAGTTCTGTTATTATATCATTGTAGGCTAGTTGCTTGAAAAAACTAAAATAAAAACAGAACTTGAAAAAATCTTTCACAGAACTTGAAAATGAACGTTGAAATTTGATGAATTGTTCAAATTCTCAGAAACAACCCGTCCTTAGTGTTGTCTGATACCCTTAAATAATATAATATTTCTATAAATAAATCTATCGAAAGCCGATATTTGATGTCCTGGCATTGGTTTCTAAAGCATTTTCAAATTACGCCTAAAAACTCTCTGAAGGTATATAGCATAGGCCCTGTAGAGACTTGTTCGTTGAACAATAAAACCACAGATTTTAACAAAACAGTTTTTCAAGAAAGCGGTATAAAGGTTACTCCGTAAGGCCTAAGGGGGCCTTATTTCCCCACTTCTCGGCCCATTCGGTTTGACTTGCACAAAAAAATTATATTTTACTACGTTGCGGTAGTAAAATATTTAATTACCCTACCCAAAAAAAGGTAGCGGTGATTAACACTCGAGGGAAGTAACAGTCTAAATTATTACTACAGTGCCTTAGAATTATTCCGCAAGGCATTTTCTGTCCCGATTATACAGCCCCCTGAACACTTTTACTTACCCCAGAAAACTAACAATGTAATTTTTTAACAAGAAAAACATTATTTTTAAGAATATGCTTGTGCCTTTATAAATAATACATTTTTACAATGTTATCTCAATTTTCTATGCCTTTTGAATAAAACATCACTTAACGTCTTGTGGAAGATTTTTCTCGAGAAAACCTTTCAGAATCAAAACTTCACTATTTTTAATCACTATAATATGGTTTGAGATTTTCAAATATTGTAGTGATTTATTTTGGAGTATTATGCCATATTGCGCTTCCTTCTTCTTTAGCCAATATTTTGGACAGCAATAGATTGGCATAATACCCCGAAAATAAGTCACTTTAATTACCACAGTCACTTTCCAAACTTCATCGTATCCGTTTCTTTCCACTAACTATTTTCTTTCGTTCAAAAAAATTTGTTTGCCATAGTTTCACTAGTTCCGGGTACTGGGACTCGTAAGGAGTCGTAAGAAAGAAAATATAACGTAGGCGGTGCGCTTTCAAGACTTTGATATTTGAACTGGTTAATTGCTTGGAGTTTTGAACTCTAAACGATCCGTAATACCAATTTTAACATTTTTATTTTAAAACCAAATTATATTGTAAAAATTCTTCAGAGTATAACGTGAAAATTTATTCACTTGACAGCTTGTATAAATATATATCTATTTATTAATATATTCTGACAAATAAATTGACTATCAAAACACCTTTTGACATCCTAAGCCAAGCTTTTAGTCGTACATTCAAATTTACTTTGAAGAACTGCCTTCTGAAGTCTGGAACACCTATTAAATATAAATACATACCTTTTTTCTGTCTCGCTCGTTTGGTTTAAAATGTAATCGTCGGGTAAATGGGTCGTTTGAGGAAAGAAAGAAGTGAGGGTTGCAAGTTAGAGGTCGGTCACATCATTCCACAGTCAAACGATTATATAATATCTTAATTCTAAATTCATCCAACAAAAACATTTAAATTAAAAATAAAATTCCTCTCTACATTTTACATCAATTAGAAAAATAATCTTTATTTTATTATTATTATTAACATTATAATTTCCCTGAATCAATTAGGACAGTAAAATAGGAACCGTCTTTTGGCTTAGGTATCTAAGCCCCGAAATTCACGGGAACACTTTAAGTCCCCCTTTAAAAGAGTTTTTCACCCCTTAATGCGTAAGGTAGCGAATCGATGACGATAATTTCTTTGTCTTTTGGTAATTTAAAAAGGGTATTTTCCGTCGGGTAAAAAATACTTGAAGGCTTTATTTATTTGAAATTCTTAACTAGACATATTTTTTGAACATATCAACTTCTAAATTGTTGCTTCCTTTTTGTGTACATAAAAACGACTTACAATATTATTTTTCTTTGCATTTTAGGAATTGAAACAACTTTATCATACTACATAACACCTTGATTTTTTTTATTGAAATGGTAATGTTCCGTTTTGAGTACTTAATAATCAATGCAAATGTAAGGACATTTTTTCTTCATGTTCTGCGTAGATCATATAATATCATTTAAACTTTCACCTTTGACTTTTTTACATAAGCTGCATACAGGAGGAAATGAGGAAAATAATTTCCCTCGGAACCTATTTCATCTTTGGGGATGCTGTGTGGACGGGTTTTTTAACGAAGGAGGGAGAAGAAGTTCTGCGAAGGAAAAATGTAGGTATGACGGGTGGGTAGGAATCGGGAGATCAAATCGAGAGGTAAAAAGATCTCCCTAAACCAGTCTCCAAATCCGGCCCGCTACACAGACGCATCCGCCGCCAAAACCCAGACAATCCCTACCCCATGAACCCGAGCACACCTGCTAAGTTACCAAATGTAGCAAACCACTCGGGGTGACCTATGGAAGAGGTGTTAGTTTTCCAATTAACGGTTCTCGGGGCAGCGGTACTTATACCCACCTAGCAGACTTATACTGCGGCCAAAGATCTCATCAAGATTCCAAAGGCGTGAGGTTTATGATTTATTTAATATCAGATATACCATAAACAATAATTGCACGTCACAGAACAGAAGCATCAGCAAATACTGGAAATAATTTTCAAAAAATATTAATTAACTGTGGTATTTGATCGTAAAATGACCACAGAAGGTATAAATTTAATCCAAGCTCCACAATGATATAAAAACAGCAGACCCAAGTACTTTCAAAATGTAATATATGTGTATGGGTAGACTTAGAATTCATAAATATTGATTAAAAAGATAAGATAATATAGCCTTCCTGTACCTACATTCCGTGCAGTTAAATAAATTCGCAATATGTATCTATAACCTCACGTAATCTAGGTACAAGTGAGTGTTATGTTGAAATGCTCAGTCCTGATATTGTTACATTTTAACAGATTTTATCTTAAGCCTTCTTTTGTCTTTTATCTTTCATTTCATTACTGTTCAAATCCAAGAACCCAAATTTGCAGTCTTAATCACCACAGAAGGCAAATAAACATCCGAAGACAAAAAGAGTATTATCACAAAAATATTAAAAGCGCCTAACCTAGCTCTTAAACAGAATAAAAAAGGCAACAAACAATAAAATTATTATGACCGGCTCGAATAATGTAGATGCTGAAAAATTGAAAGCAGAAATAAATAAAAATAAAAATGGAATATCTGCAGAAGAATTAAAAAAGAAGACACCATGCATGATTATTAAATGTGTCGGAGGGGAGTTTAACGAACAACATTTTTTAAATGACCTTAATCTCCAAAATAGTGAACTAAATGATGTAACAAATAAATCTATAAAAGTAACGAAAATATTGAAAAACAGAAAAAAGTGATCAACTCCATAATGTGATAATAGAAATAACAGGCTCAATCCGAAAGACGTTACTAGAAAAACAAAAAAGTTAATATAGGCTTTGTACACACACATCGTAGCACACATCGAAGATTGCAAACCCCTGATGCAGTGCCACCACTGCCTTGGATTCTGACAAAAAAAACTGTGCAAAAAACCTAAAATTTAGTGAATGCAAAAAAACAAAGATATAGTCAAATGCCACAACTGTGATAAAAACAATAATTTGGATCAAAAAACAATACTGAACATAATGCTAATAGCGAAAAATGTACTTTTTATTTTTTATATTAACTCCACACAGGAGGCCCTGAAGAAAATAATTTCCCTCAGGGCCAATGTCATCTTTGGAGATGCTGTGTGGAGGGTCTTTTTGTGGAGAGGAAGGAGTGAACATGGGTCTTGAAGAGTCCCATGTTGTAGGAGGGAGGAAACACAGAGGCCGGTAGCTCGTTCCACAGCCGAGCTGTTGAACTTAAGAACGAATCGTAGAAGCGACCCGTTATCATGTGACAAATGTCAACCGTGTACAAATGTTGGGAGCGCGTTTGGCGTGTATCCCGACTACGCACCGGTGCCGAAGGGATCAATGACGCTAGTTCCTCAGAGCATCTTCCATTGTAATACCGATAGAACAAGGACAGCATACCTACCTGACGCCTGTGCTCTAAAGATTGCAGTCCGTTTGTTATGATTGGGGAATTTATCAAACGGACCGCCCGTTTTTGCACAGAGTCAAGGGTTTTTTTCAGGTATTAAGGGGCTCTGGACCAGAGATGGCTGCCAAATTTGACAGTAGTGCGCAATTGCGATTTGTACAGGGTCAGCAGTTGTGTATTATTAAAGTATCTGCGGGCCCTGTACAGTACGCCCAGCTTCTGAGAGGCCAACTTTACTCTGGCTTCGATGGAGCCCCCGTACCTGAGCTGGTCACTTATAGTTACACCAAGCATATCAATGGAAGGCGTGTTCGGAAGATTGCTTCCGTTGAAGGAGACTAGATTATCATTTGGATCCCTTTTAGACGTAATCAGACAGGATTGGGTCTTTGAAACATTAAATTCGACGAGATTATTTTTACCACAGGAGGAAATACTCTCGAGATAACCGTCCATTCTCTGCTTCAAAGCCCTCCGAGCCGTTGGAGTTTGTGTGCCCTTTGGGAGCTTGTCACACAAAAAGCTATCATGAACTGTACTGTCATCCGCGTAACAATGAATCGGTGCACATGTCAAAAGGTCATTGATGTGCAACAAAAACAAAGTCGGAGACATAACCGATCCCTGTGGGACGCCAGCATTTATGCAGTGTGAGGAAGAGGTGAAACCGTCAGCAACCGCCTGAATCGACCTATCCCTTAAAAGTCAGCAATCCACGTACACAGGGATGCGGGAAGTCCGTAAGAAGGCAATTTGTTGACAAGTCCTCGGTGCCAGACCCGGTCAAAGGCCTTGGATATGTCTAGTGCGACCGTATGGGTCTCACCGTGACGTTCCAGGCACCGCCCCCAAACATGCGTCGCATACGCGAGAAGATCACCACACGAGCGGTTCCGCCGGAATCCGTATTGACGGTCGTTGATAATTTTGTTCTTCTCGAGGTATGTGAGCAGTTTACCGTTGATCACACGTTCCATCACTTTGGACAGAACTGATGTGATCGCTATGGGGCGGTAGTTGGCCAGGTTGGAGCGGTCACCTTTCTTGGGAATAGGGTGAATGACCCCTTTTTTCCAACCAGAGGGCACAGTGCCACACTTCAGGGACATTTTGAAGAGCTTTGTCAAAACTGGAACTATTTCCGCAGCACACCTCTGCAATACCAGGGCAGGTATTCCATCAGGTCCACTAGCTTTGTTAACATCGAGCCCCCGTATAACGTGGAGTATATCCCGATGCCGGATCCTCAGCTTTTTCATATAGAAGCCGCAGTGAGGAACCGAACGACGGCGGAACAGCACCTCCGTCGTCGAGGGTCGAGTTTTCCGCAAACATTTTTCCTAATATGTTAGCCTTTTCGGTGGCGGTGTTTGCTAGTGAGCCGTCAGGTCTGGTAAGAGGGGGCAAACTGGGTTTGCAAAAATTCCGACTTCCGTACTTCCGACTTCCATACTGACCGAAAAACAATGTCCATCATAGCACAACAGAGAATCGATTATGAATAAGTTATGGATAATTTTCTAACCGAGGAAATTGACAAATTAACAGATGTTTCACAGCACATTTGTGAAAATTCACAACAATGTAGTGAACTGTTAAAAAAAGTCCCAAGTGCTTTCATTTTTTTGCACCAAAACATCCGAAGTTTACAAAAAAACCTAGATGAATTTGTATTAACACTAAACCTTCTTGAAACATTACCGGACCTCATTGTTTTAACAAAAGCGCACTTAAATATAAATAACGCTGATACACTGTACAATATTCCGAATTACACATACTTTTCGTCCACTACCCATATTAATAAAACCAGTGGTATCGCGGTGTTCATTCTAAATAAATATAACAATGTTACTGTCACAGAAAATAAAATAAAAATTAACTGTCTAAAACTGAGTATAAAAGTGAATGAAATTATGTACCATATTATTGCTATCTACCGGACGCACGGATCGAACCCCACTAATTTTATTATAGAAACCGAAAAATGCGTACTGAATCTAAAAGAAAACCTTTAATATTATTATTGGTGACATTAACATTAATATAGGACATTGGGTGCAAATCAAAACGAAAGATGATTATATGAATGTAATGACTTCACTAAATTATAAATGATATATAAATAATGCAACACGAAGTATTAGCGGGCAAATCCTTTCGTGTATTGATCACATATGGTGCAACTCAAATAACACTGAAAAAAACATGTCGATATTATGGAAAACCAGCATAAAAGACCACTACACATGTAACATAGACAAAAAAGTACCAACTCCAACAAAACTGACAAAAAAAACGAAAATAAAAATTTAAATATGAAAACTTTAGAAGCAAATCTTAAGATGAAAACCTGGGCATCAATAATTGAATCGGAAAATCAAACTACTTGTGCAGAGAATTTCGAACCGTTATTCCTAAATCATATAAACCTTTCTACGCAAATACTTGTCTCTAAAACAAATCTAAGCACAGATGAATAAAGCCATGGATTAGTCATTTCAATCAGAAATAAGGAAAAATAATATCACCAGTCTAAAAAATTCCCTAACTATGAAAAAATAGCATCTTTCTACAAGAAATACCGAAACAAACTCACGCTTTTAATGGGACTGACTAAAGAAAAGTATTTTCGTGATCAAATAAAAAATGCTGGTCAAGACAGCAAAGAGTTTTGGAAAATTATCAAAACAATAAACAATAAAAGCACAAAACAAAAAATTCCAAAAGAAGTTATTCATCAAGGAATTAATACTGATACAGAAAAAAACCTAAAACCTTGTGGTGATATCTTTAACGATTAGTAATATTATCTTAGACAAAAAAAAACTCAACAAGCAGAGCTAAACTTTTGAAGTAGGTTTTCACACATTTGCTTCAGTAACTGATAAAGAAGTTGAAAATGCTATAATAAGTTTACGAGGATCAGCAAGCCCTGGCTACAACAACATAACTGTCAAAACAAAAAAAAACTATACGTCAGAAAATAAGCAAACCAATTGCTCATATAATAAATGTAAATTTGAAGAAGATGTATATTCCCGACCAACTATAAGAAGACTATTGTGACCTTTGTTTTTAAATCTGGTTACAAAAAAAACCCATTTAACTATCTTCCCATATCGTTCACATCAAACATAGCAAAAATCAATGAAAAAATTGTTAAAAAACCACTCAACTACATTAAAGATAAGAAGATAATGAGCCCAAACTAATTTGGATTTAGGGACAATCTCAGCACACGGGATGCGATTGCTATATCAATAATGCAAAAATTAGATAATGGAGAAAAGTGTCTTGGAATCTTCATTGATCTCCGCAAAGCATTTGATAACATATCACACTCAAAACTCACTGAGAAACTAAAACATATTGGATTGGACGGAAAAGTGCTATCATGGTTCCAAAGTTACCTAAAAGAGAGATTACAATATGTCAAAATAAAAAATACCCTTAGTGAACCCAAAACCTCATCTTTTGGCATACCGCAAGAAACTGTCATCGGTCCAATCCTTTTTATTATATGTATATGTAAATCAAATGTCCACTTTTCCCATTCTTGGAGATATAATATCTTACGCAGACGACACTGTAGTTATCACAAAAGAAAAATCATGGGAGGAAACAATGAGGATAGCCAATATCAATATAAACATACTCAAAACATGGTTCGACCTAAATTGTCTCTCACTAAATATCGAGAAAACAATTTTCATCCCATTCTCTTTACAAGAAAAAAATTTCGAAAACAATATAACCATTAAAATCCATTCATCACAGTGTGAAAACAAAAAAGAATGCGGCAATGCAAATTGTTTACCAATAACATGCATAAATAGAATAAAGTATCTATGTATCATAGTAGGACACTTAAAATGGAACAAACAAGTCCAAAATACCGCAAGCAGAGTAAGAAAACTTATTTACTTATTCATTCGATTGAAAAACATCCTATTATATTAAATGTTTTAAACTATTTATTTCTCTCTTGCCCAATCTATTCTACAATATGGTATATTGGGTGCGGGGGTTTTTCAAAACTAACCTCTTACACAAAGATCATTTCAATCCTACATTAACATTTCCAAAAATAAGTAAACGATCAAGATCACGTGGCAACTTAAAAATCCCTAAATTTAAAATGAGTGCTTCACAACATCATTTTAAAGTTTTTTTTTTAATATACTTCCATATAAAATCAAATCTGAAAAAAAATATAAAGCCTTTAAATCACAAATAAAACAACTACTTGATCAACCCAATAATAATTATAAGTTTTAATTTCATAGAACGAATTTTTACGTATCTTTTGATTAAATGTACATATTAGTAGTAATTGATCAAATTCAAATTTTAATATTACATACTTAGGATATAATTAATTATTTAATTTCACCATTAATTAACAAAAAATATATATTTTTCTTTTTCTAACATATCCTCTTGAAATATTATATCAGCATTCGAACCACCAATGGCTTATTGTCGCAATTCATTATGTACCTTCTCTTGCAATATTATCAGCTCTGTTTTATTCCAATCGAATAAAATAACTCCATGTACTTACCACCTACTTACTACCTACTTATTAATTAAAATGTAATAATATTATTTGTATTTTACTACAACCATATTCTTAAATTTATTTTGACTTACTGTGTATCTAATTTAGCAACTGCTATTTTCATTATCTATACTTTTGTTATCGTGCTATATAAATTTTGATTATTTCTTACTTTGTAAAGAAAAACTTTCTTTATTTTGTTACGAAACACGGTCCACTCTAATAGACATTAACGCAATACAAATTCAAGCCACCCTAAATATTAAAAGCTTCTCAAGTTCCCCGCATACCTATACATACACTGGGAAGCAGGCGGCCGCTTCGCACACCGCGCTAGCAAACACGTGGCATTCGCGTCGAAACCACAAACAACGCGGTCAAATCCGCGTCGTATATCTATTGTTTGGAAACGATAATACTTCCGGTGTCTCCTCAGACCATGGACCAGGACCGCCGTAATCGGGTCCTGGGAGTCAACCTAGTGTTGAATCCGCGTGTGTACCGACCCAACTCCCGGCTGTGGACAGAAAGCGCCTCTGCCTGCATCATGACTTGACGATTTCGTAAGCCATCTTCAACTTAAAACCCCCTTATTTTGTGTTCACTTCGTAAATTCAGTAGTTTCAGTAGTTCCATACACCCAGTTGAGAGAAAGAGAGAGCTTGATAACGTTTTTATGGCTAGGATGTACATCCCGTTGTAAACTATCTAAATGTACCCTTTTTTACCGCACCCCTGACTTGTGATATATGAAACCTTATCTGTGCTGACCTTGGAAAGCTCGAGGACAAAGATATTAGAAGAACGAGATGTGCTATGAGCAGTTCATACTGTGTGGAATTGTTTTGCCCAGTGTCGCCGGTTTTGTTCACCAATACTACTGCACACCTTCGCTTGCGCTAAGGTATCCGCACTAATACATAGAACAGATTTCTGTGCGTACACGTCCCGACAGCATTCAAAGTACCCTAATTAGGTAGTACTTCGGCTACGGTCCGGCGGCCAACATAGCATATCTCGTTCTTCTAATATCTTTGCTCGAGGAGAACAAAGAAGTCCCCCACTCCCTGCTGACAAGGATCTTATCGCCTCCGTTACTGAGCTACACAAGTGCCCCTGGTTCGATACCAGTAGGCCTTCCGTACCATGTGCCTTCCCTTGAGGGCCCCCATGTTACAACATAGCGACTGTCACCCATGATGAGGCTTTTTATGACATAGTAACTGGCGCCCTATTGTGAGGCCCCCTATCTCTTAACTTTATAACATAGCAACTGGCTTCCAACATGGCGCATTTATAACATAGCAATTTTCATTCTTTTCTTTCTTTTCTTTCTTTTCTTTCTTTTCTTTCTTTTCTTTCTTTTCTTTCTTTTCTTTCTTTTCTTTCTTTTCTTTCTTTTCTTTCTTTTCTTTCTTTTCTTTCTTTTCTTTCTTTTCTTTCTTTTCTTTCTTTTCTTTTTTTTCTTTTTTTTCTTTCTTTTCTTTATTTTCTTTCTTTTCTTTCTTTTCTTTCTTTTCTTTCTTTTCTTTCTTTTCTTTCGTTTCTTTCTTTTCTTTCTTTTCTTTCTTTTCTTTATTTTCTTTCTTTTCTTTCTTTTCTTTCTTTTCTTTCGTTTCTTTCTTTTCATTCTATTCTTATGTATAATGTAATGGCACTACTCCCCAACTCAAACACGAGAAAAGTTTTTTTCTATAGAATTGGGTAGTTACGTCAAAAAAAAATTTTATTGTAAATAGTTTTTAGAACCATATGTTTTTCTTCTGAAAAACTGTCATTTTATTTTATTTTATTTTATTTTATTTGGGAAACAAACAGTTATACAAATATATTTTAATACAAATCATTTTTACCAAGTTGCATAAACCAGTAAAGTTTCCACAGAAGATTCATTTATATATAAGTAGAAAAACAGAAAAACATATGAATATAAATAATACAATACAATATAAATACTAACTAGTATAAAAGGAAAATCTCCAAAAAAATAAAAATAAAAAGACTACAGATTCAACCCATACAAAAACAATACACACACTAACTCTACTAAGTTTCCCGCAACGATCGAACGCTACTCTCTTAGGAATGCTATGAATCCTGCGAGGCTCGTATTGAACACATCGATATTTGTGCATAATCTATTAAAGGTGCTACAGCTTCTTCTTATAAATACATTTTCAACATAATTAGTATTGCTCTTAGGAATATAAAATGTGTCCGGAGATCGAGTTACTCTTAATGGACATCTGAAATGAATATTTTGTAAAAAGTATGGGCTATCAATAAAATAGTGGATTATCTTATATAGCATTACTAGGTCTCTGATGTCTCGGCGTTGATCAAGAGTTTTAAGGTTCATGGACACATTGTTTTCATCATTTCGCATGCGATAAGAGACATATTTCAAAAACTTTTTCTGAACTCTTTCTATGTTTGATTTATATGTGGAATTATGAGGGTTCCACACTGTTGATGCATACTCAAATGTATATCAAATAAAAAAAATTATAAACAGGAAAGATTCGTATATTTTATTTATCTTAATGTCAAACATACGAAAGTTTGCGACTTTAGACTGCGTTGAAAATGTTTCTAGTTTATTTTCATCGTAACATCCACCCAAAGATATTAGGTTCTTCTAATATCTTTGCATCCACCAGTACCTAAATTGTTTTCGGTCTACCCAGGGAATTCTCAGTATGAATTCAAAATATTCAGGTTTTTTATCTACTTCTATTGCAAATGTTTAGGTACATTTTTAGTTCATATTTATAAAACATAAAAGCTTTAACAATGTGGTATCCGATTCAATATACGCAGAATAAATATTTCTCAAAAATAATTTTTATTTATATTATTACGTACTTATAAAAATACTATAATAGTTGCGAACAAGGGCGAGCGCTAATAAACTAGTATAATAAGGGGTAGAACAAATTCGTAAGGTTATGTAGCTTATTTTGTAGAACCGAACAAAGTAACAATAAAACTATATCGGGTACGGGTATCGACAACACGGAACCATCCATTGGAACAATAAACAACACCTTTGCCATGGGTCACCCCAAGTGTTTCTATGCGTTTTAGCAGCGTTGCCCGGGCTCGACTTAGTGGGGGTGCCCGGCTTCATGGAGTGATGTCAGTCCAGGTCTTGGCAGCAGAAGCGTCTGCTTACCACCTGCGTGGCAGACGGAATCGGGAGAGGCCAATTGAGGGAGTCCCTATGACCTATCCAGCTGCAGTGGGACGGATAGATTCATACGCCCGTCTCTTCATTTATTTATTTATTTATTTATTTTATTTTAAATGCACATTTACAGTTATACATAACCAATAATAAACATACATTTTATTTTAATTTATTAAGTAATAATAGCGTTTTTGAACTGGTGAATATTAAGTTGGAAAATATCTATATCAGGGGACAGGTAATTTAGTAACATAATCATTTTTCCAAGCGGCATTACTAATGGTAAGTTGGTTCTGCATTTTGGAACGACAAAGGTTCTGTGCCTGCGCGCTCTTGTATAATTGTCGGGGACATAAAACTCAAATTTTTCTATAATATCGGGAATACAGACGTTACCATTTAGAAGTTTATATGCTGTTATCAGCAAAGCAGTTTTCCTTCTATCGGTGAGGCTATTAATACCCAGCATGCCGGACAAAAAGGCTGATGGATATAACCAGGGATAATATCCGAAGTCTCTAAGATATAAATATCTCAGAAACTTCTTTTGTACTTTCTCTATCATTTGAGAGTAAGTTAAATCCATTGGTCCCCATATTACAGAACCACTTTCCAAAATGCTACGTACTAAACTATAGTATAGCACACGAATCGCGGCCGAGCTGCAAAAATGTCTGGAGTTGCTTAGCACAAATCCTAGCATTCTTAAAGCTTTGTTGCATATCGTTTCTATGTGGACGTGAAATGTTAAGTGCGTATCAAATGCGATTCCCAAATCTCTTGAAATAACAATGTGCTGAAGAGATGAATAAGACATTTTGTAGTTATAGTAAATCGTTTTGTTTGCCTTGGTGTAGCACATAATGGAGCATTTCTTAATATTAAACCCTAATTTATTGGTATGACTCCATTCGACGATAGAATTTATATCACTTTGTAGCTGCAAGCAATTTTCCAAAGATTTTATTAAAAGGAATAGTTTCATGTCATCCGCGAATAAGAGAAACTTGGAAAATTTTATGCAATGGTAAATGTCATTGATAAATAGCGAGAAAAGTAAGGGTCCAAGATTCGACCCCTGTGGAACTCCAGAGTTTGTGATGAAGTTGGAAGAGTGGAAAATACCATAAGTTACGTATTGTTGTCTATTTGAGAAATAACTTACAAATAGACATAGAAGTTTCGCTGAAAATCCAAATTGGTCGAGTTTATTTAGGAGAATAAGCGGATCTACTGAGTCAAAGGCTTTTGCGAAGTCATTGTATGATACATCTACTTGATTGTTACTATCAAGAGCTTGAGATATGTACTCCGTAAAAACCATTAGATTAGACACAGTAGATCTGCCAGACCTACAACCGTGTTGCTGGTCAATTATAAAGGGTTCAACTTGGGTATAAATGCATTTATGAATTATTAGTTCAAACAACTTGGCTGGAGAGGATAGGATCGCCACTGGTCTATAATTAGAGATTGAAGCCTTATCACCAGTTTTATGTAACGGTGTAACTTTAGAGATTTTCCACAGGTCTGGGAATATTCCGGAGTTAAGTGAGAGATTATAAATATACGCGAGAGGTGTTAATAAGGGCTCAAAGCATCCCTTTAACACGAATGACGGAATAAGATCCGGTCCAAAAGAAGTTTTGGATTTTAATTTTTTAACAGCAGCGGTGATGTCAGTGTTTGTAATATTTTGAATATCAACATTCTGTGCTTTTGTTGGCGTATTTTTTCCAGGTATAAAAGATTTCAAGTCCGCAGCTTCCTTACTATAAGTTGATTTAAAATAGTCTGCAAATGCTTCTGGAATATCTGCTCCTGAGAAAGACTGATTATTCCAAGTAACATGGTCAACAAACCCGCCATCACTTCTTCTGGACGAGATATACTTCCAGAAAGATTTGGGATCGCATTTGATATTTTTTTCAATAGAATTAATATATTGCACATGTGCTAATCGAATACTGCGTTTTATTTTTGTTCTAAGTAGACAAAACATTTCCCGGTCACTCACCATTCCAGTTTTCTTCCATTTTTTGTAATGTTTGAATTTGAGTTTTATGTCGCTAACAATCTCACTAGAAAACCATTTAGGATATTTTCTACCATTCCTCGGAGTGCGCTTAATTTTGAAACACATATCAAAATATTTATAAATTATGGAATAGAAAAAGTGTGTCGCTAAATTAACATCATTTATGTCCTTCAAAGGTTGCCAGTCATGAGATTGCAAATGGCAATAAAGAGCTTTAAAATCGCCATGTTCGAAGTTCCATCCTCGCCTAACACTATTATCAATATTATTCCACAAGTTTCGTGTTTGACAATTGGTTGTGTTTTTGTTCGGCGAAATCTCTATACACAACGATGGATGATAAGCGTCTTCTTTAACTAGTGAGTATAAGGATTTATATACTTTTAAATCAATGTTGCTGATAACAATGTCCAGCGTGCTTCCCTTCACATTTGTAATAGAGTTGCTTTGTTCCATTTGGAAAAGATTCATAAAATATATGAGATCCATTTCGGTGCCTTTGTTACTAGATTTTAGATTGAAGTCGCCTATTATAATAATCTTTTTATTGATTAAAAAATTAAAATTCTCAGTAACCTTATCAAAAAAATCGGTATATGTTTTATTTGGCGATGCTGGTGGAATGTACACAACACATATGTAAATAACACCAAAATCATTTAGGCATGTCTTTATCCACATATTCTCGTCTTTACTTTCCAGATAGGTAAGTCTCTGGGTTTGAGTTGCACGGTCACGTCTCGCGGCTAGCAGTACTCCTCCTCCCCTTGAATGTCCCGAGGTTCTGTCCTTTCTGAACACGTCATACCGTTGATCGAAGAGTTGACTATTGTAAATGCTGTCGTTAAGCCATGTCTCTGATAGTAATATAAGATCGTTGTTCTGTATTATTACACTTTGTAGGAAATCATCGGTTTTGGATCTTAATCCCCGTACATTTTGGTAAAAAATTGTGCAAGGGAGAGAATTCACTTTTAGGGGGTTCTCTAGTCATTTCGCGGCGGCATTTTCATTCACTTTGGTCCGGTTTTGATTATCATCAATAGGATTTTGTTTTGGTTTTAAGTACCGATAATGTCTTACCGGTACTCCTCGAGGCCATAAATCTTCCCGTAAAAGTTTTTCGTATAGATCCTCCGTTACACCTATACGGAAAGCTGCGTATTCTTGAGAATGTGCGATGAATTTTTCTATTTCACTTTTTGTTATTTCGTTTTTCTCCAGATGTGCCCGGATCTCTTCTACTGTTGTGTCCTTATGTAATCTAGACACGATAATATTCTTTATTCTTGGATATGATTTTATACTCGAAGACTTATCGGAGTTACCGATAGTTAAATTCTTCACTGTGCGTTGTCTGCGTTTAATTTTTATCCAATCTTCCGTATTAGGAGCGGTTTTTGATTCCGGCTCGGAAATTGGAACGTGTGGTTCCGTGGCGTGCGTTTTGGGGATCGCGCCGCTAAAAGATGCGGTTTCAAATTGACCGTCGTCATTTTTTGCTTTGGTGGCCGCTCTAGTTCTCATCCTTTCCTTGGTTTGCGTTACTGCTGACAGGGTAGCGGGCGCGGTGTGCGGTGCAGCGGGGGCCGCTACGTCAGCCCAGCGCTGAGTCGCGGGATTTGTAGGTAGTGCATTTTTGTTGTCACTTTTGCTTGTTACCTGCCGATTTAATGTCGCTTCCACGGCCTTTACACGGTCCAACAACTCGTTAATCGTCCTACTTTGTTTGAGAATGATGCTCTTCAGCTCTAGGAGCACGACGTCCCTCATTATTCGATCCAGCAGTGAACAAAAATTCGCGAAAAAAAATTTTTTTTAATGACAGCGCGACATGCAACAGTAAGACGTGCGTACCGTATCAGTGATAACGTTATTATTCATGACACACTGACCCAAGATCCTTACCCACCCCGCATACCCCGCAGGGCTTATGTCCTCGAAGATGACAGGGAAATTATTTTCCTCGGTTATGGAGGGTTTCCTCAGGTTTCCTACTGTGTGGAGTTAATGAAAAAAAATTTCACTTTTGTGTCGAAAACTACTTACTGAAAATTTATATGGTGTTTTTTATTCGAAGGATTTTCCTCAAAATTGTCGCGGAAATTAAATTTGAAATGATTAATTTTCAAAATAATAGAATTTTTATACACATTTCCCACAAAAATTTGAATAGTTTAATGTAAACGGATACCAAATTGTATAAATTCTAGTGAAAGTGTTGTGTTAAACATAAACGTTTATTTTAGAAAACAGCAATGTCTTTGAAAATATGAAAATAAATTTCTTGGAATTCCATTTTCCTATATGAAAACAGAGATATATTTTCCCTTCAACCTCAATTTATTATTCCTTTGCATGATTGATTGTAAAAATGGGAACGCGCCATCATCGCCAAAGTAGACGTGATAAATATGTATGAATCCTCGTTAAAAGTATTCTAAGGTTTGTAATAGGCCTAATGAAAGCTTTTCGGAACACATTATCTTTTTTGAAGTAGTTGGTTCAATATTCAAATTAATTCAAAATAATTCTGCAAAAATAAGCCATTTTCCATGAAATATTTGGACACATTTAGAATGTCAGCATTATTCTGTATTCTTCTCACACAAAAAAAAGTAGTATTATTACGATGAACCAATTTCATACAGTAAAAAGTGTAGAACAATTACGCCAGTTTTAAAATTATACCCTTGTAGAAAAACACGCGAGAGAAAAGGTTTTGACCACAATTTTTAATCTATGAGATAGATTAAAAAAATACGAATTGCCATTAATTTTGCTGACGTTCATATGGTTTTAATTTTAGTATGAGTAAGTTTGAAACGTCGACAAAAATTTTAAATTAAATTTTTTCTAATGGTAGAGAGCACTCTCATATAGGATAAGGGAATAGGACAGCAGAGAACAAAATTGCAAAGAATCTGCATATTCAGAGTTGGTCAATTAACATAGTTAACAATAATTTCACCTAACCTAACCTTAATAACTACAACCGAACAACGTTGAAATTTTTTTAAACTTTTTTTTAAATCATTCTAAAAACAACGAAAAATTTAATGACTTTATATTTAATTCGTCTGCACCAGTATTTTACCCGGATTTAAATGACTTACAAATCTGCCATAGAGGTCCTTCCTTGGTGATTTTCCGAAAACAAAGATAAATTTCATGACTTAATATTAAATTTGTTCGCACTATTGTTTGATCTGGTGATACTTGGATTAAAAGAACGTACTGCTCTGCCATGGAGGTCCTACCTTGATGGAAAAAATCAGTGGTTACCCATTTTGAAGGTTTGCAATGAAATATAACGTTATCAAATTTCAAAACATTCGAATGTTACCGAGATGTCAGCGTCGTTATGTAAAAAATAAATATGCGGTGCTGTAAAAAACATGTGTTTGTATTATCAATTTGAAGTTTCATCGCCCGCACAGGCCGTTACGCCGTTATTTCGCTACTTACGTGAACTTTAACGACCTACGCCGTACCAAATATTATATGCCTCCATAAGCTTTTTTATATCCCAGCCATGGGGAAAGCTTCTGCGAGCACCCTAATGACAGTGGCCGGTCGGCGCATATAGGAAATAGTCTGCCAGAATTTGGGAGACAAATGGTTCCATGCAGCTTTTAAAACCCCACAGGCTCATGCTTCAAAATGCAACACAAGTGGTGGTGCGGAATACATACCAGGGGATACCCAAAAGAAACCGAACTGATGTTGTTGGGGGCTAAGTTGCTGTGGTACCGGGTTATGCCGACACTGCGCTGAAGAAGTCATCCTTTCGGTTGGTTTGAATTTTTTGGTGTTGATTATTTTGTGTATTTGTCGTGGAAAAAATTCGGTTTATGGGAGTCACTCGAATAACCGAAATTGAACTGGATTTAGACTAATTTAGGGCTGGGGAATCCGAATCTGTAAGAATTAGGTGGGGGTCGGCACTATTAACTAAGTTATAGGGTTTTGAAATTTCGTACGCGATACATAGAAACCATGTTTTATTTATCAATTATGACATAAAAAAATCAAATTAATGACTTCTTTAATTACTTTGACATTTCAGAAGTGCCAACCAAAAAATAAAAAGTGTTGCCATATAATAATAATATCAATGCATGGAAAATTCAGAAAATTAAATATCATTTGCCAGATTTGTAGTTTATTATTTAAAATCTTGTAAATTTTAAATTTATATATATATATATAACCTAACCTAACTGTGATTTTCTATAACAAAAAAATGACCCTTTAATAACGCCCACTCGCGTCCCCTTTAGAGTTATATCCCAGTTTTCAAGTAGTTTGTGGGCTACGCTAGGTTTGTAAAGACTGGTTTGTGATTTGATTCTAATATCTTTTTTCCATGTTATTTCCTGTTGCAAAAAATTGCCCCTTTAATAACGCCTACTCGCGTCCCCTTTAGAGTTACATCCCAGTTTTCAAATAGTTTGTGGGCTACGCTAGGTTTGTATAGACTGGTTTGTGATTTAATTCTAATACCTTTTTTCCATGTTATTTCCTGTTACAAAAAATTGCCCCTTTAATAACGCCTGCTTGCGTCCCCTTTAGAGTTACATCCCAGTTTTCAAATAGTTTGTGGGCTACGCTAGGTTTGTATAGACTGGTTTGTGATTTAATTCTAATACCTTTTTTTCATGGTATTTCCTGTTACAAAAAAATGCCCCTTTAATAACGCCTGCTCGCGTCCCCTTTAGAGTTATATCCCAGTTTTCAAGTAGTTTGTGGGCTACGCTAGGTTTGTATAGACTGGTTTGTGATTTAATTCTAATACCTTTTTCCCATGTTCTTCTGCCTACTCTAACCCAAACTAAAAACCTAACCTATTTTGTAAAAAAATATTATTATTATATGGCATATTATTATTATATAACACTTTTTATTTTTTGGTTGGCACTTCTGAAATGTCAAAGTAATTAATTAAAAGTCATTAATTTGATTTTCTTATGTCATAATTGATAAATAAAATATGGTTTCTATGTATCGCGTACGAAATTTCAAAACCCTATAACTCAGTTAATAGTGCCGACCCCCACCTAATTACAGATTCGGATTCCCCAGCCCTAAATTAGTCTAAATCAAGTTCAATTTCGGTTATTCGACTGACTCCCATAAACCGAATTTTACCCATTTGTCGTTTTTGCAATGACTGATTTTCATGAATACCGCGTAGTCGTGAAGTTTTTAAAACTGGCACAAAAACTATTGAAATACTAAAAACGGCCTACAAGGATGATGCAATGGGTAAAATGTTTGCGGTTCTCAAATGAATAACAAACTCAACAACTAACTCAATAACTCTGACTAGATGACTCCTCTTACAACGAAACAACAATTGAGACAATTACAATTGCACATCGATTCGTTATCTGTGGCGACCCTGGATACAAAGTTTGGTTCATTTGGAACTCACGAAAATCAGCCATGGCAAAAACGACGAGCACACAAAACACCAAAAAATTCACACCACTCGAGAGGTTGACTTCTCCAGCGCGAGGATTGGCAAACTGACTGGACCTGGGGAAAGGTAGCTAACAGTACTAGAAATAATAAGCCCCCCGCAACATCAGTTTCTTTTGGGTACCCCCTCGCCTTACTAAGGTCCTGTGTTCAAATCTTTGTTTTGATTTTCTGTATCAGTTAAATACTCGCCAATATCATCTTCATTTGAACAAAACACTATCAAGAAACACTATCTTTCTTATTTTTAAATTATTTAAAAAAAAATTATACTGCATGATATATGTTCATAATTAAATTCATATGTAACTTTGATGTAATATTAATTTTCTTATAATTAAATTATACATAATATGTAAATGAAATCCTCAGCACGGGAGATCCCAGTGAGGATATCATTATATCTATTTGTTACAAAAAAAAGATAATAAAACACTTTTTTTGCTTCCGATTTTTTTGTCCGGGTTAAATCTTCCCCATAGGAAAAACTAAACCCTTCCACTCACTTTTCCACAAATGATCATCTAGTCAATCAACACTATGCAAGTGCATTATATTAGCAAAATAAATACAAAACAATACAAGAACAACATGTCAACTCACCAGAGATCAAATGGGAAAATAATTCACCGACTCCAGATATTTTCATATCAGAGGGTTCGGCTCGGTAGAACTTGTTATTATTATTATTTTAACATTCACAGTGCCCTTGAGGTGATTTTGCACAAAAATGGAGCGAAATAAATCATCCAAATATTATTATTATCATTGTTATTATAATAAATAATGTATTTACTTTAAATATTGATTTTTTTCCGCGTTGCCGATAAAGCAGCACTTTTGAACTGACAGATGATACACATTCTACGTGGAAAACAAAAGAGAACGAAAATCAATCAAGTGTCAGATTTTTACATGGTTGGAGTAATCAAACTAAACCAAACCTATTGTTAAAAATAAACTTTTTTTATTTTTTTTATACATACAGTATGGAATGATGGAACACGGCAAGGAATTAAACAATTTTGGGCCAATATAATTAATTATTAATTAATGTGTCTTTGGGCTAGCCTAGTTTTGAAGTGAGGTACTGTGTACTAGGGTGTATCGATTTTTAACTTTTTTTGTTTTCAAATTCCAAGTTGAAATAAAGCTGCTACTAGGTACCACAACTTACCACGAAAAGTTTTGGATTAAAAAAAAAAATTTTAGGTCTCCCGCACAAGGCCTAAAGTTTTAATTTTTTTCAAAAAATATCAATTTTTTTTTAAATTTAAAAAAATAAAATCGTAACTTTTGTGTTTATTCCAAGTTAAAAAACAGTAATATTAGGGCATAAAAATAAGTAAGAAACGATTTTTTTTTATAAAATATGGATTTTAGGTCTCCCGCACAAGCTCTAAAGTTTGTTAATTTTGATGAAATTTTGTAATTTTGTAATTTTGTGTAAATATATGAACCATGTTTTTTTAATGTTTAAACCATCGGAATTAATTGTACTTTTCTTACAGAAGGCATAAAATGAGACAATATATATACATAATTCTTATATACATACAGTAAAAAAATATACCACATATATACTATATATATATAATATGTTTTATACCTGAAAAAAGATAGTTGGACGGTGTAAATTGTATGAGAAAGGTGTTGAAAGAAACTAATGTTATTTGCTATTACTGTTGTTTATTACTAACTGGGAACTGTAAACTGTAATAACATTTATAAAATTTTCACTAGGCCTATGTAAATACTATACATAACTTTGATTTAAGGTTTTGAAGCCAATATGAAAGGACGAATACTTAAACAAGTCAGTAAATTTGCAGTAGAACAAGAAAACTGCCACTCATGTCGTATGGAAAGTAATCAGCAACATTTTGTACTTAATTTTTATACTACATTTTATGATATGCTATGAACTTTTATACTTTTTTAATAAACAAGTTGTGGTAACTAGTAGCAGCTTTATTTCAACTTGGAATTTGAAAACAAAAAAAAAGTTAAAAATCGATACACCCTACTGTGTACACGCATATGTTGTGTCTCTGGCTAGAACGATTTGGATTTTTACAAAAATTATAAGGATGAGTGCATATAAATTTAAGACATTGGACACAGTAGATCCGCCTTAGTTCCATAATGTCAGTTTCCTGAAACAATTGATCGGTGGGATATGTCTTGGTCTTCTGGTGCATTATCCTAATGATAGACTTCTGAATAATTTCTAGAGGTTTCACATGGTTATTGTATGTTCCTCCCTAGTCGATTATTCCGTAGGAAATAGATGAAAGTACCAACGCATCATAAACAAGCCTCATGGTTCTTATGTTAACGATATTGCTCATGCGTTTGAATATGTAAATTAAGTGCCTCAGTTTATTGACAGTTTTTTCTATGTGATAAGTCCATTTGAGTTGACAGTCGATAGTTACATCTACGTATTTGATACAATTTCCTAATTTTACATCTTCGCAGTTTAAGCATGTCGCAGGGTTACAATTAACATTATGGAACTTCAGGTTAGGATAATTTTTAGTGCATGCCTTTTGGGAATTATAGAAGGGAATAAAAACGGTTTTATCATAATTTAGACTAAGAAGATTTCTGTCTAGCCAATCTTTGACTATTGCAATGCATTTGTTGGTTTTACTTATTGTATCTTTCCATGTTTTACCTTGTACAGTTATTGCAGTATCATCGGCAAAAGAGAAAATTTTACCTGGTGTTTTACTATGTTTCTTAGGTCATAAACAAGTGTTTTATTCAATTAATTGAAAATGAATTACTGTTCAATATTATATACATTATATTTGCGGTAGGTTCCAGAGTGGAAGATACTCTCTTTATCGCCCTGGTGTAAGACCACCATTCAGAATTGAGTCGTATTTTGAAATGGCTTTGGCCTTACTTGGTGACCAGATCGGAATAAACAGGTACTTTCGAATTCAACATTTCCTTTCCCTCCCCACTACTTTCAGCTTCACAACATACCCCAATTGAGAATGCCATAGTCTCAATGGATTCAGGTGGTTGAGAGCATTTATATTTTTAAATTTAGGTGAAAAGGTTAATAGTAGTGTTTAAAGTTATTATTCAACACGGCTACCATCTCGACAGGTTTGACCGAACACAAAACATACAAAAAAAATTACAGACAAACGAAATGCAAAGCACTTGAGTTAAAACAGGGCATCGCTACGCTCAGTCAACAAATACTTCACAAATTCTCCTAAAATTAAATTAAATAATTAATTTGAGGTCATGAGAGACATATAATAATTAACAGGTATTACTTCAATCATTGAAGAAAATATTAACGACTCTTAAACAAAGATGTGAAACAGAAAAAAAATACTTTCGCATCTTGGAATTGAACCGAAAATCTCTTCCGTGCCGGGCTTTGAGCCATTTGGACCCTATCTTCGTCGGTCATATTTAATTGTATCATAACATCGACTAAGAACAAATATATTTTTGCCAGACACAATAAATTGCATTTTGTTTGGGCCATTAGTTTCTGACCATATCAACTTACGTCATATTTAACTGTACTGTATCGAACATCATATCATACAACTAGATTAAGTTGTTGCCAACCACTGTATCAATATCTTGAAGTAAACACCTGAAAGTTTGATGGCCCCCTTTTTCCAAATCGTAATATTTAACAGTTGATCAATCTGTTACCAGGCAGCAAAATATTGACAAAACCAGTCGCCGGCAGAAAAGATTATTCGCACCTAAAAACACCAGCGTCTGGAACGTAAACAAGTTGTGGTGATGATATTGACGTCACAAAAAGAACTTGTAAAAGAAATTATATATATCAACTAAAACACAATATTGGCTCATTCAAATTTCAAAAATTAATACGAGTGGACGGAACACCTCCAATTAAAACGCGATCTGTTATTAAAATTTAAAATATTATAAATTCCTGAGTGTCAACTGAAATCTGTAGTCGCTTCTGTTCCTCCATCACGGCACATTCATTTTAAAGATGACAACTATTTGCAACGAGCTGTTTACGGCCGGCACTCTATCAACTGAGCCAGACGCATCTGTCATCATTACAATAATGGGGCGTCTCCATGTGCCGGCTCTAATAATCAAATGACCATACCGCCGCTGAATACCTAGAGGCTGATGAATTAGCCATTGATGCTGAAAACCTAGAAGACGGCCAATTCTTCCTGGCTCCCAACTGAATTAGCCATTGATGCGGAAAACCTAGAAACCCGCCAATTCTTCCTGGCTACCGACTGAATTAGCCATTGATGCTGACAACCTAGAGGCCGGCCAATTTTTCCTGGCCACCAACTGAATTAGCCATTGATGCTGAAGCCTATAGGCTGGCCGATTCCTGCTGGCTACCAATTGAACTGGCCACTGCTCCAGCAGTCGCCTATGCCATTTGCTGTATCGTATGGCGCGATGATGCACAATGTGCTCCAATCTGAAATTATCGCTGAAAGAATTCCGATTGTCTCAGTTTTCTATCTGTGTTTTAAATCCCAGTTTTATTAAAATACATATAACAATTTCTTGTGAATTGGGTTGGCTGTAAAAAATAGGAAGTATCTATAAGCTACCCCTTTGTATATTCTGTATATCAGTACAATACTTGTAATTAAAATGTGAATTTTGATTTGAATCGTCTTTTCTTTATGATGGTTTGGATAGAACACCTCACGGTGTTTTACTTAAATCATTACCCAGGTTAAGGACTGATGTGTGCCGGTGCTTATTATTTACAGTCTTTTCTTGTGCAGGCAAACACGTCCCGTACATGTATCTTACTTCGACTGAAGGCTACCAACATTATCCTCATTTTATAAACCGTATTTTTGTTTGGTTGCTATCTTTATGTATGATCGCAATATTCTACCCATAGTGGATTTTATAGTGGATTTAATAATTTAATGAGTAAAACCTCTGTAATATTCAATCATTAAAGACAATACTTAAGACTATCAAAAAAAGATTTGAAATAGAAAAAGATTCAGTCGTATCTAGAAATTGAACTCAGGACCTCTTCCAGGACTAATTCGATCATTAACTAGCGTCATTTTTAACTGTATCACACTTTGACTGAGAGTTGCTAACATTATCTTATATGGAAAATTACTTTGTAATAAATCTCGCGGATTACATAAGTATGCCAAAGAATTTGAAAATTCTTTCTGACACCACCGCTATTTGTATTGACTGATTGATAGATTTCTAGAAATTCTAGTTTTTGCGGTGGTGGATTATTTATATATGCAGGGCGACCACTCTAGGATTTAATCTTCAGCAAACTTAATTGCATTACGGGATTCTTGCAGATTGGCGCGGAAAGAAAATTATAATTTTAATTTGAACAATGCATATCGCTGAATATACGTATAAAAATATTAATGAAAACAAGCAACCTGAGATGTGTATAACATTATATTATGTGTCACTATTTCTCATCTACATAAATTACTATTGAGTATTACTAACTATTATTACTAACTGAGATAAACCTAGGAACAATAGAGTACAAAGTCATCAGGTGTGAAGACGATATAGTAATTTTTTTCAAGGTACAACAATCATGTGAATAGGTCTTTAAAAACATATAAAGAGGGAGAAGTGAAGTAAATAAATGTCTAGAAAATAATCTGCTAACACTCAACATTTCAAAAACAAAATACATAACTTTCAGCAAAACAAAAGCTGGTCAACCACATAAACTTCCACAACTACATTATCTCCTCCTGTATTTCATAAAATAACACATTCTGTGCTTGCGATCACACTAAATATATTATTTATATTATAATTGAATCTTCACCAGGTTCCATAAGCCTGAAAACAAATACAAATCTTAAAAAGTCCTAGAAAAATAAATTATTTCATTTCATTTCATATCACATCACGTAATTGCTTTCTATACCGCCGGTCGGTGATTGACTTGACACAGCGTTTGGGTCCCACCCAAGCGTAGTGTGTTAGATTTCTCGGCTGGCTAAGTCCTCCATCACAACAAAAGTAACATCTTCCGCTTACTGTAGTGGTAGTAGGAGATTTTCTAAAATTGTCAGGTTTTCCGTAACCCGGAATATATGTCTTTCTTTAAAAACGTTGAAAAATGAATTATTTCATTTCATTTCATGACATATAATTGCTTTCTATCAAAATATAAAATCTTTTATTGCAAGTTAATGCAGTGGAAAATCGGAAAATTGCTACTTCAAAGCACATTATTATATAGCGTACGAGTATATAATGCAAAAGTTGCCATTGTGATTTCTACAATTTTTCATAAATACCGATCCAAGTTTTCTCAGGTTGCTTTTTCCTGACAACACGTTATTTACGAAATGCTCCGCAAAGATTGCATACTTTTCACGTTCTGGTACATTTATTTTATCAGGTAGATGAGACTGCAAATGGATTCTGTAGATGGTCGGGTGTTTATATCGAATCTCGAGTAAATGATGCGGAAAATCTCCTGTGCAAATACAATGCTGCCATTATTTCACGACAAAGGCAGTGGAAGCTGCCAACTCTGGGTACAATATATATTTTATATAGTAGCTAAATTTATTTAATATTGTAAAATTAAGATGTTGATGTACCTTTATCGTTAGAATTATTGAAAAACGTTAATCTTTGTGTAAACACAAGATACTAAATCTTGAAATGTTTTTAATGTACCTGTATTGTTATTGTAAGTGCCACCTCATGTTAACGGAATGATGAATTCCCATATTTGCAGCCCTAATGAGAACAAGGGCGAAAGGAATATGGGAAAGGAAGAAGAGGAATAGTTGGGCGACCTTTTTCATGCAAAACTTAAATTTCGATTTGGGGCCAAAAAATTTACAAAAGGTGTACAAAATATCTAGCACGGATATGTGCAATTTCATTTTTTTGTTTTTTAAATTATAAAATATTGGTTATTAAAGGAGAATCAGAGCTTTTCATGATTTAATTGTGAGTTAGTATTTGTTAAAACTAATTTTAATATAATGAAACATATATTTACAAGAAAAATAATTTAAAAAAAATTTCTATTGACTGACTTTCTACTGACTGTTATTAAAACACAGTATTTGGAAAAATTGACTGTAAAATCATAATAAATCGACTTCTTTAATGGTTTATATTTAAAAAATTGAGTTGAAACCAAGTGCTATTTTCTTTGCGTATTTTGTGTTCAGCAAAATTCGTTAAGTTTATCATTTTTCTTTATAATGCTCTCTTTATTATTTTTTTCGTAATACTATTTACTTTTTGTTATTACTTTTGTGTATATTATATTATGCATTTGCACTCTCTATGGGTCGTATGGGTTTAAACTAACATCTTCACATTCGGAAATAAAGTCAATATCAATATTATAGAGGCATTGCTTACTGAAACACGCCATTGAGTTGAAAGAGTACGATAGGTAAGATATCTACAAGCACTTCAGTTGGTAGTTTATGAACGTTTGGAAAATACACCGAGAGTAGCCGTTTTCAGTCATGCTTTAGATATGTTTATAAAAGTGATAATATAATAAAATAAAAAAATTCTAATAGGAATAAAAATCGTTTCCCATAACCTTGACATAGGTCGCAAACCACTAGCTGTTTTTCTCGATCTCGCAAACGCATTTGATACGGTATCCTACCTCTTACTGATTAAAAAACTTCAAAAGATCGGAATTACAGGAATACCCTACACATGGTTTGAAAACTATCTAACAAACCGAACTTAAAAAACTTTTATCCACTTTGACAAAATACATATAAGCAAAAAAATTATCAATGTCCTACGGTGTGCCTCAAGGCAGTGTACTAGGACCAATTCTATTTATTATATACATCAACTCACTATGTATAATGGATACTGGAGGTAAGATATTTTCATTAACTGATGATACAGTCTTAATATTTGAAGATGAAACATCTCAATCAGTTAATAACAAAACTAATATTGGCCTAATTATAACAAACATTGGCTAGACACAAATCCCTTCACTCTTAATATCGACAATATGTGACATTTTCCATATGCAAACATAATTTTCTCAACAGCTGCCCTAAACCAATAATTCACTCGTGTTCACTCAATATACACTCGCCCAAAACCTCATCTAATATTAATGCCACATGTCTACCTTTAAATCATCAAAGGAAATTAAATATTTGGAAATAATTACAAATGACCAACTACGTTGGAGAGCACATATTAGTGACATTGTAAAAAGACTTCGTAGGCTCTGCCATATATTTTGCTCTCTTAGATACCTCTTAGACCTAAAAACTCTAAGAAGTGTATGTTTTGCCCTTTTTCAATCCATTGCAACATATGGTATTATGGGATAGGGTGGTTGTGCTGAATCCGTCACTAATCCAATAATTACAGTAGAAAAACTAATACTAAGAATTATATTTAAATGCCAACCTACCCACCCCTACAATGTGCCATTTGCTAAAAACAGGGTCTTAGATATTTGCCAACTATTTGTTAAGCTTATCCTATATACGTAAAAATAACCAGCTGTTGGCTCCACAACATCAAGTGCACACCCGCTATTCAACAAACCTGGGATGCGAGATCCCTAAAACTAGAACCACATTCGCTCAACGACAATTCTGGTTCATCAACCCTAAAATATACAACGCATTGAGCACCGATATAAAATCAACTAATAAGATATTCCTTTTTACTGTAGGTGTTACGCTGGATATTTAAAAGGGGGCGAGAATTCTTTAAAGAATTTATAAACACTTTCTAAAACTATTTCAAAAAATTTATTTAAAAAAATATATATTGTGTCTTCACCATTATATTATTTTAATACTTTTTAGTATTTTATTATTTTTATTTGTTCACATTGTATAATTTGTATGACTACCATAACACGGGCATTACCCTAGTATGGTAGTTGAAAATTGAAATATTTAAAAATCCATAAAATAAAAGAAAAAAAAAGGATAAGACGAGCGCAAAATATTCCTTCTCCCCTGATATGTGATTGTCCGTAGCAGCGAAATCTCTGAAATGGTGTTCACTATCATCGTAAAAATTACACTTTTTTTCTGCCTGAAGCACGAAACTATTAACCACGCGAAAATATCTAAAAAATCTTTTAGATTTGATTCAGCGAAAAATACATTTTACAGTCAAAAGGGTAAAACACGACACCATATTTTCTGGTTCTATTTTGTAAGGGAAGAATATAATAAAATAGTTTTAGACGACGCAGATGCCCGGTCCTAAATAAAGCATTGGAATTTAAGATTGAGTTTTGAGACCTTTGTAGCTTTCCCGTTATAAATAAAGGTATAAATGATAATAAATCCATGAGTTTTCTTACCCTATCGTAAAGTCAACGTTGCCTAGCAACTTACCCGGGGTTGGATGTTAATGTTTTTGTCTGCTGCTAAAGAGATTTTTTTTAGATTTAACGTACCTTCGGGTTTACTGAATGGTCCACGTACAAATCAAGTAGTCACAGTTAAATTTCAAAATTACCCACAAAGTCGAGATAGGCTTATCTTTTTAATAAAGTTTTTTTTAGTTTACTTACATATATTTTTAAGTTTTCGTATATTTTTCTAACCCTTGGTTCAATGACAAGTACGTAATGTGAAGCCTAGCAAGTCAGATATTTATACAGCGCCCTAGAGATATTTTTTCACAGAAATAAGCGCTTTACAAGTAATCGCGTTATTATAACATATATTCATTACTTTAACCGTCTTATGGGACTTATATGTGCAGGGTGCAGCAAAACGGAGAGTGCAGTTTTGAAGGGCCGGTACATCACATGGGTGATGGTGGTGGTGGTGGTGGTGGTGGTGTGGGAAGGGGAATCATTGTGTCGGGATAGTCTGTCCATTTTCAGTCGTTACCATGGTTTGGGCAGGACAACACCGGGGCTTTTCTCATTCTTCTTTATTAATTACATTTTCATCGTTTCGCCGTCCGCGCGTTTCTTGAAAATGGCCGTTCTTTTGTCGCCACCCAGCGGGCCTTTCTGCTGCAATTTGCGATTTCTTTCTATGGAGCTTCTTGGGCTTTAAACTTCAGCCTCACACCTCGAAAAAACTCAGGGATCAAATATGGGGGGAAATCGGTGAAAACTTCAAAAACCGCGTCCATCAATGTGTTGCTGTTGAGGCCATCATCTTTTTGATGTCATCTTCAGGACTTGATGATTAAATCAAATGATGTACCAAACAAAATAAAATAAACCACATTTCTGCGAATTGCGCTGTCCTTCTTTAATGGCACTTCAAAACTACACTGTATGTTTTGGGGAATCCTGTATAACCAGTATCAGATAAGCATAGTCTCCGAAAAGTATTCCCCCAGTTTTCTTGAACGGTGAGCTTTTAAAAGTAGTAGAAGAAACAAATCTGATGCACATCATCAATAATAAATTGATGGACGACGATGACGTCGACAGATAAAGAAGAACGCTCGGCATAAATTCGAACTTGCTCAACAGAAGATTCCAGCTTTGCAGCCCACTTATAAAAATAATGCAATAATAATGCAAGTTCCTTTTATACGTTCCAGCTCTGGGTCATCTATAATAAGAGCAGTATGGAAGCAGCATGGAAAGGCTACGCGTGCAGTATAACATCGCCTTCCGCATGATGTTCGGCCTTCCCAGATACTGCAGTACTTCCAACATGCTCACGGAGGGGTGAATACAGGGTTTGCAGCCCTCACAAGAGCCCAGATTTAAGGAAGATGATAAAATAAAAACTAATTCTTATCACGGAATTCCACCAGATTCCAGAATCGTGGCACACCGGAGAAAGATATTTGATCCGTCAATCTCAAAACGCTCAATCTCAAATGATCATTAACTTACTTTTTGTTATTTGTATACAGTGTGTTAATGGAAGTACTTGATTTAGTTTAACCAGTGATTCCTGACATTTTTTGGAGAAAAAATAAACAAAAAAACAAGTCGTTTACTTTTGTACATTTTTACTTTTTGCGTGTATGTGTAGGTATATATATATATTATTGATAGAAATAAGTAAGAACATCAGTAAGTGCACAACAGACAGAGGTTTAATATTAGAAAAAGTATATTTACCAACCGTCTAATGACGATGAACAACAGTATGATATTTCAAATGATCTGCATGAGGGTAAGTATATAACAAAAAGTTCTAAGCACTTAATTAATATCTCCCTAATTGAGGGATATTTGCTTTATATACGTGGGATCGCACAAACCTCCCCAACATTCCAGAATAAATACATTATCAATATTATTATTAAAACCACGGCAAAGGTATAGGTAAACTGGCCTTAATTTCGGATTAACTAAACCAATGCTGAACAAGTGCGTAAGAATTTTTTGTCAGTGCCCTAAAAACTGCGCTGAAAAATAGATGGTTTTTAAATGAATATTTTAATAACTTACGCCCTAGTTCTTGTTCATACGTTGGCGGAGCTCTACGTGTTAGTAATTTCGTTTATGATTTCTTAGAGTGGGTATCTGAGTAAAACTGGTTTTTACAATTTCCATAAGTGGAACATTCACAATACAGCCCCATTTCTCCAGAGACAAGTCCTATAATACCGTCACGTGGAAACCTTATGACTTACATAAAATGAATTGGACTTAGAATATATATTTTTTTTTAATGATAAACTAACGTTTATAAGACAAGGTTTTATGCATAGCATAGAATATATTCCAAATATAAAGTATTAAATACCAATGGATTTATGGCCTTATTCCTTAGGTAGAAAATTATTCATTTGTTCTGGCTACAGATTTATCGGTGAATAAATTAAACCAATTACAGATTTTTTTTACAAAACTATTCAATTATTATAATAAAATGAGTGAGTGCTTGGACAGAAGGGAGACAGAACTCCAAAGGAACAGTCAGTACTGAGTAACCGATTTATCTTAGGTGTGAATATTAGTTTTCTATTTGTTCCACGTATTGTTTACTATTATGAAGGCCTCAGCACGGGCAAGCCACCCAGTGAGGCCTACATTACTGGAAAACATAAATTGTAACAAAATAATGTACCAAATAAAAAAATAAAAATAAAAAAATAAAAAAATGTATATAACTTTACAATTGAAAAAGTCCTCCACAACACAGGTGAACTCCTAGCGTGGAGGACAATGTACTTTACCTTTGTAAAACTAATTTATATAAGAATAAATAAAAATAAAAATAAAAATTTAACTTTTCAAGCAAGGATACGGGTTTGGTATTTTTTTTAAAGTACATCTACTTGAATTTCAATTTAGTTTTTTTTTTTAATGAATGGATAAAGTGGAATCTTATTAATCTATTTCCCAAGATCCAATCAAGCTGAAACTAGGCAGATAGACTTGTTGTTGATCAAATTTTGGGGGCGCTCACGCATACACACGCGTTTTCACATGCATTTCTCTTTTAAATTGGATGACATTTTAAACCATTTCCATTAGTCAATACCGAAAATAAATCTTGATTCCATAATATTGGGATTTGGCATAAGTGATAGCGCGGTTCACTCATTTTAGTCAGTCCCTGGGAAGGAAGAAAAAACAAATAATTGTTTTTATTTTAAGGAAATTTAAAAGTTCGCAACAATTAAGAGCCAGTCCCCGGGAAGAAAGGTTCAATCCTCAGTCAAACAATACAAATTGCTTTGTATTTTTAAATTCATCTATTAATGGAAATAGATATCGTAGTACAAACGTTATTTTATTACCATCTAATAACTAATAATAATTTCTAAGATATATTAACTTTAAACGCGGTCTACCAATAAAAACTTTGTATTACAACCACTTGATAAAAGAAATTCTGATAGAAGACTCGTTTCCAACTTGACTTTGTTTTTTTTATTTATTTATTTTTTATGAATTGCAACAACGATATCAGAACTGAGTCATTTAGATACTCACTTGTACCTAGATTTTATGCCGTTTGCAATAATTTCGCGGAAATTGTAGATGTCTTCAACTGCACGGAATAAAGTGACGACAATATCGTAACAGACCTCAATAATATTAATAACAAAGCTAAGCGTTATACTATTCTTTTGCATTTAATTTCTATATAACTTATAACAAACTTTGATTTCTTGATTACTGTTGCACTAAGCTAATATGTATGTCAAATGTTTGTAGAAGCCCGTATGGGCGTAGAATAGATGTTTTACAGTAAAAAGGTTTTATTACGGGTTGACTTTTATTCTATAAACTTCAATCAGGTGCGTATTGGACATTATTATCTCTATAAATAAAAATCTGTTTGTTCGAAATCTTTAATATTCAAAAATTCTTCACCGATTGCTCTAAAATTTTGACACAAAGATGCATTTCAAAACGCCTGTGTTTTTATATTGAATTAATTTTTATATTGAACCCGGAAAAGGCGTATGATATTTCTGAGGGTAAATTACAATTGTCAAAAATATGCTGAATGGGGAATTCATAATATCTACCTGATTTAAATGTGTATTTAACATATTTATTTGTAAATGTTATCTATATATAAAAAAACATAAATGTTCGTTTGTTCAAAATCTTAAATCTGCCAAGTTCTTTACTGATTGCTCTGAAATTTTGACACAAGGTACCATTCGAACACGCGTGTATTTTTATTTTTACGTTTTATTATTTATACCTTTATTATATAGATGTCACATATGACAGTTAAATACATGCTTTTTTTACAAAACAGCGCCGTCTGTTGGAAGCGTTAGCAAAATCGTTGTTTTCCTATCTGCTCGGACAGACTAAGCCACAACAACGAATAGCGGGGTTCAGCTAATATGAATAAAAGTCTTTATAAATATAAATCCTTTATAAATAAAAAATAAAAATTTTTATAAATAAAAATCCAAATGAACCTTAAATCTCTTGTGAATTTCACATTTAAAATATTGATTTGCGGAACGTTTCTATAGCACAACTCTACCCGGAATTTAATGTTGAATTGCTACACATGGGCAAAATGCCAGCACGAGCTTAAAGATTCCCTTGTTACGATTAAGAAAGCCAACTCCAGTCGGGTAAATAACAAATACGAAAAACATGATAAAGTAATTACAAGATTACCCAAGTTAACCTCACCAACCTTTACAAGGCAATCCGAGGCGGAAAGGTCTGATAATAAAACACGGAAGACACTGTCATTATTCTGGCAGCATTCTTTATTGTCGCAAGTAAAATGTTCTTTCATTAAACAAAGCACTTTGTAAGAATGGTGCAAGGGGTTCATCGTGCGGTATTTCTCACTTTATGTAACGGAAAATAATGCCTTTTCCATTTGAATCGTGCATCACTGGCTACATGCTGCGCTTATTTTATCCATAGTCACATATTGTAAGTGAAATTTAAAAAAGACAATGGAACGTATTGATCTTCCTACACTTCAAAGTGTTATAATTATGTCCAAGTTAACTTAGGTTTAATCATTGATGTATTGTATTTTGATGAGACATGAAGCAAAAAATAGGTTTCACTTTTCCATTTCCAACTGACCCCCAATTCTCTAAATGAAACCATTCAATCTGGTATATGCGCACCGCTTCTAATGGTGGAACACAAGTTTCGACCAGATGTTAGTACGCAGTAGCGCCTCTAATTGTAGCTCTAGGGGTTTAACCAAACCCTCCTAGATCACGGGAGGTGATCAAGGAGGTATTGGTTTAACAGAGTTTAGTTGGTTTTAATACGGAATACCTTCGTTTTCTCCCGAATGAAAAGCTTTGAAAATTTCGCAGAAGAATGAAATGTTTTTACTTTCTATTATTAATAAAAAATAGTTTATATCGTTTGTACCCTGAAAACTATTTAATTTAAGTGATTATTAGAATATTATCATAATTGTAACAAAGTGAACTATGCACTCTGCATTTCGTCGGAAAGTCTAATAAATTATTTTAAAACATCACATATTTGCCAATATTTTTGTTATAATGTTCGGATATTGAACTGCACAACATACCTAAATCAAAAAGTCGGTTTCATCACTCCAATGCAAAGGAAATATGTTGAATGAAATTATTTATTTCTCTCTAAAAATCGATTTTACATGATTATACTGTACCAACATATTTTGTATGAAGTAGGCAAAAGTAAAATAATATTATCATCAAAAAACGTTATATTATGTTACAGGCACGTCGTTCAATGAATTTTCTGAAAGTTTAACATTCAACTCCGTAAAATCTTTTACGTCAGGTGCTGAATATTTATAATATATATTAACACTGACTTAAATTTGTACAGTTTTTTTGTTATTCTATGCTTTAAACTTTTTAACACTTTATACTTATGTTATTGGCACATGTTATGCCGTATATAATAAAATAAAAATGATGTTTACCTTTAATTTCGTACTCTAATACGTACCAAGTAGGTAAATGTTAAATGTAAAGAAATTAGAAATAAAACCAACTTCATATCTAGATATATGTTTTATTATCTTATAAACGCAGTTTTGTGATGCGCTGTGATAAATGCAATTATAAAAATATGTATTTATTTATTCATTTGCAGAAAATTATAAAACATATTTAAGTTTGTACGTATGTAGTATATAGCCAATTTGAAACCAATTATGTATTTTCTTCGTGTGAATTTACCTCTAATAAGACAACATATGTCGCAAACTACGCCAATCAAATAACACTATCATCATTGCCATGGTTACCTGGGTGGAGTTCCCCCTGATGGTCCTCTGGAGACGGGAGATGTTCAAATATCCTCCATAAACGGCTGATTGCACACATTTTTCACTTTTATTCCGCATTTTTTTATTATATATTCGTATTATTTGTCTGTTATTTTAAAACATGGAATGTATTACGTTGCACTACATCTACATACAGTCTGGAATAAACTCTTATTACGTAAAATACAGAATAAGGAAAATTATATAAAACAATAAATCGCTATTAAAAGTAAGAAATGCATTTATTTTATGGAACGTACTCTGGTGATAAATGAAGACGTTATTTTAATAAAAGATATCATAAATATAAGACACGATGTAAAAAGTTCAATTCAGAACTATACAAAACCAATAACAATTAAAACTTTCTCACGACAATAATAATTCAGAAAACATTTTTATTATCTACTTATAAAAATTTCTGAAAAAAGGTTTAATCCAATTTCTTGATTTTTACTTAAAAGAAAATGGATTGTACCGTAATCGGTGTTCATTTTTATTAATGTATTAGTGAACTTCTCTGGCAAATATCTATTGATAGGATCTACAATACTCTAGATAACTGATAAATAAACGTCGGTAATATAAGGACATATTTATTTATGGCTTCCATTTCTATCCTTTATTTTCTATTCGACCAGCACGCCACCTGTAACACATAAAATAATATTCGACTCAATAATAAAAATTTCCTGTTTTCCTAGGGAGAAAATTGAATTAGCTTTACGAAGGAATTTGGGAGGCGAGTTTGGGTACCGCTGCCCCGGGAATCATTTATTGGATAACCAACACCTATGCCACTGGTCACCCCAAGTGGTTTGCTACGTTTGGTGATTTAGCAGGGGTGCCCGGGTTCATCGGGTGAGGTGTGTTCAAGATTCGCGTGCCCACCAGCTATGTGGCGTGCCAGATCGGGAGAGGCTGGTTTTGCGAACTAGTCCCTCGACCCATCGCCCGGCGCCGTATTGGGAGGGATATATTCATATATCCGTCACTCCTGGAAACGCTGTTCCCTAGATTCATACCTAATCCTCATACATTTTACCTTCCCAGAACTTTCTCTCCTTGCTTTCCTTAAAAAAACCCCCCCACACAGCATCCCAAAAGATGATATAGGCCATGAGGGAAAATATTTTCCCCCGGCCCTCCTGTGTGGGATTAATAAAATTTTAAAAAAACGAACGCCTAACTATTATGCCCAAACTAGTAAACTTGATAACGTCGAAAAGTATTACTTGAAAATTTAAGGTTGGTTGCCATGTTAATTTGAACATTTATAAATGAATACACACGCGATGTGATTTAATTCTATAATTTATTTGCTTTGTTTGACACGTAAAGACCGACAATTTAATTATTTATCGTTTTATCCAACACGATCAGGATGTTGTGAACATTTTAGAATTTACTCCTTCTTAACCAGTGTTTTTTAATAACTTCCAATATGAGATTTTTTTTAAAGGTTCAATACTTATAAATAGATAAATTTTGTTATATTGAAATCAGGAAAGTAACACGTCGCGCACATGTCACGGATAGTTGCCGATACGTAAGCCCTATTATTTCGGCAACGGCGTTGTAATGACAAAACATCGTATTTGAGTTGTCCTGGCAGAATGCTGTATTCTAATTTGCAATATTCTGTCATTATGAAAGTGTTCTTTTTTGCAGATAATTTCCCAGTTAGTTTCCCAAATAAAAATAAGTTCATATTATGTTACTCGACGAATGGAATTGATTGTGCGGTGTAAATCCATAATGCTGTGTTTATAGATATGGCATATTGCCATAATACAAGAGCGTTGCCTACCAGATCAGAAATTGGTCAAATAAGCAGAAAAAAACGTGGTTTCTTCAGGTGTATATCGCTCCCTCGCTCGTTGTCAACTAATTCTCTATCTGTCTGGAACATAAATGTGGAAGCACAATGAAATTTGACGCCACTTGCAAAAATTAAACTACATTCACATTATGACATTACTTTTGCCCCATCTTGTATAAATTATATCTAATATATGTATGGAGACAAGGTTTCTTCAAGAATGATCATACTAGATGTATCCTTGTAAATAAACAGAACGTATAAATTTTTATTATTTTAGCAATGTAATGGAAATCAAAATTAGGAAATATTTATAATTCTTAACGTTTTATGAAACATTAGTACTAACATATTATTTAATTTTATGGAAAACTTTCACATTATATGTTCCGTCACGCCGTTCGCTCTTGATAGGCCGTGTGCTAACCAATAGTATGGTCAGAATTTGAACTGTGTTGTTTAAATTCACACACGTCAGCTATAACCATGGAGGACCGTGAGCCGCACTATCGCACAAAAAAAAACGTTCGTCTGTCAAAACCAATGTGTACACCACCGCCGGTTATTTATCGGAATAATCACTTAATACGTATTTTATCGCAATCCAATTTAAAATAACGAGTGCTACCGCACCACAATCACCGTTCCAGTGCTGACAGATGATTCTCGAGATGCAGATTTCATTCGCCACCCGGTAAGTTGATTGTGAATTAACCTTACGAATTGTGTTTTCGCATTCAACTGTCATTAGCAATAGGCTTCATTCATGCTTTATCTGTGTGGAATAGCCCTTTAAAGTACGGCTATCCCAACCCTTGTTCGTTCCTCGAACATTATCAAATAGATTTTTTTAAGTCTACCGAAAATATTTTATATAAAAAGGGTGATGAAAATGATTTTCAATATTTTACAGCTACCTTTTTGTCATGGCGTGCTCGTATTCAAATAATAATATAATTCAATACCTTTTATAATGTAATAAAATTATAGATTTCCAAATAATTGCTAGCATTCTGGCGTGATATAAAACTATTAGTATTTTAGCAAAGTTAATATTAAAACAACAGCGTTGTCAATGTTATATTTCTTTAATCAATTATTATGAAATCTGTGTGATTGTGCTATTACTTTATTAAAGCATAGATAATACCATAAACATGATATTCTGAAGTTAGGTAAATAAAATAATGTTTCCTTCAGCCAACTTTATGGAGAAAACATTTAAGAATATATGACGATCCTAGTTCTTAGACGTCTATTTAGTCAAGAAAAATATATTTACTGAAAGATTTACCAACAATTATTTCGGTTTGGTTATTTGAACAGGTATAAAAAAATGTAACAAAACAAATATTATTATTTATCACAATGCTTTGAAATAATTTTATATAACGCATTGATACCTAACAATATATTAAAATTACTGAAAATATTTTATAACAAAACGCATTTTATGACAAAATCTGCGTGAATTTCCATTTCTACCTACATATTTGAACAATTTAATGAATTAGGGTTTCGGGCTTATTTCTTGATTTGTCACAGAAACAATCACAAGTGCGATTAATTATGTATTAAGCGATAGTTAATAAATTGTATAGAATTTTGAAAACTATAAAATAAATTTCTTTATTCCAGCTTTGGCTTGACGTAAACGGGGAAAGGGCAGGTTGATTGTAAGCGCGTATTGTATTTTGATCATCAAAAAGCTCGTATACAAAGTATCTACACTAACTAATTTAGGGTACAAGTCGCAAACAAATAAGCTAAGAAAGCGTCTAAAATTACCTTGCTTCCTGAACTAAGATCAATGAATAGCTTTGCGCCCTATGTAATTGCTTTTACAAAACCGTTTATGGCGAAATAATTTTCCTATTTTTATTGTCTGGAAAAACATTAAAATACCTAAAATACAGGAAGCAAACTAAGGGTGGGTTATTTCAATTAAATTAAACAATTCATCTTATTTCAAAGTTGTTTTTCAAGTTTTGTGGAAGAACTGGCCAATAATGATATAATAAATGAATATAAATATAACCTTCACAGAACTTGAAAATCAACATTGAAATTTGATGAATTGTTCAAATTCAATGAAACAACCCGTACCAAGACTAAATATTGAAGCATATTACAAGAAATTAATAACGAATTTAAAATTTATTTGAATTACTTTTGAAGGTTGTATGTAATATTCAATCATAAAATAAATGAAACGAAAATACTTGGTTTTAAGTCACTTTATTGATATATTCTCACTGTCTACCGGTTTCAGTACCTCCGTACCATCATCAGGACTGTTATAAAAATAATGTCAATATCATTATCATTACCATTATTTTTATAACACTCATGTTGAGGGTACGGAGGTAACGAAACCGGTAGACAGTGAAAATATACCAATAAAGTGACATAAAAACAAGTATTTTCGTTTCATTTATTTAAAATATCATGTCACAATGTGTTTTCTTTTTTTGAAAAATTAATTTTTTTTCATTGACAAAAAAAAAATACTAATAATAATAATTATTAATCAAAACGAAAAATGAAATAGAACAAGACACAGAAAATAGAAGAAACGGTCGCAACTAGGAGAGCTTTTTTGTTGTTGTGAATACCGTACAAGAGTCCTAACTGCTCCCAACCGCCTTGAGCCAGTGAGACATTCATGTCATTCCCATTCGGGGTATGTTATGAGGCTGAAGGTAGTGGGGATAGAAATGAGATGCGGGGAGGAAGGTGGGGAAGTACCTGGCAATTCATATCTGGTCACCAAACATGGCTAAAGCCATTTCAAACAACGTTTCGAGTCTGAATGGTCGTCTTACATTAAGTCGATACTGAGAGTATATTTCATAATTGAACTTAGGATCTCTGCCTTTAACAAAAGGCGTTTTTTAAGGTAATACAGAGATACTGGGTTCTATTCCGAGTTGCAACCGTTACTTTTTTTTGGTGTCTTGTTCTGTTTTAATTTAATTGATTTCTAATGACAAGTTATCTAATCACTTCATATTGCAGAATCACCACAAAACTGTTTTGGCATACACATCTTGCTGAATTAAAATTTACCTATACGAGTATATTGTCCCAATCATCTGTTTTACGGAATTTTGCCATTACACAATCTTACTCAAGCATTAGTTACTCCTGATCGTGTTACGTCCTTCTGGGAAAAATAGTATTAGATTTTACTGTCCGACGCCATAATTGCATTGATGAATATAGATAAGGTTAACATTGGAGTTTAAAGAATGGGCCACAAACATCGGTTACTTGTACACTGTGAGATTGCACGTGCTTAAGTCGCTTGCAATCGCTCGTCGGGCAGAGGTCTCCGGCAATGACTTCAAAATGCCGACATGCATGCTGATATATTATACAAGTCATACTGGACGAGATAGGGAAATCAATGGTTTAACCTTCATTATGGTCAATAAGGTTTTACCATAATCAGTAGTAAATTGGCTTAACTCAAAGAGCACTTGAAGTTATAGCGCTAATCACCCAAATGGTCCGGGCCGTAGCGCAGCGGGGAGCAGCCGATAGTCACCGGCGCACAGTGCATTGAAGTGTATGGGGTAGAAGATAAAAATCATAATTCCGGTTACGCGTAGAATAAAATAAAAATGCTCTCTTCTAAATCTGAGTCATTAGCATCATAGTTATTTCCAGCATATTAAAAATATACATTTATTTGTACACAATTAAACACATGTAATGTTTTTACGTCTGCCCTTCCGTTTATATCGTAGATTATATTTAAAAGTATATTTCATCTGCTTTTATGTTTTCCCTTCAGTTTATGTCGTAGATTTATCGAAATTGAATTAATATAATGTCTTCCGTAGGCTCCCTCCCACGGCAGCCACTGAAATGATTTTAATGTTTTACTCGCGTATGATATGGGTAAGTACCCCTCTCCCGCGCAAAACGAATCGCTGATCTTACCTTCTCACTTCGTGAAAAGTAATGATTTCTCCCGCCTGATTTGCAACTTCTCGCGGTACATCAACCCTTCAATCTTATCGAATTAATATGTCACGTTGTGTCAATTTTTTGTTTCGACAGTGATTAATTCATTGAAGGATCTCTTTAATTGGTTGTGGTAACTTTGGTTCTTTTTAGATGAGGCGTGTTACATTCTGTATGGTTTTAAAATAAGACAATGACTGACTACCCTGATTTTTACTACCTTTTTCCTTCCTTGTTTGCTCGCCAAAACGTTTCCGGTTACTGCAGTCGATGATGAGCTAATACAATGGGACAATTAAATGCAAGTACATGAAATTCTCAATAGACAAATTCAATTCAAGATGCACAAGATTCTAAGGTAATAATTTGACTATAGATTGTTAGTTTTGTGAGTTATTTCTACGAGTAGGTATTTTTGGGAATAGCTAGAGACAAAAAATGTGTTGCTTTCGATTGGTCTCCGTCCAAATCCCATCCATCAACGTGACCAGCTCGAGAGCAGCCAAATTGATGGTCCGATCCCAACTCCTCCAGAAATTAATTGAATATCGCTCAGCGACAGATGAAATAATGACATATTTTGCCTCCTGCCGGAGGGTGATGAAGGTAGGATTCCTTTGAATTCTGATATGTGGGTCCTTGTTGGTAAATGATGATGTTGATGATGATGATGATTGATGAAGATTCATCTTATATCGTTAGGTACAAGGAGCTGCTCCGGTCCGGTGGCATGATAGCCTGATGTCAGGAACCATTTGGGTCACGTGGGTAGCGCGAGGTTTAGGTCGCGTCAACCTCCCCCAAATCGATGATGAGTTAAGCTTCGCCAGCATGCCGAAAGTTAGGAGTCCACCCTACTAACCTATAAACCTAACATATACTGAAGTGGTTTGCATCAGCAACGTCAGGAGTTCGGGAGTCCCATGAACACCCCTCTGGTTTACGCTCGTAAGAATAATGATGAATTCAGCTTCAGTTTGTTCGCCTTCGCCTCTGCAGTCACGTTACTCCAAATAGCTCCTGGCTCCAGTCTATACAGCTTCTCGTTCCAGTAGAGGTAATGACACATGTTTATCATATGTGCAATACAGAACATACTTCAAGTCTTTCGTCCACACTCAAAATAGTCATATCAATATTTAATTTGAATGAGGGCATCCATCCGACATAACGAATGTTTCCGGGACGGGAGATTTTACCCCACTTTAAAGTCATGGTCACTCGCTCTATCGTCTGTTACCTTCCGTTCGCTTCAAATATCAAAGAATGGTAGAAAATGATATCCTCGACTTCCGGCGCTAAGGATCAGGGATACTGGAATTATCAGGTCGTGAATCTGAAATCATCCGATCTCCGTCAGCTCAAACGGTTTCAGTCAGAGTCAATTCCCAACCTAATTCTGGATGACTTCTCCTCCTATAGTGGGGTAAGTATTTATTGAATTTGACAGGAAGGACTTCAGAAATCGCCGAAACAACTTCATATTCGTCACGATCCCTTCGTTTTGTCAGCGAAAAAAACCTCCCCATACGTCAGAAAAGAATAGCATAGCCATTATCCGCTTTGTTCCTTCGTCTACCAAGCTAACTCAAGTAGGAAAGCCCATTAACAATCTTCGTTCCCTTCGATTGGAACTCCGTGAAAGCGTCCTCTCACCAGCTGAAAATACTCAGAACAGGGGTCTATCCAGGGTAACCATCTAAGGCTGGTCCTCCAACACCTTCGACAGAAACCGATGCTTTTACGGGAATAACTCAACCACACCAAGAGCACGGGAAAAGCCGGCGCTGCCCTACTGAAATAGACGCTCCTCTGGTATCCAGGGTTATCGACTTTGCTAACACAAGAGAGTTCCTATTAGGCAAGCCAATTACTAATTTCGATTCCTTCGCTTTTGTCGCTTTGTTAAGATAGGACAGCCTACGGAAAAATCGTACACTTCGCCCCAAACCAAACTTATGTGAATGAAAATCTCACTTGATAGAATAGGGAAGCTAGACAGATGTGTTCTCTCGGCGGCTACCTTCTATCCGCTGCGTTAATTCCGCGAATAACTTTGATAATACCAAATATATTGGATGTCCAAGGAGAATATGATAACTTATTGTTAAATAACAGGTATTGAAGCATATAATTAACCGTTCTATCCGTTACTATTCCGCCTATAGGTATCTGATTGTTTCGACTAATAACCGTTCGCCGGATTATAAAAACATCGCATAAATACAATGGTTTATATTTTATAAATTTTTGACGCTAAATATAACTACTGGAGAATTATTTTAAATTACGAAAAATACCTAACTCGTAAATAATGCCTATTGTTCAATAATCTGCCGTTTTTTTTGAGTTTTGAAATGGCCGAGTCCCGGTCGGGTCCCACTTTATGTGATTTATGGCCCCTTTTGCTAAAGGGTCCGGACTTAAAATTCTTCTGTTGAAGATTTTAACATAATTACCTATAGTATTCAAGTTAAATACTCTTACTTCAAAATACAATTGACTTATTCGGTTTACATAAGGGAAATAAGGGTTATTAATTAGATTATAATAAGACTTACCAATTTATCTTAGTGTCAACAATCCAAATAATTATAAGAAACAACCACACTCACATGCAGTAAAATACTCATGCTCTTAGAAAACCACACTTCCTACACTAAATGATTTTAGCCGTGTTCGTGTCCCGACGATAAATTATAAAAACACATGTATTACATAATGATATCTTAATTGTTTAATAATGATGTAGGCGGGCCCCGCTTCTAAGTATGTTCACAAAACCTAAACAATATAACACATTTAAATAAATTAATAACTGCTACATCATTATTAAACAATTAAGATAACATTAATGTGGGGAAAACAGACTTCAAAATACCCCCACAGAATATGAAATCTATTGTCACAATTAATTTTATCAGTAAATTGGTTTAACCGGTAATAAATCATTTTAACTTGGGAGGGGGTAAAATAGAATCATATTAATAAGTCGTCAAAACGTGGCTTAACCACAGTTTGAAAATGGTCTTGAAAGCCGAAACAGCTGTAACAATAAGAAAAAACCAAAAAATACTTGCAAAACTTAATAATTATATTATTAAATTTGATTTTAATTAAATTCTTAAAAAATTAAATGGAGTTCTACCAATTAAACACAAAAACAATAAATAACTCAGCTCAATGTCAATGTCGTAATGTCAGCTCACTGCAGCTTTTAACCTCCTTATGTCAGGTTACTGCAGATCTTAACACTTTGTATTTACTTTCTGATAGATCTAGATCGAAATACAGGGCTAGTGCTTGATGAGGAGTTAGTGAAGACGTCTCATTCTTCTCTGGTGTACCCCTAGCCACATCCGCTGCAAACTGCAGCTCGTCTGATTTTCTTCAAGACACGAGCTCCGATACGCGCCTTTTTTTGGTCTTGTACGAAGCTTCTTCGAATGGCTTGAGGGGTCTTCCGCGATTGCGACTTGGTCCAGGATGATTAGTTATGTCTGATAGAGTTTTCAAACCTAATGGTAACTGTATTTGTCGGTTTAGCCACGTCTCATTGCGTGCACGAAATTTCTCTAGATTGCGTGAAACGTCGTTCAGCAAAATGTTGAATTTCAAACAAAAACGTCTGCTGAAAGACATAATCTTGTCCCGATATTCATCATCGACGTCAATAAAATTCATAAACGAACATATTTTCTGAAAAACAGCCAGATTTCGGTTGGATTTTTCGCTTTCGAAGAACACTTCTGCGAGTTCGAAGTTTTTGATAGAATTACCTCCACCCGAAAAAAAACATAAAATTCTTGGTCGTGGACAAACGCAGCCAATTTTTTGGGACATAAAAACTTATTAGTTTATATTTGGAGATATTTTTTAAAACGCCTTCAAAGTTGAGTAACGCATTAATCAGGCGTGAAATTTAGGTGACAACTTTGAGGACACAATACAGAACAACCAAAGAAAAAATTACATAATATTAAAATAATTTCAAAATACATAGATAGCCAGTAGATTCCATTGTGGTTTGATAATAAAAACGTGATATTTTTGTATAAACGATGCGTCTTACTCAAGTGCTAAAATGCAACTGATGTGATAAGCGCATCGCTGTTGGTTATCTCTAAGTTGAGGGCGCATAGCTAGCTAATGACGACATCAAAGTGATCAAGATTAATGTCCTCGTTGTTTTGACTCATCATCTTTAAAATAGCAAAATAAAAATTCATAAATTCGAATGTCGATTTTTGTATTTTTGTCCAAGGGACAATGCAATGTGCGGCGTCTCCGTTCGTTCGCGGTCGAAAAAATTCGGATTACATCGACAGCCGCCACACCCCCTTTCATACTTCCCGCACGGAAACAATATTTTAGACTGATTTCGCAAGGAATATAAACTCTATTTATATAACTCAATGCATAATAGCCGTCTGATAAATAGTGCCAAATTTAGATTAATAAACGGCGGCAGTATAAATAATGTTAAATAAACACTGCACTTCTATGTGATCACAAAAAGTGCTGATCATAGATTAAAAATAATATTTATGGTTTATAAGGCACTAGATTGTTACTAATATTATATATGTAGTCGGGAGTTTTGTGTGGGACGATCTTACCCAAAGAAAAAGCTGAAATTTTGATAAATACTGATTCGTGTTACCCAGTGGTTGAGCCTTGTGGAAAATTAACGGATTAAGTCCAAACTCTATGAACTTTTAAGTGATCAATGACGTAGAATAGGGTTGAAAAAGTTAAAATATGTAGTCAAATAATTCTCTAAAAGATTTAAATAAACGATTAGTGCTATTTTAAGGATCTTTGAAGTAATATATATCTATAAAAAAATAACGATCAAACATAGAATTTGTATTATTAAAACTATTCTTCATACATGTCTCGATTTATGTTCATTATAAAATTGTTTAATTGAAGTTCAAGTTATTTCCATAGTTGAAAATAATAATAAATTGAATACGAGTTTTTCGACCGTCTTGGACAATAAATACTACAAAAGTAAAGTTTTCAGGCCATAATAATTAGTCGCACCTCTAAAGATCTTGCTAATAAAGATGACATTTCAGACAATGAATTTTGTAAGGGCGTTTACGAGAACTTTACAGCGCACTTGAAGTTTAATTATTCTTCGCTAATTGATTTTTTAGGCATTAGGCAATAGTTTAATATTTTTTAAATAAAACGTTCAAGATAATCTTTTAAAATTCAGCAAGTAGACATTTTTCTTTTTCTAAAACACTTCCATTCGTTTTACGTAGATTAAAGCGTCAAAAATATGTTTGCAAATAATGTAAAATATGTAATTACAATTTAACAATTTTTGTCGTTATATATATATGATTCAATGGTTAAAAAAATAATTACTATACATCATAAGTATTATTAAATTATTACATAATATTAACCATTAAAGACAGTCAAGGGCACCCACAACTTTCCCGAACAGTTTAAAGGACAAGATGTGTCCTTCCATAGGTTGTCACATATATATATGGGAATAAGAATATTTATTTTTGGATTAACTTTATGAATACAACCTCAAATTGTAGTATAATATTTATTTATCGAAGAAAATATAAACGATTCTACAACGAAAATTTACTAAACAAACAGAAAAGTCATACGGTCGCATCTAGGACTTCGCATTGCCGGGGCACTTTTCTATCAACTGCTTATCCGACCCTTTTTCATTCGGTCATATTTAACTGTATCATACTTCATATAATGAAGATAATGTTGGAAGTTTTTATTCTAAGTTCCTTTGGCTTTCTTTAGAAAGTCTTACATTCTTTAGAAAACTTTATGATGTATAAGGCACTAGACTGTTACTAAGATTATATAATGTAGTTGGGAGATACCATTATGTGTGGGATGATTTTACCCAACGACAAAGCTCATGTTGATGCGTCTTATCCAGTGGTTGAGCCTTCTCTTGCAAATCGTCTTGTGGACAAAGCTTTTAACGGATTTAGTACAAACTTTATGCACTTCGAAGTGATGAAGTTGGTTTGTTATAGTAAAGCGCAATTGAAGTGAAATTACACTAAGCTGCACTATATAAATGCTTTGTTATTATTATTCTATCATAGATGTAGAACAGGATTAGAAATGGTAAAATTTGTAATAAAAAAATCCGGAAAGCTTTAAATAAACGATAATTGCTATGTTAAGGGTCCTTGAAGTGATATATATTTATCATTCAATCATTGAAGACAAAATTTGAAACAGAACAATCGGAAAAAGATCTGGCCGCATCTAGATATAGAACCCAGGACCCCAACGAAACGAAAAAATAAGGCACGAAATGAAAGATGTTGTGAAGGTCACAGTGTTTTATTGAGTCAGGTTGCCGTATATGAGTTGACTTGAGGATCGATGATAAAGACTCCGGATGCAGGCGGTGAAGTGTTGGTCAATGTGCGGGTCAGTGAGTCGACGCCGCTGCTGGTGACCGGACTCGTTGACGTATCAGGTACTGGTGAAGACCATGGGTCTTCCGGGTGCTCCAGTGCTGACAGGAAAGCCGAAGGTGCGGTGGACGTGGTCGATGGTTGTGCGGGAGGTGCATAGACCAGCGTGGATGTCGCGTGGTCTAGGTGCGTGGATGTAGCGCTAGTCAGATGTGCTAGAACCAGGGCGCTGTGTGATCCGATGTAGCGCTGGCCAGGAACGATGGCCGAGGCCAGGGCCCTGTGATGATCCCGATGGAGTCCATGGTTGAACCGTGCAGAGCCGGGTGTAAGTATCGAAGGTCTATTGCGCGGGAAGGCGCGCATGTTGTCAATCGCGAGACTGCAAATTGTTGAACGACTGATGACTGACTGACTGACTGCTCGCTTCGTCGGGCCTATTTATACAGCCCGGCCGATGGCATTAGTAGCTGCACGAGATTACTCTGGTAGTTACAATGGCACTGGAATTATGCCTAGGCAATAGACTAGAACCTTCTAGCAAATGCGCGTAATGTGCTAGACCAACTCGCCACGTTTTGGTATCTACACGTCTGTAGCCCGTAGACAGGTAGCTCGTATTGCTTACCTTTCGCGTGACATTCTAGATCAATCTCGTCGATCGCTACAAATTATAGAACATTTAGAAAAAATGTGAAAGGAGATTCAACAAATATATTAAATTTAAATAAAATAATGAACTTTGTAAACAACACTATTAAAACAAAAATGTATATTCATATGACCCTTTTCGATTAAATGGTGGTTTGTGATAGGCTATTTGTTTAATATTAATTAAATTAACGCCACAAGTGATTTTTCAAATAATTGAAGAAGAAATTAATTAATACTTTGTCCGCCTCAGCTCAGGAACCCCGAGTGACGAGGAATAAGAATTGTATTACGAATTTCTCTCTTCATTATTTGTTATAATATTTAAAAAAAGGTATTGAAACTAAATAATAAAGTACATATTACTGCTATACTACATAAGCATTTGATTGTATGGCATTATTATTTCGAATTGTGTATAGTAAAAAGGTTTCACCATGCGTGTTCATTTAGAATTTTACGTACCTAAAGATAGATATAGATAGATCGATTACCAAGAACTAGCGAAATTCCCACGTAAACTAGTTCATCACCTGTGTAATTGTCATTCCGTGATACGAATTTCTAAATTTGTCCAAGAGTTCCGGGAAGAAAATTTATTTTCGTAGACGTCTAACTAGACAAGAATAGTCCAAGCGATATCGAAAAGATTATAAATCAAGTTGATTTTCATATCATTGTTTATTTATGTGATACCGCATGGAAATTCCAACCATCAAGTGACACTAAGGAAGTTATGAGTTTTGATTAACTTACAATCTTTGGCCATGAGCATTTTGTTTTATTTAAAATTTATTAATATGAAATAATTGACAGTATATTTGCGTCAAGTTTCGGTGTGGTGGAAACATTCAGTATCGTTCTGGTGAATGGCTATCATTTAGAATCGAAACGTTGATCGAAATGACTTTAGCCGTGTTTGATGACCTGATATCAATGGTACTTCCGCGGTACTTCCGCACCTTTCCATTCCCCATCTCCTCCCCTCCCCGCAATCTCAGTAGTACCTTCAGTCTCACGACATACCCTAATTGGGGATGCAATAATCTCACTGGCTTCAGACGGTTAGGAGCAGTTGGGACTCTTTTGCAATACTCACACAAAAAGAGAGTGAACTAAACATTTTTTTTACTGGTGAACCTGCCGCTTGGAAATATATCTACAGCGGAATTTCTGCGGTGAGTTATGAGAGTTTCCAGTTTTTATCGCCATGAGGTCGCAAGTAAATTTTGTAACGGTATTTCAGTATGAAATCGGGTCTTAATTTTTTGGGTCCGGTCGCCTGCAAACCGAAATTAACCTTACGGTCGGTTAAAATTGAGTTGCAGTGTGGTCGTTTTTTGCCTACAGATCCACAATTTATTTATTTTGGGCCAAGGCTATGCGGAATTTACCTGAAACATAAGATTTAAATTTGACCAACCAGAGGGCCGAAACCGTCCAGACGTGAACGTACATACATACTATCAGATAAAATAACCTCAGGGGCGCTTAACAACTTAATTTAAGCATTTAATCTTGTCCTATCAATTAGACTTATAATTTATTCCTTGTCGCTTATTACTAAGTCTCATAGCTAGTGATTTTTAACTAGTGGCTTATAACTAAGATTAATGTCGAGTGATTTACAACTAATCACTTAATTTCAGAAAATATTCAAATAATTTCAGAAAATCATGTAATATTTATAAAAAAACCCTATTGCTTATAAAAAAAACTTTACAAATAAAATAAATAAGATAAATACAGAACTTGTATATAATTTTCGCAGAACTCGGATATTAAATAAAAAATTGATGAATTGTTTAAATTCTGTGAAACAATTTGCCCATGAGTCGTTAATGGAGCGCTTTGAAAAGATGGTTTTCAAGAAGATTTGTCAAGATTAGATTGGTTATTCTGGAATTGCCGCGTGGTAAATGCTGGTTTCTTGTGGGCGTCTTTTTTTTACAGCTACCTCTTTTCGCAGGCCGAAGTATTCATCAAATAAACAAAATAAATTACTACCAACGTATTTTACTTCCAACTATTCGAAAGGGAGTTGTAAGGATTCAGCAATATAGATTAACCTAATCTGACAGTCATTTTAGACGTTGGGAGAAACTTAATTAATGGGAATCTCTATTTTGATTGAGAAGAAGTGATTATACTTAATAATGATGTCTTTAATTAACTGAAAATGGTGTAAGAAAATACAATTAAAAGGTTCTTACGAAATATATCATTTAAATTTATTAAAAAAAAGAAGTTTGTGGATCATTTACAATATAAATGCAAAAATTAGTTTTAGATAACTTAAATTATTTTAAATTCAACCGGTTTCGGAAGAACGAAGGGTCCTTCTCGGAGAATATTAAAACTAACTCGAGTAAATTGAAATACACGGAAATTATATTGAAAAATAAAATAAATTTATCTTTTAACCCTATTCTAGACATATTACAAGTAAGCCATTCTGTTCTTCCAAGAAATCCCCTAATTATCCCTTTTTCTTTGTTCACCTCTCACTATAACTCCTAATAATTTATATATATATATATATATATATATATATATATGTAACGCATTCTTGGAGCCACGTTATAAAGAAAGAGTGTTTAATAAATTTAAGTGGTCTAAAACAAATTAATGTTTATGTTGTGATATGAAATTTTGTTTTTAAAAACCTGTTCATATTTATTTTTTTGTAAATCTACTATCATAATTCACTTATCGGTGCAGTTCAGGGCATTACTATTTAACTGTACGTGATAAACATGATTCAAAGAACGTTTGATATAAAAATATAGATATTAAAAATATAGGTAGGAGGTAATAAGTCATTAAAATATCTAAACTCATATGAACTGATCATATTGTTAGGATTTAAAAAAAATATTTAGAAATTCTAAATGCGCGAATTATGCGATTCAAAAGTGGCATATTATGGCGTAAGATCACTCAAGACGTTTTGGAAACTCGGCGTAATATGTTGAAAATCACTAGAGTGGATGTTGAAAATCTTTACTGATTTCTTACTCAAGCCAAATATTACCATGATTTTATTTACTGCATATGTAATTTCGCGTTGTTTATTTTGTTTGGTTATTCGTCTCCCATTGCTTCTTTCAAGTGTAATGTCATATTCTAAGGACAAAATTACGACTCAAAAACGTTCTAACGAGAGACTTTACTTGCGGCGATAGATGTAATAAACAAATTAAAAAATGTCTCACTAGTGTGGCGTCGCTCGTTTGTGCAACTCCATATACTGTAATGGATTTTGATGCATGCAACAGTTGCAACGCAACTATTGTATCTATAAGTTTAGATTAATTCAATGCACTTCAATTGATAACAATACCTGAAAAGATATTGATGCGTTTGGCTTTTTGATGTATCATTAAAAAGTGTCCTGAAACTATGTTTTGTACTGAAAGCTTTATACTGAAATCATTTTAGTTCTTAATTATTCGAAATTTAGATTCACCTTATTTGTATGCTATCTTAATGGCTTTTAAATACATGAAATACCCGACAGTGGCAGAAAAACACATTTATTGGGAACAGTAGTAGTTGACAGTGAAAAATGACACTGCGGGTAAAGTACGTAAGTAATTCCACATGCAGTTAGTAGGTGAGTCTAGCAAACATGCAAATGTAATTGTACGTAATGGTATCATTTACGCGTATACGAGGGTAATCCCATAGGTAAATTCTCCGATGTTTTGGAGATGCAGGGAAACTTTTAATGTTGCTATTGGCAACATTATTGTGTTTTTTGCTTCCTTTAAACTTTCAAAAACTTTGCTGGAACACTCAGTTTTGACTGGGCAGCCTTTTGTGATGAAGCTCCCGCTGTGTGTTACCGCCAAGTGCGAACTTCATTCAGTTTTTCAAAACTTCTATAACCAATTGAAATGTATCGCCTTGAAGGAAGTGTACGGCTAGTCGTGCATGGATGTTAATAAAAAATAAACAAAAGCGACATTACTTTTGGAATTACCCTCGTACTACGAGTATATACATACGCTTTAGGTATAAATGGAAGTAATTGCTTTTCCAAATCAGAAAATAATGCATTAGACGTGTTTCAATATGTATTTACATGCCGCGCATGATGCAATGGAAAATTCATGAAATGATTACTTGTACTTTGTTGCTACATGCACGTATAGATGTATAAAAATCATAGAGTAATAAAAATCAAGGTCGTTAAATAAATCTTAAAAATGTGTTTTTACAGGTTTCAATAAAAACTATTTTTTTTACTTACGCAGAAGGGTTCCTTAAGCCGGATTCTTCCGTTAACGGAGCGACTGCTTTAAACTCCCGAGCTCTGTCGGTGATCTTCGGACCAGTCGTAAATTTTCATTAGACGTACCTAATTAAAATATGCTATTTATTCTAGGGCAGAGCAATGAAAAATCACGGATATTGTAGTTGTAGGATTTTTAGCAAAAAAATATTTGCCTCAGGATCAATCTGATATTGAAAAGTTATTGATTTCACTGTGCTAAACCCCCTGGTCTCTTAAACATATTTTTGAACCGTCGAATTCCTTGTTACTAATATCTTTTTCAGGTTCCTTTATTTTGTCTATATAATGTAATTACGCTATACGATGAACGTAATAGAGTTTGTTCCCTTATCTTAAGATTATTTTAAGTTAATTTACATAAATACTTTTACCAGTTAACTTGTAAATAAATAATTTCACCTCACGTCTTAGTCTCAACCTGAAGAGTCAGAATCTCTTTTATTCAATTCCCTGCTGAATTTACTTTATAAGAACAGATAGATCTTTTTGTATTAGTTGAATTAGTGTTATTAGTTCTTTGCAAATTTTTACTCTGCGAATACAGTCTCGATAAATTTTTTGATATGTGATTTTTTTTTCTGACAAAAGAAAAATTTCCATATATTTTTAATTAAAAATGGAAAACATTACTTTTTTTAATTCGTTGTAATGTTAAACTTATGGAGGAAGTTACTTGTCATTTTTATATATTAATTGGAGCTTTCTTTTAGAAAGTTATTTTTTATTTAAGTGAAACTTCTTTACGCGCGTCATGCAATTTCGAGGACCGGAGTAAAACCGACTCATGACCGTCACGAAAAACCGTGATCATTTCGCTATAAGAGCCTAGCTAATATTATATACCTAGTTTAGGTCACTTTCCAAAATCAGCTTCGCGGTCTAGAGGCAGAGCGCTCGACTGACGTCGTGAAGAACCGAGGTTTGATCCCCGCTTTAACTATTTTTTTTTTCTTTTTATGATTTTTTTAATACGAGGAAAAGTGATAAAATGCTCTCGTGCTGCGACTTTTAGATATTTTGACTATATGATATTTTGGTAGAAATATAGCTTACAAATCGAGCCGGTAGAGTGGCTCGGTATTTTGATTAATTATTTTTTGATTAATCATTAAAATTACTAATCAAGGCCGATAACGCGACTAATTACCCTCGCAGACGTGCGTGACAAGTTTTTTTAGTAAAAAAACACAGCCGTAAGTGAGTTTTTAAAAATTTAGAAATGTTTTTCAAATTAAGACTCCATACGGGTATGAGACTGTTAAAACACGATAGATCTTTTCCAAAGCGGACAAATATACGGAAATATTTTGAAAAACGACAGATATGACTTCACACTGCCGATATACCTTCGATTCGACCCTATATAAAGCGTTAACGAGACGTTATGTGATATTATTCATTTATGTGCCGTGTTTGAAAACGAAAACGAAAAAGAGGAGTAGGTACACTTTGTATACGCGGTTCTCGTCGCGCGAGATACCTCTCCTCGCGGTCTAGAGGCAGAGCGTTCGACACTCGTTATGCAGGACCCGGGTTCGAATCCCATATTTTTATAACTTTAAATTATTTTTTTTATCACATGCTACTTATAAAGATGTCAATATTATGAATCTAGTTAAACGTTCATTTGTTAACAACACGCCTATAAATAAATGTATGCTTTTTAAAACTATAATGTACAGCATTCTGAATAATAATAATATGAAATGAAAATAGAGAGAGAAGAATACTAAAAGTTTCACTTCCGTCGTGCGTAGGCTTGCCACACACTGTATTTTTTTTATTAAACGTTTATTTAATTTGTTTACGTTTTGATTTAAGTGGTTTCCTATTAGTATTATTATTTTGGCGCAGACCCGTGAAAAATCATAGGATATTCTGAATTCTTGACAAATGAGTTTCAATTTTATTCTCCCGCTCGCGCACTTGGCAGTGTCAGTTTGATCGCCGCTTTCTTCAGAATTACATTCAACCGCTGAACCACGCAAGTTTCACTCGCCGCCTTTACGCAGAAACAAACTATTGCCTAATTAATTTCGCAGCCCGCCTTTTTGTGTGTGCCGCGCGTGTCATTTACATGACGAACCACTTATCCGCTATTTTGCGAATAAAGATTAATTGGATGAAGCAGAGCATTTTGCTCAAAATACATGGAAAGTCCTTCTTCTTTCCCTTTTTTTCCTTTGTGCAGTGGCCATTCATACTTTTATAGCGTGCCAGATCGGGAGAGTAGTAGTTTGTAATAGTTTGGGGAGACCCTTTCCAACTGGGGTATCAATTTTACAATCCAGGCCGCTCGCAATCACCGTCAAAAGTACATACATTGGTTGACATTATTATTCTTGAGTCTCGTCGAAGGTACATAATTACATACGCCGTGAATGACTTCGTCGAGAATCGAGGCCGTAGTCGCTCGACCCATCGCCGGGTGTGTGGGAGGGATGTATTCGGTGACCGGATAAATCATCACAATGATAATTCATCACATCTTTAAAAAGTTATATAAAGTCATGGGAAGTGATGAAACAAAAACATTATTAACTGGGTTAAGTCGGTTAGGTTAATTTTTTTTTCATCTTTTCTAATGACTTTATATCACTTTATAAAAGTGTGTTGAATTGTTACTGTGTTGAGTTATCATGGAACCATGTATTCATATGTCCGTCACTCCTGAACACACTGATCCCTAGACTCCGACCCTCATACATTTTTCCTTCCCAGAACTTATTCTCCTTCCTTTCCTTAAAAAATACCCCACAGAGAATCCCAAAAGATGACATAGACCCCGAGTAAAATGATTTTCCTCAGGGCCTCCTGTGTGGGGTATATGTTAAAAATCTCCTTTTTCCCATAAAAATCGAAAGGTTGGGAAGAATGAATATACGAAGTTTTTATAGAAAAAATTACAAAGAAAAGTACGGGTTTCGTGAAAGGATAAATAAAGGCTTTTGGTTAGTTTTCCTATTTTATTTTAGCAAAACCTTGTATTTTACAAACGCTAGACTATTTTAGATATAACTTATCAATAATAAAGTGGCAGTAAGTTTGCCTATCATGTGATATTATCTACATAAGAAACATTGCAAACCCTCCTTTCTCTTAGGATGAATTATGTTCATCATCGCTTTTCTCTTTACGATCTTCTATACTTTAACTAGTCTAAAAAATATATTGGATAGTAAAAAACCATTCAAAATCCTTAACACTGAATTACCAGCGCTAACTCTTCAATCCCATAACCTCGCACGATGCAAACGTTAATTATGAATGCTGCTTGATGCAAATTTTGCTCAGTTGCACTATCCGTCCCAAAAGAAATTATTAAAAACCCCGAACTCAATCCTCATATGAACCAAACTTTGCATAATAAAATGTCGCTAAATCTCCAAAGAAGCAAAGCTAGTAGTCTATAATGGATTGCTGTTACCTACCCTGATGTATGGTAGTGAGGTATGGAACTGGCGAAGGAAGGAAGAACTAGACTGAATTATACTTTCTCACCTTCCTCTTTCCCATCTCCTTCCCTTCGCATACCGTTCAGCATCAAATTCAAATTCAAAAAAATATTTATTGCACAAAAATACAGAGTACAAAGTAGTACGAGAGCCCACGACCAAAACCATGTCTCATAGCAATACGGCAAAAACCCTATAAAATCGTTAGATTGTATGATTCTGAACCCGACTAGGTGTGTAGTAACGGTCGAAAGTGTAGCAACTGCGTGGGAGGCCATTTCTGCTGTGTCAAAAAAAAAAGACAGTCGGTATTATAGCAATACGTCTGATAGTGAAAATGTAGATAGATTTTATAATTGTATTACGAAAAAGTTTGTTTTCAGACATTTTGCGCGTAGCATATAGCCTGAGCGCATTTTTGAAAATGTCAACAAATTTAGCCGACCTGTATCATAGCAATACGGATAATTTTTGTTTTCAACTTTTCGTATTGCTGCCATGATTACCAAAAACCTGTTTTCAGACACTTTAAGTGTAGCATATACTCCCAAAAACGAAAATAACGTTTCGGAGTCGCCTGGCCGACGCCTCTGTTAAATGTTTTTTTAAATTTACAGCCTTCATAGATATTCAAGAATCTCCCTTGTCTATTATATGTACTTTGACAGATGACAGATATTATATGTATTTGACAGATGATAGATTATTTTACAGAAGAGGACGTTGAAGATCTCCCGAGCGACGTCGAGAGTGATTTCGAAGACGACGATTCCGAATCCGACAGCGATTGAATACGAGAATATTTTGTAACTTTGAATAAACCGTTTTTTTTTCAACTTCATCCCAGTTTCCTTTTGTGCGATTAATTTCAGTCCTTCAACTTCAATGTTACGGTTTCGGGTAAATTCTTTGTTAATTATCATCTAATAAATTCAGGGTCGCAACGTATTCATTGGTTTGTAACAGAAAATTCAAGATGCCTCAATACGATTTTTAAATGATATCTGAGTATCTAAAAGTTGTCTGATAGAGAAGGTGCTACACTTAATTTGTCTGATATAAATTTTTTGCACATGTGGACAACTTATTTTATCATGTCCAACAATTTTCAGACATATTGCTATGATACCGATCGGTAAAATTTGTTAACATTTTCAAAACGGTCTCAAAATTTAATGCGTTCACATTTCCGTCTGAAAATTGTTTTGTTCGCATCAAATAACCAAAATTTACTAATAAAAAAGATTTTCAGACGTATTGCTATGAGACATTTTTTTTGTCTCATTTTTAATATTTTAAAGTGATTTTACGGGTTTGCGCTACACCACTAACGTCTGAAAAATATGTTTCCGGTATCTCAGAACTATCATTCAACTACAGTCTGCAAATCAGACATATTGCTATGATGCAGTTCGGTAAAATTCTTTGACAATTCGGTCAGATCAAACGCTACGCGGAAAATGTCTGATATTGGTATTTTCGAGTTCAGGATAATCGTATCTATCGATTTGATGCGGTTTTGGCCGTATTGCTATGAGACAAAAATTTTGGTCGTGGGCTCTCGTACTAAAGGGTATAGCTTATAGGTTACATCCTATTTTTTTCTAATTAACGCAAAACATATCCCAATTGGAAGCTTTTTTTTTATATTTACTCCATACAGGAGGCCGCGTAGAAAATAATTTCCCTCAGGGCCTATGTCATCTTTGGGGATGCTGTGTGGAGGGTCTTTTTGTGGAGAGGAAGGAGTGAATATGGGTCTTGAAGAGTCCCATGTTGTAGGAGGGAGGAAACACAGAGGCCGGCAGTTCGTTCCACAGCCGAGCTGTTGAACTTAAGAACGAATCGTAGAAGCGACCCGTTCTCACGTGACAAGTATCAACTGTGTACAAATGTTGGGCACGCGTTTGGCGTGTATCCCAACTACGCACCGGTGCCGAAGGGATCAATGACGCTAGTTCCTCAGAGCATCTTCCATTGTAATACCGATAGAACAAGGACAGCATACTTACCTGACGCCTGTGCTCTAAAGATTGCAGTCCGTTTGTTAAGATTGGGGAATCTATCAAACGGACCGCTCGAGTCTAGGGTTTTTTTCAGGTATTTAGGGGCTCCGGACCAGAGATGGCTGCCAAATTCGACAGTAGGGCGTACTTGCGATTTGTACAGGGTCAGCAGTTGTGTATTATTAAAGTATCTGCGGGCCCTGTACATTACGCCCAGCTTCTGAGAGGCCAACTTTACTCTGGCTTCAATGGAGCCCCCGTACCTGAGCTGGCCACTTATAGTTATACCAAGCATATCAATGGAAGGCCTGTTCGGAAGATTGCTTCCGTTGAAGGAGACTAGATTATCATTTGGATCCCTTTTAGACGTAATCAGACAGGATTGGGTCTTTGAAACATTAAATTCGACGAGATTATTTTTACCCCAGGAGGAAATACTCTCGAGATAACCGTCCATTTTCTGTTTCAAAGCCCTCTGAGCGGTTGGAGTTTGTGTGCCCTTTGGGGGCTTGTCAAACAAAAAGCAATCATGAACTGTACTGTCATCCGCGTAACAATGAATCGGTGCACACGTCAAAAGGTCATTGATGTGCAGCTATTGAGACTTTTCTGCGGTATTCACAAAAAAACGTAGTTCACGCAATCAAAAATGTAGGTACGTACAAAAAATATGAGACAAAATGCTATCCAGACCAACCTATACTACATAATTTTGGTAATATGTTTATATGGGAATGTAAAAAATGGTAACAAACGGTTGCTGAAAAGTACACGTTAACCATTCTATAATCAATCTATGTAAAACTACTTGAAGTTCGATTTTGTTTCCATGAAGCAAAAATTAACTCAATTCCCGACATCCGATCTAGCTGAAACTCGACAGATGGGCTCGTTATCGATGAAAATGCATGCTTAGTTAACTATGTATTCTTTTAGTGGCAAATCACGCACACACAAGCAGTATACGCATTTTCAGAAAATGTATGACATCACAGCAGTTAATCTAGAGATGGCGAAACTAGGTCGAAAATTGAAAATAGATTTTTTTCTATATTTCTGAATTTATTTTTATTTACTTCTTTATTTTATGTTTACACTATATTCGCATACATTTGCTAATAATGCTTATTTTCATTAAACATGTTTGTTTTCTGTGTAATTTCACATATTTTTATGCTTTATAACTAATTTTATAAATCTATACCATGTGTTATCTACCATTGTAACGACAGCAATGCATTTTATTAATTTCATGTAAAATCCCACGAGGGCGTAATGAACTCACTTTGTCTCTGGCACGAAGAGTTGTGTTTAATCTCCCGCTGCAGCCCCTTCCACAGCTTGCTGACGATAAGGGAGTAAGCCAGACTCATGATAAGGAGCGGCAGCAGGAGCAAGGTGCAATCCAGGAATAGGTTATAGGCCTGCTCCGAACCCACGCTTGGCCACTCCTCGCGGCACTTGAATCCTGGAAGATTAAAATTTAATTTGTTTATTTATTTTACGCCTATCAAGGCTTTTACATACATATTTAACAATATTGAAGAAATTATACTCTTTATAGTGCAGGAAATGACTATTTAAAACACATATATAAATAAAAATTTGATGAATTTGATCCACACAGTATGTAGATACAAAATATAAAAATAAAAATTGCAATATAATTTTTTTCTTTCAGCCGACAAAATACTGTTAAGGCGATCCAATACCAAGTAATGCAAAATCAGATGTTTTTGGTTTGAAAATTTGATTGCTTAGAAATACTACAGATGCTTTAATTAAATACTGCAAGTAGAACACATCTTGGCCTTTGAAATAATCGATCATTTTTTTGATAAGACATTTTATAAGCCTAGAAAAAAATAAAGTATCAGACCTAAAAAAAAACTGTCTAGTGAAAAATATCCCATTTACAAACCCATTTTCTTATATTTTTTTATTGTATAAGGTGGGAAATTCATTTTTTTATTTGATAATCGAAGGAAATTTTCATATATGTACCAGAACTTCACAAAATAAAACAAAATATGCATTTTCGCGTTGTTTATTTTTACACGAATATTGATCGATTTTCGGGGAGGTAAACATTGAATTTGCCATTGTGAAATAAACTCTATTCCGTCTACGTAAGGGTTACACGCTTTTGTATTCAGATAACGCTATGAAGACGTTTTTTATCTTAGTGCCGCTCTGTTCTCTAAAATTTTTCAACTAAAATCAGTTTACGTGTAATCGTTTTTTTTTTAATTCTTAGTTTTATACAATGGGGAGGAAAGATATTAAAAAACTGGGTACGCTCAGTGGCCTAAAAAGAAATAAAAAACATGCTGGAATGTTTGGGTAAGTTTAAATATTTTTTTTTATAATTATACCTAGAAACAATAACGCAAGAAATATTTGTTTATTTTACGTTATGTTTACAAATTTAAACATAAAGAATAATAACAAATATACATTGCAAAATGAACGCACGATAAAATAAGTTACAATCATTATTTAAATATACAAAAAAATTATTATAAATCGGTCATCATCGATTATCGAACACGATTAGACTATTAGGTAAAATATACTCATGGAATAGGAATTAATTGTTATTCTTTCAATGTATGCAATGTCTTTTGTAATGTAATGTATTTAATTTTTTTTTACAGTCCTCTACGTAATCTTTCCGTAAAAAAACAATTAAAAAATACTGCTGTTTCCGAGGGTTTTTTATCTGTCAATGAAAATGTACAAGTAAGTATTTTTTTACACCTAATTCCTAACTATAATTAGGTATTGTAATTTATTTAATTTAGTCGATTTATATGATAATACTATTTGAAAAACAACCATGCAATAATTTCTTTGCCAAAAATATGTAAATAACGCAGCTGAACAAAACAACGAGTAAAGAGTGTAGAGTGTAAGACCAATTTCAAATTTCGCGCGCTTTTTCGTACCAAAGCGACGCACAGTGGTAAAATTTAACGAAATTTGGGACGTATTTGGTATTAAAGGTTCCAAGCGTTAAGTTTATTACTAGAATTGTTATAAAGTGGTCATTTATTGTCAATTTACGCATTACAGATTGCTTGTGTTTTATTGGGTAGTTACGTTAAAAAGAAAACATTTTTAATGTAATTAGTTTTTTAGTTTAACATATTTATGTTTTTATATAAAAGAAATATATTTTTAAATAATAAAAAAATAAAATATATTTATTACTAGGATTGTTATAAAGTGGTCAGTTATTGTCAGTTCACGCATTACAGATTGCTTGTGTTTTATATGTTTATTATGAAGTGGTCAGTTATTGTCAAATTACGCATTACAGATTGCTTGTGTTTTATGTTTTATTCTAAATGGTCAATGCAGGTTTTGGAATTGTTCATTTTTCGAGTGAGTTCATTTATAAGGCTTAAAAAAAGACCATGATAGTCCTTAGATATTTTTTTAGGGATCACAATTATCCAGAATAATTATTTAAATCTCCAATAAGACAAACTTTTGATCGATAGATTGATACCGTAGTTGATTCTTTTCCAAATAAAATTTTGAGACAATTGGCATTTATTATTGCGATTCACTTCACCTCCGCTTTTATTTCATTTTTATGTTTATAATTTGTCTTTGCGTAGCATTTGGTTTATTTTAAATCAAATTCGAGTAAGTACTTCATCCAAAAAATTTCTAGACGTGGAGATTTTTAGTTTATTAAGTTAAAACACGGCTTCGCTACATTCCGTCCATTATTTAACTGTTAACAAAATGTTTGCTTTAATGAACACTTCTCCTCCAACCAAAGCGAATGATTCTAATTCTGTATTGAAAAAAATTACCGTGATGTTATTGGAATGTTATTACTATTATGTTGGTATAGATAACCTACCTTATATATTTGGACCCACCTAAAAATTTACTTAATAAAAAATGATTTAAAAATTGTTGGATAATTTTATTACTCAACCTGTAGAAATTTTAAGTAATATTCTTTCTTCAAGACCCGCATTAATTAAACCCTTCCTTCAACCTCTTCCTTAATCCGCCCCGCAACCCTGCCCAACCAGTGGCGATATCTCTACAGACAGAGGCGCTCTTGTGAGAAGTCACATAAAAAAACGAAGAGTTAAAAAACAGTTTTTGTGCCTCCTATAAAATCTGATAAATGGAAGAGTTGTGCATTATGCCGATATTATATTATACCGGATTTTTGACAAATTTTACCAGTGTGCGTTTATGGGCGTAATTGGGCAGTGGCGTTCGGCTTTCTCTGATTGGTTCTCAAGTTTCCTTTAACTTACACCAATAGGCCGCGCCCCTTCCAAATTCGAAGGCCACCTGGAATATCAGATCGCCTTAACGTGCAAAATACTGTAATACTGTCAATTTAAATAGCTTTATCATTATATTCCCCTACTTGTTGAAAAAAAACTTCAATAAGGTATGCTTATATAATGAAATTGATGTACTAAATATATCAACAACATCGGAGTATTTGTTTCCTAGCTGTTGAATTCGTCGCATAGGAGTGTGATATTGGGACGTTGATATAGAATTGCTACAATAATATGGTAGATACTGTCTTGTAACTGACCTGAATGTAATTGACCTCAAAATGATTATTATTTCATAAATTCAGAGCATACTGAAGGAAATCATTTCATCGAGAAGATTTTTTCAAAAGGTTTCGCGCTTACAGGGTCTACATTGTTTGATAAAATGGGTAAAGACCATTCCTCGCATCCCGTCTTACAAATTTAACCAGCTACATGCTTGTATTTTGTATCATGAACATTATTGCCTTGGGTCGTAATGTATATGAAGTAAAATACATTGTTTTATGCCTTGTAAAATGTCAAGCCTCCGTATTCAAGGGGTCGGGCTCTCGAGTAGCAATCCGATGGGTGCGGGTTCAAATTTCGGCGTGCGCAAGTAAATATAATTTGATTAATTTGTTTAATTTCACAATTTATTAATGAAAATTAAGACACTTGTGGCACGTTCCAGAATGGAAGATACTTTCAGTATCATCCTGATGAAAGACCACCGTTCAGAACTGAAACATCGCTTGAAATGGATTTAGCCATGTTTGGTGACCAGATCTAAATAACCATGTTCGTCCCTACCCTCCTCTTTACCATCTCATTCCTTTTACCACTTCTTTAGCCTCACAACATACCCCAATTGGGGATGCCATTGTCTCATTGACTCCAATCGGTTAGGAGTAGTAGGGACTCTTGTGCAATATTCACATAAAACAAAAATTTATGGGACTTGTTCGAATAACAAGAGCGGGGGAAAGCGACTTCATATTTATAATTTACGCAGCCAACCTTAGGCGTAGCACCGTAAATATTCTAATTTGTTAATTGTTGTTATTCAGTAACCTGTAATGTTTCACGGCAGTTGCTACATTTGTCAGTGTACATAATATATCATGAAATTTGTGCCAACAATTTACTGGAAAGTTTAACTAATAAATTAATTACTTGATCCGATATTAACTGCTTACTCAAAACGCCAAGCTAATATTTAGGCTGAAATAAGCTAAACTCAGTAATTTAACGTGGTTTGTTTTGAATTGACGTAAAGTTATCATTTGAACCTTTATTTATTCACTTGCATAGATATATTCGATACGACCACTATTTATTTAATTAATTCATCAAGTCCTTAGGGTTTTTATATAAAATATTTTCTATTTTCACTTCTGTTTTTTACACAGTTAAAATGTTTGCGTTTGGTCTCAAGCAATAAAGCATTCCTACTTCCATCCACCATTTTTTACACGAAAGAACTAAATTACGCATTTTAAAAATAAAGATGTTAATTTATTCCAAAAAATTCAGTTTGCTCGAAGTTACTACCCTCGAAAGATTGATACGGGTTTATAGATAACATTTTATGGAATTTAGATGGCGTGCCGATCGGCGATTACTTTAGCTGCCCTGCAGGAGCAGAATTGTTCGACAGCACAAAATAATGACCATTGTTACGTGTTGTTTTCAATTAACAAACTTAATCCTCGTGTTAAGTGGAAATCATGCTTCGATAAGATGTAATAGGCAGATTTAATTCTGAAATTAATGTTACTCGTATAATGTAAGAAAGGAGATAATTTGAAATTGCGTTACACAGCATCTAATTACAGTTGAATACCGTGCCACCAAATATTGATTAATCACTTCTCATCTTCAAGATTTCATACACTGACCATTTATAAAGATTTCTGTTTAAAAACTGTCTTTTGGGTTTGTTCAAAGAATTTCCTAATTTCGAAATCTGTGATAGTTTATTTCAAGATCTGTTATTATGTTGGGCAAAGATATTAGGTATATATTCTATCATTGATGTTGAGCCAGTCGCTTAAAAAAACTAAAATAATATTAGAACTTGAATAGAACTCGAAAATCAATTTCGAAATTCAATGAATTGTTCAAATACTGTGAAACAACTGGCCCTTAGTCGCTGTGAACAGTTGTTTTTTCGTTGGTGTTTGGCTCGGGAACGATGACAAGTAAAACCTTTATCGATCGACCGTGCTAGATAAATTAGTTATAAAAATATTTATTATTTAACAAGTAACTAGTAAATGTTCTACCTGCGAATGTGGCGTTTTTCATAATAAGATTTATTTCTAGCAGTATAATTAATTCTTTTTGTATTCTACATAAAATTGAAATAAATAATTCATATTTATATGCAATCTCCATACATTTAAATACTTTAAAGTAACAATAGACTATTTGATGTAAGCAAGTGGAATTTAAACAAATTTTGCAAATTCGGTTCACTCTTACTAATTAATTTTTGTATTTTTCACCTCCATTCTCAACAATATATTGTTGAGAATGTTCAGCAAGAATCAACAATAGTTTAAAATGTCTGCAGTTTTACAAACACACTATTTTGTTTGCTTTAACGTAATATTTCATACTTTAATACAGTATTTAATAGGGTCACTTTACCAAATAACCTTACGCCGATTAACTATAGACATACTTTAAAAAAGACACCACCAAATAACCAAAATATTTATTTTTATGTATGGCTTGAAAGTAAAAAAGCCTTTGTCCATTTGCAATTGACATTCATCAAATGGGTGAACAAACTTTCACTAATCAGTTTTATATTAAGTCAAAAAGCCAGGGTCTTGAGTAATATTGATTCAACGTAATGGTCTGGTCTTGGTTAATGTTAAAATACTGTTTCAGTCTTTGTGTAATTCTTATTTAGAAATTCTGGGACTAACTAACATATGTATTCCTCTTTGCCCAGAATACTAATGGAGGGAAACAATTATACCAAGTCAGTGGACATCTTCAATTTATCTTTAAACAAATATAAAATGTTTTAATGAAGCAATTCAGTTATGTACAATAAATAATGTAGGTACATTTTTTCATATTCATATGTAAAAGCCCCGAAAAAGGGCGTTAATAAATAAATAAATAAATAAAGAATAAAGACATTGGCTTCATAAATACAATAACTTCAATATAATGTTAGCTGGTCTTGGCTTTCCATGAAATAATACAACAAACGATACGTGCATAAAATGTGATTCATCGATTCAGAAACTGTCCTATATGACGGTGACAAATTATCCACATTAACTTAGATAAGCCATAACATAAACCTTGCTGACAGCCTTTAGCCCTTATTTGGGAAAAAAATACTCTTAGAAGCAAAAAGCAAAAGACCGTTTAGAATTCGCTACCTCTTTCAGATTTACCAAACCCACTCACTCTTTTATTATCCATTTTTTTAGCATTCCTACTTGTAACTTCATCTACAGAATACAAAATCTACATTAAAGAAGATGGCAGTATAAAAAAACTAAAGGAAATATTGAACAGAAAATAAAAAAGTTATCGGTCACAACAGTACGGGGAATTGAACCCAGATACTATGGCTTATCGGAACAAAACTTTCCCAAGCCTATTTATATAAATATGTATACTAATATGAAACCTTTTTACTTTCGGTATTTTTAACCACCTCATATATAAGCCCATATATATTATTAGGTTAGTCTCTCGCCTGTGATTAGCTTTAAACAAATGTAATCATGTTAACATTGTTCACAAACAACTATTTATTTGCAGAATAAAAAAGTTTATCTTGTTAAAATGTGATTTGATGTTTTCACCCATTCGACCTCAGATGATCTGTGAATTGACACTGGCGACGTATTCAATATTTGAAAAATTAAAAAAAATATTGTACTAGTTATTTTCATATTAAGGCCTTTCCAGATGTAGGCGATATTTTTTGCCGCTGTGGTTAGTGAAATTTGAGTGGGTTTGGTTCTGTTATGGGTAGCGAAAAAGTTGATATTCGTCTGTCTAGTGACTAGACAGACGAATATCAGCACCAACGTGACTGACTAGACTCTAGTCAGTCACGTTCGTGCCGACCGTGAATGCATACACTGTAATCGTACGTGACCAGTGAAAAAAGCACCTTATTACTGAATTCGATATCGATAGAGTCTGTTTCGTAAAACAAGCAAAAAGATACCGCTTACACAGGCGGATAGCGGAATAGGCTTGGTTCTAGCTTCGCGTTTACCGCAAAAGCTCACACAAATGCCAGGCAGAATCCCACGTGATGATTTCCGCAACCCACACCGGAAGCGAAAATCGCTCCTATTTGAATAGGCCATATAATAATCTTTGTACCACTATATTAAGGTTCATTTAGTAACCAAATATCAATTTCACTTCAATCATCATTTTACAGTAGGATATTTACAAACTTGATAAAAAACCATTTAATAGTATCAAATTATACAATGTGCATATATTTCATGAAAGAAATAGCTACTATATTAACAAGGATATGTAAATATGTAACAACGATAACTTAATGGTGTACTTAGGACCTGTCCAAATGCTTCAACTTACCCAATAAAGCGGGCAAAGAGAAAACGAAAATAGTTTCTCCCATCAATAATAATGTAGGGCGATCAGAATCGATAAGAAAATACTCCATTCTTATTTGTTACTGGGCACAGAAGTAAATAGCAAATATTAGCTAGAGTATTTCTCTAGTGATATTCTGCAAGCAACATACAATCGTATTTCGTTAATTGTCGCTGACATAAATAATTATTGCTATCGATGCGAACGTATACATGTACGTGACAGCTGCTAGAATGAAATCTTACCGAATAGTTTCCAAATGATATCAGTATAATAAATATCATATATCATTAGAGAAATATACCACCAAATTGTAAACGTAGGTTTTAGTTTAATTATAGGAGGTGGGTGGGTGGGGGGTTGAAGAAAAATTCTACCATGTTAAATGAAAGACTTGGTTAACATACACTATATTTGCGGCATATAGTATATTATAGTATACATATAGTATATTTGCGGCACGTTCCAGAGTGGAAGATACTACCAGTATCGCCCTGGTGTAAGACCACCATTCAGAATTGAAACGTTGCTCCAAATGGCTTTAGCCGTGTTTAGTGACTAGATCTGAATAGCCAGGTACTTCCCCACCATCCTCTTTCCCTTCCCCACTTACCTTCAGCCTCACAACATCCCCCAATTGGGGATGCCATAGTCTCACTGGCTCCAGACGGGAGCAGTTGGGACTCTTGTGAGGTATTCACTATAAAAAAAAAAATAAAAAAAACTCTCATTGTAACACTCACATAATTTAATACAATATTTACGTTAGTAAATATTTTACTAATGCCAGTAGAAAAGTGTGACATATGCTCGTAATGTGTTGCACTTTCATATACGATAACTAATTTCATGGATCATCATCAGATCCTGCGATAACGCAATAACGACTAACATTTTTTTTAAGTGAATTTAAAAAATTAAACAAAGAATGCTGAATCCTTTGAATTTTCAGAAAATATGGGCTTTGTGAATACATGTTATGATTGACATATTTTAATTTCACTATGAATTAAATAAAAAAAAAACAAACTCTTTTAAGATATTATGATTCAAGGTTTTTTAACGCCAAAAGTATTATAAATATATATTATCATAAACACATCTGCTCTGATTAAAAATTATGATAATTTTTTTTTTCAGTATTTTGCATCCTTCTTACTAGATGATGGCCTCTGGGATAAAGACTAGCAAGCTGGAAGTCGCGTGTTCAAATCCCGGCGTATGCAAGTAAATTTTATTTGATTAATTAATTTGAATCATTTCACAAATCACTCATTTGAAAGTGGAAGATACTCTCAGTATAGCCCTTCGGTAAGACAACCATTAAGAATTGAAACGTTTCTTTAAATGGTTTTGGCCGTATTTGGTGACCAAATCTGAATAACCAGGTACTCCTCACCTTCCTATCCCAAATCGCCTTCTCCTCCCCATTACCTTCAGCCTCGCAATATACTCCGATTGGAGATGCCATAGTCTAATATCTTATTTCTCCAAACTCCACAAATATTGTTGAAGGTTTTGCCAGGTATCGGAATATTAACCTTATTCCAAATCACGTTTCATTAACAATCCATCATTCTATTAACTATTCCTTGAAGCAAAATGATTGCGGAAAAAAACCCTAATGTTTGCAAAAAGGTGGTCCTTTTCATTGACTAGGCAACCCATATTTATTTAACGTCTAAATGAAAGATCAATCAATCAATTCGTCACTAGCCCATTGATCTATTTCATTCAGAAACATTTTTCAATTTAACTTTTTTCTCAAAAAATCTTCTTTGACATTTTCAGATGCTTAAAGTCAAACCGTTTTATTCCACGTAGGTACTATGGGCAAAAAAAATCTATGAAAAAGCTCGATAAAGACATGTCTCTTTTTGCACTCTCAGATTTCCATAAAGTAAATGAATTTCATAATAATATAAAAATAGTAAAAAAAATTGATAAGGCGATGCACTACTTCGTGTAATATTTTAAATTGAGCCGCTATCAATAACAACCCTTACGTAGATGGCGATAAGGTTTAAATTCCCGCTTAACACCATCCGCCTGTTTTGATTTATGTAAGAAAAAAACATGGCCAAAAAGTGCCTTTTATTTTATTTTGTGGATGTTCAGGCATAAATATTTATTTTTTTTCCGATCATTTAATAAATAACTTAATTTGCCACATTATACAATAAAATCATTACCGAAAATGGGTTCGTTAGTAGGAGATTTTGAACTTTAAAGCAGTTTTCATAGCCCTATACATTATTTTTTTCTGGGCTTGTAAAAAGATTTATATAAAAAATACTCGATTATTTCAAAGGTCAAGATGTATTCTACTCGCAGTATTTAATTAAAGCATCTAAAACATTTCTAGGCGACCGAATTTTCAAACCAAAAACACATGATTTTGCATTACTACGTATGGCATCGCCTTAAAACCATTTTCAAAATTCGAACAATACACTGAGTTAAACTTTAGTTTTTCGTGAGTAATAATATAAATATAAGGAAGATATTGAATAACCCTTCGAAGTTTGTTTGTAACTATGGAACGATGCTTGTCTGTTTTAGTATTATGCATTATCTTGGCACTGGAATGAGATACAGAGTTTTATAACAGTAACAATGTGGTATTCTTTTAGATGAAGGTAATGGTAGAAAAAGTTAGGGACTTTTAGTTAAGACTTACCTACGCATTATCTCTGCACTGGAATGTGATGCGGAGTCAAACTAATGTCGGAACAATGTATTTTTTAAAGCAACGGTATAGTATTATTCATAAACGATTTGAATTGTAGAAAAACTAAGGGACGCCGAAGAAAACTTGAATCAAATAATTATTTGCGGTGAAATGAGACGCATGTCATAAACAAAGAAAGAGGTGTAAGGATAATGTATGACGTGAAAGAAAATGGAAGAAAAGGTCGAGAATGCTCGGGGAAAACATGGTACTATCGAGTGAAAAAATACTTAAAGTTAAAATAATATTGTTTTTATGAATTGAAATAGTACAGCCAGTTTTCAGGTACAATGGAATAAACAACTTTACTTCAAACCATTAATAACCCGAGCAATGCCGGGTAAATGTAATCTAGTATTACGTCAAAATTTTCTCAGTGTCATTTATCATATATAGTAGGAACCATCTTATACCGAATTCCATCTAAGTAAAGGAATGTTACTTCTAGTCTACTTTCCGGTGACTTTTCATATGTGTGAATTTGTAATAAATGTGCATAAGTGTCATGTTCAAGGGTAGTTAATAAAACTTCTACAGCTTGACACACTTATATTTTTAGGAGGCCAAAGAAGTAACTAACGAACGAATGAGTAATTACTTTATAAATCTCTATTTTTCGTTACACGGAAACCGTCGATTTTATTGGTAAAATTATAATGTATATTACAACAAAACTTTTCAATCGGTCAGATTGGAATAAAAAAAAACGCGTTATCAATTCAAAGCTTAACCAAGATTTATTTGTTATTTTTGTAGAGAAAATGATTGATATTGTACGAGTTTTTTGGGCGATTTTTTTTCAGAAATGGATTGAATATCATAGAATATTCAATTACCGCCCAGCAAATTCCGCCAAAAACACCATACATCTGAATTACAACCAATTATGTTCATAAATTTGTGTATCTAGGTAATTTCAATTCGAACGTGATGTGTGATGTTTTGACATTTCAAAATTTGTTTAAAATGTTTATTTGAAAGTATAAAATTTATTTAACCTGAATTTACTTTACTAAACTTATCTAACCGTTATTTAAGTTTCATTTTATTCCCTTTGAGCAACAACATCCACCACAGAGGACAGTTGCTAAAATCTTCATAAACTTAAACAGAATAAACTTTAAAAAAAGGGTATATTCCAATAATGCTTTCATAATTTGTGTCAAGGCTTAAACAATCTTGCCATGAAATGAACAGAAATAAATAATTCCGAAAATCTTTGTTGAATGTTGGAAAAGTACCTGACAATGTTTCATACAAATTTACAATGGTCTTAGATATTGAGCAACGTAAACATTCCGAAATCGTGTGAGAATAAAATTGGAGAAAAAAAGATTATTGCTTTGATTACGGATAATTCAAAATTACTTGTTTAGTTAAATTGTTTTACGAATAAAAATTACCTTCGGTTATTTGATTAAGTTGTAATTATACTTTGGTTAGGAAATCCTAAACCATTTTAGCCATTCGGAATTAACATCCAATGTTTTACGTAGGTTCCGGTAGGAATTTACTTTGCCGACACGAAGCTCTAACTAAACAAGGTAAAACTGATAGTTTAAATTTGTTGCATTACATAATATATCCGTGATACAAATAGCTATTTTAGTGTAAGTTTTCAGAAAAAAATCAAAAAGGGGTGAAATTTTTATATTTTATTTCGAAATATATAAATATTACTTTTTTACATTAACCCACACAGCAGGTCCAGGGGGAATTAATTTCCCTACGGGCCCATCTCATCTTAAGGGATGCTGTGTGGAGGGTCTTTTTTAAGGAGAAGAATTTCTAGGAACGTAAAAGATATGAGGGTTGGGTAGGAATCTAGGGATCAATGTGTCCAGGAGTGAAGGACTTATGAATATATCCCTCCCACTGCGGCACAAAGCGATGGGTCGTGAGATCTGAAGGTAAGTGGTAGAGGAAGAGGAGATGTCGAAGGTTCTCCTCAAACCAACCTCAGATCTGGCACGTCACGCAGCCGGCGGGCTGGCGCATCCTGAAAACACACCTTATCCGATCAACCCAGGCGCCCTGGCTAATTCACTAAACGTAGCGATCCACTTGGGGTGACCTTTGGCAGAGGTGATAAATATCCAATAAATGGTTCCCAAGGTGGCGGTACCTAAGCCCACCTCCCAAATTGAATATATACAGATTCTTTAAATCAGAATACGTATTACCTATTGAAAATGTGTATTAAATACCAATCACCAGCATCGGCGGCGCACAGTGGGCTGAAAATCGCCTTTCATAGACATAGAGACTTGAATTTTCAACAGTATTTTTTTTTGCTAGAAATGGATTCTGCTGATCATTACTATGCTATAAAATTTCGTACTATAGTGGTACGCCACTACTTCATTTGAACGGAATTCCAGAAGTTTCGATTTTTTTTCCAAACAAGATTCTTGGATGTTCTTTTATTATTTTTCATTTTTGTTTGACAAATTCTACATAGCAACCAAATTGTTTTAGAATCTTCTTTAACTTTTAAAAGCGGCAGTATGAAGGAACTCGCCAGTGCCCCCCTCAACATTTACGCCCCCCATACCGCCCCCCTCACAACCACCGCCCCCCTTATCACCCCCCCTACCGCCCCCCTCTATACCGCCCTCCTCTCTACCGCCCCCCTTTAGTTTTTTCGATTTTATCGCCAAAATTAATTTCTCCAAGATCGGAGCACTCTTCTTCGATCTCCTCCCAAAGTTCATGTCGGCGGGCTCACCGTCCGACTAAATCACCATTCTTCTAGCAGCAGTCCCCCAAATCTTTGGTCTTTTCTCCAACTAAAATGGCTAGCTCGACTACCCTGCCCTCCGCGCTACGCATTGCATTCTGGAATTCAAACGGTATCGGAAACAAACTCCCAGAGCTCCGTCTGTTCACCAACACTCACAAATTGGACATTTTATTAATCAACGAAACTCACCTCACCCCCGCTCACACACCAAAAATCGCAAACTACACGATGTACCGGAATGACCGCACACACTCTCGCGGAGGCGGCACCGCCATCTACGTGAGAACTAAACTCGCACACTTACACAACCCCACACCCACATTAACAACTCTCGAATGCACCACCATAACCATATACACGAAACACTCCGGCCCGCTGAGACTTAGCTCGATATACAACCCCCCCCCCCCAGCAGCGGCTACGGGAGTCGGATCTCGAGCTACTTCTTGGCGGCGACGTACCTACTATCCTAGCGGGAGACTTTAACGCAAAGCACCCCGCCTGGAATAGTAGAGTCTCCAATCCTAACGGCCTCTTTTTACACAAATTTCTCGATACCCATCCAGACACCATAGCCGTCGCCCCCGTGGACCCCACCCATTTCTCCGACCTAGGCTACACCCCCGACGTACTCGACATAGCTCTGTTCTACAAATCATCCTGGAATTACTGTATTGAGTCCATCACCGACCTCAGCTCTGACCACAACCCCGTGTTGTTAACCCTCCAACGCTTCGCCCCCACGCTACCATCTACAATGAAAACCAAAACTGATTGGACATACTTTTCGCACAGAGTCGGCGAAAAAACCCAAATAAATTCATCCATCCAAAACACCGCGGACCTGGACCTCGCGGTTGACGAACTCACCGAAACCATCTCCTCAGCAATATCCGAAGCCTCAAAATCTCACCTCATGAAAAGCCCCCCCCCACTCCAAGATTAACTCCCCTCTCCAATAAAATCACTCATCCAAACAAAAAACTCCCTTCGTCGCCAATGGCACAAATATCAAAACCCCAGAATCAAAACGGTCATCAACCGCCTTCAAGCCCAAATTAAAAAAGCACTAACAGAGCACTTCAATTCAACCTGGAACGACAAGCTACAAAGCATCAACCTACAAGATGGCTCCTTATGGAAACTTGCAAAAGCCTTTCAAACCACCCCCACACCAAACCACCCCATCCAAACCTCATCCGGGCTCGTCTTTGATGACCCGGACAAAGCTGAGGCGTTCGCAGACAGCCTAGAAAAACAATTTAGCCCCAGCCTCAAACACGCCGACCCCATACACATTACTAACGTCAACCGCAAAGTAAACTCAATCTTCAACACCCTCCCCTCCACCAACATTCATTTCACCACACCCGCAGAAGTTCGCCGAACTATAAATAGTCGGAAGAACAAAAAAGCTCCAGGTCCCGACGGCATCACAAATTTCGCACTAAAAGCCCTCCTCCGCAAAACAATTCTGGCCCTAGTAAGCCTCTTCAACACCGCCCTTCGACTGCGCCACTTCCCCAAAAGCTTGAAGCACGCCCACGTCATCGTTTTAGCCAAACCCGGCAAAGACCGGCTCCAGTGCGAAAACCACCGTCCAATCAGCCTCCTCTCCAACATTGGAAAAATCTTCGAACAAATCCTCCTCACCAGGCTCCTCAAGCATATACATGAAGTCTCTACACTTCCCGACGAGCAACACGGCTTCAGAGCTGAACATTCCACCCTTCATCAACTCCTAAGAGTCAGCGAACTCATTCTCGGCGGCTTCAACTCCCAGCGGTCAACTGGCACCATATTCCTGGACATAGCCAAAGCTTTCGACAAAGTATGGCTCAACGGCCTACTTTTCAAACTCCATGACACAGGGATCGATCCCCAGCTACTAGGGACCCTAAAATCTTTCCTACATCGCCGCACCTTCCAAGTGAAGTACGGCAGCGCCCTCTCCACCACTCGCTTCATGACAGCAGGCGTCCCCCAAGGATCCCTGCTGTCCCCCACCCTCTTCAATATCTACACACACGATATTCCCCTTCCAGAAAATTCAACCCCCCACTCCAAAAAAGCCATTTATGCCGACGACACGGCCCTTCTGGCGCAATACAGTTCTCCCAGGATGATAACTTACCGACTCCAACAAGACATCAACAAACTCCAAGACTGGTATGACAAGTGGCGCATCGATGTGAACCCCTCCAAAAGTGTAGCGGTTTTCTTCTACCATAGAAAGAACCGTTGCACCCCTTGGAGGGCTGTAACCCTTCACGGCCAAGTCATACCATGGCACAACACCGCCAAATATCTTGGAGTGACCCTTGACAAAAAACTTTCCTGGACCGCCCACATTTCAGAAACGCTTAACAAGGCCAGGAAAACCTCTAGTGCCCTCTACCCCCTCCTTCATGCAAACTCAAAAACCTCTCTTTACAATAAACTCACCATCTACCGCGCTAAAATCAGACCTATCATCACCTATGCCTCCCCGATCTGGGCCACGGGGAACACCAAACGTCTGGAACAATTCCAAAATGCAACGCTCAGACGATACACCAAAAGTCCATGGTTTGTCAGAAACTCGATAATAAATTCAGGCACGAAAATCCCCCCACTTAGGAAACACATAGTCGATCTGGCCAAAACTTTCTTCAGCAACCTAGCATCGAACCCCAACCCCAGCATCTCTAGCCTGGGTAAACCCAACCCAAGCGACACCCTCTCCAAATACCCATACCCCATCTCCATTCTACTCCCCCCCTAATGTGCGGGCCTAAAACAATATATTTTAAAAAATAAATAAATAAATCATACATACCAAGATACAAAACAACTAGTATTGTACCAAAAAAAAAAATAGTACCCCCGCCTTAAAATTAAAATTAAAAAAACAATCTCACATCACTCAGTCGCCTAAAGGCAGCCCGCACATAGGGCACAAAACCCCCCCTCCAGGTACCTGCGCACTTCAGATAACGAGAAAAAAAGCTCTTAACAAGAGACTTTGCACCTCGGAAAAAAAAAAAAATCCATTAGATATCAACTCGCCAGTATTCCGTCTCCAAACCGCCAGCCAAGTTGACCTAGATATCGCCAGCATTTTATAGTATTGTGAATAGAAAACGAGACTTTTATTTGTACACCAAGATAACTACAGTGGTGACCTACGACGTGAGTTTAAATATTTTTAAGTGTTATCGTGTACAACTGTTATTTTTAAAATGTCTCTCCCGCCCGGCGCTACGACAACATCAACGACAAGTTACGAAGGTTACGTGCTTAATACTATGGAGAAAATGGTGCTACAGCTACAAGAAGAAATAAACACCCTACGACGGGAGTTAACAACTCTGCGCACCCAGGAACGCCCACCCAGGAGTACCAGTCCTCGTCGGCGGAACCATCACTCGCGCAGTCATTCCAGGGGTCATCCTACGTTCGGTACCAAGGCGCGCTCCTGCACAAAACCCTGCAACGTTGAGCAGGGAGACGCCCCGCTCACACTGATGGCGACCAGCACCAGCAGCCCGACGCAATTAAGTCGGCTTTTCGTAACGGACCGGGTAACTCGCATCCAGTTTCTCGTGGACACCGGCGCGGATCTCTGCGTTTACCCACGACGCCTAGTCCAAGGCCGTCCAACCAAGAAGCCTTATGAATTAGCGGCCGCAGACGGAAGCACCATCGCGACGTATGGCAGCCTGACGCTCAACCTGGACCTAGGCCTGCGTCGTGATTTCACTTGGAGTTTCGTCATTGCTGACGTCTCCAGGCCCATCATAGGAGCAGATTTCTTGGCACGATTCGAGCTCCTGGTTGATGTCCATAATAGGCGATTGCTGGATCAGGTGACGAACCTGACAATTACAGGCAGGTGTAGAAACAACATGACCGCTTCCATTAAGACTGTCACAGGGACATCCCCCTACCACAAACTGTTGCAACAATATCCGGACCTTACGCGCCCTGACGGTGCCATGAAGGAAGTTCGCCATACTACCCTTCATCACATTAGGACTACTCCAGGTCCTCCAGTCGCAGAACGTCCCCGCCGCCTCGCCTCTGACAAGCTCAAACGGGCCAAGAAGGAGTTTGAGACCATGGTCCGATTAGGAATTGCCCGGCCTTCTGAGAGCTGTTGGGCATCCCCACTTCACATGGTCCCTAAGAAGGACGACCAATGGCGACCATGCGGTGATTACCGCGGATTGAACGCCAGGACCATACCTGACCGGTACCCAGTTCGACACATTCAAGATTTCGCCCAGTCACTGAGGGATACCAAGATATTCTCCACAATAGACCTGTACGAGCTTACAACCAGATTCCTGTAGCTCCTGAAGACAGCCATATCCACGCCGTTCGGACTCTTCGAGTTTCCAGTCATGTTTTTCGGCCTCCGTAACGCAGCCCAGACGTTCCAACGTTTCATTGATGAGGTCACCAGAGGATTGGACTTATGTTACGCCTACATCGACGACATCCTCATTACCTCATCATCAGCAGAGGAACACATGAACCACCTCAAGACCTTGCTCCAGCGTCTGCAAGAATATGGGGTGGTCGTCAACACCAGCAAATGTCGTTTTGGTTTGCCTGAAGTCAAATTCTAGGGGTACCTGGTGTCTGGTGAAGGCACTACACCCCTGCCAGAGAAAGTCGACGCAATCAAAATTTACAGTCGGCCTGAAACGGTGAAAGATCTACGACGCTTTTTGGGAGCTCTCATTTTTTTATAGGAGGTTCATCCCCAGTGCAGCAGAGACGCAAGCACCGCTCAATAATTTCCTCAACGGAAAACAAAAAGGCTAGCAGCCCTTATCCTGGACAGCAGCGACCATGGAAGCCTTTGACAAGTGCAAGGAAGCCCTTGCTCAGGCGACCTTACTAGCTCACCCAAAGTGCGAAGCTCCCCTGTCTATAGTCAGCGACGCGTCTGACACCACAGCCGGCGCCGCACTCCAGCAGCTGATCGAAGGTCACTGGGAACCGCTGGGTTTCTTTTTAAAGAAATTTAGTGCGGTTGAACGAAAATACGGCGCCTATGACAGAGAACTCCTGGCCATCTACCTCGCTGTGAAACACTTCAGACACATGGTAGAGGGCAGGACGTTCACCATATTCACGGATCACAAACCCATTACTTTCGCCTTTCACCAGAAGGCTGATAAATGCTCCCCAAGGCAGTTTCGACACCTTGACTTCATTAGCCAGTTCACCACGGACATTCGCCACGTAGCGGGCAAGGATAATATTGTCGCAGATGCCCTCTCCAGGGTCGAGTCAGTCAACGCTCCCCTGGACTATGCAGCACTGGCAGCTGATCTTGTGGACGACACGGAACTAGAGCAATGCTTAAAGGAAAGTTCTAGCCTACAACTCAAGAAAGTGCGCATTCCCGGCATCAACACGAACTTGTACTGTGATATTTCTACAAATACAGCGAGACCTTTCGTCACGAAAAAGTTTCGGCTCCCAGCATTTAATGCAGTCCATCAGCTGGCTCACCCAGGCATCAAGACAACGGTTAAGCTCATAACTGAACGTTATGTCTGGCCGGCCATTAAGGCGGACGCGAGTAAATTTGCACGCAACTGCCTACAGTGCCAACGCAGCAAGGTATCACGTCACGTGTCAGCACCCCTAGGAACTTTTCCCAGACCATCAGCCAGGTTCGAGCATGTGCACATAGACATCATCATCTGCCCTCATCTGAAGGATGCCGATACTGCCTCACCTGCGTAGACAGGTTTACAAGATGGCCAGAGGCTTTCCCGATTAGGGATCAGGAAGCAGCAACTGTAGCGCGCGCTTTCTACCAGGGGTGGATTACTAGGTTCGGTACTCCGCTCCGAATTGCAAATGATCAAGGAAGACAGTTTGAGTCAAGGCTGTTTAGGGAGTTAAACTGCCTGGCAGGTACGACTCAAATACGTACCACGGCTTACCATCCTGCGGCTAACGGCATGGTTGAGAGGCTACACCGCCAGCTTAAGGCAGCGATCAAATGCCATTAAAATGACCGCTGGACTGAGGCGCTTCCCACAGTGTTAATGGGAATCAGGGCAGCTTGGAGGGATGACCTCGCTGCCACTTCGGCCGAACTGGTGTACGGCGAGCCACTCCACCTACCTGGCCAGCGAACGACGACAGCACCAGCGATTTCCTCAAAGAGCTGAGGCAACATTTTAATAACCTAAGACCGGTTGAAGGTTCCCGACATGGCGAAAGGAAATGCTTCATTTTTAAAGACCTTCCCGCAGCTACCCATGTATTTTTAAGGGATGATACCGTAAAACGCCCGCTTCAGCAACCCTACACTGGCCCTCACTAAGTCGCACACAGGAACGAAAGAACGTTTACCATTTTAAACAGAGGCAAAGAGGTAACGGTGACTATAGACCGCCTCAAACCTGCTTACATTGCCCAGGAAACTAAGGGAACTACGGAAAAAATAAGATCAACCCTTCCTATGCCCGCTACCAACCCGGATCGCACTCACACGATCACACATTCCGGTAGGCGTGTTCGTTTTCCGGACTACTTTAACGCCTAAAGGCACGTTCAACCCTAAACGCAACATTATGTGTTTTGATGAAAGCGGAGTGATGTAGCGATCGGTTGAGGCATCGTGGAGCTGCGTGCACCAGACCATCTCTGCACAAGCGCGGATAATAGTGTTCACAATAGTTATTTTAGTGTATTCTATATATATGCAGTGTAAATAAAATATTGTAAACTAGACAAAGCCTACTCATATATAAAGCATTTCAGCATTAAAATGAATCAACAACATTAAAAAGTGTTTTTTTCAACTTTTAGGATTTTAAAAAATAAAATCACAAGTTGCGCCACAATACTAAGTATGTCAAATAAATAGTAGTATATCTGTGTGTAAGGATAGAACGGCCAACCTTATGATTCCAATAATAGCCTCATTTTTAATGTCAGTGCCATACAAATTTTTCTTAAAAAAATGATAACTCCTTCATTTGTTCACGCAATTGCTTCGTACAAAATTTTATAGCATAGTAATGAGCAGCAGAATCCATTTCTACCCAAAAAAAATACCCTTGAAAATTCAAGTCTCTATGTCTATGAAAGGCGATTTTCAGCCCACTGTGCGTCGTCAATCCTCGCATAGTTAAAGGAACCAAAGCGCAAACCAGATGCTCAGTTCGGTAAGTGTGCTTTCGGAGTGTTGAGACCTTGACTTGGAATGGACTGCCACATGATTTAAATCACTCCATAAAAATACTCCAGTCCTAAATTCTCCAGTCGCTTAAAAGAAATATCAACTCTACTCTTGTCACTAATCTTCTAATAAATGAAATATCAATAATTGTAATGGAAGGTAGAATAGCAAATATAAAATAAATATCCAATGTTTTTACTATTTTGTAATTTCCTCTACGTGTAAAGTCGTAAACTTTTAAAAGTGTTTTTCTAAAGTGACCTACCAGGTAAGTAAGTTTTCTGTGTCTGTTTGTAAATAATAAGTTTGTTTTTCTGAATATGTTTGTAAATAAATAACAAAATTAGATAAAGCCTCGGAATTTGTAATAAGTTGTAGAGCGCTCTTGTGGTGATTTTTCACAAAAAACAGCTCAGCTTCCCCACAGGAAAAACTAAACCCTTCCACTCACGTTTCAATCCACACTATGCAAGTGCATTATATAAGCATAATAAATACAAAACAATACAATAACAACACGTCAACTCACTGGAGATCAAATGGGAAAATAATTCACCGACTCCAGATATTTTCATCTGAGAGGGTCATCCGGAGGACCGATAAATCCTACTGATCCCTCAATATAAATATTTGAAAAATCTTTCGTAATCCTACATATATTTAAAATGACTGATTTTTACATTTTTATAAATAAATTCTTTGACAGATCTAATAATACGCCTAAATTTTGAATGAGAGAGCTAGGTATAATGCCAGTAGCCGAATTAACAAACGGTAATATTTTTATATATAAATTCCTTGACAAATCTAATACGCCTAAATTTTGAATGAGAGAGCTAGGTATAATACCAGTAGCCGAATTAACAAACGGTAATATTTTTATAGTCTGAGAATGCCAAATTCTTTTAATCTCATTTCCTAATCTGTGTATTTTATTAGAAACAGATTTTTGAATTTTACAGAAATTTGGAATAGCGACATCAATGATATAAGTTATTTCTTTAATTTTGTCATGTTTTTACTATATAAACTTTTTTTTTACTCGACCGTAACCGGTTTCAGATTATTATATCCATCTTCAGAATGGTACAATTATTCCTTAAACTAACATTTAAAGAATAATTGTTAAATAAATAAGTAATATATATATATAACATTTGGGGGAAGGAGTAGGAAAAAATAAAATAAGTGGCAAAAGTTTTAAATTTGTTTCAATAACGACAGTTTTGCAACTATCTATTGACGCTTTTCAGAAAATATTGAAATTGCCTCATGACTTTTCTACAATATATATCTGCGCTCAATTTCCTATCAACCAGTTGTACTAAAGTAACATAATACAATAATATCACCTCTTGCGTTATTGATAGTGTCGTTTTTTTTTCTAAATCTTCAATATGTATTCATTCCATATTATTTACTTACTTCTACTAGTCGTTATTACAACTTGTTTATATATAGGAATAATATCTCATTTACTGTACCTTTATGTTTTCTTAATTTGTAATCTTCTCTGTAATAATATACTAGTGTACAACTCTTTTAAAGAATATCTGAAGATTAAATAAATATAATATTCTTACCTCTGCCTCTCATAGCTTTGAGAGTGGATACAGCCAGGATGGGACTGGTCCAGGAGAGGCTGGCTATCCAGACCACTGCAATCATTTTGTAGGCGTGGAACTGTGTCTGCCATCTTCTGGACTTCAGGGGCCTGCAGATTGCGAAGTATCGCTCAAGTGATATGGCGACAAGGGTCCATACTCCGACCGATACTGACACAGCTGAAAAGAAAATAATAAATTTATTTATTTGTTTATTTTCGGGAAATCGTCAGTCTATTTTATCAGTGGGTAAATGTGTACATGTGTAGGTATAGCCAAAATAAAATCAATTAAAGATTTCCTCCTTTTGACTGTACTTCTAATAAGACATTAACAAACACAACAATATATATAAAAAACATGAAACTTTATGAAATAAAAACATTTATTTTATGGAGCTTCTTCTTCTTCTTTATGTGCCGTATCAGGTCCCCCCGACGTTGGCGATCACTCTGGAAAATGTCTCTTTGTCTTGCGCTGCCCGGAATAGCTCCTCCACACTTCTAATGCCGGTCCACTCTCGTATATTTCGCAGCCAAGACATTTGTCTCCTACCAGGCCCTCTGCGACCCTCTATCTTGCCTTTCAATATTAACTGGAGCAAGTGATACTTCTCCCCTCGAAGTACATGACCCAGATATGAAATTTTCCTGATTTTTATTAATCTAAGCAGTTCTCTCTCTGCTCTAGCCCGCCTGAGAATTTCTGTGTTGGTGATCATGTCGGTCCATGGGACTTTGAGTATTCTCCGGTGAAGCCACATTTCAAAAGCCTCTAACCTGTTCATGGTATTTATTTTCAAGGTCCATGTTTCACATCCATACAACAAGACCGACCACACATTATGGAGCTTAATCTGGCGTAATTAATGGTGTAATAAAAAGTCATGATATTATATTACAATAGACATAAGATAGGATACAGCATTAATTGAGTTCAAAACAGAATAATATAAAACAAAAACCAAAACTGTATGATAATATTACAAATTTTTTTACAGTCTGTATAGAATCTATACAAAACAAATTCAATTCATGACAGAGTTGTAAGTAATATATAATATAAACAGCAGAAAAGTTACGTGCTTTCGAAATATCAGGAAAATACTCTTTTCTGGACTTTTTGTATTTTCTAAGCTAGCAAATCAAGTTGTCAATTTTCGATATTATTTTATTGTAATAGTAAAGTATAGTATAGTCACACGGTCTGATCAAGCATGAATTTTGTTTTACATTGACTTACTGGATAGGTTTTACATTGACTTGGATAGGACAGAAGAGCGTAATCATCAACGTACTTGTGGTTTTTTTATTATTACCAATCATCATCTTTTTATTACAACAAATCATCAACGCCCTTATGGGTTTTTTATTACAACTAATCATCAACGACCTTGTGGGCTTTTTTATTACTACTAATCATCAACGCCCTTGTGGATTTTTTATTACAACTAATCATCAACGCCCTTACGGGTTTTTTATTACTACAAATGATCAACGTTTATTACTACTAATCGTCAACGCCCTTGTGGGCTTTTGTATTACTACTAATCATCACAAATAATAAGAAAACAAAAAAAAAAATAGTTTTTCATATAACAACACCAAAAATGAAAAATACGTGGTGGGGTATTAAGGTGAATTGAAGCGTATATTATAATTAGTAAATAATGAGAAAGAATGATAAGAAAATATAGCATAAAACATTAAACAAAATAATTATATAATGTGGGTTTTTAATACATTATTTAAAGTTAAATTTATTTATATATATTGTATTTAACTTTAAATGATGTATTAAAAACCCACAAATGTATAGGAACCTTCCCAGATTTTCATTAGGTAAGTAACTGTTATTTACTGATAATGGAGATGACCCCCCGTAGAAAAACCGTTTATAAAAAAAAACTATAATTGAGTCTCAGGTTAATCTTAAATTTTTATCATGTGTATTAATTACACAATCGCGTATATAGGATTTGGGTATAACCCATTTATATCTTTGAAAACAAAATTGATATATTGTGTTAATCCATAATGCAGTGTGATTGTTATTTTTTTAGCACATATCACAACGAGCTAAGTATGAACAAATATAATAATAATATAAAATATATCATTACATCGTAAATTTTACGAGCTTATAACACTTTAGAAATATATTCTCATATAAAATTATCAATAGTTAGAAAAAAAATTGTGCAATCGGATAAGCACAGCGAGGCCTATTAACCTCCAATATTGTCCGGCGTATTTACTTTATTAGGACCAAATTTTAAGAAAAATAATTTCAATTAAGAAAATTAAGTTTCTTCAGGATAATAAGACGAATTTACTTGAATTGAATTAAATTTTAATTAAAAATTAGTTATTTTTCATTACCCTGATGAAAAAACCATTCTAAGATTTTTAATTAAAAAATCGTTAATTTTCATTATCCTAACAAAGAAGCCATTGGCTTTGAAACATGTAAATTAACATTGATTAAAAATGGTATAAACCAATTACTTCATTTTCATATAATGAAGATGACTGTTCTCATATCAGGCGAAATTATCGAGATATTGTATGTACATATAATATATAATAGGTACTTGGACTATAATAAACTGTAAATTGTGTAATTCATAAATAGTATATCAATGTATAATAATGTACTGTGTATGTCTAAATAAATAAATAAATTACATTATTTTCTCCCACGGCGCAACGCATTAAGGTGACATTTCACAAAACCTTGCTATGGAAATAAGGCATGAAATTAATAGAAAAATGTGATTCATTCTAGCGATTAAAAACTAAATTTCCACAATAGTTCAAAAACTAACAATTTTATGGTTGGAGTTGAAGTTGTTGGTATTATCATCAGTTAAGTATAATTCCAGTCCAATTTTCACTTTGATTTATGTTGGATTCAACTGCCTTTTTTGCTACGTGAGGCTTTTACCCTCTGACAGAGAATCAAAAACATAAAGTTGAAAAGTCGTAATTACCCCAAAAAGTATCGTGATTCGATAGTTAGATCTAAATAGACCAATTTAAATCATTTTCAGATAACGAGATAGAAAAAGGAGGCGGTGACTTTCCAGTCGTACAATTTTCAAAAAGATTTATTGTACTGAAATTCTACCCGTCACAGAACTGAGCTTTTTTAGAGAGGCAGGCAAGGTATAAATATGATATTGAATTTAAAACCATAAATTTCTGGGTTGCCGGCAACGAAGATTACAAAAAAGCTGTGCAGGATAAACATTCCGTATTTAAACATGAGAATAATGTGGAAACTTTTTTGGTTAAAAAGCAATATCTTTAAAATAATAGTTTTATTTTGATCTTGCAAAAATGACACATAGCCCTCCTTTTAAAGCAGACCACGGTGAAAGAATATCAGACTGCGATGACAGTTCATATTATTACTTCCGAAAACAATACCTCAATTACATGAGCTACAAACTGCAATTACCAAAATTCACTTAAAAAATAATATGCAAATAAGCACAGTGTGAAGCGTGAAAATTGGAATAGCGGGATTAACATGCTATTCAGGTAAGTTGGTTGGATACCAATAATTGGAAAGTAATTGATTCAAACACCCCAACGACGCATTACCTTGGTTCTTATTTATGAGTAGCCTTTTCCAAAAAGGTGTGTTTAAAATACTTTAAAAGTTTTCAAAACTAGTTTTTGACTAAACATTCTAAAAGGTTCTACCACTAAAAAATAACATGTCAAAACAGTAAAACTCATTAAAACAAGTCAGAGAGCCAAATTAATATCATAGATAATAGATATATTAAGTCTCATCAAATCACGTTAGATCACCAGCAGGGTTCAAATTCATTCGGACACGAAATGGATATCCACAATTTACTAGCACGGAACGTCCCTGATGGATGGCCTGATCAATAAACCTGATTTATGATACGATCGTAGTAAATGCAGGCTATAAAAATGAACCGAATAAGGCATATTATGATCATCGACATTTCGCGTGAGCCCAATCAAATTGGCTCTTTAAGGTTAATTTTTCTCCAAATCTGTATTATTTTTTAATACTTCAAACGTGCTGACTGATAAACACAAAGTAAATTTAGTATTCATTTGGCTATAAAAACACTCATCAATCAACTGAAATTAATTAACGACTTGACTTCATAATACTTTAGGGTGAAACGCTTACAAAACTCGACAGTAATTAATGTCACCGTCAAAGGAAACCTTGGGACATGTTGTAGGATTTGAGTTTCGATAGATTGAAATCGATTTTATTTCACGAATGTAAATCTCAGGGTGTGCAAATTATGAATATTGAATTTTAAATTTCGAGGGTTTTGCTCCTTCAAATCGTGACCAATATATTAAAATGTGCGACGGTAAAAATTGAGAGTTAGAAACACATAGACCTGTTTATATGAAACTCGAGGTTTTATTACGTTGTAATTATATTTATACATGTTTTCATTAGTTTACATTGCAAAGTTTGTACATGATGTAGGTATAAAGTATAATATAAGTATAAATTCAAATGGTTTCACGGTCCTCCTCTGTAGAGTTTCCTGTTCTGAGGCGGCCAGTTGTTTTATGAATAAAATTTTTATACATTATAGACTTGGAAATTGCTAAAATTTTGTTTATGTTGGTCTCTATGGAGTAAATTTGTCTTCCAGCAAGTTTGTACCAACATTCACTAGAATATTGGTCAAGAACAGTTTTCAAACCTGAAACTGAGGCAGTTACAAAAATATTTTTGGTGGGGCTCTCGCGGACTCATCAACAATTTAATACGAATATTAAAAAATACACACTTCATAGATAGCTTCAAGGTGGCATATCGTTAAAAGTAACAATTGATAAAAAAATCTTTCTTCTCTTTCTAGCAAAACAACTACGTAATGCAACAAATTAAGATAACACTTTCGCAACAAAACGAAAGATCTTCGCTGGTTTCGCGTACGTTTTTAGAAGCTAATACATCAAGTTGGTTTTTAAGTTCATCTATACATTCATTTATTGCATCTCACTAAACATAAAACACTTTTTTTTTTCACATAAAAACCAACCTCACGAGGAATTAGCCTGTATCGAGGTTAACAATTTACATTTGATCACAAACATGAAGTAATTCTACATACAAACACAAAATATTTCAAAATTAAAGAAAAAATGAGTATTAGATGTGTTACCAGATGGGTAATTTGACAGTATATTGTAAAAATATTTGAACCATAACTAATCATTAATCATTATTCAAAAGAAGAAGCAAAGTAGATAATAAAGACAAATAGGGTGACATTCAGTTTTTAGCAAATGGGACTTATAAAAAACTTATTATTTAAGAAAGGACAAGGATGAAAAAATATTAAGACAATCGTCTGTCAACACAAAAACCTTAATTAACTTTATAAATTTAACTAAGGAATACAGGTAGACTTAATGTGATTTGCAAGAATATTAAACATAAGTGGTGCGGTTAAAATAAATAATTTCTTTGACCAAAAGAAGTTTTAGTATGTACCGCCACAAAGTTCAATGTAGAGCTAATTCTAGTTGTCCGCATTTGTTGTGTTCTTTCAGCAAATTTAATATTGATAAAAAATCGACAAAGTATTTGAGTGATATATAGCTGTTTTATGCACATAAAATTACATTCCTTATAAAGTAGGTTGGATGGATAACAGAATTTTTTTTGTACATCACTTTAAGGATCAATTTTTGAGTAATATTTAGTGGTTCAACATTGGACTTTAGACATGATCCCCAGCATACTATGTTATAAGAAAGTCGAGATTGGACTAAGGCAAAATAGACAGTTTTTAAATTCTCTTTGTCCAATATGGGTCGCAGTTCTTTAAAAATAAATGTAAGTCTCCTGATATTTTTTGTTAACATATCGATATGGTCATTCCATCTTCAAAATTTAACAATCTTTACACCTAGATACATGATACAATCTACACTTTCCAAGGGGTGGCAATTACAATTATGCATAATTAGATTATGAGTGCCAGAAGGCTGACTTTTTTATGATATACTAAATGTCACATATTTAGTTTTTCTTGTATTCAAAGTTAAGATGTTATTTTTCAGCCAAATCTTTACTGCTCTTAATCCTAAGTCACATTTGTTAAAAGCATCTCTCCAGGTTTTACCCGCAAATATTAAAGCAGTATCGTCTGCGAAATTATCAATGTAAACTGGAATATCTAAATTACACAAATCATGAATGTAGATTAAAAACATTATTGGTCCAAGCACACTACCTTGCGGAACCCCAAAAAAGATTGGTTTGCTATTGCTTAAATGATAATTTATCTCTACTTGTTGCGTTCTATCACTTAGATAGGATGTGAACCAGCCTAGTGCTGTACTATGAATGCCAAGAGAAGATATTTTTTTGAGGATTAATCCATGGGACACCGTATCAAATGCCTTTGATAGATCTAAGAAAACAGCCAAAGCTTTGTTTCCATAGTCTAACGCACTAGTGACTTTGGACAATACCCTCAACACTGCATCACTTGTTCCTATTTTCTCTCTGAAACCAAACTGATTGCAAGAGAGTATATTATATGTTTTTAAGAATGATACCAATCTCGACTTAGCCAATCTCTCTATTACTTTTTGAAAGAGTATTGAGTAAGGATATAGGTCTGTAATTATTGACATCTAGACGATCTCCACCTTTAAAAAGGGGAATTACTTTAGTTTTCTTACAATGAAAAGGGAACATCCCGCTCTCAAAGCTAAGAGATATGGGACCAGCTAATTCGGATACATGTATTTTATACACCATAACACTTAAAAAATCAATACCGCACGAGAAAGACATTTACAAATCATTTATCACACTTGTGACTTCAGAAATGCTAGTTGGTTTAAAATAAAATTTGTCCCCTGTAACGTGAAGTTCAGATTTAAAATAATTCACAAGACACATCTTACTAGTTTTATTAACACTGCACAAATTATTAGCGAAGCTTGGACCAATGTCACTGAAGAAGTTATTTATATGATTAGTAATTATATTTGGACTCTCTTCCATTAAAGTAATAATATTATTAGTTTTCAATTTTTTTATGGCAGTTTTTTCCTTTTGTAGGTTGATAGCCTCCTTTATAATCTTCCACTGTTGTTTAATGTTACCATTGACTTCATCCAATTTTCTTGTATAGTATGCTTGTTTTGTTGTTCGTATTATATTTGTACACCAATTCAGATATTTTTTATTGTATTCCAAGAGTTCTTTGTTATCTCTTCTTCATTTATTGTGCAATTTATCACGTGTTCTGAGGTTTTTAATTATTCCAACATTTATCCATGGTTTTAGATATTTTCTGTAATGTTTCTCAATTTGTACTGATGTAAAACTTTGCACATGATTTTTCAAACATTTAATGAAATTATCTGTTGCCAGATTGACGTCGTTCATTGGTAGTACTGTATCCTACGATTCCTCCTTTAATTTGGTCTTCAAAAGATTGTTGTCAACAACAAGTTTTGGTTTTCCATTATTATTTGAATTATTTTTAAGAGTTAAGCTTATAAACTTGATCAAAATTGCAAAATGGTCTGTTATGCCAGTAGTAAAAGCCGCTCCTGTGGTTTTAATTTTGATTTCGCCATAATATGATCAATGCAGCTTAATTTGTTAGGAGTTACTCTTGTTGGTGAGTTAATTATGGGCTTAATTCCATGAAATGCCAGAAGTGATAGATATTTCTGTATTTTTATGTTCTTCAAATCTAGAGTATCAATATTTAAGTCCCCACATAATATAATCTCCTTATATTGCAAGGATACATTATACATTGTGTGATGCGATGCTTTTCGGGCTCGCTATTGGCCGGTACATCAACAAATATTATGTCATGGGATATAAGCTACAAATTTGTGCTCTATTTTATATTATAGGGAACCTGGATTAAGTCTAGACCTTTGAAGCAAGGTATTGGAATTTGATGGCAAGTTATATCATGAAATTGCTCTTAGGCGATGTTATTTTTAGATTGAAATTACTTATGAGAGAGCTAATCATTGGGTACTATATGACTGTTTAAAATTAATATAGTTACACAAATTCCCAGTATAAAATATTATAAATATTGAACAGTAAATAAAAAGACAAAAACATCGGCAAAATAATAAGTCTTTTAAAAAAAATTGTACGGTAATAAATGGTAAATCGTAAAACAGCTTCTAGGCTATATTTTAGTTATGGTGTAGTGCAGCTGTCGTGTTGCATCTAGGTACACATTATATAAATATATCCCGACGTCCTAGGTGTTACACTCCACGCTGAGAGCAGTTCGGATTCTTTAAAAACTTTAAGAATGTATTTTTTGCAAAAAGTATTACAATTAAATTCTACATGCAAACGAGAGTTTGTACATGAGATTTTGTTGCATGGTACATGATATTTTGTTTTATCGTACTGAGATTTAGTTACATGGTACGTGAGATTTTGTAACATGACTCATGAGATTTTTCTACATGGTACATGAGTATCAACTGCCAGGCTCCATTGCATACAAGGCAAAATCCATAGGAGAAATTTTATGAGATTATAAATAGTGGTAGGAGGGAAAAGACAAAAGTAGGAGGAAGGTGATAAAGTCTCCTAGATTTCATTTTCAATCAAATTTAGCTAAATCCAATTTTTAATACTTAATAATGTCTCTCACCGACGCGCTACTGCGATTTATTTTAATTGTTGGTGCTTAGAAAACTTTTGATCACAATCTCTTTTGGGTTAAGAGACAAGAAGCTAAATTATATGCAATTGGGGTTGATTCACCACGTCTTCAAAGCTTTAACATAAATGTTTTTAAACAAACTAAGTATTTGCGTTTGGAGCCCCATCCCAATAACTTGGCTGTGACTGCAAAAATCATAGAACTAAATAAATTTAAAGAAATATAAATATTTAAGATTTCAATGTTAGAATTTGAAAATTTCCTCTAAATTTATACATAAATACAATAATATAAATGTGGTCTGAAAAGTTTTTATCAAATAAAGTTTTGTTATATTTGTCACCGTTCAGAAATTTAAAAAACTCCGTGCCGATTGTCGGCTATGTTATTACGCACGTAAAAGATTATCTGGGGCTGGAAAATTAACTTGCCAGGCTAATTTAATCGAAATTTCGAGAAAAAACCGCTATTACTCTTAGAGTCATTTTGTTCGTTTTTCAGAACACCTCATCTGGCCTCATTGAAATCGTTGTCTCCATTACCGTCATAGAAGTGTGGGAAAAGGAAAGAAATTATTAGTATTTGCGCGTTTGCTTCGTGGCGCGCTGCCACTTTCATTGAAGCGGTTGCCGCCCACGACCACCTCGGGTTCCTGCAGGGACAGAGGCTTCTTGAAGGGGTTGAGTGGCATCTGGGGCTACTGAACCCTTTCGGGGGGCTTTTAGGCCAAGGCTGAGCCTGCTGGGGTGTGACTAGGCTCAGCTATAGGGTAGGACGTCTCGGGGACGCTCAGCAAAGTTGTGGGCTGTGTTTGATCCGGTTACGGGTCTAATGGTGACAAAGTGAATATCACCGTACCGGATTTGGTCCTCTGGAGTTGGTAGGTGCCAGGAGGGTTTTCATGACGCCCCTTCTTCAGTAGCAGGCGTTATTTTAGATTCAGTGGGCCAGTTTAAACTCGATATTATTAATATTTTTCAAGAATATTTCGCCTAAAAAAAGGCAGTTTTATTGCCAGCAGGTATAAACTCCCGACAAAGTAGCGGCGCTAAGCCGTGTTACAAAACACAAGCCAGACAGAGCGGGACGGACGAAATAAACGACTGTCTCAAACGGCGATCGGATTGTTTCTCTTGTATGCAGGGCATTACCGTTAAATAAAAATTAAAAGAAAAGGAAAAATGAATATCGTGAATAAAATTGGATTTTATTTACTTACTAATTTTTTCAACGTGTATTTTGGTTCACAATAATCACAACAAGAGGAAAACGCTTAATTTTATATAAAATGCGCGTAACATTAATAATAATAATAACACGAAATTTATATAGTGCAGTTTAGTGTCATTTCACTCCAAGTGAGCTTAACTATAATAAACTCCAAAACGGTAATTTAATATTAGTGGTCATGTTCTAAAAATTATTCCTACAGTGTGCCTCACCCAATACAGATCAAATATTATAACACTTAATTTACTGTTTATACAAAGTGATGACATAACATAGAATAACAATAACAACAGGATGGGACAAAACAAGAATATTAATCTAACAACATAATATAAAACAGGAGGCAGTTTGTGCTCAGAAATGAGAATCTTCTGAGCAGACATTTTAAAAGGTACAAAGAGGTCACCGAAACCAAATAATTACCGGAAGTTTTAGAATTTGGCTTTTTATAAAATATCGACTAAAATCATAGGTTGAAATAATTTGCCACTTAGTCCCACAATAACACAGTAAAATGTGTATTCAGTATTACAATAATATGGGTAATTTGGTAATGATTTATTTGTTTAGTGGGTATTACAAAAAAAAGATTACTTTAAGGCGATTAATATTTTTAATCGAGCCGCTATCAATAACACACTTTACGTAGATGGCGATAAGGCTTAAATTCCCGCTTAACACCGTCCACATGTTTTGATTTATGCAAGAAAAAAACATGCCCAAAAAGTGCCTTTTATTTTATTTTGTGGATGTTCAGGCACAAATATTAAATTTTTTTTAGATCACTTTATAAATAACTTAATTCGCCACATTATACAATAAAACCATTTCCGAAAATGGGTTCGTAAGTAGAAGATTTTGAACTTTAAAGCAGTTTTCATAGGCCTTTTACATTATTTTTTTCTGGGCTTATAAAAAGACCTATCTAAAAAATACTCGACTGTTTTAAAGGCCAGGATGTATTCTACAATTAAAGCATCTGAAACATTTCTAGGCGACCAAATTTTCAAACCAAAAACACATGATTTTGCATTACTACGTAGTGCATCGCCTCAATTCAAAAACTAACTGTAATTGCGTACATACAGTCATGCATAGTAAATATATACAAAATCTTATCTCTCACTGATAATTATTTTCCTAATCCAACATTTCATATTTATATTAAAAAATACAAAGATAATAATAATAAAATACTTCAGATAAGATGATAAGAGAAATGATTACAATAATTCGCAATAAGACCATTTAGTCACGTTTGAGATTTGTTATAAGTTTGTGTAAATTTTGGTTCAGTAATTATTAAATTCCGTAAAAATTATGTTGTCAACAAAAATATTTTTAATGTCAACAATACTATTGGCTGGTCACCTTTCTTTGTTTTTTGCAAAGGCTGATCAAATATCTGATTGGAGTAAGTATTTTCCATTTAATATTGGATTAAATGCTAAAATAATGGCATTTGATTGAAGAAACTAATTATTTTTTTTATTTTTACTCTACTCAGTGGAAGGTTGTGGTCTTAATGCAGTGTTCGATGATTGTGGAGGTTGTGAAATAACTTGTGAGAATAAGGATGTAGATATCGACTCTTGTCCACATGACTGTGTCGGTGCCTGTTACTGTCAACGAGGATTTGTGAAGAGTGATGGAAAATGCATAGCACCGGAAGATTGCCGTAAGTTTACATAATTTTTTATTTTATTTAGTTCAAATTCCAGCCTTATTAAAACCATTCCTCAAAATATTTGAACTGCTTACTGAGGTTTATAGCTAATGAATTCACATAGATTTCGCCGTTAATCCTTTATTTTTGGTTCCATATAACTTTGGCACACTGTGGTAAGCAATCGATCAAGACATTTTGGAAACTCGCCATAATCTGACAAAAATCGATACCGGTTTTAATTTCATGGCAATACACAATGGAGAGGAAATTGCAAGGCGGAATAAATTGAGTGCGGAGACTTCCTTAGAAAATGAAGCATTATAAATAACTGGCTTTTAAATCTGGAACCCAAATCTCGGTGATAGCTACTTGATATGAATACTACCTGCTGTTTTATTTCAAGATCAATCAGTTTTAATTTTCAAAACCATCCATGAATCGCTGTCCTCATCTTATTTAAAATTTTAATTATATCTTCCTCGAATCTCCCTAATTGGCGTTACATAGTTGTACTTCCCATTCGATTCAGGAATCAGATTTTTGCTTATTTTTAGTACACTCTTTCTTCATCTGATATATCTATGCCTCACTATCGTACATCAGGGTTGGTATCAAAAATTCATTCTGAGCTACTAGCTTTGCTTTCTCTGTAATATTTTATAAAGAACCTATCATCTATACCGATATCTATACCTCTAGATTATCTCCACACGTGAGGCGAGGCCATGAGGAAAATAATTTCCATTATGGCCATTGTACATTTGGAAATGTTGTATGGAGGAAGTTCTGGGAATTAAAACTATATTAGGGGTGGGTAGGAATATGGGAGGTCAGTGTGTACAGGAGTGACGGACGTATAAATCCGTCCTTCTCACTGGGCTGCAGTTTGTGGGCAGACAAATCCTTCGCCAAGACCTGGACAAACCTCACCCCCATGAAATCGGGCACCCCTTCTAAGCGCCAAATGTAGCGAGCCACTTGAGGTGAGAGGTGTTGGTTATCCAATGTATGGGTCTCATAACCGCCTCTCAATTTGAAAATTCTCTGCATATTACCGCCTTTGCTCTTATCAATCTTCACGTCACTAGTAAAATATTCTTAAAAATTAAACACACCGTCCTCACTTTTTGAGAGAGGGAATCATCATGGTCTAGAAATACCACTGTAAATGTGTTGTGTAATTCTTTTGATATATTTTTATTTCAGCTGAGCCTTGTGGTCCAAATGAATATTACAATTCATGCGGAGGCTGCGAAATCACCTGTGAAAATAAGGACGAAGAAGTCCGAACCTGTCCCCCGGTCTGCGTTGCCGGCTGCTACTGCGCGGCGGGGTTCGTCAACAACGATGGACTATGCACAACACCAGAAGAATGCAGAAGTAGATGAATAACGCCAAAAAAATTATCGTTAGCCCAGTTCACATACCGCGCTCCTATCGTTCAAGGCAAACAAAGCATAAAAAAAATTATTCCAAAGGTCAAACTTAATCAATTTATTGTGACCGTGATAACATTTCAGACCTTCGTATTTGTTTAATTATCAAAAAACTGTGAACTTAATATACACACATTATATTATTATAGATAAGTTCAATTTTATACCTTGAATTTGCTATGCAAAACCGGTCGGTTATAGATAAATAAATAAATAAAATTTTGAAAATTTATAAACAAAGTAATTGTTATATTTTCATCAATATGTAAAAGCACTGCTAACTACAAAAGGGGCAGCGCTCTCCATCTGCAGCTGGGGTCTGACGGGGGTCTTGTAGGCCGAGGCCGGGGCGTCTTGTGGGCGCCTCAGGTTACTATCTTGTCTTTTGATATGGTTGCGGGTCTTCTGGTGACACGGTGAACACCTTGACGGATTTGGTCCTCTTCCGGAGTTAAGAAGGGATTCCGTTACGCCCTTTCTTCAGCAGCAGACTGACGGAGTAGCGGTTTCCGGCTGTATTATAAAACAAAAACCGGGCAGAGCGGTACGGACGAATGAAACAACTTTTTCAGACGGCTAAGAAGGTTAAAAAATCAGTTTCCTCACACAGCCGTTGGGAAAGGGTGGGTCCCCTCCAATGTTTCAGACGGTGGTCAGCTTGTTTTTCTTCTTCAGACATCCTTCTATAATATATCAGAAAGAAAACAGGGCTAGAAATGAGAAATATGAAAAATGTAGGTGGTGGTTAGCTGCAGGCCCCGTTGAACCTCTTCAGCTTTTATTGGAATATGGGAAGACTCATTTCTCAAAAAATAGATATTTATAAAAAAATGATAAATTTTGAAAAGCTGTGTTTTGTGAACTATTGGGTCTATAGAAACGATTTGGCACTCAAATTGTAGCATATCTAGTCTTCTTTAAAAACGTACAACTAATTCAACTCTTACAAATTATAATCGAAAACTAGTCCTTCGGGGTTAGAATCGTCAAATAATGAAGAAAGGAAGATAATTACCTGTTTTTTTTTTAGATTTTTGACACTGATGCGTTCGGCGCTCGAGGTCGAAAGGGTTTGATGTACATGGTTATTGGACTATAATATGTTTTTTTTGTTTAGTACAATATTTTTACATTTCAGAGTTATCCAGTAATGTATATAATGATGTTTATAATATATATAATTTATAATAATAATAATGTACATATATAGTAATATTTGCACTTCGTTTAACATTAAAATTATAATATTTAATGCTTTGTTTACACTATCTCTCAACTTCATTAATTTACAAAACCTTTTCTTGATAGTGTAATGTTTTGATTTTTTCACGTTATAAAATTACTATAATAACAATCTTTCTTCATTCCACGAAAAATAAGCCATTTACAAACTTTCCAAATCCACAAACAAAATTTATTCAACAAGATGATATTTCTGATATTTTTCCCAGGAATACTGTTATTTTTCAAAGTGTCAAAAACATAAATCTCAGCAATCTCTCGAATTCATTCTTGCTTTGAATATCGTCAAAACCACGCTTCCATTTATTGATCTGATTGTGTATTTAATCTTCACCAAGTAGTTCTCCGACAACTCTTACAAAATACAATGGTGGTGTTGAGTGAACTTGAATCCCCAATAATGGAGTGAAGTTGGGAAAGAATATCCACCTCATTAGGGGTAAAACCTCGGGAGGTGAAAAGTTTAACCTCTTAAAAATATGACTGAATTTACATAATCGACGCTCTCGGTGCTTTTCAACTGGCTGTGGTCTCATTCTTAAGATTTACTGGTAGTAATCACACTGGATTTTCACATAAATTATGTAAATCATCATTATGGTGAAAACTTACTCATGTGAAGGCAGTTTTATTTGCGTGATGACCACACTTAAATTGTGTTAACTGCCCGGAGCCAGAAGGACCACGGTATTTTCTTTATATTATTGTGCTTCGGGGACAGATTTTATTTTGTTTTATTTTCACAAATAATGGGGAAAATAATTTCCCTCAGGGCCTAAATCATTTTGGGGAGGCTGTGTGGAGGTTCTTTTGATGAGAGGAAAAAGTGAACAAGAGTCTTAAAAATATCAGGTTGTGGGAGGGAGGAAACACAGAGGCCGGTAAATTGTTCTACATCCGAGATATTGAACTCAAAGACCCGTTTAAAGTGACAATTGCTGGCGGTGTTCAAATGTTGGGCGCGCGTTTGGCATGTTTCACGACAGTACACAGGACAGGTGCCGAAGGGATCAATGACGCTAGTTTTTAGGAGAATCTGCACACAGTTGTAAACTATGTATTATATTGTGGGTGTGAATCTGTATAAAGTGGGGAAGTAAAGGAAAGGGGGAGGTTGAACGTTGGGAAGTATTTTGCAAAATAGCAATTTCCACGGTGAACCAAGGCAAAATCACCAGGGCGATACTCAAAGTATCTTCCATTCCTAATATACCAACTGTTTTTTTTCGGTCAGTAAACGTAATTTAAAAAAGAATTATAATAACGTTTTTATCAAGTTCTACAAGTATTTTAATTTGTGTAATTGTGACAGGTGTTCCGGCATTCAAAGCCCGATTTCAAACATTATAAAAACCATAAAATGACTGACACAGATCAAATACTCAACATGTTTGAGCACGCCAATTATACACAAAATACTACTAACCTAAATTTTTGACAAATGATACTAATTTCAACAATTTTGAACTATCATTAATAGATCACTTCGCTCCGACTGTAAACACAAATTTTGGATAAAGACACCACAATATCAGGGCAATAAAAGCATTAAAAAATCTTTAACTCAATACAAAAAATGCTGGAAACAAAAAACATTTCAGATACATTAAATTGGAAGCATCAAAGTGCTAGAATCGTTGATTGAAATTACTAATAACTAACTAATTAACCTACTAACCAAAACGCCTTTTCCTCGCAGGGGTAGGCAGAGAGAACGGAACACCAAACAATTCGGTCTTTGTACACACTCCTTGCCTCATTCACATTCATACATCGTCTCATACATGCTCTTCTATTATTCTGACTCTTGACATGGCCCGATTTTTCGTTCATTCGCTCTACATAAAGAAGCCATCTGAGCGTCCCTTTCTTAATGTTAATCAACTCCATTATTATCATGCCTCCCATTATTATATCAACAAGTTTATTCTATCATAATTACTTTGTGTCTCTGTTACACAAAATTATATTGCACAACGCTCTTTATGCGTTTTAAATAAATCAAGAATGATTACACATATCTCACTACCAAAGACTCTCGACTACTAATCCGTATGTGCAACTAAATTTAATTTAATAAGTTTGTGTTATTTCACAATAAATTGACTTTAAATAAAACATTCTCCTTTCTCACCTCACTGACTTCATCCTCACAACGTTTCAAAAGTTTCTTTTAAAAGTAACTTTTTTTCAATAAAAAAAGCTATTTGACTCTTAAGCTTCGGGTTGTTATGATAATATTGCTTCATGTAACGCACACATTGTTCAAGGGCTTATTTTCATGTTTCATTCCAAGATGAGAAAAACTGTTTTAAGCTTTTGTACAAGTGGCCTATTCAGGATGCTCAGAAGGTCACATCACTTATATTTTACTTCAGCGCGTAAAGCGAGTATCGTGTTGCTCTGTGCTTGTAATTAGTCTTCTTGTGTGAAAAGTTAATCCCCTTACTCGTCAGTGTCCTTCAGGAAAAACATTAAAACTGAGCTTGTATAAAAAGGCCCTACCTCGTAAATTTCAACTCAGTTTAGGTCCATCTCAAAACCGTAAACTTAAGTCGCCAGGAAATTTGAGCAAAGTAAATGAATGCCTCCGAGGAGATTCACAAAGCCTCGCTAAAGTACCCTAAGTTTTATGCGACGTGAAAAATACGTGACACAAAATATTTACCGTCCATATAATATTATAGGTGAACACAGGCGGGCAATAAAAGTGGTCATCTGTGAAAATAATGTTCTTTAGTTTTGTTGCTCGTTATTTCGACTTAGTTATTTGTGAAACTTATTTATAATTATAAGGGTTTCAAAGATTCTCAACTTAATGCTCTGTAGTAAAAAGTGACATGACCTTAGTATATTTATATAATTTTCAATATTTTTTGTTTAAAACCACGAATTTTGTTTAAAATTCGTGGTTTTAAACAAAAAATATTGTTTTTATTTCATTAAAATGTTAAACCACAAAGTGATTGCTTTCTACGAAAATATATAATTTGCATTAGAAAATAAAGAAATTGGAGTACGCTTTAGCTCCATTACCTGAGTCACTCCTTTTGTGTTAATTTATCCCCATTATTTTTAAACACAATTCTCAAATATGCCGAAAATTAAATATGTGTTTATTACTTAGTCCTACTTATATGTAGAATGTCAAAATTTACCGTTTAGAGCGAAAATTCTTTATTTCATGCTATATTTGTACAATAAATAAAACAAAATAGTGTAATTTTTCACCTGCCATGCTAGGGATGTCTCTGTTTTATAACTGGTGAAATTAACAGATTGAATTTATTTATTATATAAAAAAATAAAAATTATAAAATTATACAATTCGGTTTGATTTTTTCAATATCTTTATGATAGTTAAATTGGGTAAACTAAATAGGGAATGTGAGACATATCATTCATGGCAAAAAGTGCAAAACATTTCATTCGTTATCGTGTAACGATGCACTTATTCATACGATATAAGCTTCAAGAATTAGTAGTTTCTCCAGATTCGATATATTTCCTTCCGATTTCATGCCCGCTAGTGTACAACGCAAAAAAAATTATTTCTATTCATTTTTGATGAAGAAAACTTACGTCCTAAACTGCGAGAGGATTTTTTACACAATATGAGTTTGATAAAAATGGAACATAACTTTTTTTTCCTTTTCATAGCGCAAACCTACCCTTTGGTGAAATATGATTAGATATTATAGCAGATACATAACGCAACACGAAACCGACCATTTTTTGATTAAGTGTTCAAGCTATCACTTTTATTGAATTACAGCACAGACCCGTGAAAAATCACAGAATGCTATAATTGATAGGATTGATCAATATTGCGTGTTAGCGAAATATTAAAGAATCTCACTATACTAAAATTAAACAAAAGTAATACACATTTCGTATCATTTTGAATAAATATAAATATTTAACTGTTTCTATGTATTTTGTCTTAAATTCTAGACACGTCAGTTCCATTTCCTAAAATCACAGTTAAATTCAAGGCAAATAATTTCATTTTTTAATGCGGATACCGAACAAGAGTCCCAACTGCTCCCAACCGCCTGAAGCCAGTGAGACTACGGTATCCCCAATAGGGGTATGTTGTGAGGCTGAAGATAATGGGATGGGGAAAGAGATGGGGAAAAGGAAAGTGGGGAAGTAAATAGCTATTCAAATAATCGTCTAAAAAATCGTCTAAAGCCTTCGTCACGGCGATACTGAGAGTATCTTCCACTCTGGAACGAGCTGCAAACATATATTATATTATTTTTTTATGATAAAATAACACAAATCAATCGAATACTTGCGCACGACGAAATTTGAACTCATGACCTCCGGATTGTAAGTCGATAGCCTTACTCGACCATGGATACCGTCGTTGACCCAGAACACAGCGAGTAATTTTTGAAGGTCGAATTCTTTTTCCGAAAACAAATATATTTTTTTAGTTTTTCTATGTGTTTATAAATTGTACCTAAGAATATATTCAAATGTGAATACTACAAAACCCGTCTGTCCGGGGTCAATGGGAATATGGAAATCCCCATGTTTTTGGTTGGTTAATATTTGCAAGGTCTAAGAAGGTCATGGAAATAGGAAATGGAAGGGGAATGATTGAAAGGTTGAAGACTCTTAATGATCTGGCTCCATAAACAAACTCGAGAAATTAACTTTTAGATTCTGAATAGTTGTTTCTCACCAGGACGAGATCGAGAATAATAAGTGAGATCAATGCATCTAAAACACTCAGTTATTGTACGAATGGTGACCCTTTAAAAAGTTATATAAAGTCATGGAAAGTGATAAAACAAAAACTTTATTAACTGTGTTAAGTAGGTTAGGTTACGTAAGGTTTAAAATTATTTTTTTCATCGTTTCTAATGACTTTATATCACTTTTTAAAAGTGTGTTGAATTATCACTAAAGTGTGTTGAATTATCACCAAGAGATGCAAGAGACACGAAGTCTCTAACTAGAGAAGTGCAACATAATATAATTAGTTCAAAAATTGTAACATATTTTTTAGCAAAAGCTGAACATTTTTTTCTGAATCTGTATAAATTGTCTACTTCAGCACACTCTATCTCATTTTGGTCAGAGAGCTAAATTAGGCGATATTATTTTTAATGCAATCATGTGAAATATGCTATGGTGTCTCAATTTCAAGTAAACCTGATTCATTTTTTTTTTCACTATTCATGTGCATGAAAAAGAAATCTGTATAGGAAAACGACAAGGGAGAGAAAAGGTTTGAACTCCAGGGCCTTCGAGTAACTAAACTAGATGGCTTTAAATCTCGGAGGTTTCGTGGAGGCCTTTCAACCTGCCATAAATAGCCTATGCACATAACGTTTTAGATCTGGTTTTCGCTTATTCAAGTTATTTTTACATAAAATATGTAAATAAAATAATAATATTTTCAAATTTTATTGGAATAAATTTTTAATATTTTTGTAATATAATATATTTTGAAGAAGATAATACTAATAAATCCAAACGAAACATAACATGACAAAGATTTCATAAAAAAAGGAAACGATTTGAACTGGGAATTAGTTATAAGATAATATTGTTAATTCTAAATTTTAAATATTAAATCGACAAAATGACGTATAATTATTGGATCCTAATGATTGAGTGGTTAGAGACGTTGCCCCGGTAATACAAAGATTCTGGGATCGTTTCCCAGTAGAGACCGTTACCTTTTTTTTGTGTCTTGTTCTGTCTCATATTTCGTTTAGATTTATTAATATTATCATCTTCTTGAATAATACTACGCTACTATTTTTTGTGAATCGTTACTTAAAATATTAAGCCGTATATATCACAAATAGTAAAACCGTCACTAGTCAATGTTTCAGTAATGATATTATAACTAGCAGTTAAAAACCCGCTCCGCGGGTTTTTTTCTGCTAGGCCCTGCGGGCGGCTCTTCGTTGGGCTTCGCCCATTTTAAGTGATATTAACAACAGTTACATTTAATAGATAGATATTAGAACATTCACAGAGAGAGGGTGAGTATATATATTGTTAAAACACGGAACAGGAAGGAGTTAATTAATAATAACATTCTAAATTTACGCATAATAAGAATGACAGTTGTTTGAATAAATGAAATTTTACGTATTTGTGATGGATTATTTCAAATGAAACACTATTATTGACTACATGTCTACAACTGATATTAACTGTTATTGTACCTAATATAATTAGCTCATAGGAGACTTGCAGTGCTTAAATATGTTTTATAACCGTCAATGTCTATAAGTTGAATCAATATCGTTTAGTTTGTCACAATTAAAGATAGTTTTAACAAAGTTGACTTAAATAATAGATTATTACATATTGATTAATTGTACCCGTGTTTATGAATAAAAGGAGGGTAATTGTGCGATGACATTAGCAGTCGGTTTAATTAAAAGGTGTTAATTTTACTCCAACTGGTGGTAATTCTTTACCTACAACTGTTACTGTATCTAATAAAGTTTAAAGCTAGAATATATATACACCTTCATCAGGAGAGTAAAAATCTATATATAAAGGTAGATTATTACAATATAGCGCCCCTGAGGTCATATCTCACCAAAGCGGCGCTATGCAAATTGTCCAATAAATAAATAAATATAATGCTTACATTTTATTGTGTATACACCGAAGTCAAAAATTAAATGTAGATTGCAATTGTGAAAGAAGAAGTGGAAGGAGGGGGGAGGGGTAAGAGTAGGCTGGGTTTATAATAATTAGGAATTACAATATCGTTAGACGGGAAAGACCAGTTGAGTCGGAAAATATTGAAAAGAGAGTTTATAAAAAAATTCTTGTTAATTATATCTGCTTTTATATTAATATGTTTCCTCATTTCTAAAATTTCAAAATTATTTATAGTGAAGTATTTTAAGACCTGAAAAAAACAAATAGCATATAACCATAAAACAATATATTCATAAGACAAATAGCATTTAATAACGGTTATTCTAATAAATTGGTAGTTGAAATACTAAATAAAAAAATTAAACACATTCTCTTCAAACGGTCTTTCTAAAGATAGAAATAAACAATGGCGTAGAATTCTGTTTGTGGATATCGATACTTCTAAAATTATATATATAAACAATCCTGGTACCATTCAACTGGCGTTTTACACTAATAACAATGAAGAAATATATTCTTAATAATAAAGATAGCAAAATTCAAACAAAAAAATCAGGAGTTTAAAAACTCAATTGAGATGATTGTAATTTCTTTTACAAAGGTAGAACCAATAGAAACTTTGAAGTCAGAACTAAAGAATATCGCAGGGCTATAAATGGAAATAGTGAATCTGAGTTTGCAAATAATCTTTTAAATAATGATCATACTTTCGATAAAAATTCAGGTCTTAAAATACTTCACTCAGGATATAAAGCATCGCAAATAAATAATTTAGAAATTTTAGAAATTAGAAAACATGCCAATATAAAATCAGATATAATTAATAAGAAAAAATATATAAATGATAATGATAAATGCCATTACAAAGTGATAAGCTTCCAGAAGAAATCTTCTTATAAAACGCTTGTTAATGGTAAGTAGTCAAGTATTGTGAGCTGCATATTTAAATATTCGCGCCAGGAATTTGGTTCGTTTTTAAACCGCCAGAGGTGCGCTCTGTCGGCCATCTTGAAGAAACGCGTGATTTTTTATAAACGTCAAACATAATCACGTAACTGTGGAGAATTTTCATTGTAATGTAATTAATCCAATGGATTATGAACTTTCTAAAACATATTTTCTTCGATATTATCCAAAAATTATATGAGCAGAAACGATGCTTTTGAAGAAATCTCTTTATTATTATGGGGCGATCCTATTTTAGTATGGAATCGTGTCTTAATATTCAAGTTACCCGAAACAGACAATTTTAATTTGACCAATCAGAGGGCCTACACCTTCCAGACGCTGGGACAATAATACTATCAGATTTGCCGAATCTTTGCGAATTATAAACGAAAATAACAAAAACAAATTATTGTCGTGCGTTGAAGTGATATATAAAACTGCCGCCGTGAACCGCCGTGAAAATATAAAACTTTACCCCTACACGTGTTACACGAGAAGAATAGATTACATTGTGTATTATTTGTTGCGATTGTCCCTTTGTAGCCTTTTTATAGGGGACACCACTGCCTTTGAGTTAATAAAACTGTGAGTGCTAAAGGCAGCAGTAAAAAAAGCTTTTTGATATTTTGTGTTGAATGCCACTGCAGCCCCTACATTTCATTTGAACTCGAAACGCCACTGAACCTGCAAAATAATTGCATTACAAAATTCAAAAACGCGTTAAAGCAGACTGTTTACCTTCGTAATTGGGTTATTTTTCTGTAGTAATTTTTACAAATTCCGTTAAAATGGTTTAACTTTCTAAAAAGTAGTTAAAATCCCACGATTAACAGGAGTTTATGAAAGACGAGTTACGTTTATTGAAGTTGTTGAAAAACTGACTGAATTATTGAGTTTGGGGGAAAAGCTTTTGGAATTGTAATACATATTTACACCTCGGGCAAGGTTTATACCTGCTTAACACCTTACTTTTTTCATACTGATCCCCAACGGGACCCATACGAAAAATTTTCGCTTTTCTCGGTCATTATTTCATACTTACGATTTAATATATATAATTCAATTTGGGAGGCGGGTATGGGTACCGCCACCCTGGGAAACGGGATTTATTGGATAACCAACACCTCTGACATAGGTGGCCCTAAGTGGTCCGCTACGCTTGGGGACTTAGAAGGGGTGCCTGGGTTCATGGGGTTAGGTTTATTCAGGTATTGACGGCGGATGCATCTGCTCACCAACTGCGTGACGGGTGGGATCGGTTAAGGATACACTTTTTGACGTCTTCAGCTGTAATATCTTGACCCATCACCTTGCATCGCAGTTGGAGGGATGGATTCATATGTCACTCCTGGACATATTGACCCATAGATTTCTACCCACCTCTCGTCCTCAAAACTTCATATCCTTTATATCCTTAAAAAGACCCTCCACACTGCCCCAATGATGACATAGGCCTTGAGGTAGATTATTTTCCTCGTGGCTTCCTGAGTTTGTTTAATTTAACAACAACAAAAAATAGCGCCATTATAGAAGAAATAATATTTTGAAACCGCACTAAATTTTCAAAAAACATAAAAACACCTTGAACATAACCATAGATCACAATCATGAAAGCATCTGTCACTGTTACGCGCTTGGTCATTAACCAATCAATGTTTTTATCTAGCCTTTCCACTTTGTGTGTTCGTCCGTCCATATGCCTTGGCGAAATTGCCTACCTGATCACCATATTTTGATCGGTGTGTCGATATTTGAATGATTTATTAGGTAATACTGCCAAAACACAACAGCGCAGATCCCAAAGCAATAGCTGCCACAAACCTGTCCCTATTGATTAATTAAAATAATGTTACAATTTGAAGTTAACACACATAGATATTCTATATTCTATGAGTTAATAGTACGTATATAAAGTACTTGTTTATTATTTCCTCAAAACATAATGTAAAATCATCAAATAGTTTTCGAAGTTCACAATTAAACAGTTCAACAGTTTTTCACATTCACAAGCAGTAGAAATAAATACATATTTTACTCTTTTTATTAAAATTTTAAATATAAAACTGGATAAACATGCAACATTTTGACATAATACAGTTACGTAAAATAAAAGGCCAGTGCAACAATCGCAAAAAAAAGGGTCGCAATTGTAATTTATATGTTTTATAGACTGGTCCCATGATATAAAATCCAAGTTTTCAACCTTGGCGCACCTATGCTAACGTTGACATTTTGAAAAAAATCGACTGAAATCGCGCCAAAATCTATTTAGCACAGATGCGCCAGTGTAGAAAAGGTGCATCAGGGGACCAGTTCTATCACATTTTAAAATTGGGAGAGACGGAAAAATTACGATCGCGGAACGCTAATTGCACTAATGAGGTGAGTCAAATTTCAAATTACTAAACATACACGAGAAATTTACATTACCTAACAGTCATATATGTTCACAATCTGTAATAAATAGATATTGTAGTATTTTAAATATAAAACTGAATAAACAAACAACATTTTCACGTAACATTGTTACGCAAAACAATGAGAGATGGCATATGTATAATAATGTCCGCCACGTCGCCCATGGTACCAAGATAGAAAACGTCCCCTTTTTTATCCCTATTTGAGAAACTGGATGAAAAAAGTTATTGTCGAAAATGGGTATTACCCTCGGGATTTGCACATAAGGAAGGAGAAAAATTAAAAATTTAATCCAGCCAAAGATTGTTTTTTCGCAAAGTACATTGCGTCTTAAATCTCAACAAAATTGTTTAACACCATCAATTTTGCATAAAACGTGTTTATAATTTTTAGAATATTGTGATATTTTGTTCGGCTATTAACAAAGTATTTTTGTTCTTCTACTAATAATACGCAATATTAGCAAGTCCATAGATTATTGTTGATTATTATTTTATGAACAATGAGCTGGTTGACCAAGAATCGCAACAGAATAAAATACATTTGTACTCACGTATTTATATAATAATTACATATTATCGCAGAAGCGTAACATTGAAAAACAATATAAGAGAAATCCGCAACCATAACGCATCTTCGATTCGAAAGATGCATGCAAGTCTTCATCCGAAGCTAGGAAAAGGAAGATTGCGGAAGAAAGACACAAAAACAATTGACATAATTCAATTCTCTGAAAAGGCAAATGAAATTGGAAGAAGAGGATAAGAAGATACCCAAGAGGAAACAAGAGAGCTCAAAAACTCCCTAAACCCACCGGAAATACGGGATAAACAAGTAAGACAGATGTGTGGCATCCTCCACCCTAAGGCTCGACGCACACGGAGGGGCATTTGGGCACGAGTCTCAACTGAATTTATTTGAATACGGTCTAAAGTATAGGACCACACACGACCGAGCCAGTTTGATCTTTGTCACCATCGAGTGGACAAATCAAATTTGTGATTTACTTAAAGTGGTTTATTTTTTCAAAAATATTCCCCAAAGGTTTAAAAAGTATTTAAAAATGATGCAGTAAATATGTTTTTTTATAAAATCATGAAAGATTTATTTAATTTTATAAAAAAATAATAAAGGTAGGTACTTGAAATTGATAAGCATATTTTTGTATTCTTCACTATCACCGTATCAAATCAGTTTGACAGCAGGTTGATTTCACAATAATATTTTCAAAACTAAAGCAGAAATATATGTTTTTTGATTGACTAGTACGGCCGAGTGGTCGACCTCAGAGAATGTAGGGTGGCCGTGATTTGTTCGTTAGAGTGAGAAGTATAGTTGTCGCGAAGTCGTGGAACCTACAGCATCATACCTTCGTTCTCCGGAGAAATAATCCTCAGGAGTTACATGAGTCCCCTCTACACACCCCAAAAGTAACAGTTTGGTATGCATTTGGGGAGAAGAGCATTAATGGCTTGTCGGAAAATAACATTAATATGACTGCTAATTCAGAGTGCTACATTACGATGCTCCTAAACATCTTCTTCCCAGAACTTTAACGTCGCTGATGGGTAGTGAGACGAGTATAGTTTCAACAAGATGGTTCGGGTGGTCTTACGGGATCAACTCCTATCTCCATATATGTCAATATTCACTGGCCTCCTTGTTCCCCTAATCTAAGCTTACGGGACCTCTTTTTGTGGGGATATCTCCCTACAATATGTTGTCAAGCCAGACTGCCTTTAAATCTCAAGATGAAAATCCAGGGAAAAAAGTTCTGATTTCATGTCAGATGTAAATTGTTTTCGGGACCGGCTAGAATCATGCATAAATGTAAATGGCCAACAACTGAGGGACGCAATTTTCAAAATATAGATAAACTGTCAAAATAGAAATTTCCTACTTACACTTTGTTTTGTTATAAATAAAAATAGTTTTTAGGCAAAACTGACCGAGTACATCTAATTTGAAAAGCATGCGATTCCCGTGACGGACCCTGAATAATAAGAAACCACAATTTAGAAAATAGAGATAATGTAACTACAATACAAATATATAAAATAAATGGACAGATAGATATAACACAAGCAACATACATTCATAGGAATTCACACACTTAAAGGCACACAGCATACTCAAACACACTCATGGCATATTTATGCATTAGACAACGTGCATAAAATCAATGGACACTAATTTATGGGTGCTTATTTATATATTTATACTGGGTTTTACAGATGATCACACTTACGTGAGAACAATCCACTTATAAAAACTCAGTTATTGTACAATTACAAAAATCTACAATTAAATAAAGATACAAAAAATTAAATACAGATACATACAATTAGAAAACAAAAACATCAAAAAAATAAAATAAAATACAAAATCATATACAAGCTCGCTCAAGTAACACATTACATTATACATTATTACAAGTGGTAAGAGGCATAAGAAATACGAGAGGTATGCATAGAGAGAAAATGACACAATGAATTAGCTAATATTTTTTAATAGCGCCAGACCTTTTTTCTGAATTCGTACAAATTATCGACGAAAATATCTATTTCAGCACACTCTATCTTGTTATACAGTCGACACATCTGGGTCAGAGGGCTAAAGTAGGCGATATTATTTTTAAATGTATTCAGGTGAAAAATATTATGGCGTCTTAAACAATGCGAATTGGGGACATTTATTTTAATATTGCTAAGACATAATGTAGTATCAAGTTGACCGTGAATAATTTTATGTAAACATATGAGATCAGTCAATTGCCTTCTAGTTTTATAATATTATATTATAACAAATATTATAACACTAGGAATTATAACTAATATTATAACACTAGGAACAAAATCACGTCCGCTTGAAGAGACCATACTGTCCGACTCGAGGCCCGAATTCATACTGAACGGATTTTGGCTTTATAGCCATCGGTAGTGCGGGGATTTTCGTTCGGCGCGGCACCATTTGACTCGTTGTCTCTGTTGTGGTTTTCCACGTTAACGCACCCTGCGGAAAGCAGCGAATTTTCTAAGAAGTCTTTTAATTTTATTACATTGTATGTAATAATGTGTAACGATACGCTTTTTGTCATTTTAAATGCCTTTATTATATAAGCATCAAAGCTTTGAAGTCGACCACAGTGAAAACACGTAAGAATTTTTGTATTAGCGGCTATAAATTTGAAAAGAAAGGTACATCGTTGAAAGCAAGAAAACAAATATTTTTCTACCTTTAATAGCTACACAACCAGAATAGCAGGAGTTTCCTGGAAGACACGCGGATATAAAAATGCGTTAGTAAGATAAAACTGAATGAACAGTAATAAAAATTCCACCTTCCTAAAAATATACTCCCAAAAACGTGATTTTAATTTGTGATTTTTTTTCGGTGTGTGGTGGAAAGGGTTGATATTTACATGAATGAAATATGATGGTGACTTATTCTTCATTTCAGGGATTGGCAAGACTCACCAGCACACTTTTCCGTGATAAATATTTTCTTTTGTCGTCTTTAAATCCGTATTGTGTGAAGTAACGACGAGTACGGTCTGAAATTCTTCTTGAATATATTTTTTGACTGCCGGAATAAATTTCATGAATTTATTCCTATCTATTTCCTCCTCAAAGAAATGTTTGAATCGTACAAAAAGCCTTAAAATTACGGAATCATTCGAAGGTTTAGATTCTTCAGTGAGAAGGTCCTCAATTCGGTACATAAGAATGTTGAAAGATATACGTCTGAATATCGATTCAAGGAGCTAAAATACGAAAGGACTAATGTGATTTGATAACTTCAAAAAAACCCAAAATCAACATGATAAATATCCTCAATAAGCAAGACTTACTGTTTTTTCAATACGAAAATGTGTTCGATAAATAATCAAAGAATATTTTTACCACCATTAATGTTTAAGAGGGTGAAATTTTTTTAAAAATAATTTCCAATGGGGATTTGACAAATAAGGGTTAGCTGATGTTAGTAAGGCGGGCAGCATTGTACTTCAAGGTTTGACCTTTACGGTTAAAGGGAAATTAAATAAAAATACTCAATTAATTAATTGGCTGAAACTGGGGCATTCCCATTTGGGAACTATTGTTGAGCGCAAGAAAAGGAATGATAAAGGAGAGGAGGAAGAGAAATATTCTGAAATTTAGAGTACCTTGTCTAGTATCTACCCGACAGTTCGCATAATTCATTTTACTCTTTTCCCCTGACTACCTAAATAAGTGCGTTTGTAGTGATTTCTTCGGGATATTGATTAGATAATTTATTTGCAGCACGATAAAAAGATTAACGATTTTAAGGTTTTAAAGATAAAGTGTATTTACGACACACAAACACACAAAATTTACCGTGATATATCAACTAATAACAACGAAATTTGCAAGCCTACTTGTGTAAAAATTACGCTATCGATTATATAAGTACTGATCTCTGTGATTTTAAAAGATGAAAATGTGTTGCGCTGTGCTTTAAAAGTAATCTTTAAGTGAAATAATTCTGAATTACGAGCGAGCGACAGTTGATAACCAGAGATAAATACGTGAACGAATAGGGCCATAACTTCTGCTAGTGGTATTTTATATACAAATACAAAATGCCAAACGGTGTTTCTGCGATGACTGAAGAAAACCCATTCAAGACATATATTCTTACACCAAGCTCGCCTCATAAAAATAACAGAAAGAAGGAACCTCAGATGCCGAACGCACAACATCTGAGGTTGCTCCTGATCTTGAAGTCTACACTAGAAAAAAATCAAGGGAAATTAGTGATGATTCCCAAAAAATGGATCCTATAATTATTAATAACAGATACGTAATGACGACCGTAAGAAAATATCTTAAAACAATAAAAATAACCATTACTAAATGTAAAGGAAAGATATCTATGATGCAAAAACACTATTTATGCCTTATAATAATAATAATAATTGTTTGTTCCAGAATGTGGGGAGGTGAGTGCAATCCCACACATTCCATAAAATATAACTACAATGTTATATACAGAGATAAGTAAGTACAAATAAAATAAAATATGAAATGTAAGTTTGATAAAACAAATAAAGCATAAGAAAAAGTAAAAGGAAATATATAGAATGGAGAGTGATATCATAAAACATTTACATTTCTTGTAAGCTTATTGGTATATCGGAGCGATAATTATGGGGGCCAATATTTTTCTCCAATGTTTTTCGATGCTCGATCCTGAGGTCTGGCGGGATTCGATGATGAGGAAGTTTCTGGATGAAAAACTTATGGAAAACTTATTTGATTTAGTTGGCCACATGGACACGGAAATGTCTAAAATGAGAGAACAATTGAAAATTTTACGACCACTGGCCGAACGTATTTACGAGATCAAAGAATTAATTATAAAAGAAAATAAAGCTATGACATCCTTCAAATTATTCAAGAAATGAAAAAATTAAAAAAGATTTTATAAATATTACTCAATACTCTTATGATAAACCACATCACACGGAAAAATTAAAGGTACTTAAAATTGAACCAAAAACGCAGGAAAAATTAAGGAGCAACATAGATCCAGTAGATAGATTAGTGCGCCCTACTGTCGAATTTGGCAGCCATCTCTGGTCCGGAGCCCCTAAATACCTGAAAAAAACCCTAGACTCTGTGCAAAAACGGGCGGTCCGTTTGATAGATTCCCCATTCTTAACAAACGGACTGCAATCTTTAGAGCACAGGCGTCAGGTAAGTATGCTGTCCTTGTTCTATCGGTATTACAATGGAAGATGCTCTGAGGAACTAGCGTCATTGATCCCTTCGGCACCGGTGCGTAGTCGGGATACACGCCAAACGCGTGCCCAACATTTGTACACAGTTGACACTTGTCACATGAGAACGGGTCGCTTCTACGATTCGTTCTTAAGTTCAACAGCTCGGCTGTGGAACGAACTGCCGGCCTCTGTGTTTCCTCCCTCCTACAACATGGGACTCTTCAAGACCCATGTTCACTCCTTCCTCTCCACAAAAAGACCCTCCACACAGCATCCCCAAAGATGACATAGGCCCTGAGGGAAATTATTTTCTTCAGGGCCTCCTGTGTGGAGTTAATATAAAAAATAAAAAAAGATATAGGCGTAGCCGGGATCAAAAACATTAAAAAGGATCAGTTATAGTGGAATTAGAGAACACAGAGGCAACAATAAAGATTTAAAAATAAGGCTTCGCTAAGCTTGGGTATAGGTACGATATTCCTAAACCCAAGAATCTAACCGTGAAAGTAATAGCAATTATAGATACCGCCGAAGAAATTCAAAATAATATAATTAATAAAAATGAATACACAGACGAAGAACATTAAAAAATGTAAGTAAAATTTATAAACGAAAATAAAAAAGGAGTGGATACAATAAATAGATGGAAAAATACATAAATAAATGTTAAAGGACACAAAAATAAATATTGGATGAAACAGCTGTGATCATCTGTGATCAGCTGTGATCATCTACGATCATCTGTCACAAAAGAATTGTAGCATCGGATAAAAGAAAAATTGATTTTTAGGATAAAAAAGAACAGCAATTATTTACTACTTAAATGTTTGAAGCATTTTAGGTCATGTAAATGAAATTGAAGTATTATTATACCTACAGTAATAGACTTACTGTTTAGTGAATAATCTGGTACTGAAACAACTTGTAACTAAACCAACTATAATTTAAAATACATCAGCAACCATTATTGACTTAGTTACAGCAAATAATTTTTAGTTGAATGTTAATGTCTGGATTCATCAAAAATATCAGAGCACGAAAATATATATAAAATATTTAAAACGAGTATAATTAAAAATGAATAAAGAGAAATTATGTATAGAGCTAAAAGAAGCCATAATCATTCTAAATTATGTGAAACTTTACAAAGTAATATTTCAGAACTTACCGAATCAAATTCCCTAAATGACATAACAGAAAACATCGTCAATTTTGTAAAGGAGCAATTAACTGAATATATTGAGGCCGAAGATATTAGAAGAACGAGATATGCTATGTTGGCCGCCGGACCGTAGCCGGAGTACTACCTAATTAGGGTACTTTGAACGGTATCGGGACGTGTACGCACAGAAATCTGTTCTATGTATTAGTGCGGATACCTTAGCGATGCCTTAGCGTAAGCGAAGGTGTGCAGTAGTATTGGTGAACAAAACCGGCGACACTCGGCAAAACAATTCCACTCAGTACGAACTGCGCATAGCACATCTCGTTCTTCTTATATCTTTGATTGAGGCCAAGCAGATATTAGTTCGACAACAATCTGGTTTTAGAAATAAATATTCTTTTTTTTATTGTTTTTCATGCTACAATCCCGTTAAACTGCAATAAAGCAGTTTGTCAACAGGATGTTAATGATCAATTACATACATACACACATACTATTATTACTATAACTATACAATCAACACACCTAAATTAATATAAACTATCTCTATTGAGTAACCATTGTTTCAGCATTTTTATTTATTTTGTTTATTGCAGAAACAAACAGTACATAATTACATAGATGACAATAGTTACAAAATTACAAAAGTTAGTACAATAATTGGTACCAATGACATGTCGCTGACATATATGCATATGAGGTATATTATACATTTTACGGTTAAGTTACATTTTTAAGTTAAGTTAAATTAGTGTGCTGGGGAAGGAGAGAGGTGTGTGTGAGTGTTTGTGTGTGTGTACGTGTGCATGTGTGTCTGTGTGTGGTTGTATGTGTTATGTGGACGAATTCAGTGTGCTAAAAAAGTTTTTCTTGAATAGAGGAAGAGAATCAAAAAATATATCGGTATTTGTGCTTGTTTGAATTAAGTTGAATGTTTGAAGGATGCGAGAAATAGGGGAATTGGCTGCAGCGTTTGTATTATTACTAGTTGTGTAAAAAAGGTTGGTGTGTCGAGTTCTTTTAGATGGGGTGTTAAAATTTATTTGGGATAGAAGTTCTGAGCAGTCTATTTCGTTGTGTATTATTTTATGGAGAAATGTCATGTCAGCTACCGTTCGCCTGGATTTCAGGGATTGGAGAGTGCAGATATAATAATTGTTGTATTTATAACCTAGGTACTTAATAAATTTATTTTGTATGCGCTCTATATTATTGACATAGTAAGTGTATATCTCAATCTATTTGTAGAATCGCAATTTTTTATATTAATGGGTAACATGTTAAGCATTTTTGGCACGTTAAATTCTAGGGTTCGCCGTCCGTATTTATTATTATATTTTGGAACAAGCATTCCTTCATTCTTTGTAAACCTTGTATTATATTTACTTTCCTTTTATAATCAGACTCAGATATATGTTGAATCAATATTTTTTCTCTGTGAAAAAATATGTTTTTGAGCTAATAACTTAACCATAGAATTTTGTACTGATTGCAAGTGGTTTAAATTAGTTTTACAAGAGTGACCCCAAGTAGTTAGACCATACCGTAAAGTTGATTCTGCGAGTGATAGGTAAATAATTTTTAAAATATTCACAAAACGAAACATTTCAGTTTGTATATCCTACCCACTATCGCTCTCAGCCGCTTGCAAGTTTTGTTTATTTGTGTATCCCATTTGAAATGACAATCAACAGTCACCCCCAAATAAACGTATTCATTTACCAGTTCATTACTTTCACACATACAGGGCTGTAAAATGTTTTGATGAATACATATAAAGTTATGTGAAATTATTTTAGGCATGATCTGAAATGAAGCATGTGGAGACCGTATGTGCATCAATTTAGTTTTCTTGGTATTAATGATTAGACCTGCGTCATGTGACCATTTTATCAGGGACGTAAAGTCATGTTGCATATATTTAATCGCAATGGATAATTGTTCATCAGATATGACAAGAGCAGTGTCGTCAGCATATATACTATAAGTGTCTTACATATTTAAATAATTTTTTCATTATTGATACAAATATAATATAAAGGGTTGGACTCAAAATCGACCCCTGCGGGACTCCAGCACAGATTTTTTTCCTCCAACTCATTTTTTCTAATATTTTTACACAAATATGTCTATTAAATAAATATTTTTTTAACAAATTAAGTAGGTTACCTACCTCTAATTCCAATTGCTTCTATGATTTTTAATAATTTCTGTGGGTCAATTGTATCAAACGCTTTGGAGTTATCTATAAATAGTACTAAAACATGTCTTTTATGGTTTAATTCATTATTAATATAATTTGAAAAATCCTGTAATAAATTCTCTGTGCTTTTTTCTTTTGAAAGCCATATTTTTTTTGGTCTATAATGCCAAATTTTTCTAAGTATTTATTTAATTTTAAGGATATATATATTTTTCAAAAAATTTTTCAAGTGCAGGCAAGATACTGATAGGTCGATAGTTTCCTATTTCTGAATGCTTTCCTCCTTTGTATATAGGTCTAATAATAGCACATTTAAGATCATTTGGCAATTCAGCTTCTATAATAAGTCTATTAACTAAGTGCGTTATAATGGGTCCTAAAATATCTATATGTCTTTTTATGTTGTACATTCTTATGTTATCCATTCCCAAGGATTTTGAATTTTTCATTTTTTTAACAATATTTTTTTATCTCAGTGAGAGTTGCCTTTGGTAAATACATATCAAATCAAATCAAATCAAATCAAATCAAATCAAAAATTATTTATTGTAAAATAAAAATTACAAAAGGCGTAGCTTATGGGTAGACCCCATTTCTTCCAGCTAACCACATTTATTTAATTACAATGTTTATATAATATTATTTGTTTTATTGTAATAATTACAATGTTTATACAGATAAAATAACAATATACCAATGAAAAAATAAAAAATACAAATATATATAACAATAAAAATAGGCGTTTCATTTACGTGAGGTATTCACTCAACGTGTAGTGACATTTATTGACAAAGAAAGTGTTTAGTAACGATTTGAATTTGTGTGTATCTTGTATTTGTTTAATGTTATGTGGGAGGTTGTTATATACTTTAATGGCCATGTAGTATGGTCCTTTTTGGAATATTGTTTTGTTTGCTTTTGGTATTAGTAAGTTTTCTGTGAGCCTTGTAGCGTATTTATGTGTTGAGTTTTTTAGTGGGAACTTGTCTGTAGATGATCGCACTAACATGCATAACTTCATTATATATATGTCTGTGACTGTCAGAATTTTCAGATTTTTAAACATAGGTCTACATGAATCTAAACGATCAGAGTTTGTAATTTTTCTTATGCATACTGTGAGGTAATTCTATTTGATTAACATTGGATGCCTTAAAATCACATCTGTGCAACATTTGGCTTATACTATCTGAGAAATAATTTACATATTGGTTTGTTACACTTTCCACCGTCTGTTCCTTTAACACATATCGTGAGATGACTTCATCACAATTACTTTTAGTTTTTCTTCCCAACATTTTATTTATTTCATCCCATGTTTGCTTAGTATTATTGAAACTACGTTTGAATTTATCTTTAAAATAACATTTTTTTCTTTTAGTAATTAATTTGTTGACATTATTTCGCATGGACCTGTATTCATTTTCATAAGTTTTATTACAAGGAGAATTTTTCCATCTTCGAAACAATAAATCCCTTTTATTTATTAACTCTAAAATATCTGTAGCTATCCATTTTTTGATCGCATGTGGTCTTTTGGTTGGTTTTTCAAAAAATGACACAGTGCTTTTTTCATATAAATTAATGAAATTATTTTTAATTTGATGATACAAAAAGGTACTTTCTTGTTAATTAAGTAAAGAATTCCAGTGTATTTCTCGGATGTGATTATCAATATGTTTTTAGGACAAAATTGTAATTTTTTTAATGTTTTTTAATGGTTCTTTTTCCACATCATATTTAATATTAACGGCTATCATATAGTGATCTGCTATGGAAATCTCGCATACACACGCTGATAGCGAGTCCACTTGTTTAAGCCAGTTACTGTACCTAACGTATATATGATCTATGCATGATTGTGTTATGCGCCCGCTATCAAATGCTTCCCGCGTCACACCGTCTATGCATTTGATCAAATAATTGCTTGCAAGAATATTTTCATATGAGTTTACTACAGGATCATGAAAATTCATCAAGTTTATATTAGTGTCCCCAAAGAACAAAACATTGTTGGAAGGCCTATGAAATCCGTCAGAATAGATTCAATTTCCCTAATAAAAGATAGTTTGTTAAAATTCGGTGGTCGATATATCGCTAATATACTCATACTTTGTTTATTTGGAAGAAGTAATTACACCAAAAACATTTTCAAAATAATTTGATTCTAGTGGTGATTGTTTAAATACCATACTGTTTCTTATATATAGCGATATGCCCCCACCTGATTTATTATTACGGCAATAGTTGTAATTTGAATAGCCCGGAATCTCATACGTATTAATTTGGTCAGCTTGTATATTTGTTTCGCTAATCATTAAAATATCTATACGCTCCCAACAATTTCTTAAATAAACATGCAAAACATCCCAATTCTTACATAATGATCTTATATTTACATGAATACAAATTAATTCCCCTACATTACTTTTTTAATATTTATCCACTGTTGTAAATCGTTAGTTCTTAAAAAATCTACTTCATTATCTTCTTCTAGATAATTACTTAAAGCAATATTTTATAAAATAATTAGTTCAAATTCTGTGCTATTAATATGATAATTTATTACAACCTCTCTGGTTACTATACCTAAGTATTTATTTGAGTAATGATAGACAGGTAGGTTTACATATGTTATTTTTATATTTATTTCAATTTGAATGCAGTTTGTAAGAAATATTGGGTAATCTAAAATATTTACAATAATGAATTTCGTCAGAATGAGTACTGCAACACCTCTATTATTATTTTTGTTTATTGTCGTCTGACTATATTTAAAATAAGAGTGCCGCCGCTGATAAGCATTCGGCAGTGACTCATGATTTGTAAAAGTCTTGTTTAACACTATGCCGTCAGGCTAAATATTTAAATTATTGATTTTAATTAAAAGAGTTAATTTATTCTGCATTGTAATCGATTTTTTGTTTGGCAACTTTTAACATATAATTTCTAAACTTACATGCTATACTATTTGGTAGGTGATCCGTAGGGAAATTATGTTGTTTCTTTTGATTAGAATCCCAGCAGTTGGCACATTTGGGGGGGCAGTCCAGAGATTTACATTCCCGGTATTGGTGGTCTCCGGCGCAGTGTATACATCTTGGATCCTTTATTTTATCTAGGCATTTATGTGCAGTATGGCCAAATCTTAGACAATGGTAGCATTGTGTTAAAGGGTAGCAGTCTTCAACATATATCCTCAAGAATCCTAAGTTGACACGTTTTTTCCTTATAAGGTAATCTCTCATGTTTCCATTTGTTTCGACAATTATATTGTGGGATTTATTTCTTTTGTTGTCGGCGATAGTTTTCACCTGAAATATATCAGGATTTTGATCTGTCATTATTTTAATGTCATCATTTTGGAGTCTTAAGTCTGTTAAAAATTCTTCTTTTGTGTAATTTGTTTGTATTCCTTTGAATATTACACATGGTTTTTTTCTTTGCATTTTTTCTGCCGTAATGTCTTTTTTTGATATTTTGTTTATTTCATTTTTCAGTTTGGTTGCATCTTCTTTTTTAAGGCAAGTTATAATTAATCTGTTGTTAGTTATTTTTTCCATGCAGTTTACTCCGATGCCCAGAGCAGATATTTTAATTTTATTATGTATTGTTTCCTTTAGTTGTTCTTGATTTTGGTTCGTATTTAATGATGTTATTATAATTGGAAAATTTTTGTCTTCAATCTCTTCTTGGTGATAGTTGGTTTTTACTGCTGACGCGTACGTTACTCTTTCATTTTTAGTTTTTATCATTTCCTTCAGTATTGTATTTTTTCTTTCAGTTTTGCTAGGTCTATCGCCATATGCGAAATATTTTTCATAATAGAACTCATTTTTTTCGAGATATCTATTTTTGTTTCTTTTGTGATTCTTGTTTCATCGAATAATGCGGTCATTTCAGCAATTTCTTTCTAAGCTTTGTATATGTAGTCATGCGGATCGACTTCTTCCTCCATCGCAACGTTTTATTTATCCTGTTTTGTATTCGGGTCTCAACGTGTTAGTGCGACTAACGACTGCGCGTCCGTTGCCTGCCAGGTTGCAGACTGTACTATGAATCCACTATTTACTATGTTTAGTTAAAAACAGTAAAATTATTGCAGTGCTTTTATACTTAAAACAGTCATTTGAAACAATAGATAGAGATAGATTAATACAAAAATTAAGAAATGTTGGAATTAACGGTAAAGAAAAAAGTGGTTTTATGATTATCAATCAGAAAGTCAAAACGCAAGTAACAAAATATGGTAGTATAACATCTGAACCACATCATACAAGTATCGGCGTTCCACAAGGTTCTGTCTTAGGTCCATTGCTGTTCATTTTATATATGAATAATATTGTTAAAGTTATAAAGCATTATGGCATTAAACTATTTGCTGATTATATTATTTTACAAAGCCAGTACACACTTACAGGATTCCATTGAGAAAAAGAAAAATGATTTAAATTTTGTAACGCTTTATTCAAACCAAAAAAATTGAATGTTACCAAAACAAAGTTTATGATTGTGGATACCCAAGGTGGAAATGAGCATTAAATGCTAAAAATTTATAACACTGCTATAGAAAAGGTTAGCAATATAAAATATTTTGGTATAATATAGGATAATACACACTTCGAATACATAACTAAGAAAATTTCTAAAAAAGTTGGATTCTAAAACAAGAATCAGAAATAACAATACAATTCTATTATAACTCCACAATTAAAATATTTTTATAATGTTCATATGTAACGAAGCCCAAAATAATAAACAACCGGTTTTACAAAAAAGGGGATACGCACTTCAATAGTTTTTTTTAGTATTGACTAAATTTTGGTATTGACCCAAATTTTTGTAAAAACAAATAATGAAAATATACGAAAATCTCTTTGCATGTTGAAACTGCAAAATAATATAGACAATTCTAATTTCCACAAACCCTTACCATTGACCAGATAACGTCTCACAACACAAATATCAAGTTGTCTGATATAGATTGGCGAGTACATTATTACAATTTATAGGAAATAAAAATAAAAGGAAATACATACAAATTCGAACATGAATTACGAAAATATGTGTTTAATTTACATAAATATATATTTTTTTAAATAATATATATATATATATATACGTTTATAAGAGGATTGTAATACTTAAAAAAACACAAATACAATAAATTATTAAACTCATATCACAATAAAAATCCCATTCCAGTATCATCTATAGATATATCATAAGATATTTTAGCGGCACCTTCCATGGTGAAAGATGCTCTTAGTGGAACCTTGGGGATAGACCAGCATTCAGAATCGAAGCATTGCTTGAAATGGCTTTAACCGTATTTGATAACCAAATCTGAATAGTTAAATGTTTTCCTTCTTCCTCGTCCCATCTCCTTACTCTCTCTCCTACCTTCAGCTTTCCAACATACCCCAATAAGAGATGCCATAGTCTCACTGGCTTCAGATGGTTGGGTACAGTTGTGCGGTACTAACATTAAAAATAATTAATAATGAGAAACTTATTTACATAATAATAAGCCATTATGAAAAAGTTGTTACTAAAGCTGTTTGTGATATTCTCTTATCATATAGTTCTTGGGTTATTGTTGCGAAAAAAATTCTAATGTTTGTAAGTATTTTCGAAAACATAAAATCTCTTCTTCAAGCCCGACAAATAAGTTCCCATTGAACAGTACTTACCCATAAAAGATGTTGACAATAAACAGGAAATTAAGATAAAACCCAAAGGCCTAGCTACCTGATTCTAAACAATAAGCCTTTCTATTGAAGGTTCTAGCGTAAAAGTAAACGGTGGATATTGGCGGCTAGGTCGAATAAAGCCTTCTATTATCACCTTATTCAATTTAATTTAATTTACTACTTCTCGAATTCATTGCCCAATAATAACTCAAAAACACGAATGTAGGTTTAAGTACATTATTTTGGCGGTGCGGTCTTTGCTTTGTGGTTAAAATAATTCAATAGTTTGGGATTGTACTTTACTTAATCATCGAACCGCCATTCATTCCAAAATGGTAAATTCATGATCCAAACTATGGAATGCCCAGTAAAAACAAAGTTATTCTGGTATCACATGTTAAAATTAATTATAAATTTAATTAGCCACAAACTTCAACTCGATCAAATGGACATATGCGAGTCGCATGGTTGTGCGATTAAAATCAATGATTTCTAAAATAGTTTTTATTTAAAAGAACTGCAAAAAACAGGAACTTAAGTATTATTAAAATATATTTATTGTATTTACATAACAAAAACTTTCATAAACCAAAACAATAAAATCAAGGAGTAACCAGTATTTCTAAATAACGAACAAATAATATTTTGAATACAGTTTATTAATGCACAAATAAATATAGTAGATGACTATTTAAAAAAATGGTTTTTAATTTAATTGTTCATTAACACTTATTCTAATTCTTTAAAATTCAAAAAATGTAATTTTGTCTTTTATGTACGTCAAAAGTATAACCCTTATATATTTTTTTATGTTTGAAAAGCTTGTATCCTACTTAATGGTTGGAAAAAACATTTGTGATGTTTTTAATTATTAAATTTGAAGTGTGAATTATTTCAATGTAGATATTTCTTAAATTTAATATGCACGTAAAGTGTATATCAAGATCGCGGTAATATAATAATTTGACAATAGGATAATAATTTGCCAACATTTTCGAAGACGAAACTACCTTAATATTTGTCTCAACTGTTGACATTTGTCTGTCACCACGTATTTGTGCTCAGACCTTTCGGCAGGTCAATAAACACAGGCTGAATAATACCATTCCGAGTAAGCGATGAGAAAATTAATAGACAAATCTAAATAATTTATTCTGTAATACATATTAAGAATTTACATCTTTTACAACAATAATGCAAGTAAACTTGTATTAATTTAATTACCTAGAAGTTTTCTAACTGAGATTAATATTTGATAAAAAATTTAGTTCTTCTTATAGAAGTTCTCACAGGAAAACAATAACAAAACAAATAACCGTTTTCGTAAAAAAATGAGACTCGCAGTGTGCGCCGCTCGACAGGTAGAGATTAAGGCGTACCACTGCGTAGTAATACAAAACCTTGTGTTTATGGTTTGAAAATTTGATCGCATTTTTCGATAATCATGAATATGTAGTAAGAAAGACTCTTGCATTGAAACTGGACATATATATGTACATTAGATTTTGTTGTAACTAAAATTGAATGGTTTATAATTAGGACAAGTTTATAATTACATGTTATTGACACGTTTTATGATTATTAACCGGTCCAATGTTATCGTTCAAATCGGGGACATTTGGATCTAGTTTGTTCACACCCTCAAAATTTTGAGGCTGTTATATAACCTATTAAATATGGGATATTAGTGAAAAGGTTGCATAATTATTACCTTGAATGTACGGGATCAGCTTGCACATAAGGGCCCCGAAGACGAAGTTCCTCAAAACTTGCCCCACCAGGGTGAAGGGCATGCAAAACACACCGAGGAGAAGATCTGATACAGCCTGAAAAAAAAATTATATGGCTCAAATTAATTAGACGAAAATTAACAAAATAAACATTATGAACAATATTAAAAAGAGGAAAATAAGAAGAAAAAAACTATAGCAAAAATAATTAGAATAAACTACAGCTGGAAACGGTTAATAAAGCAACATTATTTTAAAAAATCAGATATTATGATGTTTTGTGAATACAAAGTGAATATTAAAAACCATATATGGTTAGTTTGTCCGCCTGCAGAGCTAACCGTATCAAGCCGTAAAGTTTTTGATGTTCGTAATAAATATAATGTGTGTTTTAGTAAATTTTCAATTAATTTATTGTATTCTTATTTTATACTTCTAAGGCAGCTTGACGTTAATCCGATACAGTTTTACATGGATGAATTGAAAATATCTCGTGCATTTCCCTGTAAAAAAAACCCTTCCTTTATCAGATCTTAAACCAAGCTCCGGGATCTCTCGAGTGAATGAAAGGAATTTACTTATTTTACAATAGTCTTTTGAACGAAGGAATACTTTGAATCCTTTAGATTTAAAGAAACCAGAACTCACCTTTTTATAAAGGCTTTTCTAGTTGAAAGGGTTTTATCTGAAAAAGCCGTTAGTGATGATCTCCTTAGTTTGCTTACTGACTTATTAGCAAGGTAATGAACAATTTTAAAGGGGATTTTACATTTGATAATATGTATTTTTCTATCTCGTTGTTTTCCGCTATGCGTATTGCAGATTGCAGTGGAGAATTAATTGGTACCTCAAAGCTACTTTTACAGTTTAATTTTCAGTTTTAAACCTATAAACTTTGAATTGAGCACCAGTTGTCAGAGAGAAACGAAAGTTATGATAGGAAAATATAGTCTTGAGTGTTCTGCATAATGACGATGATCCTTAATGGGTGCTTCCATCTTAAAGCAGTAAAATCCTAAACATAATAAATAAATAATTCATTTGCTCCCCACTTCAGAGAGAAATATACTCTCTGCATCACAGCAAGAAAAAGACAAACATTTAATTTGTTTAATAACTCTTCCACTTATTTGTTATCCCTTATTTCCTTCTGCCGCAAAACATACCTAATACAAAAATATATTAATAAAATATTAATATGTATATTTTTAATGATAAACTAATGTTTTTTAATAAGGTTTTTTATGCATAGCACAAAGGATAACAAATTATTTTAAGCAATAATTAGTCCAAATATGAATACATATGTCCTGAAATATTTATAGAAATTGAACATATCTCCCGAGTAAAAATAAATGCCGCCGACGGGAATTGAACCCGCACCTTCTGATGTCCAGTCGGGTGCTCTGGACCACTGAGCTTCGTCGGCTTATTTCCAACACGCCAAATAATTCAATATGTACTAGTACTTCAATCAATAATTACTGCTTATTATATTTTTCATCAAACAACCATCTTTATTTTTGTAGGAAAGGCTTTGTTAGAGCTAAATTTCTCACTAATTTTGCAAAATGATTTAGTCAGAAGTTTGTTCATAATACAAAAACTAAGAAATGCAATTACGTCGTATACCCTTGTATAGTTTATTTAATTTACACGCAGCAAGCGGTGATCGTTATACCATGCTTTTACACTCTGCCAGTTCGAGCGAGATGTTGCAACTTGCAACGTTGCAACTCCACACGCTGACTGAAGTTACGAGTATCACTGCTGAAAGGGAGAGTAGTCTAACATAAAGGGGAGATAGCTTTCCTATAAGCCAGGTGAGTATTATACTAACAGGCGTATTATATTAAGCAAGGCTTGTTCCAACAATGTGTTAAGACTTCCTTTTAACGAATGTGATGGAATTCCCTCCCTATTTGGAAGTGGCGGAATTTAATTGAAATCACGGTACTTAAATCTCTTTAGGAAACCCGCTTACAAAGCGCGGTAGCAAACTAATGTTTAGACTTAAGGAATTCGGTTATTCGTTTGTGTAAAAGCACTATGAAAGATATTTATAAAGTATTTTAATGTTTAGTTTTAATTGCAAGTAGCGTGAATTTGTGGTTGGTGGTTTATTTAATATCGGTTACATAAAAACCAAGTGATTAAATCTGTGATTTAAAAAAAAATAAAACAGAAATTTATTAGTCTGTGAATTTCAAGATTCGTCAAAATAAAATCGCCGGTGTATCATAAATAGCGATACATCTGTAAATACGCCTCTATTTAAATAATGCATTGACTATAATTATAGTAAACTAATTATAATGACTCATTCAATTCATTCCATATAATCTTGATCGCTTTCAGAATTGGTGTTATTGCATGTTCTCTTTTTAAAAATTTATAATTTTCAATTTATATCTTTCTCTCGTAATAAAATTCATATTACGTCTTATTATAAGATACACTATGTCCCTCCTTATTAAAATGTCACATATCAATATTAGTTTAAATTATTCAATACCAAAATTTAAATCAGAAATATCCAATATATTGTTTCGCTAAAACTATAATACTATATAAGCTGGAAATATTTCATTTATATTTTACTTTTTCTTTTATGTTGATTTTTTGTTATTTACACCAGGCAGGTTTGAATATATTTTTTTCGGATTCGTTGTATTACGTTATATAGTTTTTTTCTTACTTTTTCACGTTCTATTGTTACTTACATAATTCTAATACGGTTAAATTGAATTACAAATCCAATCCTTGTAAATTATTTTTTAATGTTTCTTATATTATTGTTAATTTGGATGCACTATGTAATGTAATTAATTTATACTCGTTTTATGTAAAAACTCTACAGGCGTAAATAAATAAATTATATTGCCAGCTATAATACTCGGAATAACAGAAGAGTATGTATGAATGTGAATAAGGCAAGAAGTGTGTGCCAAGACCGACTTGTTTAGCGGTCCGTCTTTTCTGCCTATACTTGCAGTTGAATGGCGTGATGGTTGGATAGTATTTTTGTGAAAAGAAAAATACAACTTAGATAATATGTAGCTTGCTTGAGACTCCATGAAGATTGGGGTCATGTATTCGTTTGTTACCCCGTAAAACTGTGAACGTGGTGCAGACATTTTTGTAAAATGTGTTATTTTATGAATAAGTTAACATCTTCGATAAAAAAGTTAACATCTTCGGTACAAAAATTAACATCTTTGGTAAAAAAGTTAACATCTTCGGTACAAAAGTTAATATCTTTGGTAAAAAAAGTTAACATCTTCGGTACAAAAGTTATCATTTTTGGTAAAAAAGTTAACATCTTCGGTACAAAAGTTAACATCTTCGGTAAACAAGTTAACAACTTCGGTACAAAAGTTAACACCTTCGGTAATAAATTAACATCTTGTGGTGTGTAATGGGATAAGTTTATGTTGGGAACCCGTTGTAAGGAAATTGAATGACACCATTGGGTACATAAATAGCTCACTGTATTGTTCCAGGTCCTAGTTCTACCACGAAGAGGTGGAAATTGGAAATCTCTCGATCACAGAAAGGTTTAACGCTTTACGAAGGTAGACAGCTTTTTTAGGGTAGTTTACCGGTACTTGAAGCAAAAACAGTCGAAAAAAAGAGTCGTTAAATCAATTACCCATGTAATGATACGTATCTGGTAGTGGCTTGGATTTAACGATTTAGACGAATTTCAAGTATGTAAAAATAATTCTACAGTCTATAATAGTGTAGGTTCATGCAGGTATAATAGTGTATAAGGTAAGTACCTACTTTTTATGTGGGGGTAGTTACTTCGATAACTAAAGCAGAATGCTTACAAAATTATTTAAAATTTTAGTACTAATAGAAATTAGTACTTTTGATTGAGAGTTATCTTTCTTTGTTGACTCCCTTAGCACCTACTTGTTTATGACCCGTGGTATTCATGTTATCGTGGTGCCTTCCGCTATCTTCTGTCCTACATTACTGAAGTTGCATTCGTGTTCATTGGGTTCAATTTCAATATCAAAACTCTTCCATGCGTACGTGAAATTTGGAACTACGCCAAAAATATTAAAGAATATTAATTCATAAAAGGAGGACTGGTACCTGACGCAAAATAAGGCAAAACTAAAAAAAAATATCATTATGTAATATTCTCAACCTCGACAGGCCGAGATGCAAAACAAAACATGGATTGCTGTGGGGGGTTCCTCCGTTACCCCACCATTTTATCATTGTCCAGTTTTTTTTCCATTTATTCACAAATATGATGGCAAATTATTCTTGTGGCTTACACATTTTATGCGTTTTTGAGAAATAATTATGAAAATATACATATCTAATTTTACATACGAAAATCGGTGATGTGAGTGAGATATTCGGTGGATTAGTGAAAAATTGATAGATTGTCACACTATTTATAGGTGTAGTGGTAGTGATGCTTATGGCTTGGAATGAGATTGCGCACATCCCCCACGAGGCAGCCATGGTAATCGTATAATGGAAAAAATAACCTTGGTATGGTTCCAACGCGCAGTAAATATTATCTGTGGCACGGAATGAAAAGTACCTACGCATTAAAAAAACTACATTCATCTAGTATTATTGTGCCAGATCGGGAGAGGCTGGTTTGGGGAGACCCTTTTACTTCTTTTACTCGTTCCTCGACCCATCGCCTTGCACCGCAGCAGGAGGGAGAGATTATTTGTTTATCACTCTTGGACAAACTGATAAATTCCTACCTACCCATCATACCCCTTTCCTTCCCATAACACCCTCTACACACATCCCCAAAGATGACATATGCCCTGAAGGTAATTATTTTCCTCAAACCCTCCTGTGTGGGGTTAATATAAAAAAAGCTTTTCATATAGAAAATACAGTGTGTATATTTATCAAGTTTTTTTTTTTTTTTTTAATATTAACTCCACACAGAAGGAAATAATTTCCCTCAGGGCCTATGTCATCTTTGGGGATGCTGTGTGGAGGGTCTTTTTGTGGAGAGGAAGGAGTGAACATGGGTCTTGAAGAGTCCCATGTTGTAGGAGGGAGGAAACACAGAGGCCGGCAGTTCGTTCCACAGCCGAGCTGTTGAACTTAAGAACGAATCGTAGAAGCGACCCGTTCTAATGTGACAAATGTCAACTGTGTACAAATGTTGGGCGCGCGTTTGGCGTGTATCCCGACTACGCACCGGTGCCGAAGGGACCAATGACGCTAGTTCCTCAGAGCATCTTCCATTGTAATACCGATAGAACAAGGACAGCATACCTACCTGACGCCTGTGCTCTAAAGATTGCAGTCCGTTTGTTAAGATTGGGGAATCTATCAAACGGACCGCCCGTTTTTGCACAGAGTCAAGGGTTTTTTTCAGGTATTTAGGGGCTCCGGACCAGAGATGGCTCCCAAATTCGACAGTAGGGCGCACTTGCGATTTGTACACGGTCAGTAGTTGTGTATTATTAAAGTATCTGCGGGCCCTGTACAGTACGCCCAGCTTCTGAGAGGCCAACTTTACTCTGGCTTCGATGGAGCCCCCGTACCTGAGCTGGTCACTTATAGTTATACCAAGCATATCAATGGAAGGCCTGTTCGGAAGATTGCTTCCGTTGAAGGAGACTAGATTGTCATTTGGATCCCTTTTAGACGTAATCAGACAGGATTGGGTCTTTGAAATATTAAACTCGACGAGATTATTTTTACCCCAGGAGGAAATACTCTCGAGATAACCGTCCATTCTCTGCTTCAAAGCCCTCCGAGCCGTTGGAGTTTGTGTGCTCTTTGGGGGCTTGTCAAACAAAAAGCTATCATGAACTGTACTGTCATCCGCGTAAGAATGAATCGGTGCACATGTCAAAAGGTCATTAATGTGCAACAAAAACAAAGTCGGAGACAGAACCGATCCCTGTGGAAGTTGGCAAGATACTGTATTTCTCCATTCCAAAAGCTATCAAAGAGACAATAAGGCAATACCACGTTCAGGGTCACTAAACAACTAAATTAGCTACGGCTAATTACTAACTTACTAACTTACTAGCTTACTAACGCTAAGAAAACTTTCGTCTATTGCTTACTTAATTTTATTTAAAAACCCTTCCACCGATCTCTAAAACTTACAATCGAAACTTTTTCGAAATCCTTGAATCAGAACTTTGAAAACAATTAACAATCTGATAATTAACAAACTATTGGGTTTGTACAAATCTTAAATTAACAATTGTAAGAAATATGTATAACCTTCTTGACAAAGAAGAAAAGGTATTACCTCTAGGCTCTGAATTCACGAAACTAAAATCTGGCGAGAATGTGAAAAGTTTCATAAATAAAACATTCCTGAACATAGACTTTGTATTCTTCATCATTCAAGGTGGGCGAGTCTTCCGACGCGTTTCTTTCGGCTAAGAAGGGTGGAATTGGAATGCCTTAAGGCACGATTCCATCGGCACATATCTCCCGCAGGATATCCTGGACTTTACTACAAACACCAGGATACTCTCATCCGACATACAAACGTTCAACAAATCATCAGATCAAAACTTATTCTTAAGCCAAAGCAATGTCATAATGACTACAATAATACCCAAGAACAGGTTTTGCCCTTGTGGGATTTTCCACTACATACTAATACTACACTATACAAAATTTGTATTTGTATTACTTTTCCAATTTATCAAAACTTTCAATTAAAAAATAGATGCAATAGAAAAACGCTTTTTCCGCAACCTTAATTTACATGAATGAAATATTTGTACTCTATTGTATATTTTTTTGGATTTAAAACTACAATACGGGAATGTGCCTGAATTGATTGGCCGCAATAGTCCCTTTTTTATAAATGTCAAGTAAAATATTTTTTTCAATTTAGAGGGAAATAAATACGATCTCAAATTCTAGTAAGATTCGTCAAACTTTACCCATAACGTGTAGCAAAGTAGCAACGTAGATTCGAAAATATTTTTTAAAAATGCAGCTCCATTACTTTTGTGCTGCAAGGGGAATGAACCCAAAACCTACCGAATAAAAATCAGATATACTAACCATAGCACTAAAGAAGTTGTCCTTTTGAGTCACTTATTCCGAAAAGCCGGATTTTTTGTTTATTTTCGTTTTCTATTTTCTTCTTCCCCTTTTTCCTTTCTGCACGAAAATATTCCCGAATCATTTGTAAGGCGACACGATCTCACCGACTCCGAGAAGCAAGACTAAAGTATTCGAATAAAAAAGCTTGAGCACATCGGACGGCTTAAGCGTTTAAGAATGAATAATTATTGCGAAAGTGCTCGACGAAAGAATGGAGGGAGACAAGATTAGTTCCGAGGTAGATAAAGCCTGGTGGCAAATGATTTTGCTTTATAATTGAACAAGGAGTGTACATATATATGTGAGTGAATTTTTTTTTATTGAATATACAAACACATTACAATAATTTACAAATGTAGATATTTCGAGGCTGATTGCGAAAAAATTAGAATTTTTTAACGAAAACTGCCCAACTCAATTGAGAAATTATTTCTCGTGTTTGAGTTGGGGAGTGTTGAGAGTCATTATGGTTTATAGGTTGTAAAATTTCACTAGTTGATGTAGCTAAAAATTAACAAATAGTTATCAAACTAGATGATAAATTTGATAACACAATATAATTAAGAAAATAAGAAATTTAATTACTAACTAAAAAATATAACTTAAATAATATAATAGTTATTAAACTTAGAAAAAATAAGATATAAAAATAAAAATTTACTTATTAGGTACGAAATAATAGAAGGTAGGTACAGAACTGGTTGTAAATTGTTCAAAGACCGAGCTGGCAATCTTGTATGAAATGGGTACTTAATAAAATGCAACAACAATAAACGTATATTCGGAAGCGCATAATATAACTTTAGAGGATATGTAAAAAAAATATATGTAGCTTTTTTTTTTTTTTTAAATATTACATTTTGTTTATATTTTTTTAATTAATCATTAATCAATTTTCCTAATTCATAACGTGAATTTAGGAAAATTTAATCAATAAAAATTACAAATGAGTTCATATAAACAATTATTTGAAAAATGTATCCAATGAAATTAAAACTTGTGATTTGATTGTTTGATTAAAAGTTGTTTGATTTGTGATTTGAAAATTTTGTAATTTTTTTCAGTTTTAATTTTATCCGGAAGGGCATTAAACAATTTTATACTTTGATAAGTATAATGGTGTTGACCAGCACTAGTTTTACATTTAAGAATTTCTAAGTTACCACGTGATCTAGATCGGTTACTTATTTTTGTAGAAATTGTTGAATTGAAATGGTCTTTATGAATTTGTAACAGTGCATTCTTTTTGAAAATTTTGTTCAAGCTAAGAACCCTAAACGAGTCAAACAGCTGCTTGGTTGGAAATATCGATGGTTTTCTTAGGATGGCTTTCAAAATTCAACTCTGAACCTTTTCTACAGGTGAAAGGTTAGTTTTGAAAGTCCCTCCCCAACCGATTATACCATATTGTAATATGGATTGGGCAAGAGAAAAATATATAATTTTAATCATACTGGATGATAGTATTGTTCTTAATCTAATAAATATATATATTAGTTTTCTTACTCTAGTTATAGTATTTTTAATTTGCTCGCTCCATTTAAATTAACTGTCAACTAAAACACCTAGATACTTAATGCTATTTTTTCCGTTATGGGTTAACATTTCACATGATTACATTCTTTTTTATTTTCACACTCGGCAGAGTGGATTTTAATTCGAATATTATTTTTGACGTTTTTTTCTTTCAATGAGAATGGGATAAAATATGTTTTCTCAGTGTTTAGTGACAGCCAATTTTGGTCAAATCATATTTTTAGAGCGTTTATGTTGGAATTTGCTATCCTCGTTGTTTCCTCCCATGTTTTTCCCTTTGTTATCAGTACAGTGTCGTCTGCATACGATATGATATCTCCAACTATTGGGAGTGTGAACATATTATTTACATAAATAGTAAAAAGGATTGGACCGATGACATTTCCTTGCGGAATGCCAAAAGAGGTGGTTTCGGGTTCACTTAAGGTATTATTTATTTTAACATATTGGAGTCTCTCATTTAAATAACTTTGGAATTATGATAGCGCTATTCCATCTATTCCAATTTGCTTTAGTTTTTCTATTAGTTTGGAATGTGATATGCTATCGAATGCCTTGCGGAGGTCAATGAAGATGCCGAGGCACTTTTCTCCATTATCTAACTTTTGCATGATTGTTGATGTTAGTTTAGCAATTGCATCTTTTTTTTTTTTTTTTTTTTTTATTTATTTATTTATCAAAAGAAAGTACATATTACATATTGGATGCTTTGCCTGTCCAACTAGGAAAATTTCCCGTTCTAGGACAGACAAATTGACATGTTTAGTTCATATTATTACTGAAATGTACATAATTACATAACAAAAACCAAAAAAAAAGTTTCATTTTTCTCTGAAACTAAGTTGTGTAATAATGAAAATGTATATAATAAATATAAGTACACATACATTGTTTTGTGAGAAGTAGAAAAAATTAATCTGGTAGAATTTATTATAATCGGATTTACCGAATTAACCTGGTAACATAAAATATTAAAATTTACATAGTATGAGGTAAGCGTTGTAACTAGAATGTGTAATAAATTATGTGCATGATTGTTTTCACTGAATTAAAACATGAATTCAGAACAAATTATATTATACGACAATACGAATATACACCGCGCTCATTTCTTGAACTACTGCTAAAATGTAAAAACAATAACTATATATATAGATAGAAATATAAAGTATGAAACATTAACTATGAATATAAATACATAGTACCTGATTTAGTGCTACTTTGGTGAAATTGGTGCATTACTTCGTGCGCCATATTGTGTTATGTATTTATTATAAATCATTACCGTAGTAGGTACCAAGTTTCACACAGAGTTAGTGTGTGACGTACAAATGTGATACGCTTTACAGTAGTGATGTACCTAATGAGCAGACAGGCTTCAGGGGCGCATAACCATAAATCTTAGGTTGAAAAACATCACTTGTGTGCTGAGATTGTCCCTAAAGCCAAATTGATGAGGACTCATTATGTTTTTGTCTTTTATGTAGTCATTAAGTTGTTTTTTAACAATTTTTTCATAATTTTTTGCTATGTTTGATGTAATAGCTATTGGACAATAGTTAGAAGTATTTTTTTCATCACCCAATTTAAAAATTGGGGTAACGATAGTTTTCTTATAATTATTTGGGAATACACCTTTTTTTAAACTGGTGTTAATTATATGAGCAATTGGTTTGCTGATTTCCTTATGTACGGCTTTCAATGTTTTAACCGTTATATTGTCGTATCCAGGACTTGCTGATGCTCTTAAACTTATTATAATATTTTCAACATCTTTGTCAGTTACTGAAACAAAGGTTTGGAAACCTTCCCCAGAAAATGTGTTTTGTTCTGGTTGGTTAGTTTGTGTATTGTCAAGGATAATATTATGAGCAAGGTTTGTTCCGACATTTGCAAAATAATTATTAAAAACATTACCACATAGTTTTGGGTTTTTTTCGGTGTCAATGGTGATTTCCTGATATGAGATTTCCTTAGGTACATTTCGATTTATGTTTTTGTTAGTTGTGCTGATGATCTTCCAGAATTTTTTGCTGTCTTGACCAGCGTCTTTTATTTTGTCACGAAAGTACTTTTCTTTTGTCAGTCTAATTAGGAGAGTAAGTTTATTTCGGTATTTCTTGTAAAAATTAACGATTTTTTGGTCGTTTGGGAATTTTTTGGAGTCCTGATAATATTCTTCTATTTTTCTGATTGATATGACTAATCCTTTTGTTATCCATGGCTTTATTAATCTATGTTTAGATTTTGGTTAAAAACTGTTACTATTGTAGATAACTCTATGTGATCTTGAAAAATTGTTTCGAAATTTTCTGAACATGTATCTGGATGTTCCGATTCAAATACTGATGACCAGTTTTCCGTTTTAAGATTTGCTCCTAAAATTTTCAAATTCAAATTTTTTTTTTCACCAATTTGATTAAATTTTTTATTTCTTTAATCAATATTGTAAACAAATATACAAGTGTAGTGATCAGTAATATTGGTTTTCCATAATATTAACATGGTTTTTTCAATGTTATTTGAGTTGCACCATACGTGATCGATGCAGGAAGGTGTTTGTCCGATCACATTTCGTGTAGGATTATTTATATATGATTTGGAATTTATTGATGTCATTACATTTATATAATCTTCTTTCACTTTACTACATACTTTACTGTCATCAATATTTATATTGATATCGCCAATGACGATATTGCAAGTATCCTTCAGAGTTAGTAATAATTGTTCCATTTCTATTATAAAATTATTTTGATCAGATCCATGTGTGCAATAGATAGCAATAACAGAGTGAATGATTTTGTTTACTTTTAGACTCAGTTTTAAGCAGTTTGCTAATTGCATAGTAATTTCGGTAACTCTAACATTTAATTACAGATAACAGTTAATCTAATATATAAACTGATGATGTTTTTTAAGTCAATAATATATTGCATTATTACGCATCGTATCAGGATTAGAATTATATACGGGGTAGAATTAAAGTTGATCTGGTTGTACAAGACGTATAGGCCTGTACAAGAAAAATTGTAAATAATAAGCACACAGTAACCTTCGACCTGTTTTATGATTTAAATAAAAAAATGTTTCAATTATCTGTGAATTTGAAATATAAAATAATGTTTTGGGGTATGTGGTTGTATAGTGCCTGCGATGCAGGTGTTCAAAATGACGTCTACGTCAGCTGCAATGACATGTTGTTGTTTTTATCAATGTAGATGTATTCGATTTAGACGGCAATACTATTTGTTTGTCCTGTAAAAGGGCTCACGAGCTCGTAGCTGTTAATTGGGATCAAAAGTCTTCCCCTGTTTTAGTCCAGTCAGTGGGGGATAAAAACGGGCTCCACCTTGCAAAAGGTTAGGTAGTAGCGATTTTCACATATGTTGTTAAGATTGGAACTCTAAAGAAAAAAAAAGTTTTCGACCTTGGGGGAGTCGAGCTCGACCCGCCATCTTGGATTGAAGGTGCCAAAATTTGGTTTTTCCAAAATAATTATGAAGTGATTGATTTCACAACCAAATTGTTGAAGGCAAACTTAAAGAAAACTAAATTACCTACATTTTTTGTAGAAAGTTTTTTTTGTAAGTCTAATAAGTAACGAGTTACAGCTGTTGAAAGAAGAAAATTTTGACAAAAAATTGTAAAACTCCAGTTTTCTTGATAAATTTTGTAGGAACATATTACACAATATCATTTTAACGTATTTCTACGTTACAATATACTTATATAGCATCATACGTGTGCTCTATGACGTTGATTTGTTATAGTGGGATCCTAGTCTACAGCTGACTTGGCAACACTGATTGAGGATCGAAGAAGCACATGTCTGCAGATGTTCTTTTCGATGAAACAATGCCAGTTCAAGTTTCACAAGAACGATTTTTAGCCAATGAAAATAACAAAGTCCGTCTGATTTCGATGCTTACAAAGCAATTTATACAGGATGATTTTACAGTTAAGCAGGCTGAAGAAGATGCTGATGAGTTGATTGTCAATACTGCGATTTCCTTGTGTTCATCATATGACGCTGTTTTCATTATTGGCGAAGACGTTGATCTCCTAGTTCTGCTGACAGCATTAGCACCACCCAAAAGTAGTATATATCTTCGCAAACCCGGGAGAGGCAAAACTTTTGAAAGACTGTATTCCGCGAATAGTGTGAAATACAAAGAGGCGGCTTAGAATATTCTGTTTCTTCATGCCTTTAGCGGCTGCGATACAACATCGTCCTTCTTCAACCAAGGAAAAACAAAATTTTGTTCGCTTGTGCAAAACGACACAAGACTCAATGCCATGATAGGAATCTTCGAACAACATTATGCAACACCAGAAGACATAGCAGTTGCAGGAACACGCTTTCTTGTTGCTTTGTACGGGGGTGACATGGATAAGGAAACCTTGGAAGAAGTCCGCTACAAACGTTTCGCAAAGTCGACAACAAAAAGCAAATTCAATCTTGCCTCTTTGCCACCAACGAACGACGCTGCACGGTACCATGCATTTAGAACGTACCATCAAGTCCAAAAATGGTATGTAATCCAAAAAAATCTAGAAAACTGCGGCTGGAAACGTGACACCAACGGGCTTGTTCCAGTAAGAATGACATAGAAACCAGCACCCGAGACTTTATTAAAATTAATTTCATGCAATTGTAAAAAAGGATGCGGCGTTGCATGTAACTGCAGGAAAGCTGGATTGAAGTGTTCTATTGTATGTGGGTGCTGTAATGGTCAAATATGCTGAAATTCGCCAGAGGTTCACATCGATGTCGAGGACGAAAAAGAAGAGATTTTGTCAATGGAAGCCCAGAATCTCAGTATCACAGGCAATGAGTTAGATGATGACATTTATGACGAAGACTGTTATTAAGTAACATAATTCATAGTAATGTAACATAATTTCGAAATCTACCATCGCTGGTATATCTGTGGAGTGGACCTACTGGGGATACCACAATAAAAAAATGCGCCATGTTCTCTACCTCATGGTGGTGTGGAAATGACTTAACAAAATTATTATAATTATGTAATGAATAACCCGAAAAAATTACAAAGTTGGGAAGTTCACCATTTTTTAGAAAAATATTCACATTTCCGCCACTGTAACTCGTTACCTATTAGACTTACAAAAAAAAAACACCTATAAAAAATGTAGGTAATTTAGTTGTCTTTAAGTTTGCATTCAGCAATTTGGTTGTAAAAACGACCACTTTTGACAAAATTTGTTTTTCGACCACAAAAAAACAAATTTTGGCACCTTCAATCCAAGATGGCGGGTCGAGCTCGACCCTCCCAAGGTCGAAAACTTTTTTTTTCCTTAGAGTCCCAATCTTAATAACATATATCAAAATCGCTACTACCTAACCTTTTGCAAGATAAAACTCCCCACTGACTGGACTATTTGTAAACAACTTGTTTTTGTCTCGTATCACCTAGTGACAGTTGTCTCGATAATCTGACGTATTTAAAATAACTCGAAAAGTATTGTCGATATTTTCAACTTGATCAAGGTTATAATTTTGCCCCGGAAAAAAAGGGTCCCGAATCGGCAAGTGTTAGCAACAGGTTTAATTTAGTTGCATGCAATAATATAAATAGAAAGGCGCATTATGTTCATACTAATCGAATAAAAATATGATACTTACCTATTACCAGATTTAAATCGAATATTTATAATCGTTTTTTTCCATTCACACAAATTCATTGTGCATAAAATGGCTACAAATAACATAATACGTAGCTAAATGAATGGAACGCATTAGAAAGATATAGCCATTCAAAGAATATGTGTACGGGTTAAACGACTATATTATTATGAACGCCCCTCGTTTCTGTTACCTCCTCACGACACCAGTTGCGAGCTTAAATCGGCCCACTGATGGGCGAGCGTGTTTGCGGCAAGTATGACGCCACAGACGATCGACGAGCATGTTTTTATCGACGTCATGCTCAGACTGATCGCCGCAAACATGCTCGCCCGTCAGTGTGCCGCGTTTACCCTCAATCTAGACTAACAAACGAGCGAGCAGTAGTGTATAATACGAATTATTGTCACTAGGTTGTCTTTCATTTTATTTCTTACTTTATTTTATTCGAAAAGCATTATGATTTTGAGTACATGCGAATAAAAAGAAACACCATCAGATTTGGTTTTTGCTCTAGAATATTTTGTGCACATCTTAAAAGCACAGGAAGGCATTTTTTTCACAAAAAAGAGCCTAGAGCCAGTAACAGCTTTTCTGACCAACGGGCTTATGTGTGATACTAAACGCATTAAATTACCAGTTTGTCCACTGGACCCAGTTCAATGCAACCACGCGCGTTGTATCAGTAACATATCTTTCTTCCTTTTTAATTCATCTAAGGTTACATGCTGATTATTCACGTTCGATACAGTGGTTGTTTAGCAGTAATAATTTAGGTGTCCGCAAAATGATAAAATTGCATTAAAAAACGAAACTCACGAAGAATAAAAATGTGACTCTATTTGACTTTAATGTTCATGTTAAAATTGCGAGCTACGCGCTACATTTTCTGGTTCAATGCTCTTTTGTTTTCGTCGCACGTTTCAAACAATCACCAGAGTACATAGTTTATTTTTTTTGTTTACAATCCACACTGTATTTTTTCTTACATCTAATTAATTGCTTATATGTTTAGGTACTTATGCATACTTAAAGCAAGTGGATAAGTTTATGTATTTGGGAAGTAAGCTAACTAGAATCGGGAATGCTGATAAGGATATTAAAATTAAGGGCAAATGCAGAAAACTCCATGAATGTGTATGAGTGTGTAGGTCTGGACGCTTTCAGCGCGTCCAAAGAAGCGAAACTGGAAATTTATAATGACGTGCTGTTACCAACCCTAATGTAGGACAGTGAGGCATGGAGCCAGCAGGGGAAGGATGGAAGTAGGCTAAATGGTGTAAAAATGAGATAGAAAATGAACATGGTATGCATGCCGGCCTCAGCGTTTCCTCCCTCTTACAAAATAGGTTCCTTCTAGATCCATGTTCACTCCTTCCTCTCCTCAAAAAGACCCTCCACATAGCATCCCAAGAGATAACACAGGCCCTTTCCACCTTAAAATTATACCCAGCTTACTAGTATTCAAAACCTCAAAAATTTACTCCAAACCATTCATGGTTCCATGCTAACTCAACGGTTCCATGATAACTCAACACAGTGACAATTCAACACACTTTTAAAAAGTGATATAAAGTCATTAGAAGTGACTTAGATTGTGAATTCAAGAACAAGAAATTAAGACAGTTGTAGGACAAAGGAAACACAAAGTAGGCAAATCATTTCACAGCTCAGCTATACAAAATAATTTCACATAAACTGCATATTATGACGTTGCAAATTCTAGAATTTTCCAAAAAATTATTGATTTGATTAAGTATTAATAGATTGATACACTCTAAGAAAGTGAGCCATTTATTTGACAGGTCCCATGAACCATGAAATGAAATATTTACAAGAAAACCATATATTTTAACCAAGGTGGAACAGTTTTCCGATAACAATGAAACCAAATCATACAAAAACTAAATATTTTACAGTTTGGCTACAAAAATGTATTCAATTGGTTTATAATTTCTATGGCAACACGAAACTTCTCACTTTATTCAATAAATTTTAGTTTTAACAAGGAAGGAGAAACAATATTTTGTAATGATCATAAATAATTTCAGAAATACAAAAAATCAAATTTTTGTGTCATCATTTCTTCCGAACTAAGCTTTCAATAATAAAAAAATTCCAGGAAATTGTTTTACGTAAAAATCATTGTTGACTTTTAAAATTTTTTAAACAAATTTTTTTTATTGCTTAATTTCCGACTGCATTTGTTACAGATACTTTATTCAACCCAAATTTTATCACCGAATCAAAATGTAAAAAAAAATTGTTAGTGAAAATATAATTTAATCTAAACATTAGCATTGTTTCGTGGTTTTGTGAGCTTGATCAAACTAATAAATATTTTGTTGTGTACCGTCTGCAAAGTTTTCCGGTTTTGTAAAAACGTTTCCTCCTTGAAAGATCAAGATATCTCAACTAAAAGCTTTGAAAACCAAAGTTTCAAAGTAAATGTAAATAGATAAAACGTTGAAGCATTATATTAAACAATTAAATCCTGGAAATATGTTTTCATTGAGAACTAGGAGGAACATTTATTTTGGTAAGTGAGTGCTAATAATAGTGATTATTATTGGGGGTAAAAAATTAGGAAGATTTCATTTTTTTTAGAATAAACAAAGTATCTTTGGGAGTTTGTTTCTTTACGGAGTTGAACAATGTTTTTTGCCAGTGAACGAATAACGGTTTCCAAATTATGTTGTAGAGTTTAATTAATGTTCAAACGCTTTTATCCACCAAAATATAAGGAAAACATGTTGTGTCTTTTGTGGCTTAATTTTATTACCGGGGAAAGGCAAATTAATACAATGGAGATTTTGGTAAAAGTTTTTAATTTAATTTTTTAATCAACCGTGGTTTAAGTTAGAATTAGATTTGTTTTACTCCACGCGGTTAAGTAATGACTTTAATAATGCTCAAACGTTTTTATTGAAGCCTTTTGGTTTTAAACAATTTTTAGATTGCTCTAATCCCCTCCTCTCTAGATTCGGATAAAATCTGTGTGTGTAAAAGTACAACTTGCTTAAAATTTCATTTTTTTATTGTTCGCTGTACACGTCAGAACTCTAGTTAGATAACACTGCATCCTAATGGCATAAGCTAAAAGTCAATTACAATAATGCTTATCGCCAACTCTTCCGCCTACCGAGATACTGCAGCGCTACAGAAATGTTCTTGGAGGGATGAGTGCACTGTTTCAGAGGTCTTCACATAAGAAGCTTATGTCGCAGACTACTTCAATCAAATAACACTATCATCACTGCCATGGTTGCCTGGATGGAGTCTCCCCTGATGATTTTCAAATATCCTCCATAAACGTTTGCTTACACACATTTTTGTGTTAAACTTTTTTCAATGAAATTCCACATTTTTTGTGCCTATTTGTATATTGTTATTTTGTCTTATTTTATTATTTGTATCATTTCTCTTTTAGTATATCAAAATATGGAATGTATTGCATTGCATTACCCCTGCATACATTCTAGAATAAACTCTTACTATTATTATTATCTCGAAAGGTCTAACGCTGAATTGCGAATTATTTGATCCTAATCCAATAAACTCATTCAAGACTTGAACGACTACCTATGATTATTTTATGGCTCTGGATTGTTAGCGCTTGATAGGAGTAGGCTACCTAAGCTAAGAAATTCAAAAGCGATTATCGGCTAATTCTTATCAATCTACAGCATTCCGAAGAAGGTGTTAGCTTTGTGGGATTGACCATTTAATATTCCCCCACAGAATCTCGGAAGGGAGTTTGAGATAATCTTTAAGATTAAACTTTGCAGAAACTATAAATTATGGCAATGCGTGTTTTATAAAAAAATAGCTGACGCGTACCCGACATTTCTCGGGGTTATAAATGTTTTAAAAATGGGTACTCAAATCTTTCGCTCGCAATTGTGCGAAGTTGGGGGGTGCGGTAAAGAACTTAACAAAGTAACAAACGAATTGAAGTTGCCTCCCATACTGCTTACAGGAGAGGAAAGGTTGGGAAAGGCCAAAATACTGACCCTTCGGTCCGGTTCCTTTCACACAGATCAATTCAAATTTGATTAAGGCAATTCCTTTTGACACTTTGTTCACATACTACAAAACAGCGATGTTCACTGTTGCGGGTTAAATGCTTCACTTGACGATGCGACATTCCAAAAAAATCACAGCCCAGTTCAGCATTTGCCGGTAATCATAATTGACACGACAAAATTCAACGATAATGTTACCTTGTCATTTGGCCCGGATTAGCAGGAAAGGGGACAATGAGCAAGGGGGGGAAGGGTACACATTTAAGGCTATTCAATCAAAACCTCACGCGCAGCTAAAAAGTAAAAATTAATTTTGTGGTTTAAATTCTAGTATACCTATAAACTAGTTGCATTATAAAGGTGGATATAATATTATTGCATAGAGTTGAACAAGTTTCCTTTTTAAGTATTTGTTTTACCTGTTCGCACCACGTCTGCTTTCATTTACTTCCACGTCATGAATTTTACGTATAACCTATTTATGATCCTCATATTTGCCTCATTATTTATTTATTAGTAAGAATTATATCACACATAAGATTTTTTCCCTTGATTGTGTCATGTATCCTCGGGCGTCCCCGATTCCTGATGAACGCCTCATTTTATCACTCAAAAGAATTTGTTTCACTAGGTCGTGCCATGTCTTCCTTGTGTGTCACCAACTTCTTGTTCCATTCACTTCTACGTTATACATTCTCTCTACACCTTTTTGTTCATTTTTCACGTACGCCTCATTTAACCACGAATAAATAGTTGCCTCATGTCTTCCTCGGGCTTCTCCGACTTTTTCTACCATTCACTTTGTGTAGTATCATTAAGCGAACATTTTCCTTGTTAAAAATGACATGTCATCAAATACGAGTTAGTACGTTGAGTATTTATCGGGTGTCCACGAAATATTCTACCATTTCCTGTTGTATAACCATTAAAAATTACATTATACCAAGTTTGATTCGACTCTGTACCTCACAGTTCAGAGAAAATGCGTTAAGTTTTCTTCAGACGTCCCCCACTTTTTCTACAATTCAACCTAGTCTCTAAACATTTCTGGCACTAATGAGAACAAAATTTGACATTTTCAGCGAAATCGGTCACTTTGTTTAGTCAATAGAGCACACACACACACACACACACACACAAGGACATTGCTTTTTATTTACGCGGAGCGTTCATTGTGATTTAAATAAATAAACTCAATATTTGTTTTATTTAGACTGATTCGTGGATGCTATAAAAACTCTGCTATCATAGAGAGCATTCATTTTTATGCATAGTCATCTCCTCCCGTCCACGTACTGCAAGTACTAACTTTCAATGTTAATGATGGTGAAATCTTTCTGTCGAACAGAATCAATTCCGATAACGACATATTTAGCATCAATGAAGCTGCTTTTATAATAATAATAATAATACTTGGATGACTTGTATAGCGCCGTTTTTGTGCAAAAACACCTCAAGGGCGCTGTAAAGGCTATAAGGCTAGCCATGTTACTTCTAGTAAAGATGATATCCAATGTTTTTTTTTTATTTATGTTATGTAACTGATTTGAATTGAATTGTACTGAACAAAACCAAATTGGAATATCCGATATTTACGTTTTGTCCTCACGTTGCAAACAACTTATCGCGAACAGTTCGTACACGTTGCTACTGAAATCACAAGACCCGCAAAAATCACTGAAATCACAATCGCCAATGACCATTGTTGAATTCACCAAACGTCAAAACTAGAATGATTTCAAGACCTCACTCACCACCAAACAGTTGCTGTAGCTGTCATTTTTACATCCCGTCATTCTTTAGTACCTGTTTTGTTCCTACCATTGACCTAAAATCTAAGACAAAATTGTCACAAAATATCTGACAGAAGTGACGCCATATTTAAAGACCCATGACGTGAGTCGAAATAACCTCGCTAGGTTGAGATTAGCGTCGCCGTCGAGTTTAAAAATATGGGTAACATGTGCCGACACGAACCTCCGCGCACATGTATGGCGGTAGTTGCCAAGATACTTGAATCGTTGAGTATCGGATACTTGCGTATCTCTATGGAAGAAGGGCCTTAGTGTTCTACCGTTTTATATTAGCTCACATAAAACGCGCACAAATTTTTGTTGTTCTTTTATGAGTACTAAAAATAATTTTAACGACAAACGGAACTGAAATTAAAATAACTCTCAACCATGAAAAGGCTCGGTTACAAGATAAAGGGTAAACTACCCTTAGAGTCAACACCTTTCAGAAATGAAACGTTTCTTGAAATAGCTTAAGCTACATTTACTCGCCAGAACCAAATTTGAATAAAATGGTAATTTTTTCGCCCACATTCCTTGTTTCCCATCCCACTTTTTTAAAAATAATCCAAAAGTGCGGCAAGAATGATAAAAAAACATCGTTTTCATAAATAGTACATTTAAGGGTTCATAAACCGAATTTCTTCAAATGACATCAATGTTTTTGCTAAGAAAGAAGAGGATGTTCTGGGATGGAAAAAAGTAATGGGTAGATTGGTAAATCTGTGAGGGTCAGTGTGTATCCAGGAGCGAATTTGAATTATCTACTCAAAAAAATCCAAGCCTTTCCTCAAACTTCAATTTACTTGTTTTTGTAAACTGATACACATTTTTACGAATTGAAATTTTATTTTATGTACTAAATTTAAAAAATAATTTTATCCTAAATTTTTATTGCAAATGAATTATTTGCGAAAAATTATATTTTGGCACGATTTCGGCTAGTTTTTTTGCGAAATGGCGGTGTTAGCACAAGTGATCAAAATACCACAACTAGGATTTTACATCATGGAACCAGTCTATAAAACATATTAAAAAAATTGAGACTGCCAGAATAATTACGATTGCGACCCCCTTTTTTCGCTAATTGCACCGGTCTAATAGTAAATAGTAGAAGAAATAAACAATCGAAGAAAAAAAACAACCTGAAAGATTTTTTCTAACTTTATTAAAAATAATATAAAACGTCTCTTAAAACTTAAATAAATAATATGGTTAAATTGAGGATTGTGCCTTCCTCCCCAACCTCGCCCAATGTCGATAGGGTAGGACCGACATCAGTATTAAATACTCTTTTCATCCGATTTCAGTGAAATATTTATACGTGAGAGTGTGTGCACGTGATTGTAGTGTGATTGATAGAATGCATTTTTATTGACAAAGAGTCAATCGGCCGAGTTTCAGGTCGATCGGATGTCAGGATGTTGGTTAATTTCCGCTTCCAAAAATTGCATTCACTGTTCCTGAACACAAAAAAGTGAAATTCAAATAGGTGTATTTAAAAAATGAAACAAACTCTCAGGACCGCTACTAGCATTCATAATTAGAATGTTGCTTTGAATTTTAACAGGACTAATGACCGGATTTGAGCACCAAAGCTGTCCCAACCACTAGATTCAATAACATCATATCTCCCCCTCTAGGCCCGTTTGTCTCCCATCGTCATAATATTTGAAGATTCTGAAAAATCCACGTTTGTTGAACTGAGTGACATCTTTTTTTCTATGTTACTACTTTTCTACATTTAAGGAAAAAATTGGATTAATCAGTTTATTTATCACTTCAGCAATAAACAACTGCGAGTAGCTGTAATACGAAATGTAATTACGTGGGTAGTTGGTGCACTATCATCTAGTGTGGTTGGTGGAGATTGGCTGGAAGTGGGGTTATAGTTGATTGCGCCCCTCAGGGGTTTAAGACTGAATCTAGCCTAAGAAGCTTTTCAACAGACAGATATAACTAAGTGGAATTTAGTTTGTACTGTGAAATGTTCAAAACTAGTTAAGTTGTTTACGAGCATTTGTACATGTACCAACCTACGTACGACAGACGGATAAAAATGAAGATATATATTAACTGTCGCGCCGATAGGGGAACGGAGAGATAATTTTAAACAACACTCCTGCAACTTTCAGAAAGTAATCTTTGGACTTTCATATGATGTTTTTACTAATTTTGATTACTTTTTTTCTCTGACTTCGACGAGACACAACAATTTTTACTAATATTTGAACATAAGAGTATTCGATAATATTTGAAATTAAAATATTTTTCGGACTATATTAACGACACCACAAATACTGGAATTAATACTGAGAACTGGTATTTGTGCTTTCTTTGTCAAAAGATTGTGTTTACCATCTGAATTTTAAACTTTTTTTGTAAGTTTTCCTAACTGGTCTGTTAATGCTAGTTTATTATTAAATGAAATTTGTTTTTTTTTTTTCAAAAATGTAGTTTGATGATGTTTTTATTGAATATTTTGTCTATGTTAGCCATTCTATCTTTTTTAAAGACGTAATACCGTTTCTGAGCTATTTCCATAAGACTATTAACTGAGTTTGTTGCTCCTCCAAAACAATAATTCTGTAGTCTAATACGGATTGACATATAAGGCAAAAATATAACATCAAAACTCGATGATTTTTTATAGTTTATCATTATTATAATAAATATTAATATTGAAGTCTTACAAGCCTTGCTAAAAAACGTGGTGTAAATATTACTGAACAGTGAAAAACTTGAATTGTTACCATAGAGTTTGTTTGGTTAATACGAACGTTGATCGGGTATGTAAGAATCTTATTAGTAATTCATCTTTGTACTACCTTTAGAAAGCTTACATATTGTTCATATACACCTCATCTCATCCCATCCAATAACTCCATACTGAATTAATGAATGTACTAAAGCGTACAACACATTTTAAATTATCTTTTTCTTAACCTAACAAATATATATTATTGTGTACAGGGTTTTAAGGGACGTACTTGACTTACTTTAACCAGTGATTCCTGACATCATTTGCCTAGCCAAAAAAAAATCTTCCACGTCTCATCACTGGTCACACAGCGTAGTAACCGAACAATACCCATACTCGATTCTGACTATCCAATACCTACCGATTTCTTTTAATATTTTAAGCTAAAAAAAAGTAACAAACAAAACTAAAGTCAAAAAAGTTACCGGATTCCAAAATTTTATTTACATGTTTTACTCCGAATAATGTCAGGAATCACTGGTTGAAATAAGTAAACTATATCCCTTAAACCTCTGTATATATACTATGATTCCTAACGCATTTCACTTGTTACTTTATATACGACAAATTTAAGTAATAATTGTTTCAATATTGAATAACACTGCAAACCTTTATTGTGATATTTTATTGATAAAGCCCATAATATAATGAGTTCATCTTTGAAAAATTGACTTGATTTTTATGGTATTACTAAATGTCGTTACGTGATGGATAATTTTCTTGAAATTTCATTCAATTATGATCTGAATTTGAAAATAAATATGTGTTCGACTTATTTAGAAAAGATGAGACAACACACCGATGAGACGTGATTTGCAAAAAGCCTCATTAAACAATGAACAATGAACATCAAATACAGTTTGGAAAACCATTGCAACCGGACAATTTAACGTTCATTACCTTGAAAAATAGTTATAAATACCGCCTCAGGAACGCAGAAGATTAATTAGTTCCCAAAAAACACGCACCAAGCGGGAGGCAAAATAGATATAGGAGACCAAGGAACGCGGAAGCGCCAGGTCCCATTTGATTGTCAGCAAAGATATTAGAAGAACGAGATGTGCTATGAGCAGTTCATACTGTGTGGAATTGTTTTGCCGAGTGTCGCCGGTTTTGTTCACCAATACTACTGCATATCTTCGCTTACGCTAAGGTATCCGCACTAATACATAGAACAGATTTATGTGCGTACACGTCCCGATAGTATTCAAAGTACCCTAATTAGGTAGTACTCCGCCCACGGTCCGGCGGCCAACATAGCATATCTCGTTCTTCTAATATCTTTGATTGTCAGCTGGGATAGATAGATTTATCTAAAGTAGTTGATGCGCAAGCAATTCTACCCCAGCCCAAACAAAATGTGAACACCAAACATCGCTTTTATAAATTAGTTATAAAAATAACCCAAGAATCCCAATAATTTATAAATAAATAAGATCCGAAGCTTAATTAACAAAGCCATGCTAAATAACTAACATCAGACGGCCGCAACTGTCTCACGGATTCGGAAATCGTGAGATACGCCGTCAGGAGGAGACAGTCAACAAATGGAGAATATCAGCTTGGGCCCCAAAACAGTAACCAGGGTATCTATTCCCCAGTCTCGATCGCTCGCAATTTCCGCCGAAAGTACATACACTGGTAGAGTTTGTTATTCTCGAGTCTCACCGAAAGTGCATACTACACGCCATACGTCACAATTCATTTGACTTAAACAACGAATGGGTTGAAGCAGTAGAGATCAGCAAAACTGTCAAAATCTCATTGCATCCTGGTGAATTGCCTTATACAAAAAAAGATCGTTTCCCGCGCTCTTCGAAGTTGGTATCGGATTCGTTTAGTTCTGCAAAGTTATTTTAACCATTTTTCTGGAATTTCGATATGTATCCACCACCGCCATTCATTTCAGAAAAAGTGCGGTAGCAAATAAAAACGTTGACAGAACGACGCGGCAACGGTTTGTTTTTGACATTTCAAATTAACTCCATAGAAACCTCAAACACATCAGAAACATAGACAATATTCACAGGGTTGCCAACAGTCATCTCTTCAACCGTGCGACACTCAAGAATGTATAAATATAGAACTTATGACAAAAGTCGTAGAGATTTTCGTTCGTAGATGGCGCATAGCGAGTAATTAGTGGTAGAGACTCTGGAATAGATACCCAGAGCGTCCCACATCGATTCACTGCCGTAAGCGCTTTAAATAAATGGTACCTTTGACATACATCATTTTACAGAGCCCGTAACTTCCAGCATTAAATTGTTCCATGCAATAGGTTTGAGATAATTTCGTATTAATATGCATAACTTTGTTATCAATAAATGGTGCATCAGAAATATCTGTAAAGAGATAGCATGAACCCGCGAACCCTAAGATTGTTAGACGACAAAATGGCCGCCGGCAAGCAGTTATAAATATTGGTAATTGATATTTATTATAACAGACGACATACCGATGTGACAACATACAACGGTACCACATTTTTAAATGGTTTAAAGTTCAAATACGAAAATCGCAATACTCGACAATCCAAAAATTCAAGTCCAGATGCTTTTTACAGATTTCAAAAGCGCTGTAACTTTGAAAAAGTATCACGAATAATTCCGAAATGTGAAATTCGAACTTCAATTATTTTGCGATTTTCGAATCCGGCAAACTTTCAGTGATATTTTAAAAGAAACTTCAACATTCAAATAATATACAAGTGTCATTTAGAAAGATAATTTATCTTCGAAAAATGTGTACTGAAATTTATACGACTTACATAATACACATGTAAGTCGTATAATGTACATTATATGTTTCACAATCGTGGATATTCTAACAAGCATTTCCAACAATTCATTTTAGCAAAACGTTTCCACAATAATTTGCTTTCATCAAAAAAATCTCAAATGGGAGTTAACATAAAGCGACGTTTTTGACGTTTTATCTAACCATCTTGGTTTCGTCATTTTGTCAAATGGTGACATGTGCTAAAGAAAAAAAAATCATATTTTTTTGTATTGAACAACATCGTCTTTCGAAGAATTTCTAAATTTATTTTGTGAAAAAAATAATAGCAGTAGAAAGGACCGAACTCTGGAGAAATATTAGCGCACATTGATTCGAACCCCCCTTGGGTTTATGATTAAAATCATTTTGAGTTTGTATTAATCATCTATCATATTTTGTCCATGTGATAAAAACACGAGGAGACTGAAATAGTATTTCAGTATCCCAATGTAATCATTGTTAAACCGTATATTTGAATACTTGAATTAAAGTAAAAGCAATAAGGGACAAATTATTATAACCATTATATACTCGTCTGAAATATCCATACAAATTGAAAATAAATCCCGTTTTAAAATAAATGCTGCCTACGGGAATTAAGCCCGCACCTTCTGATGTCCTGTCAGGTGCTCTGGACCACTGAGCTATATCGGCTTATTCCCAAACCACCAAATAATTCAATATGTCCAAGTACTTCAATCGACAATAACTGCTTATTATATTTTTTCACCTGTAAACAACAAAATTTATTTACGTAGGAAAGGTTTTGTTGGTGCTGAACTTCCCACTAGATGGCGTCGAAATATATCGTATCTACATTGGTTGGTGAAATATTTTGAATTGTTAAATATAATTATTTTTAATGACAAACTAATGTTTTTAAGACAAGGTTTTTATTCAAGGTTTTAAAACCTTGTCTTATAAATATTAGTTTATCATTAAAAATAATAATATTTGACAATCTGTTTATAAATAAAAATAATTATAATTAAATCTCCCAAGCGGTTTCATCGGCGTGCTAAGTAAAATCATAATTGACACGGTCAAGCGCAAAAGTTATCTTCATTTTGATCAACTGGCTCCAAGAAGTAGAACTCCATAGTCACAAAAACTCACCCTGAAGATGACAAGATATACATATAAAAGTGTCGCAGTGATCGCAAATGAGTATACACAGCACGTTCAAAGTACGCTTCACGAGTTCATGCGGTTCTGTTTCCAAGCCTAACTTTTTTTCGTCTGCGCCACTAACTTGGCTCGTAAATAAATAATCAGCCACGTTACATCATTCAACATGTCCACAAGAATTCATTGCGCAGATGGCGATGCTAATGCTGGGTGAATGTTTAATCTGAAATGTCCGCCCACACAATTTTCAGTCACTCTAGGATTGAAAGTTTGTGTGAAAAGCACAAACATTGATAAACTATAGTGTGATAAAGCGTGCGTGAATTTAAAATCCACATCATTTCATTCAAACATCTTTTGAAGGCACTTCATTTTATAAGTGTTTTGAGAACTTTTCACGATTTTTAAAATGACTGAGTAGGTATCTATTTTATTCATTGACAGTTAGTTAAGTAGCTGTCTGAACTTTACACACTGATTTGACACGCGAAAGGGGAAAAGTCAAAGGCATTCAAATTAATAGATGTGATTGTTTTTCACATGTAGCAAACACTTTGTAATAAAACATAAATGTTACATAATTATAATAATTCGAACAAATAACTCTGTTATGATTACCACTTTATTATATAAAATCAACCGGTTTCGATTAAACCTGAACCTTCATCAGGGTTATATAAAAACATATTAAAACAGTAACATAGTTACAGTGTATTTAAAGGTAAGATAGAAGAGAGAGAGAACATCAAATTTGGTGGGGGGGGCGAGGGAGAGGTAAGTAAGCAAGAATTCGTAGGATTGTCTTTATTTCCAAAGGTTCTAGATTGTTTCAACGTAAGCCTATCCCATTTCTATGCCGCACATCTATTCCCGAAGATTTTTTAAATAAGCGATCTTTATCTATAAGGTGAGCATCGAACATGAAAACACGATTTTATTGCATTTAATATTATAAAATTTTACAGTTGAAAAATGCACCAAAATAATCGGTTACTAGTTACTAGGCGATTCAAGCCGGAAAAAAAAGAATATAAAACACCTGACGCTGACTCATACAAACACCTGCGTTTAGAACAGTAAACAAGTTTTTTTGTTTGATGTTATTGATGTCACAAGAACGCTTGTTGGAGAAATTATAAATACCCAGTTAAAAAAAAAATATTGAGTAAGTCAAATTTCAAAATTAACACGAGTGGACCTCCAGTTAAAACGCGATCTGTTAATTACAATTATAAATTCCTGAATGTCAACTGAAATCTGTAGTCGCTTCTGTTCCTCCATCACGGCACAATCATTTTAAAGATAACAACTATTTGCAACGAGCTGTTTACGGCCGGCACTCTATCAGCTGAGCCAGACGCATCTGTCATCATTACATAATGGGGCGTCTCCGTGTGCCGGCTCTTATAATCAAATGACCATGCTGCCGCTGATCACCTAGAGGCTGGCCAATACCTGCTGCATTGATGCTGACAACCTTGCAGCTGATGAATTCTTCCTGGCTACCGACTGAACCAGCCACAGATGCTGACAACCTAAAGGCTGACGAATACCTGCTGGCTACCGACTGAACTGCCCACCGCCGCTGATCACCCAGAGGCTGGCCAATCCCTGCTGCATTGATGCTGACAACCTAGAGGCTGATGAATTCCTCCTGGCTACCGACTAAACCAGCCACAGATGCTGACAACTTAAGGGCTGACGAATACCTGCTGGCTACCAACTGAATTAGCCATTGATGCTGAAAACCTAGAGGCTGACCAATTCTTCCTGGCTACCGACTGAATTAGCCATTGATGCTGACAACCTAGAGGCTGGCCAATTCTTTCTGGCTACCAACTGAATTAGCCATTGATGCTGACAACCTAGAGGCTGGCCAATTCTTCCTGGCTACCAACTAAATTAGCCATTGATGCTGAAAACCTAGAAGCCGGCCAATTCTTCCTGGCTACCGACTGAATTAGCCATTGATGCTGAAGCCTAGAGGCTGGCCGATTCCTTCTGGCTACCAATTGAACTGGCCACTGATCCAGCAGTCGCCTACGCCATTTTCTGTATCGTATGGCGCGATGATGCACAATGTGCTCAAATCTGAAATTATCGCTGAAAGAATTCCGATTGTCTCAGTTTTCTATCTGTGTTTTAAATCCCAGTTGTATTGAAATACATATAACTATTTCTTGTGAATTGGGTTGGCTGAAAAAAATAGGAAGTACCTATACGCTACACCCCTTTGTACGTTCTGTGTACCAGTACAATACTTGTAATTAAAATGTGAATTTTGATTTGAATCGTCTTTCTTTTATGATGGTTTGGATAGAACACCTCACGGTGTTTTACTTAAATCATTACCCAGGTTGAGGACTGATGTGTGCCGGTGCTTATTATTTACAGTCTTTTCTTGTGCAAGCAAACACGTCCCGTACAAGGTGTTGTGTGAATTCCGAAAAACCTACACTATTTAGACCCCTCAAGAGTTCAACCACCCTCGTTTGAATATTTCTTGCAGTTTTACATAAGTAAAATGTTGGGCAATCATTACATTTAAGCTTGTATGGTTGCGAAAATGACTTGAAATTATTTTCTTTATCCTTTTAATTGATCAAACGTTTACCTAGGTAATTATCGGTATAGATAACGGATTTAATTTATGTTGGAAATTTTTAAACACAAAAGAATGAAAAATTATGAATTAATAAAATTGTACGAAAACCGTTATTTTATTGACGTTATTTTTAACAAGGATTCTCTACCATTTATGGTATGGGCATATTCGTTATTTATTGGAATAGATTTGATTGTAGAGTGTTCTTCAATAAAGTTATTATTAGATAGAGGGATAGTGGCAAGTCTGTGGACCATATGGAAGGCAGAATGTTTATGGCAAATAGGATTGTTTGAATACTATGAATTACTGTATCAGTAAAGGTGGGTTTTCTGTAAATATTGAAATTTAATTTATTATTTGTAATGGATGAGATGAGATGATGATACCTCCTTTTACTGGGAACTGATATCCTTATCTATAAAGATATCAGCAAAAAGGAGGCTCGTAGCTCGTAATTATTTATTAGAGGTTAAGCAATGTCATTAGGGTGAAATAACAATGAATACATAGTACCTCCTGGAACTATGAAAAAGCCGCCAGCCTACTTACTCTCGGCCTGAAAGGTTCTAGATTTTATCAGGCGCATGAGCCACTATATAAATACAACTGTACCCAAGTGGTCAGTCTTTAGCACTCAGCTGGTCAGTCCCAGGCAAGCACCCGCCGCTAGCTGAACTGATGCCTCCACACCCGCGCACCGTGCATCGCACCGCGCCACACAACTCTTCCAATCAGATTCATTGTAACTTCGGCTTTTTTACTTCACACTAGAGTACCTAGAAGACCCATGATTTTCACCAGTGCCGAACATCACCCACAAGTCCAGACTCTACCAACGCGGTGTAGAGCCACCGACTTCATCGTCACGACTACTTCACCACCGTTCATCTCCGCTCCATCTGGTGTTGACCATTGTTGACCTGGAGGATTTGTCATCGACTACATCTACCGAAGCAGTGTTGATCTTTGCTGTGGAAATCGCCACCGATCACGTCCACTTCATCGTCGTTCGGAGCCATCGCATCAACTGACTAAATAAACGCTGTTATGCAACACCTCATCTTTTATTCTCTCACTTTACTACATCCTCAAATATATGTAGTCACTAATATTACAGCAAATTTAGTTTATGTGAAAAGCGCGCCCCTCAGTAGATAATCCAGGTAAATATATTATTTATTACAGGTTAAACAATGACAGTAGGGTAAAATAACCGTAAATTTTGCAATTGAAACTAATTGTAAACGTAATTATTATTATGTACACTTACTTGTCGATGGCCAGGCAATCTAATTTTCTCTTCCCACATCTCCTTTTCCCTTATCTCATTTTAGTACCTTCGAAATTGAAAATTATCATTTTAATCATGTACCGATCACTAATTTGGTTAATTGAATTTACATGAACGTGAAAATGTCATTATCTGAAGCAACAAAGACTTTCGTGTAGTTGAAAATTATTCTGTTAAAATCGCAATTCGTTTGTTAAGAAGAGAATCTATCAAAAGCACGGAGAAAAATGAGCATGGCTGATTAATACCCTTAAAAACTTCATTGCAATCCATTTCCTAATAAAATATCAGTCCATTCAGAATGATGAACTAATATCGTAACGTGTGTTAGTAAAATGAAAACACGTGTTTCGACATCCTAATAACATATTCGTCTTTTAAAGACAGTTTGTTAGGAAACCTGTATATTCATTATAATCAATATAATTGCAGTATCGTTTTTAACAGGAATATGAATAATTTGACCAGATTTTAGATAAATTAGCAATATTTTATATAAGTAAGTTTTCTCCGTGTGGACAGCCGGTTTCTGCAGAGTTGAAGGTTTTTTTTTTTGGGATTCCAGACCAGAAATGGCTGCCAAATTTAATAGTAAAGCGGCCAAAATATTTAAATATCGTTAACTGGGGCGTATATTTCTATGAGAATGTATGAAATAAATTGCGAATTTATGGCGTAAGACTGGGAAAATGTTAATTTTATGCATTTTTGATTTTGTAGCGACACACTGATTACATTCGGCAAAAACGCCGAGCAAATAGAAAAAAAACAATTATTTTGGTCTTTTCCCTTACTATTGAGTACATTCCATAGTCTTTCTTTCTTAGATTGCACGGTCAGTATTAATGCTTTAAGCTTCCTCGTGACTAGTTACCTCTTTTCTCTCACCCCTGAAGTTATTCCAATCTTCGTCAAACTGCCCTTAAATGACAAAACCAAAGTAAAACTAATAAGTTTACACACAAGGTTTAAATAAATGACATGATCAGTTTTAACTCACCAAATTCAGTAGATAAACGTTCGTGACAGTCCTCATCCTTTTGTTTTGTGCCAAGGTAATAACAACCATGGAATTTCCTATGACAGCTAGCAGGAATATTATCACATACAGTGGAATGATCAACTTAGACTCAAACACCCCGACACTTTTATTGATCGTTCTTGTGACATTAATTGAAGATGTATAACTTGTTGGCACTGAAACTATATCTGTATAGTTAGCCACGTCACTGCTCGCACTGCTACCAATATCACTCATATTGAAAAACAAATATAACTGGCCAAGTGTCACGAACTCAGTTCCATAAGGAGTTGTCATAGTACTGTAATACGTTTCCATCTTAATGTTAATTTATGATTTATAAATAAATATCTAGCTAACTACAATATCACTTCAAAGGGTTTTTTTATTCATTATTCCACTACCGTGTCTTTCACGTGTTCACTGTCGTTGGGGTGGAAATTGTCCATCTGTAAAAAAAAGAAAAAGATGCATGAGAAAAAATCAAAAAATTTTAAGAAAACACAAAAATAATGAGAAATCGTTAGTAGTAACAATTGCCGAACATACAAAGTGTGATCCAATTCAAGTTTCCTAAATTAGGAATACCGAAAATTAATGACGCGTGTTTAACACGTCAATTATTAGTCTGATACTAGAAATTTACTAAATGGGTCGTTTGACCAAAGCCTCGTTAAAATAATTCAATTATTGTAGAGTAATAACAATTCTGTACGAATTCTATTCTATGTAACTACTGGATCGACCAATAAAAAATACAAATTAAAAACCAATGCTCTCAATGGCTGGACCATTCATAGTTCCTTTAGCAAATCCCAATCATCAAACGTACTAATTTTGGATGTGGGTCTGTGAGTGAAACTGTGGTACAAATGGATTTATTTTTAATTTAAGTGTTGTAGTTTAGAATAATATATTATATATCATTATGTATGGTTAAGTCTTACGTATAAAACATATTGTAAACTGCATCTACACTTATTACATAAAACATAATATAATGTAAGTTACAGTCTGAGGTGACTTAAAGTGCAGTGAGGTATTATCTCAAACACAAACGATTGTTATTAATCATAAAAACATTTTCAATATCTTGCACTGTGTTGTCGCGCGACGTGAAGGTACGCCGTATATTGTCTTCAACCGGCTTATTGTCAAGCCGCTCGTTCCCGACTAAACCCGCTACTCGCTACCTGAATCTCGCTACTCGCTACTGGTATATTTAATTATTAATTTAATTAAGTAACAAACATTATGTCTTCAACAAGATCTGCTATGGAACATCAAAAAATCGTGGACTCGCTCACGGACTACATTGATCGAAAACTAGGTGAGTTGAAATCACAATTTTTTTTCAAAATTCGAGACTGAATTAGCCGATTTAAAAAAAGCTACCCAATTTGTAAGCGAAAGATACGATGAAATCAATGAAAAATTAAAAAAAATTCTCGATTTACCGAAACAACACCAAAAAATTATTGAAGACTTGGAAATTAAAGAAAAAAGAATCATTGCTTTGGAAATTAAAATAGCCGAATCAGAACAAAGAGAATAAAAAAATTCAGTAGAGGTTAAAGGATTTAAAGTTTCGATTAATGAACCGCCGCATGAAATTGCAAACAGAATTACTTCTGCTTTCGGAATAAATTTAGAACCAGCAGACAAATTCAAATATCTAAAACCAACTGATACAAAACCTCCACGTCTTATACTTAAATTTAAAGAAGAAGGCAAAAAAATAACAACGATAAGTGCCAAAAAAAAAACAATGTCTTCCTCCAAATTACAGAAGCTAATAAAAAAATTATGTAAATGAAGCCCTGACGCCATACTACAAAAATCTTTTATGGAATACAAAAATATGGGCAAAGGAGAAAAATTATAAATACATCTGGTTAAAAACGGAAAATTATTAGCACGTAAATCTGAAACTCGCGCATAATTGAAATAAAAAATAACAATGACCTGGAACATAAAATGGTGTAAACAAAGCATCGTTTCAATACCCATCTACAATATAATATGTACAGTAATGTGGACGACTTCGTAAGCACGCAACAGGAAAACAGCTTCAGGATCAATTCAAGAGTCTAAGTGCAAAAGAGTGCAACGAAATGATCACTGATAGTTTCTGCGGTATTTAGAAGAATTTATCCTCAATTTAAATAATCTACAAGTAAAGCCGGGCATTATAGTGTTAACGGAAACGTATACAAATAGTTACTCTCCGTATTATCATTTCTATGATTACACGTACATACAAACAAACACAAACATCAATAAAAACAATGGTATCGCAATATTCATTAATAACAAATATAACAACATTGTATCAATATTAGAATATAGTGTAGGTTCAACTAACTGCATAGAAATTCAACTCAACTACAATAAAATGAATTATTATTTAATAGCAATCTATAGAATTCATGAATCCAACGCCAAATTATTTATCGAACAAATACGACAAATTATATCGAAATTCAAAAACAAAACTTGCATAATCACCGTGGATTTCAATATCAACAGTAACAAAAATATAGATAATACTCTTAAACATGATTATTTAAACGGTATGACAGAAAATAATTTTAAATCATGTATAAATGAAAATGCGCGGGAAATTCAAGGTCAGAAACCATCTTGTATAGATCAATTTTGGACAAAAATTAACATAAAAGATCTTCATAAAATAAAAACCCTTGTCTAGAAAAATAACATTACCGACCATCACACGTGTATATTTTTGTATGAGGATTAAAAAAAAACACAGGCAAAAACTTGTTAATGAACAAATCGTATACCAAATTAAATCTGCAGAAATTAATTGATAACTTGAAAACTGAAAATTGGCAGCCTGTAATCAACTGTGAAGGGGTTGAAATATGTCCAAAGAACTTTGAAAACATTTTATCCACGCATATAGAAAAATCTAATACTGAAATTCCGAATCATAATCTGGGAAAAAATAAATTCTTGGAACCGTGGATCACTCAGGGTCTATTAAATTCAATAAGAGAAAAAAGTAAGCTTTACAAACAAACAATTAATTTCCCAAACAACGTAGAATTATATAGTAATTACAAAAATTATAAAAATAAATTGACGCGACTAATCAAAATCAGAAAAGATGACTACTACAGACATAAAATAATAAGCTCTGAAAACAACCCTAAAATAATCAGCCTAGACATGCGCAAAAAATGTGCTGGTATTTTCATTTGGAATCCCACAAGGTACGGTACTGGGTCCAATATTATTCATCTTATTTGTAAACGGGATATTTTCTCAAAAACTTCATGGTGATATAACCTCTTATGCTGACAATACAGTCATCATTGAAAGTGACGATACTTGGGAATTTGTAAAATAAAAGCAACAGAAGACATAAACACTCTTAAATACTGGTTTGACATAAACTTACTATCTCTAAATAGTGAAAAAAACTCACTTTATACCATTTGCAATAAAATCAAATGACGTTCCACAATATTTTTACATTTTTTTTTTATATATTAACTCCACACAGGAGGCCATGAAGAAAATAATTTCCCTCAGGGCCTATGTCATCTTTGGGGATGCTGCGTGGAGGGTCTTTTTGTGGAGAGGAAGGAGTGAACATGGGTCTTGAAGAGTCCCATGTTGTAGGAGGGAGGAAACACAGAGGCCGGCAGTTCTTTCCACAGCCGAGCTGTTGAACTTAAGAACGAATCGTAGAAGCGACCCGTTCTCATGTGACAAATGTCAACTGTGTACAAATGTTGGGCGCGCGTTTGGCGTGTATCCCGACTACGCACCGGTGCCGAAGGGATCAATGACGCTAGTTCCTCAGAGCATCTTCCATTGTAATACCGATAGAACAAGGACAGCATACCTACCTGACGCCTGTGCTCTAAAGATTGCAGTCCGTTTGTTAAGATTGGGGAATCTATCAAACGGACCGCCCGTTTTTGCACAGAGTCAAGGGTTTTTTCAGGTATTTAAGGGCTCCTGACCAGAGATCGCTGCCAAATTCGACAGTAGGGCGCAATTGCGATTTGTACAGGGTCAGCAGTTGTGTATTATTAAAGTATCTGCGGGCCCTGTACAGTACGCCCAGCTTCTGAGAGGCCAACTTTACTCTGGCTTCGATGGAGCCCCCGTACCTGAGCTGGTCACTTATAGTTTTTTTTTATTTATTTATTTTTTTTTTATTTTATTTAGTAAAAGATTATACATTTAAATATATTATTTAAGAAATGTTTTGACTGCCCAACTAGGAGGATTCCCGTTTTAGGACAGTCAAATTAGTATGAGTATTAACATTTTGATAAGTTGTTTGATAAGTATAGTATTACAATAATAATGAAATAATTGGTAATAATTAATAATTAATAATAATTAATAATTTTTATACCAAGCATATCAATGGAAGGCCTGTTCGGAAGATTGTTTCCGTTGAAGGAGACTAGATTATCATTTGGATCCCTTTTAGATGTAATCAGAGGTCTTTGAAACATTAAATTCGACGAGATTATTTTTACCCCAGGAGGAAATACTCTCGAGATAACCGTCCATTCTCTGCTTCAAAGCCCTCCGAGCCGTTGGAGTTTGTGTGCCCTTTGGGGGCTTGTCAAACAAAAAGCTATCATGAACTGTACTGTCATCTGCGTAACAATGAATCGGTGCACATGTCAAAAGGTCATTGATGTGCAACAAAAACAAAGTCGGAGACAGAACCGATCCCTGTGGGACGCCAGCATTTATGGAGTGCGAGGAAGAGGTGAAACCATCAGCAACCGCCTGAATCGACCTATCCCTTAAAAAGTCAGCAATCCACGTACACAGGGATGCGGGAAGTCCGTAAGAAGGCAATTTGTTGACAAGTCCTCGGTGCCAGACCCGGTCAAAGGCTTGGATATGTCTAGTGCGACCGTTTGGGTCTCACCGAGACGTTCCAGGCACCGCTCCCAAACATGCGTCACATACGCGAGAAGATCACCGCACGAGCGGTTCCGCCGGAATCCGTATTGACGGTCGTTGATAATTTTGTTCTTCTCGAGGTATGTGAGCAGTTTGTCGTTGATCACACGTTCCATCACTTTGGACAGAACTAATGTGATCGCTATGGGGCGGTAGTTGGCCGGGTTGGAGCGGTCACCTTTTTTGGGAATAGGGTGAATGACCGCTTTTTTCCAACGAGAGGGCACAGTGCCACACTTCAGGGACATTTTGAAGAACTTTGTCAAAACTGGAACTATTTCCGCTGTTACATTGACGTTTATTGCCATGTAATATATTACAGGTGAGTTACACAATTAACCATCGCCGCACAAGGCAGGCAGCAGAGCATTGAAACTCCAATCAGGGGGTGGATATAATAGTCAGTCTCCCAATAAAACAAGTCGCTTGATATGAGTGTTTATTGTACATATAAAACAGGTTATCAGACAGATCTACAAAAGGTACATAGCTTTTTAAGGCCTGACTGTTACTAGGCAATCTACTGAATCTAAAGGCTCTGATGGACATAGGTACAATATTAGCTCACGTGTAAATTACGGCGGAGGCGGTGAATCGGTCGGCAGGTGCCATGGGCGGGGCGCCAGGCTGATGCAGGGCGGAGGCAAAAGGGCGGCAACGAGGGCTCACCGCGCTGGACGACAAAGGGGCGCCAGGGCTGATGCAGGGCGGATGCAGAAGGGCGGCAACGAGGGCTCACCGCGCTGGACGACAAAGGGGCGCCAGGGCTGATGCAGGGCGGATGCAGAAGGGCGGCAACGAGGGCTCACCGCGCTGGACGACAAAGGGGCGCCAGGGCGGCGGCTAGGAGACGCAGAGACGATGGAGCAGGGCAGGGGCACTGATTGGATGGCCAAGGGGCTCCACACAAACAGGCAAGTCGGCAGACGCCCAGGGCTGAGGCCGGGGTCTACAAGTTCACGGTCTCAGCCTGGGGTGGACGGTTGGTGGAGCAGCCAGCATCAACAGGGGTACGAGGCTGGCGGCGTGGGCAGAGACATGACCCAACTTTATAACGTAGAGTGCTGGTGGGCGACATCGGCAGAAGGAGACAGGACACAGCTCTACAACATCAGAGGGCTGTGGTTCTGGGGATCCTCTTGAAGTGGAAAGCTGGAACCAGAGAGGCGGCACACATGGTAAAACAAATCAGGCCGGTCCATATTTACGGCGACACCAATTTGGCGGCAAATGTTAACCCGGAACTAATACAGCATGTTGAACTCAACGGGGTCGGCGGTGAACTGCCGCGTGGCTAGCTAGCTGCAAGTACTTGACCTGCTTCGGGCGCAAGTGGAAGGGATATCCTTATTTGGTCGTGTTCTCCTATTCGCCATCTGATTGGTTGATATCCCTCGCGTGATCCGTGTCCGGCGGAGATATCTCCGATGTACGTGTATGTATTGGTGAGCTAACATGCCCTCAATGCGTGCTCCGTTTCCGGGGGCCACGTGTGGATATACATAACTGTGCAGTTTGTGCAAATCATAACACCGCAGCACACCTCTGCAATACCAGGGCATAACATAATTATACATAGCAACTTAAAAAAACATAATAAAAAAAACTGTACAGTAAACTGTTCCACATTGAAAATTTCAAATAAAATTAAATACTTAGCAATAATAATAGACAAAAACCTAAACTGGAAAGATCAAATCAACCAAACCGTCAACAAAATAAGAAAATTAATTTATATAGGTACTTTTGAAAATTCGAAATTTTCTCTCATTGGAAATTCTAGCATCAGCTGGGGAGCTGCACAAAAAACAAATCTACTTCCTGTTGAAATTGTACAACGTCTTATTATAAAAATAATATTGAAAAACCAAGAGATTATCCAACACACCTAATTTTTGAAGAATTTAAAGTATCAAAAATTTAATGATAAATAATAAAAGAAAAACAAAATCACAGCTTTTTAACTGAAAGTCGTACTCGTCAAAAATATATTTTTTCAACACATAAATGTAACATCACTTTTGCTCAACATCATAACATATATCTAGGAAAAAAATACTTCAACAGCCTACCCGAAAATATCAGAACAATAGAAAACGATTAACACTTACTTAAAGAAATTAAAAAGAAGTTCATTGTAAAAATACCAAAATGATGAAACTATCTTTGTAATTCATTATAAATTTTAATATTCATAATTACAAACACAAAATATTCTTCATCTTGATAATCACCACTCATCTAAACACAAGCGCCATCTTCTATAGAAGAGGAACATTAAAAAATCAAAAGCAGTGAAAACTAATTGCACTAATTGGAAGAATTATCTTTGTTAACATTATTGATTATACTCTGTAAATTGATTAATTTAATAAATATATATTATATATGAAAAAAAAACAAAACAAAAAAAAATCATATGTATGTAACTACTAGAGCCATCTATGATGTATCTATATAAACTAATAGAAATCAGTCGATTCCAAGCAGTCTTGCCGTTTTATTAGGAAGTGTTTGTTTGGTGAATTCAGACGAACGATAAAGTACCTACCGATGACATAATATTTTTTTACCAGAAAATTATTTTAATTCTTTATTTAAAAGGTGTATTTCTTTTGTTATAATTTTAGATTTTTACTAGTTAGGTCAGATTTTACACGGGTTCGAGTCCCGTTGGCGTCATGTATCTTTTATCAGGAGATTTTTCAATGTGGATGAGTGTTTCAGGCGAATAATTATTGCTTGTAAAATAATTGTTACCCTTTGTGCTATGCACAAAAAATCTTGTCTTAAAAACATTAGTTTACATAAAAATAATAATTAATATTTGACAAGTTCAAGTATTTCACCTAAAAATGTAGACAATTTGTCTCGACGCCATCTAGTGAGAGAGTTAGCACTTACAATGCCTTTCTCATATAAAATAAAGTTGGTTGTTTTCAGGTGAAAAATGTAACAAGCAGTAATTATTGAATGAAACACTAGTATATATTGCATAATTTCGCGGGTAAGAGATAAGCCGCCATAGCTCAGTGGTCAGAGCTGTCTACCGGAAATCGAAGGGACACGGGTTCGAGTCCCGTTGGCGTCATGTATCTTTTATCAGGAGATTTTTCAATGTGGATGAGTGTTTCAGGCGAATAATTATTGCTTGTAAAATAAAAGTTATTTTATTTTAATTATTAAAAAAAATTACATATTTTATTAAAAAAAGAAATATATATATTTTTTTTTTATTTAGCACAGCTTTAAACGCCCTTTTCAGCTATAGTCACTCTAACATTCAAGGCTCGTGACTTTTGGGTGTAGGTACTAGAGTTCTAATATTACAAAACTGGCATTATTGATGTTGTTGAAGCTGAAAACGATTTTTTAATTTTTTTTCGAAAATTCGATTTATTGTATGAAGATTTTCAGAAAATTTCAGTTTGGCCGTGCGGATTTCTTGAAAATAATTTTTGTTTTTTTTTTCAACTACAACAATATCAATAATGCCAATTTTTGTAATATTAGCATTCTAGTACACCTAAAAGTCACGAGCCACCAATAGCTACTAGCTATCCTAAACGACTAAATTAAGCATAAGGGGAAGATTGTGGTCAAGTTAACCGTCCTACTGAGTGAACAATTGAACAATGTGGCAAGATCATTCAATTTTACGCCATTGAATTTGAAGAGATTTAAGAGTCGCGTCTACACCAACAGCACATGAAATATTTTAAAACTAACATCATAAGTATCATAAAGTGAAAAAAACTAACATCCGAAAAGTTATAACCGAGATAGCCCGAGAAACTTACGAAAAAGTCATCGAGAATTATCTCAAATGAATGCTGAAGGTCCAGAGGCGTCCATTTTCATGACATTATTTTCCGTAATAAATAATGATACCAAATATTCGATTAATAAAAAAATTTGATAATGTTACATTTTGTGTGTTTTTCATAAATAAAAGTCAGGAAACTTTATTGAATCTCCAGTTTCACCCTTATTATTAAAAACATGTTGGAACTGAGTTCATAATATGAACACATGATAATAATATCTTAAAACAATAAATTATTAGTTCGCACTTAATGGAAGCATAAACCCTCCAAATTGGATTACCAGCCCCTAAAATTTGATATTAACTCCCTGCTGAGTTGAGTTTAGGGGACCAAAAGGCCGAGTTAAAGTGATTTACAGCTTTACTAAAACTCATCACTTCAGAAAATCAGAGCTGTAACTTTTTGACCTACTTTTATATTATAAACGATACGATACGATTATACCACCCCAGTTAGGAGCACTCCTCTCCCGGTGCGACCGGCTTACTAGGGGGCCCTGATTTTTTGGGATTTGGAACACGTACTCTGTGGATGGGAAGGAGGTTGGATTTGAATCCACCAATATGCCTGGTGACAACCTAATAAGTGAATTCTGATTAAACGTTTGGGAGGAATAAAGGATTTGAGTTAGCGTTGTTTTTTTACTTATTTGTGTTTTCCTTCTTCTTGCCTTTTCTAACACCTTTTTTGCTCTTCTTGTCACTTCTTGCCTATTCTTGCTTCATATTACAGCTTCGTGTCTTTAGTTGTTTCTCTTTGTGTTTTCTTATCTATTCTCATTATGCTTGACTCTACTTATATCTTCTTTCCTATTCGTGCATTTTCTTACATATTCTTATATTTTTTACTCTTTTTTTTACTGACAATACCTTGAAAATCTCCTACTCTCAATTAAGTGGAAAATATTTCATGTGTCCTGGTGAAGGACTTAGCCAGCCGAGGAATTGATCCCAGATGCGTTGCTAACTCAGTCACTGAGCAATATTCATGCTTCTTCTTGAATTTTCTTATTTTTCTTAACTAACTAACTAACCATCACGCCGTTTCCCCGCAGGGGTAGGCAGAGAGGACGGACCGCCAAACAACTCGGTCTTGGCACACATTCCTTGCCTCATTCACATTCATACATCGTCTCATACATACTCTTCTATTGTTCTAACTCTTGACATGGCCCGACTCAAGTATCTGATTCACTTGGTCGTGCCATGTCTTCCTCGGGCGTCCCCGACTTCTGCTACCATTCACATTTGCATCGTATATTCTCCTTACACTCCTTTCTTCGCTCATTCGCTCTACATGCCCAAACCATCTAAGCGTCCCTTTCTTGATCTTACTCATTACGCTTACATCAGCCTTGCACTCTTTGCGGATATCCACATTCCTCACACGATCATACATGGTTTTACCACACATACGCCTCAGGGATCTCATTTCAACATCATTCAATCTACTTTCATCCTTTCTTTGCCAGTTCCATGCCTCACTTCCATACATCAGGGTAGGTACGAGCACTCCATTGTGGACTGCTAACTTCGCTTCTTTTGACAATTTTTTGTTAGCCCCAACTGCGTTCAGTCCTCCATTAATGGAGTTACCTGCATTTACTCTTCTTTCAATATCTCTGTCAGCCTTCCCATCTCTCGTAAACATGCTTCCTAAATACACAAATTCATCCACCTGCTCCAAGTATTCCTCATTCACAGCTATATTGCACACTGTTTTCGTACTTTCTCTTTCAAACACCATTACTTTAGACTTACTTACATTCATCATTAACTCATTCTTCATGCATACTTCGTTCATCCTAGACACGAGAGACTGCAGATCATCCATACTATTAGCAATCAGCACCGCATCATCAGCGTACAACAGGCAACATACTTTCAGATTACTCAAATTCGCGCCCAATCCCACCTTTCAATTCTTGCATACAATTATCCATGTATAGATTGAATAACCACGGTGATATTACGCAGCCTTGTTTAACACCTTTTGTGATATCAAACCATTTTTCTTATTTTTCTTGGTTTTTTGTATCTCTTACTGTCTCATCTTGTCTCTTCTTGGTACTGCTTAACTCGCCTTGGCTTTTCCCACCGCAAGGGATGACAAAGAGGACAGACCGCTACCCAACTCCATCCCGGCTATCCAGTTGTATTATGCCTCAGTGTTTGACCAGAACCTCCTAGATCACGTCAAGGAGGTTTTGGTTTAACTGACATTCAGAGTTAAAATCAGCAATCAGAACTCACTTTTGTCGAGGTGGTGGAGAAACTTTTCATGAAAATATTGAAAATGAATAACTTTTTTAATGATACTGTTTGATTATTACCGTGTTTAATACAGCACTATAAACCTTTGTAATTCACAAGAAAGCAAACAAAGTTTTGTCGGTTTAAATAACGGTTAATGACCACTTTTTCAATTTATTGAATTAATTTTTCAAAAATAATTTCACTTCAATCTTGTGTATAGTACCAATTTCATTTATCCATTTTTTATACAAAAACATATAAAGCTAGTCTCACTTCACAAAGAAAATTTTTACATTGGTGCTTACAATCAGCACCTTGGTAAAAATGTTTCAACAAAACCAAATTACAGTCAAATTTAAGTGATTAATTAATTCCATCAGAATAATGTCGTTTCGGTAATCATGCCAATCTTATTCGAATCTGTAACTAAGCCGTGTCATAAATATCGTTATATTGAACGTGGAATGCATAAGATTCCTTTATAACCCCTTTTATAATCAAACTTTCCCATTTTCAAATTCTCCAAATAATTGTCATAGTACGTTGAAAAATTGGGAAAGTAAATTGGAGGGAATATGGAAAGAAGCAAAATGGTTACCTAGAAGATTAATTAAATTAAAAGGAAATAAAATACTAAGATTTAATAAAAAAAAAACATAAAGTGAATAATGAAAATTATAATCAGTTTAAAAAGTATGTTCAGACAGAGAGAAAGAAAGGAAGGTTGACCGTTTAATTATATAAATTGGTTGAGGGAAAGGTTGGAATCTGTGGGACGCGTGGTAAAATCTTGCTGACAGTAAATTTTGGAACTCAGGAAATGTGGTTTTGTTCTCATTAAAATTATGAAATAAGTTAAATGTAATTACGCTCACAAATTTTTGCATACTTTCACAGAAACCAACTGGAAGACTATTATAATTGTGTGGCTTTTTAAAATGTCCAAATCGGAAACAATAGCAGATTCTGACCAGCGGCGCGTCAAGGATTCAATCCTGCCTTAGGTAGTTCCTGCATCCCTAAAGGTTATCCACTTTTTTACCGCCCTAGTACAAGTAAATCCTTCAGGCCTGTCACAAGGACTCTAAATAATTTAATAAAACTTTTAATAAACGATGTTACGAGTGTGATTTGAGATTTTAATGTGTTTGAAAGCATAAGGTCTTGCATCACTCCAAAATCCACGTTTTTCGGTTATAATTGTTATGAGTGAAGATGAAATTCAAAATGTCCAAGAAAACTTTAGCCATAGTCGTCGCCACAACCTGGCCAAGAAAACTAACGTTTTTATATTTTTTGGTTTTTCCTTTATATATTTAATAGCATTATTATTAAATTTACATAAACAGTTTTTTATAAAACAAGTGCTGTTGTGTAATAATTATTACCGTGACAGCTCTTTCGCCCTCTGCAGGAATTTATTCAAATTTAAACAATACAATAATTAGGTGAAATTTTGTAGGGTAATAACTATTAATATTTTCCGATGTTTACTCGGAAATCAACAATTGGCGCAGGTGAAAAAAATTAAATCTATTTGTTTTCACCATAGGTACTTATATGAAAATATTATAAATACACCCTGTATAAGTGGTTTCACCACAGTTTGATAATGCCTTCAGAGGGCAAAACAGTTGTCATGCGTAGTAATATTTACAAAGCCAAACTTGTTCTTAATAATACTTTTGAATATATTAAAGAAAATCTACAAATTAAACTTGACAACAAATAATTTAATTACTCTTAATAATATTCAAACTATATTATATCTATCTTCCAAAATGTTGAGATCACTCAAACAAGAAATTGTATACCTTAAATGGATAATTTATCTTACTACAATAAAAAAATAGAAAAAATCGTCAGATTATTCGCAAGTCGGAAAGTTTATGTTTTTTTATAAAAATAAACGAGTTGAAGTCGACGGCGTTACCCGGACTTTACATAGAGTTTTGCCAAATGTAATTTAGACAGTGAAATTCTTGTTTTAAAAATTTTGTCAATCTGAAATAAAACTGTAGATTTTTATAAAAAATCAAATCCACCGGTGTCCGCTCGCCCACCACAGACAATATTCTTCACATAAATAGAAAACAGATTTTAAATATTTGAGAATGTTTTACCAAGCAATAGTTTTAGAGTGTCAATACTTCAATAATAATGAGTAATGCATTCCCTACGTCAGATATCTAATAAACTTGAACAATTTTGGATATATTTTCAGCATTGATTCACTTTATACGAATTCCGGTGAACTGCCGGAATAATTTTATGATATCTGCGAAGCGCCCGTTTGAATAATAAATGAATGAGTTCAAATCCCCTTACGCTCGATATTGTCTCCCTGAGAGGCTTGCGTCAATCACTGTGTCTATTCGTAGATCGAGAAAGTAGGTATGACCGACAATTTCCAATTAATCAATCAACCGTTTTTCCATTGATGCCGAGTTTGCCCATTTTATTTTTTTAACTAAAAGCACAATTATAGAATAATGAATCTTTGACTGTAAAAGACACCTGGGAAGGTTTCCCGTTTCAGAACAATCAAATTGATGGGTTTGATATGTGCTTTTATTTTACTGCGCCTTGGTGAAAGATAAAAAAGTCGGAATCGAAACGTTTCTTGAATTGTAAACAGGTTTTTTTGGTGACCTGATCTGAATACGCAGGTACTTCCCCTCCGGTCTCCGTCTCTTTCCTCTCCCTACTACCATCAGCCTTACAACATACCCCAGTTAGGGCTGTCATGGTCTCACTTACTCCAGACGATTGGGAGCAGTTGGAGATCTTGTGCGGTATTCACTTTAAAAACTTATGTAGCACATGTATTGGTAGGGTTATATATTATAATATAGTAGATTTATGGGTAGGGTAATATAATATAATATAGCACATATATGTGTAGGGTGATATGATATAATATACCAGATGTATGGGTAGGGTAATATAATACAATATAGCACATGTATGGGTAGGGTAATATAGTATCATATAGCACATGTATGGGTAGCGTATGGGTAATAGAATATAATAAAAGGAAGTAAAACATTCTCGGGTTACGTATATCCTGACAATATTTTAAATTCTCATTCTACTATCACACTAAACGGAGAGTGTTGTTTGTGTCGTGATGGGGGTATTAGCCAGCCAGCTGGGTGGGAAACCGAATCCGTCGCGATGCTATCTCAGCCACTGACCAGTCAACTGACGATACTATTTAAATTTGCCATTTAGGCCGCTTGCCACGCTCATTCTCGCCGGGACTGCGCCTGTAATAGTGGGGTAAACTACCTTCAATATGCGGCTTGTATATTTTCATGTTTTAATCATACTTACACCTGTAACTATTGTTTTCTTTCTTTATTATTTTACTTTAGGTGCCAAAACATCAGGCGAGCACATCTCTGTTGTATCCTTATTTTGAGTTACTATTAATGTAAGTATGTATACATTATTTCGTACTAACAATCATACATGCAGAGATTTTGGAGGGTCTAGAATCGTTTTAAAGATAAATGTAGCTAATTTTTACAAAAAATTAGAGTCCTGACGTGTGCGGCTAAAGAGGTTAATCAATCAGTTTCTTCACACAGCAGTTGGGAAAGGGTGGGTTTGATACCATTTATAATAATTACTATTTTATACTAGTCAGGGAAAAAAACATAATATGATCATGAATTGGATTTTTCATGCAGTCTTGGAATACCCGTAAATATAATGTTATTTATTATTTTAAGTAATAATTCTTAGCCTAAAACATAAATACATAATTTTTATAAATCTTCAGAGAAAACATACATGCCGCCGACGAGAATTGAGCCCGCACCCTTCTGTTCGCCGGCCAGGTGCTCTACTTAAATACATGCCGCCGACGAGAATTGAGCCCGCAGCCTTCTGATCCCCGGCCAGGTGCTCTACTTAAGGTTGTAATGATTTGCCCTTTTCAAACTTTTCCTTCTCTTCTTTCTACGATAAATTTTCTTTAAGTCCCATAGGTAACTTTTGCATAAGGCTTTGGTTATGTATATATCCGGGGTAGGAATTTCCTCCCTGCCTTTTACAAGCCTTTTCTATCCTCTTTATTACACACCCCTTCAACTGTGTGCATCATAATTTGTCTACGTGTTTTACGGCCTTGAACGTAATTATTTCACGTGACGGTTCCGTATAAAAAGGCTTCACCGAACGTTGTGTTGGTTTTTTGTTTCTCGGTTTAGAAACCTAGTTATCTATGTATGTGTGGTATCCCTCGGTTCTTTTGAGATAGAGTGAGTTGAATCCATTACCGCTGTGTTTTAAAGCTATTTCATAAACCTTATCTTCTAAGTCGCCTGCTCCCCAACTAACTACGTGATTCTATCTATAGCAGGGTAATGTGAGTATAACAAGGTGTTAGATTTTATATGTGTGATAAACATACGATAAATTTATGGTGTTAGTTGTCGGCGCCATCCATGTATATATTTTGGGAGGGGAAGGAGAGGAAAGGAAATGAATTTGTTTAAACTAAGATTGGCTCCTCCTCTTTACCAAACAAAACCGATGGATGATAATTTGAGCAAGGCGATCGATATCTGCGTGTCTGGATATCACAACCGGCCGGGTCTCTCCTTGTTCCAAATCGGCAACCTTCACGCAATTAAGAATAAAACAAGAATAAAGAAAACCAGGTCTCCTCACCAATTTCAGAATTGCCCCAACCTCATGCACCTCCAGGAAAATCTACTTTACTGAGTGTAGAAGGGGAAAACCATGACATCCCTTGTCACGAATCTAGTTGCGAAAATGTGACACGTAAGGTCCTAAGTTACGTGCCACCTCTAGAAAACGTTGTAACTTCCTCGTCGTCGGGAATTTACATCCCTTTCTAGGTCAATAACATATATAACACACGACGATCTTGTCGACATTTAGCCCGCTTTTATCGATAGGTTGTGTGCCTACCCATTCAGCCAATTATCATGTGAGATATATGCAAGGTTTACTCGAAATGCCAAATTTAGGATGAGGACTGTCTGTATTTTAATATTTGGTTCCAGTAGTTATTTCGTGAGGTTACTAGCATCCTCGTGTATTAGGTATGGGTAACTTCTACTGAATACCTATCCTCTCAGGTAGGTATAAACGGATAATTGGTTTGATTTTTGCAATTAATTTAAAGAGGCTGCCTACCTCTCGAAAGGTACCTGTTGAGAAAAGTTGTTCGGTTGGTAGTTTTATTTCGGAGATTACCATCTCCCTCTTTTGACTCTAGATTTGTTTTTGTGCATCCCAATTTGTAACTTAGAAAGTCAAACAATAGATGAAAAGTATTAAATTAGAAAGTCAAATAACAGAAGAAAAGTATTAATTTTGTTCTGTCTGGTTACATCCGATCGCTTTCTATTGGGGCGGTCATACGCTAGCAAAACTTCCCCTTTGACTGACTGTACACCGCGCCTCTCGGCCTATATATGAAAAGGTCATTGGCCTGTCTCCCACTCACAGCTGATTGATAATTCGTCTAGCGTATTCCTTTTTATGGGAAAATTATTTGGGTTGCAGGCGTTGCAAACTCGGTTCCTGTATCCGTCCTTTTAAAGGGTCCTCTGGAATTTAATAAATAATATTAAAAAACTCACCCTGTTAGCCACCTCCAAATCCTCAGCGTGAAGCTTACCTGGTTACACTATATAGCTAAATCAGTTTAATTTTCGATCTCCTCCCTATCGGCTTCTTTCCTCATTTTAGCGAAATCCTTGCAATCTGTTCAATTTTGGTCCCCTCCCTACGCCTATAAAAGGGTAATTAAATAACTCTGTAAATAAAATTGTACCTCCCTAATTTAACCTAATCCCTGTCAGGATTCGAACCCGAGTTCATGATTTGTTCGGTTCTCTGGTTTTCGGTCTCCGTGGATAGAATGCCATCTCGCCAAATCAATTCCTTCCTAGCCCGATTAAAACTTCCTGCCTAAATACGTTCACTCTGTTTTAAAACGCAATCATTATTATTATTATTTTCATGTTTTTAAGACAAGTAATTTAGTTTGAACTACATATTTACGAAATCACGTTTAATTTAACACATTTTATATTATAATCGCGATCGCCCAACTCTTAGCGCCCCTGGGGTGATTTCTCACAAAACGGCGCTCTACAAATTATCCTATCCTCACTGAGTACAACAACTTTCACTTCACACAAACACCGGTTCAATAATATTTCACTTTAATTCAATATTCCACAATACTTTTTACACCATCTGAATTCACTAATTAACTGTAATTTCACACAACAAACACTCCTGACTTGTATCGATTTCTCGGAGCTGTCAACGTACCCAAGTTCAAGACCCGACTGACTCATCGATCTCTGCTTTTCTTCCTTCCCGTGGGAACATGTTTACTCATAAAACCTGCCTGTCAATAAATCTTATGTTGTTATTCCAATAAAAATTTTTTGGGGCACGTTCGTTTCGTTTATTTATTTATGTGAATATTCAAAACATCACAAGGTGACTTATCGAAAACTCTCAAAATTATTCGACATCTACTGCTATTTTTCATTTATCAATTATTGCCTATTAGAGTTTTTTTAGAAAACTAGAAAACAACAAACTTTTGTTGTAGTAAAGGTATTGATAATGCTTAATCTCCTACTAGATAGCGGGTTCAATTCCCGTCGGCGGCATGTATTTTTTTAATATTTTTTGCTGCAAGATTTTTTCAATTTATGTGGGTGTTTCAGGCCAAAAATTATTGCTTCAACATAAAATGTTATCATTTTTGCAATGCATAAAAACCTTGTCTCGTAAACATTAGTTTATCATTAAAACTAATAATTTTAAATTAATAAACTACGAAATAACTCTAATTTATAAAAATAAAAATGTTAATTTAAAATCTTACACCTCCGAAAGTTCTTCACCGATTGCTTTGAAAATTTGACACAAATTTACATTCGAATACGCGTTTTTTTAGATACCTATATTATATAGATGTCACCTGTGAGAGGAAAAAAAACTTTTTTTTAAACAGCGCCATCTGTTGGACGTAAAAGCAACAAGCGCTATTGTTTATCTACCTCAGAGGTTCCCAAACTTTTTTGCCCCGTAGATCACTTGCCAAATATATTTTTTTCCGTAGACCCCCTGCCTGCCGAATACTGAATTTTCCTAAAACTATTAACGTCCCATGTGATAATCATTTCTCTTTATCATAAGAAGATTCTCTTCCTTTGCCTGTCGAACAACTGGGTGGCCGTATAGTTCCTCTGTCTTTATTTGCAGACAGTACATTTAAATGATGAACGTCATGTTCATGTCATGTCCCTGGATGTTTTTCAAAAACAAGTTGGGAATCTAGGAAAATTCGCCGCTTCCGATGTGCAATGTTTTGCTTCAATATATTAAAACTGACAAGAAAAGGAACGTATAATTTTATTTATATACCTCAATAAACAACTTTGCGAAATATAAAAATACAAATATCAAATAAGTAATTTCTCAGTCTCTTATTAGTATTACGTAAACTGTGTTACTTGTGTTATGTGTATTGTGTCATCTACGGAACTCCTAAATGTTGACTTAAGGTAAATGGGGGTCCGCTCGTATGTACCCTCATTTGAATCTCGTGGACCCCCAAATTTTTTTCTCGCTGACATAGACCCTCAGCAAGCCGATATTGACCCCCAGGGGTCTATATAGACCACTTTGGGAAGCTCTGCTCTATCTGCACAGACAGAGTAATCTACATCTATGCGTGGCGAGGTACAGCTAGTTATTCAACCAAAATTTATTGCGCAAGCAATTGAACCCGCACCTCCGAGTTTGTATTCGAATAAATATTTTCACTGTCCCGTCTGGGGCTTGGAGGTTGAATAATAATTGAATTTGGAATGAAAGTCACTTATAGGAACAAATCTTTTCAGTTATCATTTTATTATTTATTTCAGTATCAAACGTCAAATAAAATCATATATTTTTCTTTTTCCTTCCTTATAAGTCCTTGAAAATACTATTTGCCTTCAATCAAATGTATGTAGTTTGACATAAACAGAATATTATAATTGAATTCAAATTCTTTATAACTCCTTTCAATTTTTTTTCTTTCACTATCTAGAGTTCAAGAGGTTTTCGTTTTCCAATTGCTGGTATAACTAAATAGCTTTGAGTGATAGTATATATATATATTTTTTTTTAGCCTAAAATCAATCAGTAGAATTATTATATTTTGAAAAGTGATTTTCAGTTTGTTTACGAGAGATGGAAAGGCTGACCGAAATAAGAAGGGTAAATGCAGGTAACTCCATTAATGGACTGAACGCAATTGTCCAAAGAAGCGTAAATTGCTGAAGAAGTTAGCAGTCCACAATGGAGTGCTGGTACCTACCCTGATGTGTGGAAGTTAGGCATGGAACTGGCAAAGAAATGATGAAAGTAGATTAATTGCTGTTGAAATGAGATCCCTGAGGCGTATGTGTGGTAAAACCGTGTATGTTCTTCTGAGGATTGTGAAGATCCGCAAAGAGTGCAAGGCTGATCTAAACGTAATGAGTAAGATTATGAAAGGGACGCTTAGATGTTTTGGGCATGTAGAGCGAATGAGCGAAGAAAGGAGTGTAAGGAGTACATATGAAGCAAATGCGAATTGTAGCAGAAGTCGGGGACGTCCGAGGAAGGCATGGCACGATCAAATGAATCAGATACTCGAGTCGGGCCGTGTCAAGAGTCAGAATAATATAATAGTATGTATGAATGTGAATGAGGCAAGAAGTGTGTGCCAAGACCGAGTTGTTTGGCGGTCCGTCCTCTCTGCCTATCCCTGCGGGGAAACGGCATGATGGTTAGTTAGTTAGTCAGTTAGAAAAGTGAGTTTTGTGTTTAATTCCGCCCAATTTTCATTTAGATTTTTCCAATGTTTCACTTTTATGTATTTTTTTTATTGAAATTTTTTGGTATCCAATGCACAAATTGTAATTTTACGTGAAACACGCTCTGTGAGAACTGACGTTCTTTCAAATGAAACTTGCGATAACTTCTAAACTGTTGAAAAAAAAACACCAAATTTACAAATAACTCAATCAATTATTATCGACTATCAAATTTACTCTGCCACTATTAGTTTTAATTGAGGTTTAAGATGGTTAAAAACAAGGACTAGAACATATTTTCTTACGTCGAGTAGCGAATAATAATAAATAATATCATGCAAAGTGGAAAACAGCTTTAACAGTATAATGTAAGAAATTTACATAATAATATTAGGTGAGCATCTTGAGGGACACAGCTTAGAGCCAGTTTAGAGCCTACTTGAAATTCGGGTAATCAATACAATTATTTATAAGCGCCCTTGTTTCCCATTGTAGACTAACTAGGTTTAACTTGTAAGGGAATATTTACATCAGCTTAATTAGAAACACCGCTCAGAGGAAAATCTCATTAACCAATTTATTATTTCCCTGTTCGGATATTTTAAAAATAGGATCTGAAATAATTCTTTTCCCCTTTTTTTTAGAAAGACAAAAAATATTTTATCAAAATTGGGTCTAACATTTCTTATTCTATTTCCTTTAACGTATAACACACGTATATAAATTAAGCATAATAATAATTAGCACATTAAGTATTTGATATTATAATAAGTACATTATGTATTTGATATTATGACCAGTCCATCAAATTATAAGTATTTTATATTATAATAAGTAAATTAAGTATTTGATATTATAAGAAGTCTATTGAATAATAAGCAAATTAAGTACTTATTAATAAGTTAATAATAATTAATAAGTAAAGCACATATTAGTAAGTAGATATGTATAACAAATTATTATTAACAATAATCATTAGCCTGAAACACCCGTATAAATTGAAAAAATCAACCAAGAAACAAAAAAATGCCGCTGACGGGAATCCGAATGCCATAATTATTGTTAATAATTTGTTATCCTTTGTGGCTTGCATAAAAATCTTGTCTTGTAAATATAGGTTTATCTTAAAAACAATAATAATATATTACTAATATCGAACTTAAGGTTTCCGCGCTAATTGATGACATAAACGACAACATGGGTTATTCAAGATCACCACACTCAGCTACTATAGAACTCCTCGATAAATATTGATTCTGCCCAATAAGAGTGATTGCTGATCCTTAAATAAGTAATTCATTATACCCCAATAAACCTTAGTCAAAGCCTACAAATTATCAAACTGCGTTGCTATTAAGTTAATGCTGAAATTTCCACAACAAATTCCCTGAAATTAATAAAACTTAACCATCTTAAAACTGAACTTCAACACCGTTATTAAAAGCGTTTTAATATTATAAACTGTGAAATATTATAATTTGAGAAGGTTATAATAACTTTGCATTATAAAGGCTCTGAGAGAACGATAATTCCTGAATCAAATTGATGAGATAGTATAATCTGAGTTGAAACGTAGCTTGAAATGGCTCAACTTACCATAGTTTATTGATTGGATATTTTATTTATTTTTATTTTACGTAATATGTAAATTTTTTAACAATATATGTACAATTAATATTATTTTACGTTTTTATTTTTTTTAATACTGTTTATTTGTTTAAAACAGTGATTCCAAAAATATTTCACAACATTACATGTAATGAAATTAGAGCGCATTAATCTATTATATACATTTATTAAATCAGTTGCGATTCATCATCGTGTTAAAAAAATACTTATTTTAATCTTGAATTCATTGAAGTTTGACTGAAACATGTCTATCTCTGAATGAAGTTGGTTCAAAAGCGTGGTCATTCTCCCCAGGGCATGAGCAATGGTAGGTTGGTCCTGCCTCTTGGAAAAATAAAAAGCCTGTGCTGCCTCGCTCTGGTATCTATCTTGGACATAAAACGTAATACAATCCAGAACATCAGGATTTCAAATGTTTCCGTTGAGCAGTTTATGTGCTACTACTGCCATTGCAATTTTTCTTCTAACGTCTAGACTCTAGACTAAACAATCTAGTCTCTAGTCCTAGCATTCCAGCGAGAATGTTCGAGAGATATAACAAAGGGTTGTACCCAAACTTTTGCATGTAAAGGTATCGCATTAACTTTTTCTGCACTTTTTCTATATCATTAGAGTGTATGGCATGTTCACAGTGTATTAAAAAGATAAATCATAATAGCTTTTCCTCATCACAAAGCGACGAGGTCTCGTGTTTGGTACAGGAATTCAAGCCCAAATGATAAAATTATATTCCTGGGTACGCAATAAAATAATATAAATAACAATATGAAGAACACAAAAAAGGACATTTGAAAAGAAATTAAAATAGTGGATTTTTTACAATAATTACTAATATTTAGGTGATTTTTCAGTTTAAGCTGAAATTCATAAATATTTTCGATATTTTTTAGATAGAAAGGGTTGCAGTAAGTTATTCATAAAAAGAGTTAGGTATTTTGAATAATAATAATAATAACTGTTTTATTATCATTTTTTTGTAACAAATAGATATAATGATATCCTCACTGGGATTTCCCACGCTAGGAATTTCATTTAGATAGTATTAAAATGAAGTATTATTATTACCATAGGTGTTCAACGTTGGATATTTGAAAGGCGGCGAGAATATTTAAAGAGTTTCTACAGACTTTCTAAAACAATTTCAAAAAATTAATTTAAAAAAATACATATATTTTATCTTCACCTTTATATTATTTCAACTTTTTATTATTTTATTATAATTTTTTTTTTCATATTGTATAATTTGTATTACTACCATAACACGGCATTAGCCTAGTATGGTAGTAGAAAATTGTAATGTTTAAAAATCTATAAAATAAAAGAAAAAAAGTAGTGTAGAAAATATATAGTAATTATAAATATGGTTTTTATTTTTAATTACATATTAATAATTTTTTTGGTGCCGTTGAGTGGTTTCAGTTTCAGTTTGTATTTGGTGTCATTATATTATTCCTATGTTTTGTATCCAACAGAATGAGCTCGGTTGGCTAGAATGGGATAATTTTTTTATATTAATAAAAAAACACTACAAATTATAACTAAAATTTACTTGTGAACGCCGGGATTTGTACCCGTGACCTCCAGATTGCCAGTCTAAATTCTCACCCCTCGATGACGGAGACCATAATGCTACATTTATGATGAAGCTGTACCAATTGGTTGGTTACATTCATTTGATGGAAAATCTTTCTGAATAAATTTCATCGTATCAATAATGATAAGGTTTCCCTAATGCGCCGAGAGATTTGGGTATCTGTAAACGACGGAAAATTTCACTAATGATCGCGAGATTAGTTCCCATTTAGACACTTTCAAAGCTTTCAAAATACTCGTAGGATTCGACTTTTTTATTTTTAGTGTCTAATTACTCGGTTAAAGCATTGAGACGGTGCTGGCGCTAAGTCGACTGCCATCTAAACACGATGATATAATTTCCAGTGTAAAAGTGGAGAAGAAAATGCGAAGACGTCAAATGGACGATATTAATGGATATTCTACCATTTACATTTGCTTAAACAGTATTTTATTTTTGGAAGATAAGAAGCGATACCTTTTAAGTGATGACGCAACATTATTTGTGATAGGCAGGTAGGTACCGCAAAACAGTTCAAACTGGTCAGAGCCGGTGAGACCATCGCATCCCCAATGTTAGCAATGCGGCCGCGGCGCCGGCGCTGCCAAAAGAACTCTGTTGGGACAGTAAATGGCTGTTGGAAACTACCAAGTTATTCAGAACATCTGAAAACTATTAAAATTTCTTTATTTCAGAAAAAAGAAATAAATTCACTTGATTAACTAAAATTGTTACCTAAATATATTTTCTTCTAGTAATTTCTTTTTTTTTGTTTTTAAATAGAAATAAACTTTTTTTAATGTAATAGTCTTTTTTCAATATAGAAATTGGCACCTCGTAGCCAATGGGGTTTGCTGCTATATCGTGTATGTACGGTTTATACAATGTTGAAATGTCCTCTATTGAGTTAGGTTATCTTGTTTAAAAAATATAATTTTGCTGTCGTATAAAGTGTACGCGTACTTGTGACGTTTTAATCAATTTTGAGTTTATATGCATGAATTAAGTAATTATTTTATACATTAGGAGATTGTATTTCAAAAATTTGATGGGCCAATTTTATCCGCAGGTATGTCCAATATGCCACAACTTCACTTACGTCTTTACGTTTTGGCTTTATTTTAGGGTATTGTCTCCTCTTAATTTGCTGAACGTAGCCAAACAATTTTGAATAATAGTTGTTTCTCATAAGAGTGATACTGAGCAAAGCAGCTCACCGTTCCGTCATGGTGGTATTCAATTATAACAACTTATTGGTACAAGTTTGATAAATGGGTTTCGGCAAACCAAGTAATTAGCCACTATCTAAATGATAGATTCATGTGTCAGCTTCATAAATAAAATAATTATTATCAGTATTATTGGGGGTTTGTGGCTGTTAACATCGCTAGAACAATTTTTAATTAGATTCTTCACTCATATATTTAATTCATTAGTCTCAAATCATTAAAAGCGTAGAATACAAAGCAAATTATTAAATTTTCCAGAATACTATTCAAATATGAAATATTTATTTAGAAATTTAAAAAAAAAAACAGTAAATTTCACTGCAGTAAAGTAAATAATTTTCTAAACAAAATGCTAACATGCATTTGTTTAATTCAGTAATTCAAATTTATATTTGTGCTTTCTTACAAATACCATAAAACATAAACCGCCTTACTTAAAAACGTTGTGAAAATTTTACTCAATTATTGATAAACGACTATGTATGTGAAAACGTTTTAATATACAAACTGACTTTAGTTCATACAAGGATATACATTGCTTATCCTACCAAAGGAGGTTTTTTGTCTGTTATATTAACTATTAATAATAAAAATTCTCATAGAATCTCGGAATTATTCCAATATATGTTTTTGCGATGTATTTAGATCTTCAAATTTATTTGAGATTGGGAAATAGTTTTCCAAAAATTTGTCTATTACAAACAATATTTATCACTCTCAAACCAAATATATGATACAGAAAAAATACGGACGCATCTAGGAGTTGAAACTGGGACCTCTGCTTTTCTGGGGTATTGCTCTCACCTCTGCGCTTATTTGACCGTTTCAACATCATCATTTGTTGCTATCTTTGTATGTTATACAATTTTAACCGAATTAAATTGAAATTTAGATAGTAGATAACAATAAATATTTCCAGTTTTCTTTTAGTATGCTACATATACTGACTTTTCACAAGTCTAGAGTGAATATTCATTTCTTTTTGTAGGGAATAACTTATTGATATTTACCACTCTCAAACGAAAAGAAAGTGGTTAATGTTGTCAAGGGAAATTATTTTTCTCAGTGCCTCCTGTGTGCGGTTTAGGTAAAAAAAAATAAAAATGTCACCCACTCTCCAGGACAAGAGAAACGGAAGTCACGGCGTATTTACGCCCGGACACCCTGCCAGTAATCTTTGGTTAAATCCAGGATTAGGGGTTTTCACAAAGTTTATACAGTTTTACCAACACACTAAGTGCCGAAAACTCTACGAAGGTCGATAAGGTATGCAAGGCTTTAAAAAAAACGCACAAGAAGGTGGAATGTGAAGTCGAAGGTGTCCCAGAAAGACTTGAGATTTAAATATTTCACATCAAGAGATATTTATATATGATATAACAATATGAAGGTGCCGCATTTCATCCTCTCTGCCTACCTGGAAAAGATCAAATTAAATTTATAATACATTACAAACATCAAATTAAAATCACAAATTACACATTATGAATATGTCTAATATTTGCAAAAAGAATATTTACAAATAGCAAAAAAAAAAAATTCTTGAAAAATTTGTCAGCGATCGCGGCAAAAACGAGAGGCTTTTTCAAGAATCAATAGGATTTTAGCTTTCTTTTTTCAATATGATTTTTCTCCTCGCTGATGCAAAATATATCGATTTTGAAGATGTTTGGTTTGGTGGGTCTAGCACAGTGAAATCGATCACTTCGACAGGCTTACTGATGATGTTATACCAATTTCCCGAGTTTGGTCGCACCGTTGATATCCAGACCGATTTTGAGTGTGATTCTCTAGTGTGTCCAGGAATAACGGACGTATGAATCCATTCCTTTAACTGCGGTGCAAGGCAGTGGATCGAGAACATTCGGCCTGTGGGGTCAAGAGGCCTCCCTCGACCATTCCCTCTCGATCCGGCCTGCCACGCAGCAGGTAGTCAGACGCATCCCCCCGCTCAGACCCAGACAACCGTCACCACCCCCATGAATCCAGGCGCCCCTGCTAAGTCACCAAAAATATCGAACCACTTGGGATGATCTATGAGATATTGGTTATCCAATGAATGGTTCACAGAGCGGCGCTACCCATATCCGCCTCCCAAATTAAATAACCATAAGATATATATTTCGTCAATATCGAATTAATACAGGGCTTTATCGAACGTCCGTGCTACACCTCCAGGAGCAATATATACTCCTCCCACCGGGTATATAGTAATATGATCAAATATTAGGCGAAAACTATACTCTATCAATTTCTAGAGTATTTTTCCGGTAAGATAGAAAATCTGGGTCCGAATCCCAGTTGATACCTTTCCTTTTTTTTATTTTCTGGGTAACTCTCGCGATCGCGTTGAGATTTGTCAATATTATTTTCTCCAATGATGCAAATATATGATTCTCCTAATCCCCCGGCAGTTGCAATTTTTATTTTTACCCCAACGAGAAGTTTTACTTCAAACCATTAAATGAATATTTCATTAAAAAAAAGAAATAGTATTTCCCAATAGCATCAGATTCATTTGCTAAGATATTTATTATTATTAAACGCTGTATCGTAGCTGCATTTTCACAGCAAAAGAGAAAATCTTTCTTTCCTTAGAAATACTTTATATTAGACTATCTGACATGTACCCGGCGTTGCTCGATTTTTTTCTACTTTCAATAAGTATAATATCCATGTACTATATATATAAAACCTTTCGGAAAAATTCTCTAAATGATAGTTAAAACTCCTATCAAACTCCGTTGCATAGTTTGGAAAAACTAAGCGCACAAACAAACAGACGCGGATAGTGATTTTTTATACTATTTAGAGAAACCAATGTATACGGCCTGTAATCCCGTTTTTAGTGATTGTGATCTGCGATCTTCCGGGACTTTCCCAATCGTTCCAGACTATTCCTGAACATTTATTTTGCTCATTTAAATGGCTTTACCCGATAAGATAATTTCAATAATTCTAATTGATCTGAGAGACGAGAAAGTACATATAACTGATCATATTGAAGATCTGCATTTTGTTCAATTAGAAAATAGATTTTGAACTGAAGCCAGTCTTTTATTTATTATATTATTATTTTATTTATAACATTTTTTTGTTACGCGGATTACAGTACAGTCCATGATAGCTTTTTATCTGACAACACCCCAAAAGACTTACACACTCCAGCAGCACGGAGGGCTTCGAAGCAGATAATGGACAATCATTTCGAGAGGATTTAATGTTTCAAAGACCCAATTATGTCTGATTACGTCTAAAAGGAATCGATATGACTAACTAGTCACGTTCAACGGAAGCAATCTTTCGAACATGCCTTCCATTGATATACTTGGTGTAACCATTTTGTTCCTTAGAACGGGCAATCTGTCTAGCTACAAAACTAATATTGACCCGATGTTTCGTGACGCTGAATTGTTTTAACGCTTTTTCCGCTCCAACCAATAAGGAGGCTAGGATTCAAATTTAACTGTTTTAAATCTGCGCAGTGTTGCTTTGAGTGGAATCAAGCCGCCCGCGCCGGAGTGAAAACGTCAACTAATGACTAACTAACTAACTAACTAACCATCACGCCGTTTCCCCGCAGGGGTAGGCAGAGAGGACTGACCGCCAAAACACTCGGTCTTGGCACACACTTCTTGCCTCATTCACATTCATACATCGTCTCATACATACTCTTCTATTATTCTGACTCTTAACATGGCCCGACTCAAGTATCTGATTCACTTGGTCGTGCCGTGTCTTCCTCGGGCGTTCCCAACTTCTGTCTTTACACTCCTATCTTTGCTCATTTGCTCTACATGCCCAAACCATCTCAGGGTCCCTTTTTTTAATCTTTCTCATTACGCGTACATCAGCCTTGCACTCTTTACGAATCTCCACATTCCTCACACGATCAAACATGGTTTTACCACACATACGCCTCAGGGATCTCATTTCAACAGCATTAAATCTACTTTCATCCTTTCTTTGCCAGTTCCATGCCTCACTTCCATACATCAAGGTAGGTACCAGCACTCCGTTGTGGGATGCTAACTTCGCTTCTTTGGACAATTTTTTGTTAGCGCCAACTGCGTTCAGTCCTCCATTAACGGAATTACTTGCATTTACCCTTCTTTCAATATCTCTGTCAGCCTTCCCATCTTTCGTAAACATACTTTCGACTACCATAATACGGGCATGTGTCTAGTGTGGTAGTCGAAAAGCATGTAAAAACTGTACACATTAATATTTCATGAATAAAGAAAAAAAAAAAAAAAAAAAAAAAAAAAAAAAAAAAAAAAAACTTCCTATATACACAAACTCATCCACCTGCTCCAAATATTCATTCACAACTATATTGCACACTGTTTTCGTACTCTCTCTTTCAAATACCATTACTTTAGACTTACTTACATTCATCATTAACTCATTTTTCATGCATACTTCGTTCATCCAAGACACGAGAGACTGTAGATCATCTATACTATTAGCAAAAATGACAAAACCACCGTTTCGAGAAAACAACCGATGTGTCAGTTCGAATTTTAGCCGGAGTTATAATTAGCTCAATCTAATACGAGTGCCTGTAAATTCCTCCACCATACGAGCGCTACCAAAAGAACAATTTCATCGAACATCACAACCAACTCTTCCGTAAGTCACATTTGCGAATACCTATATTTTTGGTTCAGCGAACGGAGTGTTAATTTACATAGGCACATACCTGCCTAGATTATAACCATTATAATCTAACCCATGTGTCGATAGTCAACGAGATTATCGCACATTTGTGGTGTCGAAACCAGGGACCTTTAGATTCTTTTATTTTTAAAAAGAATAAAAAAAAATAAAATATTAACCGAACTCAATGGTGTGAAACGTTTCATGAATTTGGATAGTATTATTCATTTAGTATCACGTTGAATAATCGAATAGATTACGTAGTTTTTCATTATTTACACACTACCGACATTTAAATACTAATACTATTCTCGGCGCATTTTATCATATCAAAATCTTATCGTAGCAAGTGGATTGCTAGGAACTAGCGTCATTGATCCCTTCGGCACCGGTGCATAATCGGAAAACATGCTAAAGAGCGCCCAACATATGTACGCGGTTGAAATTTATCTTCTTCCTCGGCTCAAAAATACCCTCCACCCAGCATCCCCATACATGACATAGGCCCTGAGGAAAATTATTTACCTCGGGACCTTCTGTGTGGAGTTAATGTAAACATTGGAAGGGAAAAGACCAGTAGAAAGACCACAGAAGAGACAGAGCAATGATAAAGCTCAAATTTCAAACCTTATCCCACAATTATTATAGAAGACAAAAAAACTCTACAAAGAAAGAACCTTACGAGTACCTGGCAATGGGTTGAGTAAAGTTTACTTAAAAAAAGGCAATACAAGTGTTTGTGATTCTGATCATATTCCTTTGATGAACGGTTTTGATGCCTTCTACTAAATGTTAATTTTAATACCAAAATTCATGTAATTATTGTATGATATCAAATGGTTTCCGGACGCCAAAAAATAATATTTTCTTGAATAACGGAGAAAAATTCCAACAATTATCATTTTGATATATAAAGTGGGCTGCCTTTATCACAATAGTTGGTCGAAATTAATGACAAAGGCATTTTTAATGTTGTTTTGTTGTTTTTGTCTTTCTGAAGGGACTACTGCGGTGGGTGGCAATTAGTATTCATCAAATGAAAATATCTTTCAAGGAATATTAATTCAAATTTAGTACAAGTATTATCTGTTTTTAATTAGTGTTACGACGATGACTCAAAGAATCAAAGCGGTAGGTTATAAAATTAACAGCAGTTCCCACCAAAAATTGTTACGTAACTAATAAAGTTGAGCACACGATTTGATCAGCTCTGAATTTGAGGCTCCGTAGTAGGCATTCAAAAAGTAGAAATAGAGATAGGTATATGCGAATATTAGAGAAAGCGCGCTAATATTTAAAAAAAAAAAACATAATAATTAAGCGAAAATTGTAAAAATATGTTATAAATTATGACTCGTTTTAAATATAGCAAAAATCTTTACACGAATGCTTGTTACATTTTTAAAGACCTGTTATGAATTTTTTCATAACTGTAACAAAATAAGTTTTTATTAATTTTCAGAGCTTATTTAAGATTTTTTCTATCGAGGGAACTTCATATAATCACCGTTTAGAATCTACAAATGTATAGAGTCACGTGGGGTAACCATGCGCAATTTTTACATTGGGATTTTTGTATTAAAAAGCTTTAGGTATTTTACTCAATGTTTTTGTTTATTAATATGATCGATCATTAAGGCATCTCAAACAACCATTAAAACCTCACATGGTTCATAAATCAAACAGTTATATAAAAAAGTTTACATGCATGTCGATTTCGTATACTTACCCCGTGTGCGGGGTAAGTATACGCATACCGTAGGGTAAGTGTTCGCACCGCGAAGAGTTACCCCCCATTGCAATTATCACACTTAAATTGCCCCTTATCGTAGTCTGTGCAGTTCTCATGCCACCATGCTTTACACACGATACATTCTATCCAATCTTCTGTCGGTGGATCTCGATATTCTCCTTGAATTGTGGGTAAAAATAGTCCTTAGAAGCCTGTTTTTGTGCTCTCTTTAAACAGTTATGCACGCTGGAATCTCCCGCCTTACGCTTTGTAGTGTGACTTTCTTGAAAAGAGGTGGTCGTCCGATTTCCATGGTTTTAAATATTGGTTTTCGGACGATTTTTGCATCTGCATCTGTCTGCTTCTGCTGAAGTTTCTTTTTATAGGGACTTGAGATAATTATTTCAGACTTGCAAGCATGTTTCAGTTTGCGTAAAACCGCCGAACTTGAACAACGTTAAGCCCAATAGCTCTCGCAATACTTGTAGGAGTAGTCTGTCTTAAAGCTAAAACAGGGTTACGTTTTAGAAATCCATACACCCAATCCTTGCCAGCCGTTTTTGTAATGTTGTCAAATCTGTTCTCGATCTTGTTGATTTCAGCATACTCGTAAACAATTTTTCTCATTGTCTGCATAGTCAGGCCGTAGAACATTTCGTCAGTTTTTTTACAATAATCAACGATTTCGGCCTGAAATAAATGAATAATTATTAGATCAATAGTTTCACTAGAGAATCTATTTATCTAAAAATTTACCTCTTTATCTGGTGTAAATGTCGGACGATATCTCCCCATTGAAGTTGCTATTAATTTTAGTTTTAGGCGTTTACGCAGAGTGGCTTCACTGATCCCAACAATATCTGCAGCAGCCCGCTGACTCTTCCCCTCTTTTATAAGCCTTTTTGCAGTTTCAATCTGCTCTTGAGTGCAAACTGACCTCTCCGGGTGCTTTCTCATGTACACACGCGGCATATTTCACTGAAAAAAAATAACGAGAGTTGAAATATTATGCTATACAATTAATTTTATCTATCGGGGTAAGTTTTCGCACTCGTCCAACTGCGAACGCTTACCCCAGCACACTTACTCCATCACACCACAATTCAATTAACTTTAAAAATCAGATTAGTGGTTATCTTTATTAGAATTATCACTTTGCACCCGTCTAACTAACAATATTTCACTAAAAATTATCATAGACCACGTCGCTCTGACACATCTGGTTACACAATAGCACACATCGGTAACAGAGATGAAAGATTTAAGAAAAGCACGAAAAAAATTAATTTACCTTCCAGTTTTTATTAACAAATCAGCATCCACTGTACACACGTCCTGCTTCGGCGCGATCCAGAAGGCTACTGAATTAAGGAACGCGCGGGCGCTTAACAGGCACAATCTTGTCGGAAACATCACTGCGAACACTTACACTCCGCGTACTGTTACCCCACGTGAATCTAGATATCATCTTAACTAATAAAATATATTTTAGGAACTTAAAAACTTGGTTGACATTGGAAATTTCAACAAAGCAAGCAAAGGCTTCTAAGCGTTGAACTGAGAAATCTAAAATTAAACCGAATTTGTAATACATTTTTTTAAATGTGAAATCGCACAAGAGTCGCTGCTCCCAACATTCTGGAGCCAATGAGACTATCGCATCCCCAATTGGGGTATGTTGTAAAGCCGCAGGTAGTGGGGAGGGGAAGGAGATGGGGAAGAGTAAGAGTGAGGTTGGTACCTAGTTCTTCAGATATCTGGTCACCAAACATGGCCTACGCCATTTCAAGCAACGTTTCTATTCCGAATAGTGGTCTCACATCAGGGTGATACTGAGAGTATCTTCCACTCTGGAACGTGCTGCAAACACACTATATATTATTTAAATGAGTAATTTGTGAAATAACACAACTTAATTAAATGAAATATACTGGCGCAAGCCGGGATTCGAACCCGCAACCTTCGGCTTGCTAGTCGACCACGGATTTCGTTATGTAATTATTATAAAGTTTACGTTATTGGTTCATACCTACATTCAGTATTTAAAAAAAAAACACGTATCAGAAAATAGTTAGATTTTTTTTAATATTGTCAATCATTAATACCAAATATTGTAGGTACTCCAATCATCGAATGTCTATTGGCAATGAATGAACGCTGCATCAAATAAAATTGAAACTAATACCAATTATCTTTTTTCGATTGGTGAAAAGAAAAAGTGGTGAATGAGTTTGTCGCCATCGCTGACATCATGAGCAAAAATGTTTTCAAAAAGGTCCCCAAAAACAATCCTGGCTTTGTCAAGTTCTGTGGTTTTCATTGCACCAATGCCGGCCAATCCTATAATAATTTCCCATTTTCCCATAGGACTTGGAATCCCGTCATCCATACCCGACTGCCAGCAAGAGCATTCTCTGCCCAAGCGTACATATTATGCAATGTGCTGTGCATTCACATGTAATATACATGGAAGCTGATGTTTATCTTCATATTCTGCCTCTGGAGAGTACGTTTAGGATGCATTACGACATTTATGCGGTCTATGTCCTAGACTTGCAGATGTCGCACATCACAATAAAAAATGGTATATATTTATCCAAGACACTGTCTAGATTGCATTTAGTTCAAGTGGAATCTTGTGATCAAATATAAAGATAGCAGCCAATAAACATGTGTGGTGAGAAAATGAAGTTAATGCTGGTAGTTCTTATTCGAAGTATGATACAGTTAAATATAACTAAAGGAGATACAGTCTCATCAGCTCAGTTAGTAGAGTGGCGCCCGGCAATGCGAGCGTCTTGCGTTCAAGTCCTAGATTCGACCCATCTTTTTCTCATTTTTCGGTTACAAATTTTCGTTTAAAAATCGCTAATATTGTCTTCAAAAATTAGAAAAAATACAATCCATTGCCTTAATACTGAAGATTATTATAATAGTTGAAGAAGTTTGTCGACAAACGTGATTTTGATTTAGTAATTTACACGTAATACTCGTACCAAACATCCACTTTTACAGTATTGGTACAAGTCATTAGTTGTCAGCCATAACCCTTCAGTTACGGCTGTAGTTAGGTGTGTGTTGAAGTCAGTGAAGTATCTTTTGGTCGTTTGATTGAGGCCCTAATCACCATTACCTTTGCTTTTTCATGGCTACGAGTACCGTCGTGAAAGGTCAACAATAATGTTATTAAGGTCAATTCATAGGTAGGTACAATCTCTTTTGCTGTTTTGCATTACTTAATAATTCACTGCTGGATAAATATGGGTGATGTCCGGTTAAAACGGTAGGTAGCAACTAATACCTTTGGGTTGTACGTGTCTTTTAAATTCAGGTAAAAAATAGGTAAAATAGTTAAAAACACCTAAAAATAATTATAATACGTTCCAGAGTAGAGTGCTGTATAAGTAATACTCTAGCTAAAGTGTGCCATTGAGAAGCAAGAGGTTGGAACCCTTGACAATGATGTACAATCACATTAGAAAATTGATAATTTCAACACGGTGAGAGACCATCATAAACCATTTACAGGATTACCAAAATTAAGCTGGCGCCATTCGGTGACACTCAACTTCCACTGAAAATTCCTCGGTTCTTACTATACGATTGAACGATTTTTTTTATACAATGGTTGGTACATAGTTTTAAGTTCGTGAAAGATTTTTCAAAATTATTTTTCAGTGCAAACTAAAAGTGTTCGAGTTTGCTAGCCATTGTATTGAATAATGAAAAATAATAGAGAGCATAATAAACGAATCACAAAGGAAACCAAAATAGAACTAAGCTGTGAGTAAGTAGGTACCTAATTGTCGAGTGCTGTAAAAACAATAGGTTTATTTAAGTGTACTAAAAAAAGTACGTACACAAAACAAAATACAGAAATGGGTTAAATTGTTCCATTGAATCAATTCTCAAAATTTTAAAACCTTTTAACTGAAGAAAAACGAGAGAAAGAAAAAGAAATTTCCGGATAAAATTTATTTTGGTCACTCTAGAGGAATTACGACAATTAGCCATTGTTTCGTTTGCTGGAATTAGATAAAAGCGGTTAATTCGAAACATCGTTTAAAAGAGAAACTAATCTGCTAAGTCTTGAATTCATAATTTATCAGGTTAATTTAATAATAAAGTCCAGTTTTACCTTAAAATATATTAATCAGATGACAATTCAAAATATAAGGCTTTACCTTAAACACACAACCGACCTAAGTGATACCCACACATTCGTGCATCTCTGTCGCACTTTATCAAACACATATTAGTAATTGAAACTATCTGCATAATTTTCATTTAAAAAAAATATGTATTTTTAATTAATTTAATACAAATGCAAATTCCGTGGTTTTCATCAAGATAACTCATGCATTATGCATTATCTTGGCGAGAAGAGAGCAAACAATTAAGAAGATTAATTTGTTTGCCAGGCTGCAACTGATATCCGCCTTCGCTTCATACATACATATTTATACCCGTTAACACTATATATTATGTATACATGAGTAAGCAGGGGTGAAAATGTTTTTGATACCAGGCGAGAGTTGGTGTTACGTAATGGATTATTTTTGTTGGTTTGCATTTTGTGTGTTGAGCTTTGCCACTTCTTAATTGATTCAAATAATTTACTTTTGAATCCACTATTCTGAACACCTTCCCGGTTTTGTTTTTGTTCTAACGTGGACAATACATAAACAATGATAAATAAATCGTGTGTGAATGGGTACCGCCGACCTGGGAACAACACATTGGATAACCAACACCTCCGCCATAGGTCACCCCAAGTGGTTCGATAAGGTTTGGTGACCAAGTAGTTATGCTGGATTCAAGAGATTGGATATGAGGATTGTCTGGGTCTTCGCGGCGGATGCATCTGCCCACCTACTGTGTGATGGGCCAGATTTGGAGACATTGACTTAGGGAAATTCTTATTTAGTTTGCCTGTTCAGCAGGACACTCTCGACCGTTTTGAACCGCAATTTCAAATGAACGAATTCGTAAACACATTGATTCTTAGATTCCTGCTCACTCCTCATACCTTTCATTATTTATATTTCGAGGGTGTGTTTCGAGCGGTAACCGGATAAATCATCACATCTTTAAAAAGTTATATAAAGTCATGGAAAGTGATGAAACAAAAACATTATTAACTGGGTTATGTAGGTTAGGTTAGGTTAGGTTAGATTAGGTAAAAAAAAAAAAATTTCATCGTTTCTAATAACTTTATATCACTTTTTCAAAGTGTGTTGAATTTTCACTGTGTTGAGTTATCATGGAAACAATTTTGCTTGTATGTTATTTTTTTTTCTATTTTCGTTAAGATATGTATTATATTTAGTTATGACCGGTCGGTGGCTGAGTTGACATCACGTTTGGGTCCCACCCAGGCGTAGTGTGTTCAATTCATCGGCTGGCTAAGTCCTCCGTCACAACACAAGCAACATTTTACGCTTTCTGTGGTGGTAGTAGAAGATTTTCAAACATTGTTAGGTTATTCGTAACCCGGGAATGTTTGTCTTTCTTTATTAAAAATAAGAAAAAATAAAAATAAGATATCTTTTTATCAATCAGTTTTTTTTCCTACATGGTTTCTATAATAATCTGCATTTTTTAAATTAATGTTTTACCATAAGATGTTCTTTTGCCTTATGTATTTGTTCCATAAAATATTATTTTGTTATTCTTGCATAAATCACGTACGACTACCATAATACGGGCACGACCTTAGAATGGTAGAAAATCTCCAAAATTGTTATCTTTTAAAATTTATAAATAAATAAAAAAATAATACCCTGGGGAATTCAGAAAAAAATTAGGCTGTACTAGGGTTTAGCTCTTTTTCAGCTCCTTTTCGGGAGACGGCTAGCTTTATTTTGAAAACGGGTTGGCAACACTGAACACGCCATTATCCGCCGAAATTCAGTGGCGACTGTTCGTGGCGCTCTTGTTACTCACATTTTAAAGATATTCCTTTGCTAAAAATGGGAAGAAAAATACTTAAGGGTAAAAATTTCATTAGAAAATATAAGTCACGATTTCAAAAATATTTCTAGAATAAAGTTTTTGAAAAAAAAACAAAGGTAAGAGATATTTAATTATTTAAGAACATTGCACATACTTATACGGTACAGGGTCCTCTGAACGAATCAATGGTATTCAGTGCCTCATACAAGATGCACTATAAATGTCCCATACAAAAACGTAAAATGTCCCGCCACCACTCCAAGGGCGGGGCGGGGAAGGGGTTAGGTCAGCGTTTTATTTTTTATATTGTGAATACCGCACAAGAGTACCGATTGCTCCCAACTGATTGAGTCTGGAGCCAGTGACGGACTCAACACTACTAATACAATATATTAATAAATACATTTATAAAAGGTGTTTGGTGATATTTACTATTTATGTTTACAAACTTCGATTTCCAAGTAACAAATAGTATCTTATTCGGAAAAAAAGCTGGATCCGAGAATTCAACATCTGAACCCTTCTGTAAACATCGCCAGTTGCGCATGATATGCGGCATAAAGTGGAACGGATATATAAGTGCCTAAAAAGCGTACATGTCAGATTTTAAATCCTAGTATTTTAATAAGAACAATAATTTGTATTGTCAAAGAATCGGAAGATAAATGTCTTTTCTACTTCTTATAACTTACCTACTAATTCAAGGACTATAATTAGGGACCTAATTTGTGGAAATGAATCAGCCGAAACAATGTTCTTGAGTAAGGAATGGAGGACGAAATAGAATTTCTCTTAGAGAATTGAAATGGGAGGGCTTTGTTTAATTGGACGCTTAATTTCATCTTGGATAAAACCCAGGGGCCTTTTTTGAAAATGACCTTACATTACAGACCACATCGCTTGAAAACTGAAGGAAATTGGACGATTTTCAAACAATCACCACTTAGGAAGTTCTATTTCTCTTTAAAAAGTCAAAAGGTGACGCCATAATTAACTTTGAATTTACTAAGTAAATGAATCCAAATAATTACATACTTACAAAGGGTGATGTTAAATAAATGCGATAGTATGCGATCATGCCATCCTTACCAGGTGTACTCCCATCCCAGTGCAACCTTCATACCAGGGGCACTGTTTTCTTGGGAATCATAATATACTTGCTTTGAGAACGGGAAGGAGGTTCTCGTTTAATCTGATGGTATTTACGGAAACCTAGAAAAAATGTGTTGAATCGACAGGAATGAAGAGATGGAATTGGAATATGTGTAAACATTCTTGACCATTATATTGCCTATATGACTAACTTCTTTTTTTTTCTTTCTTCCCTTCTTTTTCCTTTTTCATATTTCTCAAATTTCTATTCCTTTTTTCCTTTTAGCTTTTTTCAAAGTCTTCCTTTTTTCCTCGCCCCACAGCGTAAACACAATCCATGATGTCCTTCCTCTCTCTCTCTCTTTTTAAACTTTATAATAAGTGATGTAAATATCTGTACTAAGGTTAGCATTACTCTATTAAAGAAGGCTAGGATATAACCGAAACTAATTGACTTATGTAATGTATGATAAAGTAATTATACTTTCGCTAAAGGCCAACCAGTATTGTAATGCATTTTGTTACGATAACTTTTTATTTAAGCATAAAGTTATCGCGTAAAAAAATGTTTTGCAATAGTAGTTAGCCTTTCTATAGTCTAATTAGGCTGAAATATCATATTTAAGAATAAAACGTCTTGATCAAATTGCAAAGGAAGCTTTTGTAAATCTTATTTTCATTCACAATTCCCGAAAAACTGTTAAAACAATAGCCATTACATTACGCCTCTTGGATTTTCTGACCACTATCTGAGGACGAAGTCAATACCGTCAACTTTAGATTGCCAAACGAGAGTGTACCCGACTAAATGTCGTGTGCATACAGACTGAAAAAATAGGGGTTAGTTACACGACTCAAACGACTTTGTAAATGCCAATCAATTGACTTTCGTCCTGAAAAGGACGTTTCTGGAATATATACGACTTTGTGCAAAATGCAAATCAATTGAACCTCGTCCTGAAAAGGACGTTTCTGGTATATAGACGACTTTGTGCAAATGCAAATAAATGAAAGATTGCCTTTAAAAAGGCAGTTAAGTATGTCAGCTTCTTAAGCCACGTGGTGCCCGCCGGAATCTTGTCGATGCAGGATTCTTCAGTTGAAGGAGAAAGGCCAATAAAATTCTCAGAACTTGGCAGAAAGGGGCAGCGGCAGGTAGCTCGTAGATGCGGAGGTCCGAGGCGAGGGTGATCCAATGGAGAAAGAGACTTTAGAATTTAAAAATGCTGCTTTTTGTCAAAGTTGCGACTCGGCAACGGCACATAAAAAAAGGTCAGCCAAGGTCCAGCGGACCGTTTATGGCTTCTCATTGGTCGGATTTCTATAGCCGTTGGAGCGTACCAGCCAGCCTTGGACCCCACACTTTCTAATTTGCTACCCGCCGGCCAATTGTTTATTGTTTATTTTTTTACAAGTTACATTTTTTACATTTCAAGGAATTTGACAATCTTAAAGCTAGGTACACAATGCAGAGTTCCGTGAATGTGGACAATTTCAAAATAGTTTATTAATGTCACATCCACGGATTAACATTATACGCAAACAATATTTATTTATTTCTTATAGTAGTAAATAGTAGCGAAAGATGTAAACAAAAACAATATAAAGTCATTCTTAAATTATAATGAACAAGCGTCCGATATACTCCCCCCGGTGCAGCCCTCTGCGCCAAGCTATTTGGGAGGACGTGAAGTGTTTCGACGATCTGGACAACCGGTACCCCTGGTTCGCAGTTGGACGGGCCGTGTTGTAGATGGTTCTGGAGTGGTGGATTTTGAGGCTGGCAGCAGTACGGCAATCTTAACGGCTGGCCGCACATATATCCCGGAAGCTGTTTGAATGCGGGCGGTCCTCACTTGACCATCAGCGGCGGGTTTTGCATCGATGACTCGGCCGCGCGGCCAACTGTTCCGGGGTAGCGCAGGATCCATGATCACCACAAGGTCATCCTTTTTGATGGGCTCGGCCGGGTGGTGCCACTTCTGTCGGGCGCCCATAGTGGGGATGTACTCTCGGAGCCAGCGCCTCCAGAACATATCTGCAAGTTGTTGCCCGATACGCCATTGGCGGCGGAGACATACCTCTTCTTCTTTTTTGTCATACAGGGACAAATGGGGGCGCTTTCCGGCTGACCCCAGAAGGAAGTGGTTTGGTGTCAAGGGCTCTTCATCTCGTGGGTCAACAGAGACGTGAGTCAGTGGTCGGTTGTTGACAACAAACTCAGCTTCTGCCAGTGCTGTGCGCAGGGTCTCTTCCCTCGGCGCCCTTTCCTTTAAGGTAGCTTTCAAGGCCCGTTTCACCGACCGTACTAGTCTTTCCCAGGCTCCCCCCATGTGGGGACTGAGTGGCGGTATGAAACGCCACTCAATGCCTTTGGTAGCCATGGCGTCCATAATTCTAGAATCTTGTTTTAGTGAATCCAAGGCTTCCCTGATCTCAGCGTCTGCACCATGGAAATTCGTTCCGTTGTCCGAGTACAGAACTTCGGGCTGACCTCTTCGGGCGGTCATTCTTTGCAAGGCCATAATGGCAGAGTCGGCAGTCAACGTAACAGCAAGTTCCAGGTGAATAGCGCGGGTGGAAAGGCAGGTAAAAATTGCCCCATAGCGCTTCTCCCGGTGTCTGCCAACTGTGACCTCCATTGGCCCGAAGTAGTCCAGCCCACAGTGAGTAAAGGGACGCACATGATGTAACAGGCGGTAAGATGGTAGCGCCCCCATTAATGGTGGAGAGGGCTTGCTTCTTCGTATGCGGCAAGTGGGGCAGTCGTGTGTTATTTTCCGGCTGATAGTGCGGAGCCGTAGAATGAAAAAACTGCAGCGCATCTCCGCCACTGTCTTCTCGGTGCTAGGGTGGTCTCCCTTCTCATGGTAGTGGCGTACCAGCAGCCGAGCGTACGGGTCGTTGCCATCCAATATGATGGGGGTCTTGGCCACGCTCGTGGTCTTTGTCAGGGCTCGTAATCGGGAACTCATTCGCAAGACATCATCTGGGCCGAGGAAGGGGGTCAAGGAATTAAGACGACTGCCAGCAGGTAGCGCCTTTCCATGTCATATGGTATGCAGATCAGCTGCGAAGGCGTCTTCCTGGGATTTCCTGACCCATCTGATCTCTGCTTCTTTCAGTTCCTCTGCTCGTAATGTGCCCTCGGCGGGTTTGTGAGACCCCAATCGGCACCGCCTGACAAAACGGAGTATCCATGCTGTAGATCGAATTAGCCGGTTCCAAGATGAGAACCGTTCGATTAAGGGGAACGCCTCTCCTGTAGTGGTTATTAGGCCTACATAATGGGGCCTGACCTCCAATACGTCGTTGTCGGGTTTCTTGGTGGGAGATCGCTCCTTTGGCCACTCGCTTTCAGGTGCAGTAAGAAATGCAGGGCCGCAAAACCATCTTCCTTTTGGTGATAGATCAGGCACTTCAGAGTCACGTGTTCCGATGTCGGCGGGGTTCAACTTCGTCGGCACCCACCTCCAGTTAGGTATGCTGGTCATCTCATCTATTTCACCCAATCTGTTTGCCACGAATGCAGAGTAGGCGCGTGGATCAGTACGTAACCAGCACAGAACGGTTGAAGAGTCTGTCCAGAAGATAGTCCGGTTTATTAAAGCCTGGCTTTCTTTTAAGATGGTCTTGGCTAATCTAGCCGCCATGAGTGCGGCTTGCAACTCAAGACGGGGAATGGAGAGGGGTTTGAGTGGAGCCACTTTACACTTGCTGGCTAGGAATGTCGCGTGTAAAACTCCCTGCACGTCTTCTGTGTAGTATGCGACGGTGCAGCAAGCTTGTTCGGACGCATCGCAGAATAGGTGTAAGGTGACGCTGCTCTGCTTGTGCCGGAGGGAGCGCCTCGGCACCGAAACGCTGCTCTCGTGAAGCAAGCTTAGCCAATCTCTCCATCTCTCGGCGTGCTCAAGGGTGATCAAGTCGTCCCATCCAACACTCGACCGCCACACAGCTTGTAGCAAGATCTTTGACCGTATTGTGAGGCACGCGACGAATCCAACCGGGTCGAAGATCTTCATTACGATGGAGAGAAGCTGCCTCTTGGTGGGCCGTACAGCTTCTTCGGGGCTGACTGCATTTTGAAAAGAGTAAAGGAAGCAGTCAGTGGATGGGTCCCACACTAGCCCTAGTACTCGCTCCATCTCTTTGTCCCCGCTGTTGATGTGAACTGTGGAGCTCGCCCGGTCTCCGGAAGGAATGTCAACTATGGCTTCCGGACTGTTAGAGGCCCAGTTCGTCAAGTGGAACCCTCCCTTTGCAAGAAGGGCACTCACGCTTTGTACTAGTGCGGCAGCCTCGCTAGCAGTATCTACCGCATCCAAATAGTCGTCCATATAAAATTTGGAACGAACGGCTGCCGCGGCGGCCGGGTACTCGTGTTCGTATTCCCCGGCAACCCTGTCTCGTACGTACTGGGCGCTACTCGGCGAGCATGTGGCCCCGAACATCATTGATGTCAACTGGTATGTGTCAGGTTCGCGACATGTTGGTGACTTCCACAGGTACAGTTGTGACTGCAGATCATTCCTCCTTATCTTGATGCGCAGGAACATCTCCTGAATATCGGCTGCTATGGCAATAGTCCCTTCTCTAAAGCGAAGGATGTTCCCAAGAAGAGAAGACAGCAGGTCAGGACCGGTGAGCAGCTGGTCATTTAGCGAAGTCCCTCGGCATCGACTGGCAGCATCAAAGACTATTCTAATCTTTCCGGGTTTGTTTGGATTGAGCACCGCAAAATGTGGGAGATACCACTTCCGAGGGGCAGGTGTTGATATCTCGCGATCAGACAGTTTCCTGGCGTAACCTTTAGCTACCAGCTGACCCATTTTGTCAGTATAGGCCGCTGCTAGGCTTGCATCTGCTGCCAGCTTTCTCTCGAGGGACTGTAAACGTTTCAGGGCACAGTGGTAATTGTCGGGCAACGTGACTTCCGGGTTTCGCCATAATAGCCCGGTTTCCCACCTGCCGTTTGGTAGAGGACGGGTGGTCTTTTCCATCAGGGCTCTGGCTTTGAGTTCACTCGCATTGACTCTGGCCGCAGATGTTACGCCGAGAGAGTCGACGGCAAAGTTGGATTTCACCAACTCTCTCAGGCGGATGTCTGCGGCTGTCTCCATCTGCAGGGCCAGGGTGGTAGCTGGGCCGTCGCTGCCAGGATCGGTACCACCGTGGGCAATCCACCCTAGTGCGGTCCGCGACACTATTCGCGTGGTGCCGAAATCTTCCCGCACGTCTCTTGATACTATCAAATGAGCATTGTCTTGCCCGATCAGTATCCGAGGGGTGACGCGTCTTCCTGGGACACGCTGCTCCGGTAGACTGAGGTCAGTCACTGTGTGAGCCGTAATATGATACTCATCACTGCTACCAGCACCTCTTATGGTTATTTTCACCCGGCGGGAGTGCAAGTCAGATGTGCACATTCCCTTTGCTCCATGAATTTTTAGCCCCTGGACTGGGCCGCTCGCGCCAATTTGTGCCGCAGTGTCAGCATCAATGAGGGTTACCGTGGAGCCTTCGTCAAGAAGCGCGAACACTGAAGCTTCATTTTCATACGAAGTGCTCAGTACTACTGGCACGATCTTCAGTAGTACACGGCAATCCGTACTCTGGCGTCATAGATTGACGGCACCACTCACGACGGTATTCACTGGCGCGGAAGCGGGCGCGGGGTTGTGTAGCAGCCTGTGGTGAGGGGCGCGGCAGCCTCCTACTCCACACCACACTTTAGAGGTGCACTCGCGGGTATAGTGTTTTTCTAGGCACTTGCGACACAAAGAACTCGCGCGCACTGTTTCCCAGCGGAGATCAACTGATTTCGCAAAGAATGCCGGGCACTCACGAGTTTTATGGTTCCCGCCACACTGCGCACAATTAATGTTTTCACTATTGTTTTTGTTTTTATTGTTCACTCTTGAGTTAGCGGGCACATTTGCATGAACTTGTTCGCGGCGCGGGGCACGTGCAGACCGTGCGGGGTCAACCATTCCGCTTAAGGGGATCGCGTTTGCAAAACTTTTCAAAAATGCCGCGAACTGAGTTATGGTGGCGGGAACTGTTTGTCCGCGCACTTCCGCCAACCAGGCTAGTCGCAACGTGCACGGCATTTTAGATGTGACGTCAGACAGCAAGGCAGGATTAGTGAGGTACCCGTCGGTCCGCAAGATTCGCAACGACGCCACGAGGTTCTGGATTGTTCCAGAAAAATCTGCCAGGTCTTCAAGTGATGCTTCGGCGGTGAGATGCGGCAGTTTTTTCACCTTCTCCAGCATCAAGGCAGCAATTGAACCCGAGCCGCCATATCGCTGCTCAAGGACGGCAATTATCTCGGGGACTTGCGTTGGATCCATCAGCAGGGGGCCGACGGCCTCTCGGGCTTTGCCGTTCAGTGCACGCTGCAACCGAATGAGATTCTCGCTCGAAGTCATCTTGCAGGTGGCCGTGGATTGTGAATATTGGGCCATCCACGTAGGCCACTCGAGCGGGTCCCCCGAGAAGGAAGGTAGGTCCTTGGCGGTAGATTGCCTGGCTATTAGGGCAGCCATTCTTATGTCATCCTCTACGGAGGGACGGGGGCTATCCTCGGATCGCGAGGCGCGAATTGCATTTGTAATTGCAGAAGCAAGTTGCGCCACGGAGTCCGCGCCTTGGTGTGCCCACTCACTTGTGTGTCTAGAAGTCTCATCGGCAGTAGGTGGTGGTGGAAAGATTGGTGAGAACTCCTGGCTGGAGGAGGTTTGATGCTGGTAACCAGGATGGAGCTGCCGATTGAGGTGCACATTATACCCTGGCTGAGTAGGTATATCCGCATGGGGCAGACTGGCAGGCTGCCCATTGTGCAGGTTGACAGGCCGCGGCTCACTGTACGATGCGGCAAGGTGTGTCTGTAGATCAGGGCCCGGCGCAAATAGTGGAGGCGCATGCTGTGGGTGACCGATGTGAGATACAGGTCGTTCAACTATGGCAGGCTGCAATACCGTGTGGCCGACTTCAGGTGCCGGTTGCATGCCGTCGGTATAGCCGTAAACGGGCGTAATGATTGGGGCCGAGTTGTAGGCTGGCATTGTACCCCCGTGAGACACGGGTCGCTCGACTACGGTAGGCTTCGATACCGTGTGGCCGACACAAGCTACCGGCTGCATTCCGACGAATGCCGGGGTAGGGGCCGGGATGTTCACCGGCGTAGTTATTTCATGAGACGCCGCAGCCGGGACGATCACCGGCGTGGTTACTCCGTAGGACACCGTGGCCGGGACGATCACCGGCGCGGTGGTTGGTTGCACAGGCCTCAGGGCCGCCAGCAGGTCTGCGATCTGCTGGGCGTGCTGTTGTTGCATGGCACGCATTTCTCGACGTAACTTCTGGACGGTGTCATCGGTTGACGTAAGCCCAGGCGAAGCGACATCATCGGAGCAGATAGATGCGTGGCTCGGGGCCAGGGGGGCCGGGATAGCGGGGCCCGTGGCAAGGGGGGCCGGGACAGCGGGGCCCGTGGCAAGGAGGGCCGGGACCGCGGGCGCGGCAACATCGAGACCTCGGTTGGCGACAGCGTGCTCAGAAGAGCCCGAGGTAAGTGGGCCCAAGTCTAGAGGTGGCGAAGGCCCATCTGGAGCAGCGGGGACAGCGGGGGCGGGCTGGGATGTCTCTGAGGAGCTCGAAACGCCGCGCCCGCTGCGTAGAGTAGGTGACATCCTTCAAGAAGGCGTGAAGGCGTGATGACCTGAAGGCGTGTAGGCGTGTAGGCGTGTGGACCTGATGACCTGAAGGCGTGTAGGCGTGTGGACCTGAAGGCCTGAAGGCGTGTAGGCGTGTAGGCGTGTGGACCTGATGACCTGAAGGCGTGTAGGCGTGTGGACCTGATGACCTGAAGGCGTGTAGGCGTGTGGACCTGAAGGCCTGAAGGCGTGTAGGCGTGTGGACCTGATGACCTGAAGGCGTGTAGGCGTGTAGGCGTGTGGACCTGATGACCTGAAGGCGTGTAGGCGTGTAGGCGTGTGGACCTGATGACCTGAAGGCGTGTAGGCGTGTAGACCTGATGACCTGAAGGCGTGTAGGCGTGTGGACCTGAAGGCCTGAAGGCGTGTAGGCGTGTAGGCGTGTGGACCTGATGACCTGAAGGCGTGTAGGCGTGTGGACCTGAAGGCCTGAAGGCGTGTAGGCGTGTAGGCGTGTGGACCTGATGACCTGAAGGCGTGTAGGCGTGTGGACCTGAAGGCCTGAAGGCGTGTAGGCGTGTAGGCGTGTGGACCTGATGACCTGAAGGCGTGTAGGCGTGTGGACCTGATGACCTGAAGGCGTGTAGGCGTGTAGACCTGATGACCTGAAGGCGTGTAGGCGTGTTGAATCCGGTTACCAGAAGGCGTGAAGTCGTGTTGAACCCGGTTACGAAGGACCAATTATGTACCCGACTAAATGTCGTGTGCATACAGACTGAAAAAATAGGGGTTAGTTACACGACTCAAACGACTTTGTAAATGCCAATCAATTGACTTTCGTCCTGAAAAGGACGTTTCTGGAATATATACGACTTTGTGCAAAATGCAAATCAATTGAACCTCGTCCTGAAAAGGACGTTTCTGGTATATAGACGACTTTGTGCAAATGCAAATAAATGAAAGATTGCCTTTAAAAAGGCAGTTAAGTATGTCAGCTTCTTAAGCCACGTGGTGCCCGCCGGAATCTTGTCGATGCAGGATTCTTCAGTTGAAGGAGAAAGGCCAATAAAATTCTCAGAACTTGGCAGAAAGGGGCAGCGGCAGGTAGCTCGTAGATGCGGAGGTCCGAGGCGAGGGTGATCCAATGGAGAAAGAGACTTTAGAATTTAAAAATGCTGCTTTTTGTCAAAGTTGCGACTCGGCAACGGCACATAAAAAAAGGTCAGCCAAGGTCCAGCGGACCGTTTATGGCTTCTCATTGGTCGGATTTCTATAGCCGTTGGAGCGTACCAGCCAGCCTTGGACCCCACACTTTCTAATTTGCTACCCGCCGGCCAATTGTTTATTGTTTATTTTTTTACAAGTTACATTTTTTACATTTCAAGGAATTTGACAATCTTAAAGCTAGGTACACAATGCAGAGTTCCGTGAATGTGGACAATTTCAAAATAGTTTATTAATGTCACATCCACGGATTAACATTATACGCAAACAATATTTATTTATTTCTTATAGTAGTAAATAGTAGCGAAAGATGTAAACAAAAACAATATAAAGTCATTCTTAAATTATAATGAACAAGCGTCCGATATAGAGAGGTTAAGGAAAAAAGAGTGGCTATAGGTCTGCAGATTTATTTTGTTGCGGGCACATTATTTCAATGGCGTCTATTCGTCAGATATCTGTTTTCAGACTTTTTATCCATCCAGATATGCCCAGCAAACTGATGAGTTCATTACACCCGAGACGGACGGCTTCAAACAATCCACCATTAAAGAAACAGTTAAGGGTTTAAAACTGTAGTTCAGTCGACAATAGTCGGAAACAGTTTGACGAAAAAACGCTTATTGAGCCTGAAACACATCTCTATCATCGGAAGAAAGAAATTCATAGATGTCCCTGGTATTTTCGTTTTAAATGTTGATAGTTTAGAACCAAATTAATTCATCACTTTTTAATAAACGTTAATAACGATATATCAGAATATATGTTCATGCTCAAGTATGTAGTGGTACGTCACTACTTGAGTCGAACGGTGTCAGGTACTTATTCGTACACAGTACCAAGCGCTAAGGTACCTAGGCCGTGTAGAACCTACTTGACTCTTTGGCCGTTGCCTAGAGGTCAAGCCAAACGGTACTACAAACCACCGGGCGACCGCTAAAATCGGGCGGCAACATATTCTAGCGATAATAAATGAAATGTTCGGGAACATTCTTGGGTGCAACTTGAATTGAATTATAACCTACTAGCGAAACACCGTAGGTACTGCCCATTTACCTACCAGCTGGATGATTCTCGATGCATTCTTATATAAGCAACCGCGGGAAGGTACTCAGGCAGTCTTACTGCAGTACTTACCTTTAACGCGCTAATCAAAACAACTTAATTCTTTCGCGCCGCGATTGTTTCTGTTGTGATAACTACCTTGTGTGGTGTATAAAATATCGTTATAATTTATTCACGACTGTTTTATCACGACGAATATATCTCTTATAAAATATTGCCCTTGAGGTGATTTTTCACATAAACGGCGCTCTACAAATTATCCAATTATTATTATTATTGCATAGTTTAATTTCAACAGTGAACACATCTTCAACCCTCGCAACAAATATTTACAATATATTTTTTTATTTATTTCAAGGGTTTTTCAGTAAGAGTGTTATTAACTTACCAAGTATACTGTATTTCATGATTTATTTTTAATTTTATTATTACTTATTCTATGTTAAATTGTTATTATTTTTATTTCATTTATAATCTTATTGTAAAAGCCCAAGGGGGCGTATTAACTAATTTAATTAATTAATTAATTAAATTAAAAAATAAACCTCCTACCTCTTCTACTGTAGCTCAGACTGTCCACTCACCGTGATATCAACACATGTTAATTTAGATTTTAGAAGTTTAGTATTATACTGCCCTGATGAAGCTACAGGTGTAGCGAAACCCGGTCGGCATTAAGTATTTACCTATAAGTGATGTTTACAAAGTTATTGTTTAATTTTAAATTATAATGTCACATCACAAAGTAACCGCTTCATAAGAAGAAATAAAAAATAAAAAATACAAATTGGCAAATAAAAGCAAAAGATTCAAAAATAGGTCAAAATTCGAGTTACAGATCAGCGAAAAGCTGGCTGCCTTTTTTTATATTAACTCCACACAGGAGGCCCTGAAGAAAATAATTTCCCTCAGGGCCTATGTCATCTTTGGGGATGCTGTGTGGAGGGTCTTTTTGTGGAGAGGAAGGAGTGAACATGGGTCTTGAAGAGTCCCATGTTGTAGGAAGGAGGAAACACAGAGGCCGGCAGTTCGTTCCACAGCCGAGCTGTTGAACTTAAGAACGAATCGTAGAAGCGACCCGTTCTCATGTGACAAATGTCAACCGTGTACAAATGTTGGGCGCGCGTTTGGCGTGTATCCCGACTATGCACCGGTGCCGAAGGGATCAATGACACTAGTTCCTCAGAGCATCTTCCATTGTAATACCGATAGAACAAGGACAGCATACCTACCTGACGCCTGTGCTCTAAAGATTGCAGTCCGCTTGTTAAGATTGGGGAATCTATCAAACGGACCGCCCGTTTTTGCACAGAGTCAAGGGTTTTTTTCAGGTATTTAGGGGCTCCGGACCAGAGATGGCTACCAAATTCGAGAGTAGGGCGCACTTGCGATTTGTACAGGGTCAGCAGTTGTGTACTATTAAAGTATCTGCGGGCCCTGTACAGTACACCCAGCTTCTGAGAGGCCAACTTTACTCTGGCTTCAATGGAGCCCCCGTACCTGAGCTGGTCACTTATAGTTACACCAAGCATATCAATGGAAGGCCTGTTCGGAAGATTGCTTCCGTTGAAGAAGACTAGATTCTCATTTGGATCCCTTTTAGACGTAATCAGACAGGATTGGGTCTTTGAAACATTAAATTCGACGAGATTTTTTTTACCCCAGGAGGAAATACTCTCGAGATAACCGTCCATTCTCTGCTTCAAAGCCCTCCGAGCCGTTGGAGTTTGTGTGCCCTTTGGGGGCTTGTCAAACAAAAAGCTGTCATGAACTGTACTGTCATCCGCGTAACAATGAATTGGTGCACATGTCAAAAGGTCATTGATGTGCAACAAAAACAAAGTCGGAGACAGAACCGATCCCTGTGGGACGCCAGCATTTATGGAGTGTAAGGAAGAGGTGAAACCGTCAGCAACCGCCTGAATCGACCTATCCCTTAAAAAGTCAGCAATCCACGTACACAGGGATGCGGGAAGTCCGTAAGACGGCAATTTGTTGACAAGTCCTCGGTGCCAGACCCGGTCAAAGGCCTTGGATATGTCTAGTGCGACCGTTTGGGACATTTTGAAGAGCTTTGTCAAAACTGGAACTATTTCCGCAGCACACCTCTGCAATACCAGGACAGGTATTCCATCAGGTCCACTAGCTTTGTTAACATCGAGCCCCCGTATAACGTGGAGTACATCCCGATGCCGGATCCTCAGCTTTTTCATAAAGAAGCCGCAGTGAGGAACCGACGGCGGAACAGCACCTCCGTCATCGAGGGTCGAGTTTTCCGCAAACATTTTCCCTAATAAGTTAGCCTTTTCGGTGGCGGTGTTTGCTAGTGAGCCGTCAGGTCTGGTAAGAGGTGGCAAACTGGTTTTGCAAAAATTCCGACCTATTGAGCCCGCAAGCGACCAGAATGCTCTGCTGCCATGCGGGCAGGCAGCCAGCTTTTTGCTGATCTGCAGGTCGTGTTCGAATTTTGACCTATTAATGATTCTCTTGCATTCCTTTGCCGATTTGTTGTATGCTGATCTGCTTTCGGACGTTCGAGATGTGTTGTAGGCTCGGTAAGCCGCGTTTTTTCGTCGAACTGCTTCGGAGCATTGTCGACTGAACCACGGCTTTGAGCCCACACCAGTTTCTTAAGTAGTCGATTGTATGAAGCCATCCATCGCGATTTGATGACTTCACCAATCTCCTGGGCACATCTTGAAGGGTCCGAAGTCCGAAAACAAACAGCTGACCACGGAAAAGCGTTAAAATGGGCCCGCATGCCGAACCAATCTGCTGACCTATAGTGCCACACTTTTCTCCTCAGCCTCTCATTGGTTGGTCTGAGGTTAACGGGGATTGATGTCGTCACCAGGCAGTGGTCAGATGATCCCAGAGGCGCTGTGACGTCAATCTTATAACCGTGTGGCACAGTAGTTAAGAATAGGTCTAACAGATTGGAGCGGTGAGTCTGGACATCAGGAACCCTTGTAGGCTCCTGAACTAGTTGCTCTAATCCGTAGCAAATGGCAAAGGATTCCGCCTGTCGGCCAGCCGAGTCCGTTGGGCCTGAGAACTTCAACCATGGTTCGTTATGAACATTGAAGTCCCCCAGAACAATAAACTCGGCCGAAGGGTAGCGGGGAAAGAGATTATCAATAGTATCGCTCAAATGTTTGAAGAGTTCGGAAGTGTCTGATTCGTTATGGTTCGGTGAGCGGTATAGACATGCGTAGAATCTTGCCGTACTGGCAAGATTGACGCGCACCCACATTACGTCGAATCTGGAGTTTTCCAGACTCAATAGTCGCACACAGTTGACGTCAGCTCGACTATAGAGGCAGACTCCTCCTTTGGGTCTGAACTTGCTTGCAAGGGTAAAGCCCGGGCAGTCCAGATAGGAGGAGTCTGGCGGCTCGGCTATCTGAGTTTCGGATAGGAAGAGAAGGTTGGGACGTTGGGATAAAAGATGGTGATGAACGGAAGTTAGATTTGTGTGCAGGCCGCGAATGTTGGCAAAATTTACCAATAGTTTTGGCCCGCACCGGGGACGCCTGCTACTCGCCGCTGTAAAGATGTTAAGTTTGTTTGGTTGTAAGTTCATGATTTTAAGTTTTTTTTTTTTTTTTTTTTTTGTAAGGGTATGAGGTGAAAGGAAGGTCTGGAAAGGAAAGGTATGAGGGGTGGGTAGGAATCTGGGGTTCAGGCTGTCCAAGAGTAATGAGCGTTTGGTTCCAGCTCACCCACTGCGGTGCTAGGCGATAGGCTGGGAGAGTCCGGCTGGAGAGGGCATCCAATGCGCCCAAAACGCTGCTGCTGGGTCCCCTCCGGTCACGAACCGGCACAACAGCAGTGGCGGGGTTTTTTCACTCGCTGATGGGGCAGCCCACCCTTAGTCGTGAGCCTGAGGGTCGGGCCCCTGTACTATCGAGCGGCCCGGACAGCGGTAACCGGTTGTAAAGGGTCTCCCTCAACCAGCATCTCCCAACCGGCCCGCCACGCAGAAGGTCGGCCGACGCACCCGCCACCAAGACCTGGGCAAACCTTAACCCATGAACCCGGGCACCCCTGCTAAGTCACCAAACGTAGTGAACCACTTGGGGTGACCTGTGGCAGATGTGTTGGTCATCCATTAAATGGTTCCCAGGGCGGTACCCATTCCCGCCTACCAAATTAAAAAGCACGCCTACCGCCCGCATGGTAGGCGTGCTGATGCTTAGCGGCTTCCATATTTCGAAATTTTTACAAATCTACCACTGCTTACCAGACCCCATGGCTCAATCAATAACAAATACAGGGTCAAGGTGCTATCCCGCCTTCGGTTCCTCACCGCGGTTATGAAAAAGCTGACTCCACGTCTTACGGGGGTTATACGATATACTGTTATTTATTTATTTATATATTCTACGCTCATATGGGCTTTCACATACAAATATTTGATATACACACTAGTTTAGTGTACCATTAATCAAGCAATAAATGTATACTATTAGTTATACATATAGATATTCAATGCAGAAGAATAGTATTATGCTTAGCTTACTTATTAATATTATATCGAACATCATATCATACAACTAGATTAAGTTGTTGCCACCCACTGGTCACTTACCTCCAGTGAACACCTGCGAGTTTGATGACCCCCTTTTCCAAATCAAAATATTTACCAATTGAAAAATGCCAATAATTCTCGACTTATCTAAATGCATCAAAAACAATTTGTTACCAGGCAGTATTGGATAAGACGATTATATCGAACATATAATATGATATTATTGCATTTAATATCATTTGCGGCCAAGTCGCACACCCGCAATTTCGTTGACCCTATTTTTATTAACAAAGTTATATTATATAATTAACAAAGACTGTTACCAGGCTGATATTATTGATGCATATTATTGAACACCTGCATTATAAACTGTAAACATGTTTTGCAAGCTGACGTCACACCCACACCTGTGGAAGACACTATAAAAACCTGAACAAAAAAAAAAAATTAAATAATAAAAAATACAACAACTAGTGGAAGTAACATCTCCATTACTAGAAATTACAATTTCTGGGTCTCAACTTAAAGCTGGATTCGCTCCTGTTCCTCCATCACGGCACAATCATCTTGAAGATAATAACTATGTGCAACGAGCTATTTACTGCTGGCACTAATCAGCTGAACCAGACGCATCTCTCATCATTACAATATTGGGGCGTCTCTGTGTGCCGGCCCTTATAATCAAATGACCATGCCGCTAACAATTCCTGCTGCCTGCTGTTCACCTAAAGGCTTTCCAATTCCGGCTGCTGGCCAATAATGCTGATAACCTAAAAGCTGGCCAATTCCTGCTACTGGCCACAGATGCTGACAACCTAAAGGCTGGCCAATTCCTTCTGGCTACCTACTGAACTGGCCACTGCTGCAGCAGTCGCTTGCGCCATTTGCAGTATCGTATGGCGCGCTGATGCACAATGTGCTCCAATCTGAAATCATCGCTGAAAGCATTCCGATCGTCTCAGTTTCTATCTGTGTATTAAAACCCAGTTTTATTGAAATACATGTAACTATTTCTTGTGAATTGGGTTGGCTGTAAGAAATAGGAAGTACCTATAAGCTACACCCCTTTGTAAGTTCTGAATACCAGTACAATATATGTAATTAAAATGTGAATTTTGATTTAAATCGTCTTTCTTTTATGATGGTTTGGATAGAACACCTCACTGTGTTTTATTTAAATCATTACCCAGCTGATGTGTGCCATTGCTTATTAGTTTGTCTTTTCTTGTACTGGCAAACACGTCCCGTAAAAATATTATTGAGGTATGTTTCAATAGCCTTCTTGTAACTATACTCCGTGTAGTCGAACAAAGGTCTTGGTACAAGTGAGTATCTAATTGACTCAGTCCTGTGTTGTTGAAATTAAAAAGAATTTTCGATCAAGTAGTTCTAGTTGGTACGTTGGAGGTGATTTGGCTCAATAAACCAGGGCTATAACAATTTTAAGTCTTCCATCTGAAAGTTTTAATATTTTTAATTCTTTCATCAAGTGATTGTATTTATTGTTTCTGTCGGTAGACCGAGTTTATGTTAATATATCTTAGAAATTTATGCAGTTTTTTTTCAATAGAGTCAGAGAGGATTTTAAAGTGAGGTACCAGAAATAAGAATTATATTCGACTTATCTTCGAACTAAAGAATGTTACATAAATTTTAAATGTTGATAAGTTTTTAAAGTCTCTGCCATTACGGATAATGAAACCAAGCATTTTTATTCTTTTTGTGGTTATTGTATTGGGTGATCGGATAAATCATCACATCTTTAAAAAGTTATATAAAGTCATGGAAAGTGATGAAACAAAAACTTTGTTAAATGGGTTAAGCAGGTTAGGTTAGGTTAGATTAGGTTAGGTTAGGTTGAAAAAAAAATTTTCATCGTTTCTAATGACTTTATATCACTTTTTAAAAGTGTGTTGAATTGTCACTGTGTTGAGTTATCATGGAACCGTTATTTGAATCTAGATTAAACATCAATAAGTAAATTCTAATAATTAAAGAAAAAAATTCCAATGAAAAACTATTTTTTTCTTAAGGACTTTACTATTTATTTGTTGTATGTGTTTGTACTACTGCTATTCTAACAGAATGTCCATAATTTTTGGTTTTTTTAACATCCTATCAATAAATATTTAATTAAAAGCATTTAACCTTTGCTATTACAAGCACTTGGTTATGAGGGCTCTAGTACTTAGTCCAACCGGGCACAGTAGCCTAGTAATAGAATGTTGCCTATATAATAACTTTTTTGTTATATAAATAATACAAGGATGTGTTTTATGTCAAAGGTCACACAAGCCGGATATGGTACCGAGGGAGTAAAAATTGATCGCATTGCCAGCAGTCGTAGCGTGCCCGCGACGCTGGGGTGAGATTCGTTTAGATTAGCTGCTAGGGTGGTTACTGGTCACTGGTCAGATTTCCCCCAATTAATTATAACCTTTAATAAAATGCCATATTTTGGGATATATACTTAATCACGTTTGGTGAACAAGCAGTAAGAACTCGACAAATCTATTTTCAGTTCATAATAAAACGTAATATTATGGATGTTTGTATAAAGTTCACTCTTACAATATAGAAAGAGTTGAGCACAAATTTCCTATATTCGTTCATTTTTATCTCATAACTCCAATTGAATAGATTAATTATGTCAGTTTGATGAATTAATTGCATCTAATAATGCTGCCTGACAGGAGACGTATGTCATACGTAGTTGTATTACGCCGAGTCATTAACAACTTAACCACTATTAAATTCCATGTGTCCATAAGGGACACAAGGCAAAATGTAATATTGTTCTATAATACATACACAACCAACTATTAGTCACACTCACTTATTAATAGGACGCATGATCTGGGCAAAAAGTTTGAGGGTATTATTGACATATTTACTGACTCCATTTATAGAACTCAGCGTAATCTATACCAGCACTTTGTTGAATCGTATAAATAAGTAATGTAGTTTTAGTGATCTGTCCTTTATATAGTATTGTTCTTGTCTATTTTATATTGCTGTTATATGTTATACTTATATTGTTTCCTATTGAACGCATATGATTTTTTATAAATATCAAATAATTTTTTTTTTTTAATGTTCACCTAAAATGTCTATGTAGACAAAATTAAATTTAATTCACCAAACGTGCTGACGTTTACACGTAGATCAGTGAAGAATGATTTTTTTCTATTTAAAGATTATTCTTAGCTCACACAAAAGTACAAAAACAAGCAAACACAATATGTGTATTTTTTTTAAATATTCACAATTTATATTTTCAGTGTTTTCATGTCTCCTTCTCCATCATAATAAATGTAAAATGTTGCTTGTGCAATGGTGGAAGACTTAGCTAGTCAGATAATTGAACCCGCGAAGCCGGTGCCTGGGGAAAAATCCAAAACTCTAGACCTTTCGACTAACTAACTGAAAATCGTTCAGCCTAGATTATTTTTTGAAATTTAATCGTCGTGTTTATTTTACTTTCTCGTTCGTTTTTTTTCAAAATTATCATTGAGATAGTGACGTTTTTTGGACATTCGCGTTTTGAAACTTTTAAAAAATTGTTATAAAATGTATAAAACATAAGATTTTTAAATACGTAAGAAAGGATTTACGTACCTGTTTATAAATCTTATGATTTCAGAGGAAATTTAGGTTTTGATTTTTAAATATGAGAAAATTAGAAACAAACACAGATCTACCTAAAAGTATTACATTATGGTAGTAGTAACTATGTGGAGGCTTTGAAAAAAGGTTTTTCGGGCGTATTATCATCACTTTGTATTGAGAATTTAATAAAAGCTCTTTTTGCCAGCCTCGTAAATATTTAATTTGTGCGTATTAACTAAGGATGTTTACGTTTTCATTTGATCTTCCAAGCATTATGCGAAGCTGTCGAAAAAACATTAATTATTCTAAATCTATCCTAAACGGTTTTTCCAGCTAAAATATTACGCGTTTACTTGGAAGTCAGTTATTCATGGTAGCAAATTTATAATTGGTTGTTCATGTAAAATTCCGAGAGCTATTGTTCTGAAAATCAAGATGCCATAGGTTGAACATCATGTTCAGGAAATGAAAATACAGAGTGGAAAATCAGGACCGTGGCTTAACTCTTGACAGGCCAAAATGCCAAAAAAACGCCTGTTACCAAGTGGCTCTTCCGACGACCCCATAATTTTTCTGTCTTATGGGCTTTTTAACTATAGATATCCCAATTATTCAATCGATTATTAATGGTAACTTATGTATTTGCGCAGGAATACGTAAAATACTAAAATTAAATGTCAAGTATTTAAGCTAATATACGGAGAATAGTAAATTTGGGTACTACCTACTACCCCCTTAGCTGCGGGATAGTTAACAAAGAAAAAAAATAGGCATCACACGTGAGTTTCAAGTCCTCGGAAAAAACTTTGAAATAAAAGAAGTTAGGGTAACTAATAAATCAATTAAAGGTTTGAAAATATCTGGCAATTCAGACTATAATATTTAATGCAGTACATATGAGGAAGTTTAACAAGTTCGTAGGATTCAAAATAAATACGATAAATATAAATTTGATCGGTCGGTGGCCGAGTTGACATCGCCTTTGGGTCCAGCCCAGGCGTAGTGTGTTCAATTCCTCGGCTTGCTAAGTATTCCATCACAAAACTAGCAACATTTTCAGCTTACTGTGGTGGTAGTAGGAGATTTTCAAATATTGTCAGGTTATTCGTAACCCGGAAATGTTTGTCTTTCTTTTAAAAAAAAATGTTATTGATTGTTTTTGATTTCTTAAGGTAATCTTTTTTAAGGTTAACATATATAATTCAATATTAATTTCAAGTTCTTTTGCTTAAACATATTCAGGAATTATCATTTTATTTACAAAATCCATTAAATGTATTTACACTGTATAATGCCGTTGGAAGGCGAAACAGTTGTTACGCTTAATAAATAACACAACAGAACATGTTTTAAAATTTTTGTTTATAAATAAAGTGAAAATAAAACAATTAGTTTGTTTATAACCACGAAATTATTAAATTAATATAATTATTTAATTTTTTAGGACCGACTGGTTTCGCTTAGCACAAACATTTTCAAGGTACAGAATTAATCTGACCAAACTGTTCAATTTTGTAACCTCAACTATAGGCTGGAGTGACATTGCAAAATTCGAAAGTCAGAATTGTAATAGCAAAAAAGGCGCCTTCTATAATCCAAATTTTCATAAAAATACTTATAAATAATATAATACACATAAAATTAATTTAAAAGTAACTATTTTCGTTTCTTCATTATGTCAAACCACAAAGTGGCTGCTTAATACCAAAATAAATTGTGTAAAACCACGAGTTTAATTAATTTATCTACCGACCGATTTCGCTTTGCTCAAACATAATCAGGGTACAAGTAAATACTGATTGCTTTTAAAAAGGGATATCTTTCTACAATAATATCAAATGAATAACTTTGTACACCATTTACTCAAAAGAATCAGCGTGTTTCAAAAACAGTGGTTTCTTCGTCAGGACAAACATTATGTTGAAAATTAAAAAAAATTATATTTTTTTATGTTTCATTTTGATTAAGTAGTGGTGTATATAAAGTAATTTTTTTTTATTTAAATTAAATGGATGCCACGAACTACTGAAGAAGTATTTTTCACAAAATAATTTTGTTAAAATAAAAACAAAGTTCTCCAAGATAAAGTCGATAACAATAAATAATTTTCACTATCATTGGGTATCTTTATGTGCAATTTCCCAAGCTCTTCACATACAAACTCTTAACTGAAATCTCATTACAGCAAGTAGATAATATTTAGATAATAGTGAAAGCAGATAAATATCTGTAGAAGTCAATCTGTCGAATTGGGGGATTGAAAACCAATTGAATGTCAGCCATTTTTTTTACGTGCGTTGTTTTTCATAATATGGCGTAAATACGTCAAATGGTCCAAATAATAATAATAAATGTTCATTTTTGACATGTGGCAAACACTTTGTGAATAAACATAGTTATAATAATTAGAATAAAATAACTTGGTTTTTAATACCACTTTGTTGTAAATATTTTCAATATATAAAATCAATCTCTTTCGGTTCACCCTGAACCTTTATTAGGGTTATATAAAAATGGTGACCGGATAAGCTTTTAACATTTGGGCAAAATTGACTATTTAAAAGTCACTGGCGGGCCACTGACTACTGACGGTTCCTATTCTTGTTACCTAAGCTTTTTAATGTCTTGTTTTATGCAACAAACAAATAGACATATTGAAATTTTATTGTCGTTTATTGAAATTATAAAATAAATAATATCTACTGCCAAATAACGAAACAACATTTTACGTAACAAAAATCTAAATCCAAGTAATTGGTACAATCAATGTGATTTCTGACACTGTTCTTGTTTTCATAATTCTCCTATGTTAGCAGTTAGTTCAGATGTTCACAGTAGCAACAAATCAGACATATGTTGCTCAGTTAGAGATGTGCGGTATTTATTTTTTACAAAATTAAGATTAGAAAAAAACTTTTCACAAACATACGTTGATCCAAAACTACTTAAAAATTGAAACGCCAGTCTTCCTTTCGCACCAATTTCCAGAAATCTCCAAATTCTTCTGAAGAAGTTTGTGACTTTGAAAATATTTTTTCTGCAAAAAGGTTTTCAGAGCACAATGATTTTGCAGTTCAGTGAGTTCCAACTGTATATTGGCAGGATAACTAATTATTTCAGTCAAACCGATTGAGAAAGGATTAAAAAAAATTGTAAATTTTGTTTTGTACTATCAAAGTCTTGGAATCTCCTATCAAACGACTGTAATAAGCATCCAATTTTAGCTTCGTACTTAGTAAAGTTTATGGTGGCAATATTGAGCATCTCTTTCAAATCTTTGAGTATGGGAAAAAGGTCAATATTTTCGTTGACTAAACATAGTCGGAAGTGAACAATCTTTGCCTTGTAATTTAAGATTTAAAATATTGAGATAATTGGTGATGTCAACAAGGAATGCAAGATCACTCAACCACTACATATTCTTGAGTAAATCGCTTTCCAAAGGTAACGCCCTTTTTTCTTCTAAAAATTCCACCACCTGCTCTCTCAAGATTAAGAAATGTTTTAACATGTTGCCCCCTGAAAGCCATCACACAGCGCAATACAGTTGTAACTCTCCAAATTCGCTGATTTCTTCTTCAAATAAAACTCTGAATTGACGTCTGTGAAGAGCTTTTGAACGTATGTAATTTATGCAGCGTACTACCGGCTCCATTATATCATTCAACTTTATGTCCTTTGCACACAACGCCTCCTGGTGGATGATGCAATGATACGAAAATATTTTTCGATACAAGTAATTTTCAAATTGGCGGGTATTTTGAAAATGGTTCACGCGGGCCGCTTATAATTCGTTCACGGGCCACAATGTGGCCCGTGAACGAATATACCACTAGACCGGCCGGCGTGGTCTAGTGGTATACGCTTTTGACTACAGATCCGAAGGTCGCGGGTTCGAACCCGGCGTGCGCAAATAAATTTTATTTGATTAATTTGTGTTATTTCACAATTAATTAATTTAAAATAATATATAGTATATTTGCGGCACGTTCCAGAGTGGAAGATACTCTCAGTATCGCCCTGGTGTAAGACCACCATTCAGAATTGAAACGTTGCTTGAAATGGCTTAAGCCGTGTTTGGTGACCAGATCTGAATAGCCAGGTACTTCCCCACCTTCCTCTTCCCCATCTCCCTCCCCTCCCCAATACCCTCAGCCTCACAACATACCCCAACTGGGGATGCCATAGTCTCACTGGCTCCAGACGGGAGCAGTTGGGACTCTTGTGCGGTAATACTGTAAAAAAAAAAAAAAAAATGTAGCCCGCGGGCCTGAGGTTGGGCAGCCTTGGGATAAACCATCACAATGATAATTCATCACATCTTTAAAAAGTTATATAAGTGATGAAACAAAAACTTTATTAACTGGGTTAAGTAGGTTAGGTTAGGTTAGGTTTAAATTTTTTTTTCATCGTTTCTAATGATTTTATCACTTTTTAAAGGTGTGTTGAATTGTCACTGTGTTGAGTTATCATGGAACCATAAAAGCATATATTATATCGTAATGAAAAACATATATATTTATATATGTTTTTATATTACCCCGATTCAGATTGAACCGAAACCTGTTGGTTTTGTATATTAAAAATATATTTACATTAAAGTGGTATTTAAAAGAATGTTACTTTATTCTAATAATTATAGAAACTTTTTTGCACAAATGTTGTATTTGTAGTTGCTTATTGGACATTCATGATGGTTCTTTCCTTTCCCAAAGAAACAAGAAAAAAGCCTGGAGCTTACCAAGAAACTGAAGCCATATAGCCTACAGATGGAACAGACTTTAACTTATTTGACGTTTGACTTCTAACTATCTCCTTACTTACACTGTAAACAGATTGCTCCTTAAACTTTGTTTGGTTCAAGTTCAAATGCATTCAAGCCAGAGGTCACAAATCGGTACAAACATACTTCTTTAATAAATAAAGTTAAGTTTTAAGTCGAGCCACTTAATTTAAATTTCATATGGTTCTTTTTACATTCAGCATTCGCGTCACCCATCTTTTCAAACATTTTTACGAGCTTTAATTATCAATACAACAACATGCACTTTAGGACCATTTTCTGAATTAACTAACCTCAAAAGCTCACCTCTGTCGCCATCGTTCAGAGATATTTTTCCCATTCTACATTAAGCACTACATTTTGTCACGATGTTTTGGATAGATGAGAATTACCGCATAAAATGAGCATATTTAAAAAAAACGCAGAGCCTTATTGCCACACAACAGTAAAAAAAAACCATGTGTACATTTTTTGATTTTCTGCGTTTCATAAAAAAGTCAAACACATCCCATTTAAACTCCTGTCAAAACTAAACTCAAAGACATTTCACATAATAATATACACAAAATATTAACTATTGACGTAGACATTATAAAATAAAATTACTTTTAACTCCATAGAACATCGCCTTTATCAGTTCTACGAACTTATGTAACTCATTACGGAAAAAAAATACTTATTTATGTGTTTTTTAACACTTTATTGACATAAAATAATACGCATTATTTTTGCGTCTCGTTCTAACGTGATAGAACACTCTCATAATCGCCTTGTGAAAGACCACCAATCTCCATCTAAACGTTGTTTTCAATGGCTTTAGCCATATTCCGTGACTTAATATGAATATTCAGGTAGGTACCATCTTCCCAATTTACTTCTTTCCTATTTCACTCCCTCCTCCACTCCATTGGATGATTCACGTAGCCCCGTTTTTGTGAAAATTCACCTCAAGGGCACTGTATCGCTTTAGTATAATAACATATCCCAATCGAGAATGCCGTGGTCCTGCTGGCTCCGGACAGTCGGGAGCAGTTGGGACTCTTGTGGGGTAATTAAATTCTAAAAATAGATACAGCTACTTTAAGCAATGTTTCGATATTGAATGGTGGTATCCCAAGAATTCGGTTCTGAGAATATCACCCACTCCTCAGTAAATTGCAAAAGCTACGTAAAAATAAAATTCTTTTTTTTCGATCTCACAAATCAGCCATTTATTTATTTATCGTTTCTTTACATTGTATCTTTTTTTTAAGTTAGAATTTTTAACCTCACTACGACAAGCCTGTGTTGAGGTTAATAATTTTACAAAATAATAAAAAAAATAGCACAAAGATTATATATTAAGAAAAAAATATTGTTACATTGACGTTTCTACGAATTGGATACCTACATGGTACACCTATCAGCCTATTCATTACAGTATAATGTTGTAAACATGTAGGGTTACCATGATTTACATTGATATTTAATTGCAAGAAAAATGTAACAAACTATTATTTACCATTACCCATTACCTAGTCTCAACAGTTTAACCTGCCAACGTGTTGAAAAAAATTACCATTTCTGTTCGTTAGAGGTCAAAAAGGTATAAAACTACTTATTATCACGCCTACCTACGAAAATAACATATTACTTTTATGTGCTTTGACCACCCACAAGAAAATAGAAGAAATCACTAAGATTTTTGGAGTTGTCGTAAAAACAAGTATTAACCGAAGGAGTTCATAAAGTCATGAGTACTCAGAAAAATCACGAGCGAGTAAAACATCGCGAGAACTTTTTAAATTATTTTTATTGTCATTACTATAAAACAGGCAAATTGTTTATTTGATCCGAAATTGAAAAAACTCTCGGGTGAAATCGAGCTTATTAGTTATATCTATCTTAAATATTGGGCCTAGAAAAATAAGTTTAATTAATTGGCAAAAATTAAGACAGGCACAATGTTGCCTTCCATTAAAATATTGGGAAAGTTAGATATTTTCAATGAATTCTCTGGCAAAGATTAAATAATCAGACATTTTTTATGCAACTAAAACTTCCTATTTTTCATGCCATATCCCATCGGCTTCGGCAGTTGGAACACCTTTGTATTCTTCATATTTAAATCATCATTTAAAGAATTTAAACCCTCTAAAATATAAGATATGCTATAATTTTTCACGGACGACAGCACATTTTTTTTAATAAAATACTTTTTGTTTTAAAACCACGAGTTTTTAATATTTTTTATAACCGACCGCTTTCGCTTTACTCAAGCATCTTCAAGGTACAAATTATTTATTACTCTAGTAATAATTTATAATAATTTGTATAATAATTTGTATAATAATTTGTATAATAATTTGTATAATAATTTGTATAATCAAATAATTTTTATAATAACTAGTAATAATTTGTACCCTGAAGATGCTTGAGTAAAGCGAAACCGGTCGGTTATAAAAATTATTAAAAACTCGTGGTTTTAAAACAAAAAGTATTTTATTTTATTTTATTAAATATGTCAAACCACAAAGTGATTGCTTTCTACAATAACAATTTTTTTTTGTTAACGCGTCGTAATATTTATTGCTGATTCCTAGAAAGACACGAAACGCATCGAACACGCCTTATTACTAAGCCAATTGAAATTCACAAAAACCGACTTAGACGACGCTAAGCTTGAAATCCAGTACTTGAGCTTCTTCATACATTAACACACATTTCACCACAATCTACTCATCTGCCCTGATGATGGACACTCTAACGCTGTCCAAAATATTGACTAAAGAGGGATGCAGCGCAACACGGAATAAAAACCCAAAACAAAATCACCATACCACTGTAACAAAGTTTACGTTCACTTCATACTAGGGTGGAAAATAATATCAATATCAGCCATTGGGGGAATATTTAGCATCGGAATGTTCCCGGAAATACTCCAGCTATATTTTATAACCAGACATGAGTAGGCAGGTACTTTACAAATATCTTCATTCTCCCAACCAACCCTGGCCTCTCTAACGTTATGCAAATTTACAACATTCCTCAATTTTGAAATGCTATGCCCAACACCGGTACTAGAATTTCATGGAGTCACATCAGACAAACTAAAATGAATCTGTGAGATTTTGATAAATTTTTTACGGCATTTAGCGAACTACCGATTGTTGTGTTTGTTTAAAAAGTACACAAGAATAAGATTCAATCAATGAGATTTTTACTAAAACTTTATTTGAACTATTCAAAGAGTGTCATTTCCAGGTTTATAGTTAGTCATAATTGAAAAAAAATAATAATCTTAATGCACCATTATGATGATAATTATGTAAAAAATATTAATATAATTCAAACAATCAAAATAAAAACACAAGTAACCGAAAAATAGTTACTTTTCCCTCTTTTTTCCTTCCTGGTGGCAATTGAAAATCTAATATTTATTAAAAAAAATTCAAAATATAAAAGTTTTTTTGTTTTAAACCACTTTATTTTATTATATACGTCGACCGGTTTCGGTTATTCTCAACCTTCTTCAGGACAATAAAGTTTATATATTTATTGTCCTGAAGAAGGTTGGGAACAACCGAAACCGGTCGACGTATATAATAATATAAAGTGATTTAAAACAAAAAATATTTTTTATTGTGTATAATGTTAAGCCACAAAGTGTTTGCTTTCTTCGATAATTTAATATTTATTTGCTTCAAAACTTACTCCACTTTGTAATTGATGAAAAACCGCCGCTATCCCTACCTATCATTAGAATTAAAACTACCAACGTAAAAAAAAGTTTTCGCATATTTACAATTTCAATTTAAATGACATTGTAGTCCAACAAATTAAACTAAAAAAAAAATTAGCCTTAAACACCAATATAAATTGAAATAAAATCTTCCGATAAAAAATATACATGCTAAATAATTAATAATCATCTTAGAACTAAATTACAAACCTACACTCTGTTGATACAATATTATAACCTCAGCATGATATTATCGCATTATTGAAGCATTTATTTTATGTAAAACGTTTTTATTTCACAATTTTTTTTAGCTCAATTATTTGCATAGATGGTTCACTTCAAGTAACGTGAAAGAAAAAACTACTTTATGTACACCAATTTAACTAGTTTCAGATATTATAATGAGAGGTCCCTAAAGACAGCTAAGTTAGAATATTTCTTTCCGGCCTGATAAAGCCATGGTTTTATCCGATTCTAGTTGGCGTGTTATAAAGTGAAACTGTAATAATTTTCACAGAACCGCTTTCGTAAAATATTACCTCAAGAGCACTTTGCAAAGCTAGGCAAGAACTCCACATCTTGTAACAATTTCCTTAAGAATTTTGGTGAGTGAACTAACCATTTCCCCGCAAAGGCAGACAGAGATAATGGAAGGCTACACAATTCTATTTTGGCCACTCACGTACTGTTATTCAGAGCCTTGATATTACAAGACTTCGCAGTAATTTGAATCATTTATTCTCGCCATCGTCTTCCTCGGATTTCTTTGTCAATAATCTTTACTACCATTTACTTTAGCGACATGACGTGTTCTCATCAAACTTTTTTCGCGTTCATTCGCTCTTTACGTTTGAAATATTTGGTTATTTTCATGAACAGAACATTACAAAATAAATATCAACTCTCATAGTTATTTATTTTTAAGACATTATGTCGTGCTGGGCTACCTACTTCTTTAGCTAACGTTTTGGACAGCGCTACAGTGTTCATCATCAGGGCAGAATATCAGAGATGATTATAGATATTGTAATGCTGTCCGAAACGTTGGCTAAGAAGGAGGTAGCAAAACACGGCATAATTTTTCAAAAGAAATCATCATTTTGGCCGTGAAAATCTCAAATCATATATACCAAGTTTGAAATATTAAATAAACTAATATCAACAACAACAAAAAAACAAACAAAAAGTGTACCCTATGATGTATATCAGATGATGTCAAAAATTTCAAATTTAGGTTACAAATAATGATAAAGAAATTGAATAAAAACTTTTTCGATATGTAGTACACAGTAAAGCTTAAATTATCTAGTTTTGATTGTAAACCTTCTGAATGAAGGCATTGCAGTTTGCCTGAGTTTCGGTTTCATTTCGAATAACGTCATAAAATTTATTCCAAGCGAACAAGTCAGCTTTTCGCAAAATATCGTGACCATAATATGGTATTATATCGATTCATCATAAAATTGATGGCATGGTTTTGAAAAAAATACTTAGCGTGCGTTCAATCGTGTTTGCCCCCAAACTCAAATGATTATTAATGACAGCTGTCAAATTTTGAGCGTTATCCATTTGAGAAATTGAATGTGTTATGTTGTAATTATGAATCGGATACGTCAAATCCAAAAATATGTGTAATTATACCACTCAATAATTGTAAGTGATCACAATATAAGTATTGATTTTTCGCTGTGCACGCAAAAAAGTTTATATATATTTAATCATTTAGTCAACCAACGATAAAGATATTCTGATTACTGTGATTTTTGTAATTGCGGGGAAATTATTTTGGTAATATATTACTTGAAAATGGCTTTGGCCGTGTTTTGTGACCGGATCTGAATAACCAGATATTTATCCACTTTCCTCTTCCCCATCTCCCTCCTCTCCCCATTACCATAATTCTCTCGACACACCGCAAATGGGGACGGCTAAGAGCAGATGAGACACTTGTGCGGTTTCAAATAAAAATATAATTTAAAAAACTGCACAATTAAGCGTTCTGGATATAATTACATGGCTGTCAAAATCCTTCACTAGAAGATGACCTTCGTGGTCGAGCAGCTAAGATCCTATCCTCCGAAATCACAGGTCTCCGTTTACAAAACACAATTTGCGCAAGAAATAATATTAACCAATGTATTTTCTCACAAATAAATGAGTTTTTAAAATCGGGTTGCCATGTAATAAGAAAATAAAATAATAAAAGACGCTATACTAATTGCCGCACGACGAAAAAATATAACGGCTTTTCTATAAAGATACTATTAAAATGTGACTGCATGACCATTTTCTAATAAAATATTAGTCATTCATACATCTGAACACGTGTTCAATGAAGGTGACCTTGTCCGAATAAATAAAAAGATTTTTTACCTGAAATCTATCATGTCATTAATTTTGGTATTTTTTTATTCTTTCGATATTAAATGATTCACATTTAAAAAAACAATACATCTTAAAGGTTATTATAATGTACTAGCTGATGTGTACCCGGTTTTGCTCGGGGTTATGAATGGTTTGGAGTAAAGTTTTGCTCGGGGTTATGAATGGTTTGGAGTAAAGTTTTGCTCGGGGTTATGAATGGTTTGGAGTAAAGTTTTGCTCGGGGTTATGAATGGTTTGGAGTAAAGTTTTGCTCGGGGTTATAAATGGTTTGGAGTAAAGTTTTGCTCGGGGTTATGAATGGTTTGGAGTAAAGTTTTGCTCGGAGTAATGAATGGTTTGGAGTAAAATTTTGCTCGGGGTTATGAATGGTTTGGAGTAAAGTTTTGAGGTTGTGAATTCTTGTGTACCTGAAAACTGGGTCTATTTTTAAGGTGGAAATAATATTATTCTAAAGAATAGAAATATTTTTTTTAAAAAATTTTATTTCTCTTGATTGTGGCAATGTCTTCCTCGGGACTTCCACCATTTAGTATTGTATATAATACTTTTGATAATATTAAAAAAAATACAATGTATCGACTCCGTATCTAATTCCAGTGCACTTAAGTCTTCCTCGGGCTTCTCCGACATTTTCCACTATTCACTACTATATATCATAATGTTACTGTAAAAAAATAAATTTATTTCGTTTTTAATTTGGCCACGTATCTCATTCCAGTGCAGAGAAAATGCTTTAAGTGTACCTCGGGTGTCTCCGAATTCTTCAATAATTTTAACCACTTCAATTTTGGAAGAAGGTACGGGTACCGCCGCCACGGAAAGCATTTATTGAATAGCCAACACCTCTGCCATAGGTCACGCCAAGTGGTTCACTTAGTTTAGTGACTTAGCAGGGGTGTCCGGGTTCATGAAGTGAGGTTTATCTATGCGGCTGATGCGTCTGCCCACCTACTGAGTAGCGGGCCGGATCAAGAGAGACTGGTTGAGGAAACTGGAGGGATGGATTCATACGTCCGTCACTCCTGGACCAACTGACCCCTATACCTTTTTTCCTTCCCAGAACGTCTTCTTATTCACTTCTCAAAGACCTTCCACACAGCATCCCCTAAGATAACATAGGCCTTAAGGAAAATTATTTTCCTCAGGGGCTCCTGGCAACAACACTCCTGGCACCAATCAGAAAAATCCTTAAAATTTTCAGCAATATCGGTCCAGTAGTTTTAAGATATAAATAAAGAAATATTAATATCTATATATGTGTATAAATAGATGACCTTAATACATTAACACATTTTAAATGAAATAAAACTTGATGATGAAAATAAAACACAACTTATAATATGAACCACTCATTTCTTGACATTTTTATCAGCTAACGGTTTCGTATATCATCTCGTATTTCTCAGAGCAATAATATAACGGATTTAGAGAGTATGGTTATATATGGCGCTAGTAAAATTCAGAATTCAGCGACGCTATAAATTTGTGGATCAAACAAAAGTTGTTTTTCCCACCAAATGTTGGATTTCTACATTTCTGTCCAAATCAGTTGGCTCCTATTTTTCTCCTGTTATTTTCAATAACATTCTAAACTACCCATGTTTCTAACAAATATTGATAATTCCACATTGTTCCGGTTTAAAATAAATAAATACATGTAAATTTGGACGGAAGGTAAATTTTCTGCAAATAGTGTAATTGTTTTACTTGATTGCTGGTAAAGAGATTTTCGGGAATAAGTGAGGCTTACAATGGCAAAAAAAAGTTGTAGTTACAACGATTGTTTTTTAATAATTGTCATTATTAAATTAATCGTATATTTATTTAATATACGATTAATTAAATTAATTTAACCTAAATAAAACTGATTAAAGCGGCGTTAAAACTAATTTAATTTTTGCCTCAAACGAAAGTACAACGTTTTCCGAGCAAATTGTTTAATGTCAACTTTTAGGGATAATAAATGCAAAAATATTTTTACTATTTGAGAATGTTTCGATGTTCAAAATGCTATCTAGTGATTTTGTCGAAATATTTTGCGTTTACAAGAAAAAAAGCGTGAAGTAAGAATTTTCTCCGTGTAGAAAAAATATTTAAAGTCAAACGATGCGAACAAAAAGATCAAAGTAATCTTTTCGGTAGCTGTTGGTTTGGAAAAAGAAAAAAAGCAAATGACTTTCTGAGTAATTTAAACTTGACTTTTATCAACAATATTATAAATAATTAAAATTTTAAATAATTAATTTATACATCAAAATCATGATATTACCCCAATTATATTTTTTTCTTTATTCAGTGCATTAATTATTACAGTTATTAAAAATATTTAGACCACCAAGCTAGGCATATGCCCATGTTTACTACATACCAATAAGAAGGTCAGATAAAGTTTTAGAATAATTGATTTATAATAAAATATCTTTGTATTCAATTTCTTATTAAAATCGAAATAATTAACATGTATAAATAACTGATTAAGTACTTACTTGTAATAAAATCATTTTCTTACACGTGTGATGGTATAATCCTAACAATATTAATGCAATCGAAAAGTTCTTATAACTTGTTTACAGTTGAGTTCAATGTATTCACTAAAAGTCACTTTCAAATAGTTTTGCACTTTGTTTACATTCTACAAATCACTTAAAACACACTTTTAATAAAGTTAATCATGTTTGAACAAGGTAAAATTACATAAATTCGCGAAGTGAAAACTTCTGAAACAGAAAGTTTGAAGAACGACGCCCGACGCGGATAAAGAGGCGTCGCTTGTCGACGCTTACCGCACGAAGGTTCGAATGAAACTGGCTGCCGCTGATTCAATGCTAAGGGCGCGCGTCCGGATCACTCGTGAATATTGCGGAGGGTAGATTCGCTTCCGAAATTCCGTTCTAAAGCATTGTTTGGGGATTAAAATTCTGTGCAAAACTGATATATTGGTTAAATCGTTTTGAATAGCAGATTACCTCTGAAACGTTAAAAGGGATTACTTTCGTTTCTAGTTTTATTGACCTACTTTCTAGTATAATGAAATATTAAAATATATTGATGAACTAAAAACGTGACCATTTGGATTTTTCAAAACAGAATCACATAGGTACCTGATTTTGTATAATTTGAATAAAAACGAAAAATATATGATTTTAGATTTTCGCGGCCAAAAATATTATGGTGGTTTTTTTGGGGCACTATACCGTGTTGCGCTACCTCCTTATTAAGCTAACGTTTCGGACAGCATTGCAGTGTCGATCTGTAATACTGTCCCAAACGTTGGCTATAGAAGAAGGTAGCGGAATACGGTATAATACCCCAAAAGTAAACCACTATAAAACATAAATGAGCTGCTCGGGTCTAGACCGTGTTAACTAACAATTTTGCAAAAATGTTTTTTTAGTACAAACGGCGTTTTCTGATGTCTTCTTTCACTCTCGTAGTGGTAGCACTGTTTTAACGGACGATTTGAGATATGTAATCAATTGTATCCGACATACTGTTTCAAGTAAAGAATGGTAAGTGATGCAAGATGGCAAGTTTTGTATACGACATACTGTTTCAAGTAAAGAATGGTAAGTAATGCAAGATGGCAAGTTTTGTATCCGACATACTGTTTCAAGTAAAGAATGGTAAGTGATGCAAGATGGCAAGTTTTGTATCCGACATACTATTTCAAGTAGAGAATGGTAAGTGATGCAAGATGGCAAGTTTTTTGTCATCAAAATTAACGGATAAAGTGATTACAAACATTTTTCAAATTCTTTTGACAGTGATGACAGTGTAGCAGATCCACATTTTCTTAAGATGAAAACAATAACCGAAACATTTCTAGTCAGATATGACCACGATCAGATTTTGGTGCATTTCTCAACTGTGTTTTCAATTAACACGATTTACACACTACAACTTTGATTGCCTTTTGATGCTAAAGAAAAGTCTTGTCTCTATACCTTCCTACGTTTAACTCACATACTCCTTAGTTTATTTGTTATTTTTTTAGACGCATATTAATGACTGTATGCATGTACGTTCATACTTGATATGCATATTATACTTTTATTTACTTTACCATTTCAAGTACTATTATTTAAATTTGATATTAATTACGGCGTTGGTATTTTGCCATTACTTATTAGTTTTTTTTTCTATAGATACAACAGACATCATTTTTCTTCTTTTTCAAACATTTGTTTTACAATACATATCAGTATATATATTTATTTACCTTACGAGTAAATTATTTTCCTGTTTTCAGTCTTACTGGTTTGCAACAAACGTGAATAATTATATGCATATACGAATGTAAAATGTACATACGAGTACTTACTATATATTTTGCTTTATGTACAATATTAGGTGTTATTATTTGGATTTGATGGTAATCTTAGTATTAGCGTTTGTTTTTTTGTATATAGTTATGCTATTATCCATGTATTATGTTACACTTACATACATAAATTATCAATTTCCTCTGTAAAAGCCCGATAGAGCGTTAATGAATTATAAATAAATAAAATAAAATAGAATCATAATGCACATGCCATTGTTTACCTGAAAATGTTATTATTTCATGGTTTGTCATATTATCAATCGATTACAACTTTTTTAATTCACAAGGATCCAGATGATTAATAGTGGATGAAAAATGATGTCGTTTTTGAACTAAAATTAACTTTACTTTCAATATTCTTACCGTATATTTTGCACTGGTATTTTTTTTTTTCATTTTTTAAATAAAAAATAAAAACCACTTTTTTTTCGAATTGTGTTATTTTCATCCATCAGAACAGTTCAAATAATTTTTTTAATTTTATTAGGTACAATATTTTTTACAATTCAAGGTTTTCAGTAATGTAGGCCTCACTGGGTGGCTTGCCCGTGCTGAGGCCTTCATTTCATAATATAAAAAAAAACAACATAATACATTTAATGAGAAAAATTATACATTTAAAATTAAAAATACATAATAATATATTTGAAATTAAAAAAAAAAATAAAATAGTACATTGAAAATAATCTTGTGTGTTTGTGAGTGGTGTGTGTTTATATTGGTTTTGTGTGATACGTGTAGGTTTTATTTTTATTTTATGCTATGAAATTTTGGTAATATTGTCTTTTTTGTTCTTTAATCCATTTTGTAATTTTGTGTGTGAATTTATTTTTATTTTCCTCAATTTTAATTTCAAGTTTTAAACTGTTGAAAGCTTTTATTGCGTGGTATTGGTAGTGTCTTTGTCCAAAGCTCGAATTTACTGTCGGAGTTTTTATGTTTTCTTTGTACGCTTGTCTAACTGGTCTGTTAGTGTTATTTTGTGTATGTTGAAATTTATTTTTTTTGTCAAAAATGTAGTTTAGTAGTGTTTTAACGTATAATTGGCGTATATCTAGTACGTCACAGCTGTTGAATATTTGGTCTGTATCAGTCAGTCTATGTTTTTTTAGTATTACCTTTAAGATCGTTTTCTGTGCGGTTTCTATGTAATTGATTGCCGAGTTTGTTGCTCCTCCCCAAGCAATAATTCCATATTCTATTATTGATTGGCAAAGTGCAAAATATATTGTTTTCAATTGTTTTATTTTATATATGTTTCTTATGTTTAGGAAAATGTGCATTGTTTTGAGAAGTTTATTTGTGATTTGTTTGATATCTATATTTTAATATCTTTATTTTATTTTATGCTCATACAATTTAGTAGTTTTCCTTTTTATCATGAATACTCAAACAATACTGATGACTAATGACGATAATATTAAAATTATAAATGTTTTCGTATTTTTGTACGGCTGTTACAGACGAAGAATTTTTATGTTATTTCATTCTATATACTTTAAAGCGCTATCGAAAGGTTGAATGAACCAAAGCACACCAGACACTAAATTCGGTGAGTGTGCTTTCGGAGTGTCAGGCCCTAAAGCCTGGAATAAATTGCCCCACAATTTATACGATTGATTATGAAATCGGCAGAATTCCGAGCGAAGCTTTAAAAACATCACTTTAAAGGTGTAAGACTTTTTTCATCTGATAATTTTTTCGATTGCCAATGATGATGCTTGTTTTTTAAAATTGGAACTAAAAGTATTCGAATTTTGATTATGTGCTGATTTTAGCAAAACATACGATTTACAAAACATTGAAAATTGTTGATGACAAAAAAGTTATTTTTTGTAAAAACATCCCGATTTCAGAACTATATTTGAAAACCAAAAGAAACTAAGAAACGTTTGAAACAAACGCGTCGTCTCTTGCAGTTACCAAATTTATCAAAATAATAATTTTGAGTTGTGTCTATGCTGTATAACACTGACTTAGTGATTTCTGGAACTCAGGTTGGTTTTGAATTAAATTGTCATTTAAAAAAATAGAACTGATTGTTTGAAGAATTCAGACAAGCGATAAGAGTCCCAATTGTTTTCAACCGTCTGTAGCCAGTGAGACTATGTCATCCCCAAATGGGGTATGGTGTAAGATTGATGGTAGTGAGGAGGGGAAGGAGATGGGAAAGATGAAGGTAGGGAAATACCTGGCTATTCAGATCTGGTCACAAAACACGGCTAAATAAATATAAAAATAATAATAGAAATAAATTTTCAAAATCACAAATTAATTTTCTTTGTATTTTTTTTCTGTATGTTTGTTCCTCGTATTATTTACGTTCGCGTCATACATTCTCCTTACACTCATTTCATCGTTCATTAGCTCTACATACCCAAACCATCAAAGCCATATAAACATATTTTTTATCATCAATAAGTCACCCTCTGTTGATATACATTTGTACCTACTCCTTACGGCCTCGTTAGAGGCAAAACAAAAGGGGCTTATTTTTCCACCAGGTAAGTTGGTGGGTATACTGCCCACATCCACCTGTATTATTTTTTGATTTCACCTGAAAAGGGCAATTTTTTCTTTGTTTAATTCTTGATTTAAAAACTCAAAAAATGATTTCAACTTTTCATTTTTTCTTTTCAGAAAAACAACCAACATTAATGGATTCCTATTGTAAATCTGGATTTTCGGTAGAACCTTCTACTGTACAGAATGTTTGAAGGGGTTTCAGATTCTTTGTTAATCCGTTGGAGTGGGATTTTTAAAAATAAAGAAAACATTTTTTAATGAATTTCTTTATTAATTTAAAGTTTGTTAAATTTACGCATTATAAAGAACAATGTTATTCTATTATATTAATTATTATATATATATTTTTTTTTTGTGAATACCGCACAAGAATCCCAACCGTCTGGATCCAGTGAGACTATGGCATCCCAAATTTGGGGAAAGTTGTGAGGCTGAAAGTAGTGCGGAGAGGAACAAGATGGGGAAGAGTAAGATGGGAGAGTACCCGACTATTCAGATCTGGTCACCAAACACAGTTAAAGCCATTTCAAGCAACGTTTCAATTCTAAATGGCGGTTTTTCTTTATTTTTCATATTGTTTTTAAATTGTCAATTATAATCACGTTTTCGTGAGAAAATCACCTCAAGGGCGCTTATCCAATTAGTTTATACATTTAATGTATTTCTATGACTTAGACTTATAACTTATTACTTGTATCTTATAACTAAGTTTTAATAGCTAGTGACTTATAACTAGTGGCTTATAACTAAGATTTATGTCTAGTGATTAACAATTTTAACTTTAACTGGTAACTTAAAACTATACATATATTTATGACCGAGTGGGTATATACTAAATAGCCCTATAATATGTCTTACAACTACGGCCTAAACTAGAGATTTAGTACTAACACACATATTAATGTTAAAAAATATATTTATTGTTGTGATTTCTGCCCGTGGTGTAAGTGGTAAGGTATAAAATATTACAAAAATAGTTTAACATGACACAAATTCATCAAATAAAATTTACTTGCGCGCTTCGAGATATATTTGCTATGCCATAACAAAGCCATCGCGGTAATACAACCACGAAGTTCTACGCGAATGTGAACATTGAGTAATTTCGACCAATTTGTTTGTCTGATAATACATTCGTTTTTCGCCATAAACTTTTATCTGATATTTTTTATAGTTTCGATAATTGTTCCCTTTGATTTTACATAATTATTTTTCGATAATTCGATATTAGTCCACTAGGAAACATTATATTCAATTTGTTTGAAAACAAAAATATGAAGAATTCACTAAGAGATAATCTATAAAACTAATTTCAAAACGGAAAACGGACAAGAAGCTTAAAAAAATAATGTAGTTATATACAGGTTGCGTTTTATGTTCCAGGTCGATGTTTTTGCTTAATAACTTTTGAATGAAACAAATTACCTTAAGTATCAAGGTTGTAGTTGGTTTATTGGTGAACACTTTTTCCTTCCAGTACCCATAGGAAGAAATCGGAAGGGGTTAAATCAAGGTATCGTGCGGACGAGACGATATCACAACTTCGACATGATATTATTTCGTCAGTCACGTAATTTTGTCCGAGTTCATAATTGAACAATTATTTAAATAAAATGTTTTTTTATAATATCAACATGTTGTTGCGGCGTTAGATGCTCCATAATAAATTGTTATCGACCACTCTCTACGACTGTCAAATGCCAACTGACAAATGCCATTCAAATCAAAATAGCGGCCAAACAAAATTGACCTGGAACATAAAACGCACTCTGTAGGTACCTAATAGAGTTTTTAGAACAAAAAATTAATCTTATTCCCATTTATTGTAGGAATTCGTAGATTCACACGCACACTGAGCTGCACTAATGACGTTAAAACAAAATTTAAACATTAAGTAATGTCAATATCCAACATAATATATGTCATCATGCTTGTTGTCATTTTATAAAAATGCTTGGCTTCCATTGCAGAACTTTAATTGATTTTGAGTCCTTTGATTATATTAGAACCTATATTTCAATAGTCACCTCATTGATCACAACATTCTTCTACAATACATACACAACCAGCTATCAGACACACCCCTAACCAATAGTATGCATGATCTGGGCAACAAGTTTGGGGGTACTATTGACATATTTACTGACTCCATTTATAGAACTTATAGAATTAAGCGTAATCTATACCACAACTTTCTTGAATTCCACACATTAAAGTTGTCTTGGTAATCTAGATTTAGTGAGTTTTCTTATATGTATATGGTATTGTTATAGATTTTTTTTATTATATGTAACTGTTACGTGTTTTACTAATATTGTGTCATTTTCATTTTAACGTTATTTCATGCTTTAAAAACTTTGTGTATAATTTTTGGTAGCTCACTAGGTATATTTTGTTTTTATAATCCATCTAAAACCCAAATAGGCGTAAATTAAAGAAAATTACTTTGATGATAACTATAATCCTACGTGTTTGTACATACCCTTGGTCGTCACCAGGAAACGTCTTGAATAATACATTATGACTTATTAGTTAAATTATTAGTTTATACGAACCAAGGCGTAATATTCCTCATTCTATTCTATTCGTATAATTTTCTCAGTAAGGCCAATTCTATGGCATAAAATTGTACTTCAGCATTTCAAGAGTTGTGTATATTATATATTAAGACTGGAGCACACTTATAACACTCGTTTTATTTTCAATGGAGGACTAATCGTGCCCAAGCATGTAAATAAATATTGGCAAAGAACGCATGATACCTATTTATTTAAATATGTTTTCAGCTAATATTAAAAAAATATATAATACTAAACTACAAAACCAAATACTATATTAAAAACTTAGCTCGCTTAAAGAAATAGTTTGAATTCGACTATTATCTTTAACACAAGCTATTTTTATGGACATATAATATTTTTTTATAGTTTTTATGTGTTTTATGTCCTAAGGTTTGATTTATATTTTATTTATATATATATATAATATTTTATTTATATATATATATATATAAATTTTATATTTTTGAATGTTGTTACATATTATTTAATAGGAATATAATTTTCCTCGGGGCCTATGTCAAGTTTGGGGATGCTGTGTGGAAGGTTTTTTAAGGAAGGAAAGGAGATGAAGTTCTGGTAAGGGAAAAGGAATGAGGAATCGTTGGATCAGAGTGTCCAGTAGTGACGAACGGTGACCGGATAAATCATCACAAAAATAATTCATCACATCTTTAAAAAGTTATATAAAGTCATGGAAAGTGATGAAACAAAAACTTTATTAACTGCGTTAAGTAGGTTAGGTTAGGTTAGGTTTAAAAAAAATTTCATCGTTTCTAATGACTTTATATCACTTTTTAAAAGTGTGTTGAATTGTCACTGTGTTGAGTTATCATGGAACCGTGACGGACATATGAACCTATCCCTCCCGCTCCAGCGCAAAGCGATGGTGAAGAGAGAGTCGTTGGAGAGGTCAGAGGGTCTCCTCAACTGGCCTATTCTGATCTGGCACGCCACGCAGCTGGTGGGCAGGTGCATCCTAAACACACCACACCCGATGAACCCCGGCATCCCTGCTAAGTCACAAAACGTAGCGAATAACTAGGCTGACCTATGGCAGAGATTTTGGTTAGTCAATAGATGGTTCCCGGGGTGGCGGTAACCAAATTGAAACATAAACTCAAAAAGTATACCTAATAAGTTTTTTCAATGTAAAAAACGGTAACCGGATCAAAATGGCAATTCAACACAACTTTTGAAAAGTGATGTAAAGTCATGAAAAGTTATGAAACAAAAAAATAGATTACGTAGGTTAGGTTTACAGATTTATTTTCGTCGGTGTATTGAGTTGGCATTGTATTGAGTTATCATGGAACCATTACAAATAAATGACATAAATCCATTAATCAGATGTTTTATGAAACAACCCGGAAGTCAGATAAAGATCTCTCATGAGGGAAGCGAAATTCAGTCTACCAAGAATATATCAGTAAATACAAGCATCATGTTATTTACCCAGATATTATTAGACATGTTCACCATTGCGATCCGACACATTTTCGGATAAGCTGTTATTTATTAACTATGCGAGAGACTTCAGTGTCAAAGCTGTTGCTTTACATCATTGCTTATTCGTAAGGTTTAGAGATTGCGTAAGTATTTATAATAATACAGTGTTTATTATTGTAGACGAAATTAATTCTGAAAATCACAAGAGTCAAAAACACAAGTTTTATTTTTTAATAACACAATGTACCTAAATAATATTGTTTTAAAGTTAGGTAATGTTATTTTCGTAAAATATCAAAGGCAAATCATTTATAGATTTTGCTTAGTACCATAACTATACTTATAATGTTTATCGAACAAAATATTTCAAAACGAAAACATGGTTCTTGAAATAACGTCTAAAAATTTCACAATTTGTTTACTGGTGTGATTTTTAATCTTAGAGTTTCCTGCGCTATTGCAGCGCTTCAGCAATCTTTAACGAAAGCCGCATTTAGAAAGAAGCCCGTCATCTCACGAGTCGTTAAGCAATCGACATAAACCAAATGCTGTAAGAACCTGCGCAAACATGGAAAAAAGATATTATAAAATTAAAAGCGGAGATGCGTTTGGGCGCTCGTGATAAATTATCAGATTTCATTTTTTAATAATATTTCCGAAACTGCCCCGAATCTAATAATATTTTTTTAATAATATTTCTGAAACTGTCCTAAATCTAAAAACATTTTTTTTATAAATATTTCCGAAACTGTCCTAAACTATTTTGCTACTTTTAAACCGAATTTTGTGTTCATTTTTGTGAATTTCATATAACACAAATTTGTACTTAATTTACTAATAGTTTTTTTAGATCGCATAAGCATGTTCTATAAATGTCCTGTGTGTAAAATAAAAAAATAATTAAATGAATGACCCCGTTTCCATAAAAGTTTGCCTATTGCAAACGAGGATATGCGAAGCAACCATAGATTAAAGTTATTATATTGAAGCAAAGGATTTAAAAATATATATCGTAATAACGCCATGAATAACCGATATCGTTAAAATAAATCAATATTCAGAAATATCCATAAAATAAATATAGATATATAAAAAAATATCCACAAACATTCATGAATACCCATAAAATTGAACAATGACCGTAGTAATCCATATCAATTTCAATAAATATAAATAATATCCATAAAATAAACCAATGCGTAAAAGTATCCATAAACATCCATAAATATACATAATTTCCATCTTCCCCCAAATAAATATCCCCAAAATAAATCGGTATTTAGAAATATCCGCAAACATTCCGTAAAAAAATATCCATAAAATCGATCAATTTCCGTTGAAAAAGTCAGTAAACATTAATTTGTAAATCTATAAATGTTCATTTTAATATTCATCCATCAATACTAATAATTATCCATAAAATACATCAGTTTAAAATATCCCAAAAAATCCATAAATATCCATAATTCCTGTGCTTAATGAGGGCAAATGTGCGTATGTTGATGGACACTGTAATGCTCTCCGAAACGTTGGCTAAAGAAGAAGGTAGCGTAACACGGCATAATACCGCAAAAACAAATCACAATTATCCTTTTGGCCGTGAAAATCTCAAATAATATCCATAAATATATTTATAAAATAAAACAATATTCAGAAATATCCCTAAATTTCGATAAAAATATCCACAAGTATCCGTGAAATCCATAAATATCCATAGATGTCCACAAAAATCAATAAAAAATCATGAACACCAATAAAAACTAGAAATATCCATAAAAATCCTAAAATCCATCAATATCTATAAAAATCAATAAATACATTTGGATATCCATAAATATTCATAAATATCCGCACATATCCATAAATATCCATACAATCCATATATATACTACATGATATATGTTTATAATAAAATTCACATGTTACTTTGTTGTAATATTATTTTTTTATGATTAAATTATAATATGTAAATGAAATCCACAGCATGGGAGATCCCAGTGAGGATATCATTATCTCTATATGTTACTAAGAAAAGAAGGCAATAAATCATTATTATTATTATTATTATATTGATATAAATATATTATTTGAAACCTACAGTGAGTTTTCTAGGTTCTCGGCACTACACGAATGTATTTTATCAACGGTACTTTTACAACAATTTATGTTACGTTATGTGATCTGTAAAATTGAAAAATTATACACGAAAAAAAAATTAAAAAAGTTTTTTCCTCCATCTTCTGCATTTCGCCGCCCTTAAGACACGTACATCTGTATTTAATTTTTCGAGAACTGCACTCGCAAGATAAGTCTACAAAACTTGTTCATTACTTCGTTGATTATGGAGGAGGTAGTTTGCAGCGAGCGATGAAAAATTTTTATCAAACTTTATTCATAAATTTCAGATGAGTTTATGCGATATAACATTATCCGATTCGTGCCAAAAAGCTCAATAGAACACCTTATTTCGTTCAGAAATTTTTAACGGTTAAGTTTTAAATGTTCATGTTTTTTACGCTACGCCACTAAAGATTTCCAACAGCTCAAATTCGGTGGGATTGTGTCATGTCTAATCCAACTTTTCGCTTTTTAACCCGTCTCACAGGGTCATCCATCTAAGTAGAAGTGTATTTTCCATGGTTGTGCACTGACAGGCAGGGTGGAGCATTGGGAGGAATTCGGGAAATGTTGGAGTCTATAATGAAATATGTGAGCTGGGAGACAATGGAGATTTTTATGAGAAAATATGAGAAGGGGGTAGGCTATTAAGATCTAATAATGAAATTACAGACTTATGCCATTTTAAGCAAAGTTTTAATACCAAATACAAAACATTTTAACATTGAAGAAGAAGATAATTTTAACAAATCTAAACGAGACATGAAACAAAACAAGAAACAATAAATAAAAAGATAACGGTCTCAACTGTGAATTGAACCCAGAGTTTCTGTCTTACCAGGTTCTGTGTTCAACGTCTTCGTCCACTAGATCATTGGGATAGAATTATTATACACCATATTTGTCGATCTCATATTTTAAATTCAAAATTAACGATATTGTCTTGCAACTATTTTTTTCCTTATATTTGACAGCTATCTTTTTGAATGATCACAAAATTCTAAAAAATAGTTGGAAACCTGGATAGTGTCTTTTCTATTTATATGGGATACCTATTGACTTTTATTATAACTTTTTATCGTTATCTTTTTTTTTTGTGTCTTGTTCTGTTTTATGTTTCGTTTAGATTTATTAGTATGTCTTCTTCTTCAATGATACATTACATTAACACCTCGACTCCAGTGATGGGTCTGATTTGACCTAGTGTTTTTTAAATTAAATATTTTGCCGCAAATATCTCGTTTAGGCTAATTTCCTTTTGTCTATTCTTTCATCAAATATTTACCCACATTTCGACTCAAAAATGATTAAAATCGGACACGTTTTAAAAAAGTTATTATAATAATTGTGTATAAAAACACGCAAAAATTCCATTTCTTCTCAGTTGAATTCGAGCAGCCGACGAAACAGCATATCTCTTGCTCTGTCCTTCCGTCTTTGTCTCTCACAGTCCCGCGCAGATGTTGTCAACCATTCCTGCACATTTCTAGTATTGTGATTTTTGTTTATGACTTTGTTTAAAAAGCCTTTTAATTTCATCATTTCAGCCGGGTCAATCTGGACCCACCATCGCCGCATGTGTTTTATTTTGAACCTCCGGGTATTACGTGTTAATAAGTATAAGCTTCAAAAGTTAAATAGAAATTGTTCCAATAAAAATTGATTATACATTTTGTTAATTACTCTATTTGGTTTCAACCTGAGACATCTAGTGCAGATTTTTACTTTTTTGGTACGGAATTCAATAAATAATAGTTAGATACTTACGTGGTAAGCCCTCTTGTCTTATTCTTCTTCAATTTATTCATTTTTAATAACACAAAAGCCACCAAATTGCCATAGATCTGAACTCCCCTCAGTTGGTGGAAATCGTTTGTATTGTCATGTAAATAAAATAACGTGTTACTATAAAATACCAGTGATATTTAATTGTCTTTTTCGATTGTAAAGCTTTTCACGGACTTATCTATTAACTAATCAAATAGAAAATGTGAAACTGGCCATCGGTTAGCATTTCAATGGATCACTTTGACGGTATGACCGAAGCAATTCCCACCAATTTTCGATAATTGATGGTCTGAAGGGCGGTGTGTCGGTTGAACGTTAGGTTTTATACGGTTAATCGAGTTATCATGCTCCCCAAAAACCTTTAATGAAGATTATAGACAAATAGAACACTGAAAAAACTGATGAGCGGACTATGAAATAATACACGATTGATTCAGGGAAAGCTATCTACAAGAAACGAGGTAGAAAAAGAAATTAGATATGACTCAAAATTTTCGATAAATACGCTGAAATCTCTTAAGTTTTAAAGACCATGATAATATATTATACATAACGACACACAGGTTTAAATTAATTATTTGAATCGGAGCAGAATTCCTTTTTTTGATAGTTGTGAGTTTTGGCCAAACTACGGTGTTAGTTGGATGTCTTTTTAATTGTGAACAACACAATTTTGTTTTAAATTTAAAGACAAGTTTGTTTATCGATATGATATCGACTCCAGAAAGGCATAACGGCGTAAGTGAATTTTTTTTTCAAAAATGAGTTAAATATACAGTTCTAATTAGACAAAAATTCTAATCAAAATTATATGTTTAACTCATGTTTGACTAAATTGTCACTAACGCCCTTTTGCCTTTCCGTCTTTGATATGTTCGCGCCAACTTATCGATAAATTACTATTTAATTCCAGAAATAAATAGTCAACATTCATGTTTTTACGGCTTTGAAAACAAAACTTTATTTGTTTACTTGTTTCGGAATTGTTTTTAACAGAGCAATGGAACAACTAAAAAAAGAATCCCAATATATTCTTAAGATGGGTTGTTTCACGGAATTTGAACAATTTCAGGGTTATTTTTCAATTTCTGTGAATTTCCTATTCAAGTTCTTTTATTATATCATTGTGGGCTAGCTGCTTCTCAGAACTGAAACAATAACATATCGGAATTTTTACAGAGCTCGAAAATGAACGTTTGAATTAGGTGAAACAACCCGTCTTTATTTTTTTAATAACTTTGTTATTAAATAATTGTCCAAATGCATCAATACGACATTTTAAATTATCAATATAATATATGGTAGATATCTTCTTAAGCTCTTTCATCAACACCACAGATAAACTTGAGTTATATGAACTGGAAAAGTACAAGTTGGAGGATTAATTAATTAAAGCAATCCGTCTTCTCCTCTGACCGGGCTGTGGTGACGCCTCAAGTAAGTGCGAAGAAACGGGACACCTTTCTGCGATCCTATGCTGAGAATAGTAATTTACCACACTACTAACGTGTTGGCTATTTACAAAATATAATATATTACCTGAAAATAAGAAAAAGGTTTTGTTTTAAACGGCGAGTGTGAAGCAATTTATCACTGTGGATGTAAAGGTACCAGTAGGCCCTTTAAAAACTGCAGCAAAACATAGTTTAACCCTTCAAGCTTATTGAAGAATTGTCAAAAAGTCAGAGAATTTGTGTGCATTACCGCTTCTCAATAAAATCCAAATAGATGGGACACATTTGAACGTATCCTAAAACTAATGAATGTTTTTGAAAGGTGATAAAAAAACAAATTCAAATTTTATTATTAGAAATATACATATAGTTTTTAAAATATTTAAATTTTTTATAAATTTCTTGTATTTAAATGGTTCACGTTATGCATTTTCGTGTAACCACTGAACTCAAATCGATTACTGATTAAAAAAAACACATGTTTTATAAGACAACGTTATTGTAAATATTACTGTCGTTTGATATAAAAAAATAGTAAATAATTCACCAAGTTTCAAATTTTTTTCTCAAATTGCGGTCGGAACCTTTGGTTCAATAGAGGTGTACATTTAAATTATTCTATGGTTTGCATCTATATTTGAATATAAAAATCTGTATTTTGCATTATTTCTAACATAGTAACGTTTAGTTTATATTTCTAACTATGGCGGTAAGGGAGGCACTACGATTTCTATGAGACCATATGAGCTATTCTCAAATGCGAACAAATTAATTCTACGGATAATAACAGTTTGTTCAAAGAAGCGAACAAATTAGCCAGAGAAGTTAATTGTGTGTTTTTCTTTCGTTTTATTTTAAACTACGCAACTTCTAAGGAAGATAATTCCTACACTCCTAATAAAAATGTGTGTGAGTTATTTAGCTGTACTCTGTTGTTCCTCTCTTACATATTATATAACATCTTGAAAGTGTGGCACGTTCCTGCCTAGCAACAAACCAATTATTCTACATTGTATTCGCTTTCGAAACAAATGATAACGTTAAGGTACAGATAAAAATCAACATGACGCAAATAAAAATAGCTTGGATCGTGAAATGCGTTTAAGGACGTAATTATACTGGAGGTGGTAGTGAGGGTAATAATAAGAGCAGATGGAAGTTCACATTTCTATGTATTAGCAATATCTCCATATTTAATTCATATTAATACACACTATCTTGTTATTCCGACTCTTTCAGACAGTCAATCATTACGTAAAGCAAAACTGTAAAAGAGGTGATACGAAATCGAACCTTATTTAATCGGATTTTTTGCGGTGAGTATTTTTTTAGCGGATTTCGCGGCTGGGGACGGAATGTCGAAATTTGATAAGTATTAGCATTAATATTTAATAAATCACTACAGTTAGGTTATTGACACTGTCAGTGTAGAGTTCAGTTCGCCCGACCGAACCGGCCAGTTGTTATACCTACCTTCGTGCACCGGTTTGTTTACTTGCGAAACGAAACGGTGTTAATCTTAATTATAATCATATTTAATAGCATTTCTGGCGGCTATTTACTGTATTTCTATTCTTCAGCAATAAAATAGTACATAATAAGTGTTAAAAATAGTTTTTTTTTTTAGTAAATTTTCGGGTCGAATTACCGAAAATTGTCAGTGACGTTTAAATATGTTTTGAGTTAATCTGAATTATATAGACGCGGCAGAAACTATTGTCAGTACTGTGTCAATCTTCAATTACATAATTAAATTCGCATTTTGTGAAATTCTGGTGAGTTTGCAGATTTCGTAAATAACATTTGTATTTGCATTCTACCCACAGCGGTAAGTTCCAGCATTTTGTCTGGATTTTTTTTTTTAATTTTTAGGTTGGTTGTTTCCTTTTAATTTATTTTTATTATGTGTAATATGTCCTCCGTGGACTCCTCCGACGAGGAGGAAGTTGCTCTCCATGAGCTTTCAAGGGAGGAAGTTATTAAAATAGCGCAGGCAAGAGGGAAGGAAATATCCTCACAAAGGAGACAACCTTCTCCCAGGTCCTAATGTGCTCATGGAGAATATTCAAGCTCACAAGGAGCCTGGTAGTCCCAGACGGCCCACTTCACCGTTTACCAGTATCCATGGCAGCTTACTCCGTGAAGAGGGAGCAGCATCCATTTTGGCCGCCCCGAAGGATGTAGCGAACGCTCCTTCTGGAAATACTTCCACTGGTACTGGTGACGTGGCCAAAAACCCGTCGTCTAACCCAGCAAAAAAGAAGCGTGGCAGGATTGAGGAACAGTTCATTTCAGGTGACAACTACGATACGCCAGTCGAGAAGGATTATCTCGCCCCATTTTAGAGCCCTCTTTCGACGATCTCTGCAAAGGTGAATGAGATGAAAAATAAAATGAAAAAGGAGGACCGCTCAGTTATAGAGGTAAGTATAGATCTAATTCGTAATGAGTTCGCAAACCTGGCAAATACCTGTGCCGCCGCCAACGCGAGAGCTGGCGCCTTTGCCGAGGTTATTAAATCACAGAAGGGATTATCGGGAAAAATAGATTTACTCATTAAACGTCCGTCCCATATGGCACCAGTTATTGAAAAAGTGGTAGGTAAAAAAACATATCCAGTGTAGCTGCCGGAGCGCCTTCCAGTGGTTCCATCTTATTTGAGGGACAGGAGCGTGAACTGCCTTTCCTGAGGCCCACTATTCTATTCTACCCCACTGCCCTTGAAGGCAAAACATCTGAGGAGACCCAGAAGGTACTTACATCTGTTTTGGATCCAAAAACCGACGGTTTTAAAGTGGTTAGGACACGCAAGATCAAGGGTGGAGGCGTTCTTTTGCAAACTGATAGCCCGGAGGGTGTCAAGAACATTAAGAAGGCGGCGGAGAAACTAACCCTTAATTGTTTAAAAATGGTTAACTCACAGAGACGACTACCAAAGATAGTCATTTATGACGTCCTCAAAGGAGATGCAGCTGCTGACACGGCTCTTTTTGAGGAAATTTTCGATAATAACCTCGCAGAAAAATCAATTCTCTCCAGGGCAGACCATTTAAGGACAATGCGGAAGGTCTCCCTCTTTAGGAAACTTGAAGGCGGGACTATGCATATGATTTTCACGTGTCATCCGGATTGCCGGAAGGTACTAATAGATAGCGGTCTTTTCTACCTTAGGTGGAATGCTTGTCGGGTTCGAGACTACCTGGGAGCTACCCGTTGTTTCAAATGCCACGTGTACGTCCATGTAAGCAAATCCTGCACTCAGGAGTTCATTTCTTGCCGCCACTGCGCCGCAGTCGGTCATGATTTCGAGGAATGCACCAAGAAGGCACAGGCCACTATCTGCGTAACTTTTACCAAGTTTAAGAAAACAGCCGATCATTGTACTGGTGACCGAGCCTGCCCCGCAAATAGAGCTGCAATCGAGGCTCTAGTCCGCATGACCGATTATGGCCGCCGCTAATCCCCTCTCCATAGGCCAGGTCAACTTGCAGCGGTCTCAGATAGCCACCCTTGAGGCCCAGCGGGTCATGACCGACCTTGAGATCGACATTCTGCTCATTCAGGAGCAATACGTTTGGCAAAGGAAAACACCTGGTATCATTAGTCCAGGGGTGGTACTTGAAGTAGGCAGCTCTCCCGGGGCGGATGTTTTGGTCAACACTTCGTTGATTAGCCCCCTCCTTCTCGAGGGCTGTCGAACGAATACCAAACCTGTGTTTCCTTTAAATTTGGCGATACTGAGATCATCGTGATATCAGTATATTTTAAATATGGTAATTTAGTTGAACCGCATATTTTGAGCCTCACGCGTGCCTTGCATAAATCAAAGGGCCGAAACATAATTATTGGAGGTGATTTTAATGCGCGCTCGCCTCTCTGGTTCGACTTTAACGGAAATCGAACTGAAAGATCCTATGCCGTCGAAGATCTTATCTCAGCGCAAGGTCTGTTCATTCTCAATGAACCAGGTACGTTTTCAACATTTTCAGGAACCGGTGGCGAAAGCAACATTAATCTTACTCTCTGATCTGGATCTGTTGCGTCAAAAATATCAAAGTGGACGGTTCATGAGTGTGCGATAGTTTCTGATCATAGATTGATAACTTTTTCAGTGGGAATTACAAATGCAGAAGCTCCACAATCATTTTGTAACTTCAGAACAACTAGGGAAAATTGGGATAGCTTTGGGGATGCGCTCCGTCAATCTCTAGGGGGTTTTCATGACGTAGCCGCTAGGGGAACGGGCTAACTTGGGGAATTTCCTCAAAGCGGCGGTGGTATCAGCCACTGAAACTTTTTTGGGCAGATCAAACCCAAAGAAGTTAATTAGGACGCCGTGATGGACACAAGAGCTGACTTTGCTGAAAGGGGCCTACAAAAGGGTCTATAGTATGAATTGGGTAACGCCAACCCGTGGGAAATCCACAGCGCTGTTGAAAACTCGGGAAAAGGATCAGAACGATACTTATCGAGCATTGTGCTCGGCAATAGCGAAGGGAACGCAGAGAGTGTTGGCATAGTCTCCACTCTTGAGACACTTCTGGGCAAGTTAGTTCCTCTAGACTCAGTTAATGAGGAAAGTGTTCACCATCAACAGGTAAGAAACCTGTCACGGCTTCCACCTAGAGACCTCGCCCAGGAAGACGGCGTTCCACCATTAAGTCGAGCAGACGTTGAAATCATAATTAAGGGTTGGGATCCAAAGAAGGCACCGGGATTTGACAGATTGAACGGCATAATAGAGAAGAATGTTTGGATCCACGCTAAAAAGGAGTTTTATCAAGTGTTGGAAACGTGCTTGCGTAGAGGAGTATTCCCTACAAAATGGAAGAAAGGCGTGCTCCGGATTATACCAAAGGGGAACAACAAGCCGAGAACAGATATCAGAGCCTACAGACCCATCACTTTACTTCCAATCTTAGGTAAAATACTAGAAAAAATCATCAAACATAGGCTCCGTCTCACCTTGTCTCCGCCCTGCGACCGCCAATTTGGCTTCATCCCCGGTAAGTCCACTGAGCACGCCATTAAGTATGCGCTTGAATGAGTGAGGGTGTGTACCAAGAAGTATGTAATTGGAATCTTTTTGGACATCTCGGGTGCCTTCGATCATGCGTGGCGGCCGATGATTTTAACTATGTTGAAAAATCGTAAATGCCCGCCTTTACTGTTCAATATTTTTAGTGATTATTTACGTAACAGAAAGGTTATTGTGATGTATGGTGATTTTTTCATCATAAGTGACTTTAACATGGGCTGTCCACAAGGGTCAGTCCTCGGGCCTGACCTTTGGAACATCCTTTTTGACGACTCCTCTAGGTTATCCTTGTCTGAAGTATGCATATCGGTCGACTACGCAGATGATAAGTTTCTTTTGGTCTCAGGGGACAGCAGAAAGGAAGTGGAAAGTCAAGCAGAAGAGGGTCTGCGTGAAATTCTTGAATGGAGTAAGAGAAACAAGCTGAAGTGTGCTTCCCATAAGACCGTGGGATTCTTGATGAAGCGTATGCTTAATCGTGCCAGAAACCCTTCCATCAGAATGAGAGGCTACATTATTCATTTCGTTGAAAGCACCAGGTATTTAGGCGTCACTTTAGATAGATCTTCTTCATTCCTAGCGCACGTCAAGCGTTTCTAGCGATGGAATAGGTCAACGAAGGGTTGACTTTCTCTTTCTTCCCTTCAGTTAAAAGCAGAATGGAAGGGGCGCACATAAAACTGGATCATTATATGACGCAATTAGTGTCCGGTCATGGGGAACTCAGGGGGCGGCTACATAGTCTTGCCTTGTCTCCTCATCCGAACTGTTTATGTGGTGACACTAACCAGAGAGCCGAGCACATTCTGTGGAACTGCGAGTTGATGAAGGATGCCCGAGAGGAAATGTTGGCTTGAGAGGGATTACAAGACCGGCATGGAATGCCAATCTCGTTTTGAACAGAGAGAATTTTGAATGTTTCAAAAAGTTTGTAAAGTCCTTTGCCTGTGCTTGAGTTGCTGATTTAGATTATTAGCGTATTGTTCCTGTCACTCCATGGTTACTCCTCTATCACAACTTTAATATTGTTTATGCACGATAACTTTGTGTTTTGTTTTTATATCCTCATTGCTTTTTACTTTCTTTGTCTTATGGCATGATCGCAATGCATTTATTATTTTATTTTGTTTGTTTTATTATATTTTTTTTTCATTTATTGTGTATATTGGCTTTTTACGCCGTTTTTGCCCGTTCTTTACACGGTTTATTTATGCACATTCTTCATTTTACTTTTAAATTTGGGCCTTATTTATTAGGAACGCGTTGGTAATTATAATACTGTTTCTTTTTGTGTTTTTAAAACTTTGTTAATCTTTTTTCTCTTCTTTTTTACTATTATGAACGGTAAATTTGTTGTTGATCACAACTTATTTCCTACGTGTGTTATTTGCCATTTTATTTGTTACTAACAAATTGGTTTATGATTAGGTTGTCAAACTGAACTCTATCGTACTGTGTTGTTCATTTCCTCACCATGGGGGCCGATAGACCCTGTTTCTGCATCCAGTAAGGTGACATTAATCCGCTGCGGCTGTCCGACGAACCACGGGTGCCTCCCCTGGCATCAGGAGCGGGCCTGGGGAATGTTTGCGCGAGCCCGGTCCCCTTCCATCCTGGCTTGACTTGAGGTTCACTTCATTCCCTAAGGTCTTTGGGAGTATCTCCCTCCCCCATTTACATTTCTTCGAGGGTGCTCTCAGAGAACTGTCTAGGGCACGCAGGTGCTTGGAATCGTTGTGATCAGGCCGCTCGCCACACTCATTCTTGCCGGGATTGAACCGTGATAGTGGGGTAAACTGCCCTCGATACGCGGCTTACATATTTTTATGTATCAATCATACTTCCACTTGTAAATATTGCTCTTCTTCTTTATTATTTAATTTTAGATGCCAAGCCACTAGGCGAACACATCTCCGATGTGTTCTTATTTTGTGTTACTATTAATGTAAGTATGCATACATTATTTCGTACTAACAATCATGCATGCAGGGACATTGGAGGGTCTAGAATCGTTTTAAAATAAATGTGTGCGGCTAAAGAGGTTAAACAATCAGTTTCCTCACACAGCCGTTGGGAAAGGGTGGGTCCCCTCCAATGTCAGTGTAGAGCGAAACGGATTTATTTATTTTTTTTATTATTATTTTTTTTTTAATAATTAAACAGTTTTCAATGTATAATAATATTTGCTAACAATAATGATTTTTTTTTTTTTGAATTTTTTGATGTTACTCTTTTATGGAAGCAGACGCTTGTGTTTAAAAGAGATACTGAGTATCGAGATGAACATTATTTATGTAAGTATTCTTATTAATAATTTAAGGAGTTAAGAACATTAAAATTATAAATGTATGACAACAATGTACAATTTAACGATTTATAACGTTACATTATTTAATTGACGAATTTCGTTATTTTGATTTTTTTACATTGAAATGTTCTTTGATCGCTTTGAGTAGGGTTTTGTCGTCTTTGATTTATTGTAGTAAAGTTGTATAAAAGTCCATGTTTTAGTTTGATCTCCCTCTTACGATTCCGCTCGCAACTAGTAACCACGTATCCGTAATCTATGCACTCGGATAACAATAAACGAAGTATTCACTCTCGGAGTATCATTTAGATGAATAATCAAAAAATCTTTTACTAATAGTGGTACAGCCTACAACCATCAAACAAAAGAATAGTGATTTCCTGAATTACAAACGCATTATGTTTTATCCCCCTCCGAAGGAGGAGGGTTAATATTTCATCTCTATTCGGAGGGGGGGTGGCAGGGAAAGTAATTCCGACAGAATTGGATAGAGATTATTGAATATCTTTAAAAAAAACGTTGGATTTTTGTATTCAGAACGATTACCAATAATATTTCTAAGATTTTATAAATTATAGAGCATGTTATGCAAAAAATAACTTACATTTCGAGCAAAACTCTCGTACGAGGAAATTATATTTCCCGGATTACCCCTATCCCGAGCGGGAGGGTTAAAGACAATGGCCGCCCAATCCAAAATAATTCTTAAGATACCATTAAAGGAAAGGGAGACTTCAGCGACTACAATTTAAAGATAATATTTTTTAAATAATTAAAAACTAAGTGATGTTCCTAGCTTATACTTTTAGTCTAAATATTATCATGAGACCTACGCTACAATATGTAGGTACCAATTTATTATTAAGCCACATTTTCACCTAACATCACCGCTGTGCAACCCTCTCCTTTTTGCTCCGTTACATTCTCGTCCTTGCATTCTTCCGTAGCATCGACATTTTCCGCTCGTCTTCCGCATATTCTATACTAGGCGATGTGTTTACACCCTGTTTGCTTACGTGATCTAATTCAAAGCTTTGCTGTGAAGCTTCGGAAGTCAGTACCGAGGATTTTTGGTAAATTAAAATAAAATGACAACAATATCCTTTAAAAGACCAATATCATTTTTCGCAGTCATAATGCTATGTTACCTGAAAATTATTCATACAGTGCTCGTTCATATATGGCGCTAAATGAACTATTTTAGGAAAAAAACGTTTTTTGAAAGTTATGCTTTAAAATAATGAGACGAATTATTTACGAATAAATAAATTTGTTTCCATGAAAATTTAACTCTTATAAATAAAAAATATTAAAGCATAACTTGCATAAAGTGTTTTTTTTATAAAATAATTAAATTGGTGCAATTTTTACAGGTACGTATTTTTAATCGTGGACTCTTCGAAGAAAGTAAAACTATACGAAAACAGTCAAACCATATTTCACTATTTCCCCCGACTGTGTATAAAAAGATGCGTTTCATTTACAAGATCGTAAGGAAGAAAAGTCAACAGGACAAATGGTTCTGTCTGACGGAGAAAAATACTAGCTCGTGACAGTCACAAATAAATATAAATGTGTTTATTTAAGCAATACCATAATAGTGATGAGCGCCTTAATTTCTTTACAAACAGTAAAATCAAACCAATACAATTTAATCATTTGTGTATGTTGTAATGTACGGAAGATATTTTTTTTTGTTAGAAAAAAACAATTTGATTGTTTATCTTAAAATTATGCTCATGTTAAAAGATGTTTTCACGAGAGAGCACCGTGAAAATAAATTTATTATAAAGAAAAAATATTCCTTGGGTATATAAAATATATGTTCAAATTAATCGCAGAGGAACTATAAAAGCTGGTTTTATGGTTATATACTCGTATAATTATATATTTATTAGAAAGTATACTTTTCATCATTTTATTTCAGTTTTATAGTAAGAAACATACGTTCAGGTGCACTATAGCCAATTTTAAGAGTGGCGGTTAATTTTGTTTTATAATTATAACGTGGGAGACAAGAAAACCTGAAGGATAGATTTTAGATATTTTAACCAAACATAACTTTTCATTACATTACAAAACTTGTAATTACATTACATAACTTGTAATTACATTACATAACTTTTAATTACATTACATAACTTGTAATTACATTACATAACTTGTAATTACATTACATAACTTGTAATTATATTACATAACTTGTAATTACATTACATACCTTGTAATTACATTACATAACTTTTAATTACATTACATAACTCGTAATTACATTACATAACTTGTAAGTACATTACATAACTTGTAATTACATTACATAACTTGTTATTACACTTATTTTCCGCTTAAAGTTTGTATCAGTACATTCTTAAATATTGTCAGATTATTCGTAGCCCGGATATATTTGTCTTTCTTTAAAAAAGGGTGTAAAAGAGATTTATGAAATAGATTTTTAGGTAAAGTTATTATATAAATAGGGTGAAAAATAAAATTAAATTAAAAAAAATCAGCACAAAATTGGCGAGAAGTAAAACATTATTTAGTATAATAAATTATTAACTTCGTATACACCAAAATAATCAACATTCCTCTAAACCAATGGTTTCTTATTTGTGATTAGGTAAAAATTGTTTCATAACATTTTTTTGATAGCACGTTCCTAATGGTTCAGTTGCTGTCTAATGGTTTTTATCATAAAAAAAAATAAGAGCAGAGATAAAAGTAAAGTAGGAAATTGCGAAGATATATTTTAATGTTGAGTCTATGGGTTGGCACATCTATGTAACATTAAATAAACCTTAATCTCAGTTAATCTTTTATTTTGTTTCATTATCTTTACCCTTGCATGGTATATTTATTTTATTTATATTTATTTAAGTTGTCAATCAAGCAGGACTAGGAGAGTAGTCATCTCTGCCATATTACATTAAAAAAATAATTATTTAATACATTTATTAACTATAGATATACATTTATTTCTTTTTTTATTTTGTAAATTTTAAAAAGATCACAATTTTGATGATTTTCTCAACTACCATACATGCCCGTATTATGATATTCATACGGTAATCGTATAGTAGTCGTACATGTCGTAGGTACATTATGTAAGAATAACCAATTAATATTTTGTAGAACAATTGATAAAACATAAGGGAAAAAGAAATGTCATCGTGAAACAAAAATAAATAAAAAAACATACTATTATTGAAACCATATTAGAAATAAAAAAATAAAGATTAAACTGATAGATAAAAAGGATATTTCAAAGAAAATGGAAATTAAAATATTAAAAGTAAGATTGAAATACATCCAAAATTATTCCAAATTATTTTATATTATTATCTTCTTTAACACAGATTAATCGTTCATATATATATATATATAAGAGAGATATAAGAACAATAATAAATAAATTAAGATGGTAAAAACAATAGGTAGTTACCTAATGATAACATAAAAAAGCATTGCATGAAAAAGATAAATTAAAGTTAAATTAAATGAAATTATCGTCCGTCGGGGAGGTCGCCGCATTGTCTACATCCATCGCTCAGTGGAGAGCTGAGCTACTCGAAAGCAGCCATGACGATGACGTTTGTTGATTTCGTGTCCTGCCCAAGAAACTGGCTTGTCAGTGGCGAAGTAAGGCGGGGAATGAGTGCACCCTCCCTTATGTGAACATCATGAAGGCACTGCAGAACCTTAGTAATTGCATAAGTTACCTGTAGGCGTTGTTGTAGCACACCCTCAGCTTGTCAAATTGCGCTACTGGATATTTTTGTTCACAGTTCTGACTTGTATACAGTACGTCTTAAAGAGCAATTTTGTAACATCTTCGCCACAGTAGTAGAACTGCCTTAAAAGCATTCCGGCCATTATAATGATTGTTCTTATTTGTCGTTCCATATCTTCTACATCTTTCATGTCGTCTGTAAAGATATGTCCCAGATATTTAGATATGTCCCAGGATTGGTGAAACATTTAGTGGCTCCTTGTTATGTTTTAAAACGACGATTACTGACTTTTTGGAATTGTACAGCAAGTTATGTAAGTTTGCGTACTCTTCGCTTTAATCATAAATTAAATTAAATCTAAGCTGTTGTTCTGGTGTAGGTTATTGCTTTATCTCAGTAGTAATTTTACACAGAAGTTTTATGACGACGATTAATTTAGACTCAGCCAAACGGTTGAAACGTCGCGCGTCGCATTAAGAGAAAATCCTTACAGATACATTATGTACTTTTCTTTTCTGCCCTTGAACCATGTTCCGATTGAAATGTTCAGTCTTCAAGAGGTTTATGGTCTTAAAAAGCCTCTGGTAAATAAGAGGAATTTTAGAAATTAATTAGATACTCTACATTTAATACAATTACAAGTTTCTGCCTGGTGATTAAAAGAAATCGTTTGTATTAAGAATGATCATTCATTCACTACATGTACAGTATTTGTAATGTATGAAAGGAGAAAAGTGCCTACAAAATAAACAGAATTATGATTTGATAACCTTAGGCAAATGCACGGAGAAAAATGAGTATTGCTGATTTATTAAAATACTGTTAAAGACGGAATAGCATGCAGTTTCTTAATAAACTTTTATTGCAATCGTAACATATTTGAACACGTGTTCATACATCTGCTTTTGAACTGGTAATACAATTTCAATGAACTCTTTTTCCGACATCGCCAACACATTCGTGTTTTACTGATAGTTTATTAGCCAATTCATTAGTGTACTCCCTGCTGTCCCGTTTCCAACCGGAATACGAATAATTTAAAGAGATTCTTAAAGAATTAGCAATATTCCTTATAAGTAAGTTTTCTCCGTGTATGTTCTAAACATACGATTAAGGAAAATTAAGGCCACGCGATTAGAAAATAATTTGTAGTATGCCTGCTTAATTACTAACAATATTTTTTTATTTTTTTTTTAATTATTTATACCCGCTAAACTGCCAAAGCAGTTTGTATAATGTTTTCATATAACTCATATATTAGTTTTAAACCACTTTATTCATAGGATAAAGAATAACTCCCGGGCTTCATCGGGAGAATATTCGTGATAATATTTGTGTAACTCGGAAGTGACTTGCTCTATCGAAGTCAGAGTTAGGATAGCCTCTTTGAAACTGGGAGTACTGTACAGGGCCCGCAGGCACTTTTAATAGTATCCAACTGCTGACCTTGTTCAAATCGCAATTTCGCTCCACCATTGAATTCGGCAACCACCTCTGGTATGGAGGCCCATTACAAAATACTTGAAAAAAAAACCCTGAATCCGTACAGAAACGGACAGTCCATTTGCTAGATTCTCATATCATAACAAACGGTTTTGCAATCTTTAGAGCACAGGCGTCAGGTGTGAAAGCTGTTTTTGTTCTACCGATATTTCAACGGAAGACACTCCTAGGAAATAGAGTAATTGATCCCTCCGGTACCGAGCCTAGTCGGGAAACATTTGTAGACGATTGGCATTTGTCACGTGAGAAACTGACGTTTCTACTACTCGTTCTTGCGTTCACAGCTCGGCTGTGAAACAATTTGCCGGTCACTGTGTTTTCCCTCTCCTACTGTCTCTTCAAAACACATATTTACTCGTTCCTCCCCTCAAAAAAACCCTCCACACAACATCCCCAAAGATAACCTGCGTGGACTAGTGTAAAAAAAGGAGGACGTTCTGTCTGATTGACAATCCATTGTTGCCATCTCTAATGCATATACGCAATGAAAGCATTCTGTGTATGTTCTAGAGATATTTCAATTGAGCTAATAGCATTGATCCCCTGTGCACCGGTGCACGTACATGCATGCGAAGAACGTGAGCGGAACACCCGTTCACAGTTGTTGATGTCGGCTTCATGAAAACACGTCATTTTTTTGACTCGTTTTCGTATAAGTCGACTCGCACGTGGAACGAACTACGTGCATCTGTTTTTCCTCCTTCATATAATCAGGGCCTCCTCAAGCATTAATTTTTTAATAGCCTACACTAAATTTTCGTCGCGCTACAGCTTATTCTATTTTCTTAATATTATAATTATATTATATTTCAATTTGGTAGGCGGGAATGGGTACCGCCGCCCTGGGAACCATTTATTGGATGATCAACACCTCTGCCACAGGTGACCCCAAGTGGTTCGCTACGTTTGGTGACTTAGCAGGGGTGCCCGGGTTCATGGGTTAAGGTTTGCCCAGGTCTTGGAGGCGGGTGCGTCGGCCCACCTTCTGCGTGGCGGGCCGGTTGGGAGATGCTGGTTGAGGGAGACCCTTTACAACCGGTTACCGCTGTCCGGGCCGCTCGATAGTACAGGGGCCCGACCCTCAGGCTCACGACTAAGGGTGGGCTGCCCCATCAGCGAGTGAAAAAACCCCGCCTCTGCTGTTGTGCCGGTTCGTGACCGGAGGGGACCCAGCAGCAGCGTTTGGGGGGCATTGGATGCCCTCTCCAGCCGGACTCTCCCAGCCTATCGCCTAGCACCGCAGTGGGTGAGCTGAAACCAAACGCTCATCACTCCTGGACAGCCTGAACCCCAGATTACTACCCACCCTTCATACCTTTCCTTTCCAGACCTTTCCTTTCACCTCCTACCCTTACAACAAAAAAAAAAAAACTTAAAATTCATGAACATACAACACAACAATTTTAACATCGTTACAGCGGCGATTAGCAGGCGTCCCCGGTGCGGGCCAAAACTGTTGGTCAATTTTGCCAACATTCGCGGCCTGCACACAAATTTAAATTCCGTCCATCACCATCTTTTGTCCCAACGTCCCAACCTTCTTTTCCTATCCGAAACTCAGATAGCCGAGCCGCCAGACTCCTCCTATCTGGACTGCCCGGGCTTTACCCTCGCAAGCAAATTCCGACTCAAAGGAGGAGTCTGCCTCTATAGTCGAGCCGACGTCAACTGTGTACGACTATTGAGTCTGGAAAACTCCAGATTCGACGTAATGTGGGTGCGCGTCAATCTTGCTAGTACGGCAAGATTCTATGCATGTCTATACCGCTCACCGAACCATAGCGAATCAGACACTTCCGAACTCTTCAAACATTTGAGCTATACTATTGATGATCTCTTGCCCCGCTACCCTTCGGCCGAGTTTGTTGTTCTGGGGGACTTCAATGTTCATAACGAACCATGGTTGAAGTTCTCAGGCCCAACGGACTTGGCTGGCCGACAGTCGGAATCCTTTGCCATTTGCTACGGATTAGAGCAATTGGTTCAGGAGCCTACAAAGGTTCCTGATGTCCAGACTCACCGCTCCAATCTGTTAGACCTATTCTTAACTACTGTGCCACACGGTTATAAGATTGACGTCACAGCGCCTCTGGGATCATCTGACCACTGCCTAGTGACGACATCAATCCCCGTTAGCCTCAGACCAACCAATGAGAGGCTGAGGAGAAAAGTGTGGCACTATAAATCAGCAGATTGGTTCGGTATGCGGGCCCATTTCAACGCTTTTCCGTGGTCAGCTGTTTGTTTTCGGACTTCAGACCCTTCAAGATGTGCCCAGGAGATTGGTGAAGTCATCAAATCGGCGATGGATGGCTTCATACAATCGACTACTAAAGAAACTGGTGTGGGCTCAAAGCCGTGGTTCAGTCGACAATGCTCCGAAGCAGTTCGACGAAAAAACGCGGCTTACCGAGCCTACAACACATCTCGAACGCCCGAAAGCAGATCAGCATACAACAAATCGGCAAAGAAATGCAAGAGAATCATTAAAAGGTCAAAATTCGAACACGACCTGCAGATCAGCAAAAAGCTGGCTGCCTGCCCGCATGGCAGCAGAGCATTCTGGTCGCTTGCGGGCTCAATAGGTCGGAATTTTTGCAAACCCAGTTTGCCACCTCTTACCAGACCTGACGGCTCACTAGCAAACACCGCCACCGAAAAGGATAACCTATGAGGGAAAATGTTTGCGGAAAACTCGACCCTCGACGACGGAGGTGCTGTTCCGCCGTCGGTTCCTCACTGCGGCTTCTATATGAAAAAGCTGAGGATCCGGCATCGGGATGTACTCCACGTCATACGGGGGCTCGATGTTAACAAAGATAGTGGACCTGATGGAATACCTGCCCTGGTATTGCAGAGGTGTGCTGCGGAAATAGTTCCAGTTTTGACAAAGCTCTTCAAAATGTCCCTGAAGTGTGGCACTGTGCCCTCTGGTTGGAAAAAAGCGGTCATTCACCCTATTCCCAAGAAAGGTGACCGCTCTAACCCGGCCAACTACCGCCCCATAGTGATCACATCAGTTCTGTCCAAAGTGATGGAACGTGTGATCAATGACAAACTGCTCACATACCTCGAGAAGAACAAAATTATCAACGAACGTCAACACGGATTACGGCGGAACCGCTCGTGCGGTGATCTTCTCGCATATGTGACGCATGTTTGGGAGCGGTGCCTGGAACGTCACGGTGAGACCCAAACGGACGCACTAGACATATCCAAGGCCTTTGACCGGGTCTGGCACCGAGGACTTGTCAACAAATTGCCTTCTTACGGACTTCCCGCATCCCTGTGTACGTGGATTGCTGACTTTTTAAGGGATAGGTCGATTCAGGCGGTTGCTGATGGTTTCACCTCTTCCTCGCACTCCATAAATGCTGGCATCCCACAGGGATCGGTTCTGTCTCCGACTTTGTTTTTGTTGCACATCAATGACTTTTTGACATGTGCACCGATTCATTGTTACGCAGATGACAGTACAGTTCATGATAGCTTTTTGTTTGACAAGCCCCCAAAGGGCACACAAACTCCAACGGCTCGGAGGGCTTTGAAGCAGGGAATGGACGGTTATCTCGAGAGTATTTCCTTCTGGGGTAAAAATAATCTCGTCGAATTTAATGTTTCAAAGACCCAATCCTGTCTGATTACATCTAAAAGGGATCCAAATGATAATCTAGTCTCCTTCAACAGAAGCAATCTTCCGAACAGGCCTTCCATTGATATGCTTGGTATAACTATAAGTGACCAGCTCAGGTACGGGGGCTCCATCGAAGCCATAGTAAAGTTGGCCTCTCAGAAGCTGGGCGTACTGTACAGGGCCCGCAGATACTTTAATAATACACAACTGCTGACCCTGTACAAATCGCAAGTGCACCCTACTGTCGAATTTGGCAGCCATCTCTGGTCCGGAGCCCCTAAATACCTGAAAAAAACCCTAGACTCTGTGCAAAAACGGGCGGTCCGTTTGATAGATTCCCCAATCTTAACAAACGGACTGCAATCTTTAGAGCACAGGCGTCAGGTAGGTATGCTGTCCTTGTTCTATCGGTATTACAATGGAAGATGCTCTGAGGAACTAGCGTCATTGATCCCTTCGGCACCGGTGCGTAGTCGGGATACACGCCAAACGCGTGCCCAACATTTGTACACAGTTGTCACTTGTCACATGAGAACGGGTCGCTTCTACGATTCGTTCTTAAGTTCAACAGCTCGGCTGTGGAACGAACTGCCGGCCTCTGTGTTTCCTCCCTCCTACAACATGGGACTCTTCAAGACCCATGTTCACTCCTTCCTCTCCACCTAAAAGACCCTCCACACAGAATCCCCAAAGATGACATAGGCCCTGAGGGAAATTATTTTCTTCAGGGCCTCCTGTGTGGAGTTAATATTAAAAAAATATATATATAATCAACCATAAGTTGTTTCCCCAGAATTGCTAGTCATACTCAGTGGAATGATTGTTTTTTAAATACTATCCTTTAAGATTTTTTATACTAAGGTAAATAAATCCCTTTCTAAGAAAAAATCCAAAATAACTGCGTTGCAAACCGCAATGAACTTTACTTTTCTTCTGCGGTTTTCGTCGGTTCGGTACCGCTAACGAGCCAGTGAGACGACGGGCTAACTTGTGTTCTGAACAAATTTAACGGTTTCGACAATATTGCTGCTGAATATTTTAAAGGAGGTAGCCGTATAATTCTCGGTAACCGGATAAATCATCACAATGATAATTCATCACATCTTTAAAAAGTAAGTCATGGAAAGTGATGAAACAAAAACTTTATTAACTGGGTTATGTAGGTTAGGTTAGTTTTAAAAAAAAATCATGGTTTCTAATGACTTTATATCACTTTTTAAAAGTGTGTTGAATTTTAACTGTTTTTAAAAGTGTGTTGAATTTTAATTGAGTTATCATGGAACCATAATTCTCACATGGTTGTGCAATCTTTTTAACCAATGTTTAAAGGAAGTTTACACGAACTTAGATTGGAGAAGGGCTGTGATCATGCAATTATACAAAGGTAAAGTGTCGCGTATGGAATGTGGGAATCATAGGGCTATTAGCCTGCTAAATTCAGTTGGCAAGCTGTATAGTAGAATTTTGATTGAAAGAGTAAGGAAGGAAACAAAGGATAAAATATGGGATGTGCAAGGTGCTTTTATCAGTGGAAGGGGGTGCATGGACAAGATCTTCTCATTGCGTATGCTCACTGAGAAGTTTCCGGCAAAAAACCAGAAAATTTTCTGTGCACTTGTAGATCTACAAAAAGCATACGACCGAGTCGACAGGAAAAATCTATGGAAAGTGTCCAAGTATGAAGTGAATACAAATCTGACTCAGGCAATTGCGTCTCTGTATGAGGGAAGCGTTGCATGTGTTAGGGTAAACGGTAGTTTTACGGGGTGGTTTGATATCACAAAAGGTGTTAAACAAGGCTGCGTAATTTCACCGTGGTTATTCAATCTATACATGGATAATTGTATGCAAAAATTGAATGAGGTGGGATTGGGCGCAAAATTGAAATCTGAAAGTATGTTGCCTGTTGTATGCTGATTATGCGGTGCTGATTGCTAATAGTATGGATGATCTACAGTCTCTCGTGTCTAGGATGAACGAAGTATGCATGAAAAATGAGTTAATGATGAGTGTAAGTAAATCTTAAGTAATGATGTTTGAAAGAGAGAGTACGAAAACAGTGTGCAATATAGTTATGAATGAGGAATACTTGGAGCAGGTGGATGAGTTTGTGTATTTAAGAAGTATGCTTACGAGAGATGGGAAGGCTGACAAAGATATTGAAAGAAGAGTAAATGCAGGTAATTCCGTTAATGGAGGACTGAACGCAGTTGGCGCTAACAAAAAAATGTCCAAAGAAGCGAAGTTAGTAGTCCACAACGGAGTGCTGGTACCTACCTTGATGTATGGAAGTGAGGCATGGAACTGGCAAAGAAAGGATGAAAGTAGATTGAATGTTGTTGAAAGGAGATCCCTGAGGCGTATATGTGGAAAAACCATGTTTGATCGTGTGAGGAATGTGGAGATCCGCAAATGAGTAAGATTAAGAAAGGGACGCTTAGATGGTTTGGGCATGTAGAGCGAATGAGCGAAGATAGGAGTGTGGGGAGGTTATATGATGCAAATGCGAATGGTAGCAGATGTCGGGGACGCCTGAGGAAGACATGGCACGATCGAGTGAATCAGATATCGAGTCGGGCCATGTCAAGAGTCATAATAATAGCAGAGTATGTATGGGACGATGTATGAATGTGAACGAGGCAAGAAGTGTGTGCCAAGACCGAGTTGTTTGGCGGTCCGTCCTTTCTACCTACCCCTGCGGAGAAACGGCGTGATGTTTAGTTAGTTAGTTAGTTAAGATCAGAGTGGTAGAGAGACATTGCTTTAGTGATTTAAGCATCCCCAATTATTTCCCTTTTTCAAGCCGGATGGTGTAATTTTCAAGGCTTTTAAATAATTCTTCCATTCGAGCTAGTTTAACCCTAAGTCCAAATGAGCAATGTCATTGTCCTCGCCGGCCTTACACTGGAAGGTAATTGCTATAATCCAACCATTATTTTTAAGCGGTTTGAGATTAGTACGAAAAAGTCCTTCCGTGCAATACGATAAAGATCTCAACTGCCGAGTTAGCTCTTTAAATGGTTTTTTTATTGTTATGAGGTTAATTATTTATACGAAAGACGAGATTTTTTTTTTAAGATACATGTTTTAACTACCTTACGAAAAAATAACATCGAATAGGTACCATTTTAGAAAACTTTTAAAAATCTGCTAAAAAAAATCGGGACTGGAGGCCTATAAAGAATGATTTGACGAATTTCATAACAAACTATCAGTAAAGCACGAATGTGTTATGAGGAAGTCGAAACACATGTTCTTACAAATAATAATATTTCGCATATCGTGTGTTATATTTAATCAGACAAGACCACCTACGTGAACACGTGTTGAGATATGTTCTGAATTACTAATATTTTATCAGGCAATGGTCATGAAGTCACATTTTTAACAGTATCTTAAAAAGCCGTAATCTTTTTTCTTCCCGTAAGACGGGAGAATTGTATCCCAGTTACAAGCAAAACCGGTCGGTTTTATAAGGAAACTTTTGTGAATCAAGTAAACGAAATGAATTGAAAGTTTACGAACGTTTGACATGATAAAAATTTATAGTCCATGTTTAATTTTTTTTCCATAACTTTCTGTTTATTTTTTATTCATGAAAGTGAAAGTGCGGTAATGTTTTATTTTATTATAAGTGGGTACAGTGGTGTTAAATAAATTTCATATGGGTACAAAATATATTTATAATCGCAATCTCACCAAAGAAGAAACTGGTTCTTGTGCTTGGTGAGCGAGTTACACTAATTATAATTAGCTATGTGGGTAGGTGTGCATATATATATATATATAGGATTCTATACATCTAAATAAAGTGAATAAAATATAAACTAATAATTAATATAAATAAGGGGAAAAACAGGCAATTGTTTAGTTAATTATTCCTGGCAAGTATAACTTCAGTTTTAGTTTCAGTTTGTTGATATCTTAAAGTAATATATAATTACCTATTTACAATAAAGTCTACTTAAACTAACGGAAACCTGTTTTAAAAAACGTTTTTTCATCGTACATCGTCCTAAATACCTTCCTGAAAATAAATGTATCACAATACATTATTTCTACGGTAATTTTATTATGTAATCCTTCGAAAGTTATTTAAAGAAAAGTCATTCTAATAAAAATTCTAATATTTATATTTATCAACCTTTATTGTTCTTTTAAATCTCGTGACTCGCTCGTATTGCGTAAGCATTTTTAAACATTTGCTCGACCCTTGCAGTACCTATGAATATTTAATAGCTATATAAATAATGTTTTTTTTTATATTTTGGAATAACTTAGTGAGTAAAACCTCAAATTGTAATATTTTATTTTTGAAGGCAATATTAGCGATTCGTAAACGAAAATCTAAAACAGAAAAATCGTATCTTTTTCTGATTTTTCTGTTTCAGATTTTCGTGAATCGCTAATATTGTCTTCATAATTTTTTGTTAATTTAATAATCAATTCCCAAATACGACGTATAATAATTAAGTCCCGATGGTCCAGTGGATAAAGACGTTGTCCCCATCAGACGGAGATCATTAGTTGAATTCTCAATTGAGAACGGTCTGTATGTTCTGTGTTAAAATCTGTATAGGCAATAGGAATTTCATTTTCAATGGTTTCATATAGAAAAGCCTTATGGTAAAGTATTTTTTTCTGATTAAGACATTTTTAATAATAAACACTAAATTTATACATGCAATTATTCTTAGAAAAACTCTGGATGGAATTATTCAACTTTCAAATATCTCATTTTTTATAAATATAATTGCAATATTTAAATCGATAATTTGTAATAAATAAATTGATTTGTTCATATAAACTTTAAGAAGTTTGATTAGATTTACGAATTCGTAAATATAATTTTTTTTATTGTCTCTTATAAAGTTTTCATTTTGTGGTTCGTTGTGTGTTACCAAACCCCAGTCGTGTGTTATATCTGTCGTCACTCCGTAACGAACTTTAAACAAAAATATTTATTTCTTATTAGTACTTTAAAAAAATTAATACTATTTATTATTATTTTTTTAAATAAATTTTGTAACGGAATACTGTTTGTCATTAATATGAGTATCAAATATAAATAAACTTTTAAACTTTCCTAACATATTTCCATTCCTTATCCAGCTACCAAAACGAATAAAGAAGGGGTTAGCACTACTAACACTCAACTTGCTCATAAAAAAAACACGAAAATGCTCCATTACCCCGAAGAGGAATGAAAACCAACACTCAAGACTTACTTTCAAAAGAGGCTAGAAGATAATAAGGGGAAGAAGACTTTTTTTTAACATTACCCACCCATACACCGTGTTCCACGCTCGTACCGCGAAACTTTTGAGAAGTAATAAGTCTAATTTCAAAATTAATTTAATTTATAGAAAAGCGGATCGACCCGGGAGAAATGATTATAATTATAAAGGCGTGTTTATACGAACGTTTTTTAAACTGCAAAAAAATAATCATTTTTTTTATTTGGGCACCAGTGACTTCAATAAGAAACCACTATTTCTGTTGCCGGAGAGGGAAAATTTTATATTAAAAATGACTAAGGTATTCGTGATAAAATAACGAGGCCTACATTTAATTGTATTATACTTACTAGTTACAACAAATAATACATTTGTAAATAGATACCTAAATTTATACTGCGAACTCGACTACGAATCTGGAGGTCACAGTTTCAAATTCCAGCGTGTGCAAATTTTATTGATTTAATGTGTGTTGTTTCTCAGTCATTAAAAATAATTTATTATAGTATATTTACGGCACGTCCCAGGTGGAAAATATCTTCTCTCAGTATCGCCCTGGCCTGCGATTCTGGAGTTAAACGATCAATCGTTTTCGTATGCGCCGTCTTCGAGTGAAAAACTACTAGTTGTCACGACTAACTTTTTCGAATGTTTCAATTTTACGTATTCTTGAGCGTCGAACGGTCGAAGTTGGTAGAAGAGATGATTATATTGGCACCCCTGTGAATATTGTCTATGTTCCTGATGTTTTTGGGATTTCTATGGTGTGACTGTCAAACAGACAACAGTTATTCGTTATTCAAAACAGAAATGGCTACGGGACATATTACAAATTGCCAAAAGCAACTCTTAATTGAGCATGTAAGCTCCGATAAAGACTTAGTAAGTGGGAAATTTTCACCCACTTTTACATTTGCGGAATCCGCGCGGTAAAACAAAAATTGACAGCTAGACTAGATTTAGACAGCCAATTCCATAGAAACGCCAACAACCTACCACTCGCTGCCCTGTTTCTACTGGTTATACCCAGTAGTTGTTGTGTGGAATGACTTTTGACGTTTGGCGTCGAAGTATGTACCTTCGACCAATTTCGGGAATAGCAACGACGACCAACGTACGTACTTTCGACGGCGATTACGAGCGCCCTCGATTCAGGAATAGAGCCCCTGATGAAAAACATCCAATCGAAAAATTGAGATGTGGTTTGAAATGGCTATAGCCATGTTTAGTGACTAAATCTGTTAAATAAGTTAAAATTTTATTTTATTTTAGATAAATTCTTGAAATCAACAGGGTTCAACTCTTGTTTGTGACTAAAATTTTATGCTGCAAAAATATTTTATAATACATTATTTTCTTTTACGAATCGGATTATTGTGTTTTCTCAATAAAGCCATCGCTAATCGAATAAGTTGAAATTTTGAAAGTGACATAGCCATGACACGATTACGCGTGGAGCTACGCACACGTGCTCACAGAGCAAAGACAATTACCGCTATCGTGTGTAGACAACCTCCAGTTACCTCTTCCCTTACTCTACCATCCAACATACTGTGGTTCTACAAATCGGATGGTGAGTAAGGCCTATATTGTCATTAAGTTGAATCAAAGGTGTAATGTATATGGGAGCGGTGTTGGTATACCCAATGAGGCGATGTGGGTAGTTTTAGGTCAGGTGTTTATTGGGTAGATGACTATGTAGGAAAGAGAACGATTTTATCAACTGTGTAAGAAATTCATTTCGCTTGAACACATGCTCTTTCATTCACACATAGGTTTGTTTTAAAAAATATGCGCATATTAAGAATGGCAGTCGTGGGTAAATGTTTCCAAAAAAATGTATGGAAGCTAAACCAGCGCCATCTTGTGGTTACCGCCTAAATTCTAATTCTTAAAGTCAAATTCTCTGTTTGTCGAGTGTAATCCCATCAAGATAATTATTCATGTTTATATTATTAGCTTCCCCACTTACCATAATAGTAAAGGCTTACAAAGAAGTCAATATCTCATTATTATTATTATAAATCTTTTTCTTCTCTAAATTTCATTGAGGATAAGAATTTTGTTAAGTATACACATTTATTTGTGAAGTAAGGGTTTATTTTATATGAAAAATTATTGATACGTTGAGGGCAAATATTGTGTTAAGAAATTAAAATGGATTACGAATACTTAGCAGTTGAGTCCCTTCGACTGTTTGAAAGACAATCACAAAGGGAAAGTTTATTTATGCTCTACAAAGGAAGTCCCGATGAAAATATTTCCCTATGTCATCTTTGGGGATGGTGTGTGAAGGGTTTTTATAAGGAACGGAAGGAGAAGAAGATGTGGGAAAGAAAAGGGTAGGAGGGGTGGGTAGGAATCTGGTGGTCAGTGTGTCTAGGAGTGACGGACGTATAAATCAATGCCTCGCACTCTTCAACCAGTCTTTTCAAATCCAGCCCGCCACATAGTACCTAGGTGGGCAGACGCATCCGCCGCCAAGACCTAGACAATCCGTTGCTCTAGTTCGTTTTTGTCCAACAGACCATTTTTGGCGAAATTGAGTTAAGTATGTAGTTGTTTTCAGAAAGCATTTATTTATACGATACAAGTGAAAAAAAAATTAAAATATTTTTAATCTCTTTTCAAGGTCCACCGAAATCAAACAACATTCCGAAAAACAGTTTACATATATAATCAATTACATTTCACAATTTGTAGTTAATAGCTTAATTATAATAACATTAATTATATAATATAATACGTTCATTAATAATGACAGATGCTAAAAAATACCATTATTTCGCTCTTGGAATGATTGAGATTCGATTGAAAAATGTCAATTTCGGAAGAAATTTTTAATAGTGAGGTCATTCTCCCGAGAGGCATGATCATTGTTACGTTGGTCCTGCCTCTAGGAAAAATAAACAGCCTGTGTTGCCTCACTCTGGTGAAGTAATCGGGGACATAAAGTGACAATTTTTTCAGAACATCAGGATTGCAAATCTGCCCGTTTAGCAGCTTGTGTGCTACTAATACCATTGCAATTTTTCTCCTAACGTCAAGACGATTTAGTCCCAGCATTCCCGCGAGGAAATCTGAGGATACAACAAAGGGTAGTACCTAAACTCTCGCATGTACAGGTGCCGCATGAACTTTTTTTGCACCTTTTCTACATCATTTGAGTAGAGTGCATCATCGGGTCCCCATATTATTGATCCACTCTCGAGAATGCTGCAAACCAGAGTGAAGTAGAGTATTTTTATGACTGCTGTATTGGAAAAAGATTTTGCGTTGCAGATTTCAAAGCATAGCATTCGCACCGCAGAGTTGCACACCGAATCGATATGAGAACGGAATGTCAGGCGTGTGTCAAAAGTGATTCCTAAATACTTAATTAGTGAAATATGTTTTAACGAGGTAACAGACATTTTATAGTTATAATATGGAGTACTCCTAGCCCTTATATACCACATAATTATACACTTTCCGCCGTTAAAATAGAGTTTATTTCAATTACTCCATTCTACGATTCCGTCGATATCGGTTTGTAAATGAATAGAAACCACTTCTGACATTATATTGGTATAAAGCTTGTGATGCCTTCTTGTTATTTATATTTATATTTCTCCTGGTCACGGTATATCAAATGTGATGAACCTGACCTTCGGAGCCGCCCATCTGAGCCTCTCGACTCATCTACTAGCCTACCCATGGCTGTTAATGGGGAATAACCCTTTGTGGGTTTAAAGCTCCTAACCTTTTTTTTAAATGTAAGGAGGTTTCAACTCCCATGCCTAAACCTCCACGAGTCCCTATGATTTTTTTCACATAGTAAACAAGATCTTCGTGGCTTTATCGTACAACAATCTTTCATCGTTGTGTAATTTTTTGCTTTAAGATATGGAAAGGTTAGTGCAACTCGTTGGTGTGGTAACCCATGTTCTTTTAGAAAGTAGAGTGAATGAGAACTCGGCTATTGAAAGACTCAAACACATTTAATCCAAATCTAACCAATCCTTCTATTCTGTTTCAATTCCGATCCTAGATATGATATCTAACTATTTCTTCTGCCGTAGCAATGAATGGCGTGTACATAACCGATCATAAACACAAAATAAAGAAATATTAAATTTGACATACATTCAACCATGGTAACAACTTTCAATCGAAGTCCTCTCTGTCTGCAACCTCCATCTAACACAAAGATTTATATAGTTGTTAGTAAACACCAAATTGTATTGATCGGTAAACGAACTCGGAATAAACTTCCTCTCTGCAAAACCTGGCTCCTACGACACCAAAGTCACCAAAATGATCAGGGATCGGACAATGCCTTCATACACCCATGTGGCACGGAAAACGAGACCGGTTTCGCCCTCCTCTTGCGGGACACCGTGCTTCAAGTAATCCTCCTTTGCCGTCATGTATGTAAGCAAAGCTTCTTCCTGAGTTCTGAGACCCCCAGATTCCATCACCTCCGGTAACTACACTCTACTGAAGCGAACTGGCTTCGTCTTCTGATCAATCATATACTCACGGTTGCTGTGACATGTGGCTTCCTAGGCCAGACATCACCTCCAAACAGGCACTGCAAAATAGTTGCTATAACCGAAGGTTTTACATTGCCCAGCTGAACAGTACGTAAGAAGATATATATGTAAACATACTTTTCCTTTTACAATCTGCAATGTATTACTTTAGATCAGGGGTCTCCAAACTACGGCCCGCGGGCCGTGTCCGGCCCGCCAGTGTCATCAATCCGGCCCGCGACATCTTATGACCATTTTCATCAATCAGGCCCGCGACAACTAATGGCTAAGACCTTACTCAGAAGAGGCGAATTCATCGCGAATTTTTTCGTGCGAATATATATGCTCATTGGTGAGGTACTGGGCACCAATACATTGCGTCCACAAGGGACGCAAAATACGGGCGCAAATCGTGTGTAGTTCGTCAGACTTACGTCCAGTTTACGCGGGAACTGCAGGGCGAGTACACGTATCAAGGGAAATGGAGCGGCAAAATTGTGACAAGGAATGGTTCCAAATGCTCGCGCGTTTCACGCTCCTTCTGTATGCAATATACGTGCGAAACGATACGTGGCAAAATCGCCCCCTGGTCTTATTGTTTTAATTGTGATTGTGATAAGGTGGATAAAAAACTCAGAATGATAGTATCTTGGTTTTATTTACATGCTAGGCAAAGCTTAGTGATAAGTATAATACGCAGACTACGCTTTTTCACTCCTTGCTTATCTACGGAATTTTAGATTGGGGAGGTTCTTACAAAAACAATCTAAACTCAGTAAAAGTTTCACAAAGAACCATAATTAAAGTAATCCTTAAAAAAATCTACCTTCTCAACAGAATCACAATTTAAATTATTTCCAGTACCAAATGTCGATGACATATTTAAGCAAGCTTCTATTATTAAAATGTGTAAAGAAAAAATAATAAAGAATATGAAGAATTTTGCACACTAATGAGAAATGGAAATAAATTTATTACACCAAATTTTAAAACAACACAAATGCACAACCGTTATATTTACCAAGCTATAAAAAACTATAATAACCTTCCTTCTGAATTGCGCTGTATTTTCAACCAATCAGAACAAATAAATAAAATTAAACAATTTTTCAAAAAAAACTTACATTAAAAAATAAATATTTTATACAAAATATATAATAAAATATAACCTAAGTAAGAATCGTGGCTCCCTTATCAGGCACAAGAGCTCCTCTTTAGCTCGTCAAAATGTAACCTGTAATGTTTTATATTAAATTTTTAAAAAAGAAGACTCACTAAACCATAGTAACTAACAAATAAGTGTAATGAATCTTACTTACTTTATAAACATATAAAAACATTATAACATACGAGTATAAACACATAAACATATAAAAACACTATAACATACGAGTATAAACACATAAACATAATATATAAAATACTAATGGGATTTATGTAATTGTGATTTTCCACTGACGATAATTTGTAGTTGTGGATCAATTTTAGTGGTAGCAATTATTAAAAGAGCTTTAAGATGCTCATCGGCTAACTTAGATCTGTAAACATTCTTTGTGTACTTCATTTTGGAGAATGTTTTCTCACACAAGTAAGTAGTACCAAAAACAGAAAATAGCCAACGAGCAAATTTATGCAAATTATCAAATTGTGACAGCGGAAGACTCTTGTAAAATTCCAACAAAGATGAGTTTTGAAATTTGTTCTTAATTATATCACTGCATTGTAAATCAATAATTTCCATTAGAAGTTCCGGGGTCAAGGTTTCGATGTCGATATCAAGAGGATTTTGAAAAATCTTGATTTGATTCGCAATGATATCAAGGTCTGAGAAACGAGTATCAAAATTTATCTTCAAAGCACTCAAAGCTCCGATTGCAAAATCGACGGGAAACTCAGTCTCAGTAGTGAGGCTAAATATTTCACATGTTTTAAATTGTGTGAAACATTTTTTATTTAATTGTGATTGCAATCTTGCAATCTCAAATTCAGTTCGTTCATATGTTTTGTCAAATCGACATAGAATGCTAACTTCCACAGCCATTCGCTATTTTGCAATTCGGTAAGAGGGCGATGCTTTTCATTCGAAAAAATTTCAATCACTGATCGAAGTTCAAAGAAGCGCTGAAGGACTTGTCCGCAACTTAGCCAGCGTACGGCAGTATGATATGGCAAATCATTTTCTCCGATCTCTTTAATAAATTCGCGGAATTCTCGGTGATTCAGCCCAGTGGATCTGATGAAATTAACAATTGATATGACTGGTTTTAGAACTTCGGACATATCCAAACATTTTCCGCATAGAGACTGTTGATGAATGACACAATGTAAGACAAATGGTTTTGAACCACCATCATTTTCCACAGCCTTTGACACAAGAGCCACTACTCCTTTATTTTTACCACACATGTTTTTTCCTCCGTCAGTTGTGATAGATTTCAAGTGTTTCCATCGAAGATTCTTTTTAATAATGGCATTTTCAACACCCTTAAAAATATCTTCACCAGTAGTTGTGCCGTGAATACTATCAATATCAAGAAGTTCTTCATACACTTCATAGCTTTTATCCACTCCTCGAATAAAAATCAACACCTGAGCAGTATCTGACAATCCGTTGATTCATCCAAGGCCAGAGAATACCACTCAAGATGTCCATTTTTGTCAGATAGTTGAGATGATATATTTTCTGCGATGTCTTCTACCCTCCGCGCTACAGTATTTGCTGACAAACTGAGAGTTTTATATAAATTTACCTTTTCAGGGCACAGTTCTTCGGCTACTGCAATTACACATTCTTTGATCATTTCTCGATCGGTGAAAGGTTTTCCATGTTTTGCGATTTCAAGAGCCACACGAAAACTGGCACGAGTTACAGCCTCTTGTTCATTATTGAGTTTCGTAAACGAAGATTGCTGCGATTTTAATCCACGCTTCAAAGCTTCAATTTTTTATGTCCGCAAACTTCCCGTATATTGTGAGTATTTTTGAAAAATTTTCGTTTCATAATGACGTTTAACATTATACTCTTTGAGAACGGCTATGGCTTCATTGCAAATCAAACATAACGCTTTCTTATTGGACTCAATTACGAAATATTGAAAGTTCCATTGATCTTTGAATGCTCTGCACTCGCGGTATACTTTTCGCTTCTTTGCCATACTTTATATAGTAAATCACACCAAAAAAACTGTTACACAGATGTCTTTTAAAAACACACAAACACGTTTAAAGGAGTTACGCACTACCTTATTTCATAACAGACATGTCCGCTTCATTCGGTTTCCCCAGGTGGACTGACTCGCAGTGTTGCCAACGGATCTTGGCCTAATGTCGCCGTTTTTCAAACATTTAGTAGCCTAATGTAGCCGAATTTCAGTTGCAGTAATTCTGCCCACAATTCTCGTTCTGAGTAGCCTAAATGGCGATAAATCGCCTTCGTTGGCAATACTGCTGACTCGCGGTCGCCGGTCTCGCCGCTAGCGATGGATATAGGGTACTACCACTACTTATTTCCGCGTATAACCACGAGATGTCGCAAGCGTCGCAGTTGTGACAATACAATACAACACAATTTAGTAATTGAACACTGGCGTAAGCGCAGTGTTGCCAACTTAACGGATTTCACGTCATATCTGGGGGATTGGAGTGAGATTGGAGTGAAATGATTTATGAAGAAATATGATCCCTGGAAAATTTTATTCTCCACTTTTTACTTTTACTCCCCCCCCCCCGTGGACGAAAATATGGGTGTCTAGAAATTAAAACAGTTTTGGCCCTCCGAACTCACTGGAGTAGTCAATGTGGCCCTCTGGCTGAAAAGTTTGGAGACCCCTGCTTTAGATAATACATCCCAGACCAGGGAGTGCCAAGACATGGAGCTATGACCATCCATAGTCGGGTTACCCCGCTTAGACACATTCTAATATACATTCCAAGATATACGATACACATAATAGACATACGTTTGGTTTTGGTTGACAGTCTTATTACAGAGAGCCATCATCTCATGGTTGATTGACACTGGGAACCCAAATAATATGTACTTGTATAGTACACACTTTATTGTTTATTGAAATTTAGTTTGATAGAATTGTGTTGAAAAACCTGCCCTAATTGGGCCCGATATATTTTTGTTTACTATTGAGTTCATAACAGCTGGAATGCAGTTTGTTTATTCAAAAGGGACTCCGACCTATTAAGGTCTTATGAATTCTTTGTGGGTTATTTATCTGTTATCAGGGACGTAATATCTACTATCGGCTGATAGTTTAGAAGGACAATCGTTCGTTATTGTTTTGAATTGTCATAGTACACATAGGTAAGCAAGGTTCACCCAATTTCGAAAAAGATATTTAGAAGTAAACATTTGTGTTTGACACGAATGTGATAATAGGTATTCGTGATATACACATATTCACATGCGAAGTGGTAAAAATTTACACCATGTAATAGGTATCACATGTTGTAGCGGTAAGAACTGTCCGCTTACATAGCAAGACTTCTAGACACGCGTTGGCATCGAATTTCAGCCGCCACTCGGTGGATTCAAGAAGCTGAGCGTTGAATTCCAGAGAAGCCGGCAGTTGGTTTTCGAGGCGAGAGGGAATCACATCGGAGAACGGGCTGCTTGGATGTCGGAGATTTAATATACGCACGTGAGACAATTTTATTAATCCACATGAATTAGACACATAATCTCTTAGATATCACCATGTTTATAAATTCATTTAGAAGAATTTTCTAGACTGGCGCTCAGTGGTGATGTCTTATTTTAAGCTTTATAGATAATATAATTTTACGAGTAAATGTCGTGGCCGAGTTCAAATTACGTTGTGCTATCAAATAGCCAACCACCCCTGATTTTCTAAATTTAAGTCTTGCTCTTGTAATCAAAGTTTAAATTAAATATACATTCATGTTATTATATCACAAATGATATTGCTGTGTCATCATTTCAATTCCCCTTATTGCTGCAAGCTATGGTGGAGCATATAACCGGTATACGGTGAGTTTAATAATATGTGGTGACAACCAACGTTATAATGTACCTAATTCTTGGGATGGGTCCAGTTTGCTGAAATTTTCGCAACCAGAGACTGGACCGGTTTCACAACCTGTTATATAAAAATATAAAATGTTATAAGATATCACTTGTTAATTTCTCCCTCCTCGGCTTTCTGGAACGCAGCCTTTTTGATTTCTGAATTTTTTAATATTTTGATTTTTGAACTCATCTACTTTGATCGTTCGAGCAAACAATCCATTCGGGCAAAACATCGAAATTTTGCGATCATAGTTCCAAATCCTAACCACTCTAGAATGTAGTTCAATTAAATTTATTCGTGACTACCTTTTTTTCCCAATTTGACCGCGGCTTTAAGGTATTGATTCAATTTTTGTAAATATTGGATGACTTAAGGACTGAAATTATTATTTTCCGGAAGATATCGCAAACAAAGATAAACTATTCAATATTATTATTTAGGCAAAATATATATAGTCACTCTATTATTACTCCTTTCATTCTGAAACAAAGGAGAATGATTATTGTCACTTTTCCCGAATCATCATTTCAAGACAAAGAGATAGTATTTATTTTATTATTTTCACTTGTTAAAGTGCTGGCGGAATTATTTGGCAATTACTTTAATTGGACAGTAGAGATCACAAATGAGATTAAATTTAATCAAATTCAATCATTGTTATCATTTTTAGAACCATTTAAAATTTTTCTTTTAAACTAAGATGTAAGTATTTACTATTCATATTTTTAACAAAACTGATACTAAATTATAATCTACTTTTAAGCATCAATTCGCAATCACGTTCTCCTTAGATTTCCGATAAAACACTTAAATTGGATTTAAATGTTCTTCACTTTGGATGAATCAATTATTTAAAATTTAAACAATTCACCACTCACTTAACACTTTTAACACTTAACACCCTTAATCACTGAGTTTAAACTCTATTTCACTTTCACTGGTTAATTAAATTAAGACTGACTTATTAAAATTTACACTGATGGGATTTTTCAAAGAGATTTTAAAACTGAATTTAACACTTGTAGAAAATTCACAAAATTTTCTTAGTCCAGAGACTTGATTAATTACCTGATCCGACGTAAACACGCGTTTGACTCGCATTTCCTACCTCCGAACTCCCCAAAAACTTCCGAAAAACTTCCCGAAATGAGCTCTGCACTTGTTTTTATACTGTCTTCAATACCAAAATGACTTAAGTCAATTTCATCTCTCACACAATTAGATCTCTAATCAACTCGTAAATTCGAACATATCTCCCATTAGTTTCGGATATTTAAATCTTGTCACTTATTCATATGACAAAGTCATATTTCGACAACGCCTTCGAATCACCTCTCCTTGTTTTTGTAGGAGCAGGGCTGGATCAGTATCCTCTAATTATTTTCATAGAGTTCGTCGTAAGGTAAAATGTGTTTTTTCTGGCTGTGTTTAATTTCGTTTGTTCTCGGGGAATATTACCAGTCAATCACAGTATTCCCTATACACATTTCATATTCAACGTTTCTTATCTATTTCTTTATTTCTGAGAGAAATTTCCCACTAATTTTTGTTCTTCTCGGGATTGTGTTTCATAATTCAATCTCTATTGTTCTTGTCTTAGCAGGTAAGTTTATGTTCACACTGGATTCCCTTAATCCAATCATGTTTGTTAGTGTTTACCTCCATTTCCTACCTTCCTCTGGTTATTATGTTTCTTTAAATTCGTTTCCATGCTCATATGATGTGTGAAAACCTTCCCAATACATTATTTTTATTGTATCTATCTGAAATCAATTTCATAATACTGTTATTCTCGTGTATATTCCAGTTCTAGCCAATCTGTCAGTCTGTATGCGTTCTTTCTTCCAAGACCAAGCTTTCTATTTAAATTTCGCTTGGAAAACACAGCTCAAATCTTTTCATTTATACATTTATACTTATGCGAAATTTATGTACTCATTGTTAAAATTCAATATCCTGTGTGTTCCAATATTATTTCTCTCAGTTTTCTCATCGCGTTATTTTCTTCTTTTTCGTTCATTCAAATTTTTCTGAAGTTTTCCTCCACCTTTCAAGCACCTTTCCCAGCCTCATTTTCTAATCTGACTCTGTAAAAGGGCAGTGTTTTTTTCACGTTCATGGTCTACTCCCAATTTTTGTCTTCTTCTCCCGTAGTAAGCAGTTAAAATATAGTTCATTACCTTATTTGTTTACCGATCTCACATGTACTCTGATATATTATTGTATTTTGGTGTCTGTAATTAATTTTAATGTATTATCGATACTCTAAACAGACGTATCTTTCCTATGTTAAATAATTGAGCAATAAAATAATAATTGGTCACTTAATTACCAAGAACCGTGTCATTTTTATGTCGTAAAATTTTTTATCTTCCCATCGTTATTCCCTTTGTTCATGTTTCAGGAATTGATAACCTCGTTTTGGTTGGTAGACCAAACGCTACATAAATTATTGTTTTCTTTTATTCCCTTTTTTCTAGTCTTCTGTAGTAATTCGGGGTTCCCGTCCAAAACTAGACAATTCATGTCTCCCGGTTTCGCAGAATGTTCGTTTTATTCCAAATTCATATAGTTTCCTCACTCTCCCTACCTTTCCAGTGGTTAAGGTTATGTATTTTGACATTAGTATCCGTTCATTTATTATATTTTAATTTATCTGTTATCAGATATTGCCATTCATTTCCCTAAACTGACTTTTTAGACCTTTCACTTCATTTATGGAGTTCATAACCGGGTGTTCTCGACGCCTATTCGGAACAAAGAATCCATCAGTTTACATCTCAGTACGTCGACCCGGGCGTACGCGTGAGACAATTTCGATATTAAATCATTCCTTAGTTTGGTATAATTACCTCTGATTGGTCGCTAAAATTGATCGTCACTCCCCCAAACACGCCTCTATTTCTAATTACAGTTTCCTGTAGTTAGTCCAATAATATTCGCTAGGTGTCGCCGGTATTCTGTTTTCCTCCGTATTCCTTATTGTGTTAATAATTTTTATTTTTTCCAGGGTAGAGATTTTCTTTCCGGGTGTGAAAACTTGGGAAAGTTCAAATCATCACAAGCTTAATGTCGTCAGCAAATAACAAAAAATTTACAAATTTTATAAACAGGGCTATATCGTTTATAAACATAGAAAATAACAGAGGTCCTAAATTAGACCCTTGAGGGACCCCAGAGTTTGTGAAGTAAGGTTTTGAAGCAAACTGCCCATAAACAACGTATTGTTTTCTGTTAGATAAATAATTTTGAAGAACAGAAGCATTTTATATGCGAAACCAAAGTTTTCAAGTTTTTTTAGTAATATGAGGTGATCCACTTTATCAAAAGCTTTTGCAAAATCATTATACGATTCGTCCACTTTTTCGTTGTTATCCAATATATTTGCGACATAATTCGTGAACACTGTCAAACATGGGAACTAGTTAACAAACTTGCAAATGAATGTATTAATATCTTAAAATCATGGTTTGATAATAACCTACTCACACTTAATGCAAAAAAAACAACATATGTATTATTTTCACTACAAAAAATACCTAAACACAACGTAAATATCATAATCCATGATGAAAATTGTTACAATGTCAACTGTAAACTACTTAATCCTATTTGTACTGTAATCAACTCTTCTTCTGAAATTAAATATCTTGGTGTGATCATCGATGAAAATCTGAAATGGAAAAGCCATATTACGGAGTTAGTAAAGAGTATAAGGAAATGTATATATATATTTGTTAGGTTAAGAAATATTTTAAATGTGAAAATACTAAAAAATGTATATTATGCTCTTGTCCACTCCCTGCTTATTTACGGAATCATAGGTTGGGGGGGATCTTATAAAAACAACCTAAACTCAGTAAAAGTCTCGCAAAAAATTATTATAAAGGTAATACTTTAAAAAAAACTCTACTTTCAAAACAAAATTGCTTTTTAAATTGTTTCCAGTACCAAATATTGATGATATATTTAAGCAAACTTCCATTATAAAAATGTGTAAAGAAAAAAATAACACAGAATATCAAGAATTTTACAAACTCATGAGAAATGGAAATCAATTTATTACGCCAATCTTTAAAACAACTCAAATGCAAAACCATTATATTTACCAAGCCATAAAAAACTACAATAATCTCCCTTCCGAATTGCGCTGTATTACGAACCAACAAGAACAAATAAATAAAATCAAACTTTTTTTCCAAAAAAACTTATATTTAAAAAAAATATATATATATGTATATATATATTATTATATATTTTACACATAACACAATATTATAACATTGAATCTAAGTAAGAATCGTGGCTCCCTTATCAGGCACAAGAGCTCCTCTTTTCTGATAAGGTATACATGACCAATTATGAACCTAAATATTATATTTTGCAAGATATGTATGTATTAATGTAACCCATATGATCTATATTAAAATAATAAAAAAAAAATAAAAAAAAATTACATCTTCAAGTTCCAACAAAGGTTTCCAGTCTTGAGAATTCAAGTTAAAATAAAAATGTTCGAAATTACCACGTTCAAGGTTCCAACCACGCTTAACACAATGTCTGTCGTCGTTAACTAATACATTCTGACAATAAGATTTCCTTTCATTGAGTTCGATTTCTATACATAAAGATGGATGGTATGAGTCTTCACTAACAAGTGAATACATAGATATGAACACTTTTAAGTCAAAATTACTGATAACAATATCCAGTTTCCTGTTTGTTATATTAGTGATAAAGTTGTTCTGTTTCATTTGGAATAGTTCCATAAAATATTCTTAGTCTGTTTGAGTTGCTTTATTACTAGCACAGGAGTTTATGTTAAAATCACCAACAATAATAATTTTTTTATCTATTAAGACTTTAAAATTAGCTATGACCTTGTCGAAAAATTCTGAGTAAATATTTATCTGTGAAGCCAGTGGTATGTATACTATACAAATGTAAATACAAATTTCGTTTATTTTGGCCTTAATATATAAATTTTCGCCGTCGCTTTCTAGAAAGGTGAGACTCTGGTTTTACGTGACGCGGTTGCATCTCACGGCTAATAGCACGCTTCCTCCCCTTGAATGACCCAAGGTCCTGTCCTTTCTGAAGACTTCATAACGTTGATCAAAGAGATGATAATTGTGGATGCTGTCGTTGAGCCACGTATCCGATAGTAATAAGTATAAGGTCATTGTCCAGTATAGTTATACTTTGTAACTTATCGGTACTCCACGAGGCCATAAATCTTCCTGCAAAAGTTGTTCATACAAGTCCTCCTTTACTCCAATGCAGAATGCAACGTATTCTTGTGAATTTGCGATCAATTTCTGTACCTCGCATTTTGTTATTTTGTTCTTCACTAGATGTGCCCGGATATCTTCTTCTGTAGTGTCCTTTAGAATCCTAGATACAATGATATTCTTTATCCTTGGAAATAATTTGACGTTCGAAGACTTATCGGAGCTACCGACAACCAGGTTCTTAGTTGTCCGTTGCCTGGTTTTGCGTTTGACGTTCATCCATTGTTCTTTGTTTGACAATATTTGGAACGAATTTTACTTACAAATATTAATTTCCATCACTTTAAATAACTTAAGTAAGTTTACAATAGAGATGAATTCATTGTATATACGTTTTTCTTAAAAAAAACTTTGATGCGCTATTATATTTCGTTGGATAAAAATGAACTCTTAAATCCTCACCACATGAAACCGGGCACGCCTGCAAAACCACCAAAAGGAGCGAACCGATTGGGGTGACCTATGACAGAGGTTTAGGTTATCCACTAAATGGTTCACGGGCCGGCGGTACTCATACCCGCATCATCAATTGTTTGGTTGGACATTGTTTGAGGATTAAATAAATGTGTTATTTTTTTAGTGATAACATTAATTCGAAAATCAACGGAAATTGAATGGTGTACTGCCTACATACCAACTGTTATTTTAGGATATTAACAGGAAGGGTATAACATGATAAGGTTTATTTGAGAACACCTAATATTGAATACCACCAGTTATAAGTCTAAGTTGTTAGTCACTAGCTTATCAAGTCTTAGTTAAAAGCCACTAGTAATCGAAGTTATTAGTCTAAGAGATAGGGAATAAGTAAAATGTATAAATCAAGTTGTTAAGCGCCCTGAAGGTGATTTTTTCATGAAAACGGCGCTATAGAAATAATCTAACATTATTATAAAACAGAAATGATTACCGGACAGTTATCAGGAATTTCCGAGAAATCAGTGATATTATTGTGTGGTATTACATTAATAATTGATTATAGCTCTTTCAAAGAGGCTAAGGCTAGGGCCGCTTCCCGTCTGAGTACATCGGCGAGCGCGTTTGCAGGGTGCGCACTTGTAACTGGTTGTTGACTGACTGAATAATTAAGTACCTTGACGCTTGCCTCTTATATAGGCGCCAATAGCCAATAAATCTAATAATACGTAGATAGGCAGTACTTACGATGTTTCGCTAGTAGGTTTTAATACAATGCGGTTTTGCATGTGCGAACATTCCCGAATATTCCAGTAGCTTGCCGCTACATCCCCAAAGACAATGTAGGCCTTGAGTGAAATTATTTTCCACATGGCCTCCGGCGTGGAGTTAATGTAAAAAAGGAGGGCTTTCCGTCTGATCTGAATGAAGGTATGTAATGGTTATCATAAGAAAATATAACGGAACTACAAAACATTATATTTTTTTAAGCTGCAGACCACATTTCAATGCCGCAAAACCTGAAATTACAGCAACATAAGCATGAAATATCACAGATACATTCCTCTGATTTATTTGTGGTGTTTTCTACGGATTTGGATGGCAGGGCAGATGCGGAAAATGGACACTGATGATGGACGCTGTAAAGCTGTCCGAATCGTTGGTTAAAGAAGAGGTAGCGAAACATCGTATTACACCCCAAAAATAAATCAATATAAAACCGTTAAAACTGTCCAAAAGGTATTTATATTCATGGAGGAGTTGTTTGTCAACAGAACTAATCCTCCCGTCGAATGTTTGCGAGCCCGTGTCAGGATTTCTCTGGTAGCTAGGGATCCCAAACATCAGCTAGGGGCCTTCCCTTAAAGAGGATCTATCTGTCAGGTAGGGATTATCAACCCAGCGGGCCTACCTATAGAGTACTAACATTTCCATTATTGTTGTACATTTAATTATCGAAATTATCACGTAATTTGTGCTTCCAGGAAAATAGATTCTCGAAGCAAAGCTTACTATCAATGTGAAGACATCTATTTGTACTAAGTTTAGGTAGCTACTTGTGCTCTTATTAACGTAATTACGTCCAGGTGTTTCAATTATTTAGGTGTTTAACCTGATCTGAGATTATAAGCATATGTGGCAGAGTAAAATATACTTTTAGTATCGCCCTGGTGTAAGACCGTTATTCAGAATTGAAGCGTTGCTTGAAATAGCTTTAGCCGTGGTTGGTGACTAGGTCTGAACATCCAGGTATCCCCTTACCTTCCTCTTCCCCATTTCCTTCCCCTCATTGACTTCAATGAGTCCCTACACGTAGAATGTAATAATACGCTTCATGTTGAGACTTTTGGAGATATGAGTAATTTTTACTTTAAAATCAATTTTCATGACATAAATGAAGAAAAGAGTTAAAATTTGCCTTTTTGGCATAACTACCATAAAAATATATATTTTATTATTGTGCCATAAAATATTCGAAATCGAATACCTGACAATTTAATCATATTGTATTATTTCTATCCGTACACAAAAACATGCATTCATTTTATATTTTTAAAATCGTTGAATTTAAAAATGAAAAGCCTGAAGGCCACTTTAATTCCGATGGGAGAAAATATTTTACACAGTAGGTAATCCTTGACATGTGTGAATTATTCAAATGCTTATGAGAAATGATTTCCGTCCAAAGCCAGGATTCGTACTTAGTGATTTCGTTATGCTTGACAGATAACGGGAATGTAGGAATGAAGGACAATAATTTCTTCAGTATTTTATGTGACAATGTTACATACGACATCTGAATATTATTTTCTCGCAATACGTGGATACAAAAAATCTGATTAACTTAGTTGGTATTAAAACGTGGAGACAATCGAAATTAGTTTGTGATATATCTTCGGAAATTTTATAACACGATCACCATGAAATTTAAAACCAGCACACTAACTTGTTGAATTTAAAAAAAAACTATTTCCATGACGTAGAAGTTAATTTCGAACTTAAATCTTTATTGGGATGGAAACAAATTAAGGTACCTCTTAAAAGTATATGAAAATGGTTTGTTTTATTGCTCCTCAGAAAATTTAATTTTTTTACTTTATAGCCATCGGTACTTATTTGCGTTGTCTTATTTTTAGCTCACCGTTTATTGAAAATACGTGTTTTGATCTCATGAAGCTCTCAAATTTTTGATGAAGGCAATAAAGGTTTTTTTAGTACATTTGAATCTAAGTAGCATGGATCATAAATTACGACTTTTGGACCGTAATCGTTAATTTCTCAATGAACCATTTCTAAAAATAATTATAATAAACATGAAGAACACCGTTCCATTAACCTTCTGGGAGTATGGACGCTAATGAACGACGGTACAAATAATGAAGATACTCTCAACAATTTGATTTTTTCTCTAAAGCGAATCAAAATACTCGTAAAGGACTCGAAGAAGATTTATCTAATAATATATTCAGAAGAGCAAAGAAAACAATATTACATTTTGTCATTACAGAAAGCAATCACTTTGTGATTTGATACATTATTAAATAATTAATAGGCTTTTGTTTCAGATAATGATGTATTTTTGGTTCCTTAGAGATTATAACGTTTATTTGTATGCACTGGAGACAGATAAATATCGATTTATACAAAAAAATACATTTAATCACAGTACATAGGTGTATTTGAAAGATGACGCGGTTGTTTGCGACATCTTATCGGTCAGAGAAAAGGAATTGATTTTTCTCTCTGCCTAATGAACACCTGTGATTCCGGATGCAGGTCTGAATAACCCACACCAAAGTAGAGAAATTACACAATAAAGCATTACCCGAAAATGAACGGTGAAATTTGATGAATTGTTCAAATTCTCCAAACCAACCCGTCCTTAGTATCAGATCCAACGAAGGTTAATACAATGATCTCTCTCGCCGAACGACATTTGAGATGATTATGCACTTTCCACGGCGCTTACGTCGAACTATATGACCGATCACGATCGATACAGGGCAAGAGGTTCGTGATAACTTTTCTTCAGCAATCACGTCGGAATTTCAAGTCATGAGAGAGGAAGGGATACTTGAACATCTGTCGCAAGCGGTGACCGAATACTCATTGTGTAGATTCAAACATTGATATTTGAATCCTAGCTTTGTGATTGGCGAAGAACAAAACAAAGACATCGGGAACCAATATCGACACGAAACGGAATTCAAAATCATATTTAACATAATTTAAATAATAACACGCATATAGTTGTTTAAAATTATTCGTAGTATCTAGTGTTTTTTTAAATATTGTATGCGCACGGATATTATGTTGATTAATTTTGTTTTTACTTTTTATAGTTTTCGCTTTAGTGCCATTACGGAAAAAATGATTTGCATATCGCGTTCGCGTAGCTGGAAATAAAACTCTGATTATTAAATGTCAGTTTTAGAACACTAATGCAATTAAAACTTGTTTAATGTTAAAGCATTTAGAGCATACATTAATATCGTTTAGTGACATAGCGATATATTTGGCAGAGCTTAACGAAAGTCTGATTTAACTCGACCATTTGGCATCTCATTTGTCTGTACATTTGTTTGTATATTCCGTTTCCGTTTTAAAAAATTTGCCGTACTTTATATAATTATTTACACAAATTCAATGTCAATCTGTCTCAATTATTTGGTATCTACATTCCAGTGACAGATTAGAGAAGAGTTCATCTCAACATTCAAAAAATTATTCACGTTTCGTTCGTGAGGGAATTTTTATCGCCCTAGGAATGGCTGGTTGTGTGGATTTACTTTAATCATATGACGAGAGATGGAGCCAGGTCGCTCTGGTAATTCTACGGACGGAAATTGAATCTTGGGAATTTACGATCAACCTCATACCGGAACCTTCGCGCGGATTCAACATCAAAGAATAAAAAAATTGAGTTTTTATACGTTAAGAAACCTGCCGAAAAAGGGACGTACGTGAAAAAACTTTGTTTTGTTTTTCGTGACCAACGTTTGTTTCTCGTGAAAGTAATAAACTTAATGAGACAATTCGTACTTTTTAAAAAACTAGGACTCTAATTTACTACGTGAAAATCACATCGACAGCCTCCGTGGTCGAGGCTCTCGACTAGAAATCCGAAGGACACAGGTTCTTATTCCGGCGTGAATTTTATTTAATGGATTTGTGTTGTTTCACAATTCATTCATAGAAAATAATATATAGTATACATGAGGCACGTTCCAGAGTGAAAGATACTCTCGGTATCGCCCTGGTGTAAGATAAGCATTCAGAATTGAAAGGTTGCTTGAAATGGCTTTAGTCGTATTTTGGGACCAGATCTGAATAGCCAGGTACTCCCCTACCCCTTCCTCTTCCCCATCTCCTCCCACTCCCAACTTACAACAAACCTCAATTGAGGATGCCATAGTCTCATTGGTTCCAGACGGTTGAGGGTAATTGGGACTCTTGTGCGGTATTCAGATAATTCGCCAAAAATCACAATTCCAAAGTGCTGTTGATCCATTATTGATGAAAAATGACGTGACTTTGCAGAACAAAGTTATTCGCTTTGTTCATAGGTAGCAACTCAACGCCCAGTTTTGAGCCAATAAAGGGAATAACACAACTCGCCTTTAAAACTGAGACTAAATACAATCCCTGGAGACAAAAGATATCACTGCGAATTTGTATTCATGAACAATAAAAAACGTGAAATTCTGAGTGTCATTCAAAAAATATATCAAAAGAAGCCTCTTTATACGGGTATCCAAGAAGAGTTTCAGGGCTTTGTTTTTGATTTACGTTGAAAAGGGACAGTGCAGGGAAGCGCGTTGGTGAGCGCGGCACGCACTGCTTCGTGGAATTTTAATTACAATGGAGCAATGTCAAACGCACCGCGCTTTTTGCGTACGCGCTTATTGTCTAACAGTAATTCCATTCAACGTTCTTGTCGTTCAGCAGAGGAGAATCCTAAACGAAAGCATCTACGACCAAATAACAGTCAAAATGTCACTGTATGGGCTGCAATATCTGCTAAAGGCACAATTGGTCCATATTTTCACGAAGATCGACAAGGGCGAGCACTCACTGTGAATAGTGACCGTTATTGCGAAATGTTGAGATTCTTTTTGACCTGAGAGTTGCAAGAATTTAAAGGCTTTAATTTAAGAACATTGTTCCAGCAAGATAGGGCCACATGCCATACATCTGACCAATCAATCGAAGCTGTGAACGAACTGTACCCGAATAACGTAATTTCTCGAAGAGGCACCATTAACTGGCCACCCTAGAGGCCTGACCTCAGTCCGCTGGATTATTTTTTATAGGGATACCTAACAAGTAAGATATACGAGAACAAACCGATAAATTTGACACTATTTGAGATCAGAAATGGCAGCCATCTCAGGAGCGATGTGTCAACGCGTTTTTGCCAATCTTCGTTCAAGATTAGAGGAGTGCCAGCAGTGCGAAGGGACAACATAATCTTAGTAAAGAATAAACAACGAATTTTAATATTTATAATTTTTATTTTATCCGACTATCAAATAGCCGCTACTCTTTTTGAACATCCTGTAGAAAGCAAATTCATTTTATTTCGTATGTATTCTTTAACTTTTTTTTATTTAATTCCTAAATTTTTCCATTTTTAGAAGATATGAAATATAAATAAAAAGGAGATTTATATTATTTTATTAGCGTTTCACTGTTCTGAGAGGGACTTGGTTTTGGCTAGAGGGGTTCAGCGACTTGTATGGTTTAACTTCATAATTTGGGTAAGGTTTTTTCAGTAATTTCTATGACGGTTTTTTTTAAATACTAGTCAGTACTTTTTCCGATAATTCCTTAAGTAAAGATTTGTTGTACTTAATTTTTTTTATTTTATTTATTTTAAACTATATGGGAGTTTGTTATATAACTTTAGAGCTACAAATTCATAGTTGTTTGTCCAATAATAGTAATAATCTATATAAGTTGATGTAGATATATTAAAAAAAAAAACACTTTAAAACTTATTTCCGCAGCTCCACTTTTGATATTTTTTGTTCGATTAATTTTCTGAAAGAAACTGAGAAATTAAATTAAAATCGAGCCCTACTCAAATTTATCGCAAACTACCCTGTATTAATGTTATGTGCTAGTACCTATTTTCCTTGCTTTTGTGAAAATTCCCGTGGAACTGGTAAACTGATTTCACTTGAAGCAATAAATCGTTTTCTGGAACATGGATTTCTACATTTCTTTCAGATGTCCACTTCAAGTACAATGCATAAAAGTCTCCCTACGGATTTCCGAGAAGCTTTTAGAAGCAGGTGGGTATCCTGGCTTGTGTCATATTCTAGAAGCTACTTTAAAGGATATGTAGTCTTTAACGCCATACTATCATGCCATATAAGACATACTATTTGTTGTCCTTTTTACATTGTCTTTGCTTATTATTGTATTTCATTTGTTTAATTGACAGAGCATAGTAAAGTCCTCTTTACACTCGACCATTTGACGTTTTATTTGGTCCATAAATTTGTTCGTAAATTCAGTTTATGATTTCCAAAGTCTGTTGCATCAACTTTATTAAACTTACTTACTTTGACTAAATTGCTGACTTTGACTAGATATTCGATTGATAAAATCTGCTGTAACCACTTTATTATTCAAGCCAGTCTTACTTTGACAAATGGCTAACTTTGACTGAGTTATTATGGTACCTAACTGACTGAAGAAAGTTTAAAAAAAGAATAGTTATTAAGGGGGTGAATTTTCTTTGGACATGTAGTATAATTTCTTATTTGAAGGTACTTTAAAATATGGTTTATAATTAAGTAGGGAGGTATTTAAGCGCCTCCCTATGAATCTACTGATTTTTGATTTTGAGTAATTAAATAAGGTAAAAATAAAATCACACTTTTTTGGACGCAAGGTCTTAAGCTCGTTCTTACGTAAGCTTCTTGTCTTTTCAAGGAAGGTATTAGAAAACGTACCACTTCCCCTCTCCACTTTCTGTTGCCGCACAATAGCCCCTTTTAATAAGTCCCTTGGTATTTACGGTTTGCATTTGTAAACTTATCGCATTTTTTAAATATATAATAATGGTGCTAATACACAGTAGCGCATTTTTAAAATGTTGAATGGGTGTAAAGGGTTAGATATATTTTACAAAAAATATCAATGAAGGACATTTTCAAACGAAAATTAGAAAAATATGTTTTTTATAAAAGGCAGTAAGAAATATATAAAAGGCAGTAATATATATATGCTAAGAAATATATATTTAGTATCATTTAAGATTGTCAGTAAAATAAAATTTGCATTTTATAATCTTTATATTTTTTTAACGTGTGGTATTTTAGAAAGCAGTAGCCCAAATGCATACGTGGCTTGTTAGGACACGTGTCACACTTCTCACTGGTTTCCCGTCTGCCACCTTTTTCTGCCCTTTTTAAGCAGACCACACAGTCCCTCTTGAGACCTCTCCTCAAAGTATGGAATTTTCCATTGAACTTGGTCTCCGCTGGAGTGGATTAGTTGACCTACTTCGCGACTTTTTGTACTCACTCACTAATTATAAATACAAAAATTTTGATAAATTTAAAATAGCTCAATCGATTTTCGTTGTTATTTTTTTTATAATTTATATCAAATGTATTAGTTAATGGAACATATCTCCATCCCCCAAAAAAGAGATCAACCCCACCCATGGATTTAGCATAATCGATGATAACGTTTGGTTTATCCTTAATTACTATCTATCGAAGTTTCATTGAAAAAGTCACTTTACACTTCAAAAGAAACTTGTCTTCTGTACCACTGAGTAAAAAAATTTCCTCCATATTAATTGTGCAGTAAAAATTATTAAAATAAATATTAATGATTATTTATTTTTATGAATGAAAAACAGAGCAAAACTTACTACCTATTGCCAGTGGGTACTGTAAAAAACTGAATGGAACGTGTTTTACCTGTAAAAGTAGTCATTCATTTAAAAAAAAATTGAATACCTATTGTTTATGTCGCGGCTGCGGCGCCATCGGAGTTCTTAGAATGTTTTTTATGTCACCGTGGCGGCGACAACGGCATAAAATAAGTTTAAAAATTTATGAAAAATATATCTAAGTAATAAAGTTATTTACATTTATTATTACAATATACATGCATGCAAGTTTTACTTTGACACCGTTTTAAAACCATTTTTTGTATAAATATCTTATTCATAAAAAAGTTCGTAGGCTTAAATGTACTAAAAACGTTATTTTATCCAAAGGAATTAAAAAAAACGGAAAGGCCATTTATTACCGTAAAACTAAAGTTTATCTTTTACTAATCTGTTAGTACCTTTGAACCATTATTCACCTGATAATCTCGTGAAAACACAAAACAGACTTGAAGTTTGTTCCTCTTCTTATAATCAGTACTTTCATCGTAAACTTCATTAACTACTTAAAGAAGAGTACAGTGTTATCAAAACTTGTTGAATTATTAAGAAAAGTTACTGCGATTCACATCTGCTTGTTATTTGATAATAAAATGATTTGATGAAGGGATGAAGTTAATTTAATTACTTTCATATTAAATAATCCGTGGCAAAAATATAATAACATACTCTAATACACTTTGAATTAACTAACTTCTTATTAAATAAATACATAAAAACGCTTATTTAGAGAACAATTATGCACGTAGAAAAATAAGTGTTGCTAATTTATTAAGAATCTCTTCAAATTATTGGTAATCCGGTTAAAACGTTATTTCATGCCGTTTCCTGATAAAATTTTAGTAAATTAGAGAGACGCAAAATAAATTATTTAATTTTCTTATTTAATATACTAAACTCGAAATAATTCTGTTCCGAACTCCTGCAACATATATATACTTACACAAATACCCACAAGAACAACACGACACAATACTCTATTTTACCACAGTACGCGTAAGCGCAACTACATTGCTAACTATCCTATACAGTTTCACAAAATGGGAAATCAATACTTAGTTGATATTGACATGTTTAACTTGGTGCATTTTGTGGAACATATTAAAACCAACCCTTTTCTTTAACCTTGGGTTATATCTTTGTAAACCTATTTTTCATTCTATTTTTTTAATTTTTATTTCATATTTGTATTTTAGTCTACTGTTATTTAATTTTTATTATTTCTTTCTCGTAATTACTCATCATGTCAAATTATGCCACATATTTATTTATTGAAGTGAAACTTCTTTACGCGCGTTATGCAATTTCGAGGACAGGAGTAAAACCAACTCATGACCGTCATGAAAAACCGTGATCATTTCGCTATAGGAGCCTAGCCAATATTATATACCTACTTTAGGTCACTCTCCAAACTCAGCTTCGCGGTCTAGAGACAGAGAGCCAGATTGTCGTCGTGAAGAACCGAGGTTCGATCCCCGCTTTAACTATTTTTTTTTTCTTTTTGTGATTTTTTTAATATATTTTTTTTTAAAAGTGATAAAATGCTCTCGTGCTGCAACTTTTAGATATTTTGACTATATGATATTTTGGTCGAATACGTAATAACCGCGGTCTAGAGGCAGAGCGTTTGACACTCGTTATGCAGGACCCGGGTTCGAATCCCATATTTTATAACTTTTAATTTTTTTATCAACGATTTGTAATAATGTAGTAAAAAATCAGATAAATTTGTTAATTTAAATTTAATTTACTTTACGGTACCTATATGATATTTTGGTCGAAATATAGCTTACAAATCGAGCCGGTAGAGTCGCTCGGTATTTTGATTAATAATTTTTATTTATCAACGATTTGTAATAATGTAGTAAAAAATTAAATAAATTTGTTAATTTAATTTTACTTTAATTTACGATACCTATATGATATTTTGGTCGAAATATAGCTTAAAAATCGAGCCGGTAGAGTCGCTCGGTATTTTGATTAATTATTTTTATTTTGAATCATTAAAATTACTAATAAAGGCCGATAACGCCGCGTCGTGCGAAATATCTCTCCTCGCGGTCTAGAGGCAGAGCGTTCGACACTCGTTATGCAGGACCCGGGTTCGAATCCCATATTTATATGACTTTTAATTTTTTTTTATCATATGCTACTTATAAATATGTCAATAGACAGAAAAAAGGAGAGAACGAAATGAAAAGAGAGAGAGAAGAATAATAAAAGTTTCACTTCCGTCGTGCGTAGGCTTGCCACACACTGTATTTTTTTTAAATTTATTTGTTAAGTCATACACAGTGCAATAAGATACAGTTAGATATTTTTAGTTATTACATAGTTGTAGTACCTATTACGTATGTCCATAAAATATCATTACGTAATTTCGCCTGAGATTGTTATAAAAGGAAGGAAGTGTGTGGATAGATAATAATAAATGAATTGAAAACAAGAATTATAAGATTGTTAATACATAGAAGTTTTGAAAAATGATGTGAAAATATTTTTGAAATATGTCATGCTAAGAAATTTAATAAGTTAGTTTTGTATGTTAGAAAGGAATCATGAAAGATGTCTAAATGTAGTAATTTTTCGTGATGGGTGTATGTTGTGATTGCGCGAGTAATTACTGAGTTGTTTGCTGCATTGGTATTGTTGGCTTCAATATCAAATAGTGTAGTGTGCCTGGTACGCCTCGTTGGAACATTTAAACCAATGACGGATAGCAATTCGGGACTATCTATTTTATTATTTAGCAGATTATGTAGAAACAACAGGTCTGACAATGTGCGTCTTTTTTGTAAAGTTAACATATTATTTGTAGTTTTGTTGTATTTCTTGAGTAAATGTTTCGAAAATTTATTCTGTATACTTTCTGCTATATCTATGTATATCTTATATTGAGGATTCCATATTGTGGAAGCATACTCCAATATACTTATGTAAAAGCTTTACGGGCGTACACCGAATAAAAAATTCCTAATATATCGGAATACCTGTTCATGTACCTGCATTATCCTTGATAATGTATAAAATGACGAAATCCGAAAATATTAGAAATTTTATGAAAACGTGTTCGTGATAATATATTCGTAATTTACTAAAATTTTATCAGGAAACTTATTAATTCATTCGTTATGGGCCTGCAACCCCGTTTTATATAGGATTACCAAAAATTTGAAGAGAATGTTAATTAATTAGCAGTTCTCATTTTTCTCCGTGTCCCCTGTAAAAATACCCAAAAAATCTTGCACTTTTCGTGCAAAAACATTTAATTATTAGTATTCACAGTACGTGAATGGCAGGTGGCAATATAAATTTTATAGGTTTATCGAAAAGTCTTCCTTCACAGAAATTTTGGCAAAGACACTCAAAAGGTGAATATTTTATGATGCCTCACATTAAGGTAGGACACAAGCGATTGGCTTCCATCGTGGTGATTTATTGAACGGCCACCCAAAAAGGAAGTTTCCGAAAAAGGTCGACCCTTTTTACAGAGCTAGAAAGTAAAAAAGTGGGTTAAACGTAACCAAACAAATTGCCATCGGATATGAAACTGTCTGCTTGGAACGAATAAAAGAAAAAAGAGTAAATGGAAAAAGACAGTGAATAGAAATGAGCTGTTAAGTATCCCTTAGTACAGGTGCCTGAATAGAGTTAGGGGTAGTTTGCTTCATGAACCATGCAGAGGATTGTAAACAAAGGATCATGAACAAGGCTATTGAAAACAGCGTAAATCAGATAAAGATCCGATGTGGGTCGAAACGTGAACAAATAAAACCTTTCGTTTGGAGTTTTGGGTAAAATGAAGATTTAAAAACCAAGCCATCAAACCGTTTTTTAAATTTTTTCAATATTATCACGGTGTGTTTACAACTATTCCAGTTTTTAAAGCACTTATCCTTACTACTTTATTTTGATATTTATAGACGAGATTTGTTTTTAAACACTTCTGTTTTTTTATTATATATTAAATTAATTGCTTAACGCTTCACAATTTTCATTAAAGAGATTTCTTTGTAAATTGCGCCACTTGTTCTTTACCAGCTTTAAATAAATAAATTGACACGTTTTAACTTTACGTTCCAAATTAACGTAACAGATTTCCTTGTCAATATCAACACACATATTCCAACAACTAAACAACATATAATACGTTAACAATGGCTTAGACAACAGGCTTAAAAATAACTTGCTTCCTAATTATGTTAAAATGTTCACAATTATCCTATGCTATTTCCCCGAGACTTTAGACTATAAATAAAACCCCCACCTTGGCTTGCCAAAACTAAACTTACATGCACCCTAATCAGCGTGTTTTTTAAATTTATTTGTATTGGTTAGGGTTCTGTATTTTTTTTCCTAAATCAATATCCATTTTTATTGCTGTAAATATTTTTGTTCTACCTCTTCAACCTCTATAATATTCCATTGAGGTCATCTCCGTGTTTTATTTCCTTGTTTTTTTGCTCTTATCTTCTTTCATTATAATGGATCCGTTTTTAAACTAAATATATTTATATTTAATTTCTTTTCCCTTTATTTTGGCTTTCCAAAAAAGTTCGTTAAAATAAGGAATTAATGATTCTCCTAGGAATATCATTTTCTCATGGTTTGATTTCACCTTCTTATTTGCTAATAATTTTACTCTTGTTTCTAGATTTGTAATATTTTTTTCGGATGACCTGGTCTTCTATCATATTGTCTTATTTCCGAGGTAATATTCTCTGAACTTATTTTGAGATTTGGATTTTCTGTTGGTTTTATGGCAGTTATTTTAGAATTTTCTAATTTTCAATAAAATCATCGAGGTTTGACTATTCTAAGCAACCCAGTTTATTTTCTAGATGCTCAAGAATTTTATCTTTATTTGGCAAAAATAATTTTTAGCCCTCGACTTCTCCTTTAACTTCATCCATGCAGTCTAAGCGAGTAATTATACCATCATATTTTTGACAAATAAGTTTGTTGTTTGGTTGTCTTTTGAAATTCTAACGTTTTTTTTCAATATTTTCAAGTGCTTCAGTTTTTATCTTCTCTAGTTTTAAATCTACGTAAAACGCAAATTTTGAAAAAATATTTTCTTCTGAGCTGTCTTCAAGTGCAGCAATTATTTTGTTTTTGGATCTTGTTATTGTGTTAAGATTATCTTGCTGTTGAGAGCCGGTTTTTTTACTCGAACTCATGGTCACATTTGCATTAGATTATTTGTTCATCAGAAACAATACTATGAGCGCGTTCTGTTTCCCCTGCGAACAAGCAAGCCGAAGCAAATTGTATGGTTGGTGTTGGAAAGTTGACGATGGTGTTGGCGAATCACAAGAGATTCACTTAGCTTAGTTATTGCCCCAAAAAAGGGAATTAATTAAAAAATCGATATGTCAATTTTATTGTTACTATAACGCGATGTTAATTATTTAAAATTAACTTGAATAATCTCACTTCAATGAACAAAATTTATTTCACAATTTATCTAGTGGGCACTTGGATGAATCTCGCAACTGTTTCGGATATTATTTTTTACTAAAATTCACAATTAAACGGGTTTTTAACTTCTTATCACTTTTACTGTTTGTTATTTTGATTCTGTAGGTAGTAGGTAGTATGTATGTAGTAGTTTTATAAAAGACAAAACATTATAATACTATGAACTAGGCACCTTCACTACGAGATGTAATATGACTGCTCCTTAGTTCTTTCTTATTTATTGTTCCTTTTTATTTATTTGTTGCATATTCACAACTTACAAACAACTGATACCAACATCATTTGTGAAGAAAGCATCGTGAACTGAATTTTTTTAATATAAAAAATCAAAAAAGGATGAAACGTCAAAGGAGGAACATCATTTTGTATACCTACATACATTCTCATTCTCCTGCCTCCCATACCCGCCTCCCATACCCGCCTCCCGTACCCGCCTCCCGTACCCGCCTCCCGTTCAATTTGGAAGGCCGGTATGGGTACGATACCGTTACGCTTGGTGTGGGACGTAATATTATGTACTACACTTGCTTGTACAACTGTATTGCTTATTATATGTATGTAACATGGTGTTACTTATAACACAATCTGATGATACGTTGAAAAAAAAATGTTAATTTTAAAAAGAAACCGACAGTAATTTGTAATATTTTGATAATATGGACGACTTTGCTAGCCCAGGAATTGTACGCCTTGCGATGGGACTCAATCCCGAGGCCAACTTAGCCACTGACTACTCCGTCAGTTAGTTAGTTAGAATTTTTTTTTTTTTTTTTTAAAAGACTTGATTTTATTGACTACGAAAAGGCATTTGACAGGGTAAAACATGCTGACCTAATGAAAATGCTTGCGGATTATAACGTTGACACCAAAGACCAGAATTTCATAAAAAACCTGTATTGGTTCCAAACAGCAGAAATAAGACATGGGAATGAGAGATCTAATGCAATTGCCATTCAGCGTGGAGTACGACAAGGCTGTATCCTGTCGCCACTATTGTTTAATCTCTATTCCAACTATGTCTTTAAAAGAGCCCTAAGTAATACTGAGAAGGGTCTTAAGATCAACGGAGTTGTCATTAATAACATAAGATACGCAGATGATACTGTATTACTAGCTGACTGTATCGATGACCTCCAAGACCTATTAAATCTTGTTAATAATGCTGGTGAGCAACTGAGCCTAACAATCAACGTCAATAAAACAAAATGGATGACATTTGGACGACTAAATCACTCTGAATCAGTGAAACAGTTAAATGGTTGCAATGTCGAAAAGGTCGAAAGATTTAGATACCTCGGCAGTATTCTCATGGAGACTCTTGACCCAGATGTAGAGGTTAGGTGCAGAATTGAAGCAGCAAGAACTGCATTCATTAAAATGAAATCCTTCTTCTGCAATGATAATATCAGCTTAAAACTAAGGCAGAGAATGCTAAAATGTTATGTGTGGTCGGTCTTGTTGTATGGATGTGAAACATGGACCTTGAAAGTAAATATCATGAACAGGTTAGAGGCTTTCGAAATGTGGCTTCACCGGAGAATGCTCAAAGTCCCATGGACCGACATGATCACCAACACAGAAATTCTCAGGCGGGCTAGAGCAGAGAGAGAACTGCTTAGATTAATAAAAAGCAGGAAAATGTCATATCTGGGTCATGTACTTCGAGGGGAGAAGTATCACTTGCTCCAGTTAATATTGAAAGGCAAGATAGAGGGTCGCAGAGGGCCTGGTAGGAGACAAATGTCTTGGTTGCGAAATATACGAGAGTGGACCGGCATTAGAAATGTGGAGGAGCTATTCCGGGCAGCGCAAGACAAAGAGACATTTCCTAGAGTGATCGCCAACGTCGCGGCGTTGGGGGGACCTGATACGGCACATAAAGAAGAAGAAAAAAAGAAAGACAAATATTCTCGGGTGACGAGTAACCTGACAATATCCCTAACCAATATCAATAACCCTTCCACACACTTTTCCACAAATGATCATCTAGTTAATCAACATTATGCATATAACATATAATTTTCTTTTTCGATTTTATGTCCGGGTTAAATTTTCCCCATAGAAAAAACTAAACCCTTCCACACACTTTTCCACAAATGATCATCTAGTCAATCAACATTATGCAAGTGCATTATATAAGCAAAATAAATACAAAACAATACAAGAACAACACGTAAACTCACCAGAGATCAAATGGGAAAATAATTCACCGACTCCAGATATTTTCATATCAGAGGGTTCGACTCAGTAGAACTCTTAACAGGGCGTATAAATCCTACTGATCCCTCAACATAAATATTAAAAAAAATCTTTCGTTATCCTACATGTATTTAAAATGACTGATTTTTGCATTTTTATTTTTTGATAGATCTAATATGCCTAAATTTTTAATGAGAGAGCTAGGTATAATGCCAGTAGCCGAAATAACGAATGGTAATATTTTTATAGTCTCAGAATGCCAAATTCTTTTTATCTCATTTCCTAAATCTGTGTATTTTCTTATTTTTTCACTAACAGATTTTTGAATATTACAAGAATTTGGAATAGCGACATCAATGATAAAAGTTATTTCTTTAATTTTGTCATGTAAAACTATATCGGGTCTATTATGACTAATCGTTCGGTCTGTTAGTATAGTTTTATCATAATATATTTTATAAAATTCGTTTTCTAAAAATGAATTTGGTTCGTATTCATAATATGGTATTATATTACCGCAGTCAATCAAGTTATGTTTGTAGCAGTGCTTTTCTGGGCGGCGTAGTTCCTACCCGATTAGAATAATCATTGGTTAATTTTCTCCGATTGGCACTACTGTTTCGAGCTCTCGGTCCGGAGCGTACTTCGTCGAGTCAGTTGCTGGCTGGACTCAGGGGACTACGGTGTGGTTCGTGCGACACTGGAACATGAGGGACTTTTTTGCAAGTCACGAAAGGTCTTTTTCTCTTTTAACTTTTTAATCATGTAACTTATCATTCTAATAGGGATTACTTATTTAACTTCTTGCATAGTTATTTATACTACGCTGGCGCCCACTCAGACATTCTTTACAAGATTTTTAATATTTTAAATTAATAATGTTAACTGCTTTTTAGTCATATTTTTATCAAGATGGCGTTAAACTTACGTACATTCTTGACACGCCCGGAGATAAGATGTTTATTAGAGTCTCATGTTTATTTTTTATTGATCAAGTATTTTAATAATTGTTATTTTAATAAATTAGCGTCTGTTGAAATTTAAAACCTTCTATTATTTAACTTCCTTCACAGATCTCATCTCTACCTACATACATTGTGTTCAGTGCGTGTGCGTAGATGACTAGATTATTGTATTTGGTAATTACCTATTAATGTCACAATCGTTAGATCCATCATTAATTTATACAATTAATCTTTTCATCACCCATCCATTGGCAGTAATATTACATGTTTAATAACCAAACTTTGGTGAATTATTTTTAAAACTTGATTGTGCCTAAATGTACACTAGAGTTATTATTTGTGGACTTTCTGATTTCCAGTGCTTCTAACTTATCTACTTATTTGCCCTTATTGTTATGGTGAAGAATTTTAACCCCTGGATCCTTATTAAAAATATGATCGGTGGAAATAAGATGATTGACATTCATTCAAGAAAATAAAATCTTACTTCAAAGAGATATGTATTTAAAAAAAGTAAGTATCACTTGTAGTGCTGTTCTTGGCTACCCTACAAAAAGATGCGATGATTTTAAATCTCTTCTATAAATAAATCGGGAACACAAAATAGTTTTTCTTAAAAGTATTTGAAATGTTCAATCCCTTTAAATGTAAAGAAAGCCTTAAAAATAGTCTTGCAATTTATCGACGTTTATGTATTAATGTGTTATAATTTATTATTATTATTATTTATTATAACACGTAATTTAATATTGCTTAAAACATTAAGTGGCAATTATTAATTTGAATGTAAGGGATGTTATGAAAGAATATTAAATGTTTTTTTTGCAATGCATTTTCAATTTCAATTGATAAATGAGCACTATAGGTAGTGGCAATGAGTCTTTCATGAACAAGCCGCTCAATTGAGCTAGACCTTTTTGAAGAGCCGAATTCGTACGACTCACGGTATACTTTACGACGGCTCAATTGAACGGTTACTCTTTTTATTATATCTGGAAATGTTTTAGAAAATAGCCATTAACTCGCCATTACCCGAAACGTGAATAACGTCTGACAATCTGGCATCCGGACTTTGATACATAACACATACTAACTACCTAGCATCTTATTTTTCTCGTGTTACGTTGCTAAGTACCGGTGCCAAGAGTCTGGGAGCTATGAACCAAATCGCGGGAGCCGTATCGGGGGAGCCATATCGGGGGAGCCGTATGGGGAAGCCATATCGGGGAGCCGTAGTGGAGGAGTTTATCGGGCGACCACAGTATTCTCATGCATCCATCGCTCAAAGCTCACGGCTCCCGTCGTTGAATTGAGTCGAGTTGAGCCGTCGTTCAATTGAATCGACTCTCTGAGTCGCATGAAAATGTTGAGCAGGTATTGTGGCTCGCGCTCTTATTAAATGAGTCATAACCAGTCGTTAATAAGTAGTAGCCACATTCATAGAAAACGAGATTGTATGTATTTATGTGTTAAGTGTGAAGAATGAAGTTAATGAAAATAAAAAAGTTCTTAAAATGAGCTGCTATTTAAGGAATCCATGAAAATACTTTTTTTCTAAAGTTAACTTATTTAAAGCATTTTTTTACGTTTATTAAGCGATTAATTAATCATTCGAAGAATAACAATAATGTTTTGATTTTTAATATCACATAAATATGTTCTCGTTCCTAGTTAAAATGAACTTTTTTCGATTTAAAATACATTGGAAAAAAGTTATTTAATGAATGGCAATGATTTTTTATGAGTTCTCCTTATGCCCCTTTTACTGAAATGGTTTCATAAAACTCGTTTAGAAAAATTTGAGAGTCTTTAAATATTTATTTTAAGTTTTCAAGTTCAGTTCTTCAAGAGGCTTAAAATATTTTAAAACTGTAATTTTTATTACCAAAAAGTATTTTGAAATACTTTGTATCATACTTAGTTGTATCATATATAGTATAATGTTGTATTAAATGGCTTAAAAATAAGATGACAGTTACTTTATTAAGTATATTCTTGAATCAGTTTCACAACGAATGAAATATTCTTTAATCATTTAGGGGAATAATTTTTTTGGAAATATTTAACTTGCAAAAAAGATTGGATGTTAGGTACAAAATACAAAGTTTTATATTTTCGTTTTCAAGGATGCTTCCAGAATTTTCAGTGTAATAATTAATGTCAACCTTTACGTACCTACCTGTAGGTAAAAATTAGCAACGTTCCGGAGTGGGGTCTGTACGGTACTCTATAAAATCGCGAAGTAACCGTGACATAATATTCTATTTTTGCCTTCTTGTAACATTCAGATATTAATTACCACCTACCGTTTTAACTGAATATCGCCAATCTTCGAACAGCAGTCAAAAGTTATGCAAGCAGTTGTGACGTTAAAGAATTTTGCAAGTTTGGATTGCCAGGGTAGTGCCCGTTTATTGTTTTGTTGAGAGTTTTTTTGGGTGGCTGCCCTGCGATCGGTTGAACGAGCGGGCTAAATAACGCGAGTAGGAAGGTCGGGGTGACAATACGGGAGAGGACGATACCATGAACCGATCTTTCGGAGAATGAAGGATACAGACTTTCCGTGTAAACTAACCAAACATAAAAAAGACTTAAAATTAAAAAAATTTTTTACTTTGTTCCACTTATTTATTATTACCAGGACCGGTTTCATCCTACTACGGACATTTTCAGACTGGTAGTTGAAACTCTTATGCTACTGATTTTATACAAACTTAGGCAGGGGTACACAACATTGTTTATATATAATGAATGATTCTATTTTGTTAATTTGAGGTAGGTATTATGAGTTATTTTGTTAATTTAGGGTACATTAGGTAATTATAAAGTTTATTTTTACAAATTATGAATGATGTTACAAAGCAAGTACATATTTATAGATTATATAAATTATATAAATTCTTTTATATTCATATAATCTATAAATATGTACTTGCTTTGTAACATCATTCATAATTTGTAAAAATAAACTTTATAATTACCTAATGTACCCTAAATTAACAAAATAACTCATAATACCTACCTCAAATTAACAAAATAGAATCATTCATTATATATAAACAATGTTGTGTACCCCTGCCTAAGTTTGTATAAAATCAGTAGCATAAGAGTTTCAACTACCAGTCTGAAAATGTCCGTAGTAGGATGAAACCGGTCCTGGTAATAATAAATAAGTGGAACAAAGTAAAAAATTTTTTTAATTTTAATTCTATTACAATGGAATTCCACCACGAATTAACAGTGCAAAAACTAGACTCATAAAAAAGACGTTTTGACTCCTGCGCGAGATCAGCCGGTTCTTTGTTCGAGTGTTCTTGTTCGGTGAGATTGAAATGTTGAAGGATACAGACTTTCCGTGTAGACTAACCAAACATAAAACAACCGTTTTGACTCCTGTGAGAGATCAGCCTGACCTTTGTTCGAGTGTTGTTGTTTGGCGAGATTAAAATATACAATCAGTTATTTGGATTACAAAATGGTTTTATTTGTGTGTTTTTGAAGTGTAATTCTTTGAAGACTGCACTGGATTGCCCAGCATGCTGTCGGGATGACACAGAGATGAGTCATCATTGTCCCCGCGTAGCCTGCCAAACGTTCAATGGATGCTGGTTAATTGAAAATGGCCTCGCGCACTCCTTCCCACGAATCTGTACCCTGAGCTAACTCATACGGATTTTGCGGTGACCTGTCGTCCTGCTCACCGCTGGCGGACTCTCCAAACACCCTCAGACATGACAACATGATCAAGGTTCTTCAATACTTTCACACATTCTGCCTCCTAGCCTTAGCCCCATCATAGCCCTGGTTATTGACAAGGGGCCATGCTAATCAGACGTGATACAGTAAAAGAAGTGGTACGAAAATGAGCGTGATTCAAAAACATACGATTTTTGTTTAAATTTTTTTTTTTTAATTCCCTGCTGCACAACTGCTCCTAACCGTCTGTTGCCAGTGAGACTATGGCATCCCTAATCGTGGTATGTTGTGAGGCTGAAGGTAGTGGTAAGGTAAAGGTTATGGGGAAGAGGAGATTTGGCCACCAGACATGGTCAAAGCCATTTCAAGCCACGATTCATTTCTGAATGCTGATCTTACACCAGGGCAATACTGAGAGTATTTTCCACTCCGAACGTTCCGCAAATATACTTTTTACTATTTTAAATGAGTAAAATGTGAAATAAACAAAATTCATCAAATAAAGTTTACTAACGCACGCCGGGATTTGACTCCGCGACCTCCAGCTTGCTAGTCTGGAGCCTTACCCCTTGACCACGGAGGCCATCATATTGTATTGCTGTTATTATATAGTGTAGCCATTTCCAGTAAAATTCACCTTTTACAACGCGAGCGTCGCTAATTATACTATGAAAAAAAATTACTGAACTTTTTTTGGAAGAAAATAAAGCAGGTAGTTGCGTAAAACTTTGAGATTAAAATAAATATTAAATGAATCTGGGTATTCATTTCTTTGAGAAGAAATAACCAGAGTGAGAACGTGACATCGGGTACAAGGCTTCTGGCATCTTACTGAAAATGAAATTAAAAAAAGCACTCCCACGAGGAAAACTAATCTATTCTGTTTCGTTATACGCATACTTGTCTCTGCGTCCAGTTTTTTAAAGGACGTTGTTCCAAAAGTTAAAAATTAAATATTGATAAATTTAAAGGAGTTTTCGGTGTCTTTTCAAATTGTTGATCTTTTTACAACACACCTACTTGAAATTATATTTTGTTTTCTTGAACGAATCAAATAATGATATGGAATCTTGGACGTGAAAATTAACCCACTTGACTTTGACATCCAGTCGAGCCTAAATTCGGCAAATAGACTCATTGTTGATGACAATGCATTATTTAAAATTTCATGCATTTTGCAGAAATTGTGTAACATTATAATAATTTACAGCAGTTAATATGCGTAATAAATAGCGCGGTACACTCATTTAAAGGAGGAAGGTCCAATTCTCAGTCAAATGAAAAAAAAATTAGGCGTGTTATAGTAAAAAAAGCTTAATTTCTTACTCGTTGATTTTTTTAATTTTTCACTTATTTATAGGAATGTTAAGGTATAAAATCATGTATTTAGGTTGTAGACTGTAGAACCTTATTTATTTATTTTTTATAATTTAAGACCACACGAAATTATTATTGTTTAAAATTTTTATAGCGCTTTATTTTAAAGAATTTAAAATCAAAATAAAACACTTACAACTTAAAGATTATATATCAAGGCACAGACTAAACTCTTAATTTTTTTTTCCATTTAAAAACTTGTAACTAGGAACAATGTTTTGAAATCACGAATAAAGTAACTAAACTTCCCCAAGCAAATGGTAAAAATAATTAAAATTTACATTACCAAAAAGTGTCATCGGTTGTCACGAATATGGGAAATTTCTTGAAAGGAATATAGTTGCATTTGAAGCAGCTTCTGAATTACAGCTCTGTTTCAGATAACCACAAATATTAACTATAATTGATTTTTAAACGATACAAAAAGAATGATATTTGTTGGAATTTGGTGATAGTATGTGTAGAAATGAACAAGGTATGGAAAGAGGGAAAAAAACTCCAATCACTTACCACTTACGAATTAATGACAAATTAATGTTATTCATTTGTTTCTTTTAGTTTTAGATTTGTTAATTGTACCAGTTACATACATACAAAACCTACTTAAACAAAATATCATAAACAAACGTCAGTAAATACGCAAGATCTTTGTAGCAATAAAATGAATATTATTCCACTCAATAACAAAACACCTAGGAAATCTCAATCGTTTAGCGAATATCCTAACGAGCTAACAAAGTTATGCCTTTCATTAAGAGCAATTCACTCTTCATCCCTTTCAAGATCAACACAAATCCTAAATTAAATGTGATCCAACCCTTAGAATTTACGTTATACTGTCTTTGTCCATCAAACTTATTCAAAACAAGGCTTCATCCTTAGTTAACAAAATCACCTTAATTAATCCTATTTTTATAAATCGTGTGATGCTCTTGTCTTGATATTTGATTCTTACCTAATACTCGTTTGACATTTTTTTAATTACCTAAGTACCTAGAATACACATGAAAAAAAAACCTTGGCTGTGCAGAAACGGACAGTCCGTTTGAAGGACGATCAGGATTCCCCTATCTCAACAAACGAATCTTTTGGACAAAGTGAATCTCACACAAGAGTCCGGACGGCTCCCAACCATCTGGAGCCAGTGAGACTATGGCATCCCCGATTGGGGTATGTCGTGAGCTGGAGGTAGTATGGAGGGAAAGGAGATAAGAAAGAGGATGGTGTGGAAGTACCTGGCTATTCAGATCTGGTCATCAAACATGGCCAAAGCCATTTCAAGCGAGGTTTAATTTCAGAATAGCGGTCTTACACCGGGGATATACTGAAATTATCTTCTACTCCGATATATAGTATCTTCACAAATATACTATATAAATATATTATTTTAAATGATAAAATTTAGAAATAACTCAAACCAATCGCATAAAATTTACGACGGGATTTGGTCCCGCGACCTTCGGATTGCTAGTCGAGAGCCTGACCACTCGACCACGGAGGAAGTCATTTGCAATATTGTAATATTAGGGCTCGGGCGTCAGGTGGGAATGCTGTTTTTTGTTATTTCTATGAGAGTAACGCACAAGAGTCCCAACTGATCCCAACCGTTTGAAGTCAGTGAGACCATGGCATTCCCGATTGGGGTGTGTTGTAAGACTGAAGATGGGAATTAGAAAGAGATGGGGAAGAGAAAGGTAAGGAAGTACCAGGCAATTTTGATGTGATTACCAAACATTGCTAATGCGACTAGTTTTCACCACGGCGATGCTAAAAGTATCTACCACATTATCGGTACTGTACCGGTGATCTACGGGTACATCAACGGGAGGTTCACCGAGGAAATTGCGTCATTGATTCCGTCGATGCCGGTGCATAGTTGGAAAATAAGATAAACGCATGCCCAACATTTGTACACGGTTGACATTGGTCACGTGAGAACATGTGACCACTCATTCTTAAATGTAACATCTTGGCTGTCGAACGCTTTTCCGACCTCTCTGTTACCTCCTTGACATACCGTGTGTCTCTTAAAGACTCATGTTCACTCCTTCCACTCCTCAAAATACCTTTCACACAGCATCTCCAAAGATGAAAAAGTCCCTTAAAGGAATATTTTACCTTAGGGCCTCCTGTGTGGAATTAATTTATTTTAAAAAACCTTTATTAATATTGTATCGAACATCATACCATACAACTAGATTGAGTTGTTGCCACCCACTGTGTCACTAACGTGCAGTGAACACCTGCGACTTTGATGACCGCTTTTTCCAAATCATAAATATTTACCAGTTGAAAAATGTCAATAATATTAGACTTATTTAAATGCATCTAAAACAATCTGTTACCAGGCGGTACAGGCCAAATCGCACACCCGCGAGTTCGATGACCCTATTTTCAGAAACGAAATCATAATAATGACAAAAGGTGTTTCCAGGCTGATATTATTGATGCATATTATTGGACACCTGCATTAGAAACTGTAAACATGTTGTTTTGCAAGCTGACGTTGACGTCACTCGAACACCTGTGGAAGACTCTATAAATAATACCTCACTAAAATAAAAATATATAAATAAAATAAAATACTTTTTGTAAAAAAACCACGAGTTTTTAATAATTTTTAGAACCGACCGGTTTCGCTTTACTCAAGCATCTTCAGGGTACAAATTATTACAACAAAAAGTATTTTATTTTATTTTATTAAATATGTCAAACCACAAAGTGATTGCTTTCTACAATAATAAAAATATAATTATTCAAGAGTTACAATTAGTGGACGCAACACCTAAATTCGTTCTATAACTAAAAATCACAATTCCTGAGTCTCAACTAAAGATGTATTCGCTTATTTTCCTCCATCGGCACAATCATTAAAAAGATTACAACTATGTGCAACGAGCTGTTTACTGCCGTCACTCTATCAGCTGAGCCAGACGCATCTCTCATCATTACAATAGTGGGGCGTCTCCGTGTGCCGGCCCTTGTAATCAAATAACCATGCCGCCGCTAAATTCCTGCTGGCTACCGACTGAACTGGCCACCGCTGTTGATCACCTAAAGGCTGGCCAATTCCTGCTGCTTCCGATTGCTGGTCACCGATGCTGACAACCTAAAGGCTGGAAAATTCCTGCTGGCTACCGTCTGAACTGGCCGCTGCTGCAGCAGTTGCTTGCGCCATTTCCTATATCGTATGGCGCGCAGATGCACAATGTGCTACAATCTGAAATAATCTCTGAAAGCATTCCGATTGTCTCAGTTTTTTTTTCTATCTGTGTATTAAAATCCAGTTGAATTTAAATACATATTGAGTTGAATATAAATACATATAACTATATCTGGCTGTAAGAAATAGGAAGTACCTACAAGCTACACCCCTTTGTACGTTCTGTATACCAGTACAGTACATGTAATTAAAATGTGAATTTTTATTTAAATCGTCTTTTTTTTATGATGGTTTGGATAGAACACCTCACGGTGTTTTACTTAAATCATTACCCAGGTCGAGGGCTGATGTGTGCTGGTGCTTATTATTTACAGTCTTTTCTTGCACAGGCAAACACATCACAAATATATCGATAAAACGATTTTTTAACTCACCCTTGACTAAGTCACTAACTGACCATCACACCGTTTCTCCGCAGGGGTAGGCAGAGAGGAGAGATTCATATTCTTACATCGTCTCATACTTACATACGGCTTTTATTATTCTGACTCTCGATATGGCCCGACCTAGGCATCTGATTCACTTGTTGGTGCCATGTTTTATTTGGGTGTCCCCGATTTCTGCTACCATGCGCATTTGCGTCATATATTCTCCATACACTCCTTTTTTTGTTCATTCTCTCTGCATGCCCAAATCATCAAAATTTCCATTTCGACGCCTCAGGGATCTCATTTCTACAGCATTCAGTCTTATACAAAATAAGCCGTACGTCGCTACCATACACGTACTAACTAAAATACTGCAAATTTCACATAATTTATTTAATATACATGTTTGGTTATTTACTTCCGTATTTTATAGTTCGATGCCTCTGCAAACTAGTTTCCCTATAAGCGGCATGTTGTGTCCTTACAACGCGTGCGAGAGGCGATAGGATGTGATTTGTGGCCTTGTTACTTCCTTGCGACCGAACCACTTGGGGGATGATATAGCGGGAAATCATTTTGGGAAATTATCAATGGTGTATCCTAAGGAATAATAATTACAAACATTATTCAAATAAAGGGTTGGTTTTCTTGGTACACGGACGTAATTCACCCGCGAAACATACATAATTTTTGGTATCTTCACCTTTGAAAATATAACCATCTCATCAACGTATATTATTTTATTTTAAAATATCCAACTGATTTATTAAACTTCTTTTTTTTTCAAATCAATCTTGAGAATGCCGACCTCCTGCCACCTTGCACTTAGTGTGCCACGGGTAAAAGTCCAATCGCCCGCTGTACGCTGAATTTCAATTTGGGAGGCGGGTTTGGATACCCCAAGTGGTTCGCTATGTTTGGTGATATAGCAGGGGTGCCGGGGTTCATCGGATGAGGTGTGTTCAGGAGACGCCTGCCCACCAGTTGCGTGGCGTGTCAGATCGGGAGAGGCTAGTTTGGGAAGACCCTTTGACCTCTTCAATTGGTCTCTCGACCCATCGCCTTGCGCTGCAGTTTGTAGGATACATTAATATGTCCATCACTCCTGGACACACTGATCCCTAGATTCCTGCCCAACACTCAATCGTTTAACCAAAACTTCCTTTCCTTTCTTTTCTATAAAAGACCTTCCATATGGCACCTAAAAAAGGATTTTTTGTAAATTATACCGTCTAACCATGTGAATTTTTTTTCATGTGAAATATATATTTTTTTAAATCTATATCTGTCTTATTTATGTTCCCAGGATAGCTACTTCAATTCAGTAGTAGTGCGTTGAAACACTATTGAATCCACGGTGGATTCATGAGCACACTGAACCACCTACTTGTACAAACTTCATAAATCTGCGGTACATTTTTTGGTAAACAACTAGTGAATCCACGGTGGATTCATCAGCATTGTGGTCCTCCTTCTTGTACAATTTTGAGAAATCTACGATGGATTTCTTGGCATATAAAGTGCGGTTAACCACTAGTAAATCCACAGTGAATTCATTGGCATACTGGTTGTCCTAATTGTACAAATCCAAAGTTGATTTCTCGGCACACGAAGTTTACAATCCGCTGCAGGGTAGGCATTAAATTTCCTGTTTGAATCTAGCACCGATTATTAACCCTCTCGAACATGAATTGTGAAATATGCTCAAATAAAAATGTTTAAGAATACTTTTTATGGTTAAATAGGTAAAGAAGTTAAAATTATTATTTTTTGTATTTTTACCTTTATTACAAAGAGGTTACACCTACGGGCCCCAAATTAGGCTTAAATTGATCAAAGTGACAGGGGTTACAACTTTGCCATGCGAAAAAAATTAATAAAATTCCGAGATAATAACGTATTTGAAAATCTAAATTATTTTTTTTTGTCAAAGGCGTATTGTAGGTACGTACATACAAAAAAAATTTATGAAATTTCACAAATGAAAACTCGAATATTTTCAATACTAGTTATCTTTGAGAGTTTTGTACATTCAAGTAATAGTTGTTCATAATAAATATTGTATTGTGTTGCCGATGAATTTATCTTCGGAAGCCTAAAATCGTATCAGCTTCTCGTAGGATATCCATGGACTGTAATATTAATACTTGCACCTTTTTATATATAATCTGGTAAAATTTGGTTTTTTAACCAATATAGAAAATCGATCTTTCCGTGGGGTTTATTTGAATTATTTCTGTTGAACGTATTACAAAATTCTCCTTACTAAAGGGATCCCTCAGGGAGTTACTTATTCACCATCTAAAAAAATAATTCTGGAGGTTACCGCTAATTTTGTAGTTGGAAAACGTTTAATAAATTTTTCGAACCATTTCACATAAAATATTTTAATGGTAAAGTCCTGTTTTTATTAATATTAAATATAAATAATTTACATCTATACGGATCCCTCTAGAAACATTTTAGATTTTGGTAATACGTTCGTCAGAAATAATTGAAATATGAGCGTCGAGCAAACCCACGTTATTATGAGTATTATGTCGCCGTAATTACTGTTATTCTGCAGATGATAAATGGTTTAATCTAATGTATGCCTTTAAAATAAAATTAATACGTTAATTATAAGTTTAAGTCTAAAACCAAATAAATATGACAATAATTACCATAATACCCTCGCACACGCTTTGTCTATGTGGTATTTTTTTTTTTTTTATAACTGCTAAAATAATATATCAAAACCACAACATTAAGAAAAGACAAGAAATATTTTCGTCGTGTTGATATTTTAACCCTAAATAATAGACGTGTTTTTGGCAGATAATACAAATTCAATATGCTCAACAACTTGTTTTTCATGTTACGTCCTTTTAATCTCCAATATTATTCTTCAATATATTGCAGAAAAAACTGCATTATTAAAATTATTTCTAAGCAATAATTATTAGCCTAAAACACCTATATAAATTGAAAAAATCTTCCTCGAAAAAATACATGCCGAAGACGGGAATTGAACCCGAAGCCTTTTGATTGCCGGTCAGCTGCTGTACCAATATTCAATATGTACTGATATTTCTCATTTAATAATTATTGCTTTTTCAGAATTTTTTAAACTCTTGGGCTATGCTTAAAAAACCTTGTGTTGTAAACATCAGTTTATCATTAAAATTGATACAATTATTTCATTCATTTAAAAAAATCGTTTCATTAATTTTTTATGTGAATATCGTACAAGAGTTCTAACTGGTCCCAACTGTCTGGAGCCAGTGAGACCATGGCATCCCCAAAAGGCGTATATTGTGAGGCTGAAGGTAGTGAGGAGGAGAACGAGAAGGGGAAGAGGAAGATGGGGGAGTACCTGACTGTTTAAAATACATAAAGAAGGTATGTTACAATACCATGTTGGTTGTGTTTTTACCAAATGCCATGAATAATGTATTTGTTTTTGGAGCAATTTATTTGCTTTTATTTTCAGCGGCGAGTTTTGTGGGAAAACCAACAACGCTCGGTTTAATTATTTGATTGAGTTTGAAGGGAATTAACCACATCTTTAGGCTATTATTTATTGTATAGTATTGCAAGACGTGGATAACGTCTTGTTTCTGGGCTAAATCTATTTATTTATTTGTAAGAAACAAAGAGCTTTTACATAATATACAATGATAAATATACAAGTTAACTGAAGTCAAGCCACATAAGTTTCTTATGCTAAAGTTCATTGGAAATGAACTTTTAATATCTTAAAATAATTTTTTTGTTAAAGGAAGGGGAGAGGAAGAGGAAAATAGGAAGAGGAAAGGAGATGCTCCCGATACATTCCATACTCTCATATTAATAATACATCGTACGCATTACTTCATATCGATATTTCTTTAGGTTATTACCAAAAATTACAATGCTGTAAAATTTTGTATTATATTGTGCACATGTACGAGGAATTGGGGAATTTTTCGAATATTTGTTCTACACGAGGGTAAATAAAATAAATCAGATTGTCGGGTTGATCTAGACGGAATATGAAGGTTTATTAAATTGGTAAGTTCTGGTGAGTCCAGACCATTATGTAGGATTTTAAACAATAAGATTTGATCAAAAATTAGACGTCTTGTTTGGAGGGAGTTAAAATTATGAAATTTAATGGATTCGGTATAATTTGGGATGTGTAAGTTTAGTTCATAATTTATGTGTTTAATTTTTTTTTTAATTCTTTCTATTCTTTCAATATGGGCTTGGTATAAAGGAGTCCAGATTGGTGTACAGTACAGTGTTCCAAGTGCGGGCAAATAAATGAGGTGTAAAGGGAATATAGAGTGTTTATGTTGTGGAATATAGAGTGTCTATGTGAATTATAAATTTCAACATTTTATTAGCTTTGTTACTGATTTCATCAGTGTGTTGGATATAGTTTAATTGAACATCCAGTGTTACCCCAAGGTCCCTGATATATTTTACTTCATTGATGTGTGTGCCGTTTAGTGTGTATACAAAGGAAATTTTATTTTTATTACGTGTAGAGAAGAAGCTGGACTTTGTACCAATGATTTGTGACCTCATGTAAGTCAAAGTGGTACATGAACCTAAGTAACTAACCTGGAAAAGTTCTATGTGTCCGCATGTAGATGTAATAGCCGAACCTGAGGATTTTTTACTGGATTTGTTCCAGCCTAGCATAGAAATTTCTTATAACGTCATTAAACATGGCTATCATTAGATCTTGGTTATTACACAGTTTTCGTGTTCTGATAATAAACCCCAGGAGTTTGTAGCAAGCTGTAATGAGCTGTAATGTGTGGTCCAAGAACGTCTGTTGGGAAGCAAAGACGATACCGAGATGTTTAACGCTGTTGACTCGCCATAATGTTCACCCTTTAATTCTGTACTCAAAAACTGTAGACTTATATAGGTAAGTGTGTGACCTATTATACTAATAATAATATTTTTTGATTTATATAGCGCCGTTTTTGCGAAAAATTACCTCAAGGGCGCTGTACAAATATATGTATTGGTTTACGACTAGTATTCATTATAACAGGTTATTTATATCTACTAGCTTACGATTAAAACTAATAAGTACTGACTTAAAGACTAGTTTATCTTATTTCAAGCGTTCTATTAGTTTTTCGATTACACGCCTGAAAATCAGGTGGTTTGGAGGTTAAAAAGTCGTCAAGCCAATTACAAAAAGCAGCACCTTAATTAAACTAAGTTTGGGATGAAAATGCTTTAATCTGTGCAAGATGATAAGACCAAAGCGTCTGCTGAAATACCTAATCCTATCAAGGGAGCCGATGAAAATTCATCTTTTATATTGTGATGACTTAGTAGGTACAGTATAATTCTCACCATAAATGGCTCGAATAGTTTAAGCGACCTACAATATTTGTCCGAGGTGTTCGATTTTTCTGGGTTATTTTTTGTCCAACAATCAATTTGTATGAACACGATTTAGTAAAAATATAAATTTAAACTTCTTAATATAGTGAGCATTTTAATATTAGACTTATTTTTATATTCTACTGTCGGATATTTTAATGTTAAATACAGAGAATAATATAATTTCTTCAAATTAAATCATTGCAACCGGATCCCAGCGTGAGTTTATGGTTTCAATTATTTTAGTAATTTTCACATAAAGTTCTTACAAATTGGAAAAATTAATATGTATTTATCAGAGCAATACCATGGAATTAAAATAACTTTAATATTTTTGTACGAAAATTTATTTCTCCAGAGTACCTCTACCTACCGTGGCCTTGAAAACCCAAAATTTTACTAACTGTTCAATCCAAGTAGTTAATATTGTTGTTTACGGTTTAATTTCCAGTTCCCTCAGATTATTCATTTTGAGGGAATACAAGAAGTCGCTCCAAATAGCGCGTTACCTTTGCACAGTGATGTCTTTCACCCTGCAACCACCTGAAGTCCCGAAACCCTTCTGTATGAAAGAAGATAGACTCCTCCGGATAGCTCTTCCTCTCCAGAAGATAGGTGGAGACTTAAGTGGCAATCGGCTGACGTGATAATGCCGATCTCATGCATAACTTAACCGAAAGACAGCCTGGTTTCTCACTGCCTCGTAATTTCTCAACCTCCAAAATTACAGTCAAACTTCAAACAAGTGGTTGAAAATCAATGACGCGATCAAAATATTCTATAATTCTGAAAGCTTTACACGACAGCATCAATATCCCAATTTGCCTATGTCCCTTTCTATTTGAAATTCGAAAGTTGAAAAACGCGAAATTTGCGTGTAGATTTTAGATCAAAGAAAATATTTATCTATATACTTGCCGCACTATGCAATATGCATTGTCGAGAAAATCGGGTTGGAGATGAAGTCCAATTCACCCTGTATAATTCATAGTCGTTGATGCCAGCCGGTACCGGTTCTTGGTTCTCGTGGTTGCTAGTTAATGTAATTAAATAATGGTCATTAGCTTTCATGATTACCACCTTGTCATGTTGTTTGGAATCACTGGCTTCAACTAAGCTTGATTCAAGTGAGACTTTAATATTAAAGCATTCAAAGCCTAACAGCGAAAATGAAAGTGCGAGACAATAAGTATGTCGATATGTACAAACCACTAAATTTAATGTTAACACTAATTTCAAATTTCTACAAAACAAGACGATATTTTACTATTATTTATAGAGTATTATCAAATCATAAACAAAAAATTGTTATGAAACAGGTACGCAGACGTTCATCTTAAAATTAATAAAAACTACATAAGTTCACCCAATAATAACACAAGAAAAATGATAGCTGTTTGGATTTTTAGAACTTACCTTAAGCGTAAGAGTAAGTTGTAGAATTATCTTTCATGCTGGCAATAAATTTAATAATACATGGAGATCGTTTACTAATTTATTAAAAATCTGGTCAAATTCTGTTAAAAACGTTAAGGGCCCACTATTCGAATTTCATCCAATTTCCGACATACTTTCCTTAAAATTTTGAAGTTTTTAAGCTCTTAAAAAAATATATGTTATTCTTTAAGATAGTATCTATTTGTTCCAAAAGCCGAAACGGTAATTATTTGAAATTCCCTCGATAGAAATAAATCGCAAAGTATGCTCCGAAAAATATTATTAACACGTTTATTTCTGTTATTTTACAAGTTATATGTATGAAAAAAATCACAATGCTTCTTTTAATGCTACTCAATAGACCCCAAAAGTGATTTTTGCTATTTTTGAAATACGCCGTGATTTATTAAACATTTTCACAACTGTCGCTTACGCCTATTGCTTTTAAATCATATTTATTATAGCGCGCTCGCTCCGACTTGAAGATTAACCTATCTTCTTTGAAAAGTTCATTCGCCAACTCGAGGGCTTTGGGGGCAGACATGTCGTTCAACGTTCTATGATCTACAGACGTGCGATTACGTGCAAATATTTGAATCTATAAAGATAATTTTTACGCGTGTAAAGTTTATGAGTTAATAAATATTGTTTTTTCAAAGATGGGAAATACACGAAAGATATCCCGTATTTCAAAGAAAAAATGATATCTCATAAAATTATATCCTATCTAATAGGTGAGAAGAAAAAAATACAATTTTTGATTTATAAGCTTATATTTATTATAAACGATAATTTACTATAAAAATTAATAATTCATATTTTTATTTATGTATTGTGTAGTAAAAAGTTATAAAAATTATTATTTTATTTTTTTCAGAATACGATAAACGATAATTTATTATAAAAATTAATTATTATTTTTATTTATGTATTGTGTAGTAAAAAGTTATAAAAATTTTTATTTTATTTTTTTCAGAATACGTACTTTGGGAAATAAAACTAATTCCAAAACATTAGAAATTACAGGGCAAGTTCTTATTAATTCACAATGCAACGATGTCCGAAATATAATATAATATGTAATAATAATATACGGGCCATCTGTTTCAAATAACAATACTCGAACGTGGAATTCAGAATAATAATGAACATGCGAGCGAAAGAAGCTATTGAAAGTTCTGAAACTGTGGGGAATATAATTTAATAAAATAAAATACTTTTTTGTTTTAAAACCACGATATTTATTAATTTAAGAACCGACCGGTTTCGCTTTACTTAAGCATCATCAGGGTACAAATTAATACTAAACAAGAAGTACATAATGTGTGCATATATATAACAAAATATAGAGGGAGACAACATGATACAAATATAAGCAACACAAAGACGGTCATAAAATACATTAACATAAGTGCACAAGTAATGGAAAACCCGCTAGATAATTATGTAGACTAATGGGTTATACGAATAAATCGGGAGAAACAAAACATCAATAAAACCTCAATAATAACGGTTTTTCCGAATTCGCAAATCATTTGATCGATAGCTTGCCTTCCTGAATAAATCTAATTTTATTTAATCATTTACGGCCAAGATATTTTTGACAATGGTGTGTTTTTATCTTTCTGTATTCCAATCATTTAGCTTTGCTTCTAGGGTTGTGCCCCAGTATTGCTTTTTGGAGACTGTAAACGGATCTCTCGGCATTTAATGAAACTGCAGCAGAACAAAGGCTGTTGCTATATTGACATTCATGGTATGTTTTGCTCAGATTGACGATAAGGTTTCCAGATCCGCATTTCGCTCGAAGCATGTTTAGGGTAATAAGTTTATAGTTTAGGGTTCTTTCACCGTATTTATGGGAACATTTCAGAACCACCAATCTTTCATTTTGAGTGAATCTTGTGTTTGTGATTAAATTATATTTGACGATTTAAACAAATAATATTTAGAGAAGTTAAAAATAAAATTGAAAGTTCACTGAAAGCTTAAAACTATTAAAAGTAGTAATTTCATAAAAATGTAAATAAATAGAGCCCCTTTCACATTTTAGAATGTAATTTTATGTTGCTTACATGTTTTATTACTCTTTATAATTATTGAATTGTTTAAATGAATAAATAAATAATTACAAAAAAGTCTTCTGATTTGTAAGTCCTCAGGAAGCACTAAGGATCTTTCTATCTATCTTTATAATATAATAAATTTGATGAGCATAAAAATGTAAACGTGTATATAATTTATATAAATGTACAAAAGTAGATATTACACGTGTATAAATATTATATTGCGCATATTATACAAGATGTCGGGGGTAAAGTGCACAAACTTCGGGAGGTGATTCTAATTGATAGTACAAGTAAAAAAGAAAAAAAAACTTTTTTTGGAATTCCAACGTTTTAAGATAGTTTTCGAGTAAAAAAGTTTAAAACCTGATGTAAAAATATATTTATTGATTTTATAAAAGTTATAAATTACTTTTATAAAAGTGAGAATAGTATTTTAGTAAAGTAAAGTAATTTTTATACCTATACAAATAACTTTCGTAAATGTTTTTTGTAAAATTAAAAAAAAAAATAATTAATTAAATCCGTAATAAAACCCATATTTTGAGAACCATCTTCATTTCGACTTCCTTCTCATTTGGTCGGTGCATTATTACTCTAAGGTCGGTGCTAACTAAAAATGGTTCTGTTTTTCTAAAATTGCAATAGATGTCGGTAATTTAATTTCATAATCCCCAAAATTATTCCTAATACGAATTCAGACACCTCTGTCGGATTCTTTTAACACTAAATTTTGTAGGTGTTGCCCAAATCTAAATTCTTTACGCGGAAAGCGGGCCCTTAAACGAATGAATTGACAAAATTTACATTTTTTAATCGACACGTTTTATCGGAATTTGATTAAATCAGCCATACTCATTATTCTCCGTTTAGTAATTTTTATTTTCCCCGGAGACACTCTTGCAAATTTTATGTCGGTACATAACATTATGGAGATACGGGTTTAATAATGCCGTTGGACACAACGAATCCTCTCGTGTGGTTACCTCGTTTAACAGAACGATCATTTTTAGGCCCGGAGATAACATCGGTTAGGTTGTTCAAAGCTTATTAATCGTTTGCCCTAACGCAAGGTTTACATTAAAGGCCAAAAAGATTTATTGCAAACAGTTAGCATTCTGATTATTGCGCTTTAATTATGTTTTATCTTTTGTAAATTCTTTCATTATTTTTCTAAGCAAATCTTGATGATGTGAGAATTGAAACAAATTAGATTTGTTTTTCATGTTTAAGAACAATTTTGTATTATTCGCTGGAGGTTTTATGTTTGTTAGTCTATAAATACATTTCAAAAATATGTTGTTTCATATGGTCCACCACACACCTACACGATACATTTACTTATAAGTAGAAAAACATTTTTGAAAAGATTTTTTGCTGCTAGGGAAAACAAATCTCATTCTACCAAATCAATTTAGGCGGTTTTTAACATGTTTTTATAAATTTTCCAACTGACTAAAACTAATATAAACCTTCCAGTGGAGAATTAATTTTCTAAAAATAACTGGATTTCGCTCATCGCTTCATTTTACGTATTTTTAAATAAAATAAAATGAAATCATGTACGATAATCTTTCAAAGGAAAATCAAATCAAACCTTTGAAGATGCAAAAACTTCCCCAAAAAAAGTATTTACATTTCAATGTTTAACTAGACCACAAGTATTTGAGTCCTTATTTTTCCTACAGAGAAATTCATTGACAAAATTTCTTAAACGTGGCTTTTCCAGTTTTTTCTTCATTTCATGTTTATTTCTTTGTACATTTTATTAACGGTTAACTGAAGTCTTTTAAAACACGCGCTGTACAAATAAATAAGTAATGTTACGTATATAAACATATCTTTGACTGAAATAATCTGAAATCGTTATTAACTTATGTAATGATAAATTAAGAAATTAGAAAACTATCTAATATATTTATTTAAAGAAAAGGAGATTGATAACCAGAAATTTGAAAAAATAGGTCTCTAACTAGGCTTTATTACTCGTCATAGGCTTTATTACTTGCGCATACAATTATTGTTATGAGAAACATGAAATCAGTTGGTTGAGAAATAAAAATAGTTGCTTATTTATTAAAATTTGAAATACACCAATTTGTTTTTTTGCACTTACATTACGATTTGGTTGCTGGTGAAGAAAAACTTAGCTCAACAGAGCTAAATCTATGATTTTTTTACACGATAACACAGATTTTAAAAATTATTTTGTTATTATTTTTTTTCACGTGATGGTGTCTGAATCTAAGCAATTCATAGTACGCGAACGAATTTGAAAATACTTACTTACATTTAAAAAAAAATAAAAACACCGAACTATATAATTACATCATTAATATTGAGTTCTTACATTTGTATTACGTGAGGAATATATGGTTTACTATAATACTTATTGCGTTTTAATACCAAAGTAATTCATTTTATCTCGCATATGAGAAAATCAGTGTCGAGACCAATTAATAAGGATTTATCGCACTTTTCCTCATCTATAATCACCCTCCGATTCAATAAATAATCCGGATCCGGAGATGAAAAATTGCGATTGAGGATATATATATATATATATATCTTCATTGAATCATAAAAATTGAGCGAATTCTGTAATCCTCGAATGGGGAATGCGAGGCTGTTGAAGTGAGGAGAAGAGATGGGGATGAGGATGGTTTGGAAGTACCTGGCTATTCAGATTCAGGTTAGTGAGAGAGTTGGTGATTCAAAACAGCTTTAACCCAAACTAATGAATAACAAATAAACTATGTAAATCTTTTATAGTGGTTTATTTTTACTGTATTTTACCGTGTTGCTTTTTTTATTTCTTTAGCCAACGTTTTGGATAATAGTAATAAAAATCATATCTAGCTAAAACCGCGTTCGAAGAGAGATTCTTTATTAATCCTTATTTTTTAATGTTAAACTAATGTTTATAAGACAAGGTTTTTATGCGTAGCAAAAAAGATAACGTATTATTATAAGCATTAATTAAGCTTTGTAATTGCTGAATTTCCTTTCAAAACCTTTCCTACAAAAATAATTTTGTTTGCCTACAGGTGAAAAAAATATAATAAGCAGTAATTGTCGATATAAGTACTTGTGCATATTGAATTATTTGGCCGGTTGGGAATAAACCGACGTAGCTCAGTGGTCTAGAGCACCTGACCGGACATCAAAAGGTGCGGGTTCAATTTCCATTGGCAGCATGTATTTTTACTCGGGAGATATTTTCAATTTGTATGGATATTTGAGGCGAGTAATTAATGCTTATAATAATTTGTTTTAATAATCGCACTAAAAATGTGTGTTTTCATTCGTTTTATCGCATTTTTGTCCTATTTATTTTGTTTAGATGTTGTTATTAATTTGTGCCAAATAAAGTGTTTAACTATCCGGCTCCAACATTGTTTTTAGAAATACATTCATTTTCTGCCATAGTGCATTTCATTCAACATTAGAGAGTTAAAAACATTAATTCAAATTGAAAGTTTTAAGAACATTCTTATTATAAAAACTTTGCTTTAAGATGTTTTAAGATATTTATTGTTATCCTGTTTAATCTGTATAAGTACATTTTTTTGTAATTTAACGTAAATCAAATTTCATATTATTATTAAGAAGTTCTGCAAGTACTTAGAAGTACAAATTTGCAGAACTTAATAATAAAGTGATCAAATTTAAATTACAAAATTCAAAACAAAGTTTTTTAAATGACAAAAAACGATCCTTACTTTCATAATATATTAATGAAATTAAATTTTCATTGAACTTCTCAGAAAATTTTTAAAAGAAAAAAACATTTCTTTTCAAAGGCTATTTTATATATCTTTGAAGTCCGAATACAGCATCTAGTAAATACTCATATGATGAAATTGAACTAACTCTAACCCTCTCTCCTTTGGAAGTCCGTCGGGAAGGAAATGACCTCATTTGCTTCTTCAAAATTATAAATGGTATTATTGATTCACCTACTCTACTGCAACTCATTCCCTTCAATATCCTCTCGCACAGACTCAAAAATAATGAACTACTCTTCCTCAACCATCATTCGACAAATTATGGATATTATTCACCAGAATGTGTAGACTGGTCAACTCAAGTCAAAACCTTTTTGACGGAATATTATAAGTGTCCCGTGGTCCTGACCCACGGCGTAGTCTTGACTCACAGACATAGGAATTAATAGACGAGAAGATAATGGCGAGGGGTAAAATCAACTGTTGAAGAACGAAGGGGGTAAAGCTGACTGTGATTCGTCAATAAATCAATCTGACAGTAAATAGGCATCTCGCATTATAATATCACCATTTAGTTCTTAAAAGTAAAATCTGCTTTTGAATGAATAGACATTTTCTCATGGGAGCGCAAATTACTCGCCACGTTATGAACAAATTTGCGAAGTCCAAATTCGGCAAAAAATTTCTTCTATTTTCAGAGTCGAATATTTCGTTTAAGTATTTAGTTAAGACACTTTTATAAATGTTCATAATTTACTTCCCAGCAACCAACCGGCTTTGTGTTTCGCGTCCAGACGTTTCTCGATGTGATAGTATATGTTTTTACAACTGATCCATATTATACGATGTGAATATGCTTAAAATAAAGTAAAATAATGCTTATATATCGAATGTAATACGACAATTGGGTTTATTCTCTTTTTCACATCTATTTTTACAAGTTTTCATAGCACAAGTCAACATGTTGCCGTGTTATTTCGTAAAATGAACCGATGATGCCTCGACCATAGTCGGCGTGTTACATTCTGTATGGTTTTAAAATAAGACAATGACCGACTACCCTGATTTTAACTACCTTTTTCCTACCTTGTTTGCTCGCCAAAACGTTTCCTGTTACTGCAGTCGATGATGAGCTAATACAATGGGACAATTAAATGCAAGTACATGAAATTCTCAATAGACAAATTCAATTCAAGATGCACAAGATTCTAGGGTAATAATTTGACTATAGATCGTTAGTTTTGTGAGTTATTTCTACGAGTAGGTATTTTTGGGAATAGCTAGAGACAAAACATGTGTTGTTTTCGATTGGTCTCCGTTCAAATCCCATCCATCAACGTGACCAGCTCGAGAGCAGCCAAATTGATGGTCCAATCCCAACACCTCCAGAAATTAATTGAATATCGCTCAGCGACAGATGAAATAATGACATGTTTTGCCTTCTGCCGGAGGGTGATGAAGGTAGGATTCCTTTGAATGCTGATATGTGGGTCCTTGTTGGTAAATGATGATGTTGATGATGATGATGATTGATGAAGATTCATCTTATACCGTTAGGTACAAGGAGCTGCTCCGGTCCGGTGGCATGATAGCCTGATGTCAGGAACCATTTGGGTCACGTGGGTAGCGCGAGGTTTAGGTCGCGTCAACCTCCCCCAACTCGATGATGAGTTAAGCTCCGCCAGCATGCCGAAAGTAAGGAGTCCACTCTACTAACCTCAAACATAAACATACACTGAAGTGGTTTGCATCAGCAACGTCAGGAGTTCGGGAGTCCCGTGAACACCCCTCTGGTTTACGCTCGTAAGAATAATGATGAATTCAGCTTCAGTTTGTTCGCCTTCGCCTCTGCAGTCACGTTACTCCAAATAGCTCCTGGCTCCAGTCTATACAGCTTCTCGTTCCAGTAGAGGTAATGACACATGTTTATCATATGTGCAATACAGAACATACTTCAAGTCTTTTGTCCACACTCAAAATAGTCATATCAATATTTAAATTGAATGAGGGCATCCATCCGACATCTTACCCCACTTTAAAGTCATGGTCATTCGCTCTATCGTTTGTTACCTTCCGTTCGCTTCAAATATCAAAGAATGGTAGAAAATGATATCCTCGACTTCCGGCGCTAAGGATCAGGGATACTGGAATTATCAGGTCGTGAATCTAAAATCATCCGATCTCCGTCAGCTCAAACGGTTTCAGTCAGAGTCAATTCCCAACATAATTCTGGATGATTTCTTCTCCTATAGTTGGGGTAAGTATTTATTGAATTTGACAGGAAGGACGTCAGAAATCGCCGAAACAACTTCATATTCGTCACGATCCCTTCGTTTTGTCAGCAAGAAAATCCTCCCCATACGTCAGAAAAGAATAGCATAGCCATTATCCGCTTTGTTCCTTCGTCTACCAAGCTAACTCAAGTAGGAAAGCCCATTGGCAATCTTTGTTCCCTTCGATTGGAACTCCGTGAAAGCGTCCTCTCACCAGCTGAAAATACTCGAAACAGGGGTCTATCCAGGGTAACCATCTTAGGCTGGTCCTCCAACACCTTCGACAGAAACCGATGCTTTTACGGGAATAACTCAACCAAACCAAGAGCACGGGAAAGGCCGGCGCTGCTCTACTGGAATAGGCGCTACCTCGGTATTCAGGGTTATCGACTTTGCTAACACAAAAAGTTCCTATTAGGCAAGTCAATTACCGATTTCTATTCCTTCGCTTTTGTCGCTTTGATAAGATAGGACAGCCTACGGAAAATTCGTACACCTCGTCCCAACCCAAACTTATGTGAATGAAAATCTCACGTGATAGAATAGGGAAGCTAGACAGATGTGTTCTCTCGGCGACTTACTTCAATCCGCTGTGTTAATTCCGTGAAGAATAAGTTGAAATCCCAAGGAGGATACGATAACTTATTGTTAAATAACAGGTATTGAAGCATATAATTAACCGTTCTATCCGTTACTATTCCACCTATAGGTATCTGATTGTTTCGACTAATAACCGTTTGCCGGATTATAAAAACATCGCATAAGTACAATGGTGTATATTTTATAAATTTTTGACGCTAAATATAACTACTGGAGAATTATTTTAAATCATGTTAAATTACGAAAAATACCTAACTCGTAAATAATGCCTATTTTTCAATAATTTAAACTTGTTTTTAGAGTAACCGCTCTTCGTCCTTTTTTGTAATGGCTAAGACCCGGCCGGTCTCTTCACAATATGTGATTTATGACCCCTTTTTGTAAAAGGGTCCGGACTTAAAATTCTTCTGTTGAAGATTTTAACATAATTACCTATAGTATTCAAGTTAAATACCCTTACTTCAAAATACAGTTGAATTATTTTGTTTACCCGTATTGGAGCGAATCTATTTCTCTAAGAAATCCACAGGAAATGAGGGTTAGTAATTAGATTATAATGAGACTTACCAATTTCATCTTAGTGTAATCCAAATAATTATAAAAAACAAACACAGTCACATGCAGTAAAATACCCATGCTGTTAGAAAAATCACACTTCCTACACTAAATGATTTTAGCCGTGTTCGTGTCCCGACGATAAATTCTTTGTTGGCGCGCCTCGTAGCTTTTAATCGCCTTGACTATATTACAACGTTGACCGATGCTGGCTATGCTTGACCGTCTCCCTAACCTTGAATCTCTGACCCCCTTGACTCTATTCTGCTTGACTCTATTTGACCGCCTTCCAACGCTTTCAAAACCTGACTCCTTGAACCGCTCTTTCACCCTCGACTATCTTCCCCCGCTCTTCCACGCTGACTATCTCGATTATATTTGCCCGTCTTCCAACGCTTCCAAAACTGACTATCCGCCCGCGCTTTTTAACCACGACTATCTTCCCCCGCTCTTCCACGCTGACTATCTCGACCGTCTCTTAGCTCTTCCCAATCTAGACTCCCTGATCGTCTCCTTGCCCAAATCAACTTCCAAACCATCCCCGCCCTAATTACATAATTTATGACTCCGAATTCTCAGAATTTCGTGTGTTCAAGGACAGAATTTCACTAAAAGACCACACATACATTATAAGCACTAGAATCCGTCACATTAATTTCCCTCGTTTCAAAACCAATAAATTGTTACTTCCTAGATAACCTGTCAAATTCTTTGTTCAAAGGATGAAACTTGATCCCCTCAGTTCAGTGGCGTGTCGGCCTACCAGGTTTTAGCCTCTTTTCAAATTACCAACCTAATTCTAGGATGTAGTAAATAATTATGATGTAATAGTTTTATTTTTAAATCTTCTTGCGAGATTTAAATTTAATTAATCAACTTCCAAACTCGTCCTGTTAAAATGTTATTTACCTCGCCAGTCACAATTATAATTCGTCTAAATCCTTAGAAAAATTACGTAACTATATTTAACGGCGTATTTCCTACTTAAAAGGCCACTTAGTAGCATTGCTTAACGGAGTCGAATTGTTTCTTATTGACTTTGTTATGGTTTTTTTTTCTATCCGCCCCAACCTGCCAAATTCATTGCTACTGCACTGGAATAAATCTGAGAATTCTAAACACCACCCCGGAGGTCTCTGCTAAACGCAGGGCATGTTCCAAGTTTTTTTTCTCTACCATAATAAATCTAAGCACTTGTTTTTAAATCAGCTATCCAACATCTGGTAAATCCCTATTTCGTGAGATCAACTGGAAAATTCTTTCTCACCATAATAAATCAATAAGGTAGGTGTAGCCTGTTTATTTCGAACTTTAATTAGGCTTCTTTGATTGGACGCATCTGAACTTTTGGCGTAGATAAAAAAACGACACGCCCCTGTTCCCTCTAGTTCTCAGCATTTTTTAACTAGATGTCACCTCCGACCACGTTTTGATTGGAGAAACCAGAATTAATTAATTCCTACAATAAACGGAAAAAAATTATCCCAGGGCAAGTTCATCACATCGTATATCCACAGCGATGGGTGTGTATGATATGGTAACATTTGAAACTGCCTACCGCAGATTAAAATCAATGAATACACCTAGATTTCACCGTCTATCCCATATTTTTAGGTTAAATTATAGCAAGCGATCGCTCAAGACGTTTTTGAAAATAGGCCATAATATGCCTATAATCGTTCAAGTGGTTATCTACATATGTTAGTTTTGTATCCCGTGTGTTTATTTTGCAAAACTGTTAAATATGTTCTTCGTCCAATATTTCCATATGAAATGTCAAGCATCAAATATGGTCTATGTAAAATAACCAAAACAAAAGTGCGGTACTGAAAGGGTTAAATGATTAAGAATAAAAAAAAAATATTAACAAATTTATGACAACTTTTTTATACGAATACCGCACAAGAGTCCCAACTCCCAATGCTCCTAATGGTCTAGGGCCAGTGAGACTACGGTATCCCCAATTGGGGCATGTTGTGAGGCTGAAGGTTTTGAGGAGGGTAAAGAGATGAGGAAGAGTATGGCGGTGGAGTACCTATCTATTCAGATCTGGTTGCTTCAGTCACGAATACATTGACAATGATACCAGCGGATTGATCCTGAAAAAACATCAATATGCAACATTTACTCAAGTTGGTAGAGATGTATAAACTTTTCAAAAACATCTCATCAGTTTTGGTAACATAATGGAAAGCTTGGTGAAAAAGTTTTCACGGGAACGTTTCGCTTAAAAACATTATTTGAATTGCCTAAATACATTAAGTTAATTGGCTTTGAAACTAGATGACTTTAAATGAGTTCCTCAAAGTCCACACGTTCTTTACGTAGCTTAACTTTACCTTTCAAAGACACTTCCCAAATTGAGAATGTTTTAATCCAATTTCTAATTTAAGAAACCTGAAGAGATTTTCCTTCATCCATACTTATCTTTTAACGGTGAGCACATTTATTCTCCCTATTTTTAAAGGCATCTAAACTACAATCTCTCGATTGGTAAAATGCTTCAGCTTGTACTCGGTCATGGGTTACTTGATTTTTCTACAGAAACTGCGATATTTTATTAAAAAATTTTAAAATACAATATGTATTTATGATTACACAGTTTATCCTTTCTCATAATAAAAAAAAATGTTAACGCACAAACGGTTAATAATGAGCTGTTTAAAAATATGTCAAAAAATAAAATATTGTCTAAAATTATGTTTTCAAACATATGCAAAATTAAAAAAATATATAATAATAATTAGTTACTTTCCTCTGAAATCAAATTACCATTTGAGAAATAAACATACAGTTCCAGTGTGCACGTTGAACTTAAGTGACACTTAATTGACACGAGAAATTAAAAAAAATAATCTTCTGAAATTAACTGTCTTGTGAATTTTTCGTTAAAAAATATTTCATATGAATGGTAGCCGAACATAATAACGCTTTGTGCCTAAAATTACATATTTTCATGGGTGTTTTTATTTCAATATACACCACAACCGTCCTACTTATTCCAGCCAATTGGGCGACATCACCTCAAAAATGCTACCATGCTTGTAAATATTAATATTTGGTCGTGGTAAATCATTGCCCAGCCAAACAAAGGACGTTTTATTTAATAATATTTTGGGGTTCGAATCGGAAAAAAATCAGATGTTATGAGTGCTCATAATATTATGAATACAGTTTCTAGAGCCAGTTGCCAAATCAACTGGCATTTCAAGAGCTATTTGCCTAATTAACTGGTATCTCTCTAGGAGCTATTTGGAATAGTATCAGGATTTTTTTCAGAAGGTCATAAAAAATGTATTGTAGTTAGTTAGTCACTTATAGTTAGTTAAATAAAAATACATGATTTTAAGCATTAACCATTGTGCGTTGGTTATATTGCAAACCCTGGATTTTTTTTGAGATACCTCGGTTACCACACGTCATCACAAATTCACAAAACCTGAGGAGTTCAAATTGAAGGAGCATTCAATCCTTGTTCAATAACCTAGAGCATCGGGCATCCTTTTAGCTGGTGGCTTAATTCATTATTGGAATTAATTCATTATTAATTTAACAAACTCGAGTCTTCATTCTTGGAAAATGAAAAATCTAAACGCGCCTTCCGATCCTGCATTACCACGAGCCTTTGGCTTGGGGACAACACTGACAAGGTAATTCTAGAACTGACAAGAAAATTATTTGTCGCACTTCAAGCCGAGATGAGTTTCTGCCACAAATTATTTTTAACCACACTGCGATTGGTATCGCATTCCATACTTAAGCAAGCCGCTTTTTGCAAGACAGTGTAATGTAGGATGCAATTACGATGGAATATAAGTATTTGTTTTTATTATTAAAAAAAACCCTTTACATACAATAGTTTGTATTTTTTTTTTTAATAAATGTGATAAATTGTTTCCACCTAATCCCGCGGTAACAAAGTGGCTGATCACAAAATTATTTAAATCACTGATCAAAAATGTTTCCAGCAATCTATTATAAGGGAACAGTAACAGTTTGTAGAACTATTATTTTGTATCTCGCAAGTTGCAACCAATATTTTTTTTTATTTTTTTTTTATTGGTTTTCAAGCTACAATCCCGTTAAACTGCAATAAAGCAGTTTGTCAACAGGATGTTAATGATCAATTACATACATACACACATAATATTATTACTATAACTATTCAATTAACACACCCAAATTAATATAAACTATCTCTATTTAGTAACCATTGTTTCAGCATATATCTCAATCTATTTGTAGAATCGCAATTTATAATATTAATGAGTATTTTCATTCAAATAACTTTAATATGAAGGAGAAAATAATAAATCCAAATGAACATAAAATAGAACAAGATACAGAAAAATAAAAAGGTAACGGTTTCAACTGGGAAATCGAGCCTTACAATACAGCCTTAAGTAAATAAGAATGTTAGGTAACATAAAAAAATTTACCATTTCTTTATAAAATTATTTCATACGTAAATATTTGTATTTTAAATTCGAATTTCTAAGGAAAATTACTATTCATGCCAATCTAATGTGTCAGTTTCTTTTTATATTAGCCTGCAAATAAAACGTTGGTACAAAGCAATTACGAAATGAGAGTCGAAGATTTTATACTTTAAATGTGTAAGAAAAAACCTTTAAAATTGTAGACTTTATTTTAGAACCTCCACTCTATTGAACTTGTGTGTAAATCATAGCTTTCTGTAGTAATTTGCCAGAATAATGTAATTTTTTTTAAATTTGCTTAATCCTTGTAAAAGATTTTATTTGCCTCAGAACGGGTAAAGCACCCAGTGAGGCTCACATTACCAAATCATATTTTATAAAAATAATGCTTCTAATGTATCAATAAAAAAAGTAATATCCGCAATTTTCTTAATTTATATTTTGCTTTTTAACTATTTTGTTCCTTCTTTCTGATAGTGCGCCTAGCAAAAAGGGGTGGGGAAAGAGTCAGTAGCTTCGTAAAAGACGTTAAAAAAGCGATTAAAATGTTTTCAGGCCTTAAGGTGCGTCTACACGCTCAAATTTACTTTCACAAACTATAATTTGCACAAGTAAGCATGTACTTTGAGATGATAAAATGGTTTACCGCGCAAACAGCTTGCACGAACATTAATTTGCTCTAATTTACACAGGTAAGCAAGAAACTTTGTTTGAAATGGCATGGCTTTAGGCGTGTTTGGTGACCAGATCTGAATGGCAATTTACTTCCCTACCTTCCTTTTTTTCATCTCATTTCCCTCTGCCATACCCCTCGCAATATACTCCAATTGGTTACGCCATATTTTTAATGGTTCCAGACGATTTGGAGCAGTTGGGACCCATGTGCGGTAAAAAAAAAATTAGCAAAAAAAGCTGAAATAATTGTGTTGAATAAGAAATTTTAAATCGAAATGAGACATTTTAATGCGAATATTTACCAACGCGATTTTTAAATGTAAATGTTCATCTAACGTGACATTTTCATGAGAATGTTCATCTAACCTGACTTTTTATTGCGAATTTTCATCTAACCTGACATTTTAATGCGAATGTTCATCTAACGTGACATTTTCAAGCTAATGTTCATCTAACCTGACATTTTAATGCGAATGTTCATCTAACGTGACATTTTCAAGCTAATGTTCATCTAACCTAACATTTTAATGCGAATGTTCATATACTTTATTTTCTTTATCTTTTTTAAAACATAATGTGGGAAAAACACGAAAAACCCCCCAATTCTCGTGGAAGTCGCCATTCCAAATAAGTGCTTCAAAGAATTTTGTAACTTAATTATTTTCTTACACATTAAACTTAAAACAAGATTATTTTTCTAAAACAAATAAATCAATTTTTGGCCCAAAAGGAGATATACATTTTCTTTACATTAAACCCACACAGGAGGCCTTGAGGGAAATATTTTCCCTCACGACTTATGTCATCTTTTGGGATGCATGGTTTTTTTTAGAAAAAGAAGGAGAAGAAGTTCTGCGAAGCTAAAAGGTATGAGGTTTGGGAAGGAATCTAGGGATTAGTATGTCCAGGAGTGACGGACATATGAATATATCCCTCTCACTGAAGCGCAAGGCGATGGATCGAGAGTCCAGTTGGAGAGGTCAAAAGGTCTTCCTAAACCAGTCTCCCCCGATCTGGCACACCACGCAACTGGTGGACAGGAGCATCCCGAACGCACCTAACCTGATGAATCTGGGCACTCCTGCCAAATCACCAAACATGGCAAACCACTTGGGGTGACCTATGGCAAAGGTGTTGGTTATCCAATAAATGATTCCCAAGGCGGCGGTACCCAAACCCACCTCCCAAATTAAATTAAATTAAAGATCGTAGGAAGTGAAAATTATATCATCCATTACATGTACCTATACAATATACGAGATATAAGAAACTTTTATTCTTGAAAGAGTTTTGTAATTATTCTACATTCCAATGTTCTATTCAAATTGTCATTTCCTTTTGTTATTTTTCTTTCCTAAAAGTCTTACCTTGGAAGAAACATGAACTGAAGATGGAATAATATCTAAGTATTTTTCTTCAACTTCTCGTGGTAGTTGAGATTTCATGATATTTCACCGTTCATGTCAATAATGTTGTGAAAAATCCATTAAATAGTGCGAATTTCATTCCCAATATCAATATTATCGGATGTTGAATGTAAACAGAGTCGTGTCGTGAAAATATAACATTAATGGTGATTGTGTAATGTTCCAGAAACCAACAAGTCTCCAATAATAAGACGATCGATTGATCTTCTATTTTCATTCATTTACATAAGCCGATTTTAAATGGCAACCGGGCATCAAACAACCAACAACTGCTCAATGATAAAATAATGCGTAATATGGAATAATATTCGGAATTATGCGATATTGCAGCGCTTCTACAAAGTTTTGGCAAAGGTCGCTTAAATTTTGAAGCACCAAGAAACTAGTCTCCAGCAAATAATCAATCAGCGCAAGCCTTTGTTCGAATGGACAAACACCGTTGGAATGTAATCAAATATTACAATTATTTGGCAGCACCAAAAAGTTTTCTTTGAAAATCCCAGAATTTTTCACTTCCGCGAAACGTAATCAAAACACGGTTTTTGGTCAAATACAATATTTTAGAATACTCATATAATTTTTTGATAATATCGAAGAAAATATGTTTTAGAAAGTTAATAATCCATTGGATTAATTACATTACAATGAAAATTGTCCACAATTACGTGATAATATTTGACGTTTGTAAAAAATCACGCGTTCTGAGATACGCACGGCAGCTATAGTTTCCCTGATGGCCGATAGAGCGCACCTCTGGCGGTATAAGAACGAACCAAATGACTGGCGCGAATATTTAAATATGCAGCTCACAATACACATAGTTATGGAAAATTACCTGTCCATTAACAAGCGTTTAATAAGAAGATTTTTTCTGGAAGCTTATCACTTTGCGATGGCATTATTTATTTTATTAAAAAAACAAATAACTTTTTTTACATCACTTTATTATAAACAAACTCTATATGTTTCATGAACGAAGTTCACCTTATCAGGAGTTAGTATGCACTGAAGTCAAAAATTGAATATAGATTACAATTGAAAAGAAGAAGTGGAAGGAGGGGGAGGGGTAATAGTGGGTGGAGTTTATCAGAATGAGGAATTACAATATCGTTAGATGGGAAAGACCAGTTGAATGGGAAAATATTTAAAAGAGGGTTTGTAATTTTTTTTTTGCTAATTAATTATATCTGATTTTATATTGACATGTTTTCTTATTTCTAAAATTTCAAAATTATTCCACTTCTTCTTTCCTATTGTAATCTATATTAAATTTTTGACTTCGGTGTATAATTACTCCTGATGAGGTGAACTTTGTTCATGAAACATGTAGTGGTTGCATATATAATAAAGTGATGTAAACAAAGTTATTTGTTTTTTAATAAAATAAAATTCAATAAGATTATATAATTTCCGTTGTATATAAATGCATATTTACGCAATAAAATGTAATAATAATGTAATAAATGAAATAATCTATTATTTCATTCTTCTTTGTTATAACTTTAAACTTTATTAGATACAGTTACAGTTTTGGGTAAATAATTACCACCAGTTGGAGTAAAATTAACACATTTTAATTAAACCGACTGCCAATCTCATCGCACAATTACGCTCCTTTTATTCACAAACACGGGTACAATTAATCAATAAATAGTAGTCTAGTATTTCAGTCAACTTTGTTATAACTATCTTTAATTGTTGTGACAAACTATATGATATTAATTTACTTTATAGACATTGACGGTTGTAACACTTAACTGCAAGTCTCCTATGAGCAAATTATATTAGATACAGTAAAAGTTAATATCAGTTGTAGACAAGTAGTAAATAATAATGTTTCATTTGAAATAATTCATCACCAATACGTAAAATTTCATCTTTTCAAACATCTGTCATTCTTATTATGCCTAAATTGACCATGTAATTATTCATTAACTCCTTCTTGTTCCGTGTTTTAACAATATATACTCACCCTATCTCTGTGAATGATCTACCTATTAGTAACTGTTGTTAGTATCACTTAAACTGGGCCCAACGAAGTGCCACCCGCAGGGCATAGCAGAAAAAAATCCGCGTAGCGGATTTTTAACTGCTCGTACTTTATAACATTTTAAATTAATAAATTGTGAAATAAAACAAATTAATCAAAAATAAAATTTATTTGAACTCGCGACCTCCGGATTGCTATTCGAAAGCTATACCCCTCGACCACGGAGGCCATCAAAACCATTTAAAACATTTTTACGCGTTTTATGGTAATGTAAATACATATTATTATATTTAAAGTATATATTTTCGAAATATATACTTCATATTTCTTTTCCTTTATATGTTCCTCCTCAGACTACTTCATTTGAAGGGAATAATTTAACATTCACCTTAATCCCTACTTGGGAGATGATCATTAATTCACATTCACATTTAAAACCCTTGAAATCATGGATAAGTCATTCAATCATCAACTGCATTCGTAGAAGAAACGCACTACACAAAAAAGTGAAAGAAAATCCATATGACATAATAGCAAAAAACATCTACAAAAGATACAGAAATACGTGCGGTGACGTCATCAGAAAGGCAAAAGAAATCTATTACGGAGTCAAAATCAAAGAAAGCAACAACGATCCCAAAAAAATATGGCAAATTTTAAGAGAAGCCACAAATACACAAAACACTAAAGACAAACAAGACATAAGTAAACTCTGCATTGATGGAGAAATTATTGATACCTCAAAAAACCCAAAGCTCCTTGCGGATCACGTCAATATTTTTTTAATTAATATTGGGTCACATCTTGCTTCTCGTCTACCAAATTGTGGGAATGCTCAAACTTCTGAAATAGGACTCCAATTTTCTCAAAGAAGATTTAACTTTCAAAAAGTGTCTGGGGAAGAGATTCTAAAAATAATTAATTCCCTAAAAAACACGTCTAGTGCCGGAGTTGATGGGTTATCAACCAAGATTTTAAAAACGCTGTCTACGGAAATTGCATTGCCCCTAGAACACTTAATAAACTCTAGTATCACTCAGGGCCACTTCCCCTCAAACCTGAAACAAGGAATTGTTATTCCTATACATAAAACAGGTAACAAGACAGACATAAACAACTACAGACCAATAACTCTACTAACTAGTCTATCTAAAGTATTTGAAAAGGTTATCAATGCACAGTTGGTAAAATTTCTCGTGAGCCATAAACTGATTTCAGAAAATCAATACGGGTTTCAAGAAAACAAGAGTACCTCAGACGCTATTGCTTCTGTCACTGATTTCATTGTTAAAAACCTTGATAAAAGCAAAAAATGTATTTCAATCTTCTTAGACCTATCTAAAGCCTTTGATACCATATCGCACAGTAAATTAACAAATAAACTTGAAAAAATCGGTATTGCGGACAACGAACTTAAATTCTTTAAAAGCTACCTTAATGGGCGTAAGCAACAAGTTAAAATAAATAACATATTAAGCAACACCTGCTCAACTAATTTTGGTATACCACAAGGAAGCATATTAGGACCGATTTTGTTCCTGGTGTATATTAACGACTTATGTAACATTAATATTCAGGGGAAAATAGTTAGTTTTGCCGATGACACTGTTCTTCTGTTTGAAGCTGACACTTGGCCAGCTGTCTACAAAAAAGCTGAAACGGACATAAGCATTGTAAAAAAATGGTTGGATACTAATACGCTCACACTGAATGCCGAGAAAACCAAATACATCACATCAAGCATTAATATTACAGGTCAACCTCATGACGATGCCTCTATTAGAATACACACATGTTTGAATTCTGAAGAATGTTGTCAGTGTCCCTACATTGAGCGCACTGCTCAGATAAAGTACCTCGGCCTCACCATTGATCCATTCTTCAAATGGAATCTTCACACTCAAAGTATTGCAAACAAAATAAGAAAAACCATGCACTTCTTCAGAACGATACGAAACTTCCTCAACTTACAACACTTGAAAATGGTTTATTTTGCACTCTGTCAATCTATTATTGAGTATGGTATCATAGCGTGGGGAGGTGGAACTTCATCTGCACTAGACCCAATCATAAGGGCACAGAAAACTATTATAAAAATAATTCTTAGGCTTCCTCTAATTACTGACTTGAACTTGATCTTTAAAATTATGAATGTGTTTGATGTTCGGCAGACATACGCAAAAACAATACTCACTCACCTATACACAAATAAACATACATACTACGAAAAAAGATCTAATACTCGCTGTACTCGAAGCAATAACAAAGACTTACTTCAAATTCCTGTAACGCACACTAATTTTGGACAACGAAATTTTAGATATCTTGCGACTAGACTTTATAACATTCTTCCTGATAAAATAAAAACATGTCATTCACAAAAAAATTTCAAAGATAGCGTAAAAATTTGGATTAAAAGTAATGATAGGGCCTTTACCGGTGCACTCATCCAAATTCGCAGTCATTGATGCAACCTAATTATTGTATGTATTTTCATATAATTGTAGGTATTTTATTAGGACTAGAAACGAACTTGGTAGATAGCTGCCTCAACACAGGCTAAGCCTAGTGAGGCGGGCTATGATAAACCTTAACATATAACTACATTAACATTTCTATTATTTACATTTATTTTACCTACTGTTTATATATTAATTTCCATTGATAAAATTATATACTCTTCTAATTTATAAACCAATGTACACAAAACAGTCTTACATGTATTTCCATAGTTATAGTTTGAAAATTTGTCACAATAAAGATATTAATTATTATTATTATTCAGGCAATGTATTACCGGTTACAGACACTTGTATCAGCTCAGTTAGTACTTTCGTGAATATTCAAAACTCAGTGCAGCAATGAATCATTCATTTTTACAAGAATCATACCAAAGTTCTGAATGGTTAATATCGATCAAAAAACATTTTTAAAATAAATACATTATTTTAATGTTTGCTTTGTCTTAATATTAATCTTTTATTTCATCAATGTTTTTAAAGTAAGCCAAAAATACGCCTAGGGATACTTAAAGGTTTTGGTCACATCTGGATTATGTTGAATATCAAATCAGTTATTTTAATAAGTAGGTGGTTTTTTAGGGTAATGTTTTCGTCAAAATTCCCTGGAGGGTGCTTAATTTAAATAAATAAAATTGTTTCAAGAAAATAATCAGTTGAATTATAGTCACCTAAAAAACCAATGAACCACCTACGCATAACTGTTTTTTTAATGTGAATACCGCACAAGAGTCCCGACTGCTCCCAACCGTCACCAAACGCGGCCAGCCATTTCAAGCAATGTTTCAAAACTGAATGGTGGTTTACACCATGGCGATACTGAAAGTATATTCCACTTTGTTATGCCACTCTAGCGCCTAGTTATTTTCAATTAGTTAGTTTCAGAAATTTATAAGGGTAATGAAGCGAATGAAATACAAAATTAAAAGCATTTATTGCACATACTTTTTACTTCGCAAAAATTTCTCCTCCATATTTTAACCTGGCTCAAAAAAACAGTCCAAAATAGTATTATCTTAAGAAGTACATCGGAAAAAAAACTTTTTGTGTGTCGAATGTCACAAATAAATAAAAACCATACTGAGCCCAAAACTTTGTGAAAAGGGTTCATTACTATAAGAAACCTTAAATCCGTACTTTTCCGAGATAATTTGAATTAAAAGCTACAGTTAAAATTTCAAGTGAATTGATCAACTTATGTGGAAGTTATGTTTCAGCTAATTTAAAAGGTGTAGTTTTGAGATATATATGTCTTCAATAACTACACCACACATTTAAATGGTCTTCTAAATTTAAAAAAATCAAGCTCTTTTGGCTTTCTGGTTCATTTTGAGGACATCGTAGCTGCTTTTGAATTGTCATGTCAGTTAGTTAGGGATTGGTCCTAATGCTGAGCATAAAGTTCATAAAGCGCGCAAAAATTGTAATCCCTTTTACAGAATAAGCACATAAAATCGTTACACCTTTTAACCTTCCGATGGGCAATGTGGCTTGGCAAGATCATTATTTGTGTCCGTTATGATATCAATAAATCATACAGCTCGGCGAGCTGCGTCGAATGGTGATATTGCCGATGAGTTCGCGTTTAGTTGGTAGAATAAAAAAAAATAAGAAAAAAACTTCAAGGACTGCACAACATGGCCTGCTCAACAAGGTCAAGGTGGGTCTGCGATTCAGATACCAACTACCTGTAACGAGGTCAAATTTACAAAGGAAAATTTCCACATGCTGATCGTGAAGCAAATCAAACTGCAAAATCCGACTCTCAGGCTCACGACTAAGTGTAGGCTGCCCCATCAACTAGTGTGAAAACTGCGCCGCTGCTTTTATGACGGTTTGTGACCGTAGAGGATCCAGCAACATCGTTTGGGGCGCATTGGGTAACCTCTCCAGCCGGACTCTCCCAGCCCATCGCCTTGCACCGCAGTGCCCATCACTCCTGAACATACTTATGCCCAGCTTCCTACCTACCCATTATATCTTTTCCTTCACTGACTTTCCTTTTCTCTCAAACATACAACAATTAAAGTCTTTACAGCGGCGAGTAGATGGAGTCCTCAGTGCGGGCCAATACTGTTGGTGAATTTTGCAAACATTTGCGGCCTGCACATAAAGCTAAATTCCGTTCACCATCATCTTCTCTCACAAAGTCCCAACCTTATTTTATTTATCTCTAGACGCCTCCTATCTGGACTGCCCGGGCTTCACCCTCGTAGGCAAATTCAGACCCAAAAAAAGTGCATGTCTCTATAGCCGAGCTGACGTCAACTGTGTGCGACTATTTGACGTAATGTGAGTGCGCCTCAGTCTTGCCAGTACGGTAAGACTCTACACGTTTTCATAGCGCTCTCCAAGCCTCAGCAAATTAGACATATCCAAGCTATTCAAACATTTGAGCAATACTATTGATGATATTTTGCCCCGCTACACTATGGTCCCCTTTGAGGAAACTAGCTAGACAAAAAGATTTCAACAATGTTTTTTATTTATGTACAAAAATATTCTCACAACATTGAAAAATGTCCATAGTATTATGTTCACATCGATAAAAAAATTAAAACAATACGCGCGATACGTGGCGACGTTGTAAACACGACACTTCGCATGTGCCAATCGTTCGCCTAGCGGTCGGACGCTTTCGGGTGTGCACGCTGTTCGATCGTTAGTGTTGTTATTTGAAATCGGAGAGAAATTATGCAAATCCAAAAATTGAAGTCTATAGTATGTTCTTTCAAATTAATTTAATTATTTTATAATTTGCCTATTCAACATTACTTAATTATTAATTAAAAATCGTGAAAAAAAGTATCAATATTTAAAATTATTTGCCAAAGTTTAATTAAACTTTCAAAATCGTGTACCGATTTGTACCACCAAACGAAACTAGTTTCATATAAAACCATTCTTTATGTATAATATCTTATAAAATTTGTTTGCTCAAACTTGCTCTTTTGTCTTTTACAGAGCCTCTACATACAATCTATCGTTTAGATATTTTGGACATTCTAGAAGTAAAGGGCACGTCAAAGTTGAATTGTGCTGTAATACGGCAGTGTGTTTATGAACATTTAAAATATTTATTGAAAAAAAACAGTTTTTAAAGTCTCGAGGATAGTTTACTTAAGAAAAAAATCCCTTCATTTGTATTAATATTTTTAAAATGGTTTGAAGTCGGAAGAAGTACTTTAAAATTGAAGTTTAAACACGCAAAATGGCTTAACACAGTATTTATTCTTCCTGTAGAGACGCGTGATGAGAGACTATATGGTAGACCAGAAAAAGAATTTGGTTAATGCTCGTCAAAAAGCAAAACAAGAAAATCTCGAAGTCCACAAGAACTCTCTCATACTACTCAAATCAACTTGAGGTCACATGGAAAACGGGATGCTGCCAAAATATCAACAACACATTGCCATGTCTTACCTAGTGGTGTCTTAAAATTATTATGGATTCCAGAAGTTCTAGCGAAGAAAATACAGAAGTCTGTTAACAAAGCCAATGTTGGAACATTAGCATTTAATAATAGTGACGATAGCGACTCGGCTAGTAATTCATAAACAAAAAATGTCATTCGGTTTTGTTCTTATATTATGTTAAAAAAATATTTTTAACTAATAACTTAAAATAAATACTTCGTTATGACTTAACCGAACCACTATACTATAGACATTTTATTAGTAATTAATTTTGTTTTAAAAAATCTGCAACAATGGCTAAAATAAATGTATATAAGTATTTTTTTTATTACATTGTGACCCTTTTTTATCAAATGCAATGAAAAAATATTTTTGTCTAGCTAGATCGGGATTTGGGACCACTGCTACCTTCGGCCGAGTTTGTAGTTCTGGGGGGATTACAATGTTCATAACGAACCATGGTTGAAGTTCTCTGGTTCAACAGACTCAGCTGGATAACAGGCAGAGTTCTTTGCTTTTTTTTCAGTTCAGGTTCAGGAGCCTACAAGGCTCCCACAACTTGGAGGAACAAAATAACTAAAGACCTCATGAACTAATTAACTTCCTTTTTAGTGTCAAAAAGTACATGCTGACTGCCAATGTATATTAAAGTTATTATTTAAATTCAACATTGTCAATTTATTATTATTTTTTACTTTAACGTAGCCATATCGGTACTCGTATCATTAGTTCGACTATGCTACCTAAATCGCAAATGGCGATACTAGCACAAATTCATCGGTAGTTCCGTCCATCGATCCGAAATTGAAAACTTATTGATATACACTGGCAACACTAAAGTAAATTGACATTTAGAATCATCAAACGTCATATATTTAAGTAAAAATATTAATGAAATGAGAATTTTTAATTGAAATACCAACATACATTGGCACGTATTTACTGTCATCTTTTACGATGCTGTGTGGAGGGTCTTTTAGGAAAGGAAGTTTTGTGAAGGTATAAGTTATGAATGTTGGGAATAAATCTGGGTATCAGTTTTACCAGGAGTGACGGACATATGAATATATCCCTCCCATTGCGGCGCTAGGCGATGGATCGAGAGACCAGTTGGAGAGATAAAGGGGTCTCTCCAAACCAGCCTCTCACCACGCAGCTGGTAGGCAGGCGCATCCTGAACACACCTCACCCGATGAACCCGGGCACACTTGCTAAATCACCAAACGTAGCGAATCACTTGGGGTGACCTATGGCAGAGGTGATGTTTATCCGATAAATGGTCCCCGGGGCAGCGGTATCCGCCTGCATATTGAATTTGAAATATATACGTATAAAGTAAAAGTTATGTTAGTGTAAGAACAATACTACAGTATTTACGTATTTACAGTCCTCCTCGTCAGTATTTTCTGTTTTGTTATCACAATATTTTCAAGTTGAATTACTCAGTTCTCTCAAAAATGTTTGATTTGGCAGGGCATTATATAGTTTCGTAGAATGAAATTTCACATTTATCTTTTAATCTTAAAAATGTACTCAAACTGGGAATAACCAGTATAAGTTTATACAAAATATTTTTAGTTAAGTTTTTGAACATTAAGGCAGTTTTTAAAAATGTCGTCTTTCCGGAACCTTCAGAATTGTACTCCTTTTTGAAAGCCGAAACAGCTGTAACAATAACAAAAACCAAAAAATACTTGCAGCTCTTAATAATTATGTTATTAAATTTGATTTTAATTAAATAAAAAAAATAAATGAATGGAATTCTAAGGACTAAACACAAATACAGTAAAATAAAATTTAAAAAAAATCCTTTTTGAGCTTTGTGGACTATTTGCGGGATGGCTCTAGGCATAACGCCATCCAATTATCCCATAATCTAATTTGTTACCTGAAAATTACATTATTATCACCCGAAGTGAATAGTAGGTATAGCTATGCGAAAAATGTATTTTTCTTTTTGTTTTTAATTTTATGTATTTCTTTATTATGTTTATTTTTTTGCCATTTAATATGTTGTGTAGGTAAAAAATACTAAATCAACATTTAACTCAATGGAACTTAATTGGTCTAGAACATATGAATGTTTATTGTTATAATTTTTTACTGTACGACTGTTTGCTTCCTAAATAAAAAGAAATAAAAAATAGTAACGACAACGTGTGAGTTTAATCTGAAAATTTAATCAATCTTAAATCCAAAATGTTAAAAGCTCTTAAAGTGTTGTAATCGAACACGTATATGATAAACCTTGATTGTGTTGATAGATTCACTGGAGTTTATGTAATTTGAGAGTATAGTCACCTGTCGGCTGTCCTCTGGCTGTTATAAAACATGTCAGACATTTTGTTTTATTGACATTAAGACTGACGGAATTTCTGTTAAGTGACTTTTGCAGGAGACCAAACCCATGGTACGCTTCTCTGTAGGTATTTTTCCAATCTCTGTCATTAAATCAAATTACTAAGTCATCAGCGAAATTTCCAAAGCATTTTCTCCCCTTGTTCTTAGGTGGCAGATATCATTGATTCATGTCATACTGTCATTTTCAAGCGATGAATTTATGCTTCGTGTTTAATTAAATCTTAGGAACAGGAATATTGACAACAACAAAAAAATGGTTTTAAATGAAAACCTCTAAAAAATACTTCTGTTAAAAAAAAATACTTCTAACATTTAGCGATTTTTAATGACAAATATTATTGTCCTTTGAGAAAAATGTTAAATTCATTCGGCCAAGTATTGGATCTTTCTATTTTACATCTTCAAAGGGAATGTGTTTTACAAAAAATCAGGTTCAGATTGGAAAACGTAACACGTATCTGCTTATAGTTTTCAACTCGCGTCAGGACTTTATTTGAAAGAACGGAGTTTAAAAAAATATTATAATTTTTTCCAATATTTTTTATTAGCAAATACCTCCATTTTGTCGAACTTTAATGATAGTAAAATAATTCATTTCCCGAATTAAAAGAAAGTGTTCGAAGAATTTGAATTTCAAATTACAGGAATTTTGATGAATAATTTTATGATATTTTTAAAAAGTGAGAAAAAAATTCAAACTTTCTTTACAAATTATTCTCAGTAGTATCTCAGCTTTATTCCTGTTTCAACACACTTTTCCTTATAAAATATTTCTAAATTAAAGAAAAAATATTGCTACGTGTCCATTGTATTCTATGTACATGTCTTGAGATAAATTGATCATTGTAAGCCCTAATAATGATTTTTTTTATTTTTTTTAAAAGAAAGACAAACATTCCCGGGTTATGAATAACCTGACAATATTTGAAAAACTCCTACACCACCATAGTAAGCTGAAAATGTTGCTTGTGTTGTGATGGAGGACTTAGCCAGTCGAGGAATTGAACACACTACGCCTGGGTGAGACCCAAACGCGATGTCAACTCGGCCACCGACCGGTGTTTATCATTAGTTTATTTTAATTTGGGAGGCCAGTGTGGGTACCGTCGCTTCGGTAACCAATTATTGGATAACAACACTTCTGCCAAAGGTCACCTTAAGTGGTTTGCTACGTTTGGTGAATTAGCAGGGGTGCCTGGGATCAGGGGGTGAGGTTTATCCCAGTTTTGGCGGCGGATGCACCTGCTGCGTAGTGGGCCGGATCGAAGGACTCGGCCTTTTGACCTTTCCAGCCGGACTCTTTCAACCCATCGTCTTGTGCAGTTGGAGGGATGAATTCACAAACCCGTCACTCCTTTTCCATTCTTTCCTTCTTTTTCATAAAAATACCCTCCATACAGCATCCCCCAAGGTGAAATTATTTTTCTCGAGACCTCCTCTGGGGAGTTATGGTAAAACAAATAACCGTTTTCATCCCAGGTAAAATTACTAAGATACTGCATAGGCATAAGTAATCGCTTCTTTAACTGTGTATACTTTTATAAACTTCCCTCATTTTTTGTAACATGATGTACTGTGTATGTCCAAATAAATAAATAAACTACAAAAAAGATTTTTTGGATAGACAAAATTTACACTAGCGACGCCACTGTGTAGGTCCCTAGCTGACCTTTGTAGGTCCTTTAAGGATTAAATGAGTGGTCAATAAAGTCAGGTTTAAAAATAAGCCGTAAGAATTGAATCGGATAAGTAGATTGTTTTCCAAGCACGTTGTCAGCTTTTTTGGTTCAGAGGTTTTTATGATGGGCGTTTTTAATTGTGGATTAACCTTTACGAATAACCAATTTCCTAACCACAACAACGATGTTTCAAACTGTACATTTGTAAATAATATCATTCTATTCAATATTTACCATTGCTCGTTTACTTATTCAGAATTTTCATAAATATACAAGGTTTAATGACAGTAGGTACCTAAATTGTTGTCCTTTAAAAACTTTCAACAAAGTTATTCATAATATTACGAAATTATATTAAACCTAATTGCATGGAACAATTGTATGCTGGAAGTTATTGGATCTGTTTGATTTCGTTTCTTAAAGGTACCATATATTTAAATCGCCTACGGCTGTGAACCGATGTGGGACGTTTGGGTAGCTTCTCTAGTCCCCATCGCGTGGTTCAACCGTTCAGAGTTATGAGTAAATCAGCTTTCGACCTAGGCGCTTTGTGTGGGTGATCACCCATATAGCAGACGGTGGCTCCTCTCCTCACTCCTACAAATGAAGTTCACGACTCTCGGAACTGAAGTGACGAGTTCTCCCAACTCAAGTCCCGTCGCCCCGTGTTTTCCCGCTTCCGTTCCTGTTTCATCTCTTCCCCTCTTAAATATCACCTCGCCCGTAGTTAATCATTCCTTTTGCGGGAATTATTTTTGCGTAAGCGCTTATCCCTCTTCCGTCGATCACCAAATGAGGTGATCCTTCTGATTGCACGTGACCAATGCATGTTTACATTATATTGCTGCGTGATCGATGTGGTGGTGTGTCTGATGATGATGGTGTATGATGCTTGATTAACGGAGAATATGGACAACTCACAACAGAGGCCTATCAAATTGAATACTTGAATGGATAGACCATCGCGCTGACGAGACCGTCAGCAACGCGAAATAAAGCCAGTGTTACGAAAACTCCATTGTTCGCAAGTACAGTAGCATGCAACCTGCATTCTTATTTAGTAGTTATTTTTTTATGTACACCGTACACTCCTTTTTTTATTTTAAACCACACAAGAGTTCCAACTGCTCACAACCGTCTGTTGTCATTGAGACAGTAGCTTCCCCAATTGGGGTATGTTGGAAGGAGGGAAAGAGATGGGGGAGTGGATCTGATCGCCAAACACGGCGTAGCGATCTTACACCGGGGCGATACTGAGAGAATCTTCCTCTCTGGTACTTACTACATGTAATATATAATTAATATTAGTGTTTATAATATGATAATCAAAAAGGGTCCAAATTATACAACTTGGGGATAAATTGTGGACAAGACATTCAATATTTTGATATTATTTTTCTATGGAGACGTACAAATTAAATGTAAAATATGTATTTTTTTAAAACATTTATTAATAGGTACGGTTTAAAATAATATACTTACTTTGTTTTAAGGAACAATTCACAATTTTCAAAAAACTAGACCTCTTCTTGAAAAAGTGACAGCCTCCTTGTCGCTAAATGGACACAGATCAAATAACTAACCAGGACGCATTTTTCGTAATTTTACTAAATATTTGCGAACATCAGGGCGGTTGGTTAGATTCTAGAGCTTTGTGTGTTATCTAAAAAGTATTAAAAACTAGTGTGTTTATAACTAGTAAATTTTTAAAAATGTAGAACTTAATATTGCCTGTCCCAAAACTATTCATCGTTGGCTTACCTGTAAATGGTTTCAATGTCGGTTCCTGTAATAACCTGTTTCGAGTGATTTTCTGCAATATGCATTATGTAGGTTTGTTTAAACCGCCTATGAATACCACCTGCTTCCAAACGTCTGGAGCCAGTGAGACTATGGCATCCCCGTTCGAGATATGTTGTGAGTCTGAAGATAGTGAAGGGAGTGAAAGAATATGGGTAGCGAAAGAATATGGAAGGTGGGGAAGTACTTGACTACTCAGAACTGGTCACTAAACACGGCTTAAGCCATTTCAAGCAACGTTTCAATCCTGCATTGTGGTCTTTCGCCTGGGCGATTGTGAGAGTATTTTCCTCTCTAAAACGTGCCGACTTTCAACAAAATTGAACCACTTGAAATAGTATCTCTTAAAAATTTTATTTTATCTTAAAATATTAATAATTCGGGCGATGGGTATAATTACGCCAATTTTAGAGAGTCCATGCGTAACCTACGGAAACATTTTTATCCGAGCCGGAAAGATCGCGTGGGAGGGCGCAGGCGAGTAAGAACCGTGTGCTCGTTTGTGATACCAAGAAACATCATTGGAATAATAATAATTGGGAGTCTTTCTGCATAAATCAGTTAAGAAAACATACACTTTTTAATGACAGAAAACTTTTTTTTTCTGGCTTCACCCTCCAGTGGTATTTTGTGCCATATTTTTAATTGTGAAGAGAGGGAAGGTGAATTTATGAGATGTTGAATGGAGAGGAATCAATTTTAGGTAAAGCATTAGTAAGGTATTTGCTTAGAGAGGGAGAAACAAAAATATGTGATCCAAAGTGCCCACTTTTAGACTACAGAAAGTACAATCTGGGTAGTCAAGCATGTGAATTTTATAAAGGTGAGAAGTAACGGAAAAATGTCCAATTCTCATTCAATTAAGTGTGGAAATTTCGTTTTAGGAAAATGGAGGAGTTGTTTTAATATAAATTTTTAATCATTTGTTCATTTGTACACAATAATTTTAACCACGGTTTTGATGGAATAGACCTTTGTAGACAGAAAAATTAGATATAAATAAGCTAATAATCTCTTCATAATTGCACAAGTAATATTTATAGTAAGTTTTAAGAAATTCAAATATTCTTCGGTTTTTCGTTACCTAGTAGAGTTTAATTACCTTTAAAAAAATATTATAAATAATGGTACGACTTTTTAACACTCTTTGTTATTTTTAAATATCTATATAGGTTTCTTTGAGAATAACTTCTGTTTCTTACAATCTGTGCAACTAATTAATAAGATGTCTAAGCAAAATGACACCCAAATATTTTTTTAAATCTCACCACGTTCCGCAGCTAACTTTCTTTTGTAGATTGTAAATGGCACATTCTGTAATCAAATTCTATCTTTTTATAGAAGTCCTCGCTATTCTTAAACATAACATGGAAAATATAATATACTAGTGCAAACCAGTGAAAAATCAAGGAAAACTAAAAAAATATGTTAAAATCTGAATAGTTTCGTTAACATTTTACATATTTTACGCATTTATAATTGTGACATTAGCCCCACTGTGGAAATTAACACGAATTTCCCCTCGACACTTCTGTGATCCTGATATTTTGTTCCTATCGACAGATCATCTCAATTTGGGGGTCATCTCAATGGGTACCGCCATCCCGGGAACCATTTATTGGATAACCAACACCTCTGCCATAGGTCACCCTAAATGGTTCACTACTTTCGGTGACTTAGCAGGGGTGCCCGGGTTTTTGGGGTGAGGTTTGTCTAGGTCTTGGCAGCGCACAATGATCCGTCTAGAACAACCCATCTTGACAAAATTAATTTACTGTCTTTTAGAGCATACTAAATAGTCATTTATGAAGTATCATTATTAAAAAAACATTTACGCTACTACTTTGTGATATATAACCCTATTTATGATCTTTTAAAGGACTGAAATTTCAGTTATTCAGTTACATTTTAAGTAAGAGTTTAAAAATGAGTTAATTTTGAACGAGGAATTATGATAATAATGTAATTGAAGTGATTCCAAGCTGTTTAATAATCTTATATATCAATGTACCTGTATGGGTAGGCAGAGATTTATTTTGAAAAAAAAGCATATTTTTTAAAATTTTATTAATCACAATTTTAAAAGCTTTCACTGAAAATTATATACCTGAAGTAAGGATGCACACGCACTACTTTACTTCATTAACTAACTAATCATCACGCCGTTTCCCCGCAGGGGTAGGCAGAGAGGACGGACCGCCAAACAACTCGGTCTTGGCTCACACTTCTTGCCTCATTCACATTCATACATCGTCTCATACATACTCTTCTATTATTCTGACTCTTGACATGGCCCGACTTGAGTATCTGATTCACTTGATCGTGGCATGTCTTCCTCGGGCGTCCCCAACTTCTGCAACCTTGTAACGATATTCATCTGAAATATTCTAGATAATTTATTATTATTGCACTTTTGTAACGATATTCATCTGAAATATTCAAGATAATTTATTATTATTGCACTTTTGTAACGATATTCATCTGAAATATTCAAGATAATATTATTATTGCACTTTTGTAACGATATTCATCTGAAATATTCAAGATAATTTATTATTATTACACTTTTGTAACGATATTCATCTGAAATATTCAAGATAATTTATTATTATTGCACTTACATATAAATTGTACTAAAAATGAATACCAATAAAAGATATTCATAATTGACATTATTTGAAAGTACTTAAAACATCAAACAGAGGGAATAAGAACATTTAAACTACTTAAAAAATATAGTAATTTTTACAAAACTCGTTTCAGTAAAATGAAAAAAGTTGTACTGGGGTGATGTGGGGTGCAAGTCGCGGTATATGAATTATACTCGTAGTTTAAATTTTATTTTTTTCATTTAAACACAAAATTCGGCTGGGAGTATAATGAATGTCAATTTTTATTTTACTTAATAATTTTCTTATTAAATTGAATATTTAATTTATTAATCAAAATTTAGTGACAATATTAACATTAAATGGTAGGTACATACCCGTTGTAATAACATTCACAACTAAAATTATTTCACATCACTGCAAACAGAAATATGTGTTGTCGATTGAAGCACTAAAATTGAACTACAAAGCAGTCGGAAATTGGAATTTCTCATTACCTCAACTTTGGTGACTCGCCGTTCCTCCTGCGTTGTGACTAATTACGTAATATGTACATTTTTTTCCATCCAACTATCCTTCAATGTGTTCCAATAATCGATTTGTTGTACGATTTTTGTACACGGTCTTCTGTGCGGTTGTTGAGGGAGACCCTTTGACATCTCCAAATCGACTCGCCTTGCACCGCAGTGGTAGAAATGGATTCATACGTCCGTCACTCCTGGACACACTGATCCCCAGATTCCTGCCCACCTGTTATACGTTTTCCTTCCCAGGACTTCCTATCCTTTATTTCCTTAAAAAAAAACCACTGCAAATCATTCCCTAATATGACATGGACCATTATTTTCTTTAGAACCTCCTGTATGGAGCGAATGTAAAAAAGGTTCACGTTTTGACGTCTATCATTTTAACCCGTGAAAAATCATGGAAAGTCCGAATCCTCAAAAAATCAGTTCCAATTTTGAAAATGGCAGTTAAAATAATTTTACGTTAAAAATATTGTTTTATAGGTAGGAACTTTATCACTTGACTGAATTCACGAAACAAAAACTTCCAATTATGAAAATTATACTTATATACTAGAAATTAAAGCTGAGTTACAGAAACTTAACCGAAATTAGTAGTTTTGATAGCGATTGCGAAGAATACGAAAGGTACTTATATATTTTTTATTTAATGTATAAATAACGCGACGTTCAATTGTATCTACATCTGATGATATCAGTATTACTTATTATTATTATTAGACTGTTTGTACTATGTTCATTCAAAATAAATAAATGTTTTCTTAGGTAGATACTATAATGAATCAAGGGAAATTAGACAAACAATTACATCTAGCGGCCCCAAATAAATAACTTTATAAAAACCCATATTTAATCAAAAAAGGATCGGCATGTTTCAAAACCAATGGTTTTTTAATCAAGATAAACGTTTAATGAAAATTAACAAATAAAAAAATGAACAAAGAAGATAAGTCAAATAAGTACCTTAAAAAAAAATAACAATGAACTGTGTTTTTATTAATTAGTTATTAAAAAAATACAATAATATTTTTATTTATCATAAAATTGGTAATTGTTGCATGTATGCACATAACAGAAACACTTTTATGTATCCTTAAAAAACTTTGTAAATTGGCATAACAGATTAAATCAGTAACGAAGATGTTTAAATAAAAAAAAGAATTAATTAATATATGAAAAATTATTTCAAAATTTTCCTTGTTCCAAAAATTGAAGACATCTAGGAAAAAGTCTCAATATTACAAGTATCCAAAGATAATACACTGAAACAATTAAATTAAAACTTTAAAAAATTATTTTTTTATAATAACTTAGTGAGTAAAATCTCAAACTGTAATATTCAATTTTTTAAAACAAAACAGATAAATCAAAAAAAGATTTTTTTTCTGATTTTTTTGTTTCAGATTTTCGTTTAGTAAACGCAAATATTGTCTTCAATAATTAAATAATACTTAATTCATCATTGAGACATAAATATAACATCCAAATTTCTATATTTTCTAGACAAAAAATGCAAATATATTAATAGTCTTCCCGAAAAATTTAAAAAATAACAAAAAAGTAAATTTATTTTTTAAAAAACTGACCATTCATAACATCATTAACAAATTAAAAGGAAGTAACTTCAATTCAAACCATATTTAATTTCATAATGTTATCACATCCTGAATTATCATATTATCATACTCTATGATATTACTTTTTACTCGTACACCAAACTCGAGAGCTAGTTTTCTTCATTGATGTGGAAATACTAAAAAACATATATTTCACTATTTTGTTCTTATGCCATTCACTATTAATTATTGTAACAGTATTAAAATTTAAAATGTTTATATGTTAAGTATTTTAGATGAATAAATTGTAAAAATACTTTTTCGAAATATATTTGGGGATCAGAGGTGAGGCACGAAATGAAAGAAAGTTGTGAAGGTCACATGTGTTTATTGGTGAGTCAGTTGCCGAGACGAGGAGATGATGTAGGACAAATGTTGAATACTCCGGACGCTGCGGTGATGTGCTGGTCAAGCGCGGGTCAGTGAGTCGACGCCGGGCGCTGGTGACCGGGACTCGATGAAGGTCAGGCACTGGCGAAGAACGTAGTTCTTCAGGCACTCCAGTGCTGACGAGATGGCCAAAGGTGCGGCGGACCTTGTAGGCGGTTGAACGGGAGCGGCGTGACCAGTGAGGATGCTGCGTGTCCTCGTGGTGTTCATGGTAGCGTGGAAGAAGCGCTGGTCAGAGACACTGGAACCAGGGCGCTTGTAATCCGAGTAGCGCTGGCCATGGACGTGGCCGAGGCGCTAAGATGGTGTCCCGATGGAGTCCATGATGGTATGGGCGAAACCGGGAATATTGTCCTTTGCGCTAGTGAGATTAGCGCGGGTTAACACTTGTTGATCCTTGTAGACTGGCGGCGGAATGATGACTGACTGACTGACTCGCTGCGTCGGGCTTATTTATACTACACGGCCGATGGCGACAGTAGGTAGTAAATTGCAATTAAATCGAGACCACTCGCTCGGACTGTGTGTTTCGGGAACCTTCGACATTGCGGCGATTATGCATAGGCCGTAGACTAGAACCTTCTGGTGAGTTCTCGTAGTATCCCAGACGGACTGCAGTATTATTGTCGTCGATAGACAGGTAGGTACTTGAAGTACGTAGGTTGCTCTGTTTACGATGCGAATTGGAAGTAGGTCGAGCGGTTTATTATTAATTAGTTAATCTAGATTTTTCTCGACGCCACATATATATATTTTTTTTTAAATGACTGTTTACTGTAATATTTTGTCCATAAGCACTTATTTGTTAACACAAGTTTGTTACTTTAATTTTTTTTATTATCAGTATACTTTTATATTGACGAAGAAACCATAAGTTTTGAAATAGGTCAACCCTTTTTAATTAGATAGTGGTCTTTACAAAGTTATTTATTTTATTTAAATCTTATTTATTTTAGCTACCGTAAATGCCCAAAATAACGCTAAAATAACCAAAATCTCTCAATATTGCAACAAATAAAGATTAATCGTAGATACAAAAATTTTGCAGTACAATTTAAAACCTTTTATTAACCCATTCATATATATTTTTAACATACATATGATATATTAAAAGTCGCTTAATATGAATACAAGACGAATAATATAATTAAGTAACTCTGTACATTTATTTACGGTATTTGTGATAGGTGTTGAAAAATGCTTTTATTAAACTGACTTTTACCAGAAAACGCTTTGTTTACTGGATACAAAATAAATTTATGAGCAATGAATACTTGACTAAAAGTCGCTTTATCACTCTGTCTGCTTCGCTCCCTGTACGTTACAAATGTTTTTTTTCCTTCCGCGATATACATGCGAGTATATTATTTGTGTGTACGTACATACGTGAAAGCATTTTTATATCCACGCCTTGAATAAATAATCAGCAATTTTGCTGTTTCTGGTGTTTTTTCAGCAAGTAAAAAGAAATTATAAATTCTTTGAAGGTAGTCGAGGGTTATTATTTTAGTTCATACTTGACAATTCATGAACGAAATATTTTTTGTGATATTTAAAATTTGTTCGTGAATTTTCCTTACCTCCAAAAAAAATGAATCCCGTATTAAAAATATCCGTGTACAAATAAGCTAAGCTTTGTGGCGTAGCAGTAAAACGATGGTTTTTGATTATGTCAGATACGGTTTTTTATTACTCTGAAAATTCCGTGACTACAAAGCTTTGTTCGATTGTTTCTTATTGCATAAAAGCATAGATTTTGGGCTTTATCGTAAATGCAAATCTTTTTATCTCGGACTGACCAATAAAACCAGCCTCCCAAATTGTAATAATATTAATAATAATAATAATAATAATATAGGTATAGCGCCGTTTTTGTGCAAAAACACCTCAAGGGCGCTGTACAAACTAACAATACATTTCTACAGTGATCTATGTTATTTTTTTTTTTTTTTTTTAATACTTTATTTATTTTCATTTCTTTACACATATTATACATATTAATAGATAGTATATAATAACACAATATATAATACCAAATAGTATACACAAGAAATGAAAACCCACTAAGGCACTGCCTGAGTGTGGGTAATATAAAACGATTACTATATTTCAAGTACCTAAAGTATAATATACATTAGTAGAAAAGTTTTTTTGTTTATAGTTATTATAAAAAGTAAAGAGAAAACATCATGTACAATAGTTTATAAAGTTTCAGCAAGTGAGTTGAAGAAAGGATCAATAAATTTATAGTAAAAGCGTTTCAATATCTGCCTCATTTAGCCATAATTTTACCTCTTTAATATATTCTATCTTTTTATTTATCATTTGAGTTTGTAGTGGTAGAAGGTTAAATGTACGAGGACCAATGAAACTGCTATGTGTCTGCATTAATTTAGTATTGGTTTGGGGGGTGTAAAATATATTATTTGTTCTTTTGCTCATTCTATTTTCATTTATTTTGAAATTATTTTTGTTTTTAAATAAATATTTCATAGTTTGTAATATAAATAATTTACGAATGTTAAATAATTTAGATTCCTTGTATAATAGGTCGGTCGAGAATGTTTTATTTTTGTTATATATGACTTTAATTATGTGTTTTTGAATTATTTGTAGAGGCTTAATGAACGTATCAGGTGCACCACCCCATCCTATTATGCCATAAGTGATTGCAGATTGCACCAGAGAGAAGTAGATCATTTTCAATTTTTCAGCGTTTAAAATTTCCTTGAGTCTATAAAATATGTAGGTAAGATATCTTAGTTTAGAAGTGGTTTGATTAATATGTGATTTCCAATTAAGATTAATATCTATTGATACTCCTAAATATTTTATATTTTTGACATTAGCGAGTTCGTTGCACAGGAAGCACAATTCTTGATTGCAAGTTGTATTATGGATTCTAATTTTAAGGTTGTCTTTTGGTTTGTTTTTCATGTTTTTATAAAAAGTTAAGTAAAATGTTTTGCTGTAGTTTAAGACAAGTTTGTTGTATTTTAACCATTTTGAAACGAGTGAAATACATACAGTTGCTTTCGAAAAAGTTTCTGTCCAATTATTACCATCCACTATTATTGCCGTGTCATCGGCGTAAGAAACAATTTTACCAGGGATTTCAAAATTACATAAATCATTAATATAAATTAAGAATAAAATCGGGCCAAGAACAGTTCCCTGCGGAACTCCGTTTATCTGTGTCTCTGAACTATAATTATTCCCAATTTTTGTTTTTTGTGTTCTGTCTTTAAGATAGTTTGATAGTAATTTTAGTGTGTCTTTTTTGAAGCCCAGTCGAGTTATTTTTTTAATGAGTAAATTATGATTAACGGTGTCGAAAGCTTTTCTTAAATCTAGGAATATGGCAAGACATTTCTTTTTTTTATCGATAGATGTATAAATATTTTTTGTCAATTCATATATGGCATCCTCAGTGCTTAGATCTTTACGAAAGCCGTATTGGTTTTTCGATAGAATTTTATATTTTTCTAAGTGTTCAATGACTCTAAATTTTATGCATTTTTCGAATATTTTTGATAGGTTTGAAACAAGGGATATTGGTCTGTAATTGTCTAATTTATGCGTATCCCCAGATTTATGAATAGGTATTATAGTGGAGATTTTAAATTGTTCTGGAAAATGACCATCTTTGAGGCATATATTAAAAATATGTTGTAATGGCGTTAATACATGTTGTTTTATTTTTTTTAATGTATCACATGATAGTCCATCATTTCCCTTAGAGTTGGATGGTTTTAGGTTATCAATATATTTTTCAATTTCTTTAAATGTAATAGGAGAAAAATATTCTATAGAGTTAATTGAATCGTTATTAGAATCTAATTGAGGAGATGTCTCCATATAATCATGATTAACATTAATGCCGGAGGATTCAAGTACCTCGTCTACTATATTTGTAAAAAAGTTATTAAAACATTCTGCAATGGTCGATTTGTTAGTTATTATTTCATTATTTATTTTAACCTCATTTACAATATTTGAAGAAATAATTTTTTTGTTGGCAATTTCATTTATAATATTCCAAGTTTTTTTAGTATTATTTTTAGCATTTTCAATTTGTTCACAATAGTATTTCTTTTTGCAGTTTCGTATCAGTCTATTTAGTAAGTTTCGGTACATTAGATATTTTGTTTTCAGATAAGGCATTGTTCTGAGATTATTATTTTGGCAATCCATTTGATATTTTATCATTTCTCTATATAATTTATCCCTTTGTTTAATTGATATAATTAATCCAACTGTAATCCAAGGTTTAATTTTTTTATATTTTCTGTTAGTGACAACTATTTTACTTTCACTTTTTAGAATATAATCTCTAAGAGTATTATAGAAATTCTCTAATGCTAAATGTGGATTTTCTATTGATATTACATTTTCCCAGTTTTCTGACTGAAGTAAAGAGTTTAAAGTTTTATAATCAATGTCTACTTTTTCTAGAGTTACAGAATTTTGGTTTAAAGGTGTATTTTTGAAATGGTGTCCATAAAAGGTCAGGTAATGATCTGTGATATTAGTTTCAAGAATTGAAGAGATAATATTGGTCGCCTTGTGCGACTTGACAAATATATGGTCTAAACATGCAGAGTTATTTAAGGTTACTCTAGTTGGTGAGCTAATATATGACATATATCCAGAGCTTGATAAACAATCTAGATACTCATTTTGACAATTTACATTTATATTGTTATCATTAATATTTATATTAATGTCACCTGTCAAAATGGAAAAAGTAAAATTGTTTCTGTCAAGATTTCTAACAAAAGATTTTAGTTCTTTTACAAATAAAAAATCATTTAATGATTAATGATTTATTACTTAACTATTTATAGAGAAAATATACAGTACAATACTTACCTGGTAGGTCACTTGAGATTAACACTTAATTAACATTTTCTAATTGTTTATTGGCGAAATTTAGATACATGATTTAGGACTTAATTGAAAATTTGAATATAACTGGACTTTCTCTAAGGAATGGTATATTTGATTTAAGGGTACGACAGCTTAAAAAGGTAAGTTTTTAGTTTAGACCTGAATTCTGTTTGATTTGTTACGGATCTTAGTTCCGGAGGGAGTTTATTCCAAGCCTTCGGCCCAGATACTCCGAAAGCTCGATCACCAAACTTAGTATTTGACTTGCGCTTAGGTTCTATCAGTCTGCCTACAGCTGATGATGTTGCTGATCTAAGAGTTGACTGCCTCAGACCAGTGTTTTCCGGGACGCATAGTTCAGTGATGTAGGGTGGGGCCATTTCATTGATGGATTTAAACACCATCCAGCACAGTGTGTACTGGATTCTTTCAGGGCACTTGAACCAGTGAAGGTTACGAAGGTGTTCTGAAATGTGCGAATATTTTGAAACCCCGGTTATGAGCCGTGCTGCTGCATTAAACACTGATTGAAGTTTGTCAATTTGATATTTTGGAAGGCTGGCATAAATGCTGTTGCAGTAATCGAGACGTGAGACTACGTAAGAGTTGATAAGTAGTTTTGTTGCTTCTGTAGGAAGGTTTCTTCGGACAGACTTGAGTTGTCTTATAAGTTGGACAATTTATTTCCAACCCTCACGGCTTATAAGCGATTGGATAAATAGGATACCAGCCAATTTGTGTTGGAATTCAAACCAAATATTTCCTCTAATCTCCTTATGAGGAATTCATGATTAATCGTGTCAAACGCTGCACTCATGTCTAGGAGTGAGATAAGTGATAACTTACCTGACTCTACGGCCAGAGTTATGTCTGATAGCATACGAAGTAGTCCGGTTTCAGTTGAGTGGAATTTTCTGTACGCAGATTGACGTTTTGCGAATAATTTATTTGAATTCAAGTGACTGGTTATTTGTGCGGCAGCAATTTTCTCCAGGATTTTTGAAATAAATGGTAAGTTTGAAACGGGTCGATAATTACCTAAGTTATCAGCGTCTAGTTGTGTATTTTTCAGAATTGGTGTAACTACAGCTGACTTGAGTGGTTCAGGAAAGTCACCCGTGCTGAGTGATTTATTGAAAACGTGAACTAGGAATGGAGCTAAAACAGTTGAACATTGTTTTAATAACCATGTCGGAATAGGATCAAGACTGCACTGTTTATTAGGCGAGCTTGAAATAATTTTTATTACTTCTTCCAGCGTTGTGGGTTTGAAGGATTAATAACATCCACATGTTTTTATTTTTTTTTTGCTACAGAACGTTCCCAATGAGTTATAAGCTTATTTTCATAATTAAGAAGAAGCTACAAGCTAAAAATGTTTATATTTTTTGTATACCTTATATCGTGGGTAATGGGCATTAAAATCGCTTGACAAACGGAGTCTAGAAACGTTCGATTTCAAGCAAATAACTGGTTTTTATTTATTTTGAAAATAATTTAATAAGAAAGCAAAAAAGTTGATCAAATGAAACTGTCACAAATAATCTTAGCTATAATACTGTATTTTTAAAAGTTGTTTCTTTTATGCGTTCATACATTTATATTGAAAAAATATTTTTATTTGTAATTTATTCAAGCGAAGCGATAGGAAAACCTTCAATTTATCTTAAGCATATTTTTTTGTATTCATAATGTACACCAATTCGTTATGAAGATGAATCAAAATAGTGATTTGGAATTAAGCTTCGCCTTAATCTTCAAAATTAATGTTCAAAATCTTTAATATTCGAAAGTTCTTCACCGATTTCTTTGAAATTTTGACACAAAGTTGCATTTGAATACGCGTGTGCTTTTATATACCTATAATATATAGATGTCACCTGTGATAGGTAAAAATATATTTTTTAAAACAGCGCCATCTGTTGGACGTAAACAAGCGTTATTGTTTCTCTATCTGCACAGATAGACTGAGACACGGCAACGCGTACAGCTAGTAACCAATAAATAACTATACTACGATGAGTTCATAAACCAGTTTTAAAAAAGAACTGAATAAAAAAATGAAAAGGTATTTGAAATCTCTGAAATATTTCCGCATTTTATCACAAGCTACAAAGCAAATTTAATTATTTTGCAGTTGACTACAAAGGTAACATAAATTGAAATATTCTACCAGAAATTAATTTTATTCAAATTAAAAAAAAATAATAAAACAGTTTTTTAATTATTCCTATTAATTACAGCGTTTTCATTGTCCCGTCGTAGTTTTTCCACAGTACCTACATATTTAAAATCTAATATAATTTCTAGGCTTTTATTCAAATTTCTCCAGGGATCGAAAGCCTGTGAAAACATGGTAACCCAAATATGAAAGCGTGGTGTAAACTCATAGCGACAGTTTAAGTTGGAAGGAGAGAAATATAATTTGCCGAAAGAGAAGAAAAAAATCCATTTTGTTTAAAATGGAAAGGGCCCTTTGGTGAGATGAAAATATAATTTGCTTTGAAATATTTTTTTGTTTATAAAAGAAGAATAATGAATTGTTTTCGTAATTTCGTAATATTAATTTATGACTGAATTCTGTAGAAATGAGATCCCGAGGCGTGTGTGGCAAAACCATGTATGACAGTGTGAGAAATGTGGAGCTCCGCAAAGAATGCAAGGCCGATGTAAGCGTAATGAGTAAGATTAAGAAAGAGACGCTTAGATGGTTTGAGCATGAAAAGCGAATGAGCGAAGAAAGGAGTGTAAGGAGAAAATATGACCCAAATGTGAATGGTAGAAGAAATATTGGGGATGTCTGAGGAAGACATTGAACGATCAAATGAATAAGGTCCTCGAGTCGGTCCTTGTCAAGAGTCAGAATGATAGAAGAGTATATATAAATGTATTAAGGCCAGGAGTGTATGTCAAAATAAAGTTTTTTGGCGTTATGATTGGTTAGTTGCCATATTAATTTAGCCCGGGTAGGTGTTATTAATTATACACTTTTCAAATAACTTTGAAGAATGGCTCAGAGCTTTTCGATCAAACAAAAATCATTGTATAATTTTTTTATGTGATTTTCGAATTATCCTACTTTTACAATTACCATAACCCCCAACGAACGAGCTGAGAGTGAAGTTTGCCTGCAGAAATTACCTTTGCTAAACCAGCCTGGTGTTAATTCGTATTGTCTTATTTAATGCTTGCATTCCAACATATTCAGTAGCTTTCCTCCTTTTAGTAGGTCAGAGAAAATTGGTTTAATTATAACTGTAAAACCACGTGTAAATATGCAAGTATTACAATCACCGACAGCAATGTTTTGTATAGATATTAAGGGAATAGAGAGGGAATTGTGGATATTCTCTAATTTTATCGCCTCGGTGGTCGAGGGGTAAGGCTCTCGAATAGCAATCCGGACGTCACGGGTTCATGTAAATATTATTTGATTTTTATTTGAATAACTTTTGATGGTTATACCCATGAATTTTATATATGAGATCTACAAAAATTACATAATATAATTGGGTCCCAATAGCTAAGTGGTTAGAGGCGTTGTAACGGTAAGACAAAGTTCCTGGGTTCGAGTCCCAGTTAGGACCGTAATCTTTTTTTTCTGTGTCTTGTTCGGTTTCATTTTTCGTTTAGATTTATTAGTATTATCTTCTTCTTTTCCTTTGACCTCCCCAGCTGGTCTCTCTTGACCCATCGTCTTGCACCATAGCGGAATTACATGTATTCTAATGTCCGTTACTTCGGGACACACTGACCTATAGATTCCATCCCACCTCTGACACATTTTTCCTTCCCAGAACTCCCTAACTTTCCTTTCCTTAAAAAGAAGTTCCACGCAGCATCCCCAAAGAATCCTCCTGTGTGAGGTTATTGTTAATATTAGGTTATCACCCAACGATGGTCAACAAAGTATTTAAAGAGGTAGGTATGTTCGAAAGGATCTCGCAATATAACTAAGTAAAGAATAGGTTTTTCTGTAAAAATATATCTTTATGGACGAGCAGTTTAACATTGAAAAGAAATGCCTGCACAAAGTATGAGCGAAACACGTATTTTCAACGGGAAAATGTTGAAACAAAATAGAAAAACTCAAATAACATGGATCATAAACACGTACGAATGGGAATATGTTTTATATTATCATGATAGCCAAATTATTCATACCATACCCTGTTTTGCCTTTTATTTGCTTTCAAAGCTATAATAACTTTAATATTGATTAAAATATCTTGTTAAAAAGTTTATGTTTGCAGTACGTGGGGTCCTGCGGTTTAAATACATTCAATTTACAAAATTAAATCTTTTACTTTTCTCGTGTTTAACGCTCCAACTACTATATTATGAAAGTCTAAGAATAAATAACAAAAATGTATGAGAGAATATTTACCGAAACACAACAGAAGGCTTCTTTGTACATTTCAAATTTGGTTTAAATTTACGCACTTTAGAAGTCGTCAAAAATAATAAAAACGAAAAAAATCTTACCATCTGTTCTTTTTAAACGAGATTTCTTTCTTCTGTTTTATCAGAAAAATCTACACGTCCTCAATCCTTAATTTAATTTGTTTTTACGAAGGTTTGCAAGTTTGACCCATTTTTTGTTTATTCTGTTTTTTTATACTTTAACCCCACACAAGAGGCCCTGATTGAAATGATTTCCCGTAAGTCCTATGTCATCTTTGGGGATGCTGCGTGGAGGCGCTTTTTAAGGAGAGAAAGTTCTGGGAAGGAAAAAGGGATGAGGGGTGGGTAATAATATGGGGATTAGTGTATTCAGAAGTGTCATATAAATATATCCCTCCCGCTAGGGCACAACGCGATGGGTCGAGACACTAGTTGGAGAGGTTAAAGGGTCTCACTAAACCAGCCTCTCCCGTTCTGGCACGTACTGAACACACCTCCCCCGATGAACCCGGGCACCGCTGCTAAATAACCAAACATAGCGAACCACTTGAGGTGACCCATGGCAGAGGTGTTGGTTATCAAATAAATGGTTCTCGGGACGGCGGTACCTAAGCCGCCTTCTTAATTTAAAATTACGTTACTTTTATTTTTAAATATGCAATACACATACAATCTGTGTTTAAACTCTATCTGTGTATCTAGGGCAAAAAGGAAAAAAAACATGTACAAGAAATAATTTAGTAAAATTCTTTTTGAAAATTAAATCGTTTTCGACTTGCATCTTTACCTGGTCATTGATAAGCTATTATTTATCATTATAATTAAATGGTGGTGCACACAAAGCAATTTATTTACTTTAAATTAAAAATATAACACACAGTGAATTTACACTTATTGAAGAAAAAAATATTGAAGCAGAAACAATTCTTTAATTTTAAATTATAAAACAGATATACGTAAAGAGATATGGCATTACAATCAAATTTTTAATAAAATTGAATACTTTCGAAAGGTTTTAATATTATATTTTGGTTTTCAATTTTATTAAATATAATAATACAATATCCGAAGAAGAAAACTTAATTTACATAATAAAACCCTCTCAACAGGGAAAGATAATAGGCAACATAACATTATCCTCATGTTGACAACTTTGGGTGAAACAAACGTCTAAAAATCGTTTGTTTATTTAGTGAATCTTGGTGTCTTGGGACAACTGTCGATTGTACGCTTGATTGTATAGTGAAAAGTGGATTTGAAGATCGAAGTCATTTTTACAAGGAGGAATTTTGTGTTGAGAAAAACGAGTAATGAGTTAATTGTTTGAAGACGTCGTTGTGAAGTTGTTTCTTGTCACATTAATAAGTCATTGATTTGTGACGCATTGTTTACTTAATCATAAAAACACAGGGTTTTTTAATGGGAATATTATTCTGTGTGGTACACAAAACTTGCTAAACTTTCTTTATAAATTCATCATTACTGAACTTTAATTATTTCTACAAATCTTTAAATAAATTTGACGTGCTCGAAATATTATGTGGGTACAGTGCTCTGCGTTGTCTAGACTCTTAAGACGTAACCGGGCGTTGATTTTTCCATACAAACGTAGTCCCCATTTATCTTTCTGGATTTTAACCCTAGAGCAAATATTTTTTAACATAAAATAGATATCGGCGACTTGCGTGTCGGTACGTTTTGTTTTTTTTTTGATAAATTGCTTCTTATAGAAGTTATGACCTTCCAAAAATCAATAAAATTGCCTGATTTAAACGCAGTCAAAAGACGTTCAGTCTACAAACTAGACAATATATTTTGAAAACGGTCCGACATAGAATAGTTTCTTCTTATGTAGTTGGTAAAAAAAAATTAAAAATCGGTTAACTTTTGGAGGAGAAAAATGGGGAATACAAAACCTCGATTTTGAAGATTTCATTTAGGTATTAGTAGAGCGAGCTGCATGTGTCCCTTTCGCTCAGTATTCGGGAGGTAAGGGTCGGGGGGACAAGGTTTAGATAAATACGTATGTATTTGTGCGAAGTGATGTCACGTAGTCATAAATCGATATTCGATATTCTAGTGTTGTGTTGTCCCGAGTAATCGATGTTTTTTTATTATTTTTTCCGTTTGGTCACTTTTGTGTGTGTTTGGTGAAGTATTCCGATATTCTTACTTTAATTTCATATGTTTACGTAAAATTATATCTGTAAAAAAAACATCCGTTACGGCCAGACCGACTCCGAGGTGATTTCGTTCCGTATTGCCAATATGGATACAAAACACTCAAATGGATATTTTTTTTTAAAATAACTATTGGGTAACTAGCGTAATATTATAATTCTTCAATAACCTATAATGTATATTGTTATTTTATTTATTTAACTTCTATTTCAAAAAATAAATATACAGCAAAGTGATGTAGCGTAGTGTATCGAATTGTGTCGGTGCACTAGTGTTGTCTTTTCCCGAGTTATGGATATATTTTATTAGTTTTTTTTGGTTTAGTGACTTATTTCGAGTATACCATACTTGCCGATCTTACTAAAATTGGACCAAATTCAATTTATATACGTCAAGTACTATAATAATTTTCAGTTTGGGAGGTGGTTATGGGTACCGCCGCCCCGGGAACCATTTATTGGATAACCTCTGTCATAGGTCACCCCAAGTGGTTCGCTACTAATTTTTTTTTAAATATATATTTTTAAAAAGATGCCATTTGCGTGGTGATCTGTTATAACAAAACACAGTAGGAAAAGTTGCGCCGTTTAGTCATGACTCATGACATTTTCTATTATTTTCGAGTTACATGGATATTTAAATACTAGTTCATTTTTACTCATGATCCGATTTTCAGAACCCCAACATGTCTGGAGGTAGAGTGGAAAAAAATGGAGGTTTCCTCCACACCATCAAATCAAATCAAATCAAAAATTATTTATTGTAAAATAAAAATTACAAAAGGTGTAGCTTATGGGTAGACCCCATTTCTTCCAGCTAACCACATTTATTTAATTACAATGTTTATATAATATTATTTGTTTTATGATAATAATTACAATGTTTATACAGATAAAATAATAATAATAAATAATTAAATAATCCGATTTGCAGTGTGGTGATTGGCAAGGGTGTTATGGCTTTCATGTCAGTTTCAAAATTTCAACGAATGGCATTGGCGTTGGCTCTATTAACAAAACACAATAATAAGATTCGTAAAACAAAATAGTGAACAAAAAATTCCAATATTATATGGAAAATTGGTCACTTGCGATGTTTATGTGGTAAAAATTGGTCATTTTGGCCAAATAAACATCGCAAGGGAATTAAAACCTGTTGATTTCAGGAATTTTACTAAAATAAAAAATAAATATTTTATTTTACTACTTTTCCCTGTCTTAAACAACTTGAATGGTTTAGTTAAGTTTTGATAAACAAAAAGATAACTATCTGTCCAAACAAGTATTTTATATTATTTTTAATTGATTAATTTAGCAAAACGACACAAATTAATTTAATAAAATTTACTTGCGCACGCCGCGACCTGCGGATTCGTAGCCAAGAGCCTTACCCTTCATGGGTAGTAAGATTTTTTTTTAATTTTTAAAAGAAAGACAAACATTCCCGGGTTATGAAAAACCTAACATTTGAAAAACTCCTACTACCACCACACTAAGCGGAAGATATTGCTTGTGTTGTGATGGAGAACTTAGCCAGCCGAGGAATCGAACATGGGACGCCCGGGTGGGACCCAAACGCGATGCCCACTCAGCCACTGACCGGTCAAGTAAGTAAGAGCAATACAATAAATTATGAAATAATGTACCTAGGCCTCCTATTTTATAACGAAAATGTACCTATTTAGTTCCTTAGACAATATGTATATAATAACTTATTTAGGTGGCTAAGGATGGAACGTCCCGTCACAAGAAATTGATTGTTTATTCTTGTCTCCACTCCACACACATGCAGATAATCCTGTAGCGACTTGCGACTAGCCGCGCCGGCCGGCAAACATCGATGTAATATGATACCACAAAGCGAAGCGCCAAAGGAATAATTATTTGGCGGGCTTTCTCGGCGGAGTTTTTATTCGCACACTCACACATCTACAGCACGATGACTGACCGTAGCACAGAGCGGAATAGCAATAATTGGGCTAAATACCTAATAAATAAGTTTCTGAATTACCGGGATTCCTCTTAAGGCTTTGTTTAAATGACAAGCCGAGGTTCAAGACAGTCGTTCAATATTAACTGAGTCATATCCCAATGTTAATTGGACGGTAATTATGTTTCAATGTAAAATCAAACTGTCTTACTTAACACAGTATACTAAAGAGTCAGGCGCTGGGGGTACGATTGAAGAAATATTTCATTAACAAATGCACAGTGCACACTGCGCACTCCCACTGTTCTGACATGGGGATCTAACACAGAGAAATCGATACCTTTACAAAATCAGATTGATAGGATTAACTACCGACGATTTTATACCAATTTATCTAGCATGGTCGCACTATTAATATCCAGACATATTGATAATGCAAATCAACATACGAGGGCAACACTGGCGCATCTGTCTATGAATTGACACTCCCAAACGTTCGACGGCCATGTATATGTTTAAAATACTAATAAATTCACAATTTCCAATTGAAATAGTAATTTTAGTAGAAATTAGCTGTCCGCGTGTACTTTTCACATTAAAAAGGTAGTTAATTAGATCATTAGTCATAACTAGACATCGGATTATATGCATTTGCATATTTGCATATGCAAATGCATATAACTCTCTAATTACGACGTTAATGCATATTTCTGCCTTTTTTCCCAAATCGTGCATATTTCGTTAGCGGGAGGTAGGTACGTATAGGGAGCTAGGTGACGATGACGCGTAGGATGACAATGTGATTTTCTGCAAGACTTGTGACAAACGTATACCTTGTTCGAAAAAATATCAGATCGACCAACACGTAAATACTACAACCCACATAGCAGCAAGAAATAAACCATCAACAAGTCGCCAGCAACTGCTGACACAAGTTATGCCTTCAACTTCGGACTGTGCAAACAAGACGGCGTTTAATAAAGATCTATGTGAGTTTTTTGTTGCTTGCAATATTCCATTTCATCAACTGAATAACCAAGTATGCCAAAAATTCCTCAAGAAATATTGCACGAACCAGATAGTCCCTGAAGAGTCTACGATTCGAAAAAACTACCTGTCCGCTATCCACAAAGACGTATTAAGTGAAATTCGTGCAGATCTGCAGAACAATTTACTCTGGATAGCTGACGAAACTACGGATTTATGTGGACGAGGTATAGCGAATTTGATAGTTGGAAAACTAACAAAGGAGCCCTCTATTCCCCACTTGGTTGCCTGTAAAATCCTAGAAAAAACAAATCATTCAACTGTTGCTCGTTTCATAAATGATTCCATAAGATCTTTGTTTCCCGATTGTTCTGTGGATGAAAAAATCTGCATGTTTGTTTCTGATGCTGCGCCATACATGGTGAAAGCTTTTTTTCAAGCCTTTTTATCCAAATTTACTACACATTATCTGCTTAGCTCACGGGTTTCATCGCCTTGCAGAAGAGATACGGCAAGAGTATGGGAATGTTAATAAATTGATTTCCTCTACAAAAAAAAGTGTTTTTAAAAGCACCGTCGCGTGTGCAGTCTTATAAAGAGCAATTGCCAAATCTAGCATTGCCGCCAGAACTCATAATTACTCGATGGGGTACTTGGCTAAAGGCAGCATTATTCTATGCTGAAAATTTTGAGACAGTTCTGAGGCCATTGCAATTCATTCAAGCAAGCTAGCATTTGAAGACGCATCCATTAAACAGAATATCGCCCTCATCTCAACACATTTCCACAAGTTACCAGATACCATAAAAAAATTGGAAACAAAAAACCTTCCTCTAATTAAAGCAATAAAAATACTGGAAACAATGATCTAACTCGCCAACGCCCTTCCTAATTCAATATCAGAAAAGATTCGTAAAAAGTTAGACTATATTTTGCTTAAAAACCCGAGTCTTGAAGATATGAAGAACATTAATGCCTACATCAACGGCACAGGTCATACCCTGCCTAAACAGATATCTCCAGAAATGGCGCCAAATTTTAAATTTTGTACAATGACGTCAGTTGACGTAGAGAGGTCGTTTTCAGCGTACAAATTAATACTGGGTGACAAACGTCACATATTTGAGCTCGAAAATTTGGAAAAAATACTTAGTTGTATATTGTCACAAAAACTATGCATAATTTTAAGAATATTTCGCTGTTTTTGTACGGTCTTTAATTAAAATATATAAAAATATAAATGGTTTTTTGATTTTGCATTGTGCATATTTTGGGCAAATCGAGAGTTTTTAGTGCATATTTCGGCCTTTTTTAGTGCATATTTGCATGCATATTTTGGCACTTTGTTAGTGCATCTAATCCGATGTCTAGTCATAACTAACAACGTTTATTTCTCGACGCTGGAGTGGAATCAATTGATCGCGCCTTAGATTAATTCAATCCATGGATCGAGTATAAGATTTATTTCACTTCTAAGACCATAGTTAGTTCACCCTTACTTATTAAGCTAGTTATATTGCATAACAAACGGCATTATCGAAAATTTTATGCATACAGGCAGCTTATCCGATCCTTGAATACCGACTGTAGGAATCGTATTCTGACCGTGCTCGTATGTATCGATATCTGACCATAGATGACGGCATTCCTCAATATCGTATTTACGTATGGTTTTATCGATCGTCCGTGCTAGACCTCCAAGCGTATACTCTTCCATTATTTCACCACTGTTACCTAAAACATGCTCCTTTATTACCTACAACACTGGTATTAAAATAACACATTCGCCTAGGAAAATAGTGTGTTTTTTTGAGAAAAGTGCTTTCATAATTAACATCGAATTTAAAAATAAAACGTTCAAATAGGTTAGCATTTATTTAGGAAGGTACTGTTTAAATATGTAAATACGTACAATATAACAACAAAAATATTGCGTACAACATACTGAACAGCGTCCTCGTTCGTGACTCCAGAAGCCTCGAGTCAGGTTGTAAGGCTGATCGGCTTGTTGGCTTCTTTTGTTTTCACGCCAAGGATTGGCTTGCCGTTTGAGAGAGATTGAGAGGTTCTCTTCTAAGTAAAACACTTGTGTTTTGGCTTGATATGTTTTAATATGTCACAAACAAGAGGGTAGACTTAAAACTCAGAAAGAGAAGCGAGAGTTGATTGATAATGAATGTAGACTGAATGATAATGTAGAATTGAATGCTAATTTGAAATCACCACGCTATTTATAAACAAAACAATATTTGACGTGACCACAGACACAAGATATTATAGACGCGAAATTCATAACAATATTACACTATGACGTGCCATAGACAAAAATATTTAATATAAAAGGTGGCATAGACAGAAAAAGATAATGTAAAAGGCTCTACACATCGAGATTATAACATGAGAAAGTGAAAGAGTTTAGGCTTGACTGAATTTAAATATAAAACAGGACAATCACAAGATACGACACGCATCATACTCCCGGCTTTGACAAACTAAGTTTGTTAGCAAAATAATTGTTCAAGATGAAGTCGATGAAAGTAAAGTTCAGAAATGTTATTTAGAGAGTGTCACTGGGTTTCACTGTGGGGGGTGTCACTGGAGAGTCATTGTATAAATTTCACCGGAGAAAGTTATTGTAGGAATTCACTGGAGAAGTTATTGTAGGAAAGTCATTAAGGTGACAGAGATGATGATGATGACGATGATGATGTTGTCTGGTCAACGGGTAGTGGACAGAGCCGGTTGACAGCCCTTGTCACTGTCGATTTAGAGGTAGCGACAGTAGCTGCTCGATGCCATCAGCGCCAGGGTGTAACGTCAGAATGCGACCAAGCCCCCACTTGGTAGGAGGTAAGTTGTCCTCGAAGAGCAGCACCAAGGAGCCTGGTTGCAGCACGTCTGGGGTTTTGGTCCTCCATTTAACTCGTTCCTGCAAAAGAGAGAGATACTCCTTAGACCACCTTTGCCAAAAATATTGAACGAGCTGAGTGGTTCGTTCAAATCTGGAGAGCCTTCCAGAATTCGTAGCGGTCAGGTCCAGTTGAGGTGCAGCAACCAAAGATTCGCCAATAAGGAAGTGACCCGGGGTGAGAGGAGTGAGGTCATTCTGTAGGAGGCTCACCACTTCCCCGCCCTGTTTTAGGTACTGATGGTACCCTTTCAGAGCTCTCGCAAGAACGCTAATTTTTTTTGATACAACGAGTCTACATTTAAAATTTCAAAACAACACCTCCAAAATGTCCATGCATACAATGTTATTTGCAGTATGCAAGTGCTGCGTATTAGTAACTTGTTAATAAGATCTATTCTATTTTGTTAGTTTAAACAAATCATATGTACAAAGTATCAACAAATCAAATAATAATTCACAGCCACCTGCAACATTGGTAAAGTGTGCGCCTCTTTGTGTGGTGGGGGGGTGTCGTCGCCCGCTCACAGGCAGACCTAGGGAGAGAAAACAGGGCATTGAATAGGTTTCACGGGGACCAGGTTCCGCGCCCTTGAGCCAGGAAACCGGTTGTGCCTCGACGAAAAATGTGAGTTGGGGTTGGGAAAAAAAAAATCCCGAGGACCATGAGGAGAAAGCGTCGGAGTACCTGGAGGCAGGGCGGAAGGTCACCAATCAACGTTCAGCCCGGGAGTGAGGTCAGACGGATCGGTGGAAAGGGGAGTGAGCGGACGAGAATTGAGGCGTGCCTCGACCTACGTTAAGACAGTATACAGCCTGGGCCGCCACTGTATGGCGAAAAAAAAATTGACTTATTTCAATAAGCGCTACCGATAAAAAGTTGTCTTAGGTCTTCATTGTTGATAAAAAATAAAAAATTCATTGAATGTTATCATTTTTAGGTTCCATTTTGCGATCGAAAATTGATTAAAATACATTTTTTGTTAATTATTCCCAAGTGATAAGGTAATGAAAGAGTTAAAATTATAATTTTCACAATAATTTATTTAGTATTAAATGCTGTTTCAACATTAAGAATTTAACTCATAAATATTACAGATATCGTAAAGAAATAAACGTAATCAATTATTCCGGTATGAAATCACGCTCAGTTTCAATTTTTGGCATATTTTTTCTGGAGATTATGGTGGTAGTAATAAGGCCTTCCCTTTTCTTCTTGCCACACACTTTCGAAGATGCTTCAGTTACAACCTTCACACAGCGTTCTACCTATTGTGTGTGACAGGGGAATTTCTCAATTTTTATGAAAATGGATCTGATTTCTGAAGTTAGGTTAAGATCCTCCAGGTCTTGTTTTGTTACACCTTCTAAAATGGGAGGATATGTGATCGGCGTATCTTACCAAGATATCATATCAATATAGCATTGTGTATTAAAATTCAATGTTGGTACTTTAAATGTTCGGAGCTCTGTCCGGGAAAACTCTCTGGCTTTCAACAAACGTCTTATCCCAAGTTCTTTGATGATAGGCGATTCATCGGTTATCATTGATAAGAGTAAATTTTCCGGATGAGCGTAGTTAGCATTTCGCTTTATTACGGGATAAATGATGGCTTTTAATTCGTCCGGAAGATAGCGCAAATAGTTTATTATATTATAAATATGCCTCGCACCATATTTGCACGACCCATGTAGTTTTATATGAAACCACATGGGAACATATACCCTCATGATAAATGTGGTTAATATGACCAGATTTTCTGATGGCGTTGCGCATCCAATATACAGTCGTAGGATACGACTCGTTTTAGTAAGCCATCGTGCATTTGACATCACTCCTGGGTTTCTTCTGGCAATATCAGGATGACAACGTCCGCTGGGAACTATTTTGAAAATATCGAGCAAGTATTTTTGATCGGTGCTTAAATCAGCATGCAGGACATCGGTCGAGTACTCCACATCAATATTTAAAAAAGATTGAACCGGCAAATTATGACAATTATGAAGAGCCGAACCTACGGGGCCGGAAAAAGCATGAGGTCCAGTAGTTGTGCCATCCAACTTAATAATCAAATGGCGTAGAAGCAGCTCGTTGCAATGAAAAAGACAGATCAGCCACTGTACTGGACGATTTAAGTGTCTCTCCATCGTTCGAATCACACCACCAGTTGTTCCCGTGTTAACATTTGTACCATCACAACCAATTGCTTTTAAATGATCAAGTGAAATTTTTTGACAAGCAAAGTATTCTATAATTGCTTTGTTTATATTAACGGCAGTGCCTGACCTAGGGGTAATATGGGTCAAGAAATGAGATCCTGGTTCCACGATTAACGATACGTGTTCTTCAAGTACCGTGCTTTTATAATATTTCTGTCCTTTTTTTATATTAACCAAAGTCTTGTTCTTTCGACCATCAAAAAATAATCCACTTACTTTATCCCAAGTCTTTGATTTCATGAGTATAGATCTGGTACGCAGACGTGCGTGACGCAGTCTATTTTTATCTATTACTTTATTAGTATTATCCTGCGTTATTATGTTGCGATCATTTAAGACGGCAGAAGCGATTGCTGCACCAGCTCGATCCGATATACTGAACCTGTCACAGATCTTGGAGAGAACTGTAAAAGAAGGAGATTTACTGGTGGTCGGAAAAGCAGTGGTATTAGTCTTAAGTAACCTACTTGATTTTGCGATCGGAGAAGATGATTTTGATGTTGAAGTGGAAGATAATGATACATTGTCTAATTCTTTTTTTTCACATACCTGGTCTTTTATTTTAGTGAGATCTTTTCTCTTTCTCTTCAAAGATTTTTCCATATTTTTCGTAGTCGGTGTATCAACACTGCCGATGAACATTTTTCTCTAACCTCTTTGGTCTTCCAAAAACTGTTTTTCTTTAAGGGAAACTTTCCTTGCTTTCGAACAAGTACAATAATTGTCTTTACATTTACAAGAACAAACATCGAACAGTCGGGAGCTTGTTTCCTTAAATTGAGATACTTTTTTTTTGAAACAGGAACTGCGGGCGGGAACTTTTTTTTGTCGTATTACTACAAAAATAATAGATTCTAGTTATATACAGTAAAGCTACATACTTTATCAAAGAAGATTTCATAAATGCACATGATTAAACTGATCCAGAATACTTTTTAATGAGACTGAAAAAAACTAATTTTTAGCATATTTTCTCCAACTTTAAAGGCAAAGTGGAGCCTTAAGATATTTTTTGATTTTTTTTTAAGTAAATTATTTTGATGTTTTAGATACAAATACAACTTTTTATAAGTAGCGTCAAATGGAATTCTGAAGAAAAAAAATCGGCCCACACTAGTATACAGCTCCTCAAAAGTCAATGACAAGTTACGGAGAACTCCAGTCAAATGATGCTTGGAATCAAATGAAGTGTGGATATTGCTTCTAGAATGTTTTTTCCTGTAAAAATGAGTTAATCTTCAAATAGATGAATTAATTAAATGCTAAAACTGGACTTTAGCATAGTGCTTATGGGCATAGCGGCAGGGCGTCAAGTAGCTTTGAAAAGTATTATAATTTAATTAACAACTTGTTTGATTCTCAGGTAGCTAATAGGAAACACGCTTTAACAAAGGCCAGGTCTTTATTTGACTAAATAAATAAACACAAAACAGTTTGTATAATATTTTCCATCAAAATAAAGGAGGAGGAAAGGAGCTCATTTCAATAAAACTCACTTTGAAATTATTATGTTCGTTGTATCTTTGTGTTTTGTATATTTAAATACATTCATTTATATTATTTAAATATACTGTGAGTATTGTGATTGCTTTATTCACTTTGGGAAGCAAATAACTTTATTGATATCACGAGACAATTACCTACTACATCATATTAATATAAGTTAATTGTAAAAATAAGTAAATGTTAGTGATAATAATGAAGCTTTAGCAAACAAATTATTGTAAAATAACATAAGTACATCAGGAGACCAATATCTACTACATATTATTATGAATGATAATATTGAAGCTTTAGGCTTTCCACACCAGTAAAAAAATTATTGTTGAATAATTGAATGAAATCAGGAGACCACTAATTACTACATAACAAAATGAATGATAATATTGAAACTTTAGGCTTTCCACGCCTGCAAACAAATTCTTGATGAATTACTGAATGAAATCAGGAGACCATTAAGTACTACATAATAAAATGAATGATAATATTGAAGCTTTAGGCTTTCCACGCCAGCAAACAAATTCTTGTTGAATTACTGAATGAAATCAGAAGACCACTAATTACTACATAACAAAATGAATGATAATATTGAAGCATTAGGCTTTCCACGCCAGCAAACAAATTCTTGTTGAATTACTGAATGAAATCAGGAGACCACTAATTACTACATAACAAAATGAATGATAATATTGAAGCTTTAGGCTTTCCACGCCAGCAAACAAATTCTTGTTGAATTACTGAATGAAATCAGAAGACCAATAATTACTACATAACAAAATGAATGATAATATTGAAGCTTTAGGCTTTCCACGCCTGCACAAAAATTCTTGTTGAATTACTGAATGAAATCAGGAGACCATTGAGGACTACATAATAAAATGAATGTTAATATTAAATATATATATTTTTTTAATTTTTTTTTCGTAGAAAGCAATCACTTTGTGGTTTAACATTTTAATGAAATAAAAAGAATATTTTTTGTTCAAAACCACGATTTTTTATTAATTTTAAGACCGACCGGTTTCGCTTCACTCGAGCATCGTCAGGGTACAAAATTAACAGTTTAATTTTGTACCCTGACGATGCTCGAGTGAAGCGAAACCGGTCGATTTTAAAATTAATAAAAATTCGTGGTTTTAAACAGATAATATTAAAGTTTTGGACTTTTCTCCCTAGCAAACGAATATTTGATGCAATCGACTAAATATTATATAAGATCTGTGCTATAAATGGCAAAAAAAAAATTATTGCATCTACACTACCCTAACAAAAAAACAATTTTTCTACCGATTTCCACAATTTACATTTTCAAATTTGCTTGAGCATTTGCAGCTTCATAAAAAAACCAACAATATTACATGTTCGGCTGTATAGTCACGGTCGAGGCATTATTTTTTATCATCGGTAGCACACATTCTATTTTACCTCAAATATCTTTAAGTGTGAATTAATAAATTATGAAATACACAAATAAGTAGTACACTTGAAAATATGTGTCAGATATATGAAATATATGATTTGTTTTCACCTTTTTCTTATTCTAAAAAAATTACGATAGTGAATGTATTTTTACTGTATTTATATTTTGACGAGTAAATTTTACATGACAATTTACAATTTGCCATTTTCGATATACTGCCAAAACGACAAGGTCGTTTTTATTTGTGAATTCGGCAGCGTTATAAATGAAAAATATTTTTGGATTAAAATATTAAAATTACACATTTTTTGTACAATTATCAGAATCAGAAAAATGAACTTTAAATATTCCACACATTTTTAATGATATTCATAGTTTGTGAAAATGTCCCATTATTGTACATCAAAATAACGACAGTCGGATGTGGCAGACGTAGTTAGAATTGTAATTTAAACACAATTTTATTCACGTCTCTGACTGGGCTAGACATTTTTCCCCTTTATTACAAAACGTAAAATTTATTTACGACTGTTAACATTGGGGGCAATTTTTAAAGAAACGTACAAAATACAACAATAAAGTTTCACAAAAAATGAACTCTCTTTTGTAACGCAACGTGTGTTTTGTTCAACTAACTTTAAAAAGTAGTGACCTTAAAGGAAGTATGGTTCCAGTAACTAACTTTTCCACCAGTTTGAAAAGTTTTGAATATATTATCAACATTGTACCTGTATTGGTCTCCGGTATTATTTTTCGTCTGGCAATTTAGTTAAAAAATGTATCATTTTGAACAGTGATAGTAGTAATAATAGGATAATTTGTTTTTGTGAAAATCACCACAAGGGCTGAACAAATTTTACTTACTATGATTTATCTTATTACTGACCAAACAGATACATCATTTTTCCAATTTTAACCATTTACAATTAAAAATTTAATTATTTACAATGTGTGAAAAGTTTCCGACTTTTTGTGTAGCAGTGGATCGCATTATCAAACTATTGCATGTTATAATATACATATTCTAAATGAAAGTTATATTTGGTTGGTACCTACTAAATGAATTAGGTTTTCGGTTTGAATACAGCGCAAGCGAGTCCCAACTGTTCCCTGTCTTGTAGAGCCAGTGAGTGTAATTTTTTTATCAACATCCACATTTACACTTATAATACTGGTATTTTTTTAAAGTTCGTTTTCATGGTTAAATTAATTCTCCGAGTTTGAATACTTTTTTCATTTGTGCGCTGAACGTCCTGTGGTTAGTGCATTTTGTATGGAGATTGGTTTTTATTCTTTTGTTAGGAATTCCAGTACATTTTTATCAATGTTAACCGTCTATCTAAATTAAGGGTATTTTTATATCAACACTTATTGAAATTAATTGTTAACTTTCGAATTTGTTATTCTCGCCAAAACATCGCCCGAACACTGAAGTCTACACGGTATCATCGATATACTTACATACATAGCTCACGCCGTGGCAGAACGGCGCACACTAGGGCAAGAGTGATGAAAAACGCCCTTTATTCACAGGGACGTTTTTAAGAGAAAATTTGAATGTGGAAAGGAAGGTAATAAAAAAACAAAATTTTTAAATACATAATATATGTAAACTTTATTATGTACATATTATATATATACGATTTAAATAAATAAATAACAAAAAAAATCAGTTCTCTTTATCCGACTTGTTTGAGTCAAAATCACTATCATCATCACCATCATCAACACTACCATCATCACGATCATCATCATAATATAATCGTAACCGTCACTATCATCATCATTATCCTGAGTACTTGAATAATTTTCACCTGTCGGCTGTAATGATGGAGCCATTAGCAGTTCTACCGCTTCTTTGGGGAGTGTGATCACCTTTTTTTTGCAGCTTCCTTTTGATCTGATGACAAAAACAACAAATTGAAAACATATTTTCCTTCCTTAGAATTGAGTGTACTTATTACATCGCCCTGAGCGAAGATCAAACGCTTAATGGTAAGATTGTCGGCAAATCAACATGAACTGAAGTATCACTAACATTGATTTTTGCAGTCACTGGGTAACACTCCTTTTTTGCGGCCTGTACATTTTTATAAGACGGGTATAGTTTTGGAGCTTTTGATCTTTTTACATTGTATTGGTGTTGAGATAATCCCGCTTCCGCTACGAGTGCTACAGCATCCTCTCCTGACATTGTAACTGTTTGAAGAGAATTTCTATAAGCTTTTAAATATTTACTGGGACTTTATGAATCCGATAAAATATCAGTGATTGCTATAGACGCTTATGTCTGTCCTGTAGCTCTAAGTTCCATTTGTGTGGCATAAACTAATTCAGTTAGAGGAGTAGACTTTCTCAGATCCAGAGTCTTTTGTCGTTTCATTCGTTTTGTACTCTGATCAAAGGTAATTTTCGGGCGACCGGGATCACCGCGTTATAGTGTGTTTTATTTTTCTCCAGAAATCTTACTTCAATCCGGTGCGCTGCTACCCATCGTGAATAGTGTTAATTTGAAGCGATTTATCCTTCTCGAAATATGTTTTCTGGGATCATCGATGCATCCTGTCCTCAATTCCATTTCCTTTTTCAGCAAATTTAGGTGATCTGGAATGTGTACGTGTCCAGAGTTCTTCATTATCGTGAATAATTGTCGTCTTATCATGAATAAGGTATCAGAATTCACACCTGTGTGAAAAAAATAAATTGAATAAATGTCTCCACTCGGTTCACGTAGTGCTGTATTTGTCACTGTAATGTTCATTACTGTTTAAATAAAATAGGTTCTTTATACGAAGTTACGTTTATTAATTATTCAGTTGTTTATCAAGTACAGTGCAGTGTATCTGCTAGGAAGGAATTTACGAGAATGAGCTCCCGCGTTGCCCGACCGCCCGCTGTCCGGCCGAGTCGGAAACGTTCGACAACCCTCGGCCATCTTCGGTCGTGCACAAACGCCTATATGATATACTACAGTACGAAGCATAAAAAACCGCTGAATTGCATTGTGCTATATCTGTCACCAACTGACACGACTTCATGTTTCTCAGAAAACGCGTTCTATCTTTTTTCTTTTATGACCAGACATGTGGTATAAACAGTTTTAGGAAGGGAGACCATGAAGTTTTATATTTGAGTTACACTTTACCAGTTTACCACCTTATGTCCAAAAATTGGAAATTGAATGTCGGTAACAATTGTTTTGAAATAAATCTCTTTTCTGATAGGTTTTTTAACTATCCCGAGTTATTAAAAAAACTGTTCATTTTAATTATAGCTACCGATCACATTAAAATAATTCATTACTTCAAAAAGTGTACATATGTGCAAGATTTTAAAAATGATTCGTAAATAACAATAGTTGCTACAACTATCGAGGTACCTCGAAACAAATGAAGCGACATCGTATAATTGAATTTTTTTTTGTTTATTGTATCAACTTCTAGTATTTGGCCCCAGTGTGCGGCGGGTTCCCGCCTGCGGGGTATGGTCATTGCTTTTACGTAAATTTGAAATGAGTTCCTACTTAACAAAACCTTCTAAAATGTCAGGAGATAACTACGATGTAAGTTAAAACGATCAATAAAACTAAAAAAGACAACCACAAATCATCTCAAAAAACTCAGATCAACCTAACTACACAATAATAAATTGTCTTAATGCCTAATGGAAAAAACTGACCCAACGACAAGTTCCACCACAAATTGTGAATATATTGAGAACATGGTACAACCAACAGGAAAACTTTGTCAGAGGGAATGAAAGCCTATCAGAAGCAGCCAAATTAAAGTGCGGCGTTAGACAAGGAGGCTCAATGTCCCCAGTGCTTTTCAACGTATATATGGATGAACTTAGTAAAACACTGAATACAACAAGAATCGGATGCCATATTGCCGGGGTATGTATGAACAATATTAGCTATGCAGACGACATGGTCATACTAGCTCCATCGGTAAGAGCGATGAGAAAACTTCTGGCAATATGCGAAGCGTACGTTAATAGTCACGGGCTGATGTACAATGCTAAAAAGTCATCCCTGCTGATATTTAAAGCAAATACTGGTCCCACTGTCATTCCACCCATACGTCTCGGCGGGGCCAACCTGAAAATTTTCAGCGAAATCAAATATTTGGGGCATGTCATCACCGATGACCTAAATGATAGAAAAGACATAGAACGTCAAAGAAGAGTACTGAGTGTGCGAGCTAACATGCTTGCCAGAAGATTCAACAAATGCAGTCCTCCGGTGAAGAAGCAACTTTTCCAAGCATATTGTATGAGCTTTTACACTAGCGAGCTATGGACGACATACACACAAGGCGTCATGAACACACTCCGAGTACAGTACAACCACGCATACAGAGCCCTATTTGGCCTCACAGATGTTCACCGAAGGAAGGGTGCATGGGTTCGCTGCTTTGATGCACCACAGAATAGCCGGGACGAGGCAGCGATACCAGAGATCGGACAACACTCTTGTCCAGGCCGTTGCCCGGTGGCAGGGAGAGCCTCTACACCAGAGATGGAGAATTTCACTCAAGCCACCATAAAGTCCTAATGTGCTCATCAATGTATACATTTTTTATTTTTATTTATTTCTTTATTCATTTTCTTTTTATGTATTTACTTAAACTTGTATGTACTTAAATGTAAACTTTTATGGCAGGCAGAGCATTGCACACACCGCTCTGTCCAGCTGAAATAAACATTATTATTATTATTATTTAATACATAATTTTATATCGACCTCTCCCTCTTATTATCAAAGTACGTATGTAAAAAAAATATATTATTACGTTGTACAAACATAACACGGAGTACATTTAACCTCAGATTTCGTTCGACCAAACAGAGCAAATACTTCGGTTTCATTACTTTTAAAATTGACGCCGCAAGTGGAAGCGACTTTAATTGGACTCATCAAGAGTAAATGGATTTTGTTAGATAATCATGTGTTAAATTTCCGAGTTAATTAGTGAAGCAGATCTATAATGATTTCGCTCGTTTTTAATTAAACATTTGTTTTTTTTACATTAACCCCACACGGGAAGCCCTTAAGAGAAATATTTTCCCTTAGAACATAGGATCATCTTTTAGGATGCTGTGTGGAGGGTCTTTTATAAGGAAAGGAAGGAGAGGACGTTCTAAGAAGGTAAAAGGCAGAGTGCTGTGTAGTAATCTAGGGATCAGTATGTCCAAGAGTGACGGACGTACGAATATATCCCACCCACTTCGGCGCAAGGCAATGGTTCGAGAGACCAGTTAACGAGGACAGGGGGTCTCCCCAATCCAGCCTCTCCCGATCTGGCACGCCACTCTTCTGGTGGGCAGGCAATGAACCTGAGCACCCCTGCTAAATCACCAAACATAGTGAACTACCTGTTGCAACCTATGGCAGAGGTATTGGTTATCCAATAAATGGTACTCGGGGCGGCGGTACCCAAACCCGCCTCCGAAATTGATTGCCTAGTTTGGATGGTAAACTATTCCAGTCATCTGCATACAACCGGGAAGGAAAAAGTGTTTCCCGAAGTCGTACGGTCCATATACAAAGTTCTACGCCGCAAAATCTCAAATGATAGAGTTAAATACGTTAAATTCCTCCCACGTCGAAACCGTTGTGATGCAAGGTTTCAAGAGGTAGAGGATTTCGTCGCAGCCATGGATGGAATCCAGAGGCTCTGTAAGCCTATAGACCACAGGTTCGATCCAGAAAACTACAGGAACTCAACGCTTCGCCGAAATAGTCAAATCAGTGTAGCTCAGATAGTTTATTTTCTAAAAGGATCGTCAGGTATGATGAGTACCATTATTATTTATTTTAATGCAATTTAACATCTCATAATCCGACGATTTTATTAACAACTCTTAATTCTTGAAACCAATACAAAACAGTGCCCGCGCGTCTGTACACAAAATTTCAGCTCTACCGAAACTGAAGGTTTGGATTCCATATAAAGGAAGCCTGGCGCCCATTTCATAATATAAATTAGAGGCCTTCAGTTCTTATAACAGAAATCCTCCATATTATTGGCACCCAACTAATAATTTTTCATAACAATATTGATATTGTACACTATATTATATATATAGGAGTTTTTCAAATATTGTCAGGTTATTCGTAACCCGGGAATGTTTGTCTTTCTTTTAATAAAAATATATATATGCTAAATATCATAAAATGCGCCTTCTGGGAAAGCTCTCTAATAATTAAATAAGGTATTGTACACAAGATGGTCTTATGGTAGAAACATCTTCAATCTAAATGCAAAGCAAAATTTTGAAGGAATTTTGTTGTCAGGAGCCGATCACCCACACTATCACAGACAGTGTGAGTGCTTAACAGAAAGCGAAAAGAGCAAAAGCTCCCAAAAGTTTAAGATTTTTCATAATCAAACTCGTAACGCGCCGTTACCACAAGACAGAAGGAAACAAGCCGCATATCTCAAGAAGCTGTCAAATTACCGGAAAAGATAGTAGAAATATAAAGGGAATATGCCAAGGTACTTGATATATTATGCTTCACAAAGTATGAACAGCGCTTTTCCGCCGTCTAAAACTTACCGACACCATTAGGCTAGAAACAAATAAAGAGCAAATAAGCAGTGGCTTGTACAATGTACAATACATTTTCCCTGAGAATTCCTTGCCGGGAAATGGCAAATAGAATTATGCTAAAGTACTTTCCGAAGATGTTTTTGATACAGATAAAGTCTCTAGATGGGGTCTGTTTACGAGTATGGCCTTCCTAAATATCAAAAAACAATGGAGAATTTGTCGCGTTTGCCATTGTAAAGGTACTTCTTACCGAGTCTAACGGCAATTATTTCTGTACATTTAAACAGTGTTGCAGGTGTATTTGGAATAAAACAATTGCAAGAACAATGAATTTTATTTAGAAAAGTAATCCGTTAGTACCACACAAATTTCTAATTGCGTCGAGTTACATGTTGCTTGACGAATACCTACGTGTAGGATGTAGATACTGAAAGACAAAAATACAATTGAAGAGTTACTAAAGAGTGTGTTGAATTAATTCAAAAGCCGTGATTTAACAAATAATATTTTCTAGGTGCCTACTCATCGAGAAAAGGGTTTTTTTAAGAAATTTACAATTCGATCAGGTAAATTTTTAGTACGTGAATTACGCCTGTCGATTGCTCAGCTGATGTGATCAGTACAGAGCGAGACGGTGGCTAGAATCAAGGCCCAATGACTCGGTCGATTAAGTACCGCCTCCACCTGCATATTCAACTCGGCGCTTCACTCGCTCTCAACTTGGTCAGTGCGAACCAAAGATATTAGAAGAACGAGATGTGCTATGAGCAGTTCATACTGTGTTGAATTGTTTTGCCCAGTGTCGCCGGTTTTGTTCACCAATACTACTGCACACCTTCGCTTACGCTAAGGTATCCGCACTAATACATAGAACAGATTCCTGTGCGTACACGTCCCGATAGTATTCAAAGTACCCTAATTAGGTAGTACTCCGCCTACGGTCCGGCGGCCAACATAGCATATATCGTTCTTCTAATATCTTTGGTGCGATCAGATGAGTCAGTCAATGAAAGAAAAAAATTAATTTCTTAGGAGTGTGTGACGTTTGCTGCTGTAAAATTCTCTTAATTCTGCTCTCTTTTCTCTATCGCGAAATAATGTTAACAGCACTTTAAATTAAACTCACTAAACTGACTCAACTAATGTCTACTCTCCATAAACTGTTCGGCCTAGTAACAGCACTCGGCATTGGAGGGACCCACCACTTTCCCGTCCCGGTATAGGTGACTTATTGTCACCCCTTCGGGGCTCTCGCAAGGAAGCTAATTTTTTGGTATAAATGACTCTACAATTTCATAAATAAGGACTCTAGACCTCCAATGTCCCCGCATACATGGTTAGGTGGCGGTATGCAAGCGCCAAACATATACAAGAGGGGAATAATAGTAAAAAATTTAAATATATAATGATGAGCTGGTGGAACAGGTAACTGAAAAGTGATGTAAATGTTCGGCCGGCACTGCTTCTCCTAAATTAACAAAAGAAATATACATGTATGTAAATGGTCTGAAGCTGAGGAGACAGTAAATGGAGAAGCTGCATCCCCAGTTCTAGGCTGTCCCCGGGGCACGGAGCGGAAATCCGATCGAAGTTACTAGGCCTTTTTACCGCGTCCTAAAGCTGGGTACTCGGTGGTGCCTTGAAGACAGTAAGCGGGAAAGGAGGACAACCCAAGACCCCAAGGAGAAAAGCGTCGAGTTCCAGAGGCAGGACGGAAGGTCGTGGGGCTTCGTTCCCTCTTTTTTCAGTTCCGCCCGTGAACCAGGGGGTGGCGCTGGCAAGGAGAGTCAGCCCCCCCTGTCTGTACGTCGCCTGAACGTATGTGGGGACAGGTCTAGACCAACCCCTTTTGGGGATTAGGACAATACATTACAGACACGGAGTTCAGTTCTGGCCTAAAAGGGTGAAAGCAGAAAATTTATTGTGATGCAATAATTCAACACCTGAAAAAAATTAAAATAAATAAAATGTGCATGATCGTTAAAAAAGAAGAGAAAAGTTTGTAGTCTCAGGAGCCATTAATACGAGAGGTAGAGCTAGAGGAAAAAAAACAAAAAGGAAAGAAGAAACAAAAAAAGGAATAAGGAGCTGAAAAACATACATATTGAGATGAAAGGCAAAAACATATTAAGAAAGAATAATCAAAAGCGATTATTAGAGCGTGGTACAAATAAGGCAGAGGTGTAAAATAGCAATTAGAGTTTAACCGTGGATGTTCAGGAACAAATACACCCGGGGACTAAAATTTTATGTTAAACTAGTCGGCAACTCTAAGCACAGGCCATCTCTCAACCCAGATCCTTGTAAACTTCCTCAGACATTCAAAATTAACTCTGTTAGCGACTAGATCAGCGTTAACCACTGGTCTGTTATCCACAATCAAACCGGCCGTTAGTTCATCACGTGCATCCTTCATGATCTCGCAGTGCCACAGAATATGCTCGGCTGTCTGGTTTAAGTCACCGCAGGCGCAACTGGGATGGGGGGCCAGTGAGAGGGCGTGAAGTCTCCCCCTGAATTCCCCATGACCAGAAAGATCCCGTGTGAGATAAGCCCCTTCCATTCTGGCTTTAACTGACGGGAAGAAGGAGTGAGTCCATCTACCAGTTCTCGAACTATCCCACCTGATCTGCCACTCATTGAGTGACAGTTCTCTCATTCTCCTAAGCAGCCCAAGGAGAGTCCCCGCGCCACCCGGAGTCAGAGTGACTCCTAGGTGTGTGGCTGGGCGTCTTCCGGTGAGTCTCTGCTTGGTGAGCACTTCCCTGATTTCCAGATCGATAGGCAAGATGCCGGCCAAAACTGGCAAAGCGTCCGAAGCAACTGTTCTATACGCGCCGGAAAGAGCCAGCGAGGGGGTTCGCTGACCCCGTAACAGCACTCGGCAGGTGTAATTCTGCCTTAAGGATTTCGGTAATGGTATTATGATTTTATAAACGCTTAATTCTGAGATTATTAGATGAGTGGAAGGAGCCAAAGAAGGTTTTCGTTTAAACAAAGATTTTGAGTTTAGCCGAATAGAAAAAAAATGGTACTAAGTTAAATTTGTACGAATAAATTCCAGCCGTACTCACACCGATGACCTTATGTAGTTTTGATGTTGTGCTTTAGGCTTAGTTATCCGAGATCTTTTACTTTTATGTATTGTTTAATAGTATACACAAACTAAGTATGAATTCCGAATTAATGAATTCCGTAAGTCTAAACATAAACCTTACTAACCTAAGCAAAACTTCATCAAGACTTATTCGAGGAGCTGAAAAATTAGGTATATATTAATTAATGACACTGGAGTTAAATTAGGTAGTAATTGGGAAGTGATTGGGAAGCTGAGTAGTAATAAACTCACTAAAACACTATAGCTAAATTAGGTAGTAATTGGAAAGTGATTGGGAAGCTGAGTAGTAATAAACTCACTAAAACACTATAGCTAAATTAGGTAGTAATTGGGAAGTGATTAGAAAACTGAGTAGGTATATAGATATTAATGACACTAGAGGTTAATTAGTGAGTGATTGGGGAGTGATTAGGAAACTGAATATGCATAAACTCACTAATAATACTTGGATCTGTATTGCAAACCAAATCAATGACTTAAAAGTACTACGATGAAACACTTTAAAATGACGCATTTGAATATGCTATAACTCTCTGAAAATTCTTTACCTGCAAATTCTGCAAGCATTTGCTTTTTGTTAGAATTCACTGAGTAAAAAAAGATTTTCCATATATTAATAAAATCAGCAAATACGTCCACGTCATGTCTGGCATTGAAGCGTATAATATGCTATGTTCCAGTTTTCAAGGCCGTGACGTGATTTATTCGGTTTATTTACTTTAAAAAGGTTTAATTATAACAAAAGTTAAAAAATAGCGTTGTTTTGATCAATTTGTGTTCTTTCACAATTTACTTATTTCAGAATATATAATATATTTGCGGCACGTTCTAGAGTGGAAGATACTCTCAGTAGCACCCTGGTGTAAGACCACCATTCAGAATTGAACCGTTGCTTGAAATGGCTTTGGCCGTTTTTGGTGACCTGAATATACTGCCCACCTTCCTCTCTCCCATCTCCTTCCCGTCCACACTACATCCAGCCTTCACAACATACCCCGATTGGGGATTTCATAGTCGATTTCATAGGCTGAATACGGTTGGAAACAATTGCGACTTTTGTGCGGTTTCATATAAAAAAAAATTAAAAAAGGTTTTCAGCATTTTTTTTAATCCCCAACTTAAAACTTCTCCCGACCGTCTGTAGCCAGTGAGACTATGGCATCCTCAATTGGGGTATGTTAGAGGAAGTAGAAGTAGAGGAAGGTGAGGAAGTGCCTGGCCATTCAGATCTGGTCACCAAATACAAGTAAAGCCAATTCAAGAGGTTTCGATTCTCAAAGCTTCACGGAGAAAAACCGAGTTTTCGATATCTATCTTATCGATTATAATCTCGATAAATTAACAGGCCTTATTCATAAAAAATAATTTTAAGAATGCTTGACTTCCTAATATATCATGAAGGTTCATAAAATATTCATTGTAATACAACATTTTTCGGATGTTCGTGAACACTTGTTCCGACATCATGATAATATATTCGGTATTTTCAAAAAGTTTATCGGGAAACCTGTTCATTCATTCGTAGGGCCTGAATTCCCGTTTTTAACCAAAACTACCGATAATTTGAAGAGATTCTTAATCTTATTAGTTTTTTTTGATCTCCAATTTAGTAGTCAACTACTCCCGACCAACTGTAGCCAATGAGATAATGGCTAAGCCATTTGGGATATGTTGTGAGCTTTCAGCCTCACAACATCTCCTAGTGAGGGAGAAGGAGATTAGATTGCGGAAGGTGAGGGTGGTGAGGAAGTACCTGGCTATGCAGATCTTCTTACCAAACATGGCTAATTCTGAATGGTGGTCTTTTACCAGGGCGATACTGATCTTTTTGAACGTGCGGCAAACGTACTACAAAATGTTATTTTTGTGGATAAGTATGTGAGTTAATACAAATTAATGAAATAATATTTACTTGCACATGCCGAGATCTCCGGATTTGCTGTAGAGGATAGTAAATACTGAACCACGGATGCCGTCAAATAAGGCCATAAATTTTCTTTAAAATTGAAACCTACCTACATCACACTTCCATACTTTTTCTACTGTGTAAGAAACTACTTGACGATGGTTGTGGAATTTTTTTGATAGTAACATTAATTTATACTAACAAGAAAGTGACATTATTTAATCACTATATATATATACGGCATTAAAACAAAACTTTATTAGTAATATTAATATAAAGACTGTTTGAGTGCCCTAAGGAAATAACTTTTTTTTAAAACATCAGTATCAATAATTGATTTATCGGAAAACTGCCTTCATAACTACTTTTTACCAAAACGGCTGTGGTACATTTCGATCAATTCAAAATTGTCACTAAAACCTTAATCCTAAAATGATCTCGGAATGCTTCAAAACATTTCTAATTTGGTAATGAATTTGTGCCAAACAATAGGGTTGTTTAAATCTTTGTTCTATTGCCTGCTCGTAATAATCTTTCTCAAAGTTCAACGTAACACAGGAAACCACTCAAAACCTTCAACAAACACTTCAACCAAAAGTTTATAATTAAGCAATTTAACTCAAGATGGTTTAAAATGGCCCATATTTGTTAAATTAATCAAATTTCATCACGGAGTCAACTTCAGATTCTATATTTATATTTGAGTGAAGCCAATCCAACTACTTGGATCCTGTGAAACGATGGACCATTTTGAGATATGTTGTACGGAGTTGACAAGGACCCATACATTTAATTCAATATGGTCATTAAATATATTTGAAGCCAATTCGAGCAATTTTGTTTCCGGATGGTCACTTATGAGAGTATTTTGTACTCTCGAGGAATGCCCGATTGAGAAAATTATATGATTATCCCATTGGGCGTGTACGAGACGCGTGGGCCTGTACAATAAAAAACACCGGCACACAGGAACCCACAACTTTTGTAATGATTTAAGTGAAACACTTTTAGGTTATCTGTTCAAATCATAATAAAATTAAAGAATATTCGAATTAAAATTCTAATTTAAAAAAACATTTTTTGTACTAGTGTACAGAAAGTACAAAGGGGTATAGCTTATAGGTACTTCCTATTTCTTACAGCCAACCCAATTCACAGGAAGTAGAGTATGTATTTTAATATCACTGTGTTTTAATACACAAATGGAAAAGATGCAATAGATTTGTGGACAGTATCTGTCCAAAGCGTAGTGATACCTGTCCAAAAGTAATGCTTTCAACGATTATTCAAATTGGAGCACATCGTGCATCTGTTGATTGGCTTCTCTATGGAGATGTTCTCGCCACTGAAGTAGCTCGGCTAATGCGCAGGACCAGTGCGCCCAGATGGCGTCCGCGACGGCTACAGCAGATAGTCAGTAGTAGGTGTGCAGTCAGTGGCAAGCCTTAGGTGGCCAGTAGTCGGTGGACAGCAATCGGTAGCCAGCGGTGGAATGTTCATAAGATTATAAGGGCCGGTACATGACACGCCCGACTATTTAAATGTCTTGATAAAGATGCCTTCGCTTTATCAGCTTTTGAAGTGCCGGCAGTAGGTGGACCGTTGTACGTAGTCAGTAGCGGGTGGTCAGAATCAGTTGTCCATTCACGTCAACGGTGGCTGTGGCATAGTGCCTGCTATGCAGGTATTCAAAATGACGTCTACGTCAACTGAAATAACATGTTGTTGTTTTTTCCAGTGTTTGCAGTTGTTTAAGTCCGTACCGTATTCAATTTAGACGGCAATAATATTTTGTTGTCCTCGAAAAGGGGTTCCCGAGCCCGTAGGTGTTAATTGGGGTCAACTGTCTTAATCTGTATGTAAACAAAATGTTTTCATTTCGATATGTATTGCATAGTAACAGTTGTTTTGATAATCTTATGCATTTAAATAACTCGATTTTTACTATTATGTCCTGGAAAAAAAGAATTCCGAATCCGCAACAGGTTTTATAGTTAGTTACATGCTGATTATTCACGTTGGATACACGGCGATTCATTATAAAACTTTCACAAAGTCTTTTCATCAAAACCAACTGCGTTGGTATAAAACGCATTTTTGGGGGCGGTACTTGGAACGTTTTGGAGAAACTTAAACTGTCGGATTGGATTTCTCAAAATTCTTTGATAGGGTTTGCACCGGGCTCTTAAAAGAGCCTTCCTTCTCCGGAAGTTACCATTGTATGGAATCCATCTAACTCTGCATAGTTGGATAGCGGACTTTCTCAAGGAAATAACAATTCAAACTGTGGCGGATTTGCTTCCTCCAAATAGATGCGGGGTGCCACAAAGATCTCTCTGCCGCCGACGATGTTTTTCTTGATCTTAATCTAATCAGCGATCTCGTTGAATGTGCACCAATTAATTGCAACGCTGATGACAGCACCGTTCACGGGGGTTATCTTTTAAAATAACCATTTTAATTGTCCACTTATGGTGTCCGAACAGCTCGGAAAGTTTTGACCACCATTTCGAGAAGGTTTGTGCCTGGGGTAATACCAACTCGGTCAATTTCAATATCTCAAAAACTGAAACACCTCTGATTTTGGCAAAAGATCAATTACTATCTGGAGCAATTTGATGGAAGCACCCTCCCCAATGACGACTTCTTCTTTCGTATGGTGGGGGGGTCAGAGGGGGACATCTAGGTCTGCAAGCCAGTCTAGGGCTTCAGGCGTCGCCATGTGAACCTCATCAATCCCGCCGGGGAATGAATGGAGCGGGCATTCGTTGACCACATGTTCGGTGGTCTGCACCGCACCACATTCACACATCGCCGACTCTTTAAGGCCCCATCTGTGCATCATATGGGCACAGCGGCTATGGGAGCACCTTAACCTATTGATGGCGGACCAGGTTTTGCGAGGCTATGAGAATCCAGGCTATGACGACTCTACTGATGCTTGGAGTAAGTATATCAGACCGGCTCAAGTATCGGTGCTCTATAGAAGCCGAGTAAGTCTCGCTTACTCGGGAGCAAGAAACGGGGCGTCTTGTACAAGCCTAGCAGGTTTTTTTTTTTTTTTTATTTATTTATTTAGGAGAAAAAACAGATACAGATATCAATTGACAAGAATATACAAAACATCAACTAGAGAATTTACCTGCATCCAAACTATTTCTCACGAATTAACTTAAACAGCAGTTAAAAACATTTACAAATATTTTGACTTATAAATAGGGGAAAAATATATACATAAGAATATTATTTTACAAATAGAGATATGAAAGAAATGCGCAATATCCTTATAAGAATTTACAAATTATTTTTGAAAAAATTTAGAGGGTAAAACAAAAAAAAAAATATATATATATATATAAATAGATAAACAATGTTAAACAGAAATTAAAAAATATATACATATTTAAACAAGTATGTCTAAGTTTTTTACTATGAACTTTGTAGGAAAGCAGTCTTCATTTTTCTACTAAAAGTAGTGCGTGTATCAAAAAATAAGTCAGAGTCCTTGAGGTTTTGGTTCTGATTAAGTGATTCGCACATTCTTCTGATTGGATCCCTGACACCAGCATTTGTACGCGTCCTGCTAATATGGAATAAGTCGTTAAGCCTTGTTACTCTAGGTGGTACTTTGAAGTTTATTAATTTCAGTAAGTCGAGACAGTCAATAACGTTGTTACAGATTTTATACAGAGTCATGAGATCAAGGTATGTTCGCCGGTTAGATAGAGTGGAGACTTTATAACTCGAGAGCATATTTATGTACCCGCGTTTGGGTGCGCTCATTCTGTAATTGAGGCATCGCAGAAATTTCTTTTGAATACTTTCAATATTTTCTTTATAGATATCGTAAAGTGGATTCCATATGGAGGTGCAGTATTCAAGTTGAGAACGGACCAGAGTGTGGTAAAGAAGAAGATATGTTTCAGGTTTTCGAAATTCACGGCTGTTTCTGATGACAAATCCTAGCATGCTGTAAGCTTTATTCACAATATTATCAATGTGCGCATCGAAGTGGAGTTTGGAATCAAAAAGAATGCCTAGATCTCTTATACAGTAAACGCGCTCGAGTAAATAATTACCAATACAATAATTGTGTTTGATAGCGTTGTGATTTTTAGTAAAACTTATTTGTTTACATTTATTGTAGCTTAGGTAAATTTTGTTTTCATTGCAAAACGTTTCGAACCTTACTAAGTCGCTTTGTATGAGCAGACAATCGTTTAGATTCCGAACAATGGCAAATATTTTTATGTCATCAGCGTACAAAAGATATAAACAATGCACGAAACATTTAGTAACAGTGTTAATAAAAAGAATAAACAACAGCGGACCCAGGATTGACCCCTGAGGCACGCCAGAAGTAACTGGTCCCCATGTAGAAGTGTGTCCTCGTAATAATACGGCTTGTTGTCTTTTTGTTAAATATGAGATAAACCAACGTAATAAATTTCCTCTAATTCCGTTGTACATAATTTTTTTGATAAGAATAAGGTGGTCAACCTTGTCAAAAGCTTTTTTGAAATCGCAATATATTGCATCTACCTGGTGGCCTCGATCCATACTAGTAAATAAGAAATTTGAGTAAATAAGTAAATTACTCATGGTAGATTTGCCTTTTACAAACCCGTGTTGTTGTTCAGTAATTTTGGCAGCAAGCTGGGGATATATATTGTTATGGACAAGTCTTTCCAATAGTTTAGGGATCGCCGAGAGAATGGATATTGGCCTATAGTTTTCCACTCTTTGACGCGAGTCACCCTTGTGGACCGGTATAATATAGGCCAACTTCCACCTATCAGGGAAAACTCCACCACTCAGGCATTTATTAAATATTATGGTAAGCGGCACACACAGTGACGACGCAGCAGATCTAAGGAAAAACGCCGGTATTCCATCGTGACCCGCACCCTTGTTTATGTCCATCGATTTTAAACTCGAGTGCACTTCTTTTTCCGTTAGTTTAATTGTGTGAATGAGCGCAAGTCCAGAGTCCTGAACTTCCTCAAGTTGGTCAATGTTAATAATTGGGTCATTGATAGAGGAAAGTTCAAATGTTGACTTAAAGAATTCAGAGAACATAGCACAAATTTCCTGGGCATCGTTAGATTTGCGCCCTTCGAAGGACATTGCAGCAGGGTATCCATCAGACGATTTTAATGAGGATATGTATGACCAAAAGCTTTTGATGTTATTTTGAAATGAACTTTCGATGTTGTCAAAAAATAACCTTCGGGTTTCATAAGTCAATTTTTTGTATGTAGCACGTAAGAAGGAAAATTCACGATAATCAGAAAGACCTTTATATGTCTTCCATTTGAGCCAGACTTTATCTTTTTTCCTTGATAACCTAATAAGTTCTGGAGTAAGCCATATGGGGAATTTGTCATTTCGTCGTGCCAATACTGGAATAAGCTTATCAATTACACTGTTTATTTTTAAATAGAATCGATCTACTGCTTTTTCGGCTGATAAATTTGCGATTTCAGATAACCAATCAATACAATTAATGTCCTCATTAATCTGAGCATAATTAGCTTTCCTGAAATTGCGCCTACGCTGTATTTTGTTTTTGATTTTTGGTTGAATTACGAAGGATATATCAAATTCAAGGGCTGGGTGGTGTCTATCCTCTGAGATGAGAGGGTTGTTGCTACGTGTAACATTTGTTTCACGACTGTAGAATACGAGGTCTAAGTATTTTTCATTATGGTTAGGTATACAGTTATATTGGAATAAGTCCATCAATGACATTGCTTGAAGCAATGTTTTCGATGCAGCCGTATTTGAGGAGGCGAGACCTTGACTGCTGTTTTCGGAAAATGACCAAGTCAGAGTTGGTAGATTCATATCTCCTAGTACACAAAAAGTATTATTTGGTTGTGATGAATATACAGATTCCAGGTTTTTGGAGAACGTATCATAGACCGTAGGTTGTGAGGCAGGAGGTATGTATACTGCACATATGATGAGATTGAAAGACCTTACCGGAATAGAAATGAAGATTTGTTCGATTTGACCATTTTCCCAGTCATCGAGCCGGAAAGATGCAAGCTCCTTGCGCACTGCTACCAACACACCGCCTCCATCCATTTTACCAGTGAGTGTATGGTCCCTATCACGTCGGAATACCGTGTAACGCGAATCTATGAATTCAGCAGTATTTATATTTGCTACAAGCCATGTTTCAACTAGAACTATAACGTCGTAGTTATTCGATAATACATTAATTAGTAGCTCCTGGGTTTTGGTCCTAATACCACCACAGTTCTGGTAATAAACGGTTATAGATGATGATGAGATCATTTCACCAGAGTAGGAGTGCCGTTTGACATATTCCACAATCGCACGAGTGATACATTATGCAGGGCATATGAGGCTTCGAAATTACATAAAAAACATAGACTACTTATTAGATCAATGAATGTGAAATATGTTGACATTTTAGAATGTGAATGAATATGTGAGAAACATGGTATTGGTTTAAAGTTATAGGGATATTGCGCGCTAAACAAAAATATAAAGTAGCTTTGAAAGAAACAAATTACAGGATACAGAATACTGTGAGAAAGCGGATACCAAAGACAACAGTAACATGTTTGTAGTCACATGTTTTGCTGATCATGTGTGATTATCTTTTGAAGGTCTCCCTCACGGCGAATGGTGAAAACCCGAGAGAGATTGTTTCTCTTCGCCAGAATACTGCCGTTCCGCACCCATATGTATTTAAAGCCGTTAGCTTTTCCGGCGGCTCGTGTTTTGGCAAATAGGATTTTATTTTTCAATGTAAGGTGCTCGTTTATATAAAAATTGGTGGTGGGAGCACCAAATCCTAATTGTTCCGTGGTAAGGCCGCGGCGAGTCCTTGCTGCAGCGATGACATCATCACGAAGTCGTTTTGTGGATAGCTGTACGACTATATTGCGCGGACGGTTGAAGGGCGAGGAGTGGCCGCGAGCGACGCGATGCGCAGAAACCACATAGCTACTTGGAAGCGGGACGTTAATGTTGGATCCTATTTTCTCTATTAATGTCATCAAATTTTCGCCTTTTGCTTCGGGAATCCCATGGATGTCTACATTGCATATTCTGCTGCGCTGCTCCATCTCATCTTGTGCATCTCGGAGTGACTGGACTTCTTGCCGGAGGTTTGAGTTTTCTTCTTGGAGAACGCTCACACATCCCAGAATTTTTGTGTATTGGTCCTTCCACTCGTTAGACAGCGCATCTAATTTTAACTGAACAGCGTCAATTGCTTTCTTGTTTTCACTGCGCATGATTTCAAGTTTCGACTCAAAAAAATTGATTAATGAGTCAGTGTCAATGTTAATCATTGACTGATGCGCCGACGGTGAATCAATAGGGCCAGACGTGGTTGCTAAAGGTGAAGATGTATCTTTCTTTGCACTGCAAACCTTGCGAGTTTTAGACATGTTGGTTGATTTATATCTTAGTTTGTAGGTAGGTTTCTTATAGTTGTTCAGAAATACCCCTTATTGAGTTAAAATTAATTTAACTTATTGGTCTATGACAAAAAAAAAACCTCTTCACAAATTCAAAAAGATTTCAAAAATTCAAAAACATAAATTGTCTGTGGTTGTAGCTTACAATGACAGTGAATTCGTTATGCGTAATTTTTCAGGGCAATGTGTAAAGTTGTTTCGCACTGTCAACACGAAATACACTATTATTTTGATTAATTTTTCACTAGTTTATATGTTTCAACTTTGATTACTTGCTAAATTTGCTTAAATTTCACTACTTTTGTCATTAAATCTGTCAGAATCAGTCAGAATCTGTCAGAATCAGCTGTTGTTTTCACTTGTCCATAGACGATTTCTGAAAAATCGGTTCTTCATTAGTAACGTGCTGCTAACCCTATTCAAATCTCAAGTACGCCCAACAACTGAATTTGAGAGCCACCAGCCTGGGCTTGAGCCCCACAATACTAAACCTACTCGATTCTGTTCTAAATATCTTCTTGTGGCGTGCAGTTCATAAAGCCTGAAAAGCTGTGCCTACCCTAAAAAAAGACCATTCAAATAAAATAAAGTAATATTTTAGGAAAGCTGTACAGTGTACATGCAGAAAACGAATTCGCTTTTTAATAAATGACACTCCAATTCAACTAAGTTGCTATAAAAAACAACTATTTTTGTCGGGGGAGATGGGAAATACTGCATTAATGTTCCATTATTGTCGATCAAAGGTTGAATATTTCGTGCGTTTTTTTTAATATTTTTATTTAGTTTGGACAGTTGGACCTGACCCTGGTCAGCTATTCAAAAAGTTTATCGAAAACAATAATATTTTTTTAAACTGCTTCAAATATTTTTTCACTGTTGTAAAAAGTCCGTTTTCAAATGTTTTCATTCCACTAAAATTTTTACCCTTTTCATAAAATGTTAATTTTTAAAACTACCGTTAACGGCTAGCGGTACAATTAAAAACGAAATAACAAATCTTAGACTGAAGAAGATTATTACCAATAAGGTGTATCGGATTAACAATTTTGGGGAACATATTATTAAACTATTCCCTATTCTATCATTTTATCAATTAATTGGTTATGTACTTTAATTATTCCCTACTAATGCGCAACTTTTCAATTACGTGGGTATATATTGTCATTCACGTAACGACATTTATTTTGACAAACACAAGTGTCGAAAAATTGTGACAGTTTGAATTAAAAAAATAATCGTCAAAAAAAACACATAGAGTCACGTACGCCACTGGTATCTAAGTATTAGGAAATTAGATCCATTAGGAACGGAAAAGTAATTTTTGTTGTATCCAAGTATTTCGTATTAAGAAGAGTATGTTTCTGTCTTTTGATTCAGGGATATATATCTTTCGATATATATATAATATAGATATTATTCCAAAACGTTATGGAAATCATTTGGGAAAATAAATACTCGAATATTTTGTATCTAGTTCCGGTATTCGCGTTGTTTTTCGTGGCATATTAATATTTTCCATTACAAATAACAACTTACCTTCATAAAAAATTACCAACATTCATTAAAAAATTATGTACCTACCTAACCCTAATTTTAAAAAGATCAATAAAAAACTAATATCTTTGGGTAATAAAATACGTTCGTTTAAAAAATTTACTTGTCAGACGATCAATTGTTTGACAAAATGTTAGAAACCTACGGTAGAATTACTAAGCTACAATTTCAGATAGTTTCTTTAAAATAAACTCCTTACAAAGTGACAAAACAAACTCAGAAATAAAACATTTTCCAAACTTTCATAAGACTAAACATTCCTGTGGCCCACCAACAACGGTTTAAAAACTGTACATTGCTTTAACGTCAAAAAATTTAAAGATTGTTAAAGGTTATTTAAAGACTTGCTCAACTGTAATATTATGCTCTCATAATAATAATATCTATGCAGGTACTCAAACCAGACGTTATAAGATATTTCAACACGATTTCGCTACTAGAATGGCTTTCAACCTCTCTTATTTAAAATATGGTTTGTTCACTTGAACTATTTTGTGTACGTATTCTAAAGGAAAATTTGTTACCCCCACGATACTTAGAATTTCACTAGGCCGTGAAAATCAAAAGATTTCAAACGTGAACTGTTTTGATGAAGTCCCTAGGTTTACGACATTATTATTAGACATTAATGATTTTGATGTCCTTTGGCACTCAAGAGTAAAGCATTACATTTCACAGCATGACAAAGGAAAATTAAATTAGCTTAACATTAAACTTTACCAAATTAGATAACAATTTTATACTGCAGTGTTGATATACCTACACTATTCTTACAATATTTGTTTCATATGGCTTCGTAAATTTACTACTACATATTGAAATATTAAAGTTTAAATTTGATAAATCTTATAATATTTTTGGAAATACATTCCCTGCCATTTTTATATTTGAATAGTATTTAAAACACGTTACCATATTTATATTGTTTTAAAACATGGTGGAAATTTAAACATTTTAAAACATCAAATCTAAAATTTTGGTAAAATAATGTGTTAAAAAATGTGGTAAAATATGATAGAATATGGATAATATCGTAAAATATGGTAAAATATTGCACATTAGTTATTAATATTGAAATGTGTTTAAAAAGTCCTACACACTACACACCTCCCTGTAATCGGTGGCAATATCGGGGCAGTGGTGGGGAGTGCCCTAGCTCACTTAAGAATCGGCCCTAACTCCGAAATCGGGTCGGTTTCCAGTGACTTTTTGACGTCAGTTTCCTTTTTTTGATCCTCGCATTATGGTATCCTGTTTTCCAAAATGGAGTCACACTTTTGGGTAGCTATTAAAAACCACTCCATGATCATTCTTAAAAAGAGCATCGGGTCTAATGGTTACAATACTCTCATTACATTCACGTGGCACAAATTAAAGCATTTCATCAACCAGTTCTTCACTCAAAACTTACTTGTCTGTTTTTGCACAATAAGGAAGTTGAGTGAAAAATATTTTGACTTATAAAAAATATGTTCATGTAGATCAAAAAATATCCATTCTAAATATATAAATATATTTCTATATTATTATTCTTAGAATTAGTTAAACGTTCTTGAAAAAGCATTCAATAGCAATAGACTGTATACGCTCCACGATTGGTCGAAAGAATTCTGACGTCACATGTGTCGTGACTTGTACGTACAACGGATCACTTATGGTGCATCTCTTTCTATTACATGAGAGATGGTCGGTTTAGATGAGAGAGGTGTATACGCCAAACGTTTATTTGGGTTTGTCAAATATATGTACGTATTTGTTGTTATTATTATTATATGAAATGGATTTCTAAAGATACATATTCGTATAGTGCTTTATAATAATATGTTGTTTATTGCATGACTTAGAAGTTTTTATTATTATACATGTCACATAACATGTGATACACTTCAGGCCGCCGGCCGCCCAGAAAAGTCTCACAGTGAATTGGGCTGTAAACCGTTATTTTACTTTTGGTCTTTACTTTTCTGCGCGGTGGTCCTGAATTCGCGCGGGGCACGTCAACAAATAGCGACGGAAATACCGTACCGGGCGGGAAAAGTAAATATTCTAACTTAAAATATTAATTTAACTATGAAATCTTAATCAATTTTCTTTTTTTTTAATAACATCAATTCTAATAGACGGTTAACATTGGTAAAAAAATTACTGGAATTCCTTGTTGAAGAATTAAAATTTTTTCCATACAAAATGCTTAAGCGACGTGGTTTTCACAGTTCGAATGACGTCACACCCACACCCCGCCTCTTACCGCTCGGATTCCGCTCGTTTTGGCGGGCTTAATAAAATTTAAACTTTAAGAATTAATTTAATTATGAAAACAAACTTTAAAAAAAAAAAAAAATACCAGTATTTAAGTTTGAATGCGAACATTATAAAAAAAAAAATAAAAAAATGGACTCAACTTCCTTATTGCGCCTTGCACGCAAGAAAGTGCAGAGCCATTTCGACAATGTTGACGCCATCTCGATCAGGGAACGCTTTGCTGCACCATGATCAGTTTGACACTACGGCGGCGCGTGTGTGTGTAGAGAAGACGCGTATTTTCTCCATATAACGCCACTGAATACAGGGAGGTGTGTAATATATTAAGTATTGTTAAATTTGGTTAAAATGATTAAAATATGGAAAAAAATATAAAAATATGATTTGGTAATATACAAAACACAACGTTACTGAATACACCGTAATGTATTTTATTTCAAGGCATGAAGATAATGAGGCGACCGAAATTAAATGACTTTATTACTAGCTATAGATAGAGATGGCAAAATTTCGTTTTAACTAAAAACGCGAAAAAATATTTATGGTTCGAAAATAGGGCATTTATAAGTTTTCTTTGCGTTTCAAGGCATTTGAAAGTGTTTCCAGTGATTTCTATTTCGCGAATTAACGCGAAAAACGTGATTTTGGCCGTATTTCAGCTAAATTATTATATTTAGCTAAATAGGCGCGAATTTCCCGAAAATACCGGGTATTAAAATAATATGTGAGAATTGAAAAAAAAAAAGTTTCTGAGCCAGTACGAGAACATGAACGCCAGCGCCGAATTTTTGCTGGAGCAGCAGAGGGACCCAGTCGCCTGGCAATCGGTCAAACTGCAGATGGTGTTCGTTGCAGACTCATGTAAAAAGTTTGTGGAACTGATCAACACACTTGAAGCTCAAAATTTCCCTATGCCCATCTGTTCTGGCACGAGCTGGAAGCTCTTATGTCAGCCCTAAAGCGCTTGTCGAATGGAAATTTCTCTCAGAGGACTCAATCTCTCCTCGGCAGCATCACAAGTGTAACCAAGCTGGAGGAGCTCAAGCAGTTGTTGTGTGGGTGTGCCCAGAAGAGCGCCTTGAAGTTAGCGAATGACATGGCGCCGTGCAAGACAAATAATTTCTACAAGGCTGCCGGCCAGCTCTTCAACCCGGCAACTGAAGAGACTTTGAAATGCTTCCTGTGTTCTCAAAGCTGACCAGCGACGAGTGTGTTGAGTGCTATCTCTACCTTCACAAACTGATGGGACAAATTGTGCGTGAAGGTAAAGTGTGTGACTTGGTGCAAATGTTGATGGCAATGAAAGTGACAAACTCTGCCTTTGCTGGGCCAGCCCTACAGACAATTTGTAAATACTACTACAATTTAGTACTGACTGACAAGCGTACGAGAATGAAGAAGCCCACTATTGAAACGTGCGCAATGCTATCATTCAATCAGTAAAGTGCCATTTCCATTGTTTTTTGTATTTACCTGTATTTCAAATATGCCCACTTTATTTCATTTTTGGAAGCCTGTCCTACCTCTTTTTACAATTTTGTTACTATTTTATGTGTAAATATTTAATATTTTTAATTTATACTGTACGCTGAATTTAATCGCTTTCCGAGAATATAGCGTATTTCAGAAGTCAAAGAACCATACAAATTGGAGAAGCTGATACAGTAATATTTAGTCCAGTACAACCAAAGATATTAGAAGAACGAGATGTGCTATGCGCAGTTCGTACTGAGTGGAATTGTTTTGCCGAGTGTCGCCCGTTTTGTTCACCAATACTACTGCACACCTTCGCTTACGCTAAGGCATCGCTAAGGTATCCGCACTAATACACAGAACAGATTTCTGTGCGTACACGTCCCGATACCGTTCAAAGTACCCTAATTAGGTAGTACTCCGGCTACGGTCCGGCGGCCAACATAGCACATCTCGTTCTTCTAATATCTTTGAGTACAACTAAAGAAGAATTGAGAAAAATGCATAAGGAAGGTAGTTTCATGGGAATGTGCAGGGAAAAGTATTATGCCTACTTTATTTCATTTTTGGAAGCCTTTCCTACGATTTTTTATAATTTTGTTACTATTTTATGGGTAAATATTTAATATTTTTGTACTGTAGGCTAAAATTGCTTTTTGACATTGCACAAATTGTGCAAAATAAGTTACGCCTATTGATGTTAATCGCAATCTGCATTTGTTGTACTTAGAGTTTCCTTCCTTATTAATTTTATATTAAAATTAATTATTTATAATCTTTCACATGGAAATACTTGCAAATGAAGGTTAAACATATATTTTACCAAAAATACTTAAAATATGCGCTAAAAACATTCAGGAAATACATTTTTTTCTATTTTGCTACAAAACGCTAAATTATGCCTCAAAATGCTATAAAACGCTAAATTTCCAATTGTTAATGCTAAAAAATCTGAAAATTAATGCTAAATTTTGCCATCTCTAGCTATAGAATATTCCTGCCACAGTTCATTTGTCACATTGAACAGACAGAATTCTGTTAAATAGTTTCTGGAGTAAGCCAGCATTAGTACTATTTCATCAGCCTACCCGTGACACTACAAAGGAATTTATGAGGAGACACGATGAAAACGTAGGTGAGAAGCGGGTGAGCAAATAACAAAAATAAATGTACTGACATTCAAATTAGCATGACTAAAGTTTGGATTGAAAAACCTTTTCAAATTGGTTTAAACTAGGTATGTACATATTTTTTTTTTAAATGACATCTAGACATGCATCAGAGCTAGCAATTGATATAATTTATTTTCACTTTTTGTCATTTTTAAATTTTTTTTTAAGATTAGTGTGTTCACATCTATCGGCACCGTGCGTGGCAGACATTTCACGTGGCAGTGGCACATATATACCGGAATCGTGTCTAGCAGACATGGCACAGACGTGAGTAAAATGGCGCCGCATCCACAATTGATTATGCGAACTGAATTAATGCTGTCTCATACGAATTTATATCGCGTTGGCATGGACTTCACTCACGCAGTGTCATAATCAGATGTGGATGTGGTGCTATTTTGTACTTGCACTTGCATGGTAAAGATCGTACGCCCGTGTACGCTCGTATCTGAGCGAATACTTCACGCTATATATTATTAATATTTTCATCGATAATATCGTCGGTATACTGATAAAACCCACTAAGTGCATGATTGACGATTTTGAGAAAAATCAATTTGAAAGTTTGACTGTGTAAAAGTCATATTCGCATTCTAAATTTTCAATTCTGTAAAATGCTGTTATTTTAAGAATTTAATTAACTTATAATTTTCATAAATCATTTCAACTTAATAAATTGTTTAACCCCAAAAAAAAAATTTTAAAGATAAAATGGTGGGATTTTAACTGGTTTTATCAGTACACGATATAAGCCAGTACTTTGAATTTAATGCTCAAGAAAACGTTAAATAGCTTCAGAGGATTTAATTTGTAGAGGAATTAAACCATTTTTCAGAGAATTTTATTGTGTATTAAAACAAAATGTTAAAATAAATACAAAATGACATTTTTAATTATGTAAATCATAAAAAGCTTTCAAAGAAAAAATAAAATAATGAAACTATTTCGATATTTAAAGGTAACATTAATTAAGGCAAGAATGAATTATTCTTGAGTACCATTATCTTCAAGCTCACATTCATCATTAGCGGGCTCCGGAACTCGATCCTTCAGATCGATATTAGTGCGGAGTCCATTGTACCATCCATGTAATTCTTCAGGACACTTCAGGATTCCCTTTTGACACAGTTTCAGTAGGTCATTTTTCTTGGCCTGACTTATCGCCAGTGGTTCAGCATAGAGTGGTTTTAAGTCTCGGAGATTAACTTTGGAAACATTATTTTTTATTTGTGGGCCCGGTGAATTAAGAGAAGATCTTAATTAATTTTCTCTTAGGTGCTTTAAAAATTTATGCAATATTTATGTGAAGAAATGTGTCAGACATGTCATAATTGAAGAAGATTTTTTCCGTTTCTCCTTTCACATACCCCAATCTTTTTAATTTTAACCATCTAACTTGGTTGCCTTGGTCATTCTTCGTTCTGTTTATCATAACCTTGTCAGCGAGGTCTTTCAAGTCGATGAATTCATCATGTTTGAACTCTTTAACTTTGCATGGCTTGACGGTAACTATTTTTTGGTCAATTTTGCGCTTTTTTGTGATCTAGCTCGTTCGAAGATATCAACCCAATCATGCATAGTATACACAGAAGAGTTTTTCTTAACATGTTCTATGCTACTATGCATTGAATCTGCTTCCATATGTATGTGACCAGGTTCTAGAAATTTCTGCTCAATTATGTTGATGTGATCAATGTGTTGAACGGCCCAAAGTAGTATTACTGCTACATATTGGTTTCGATTCTGCCCTCCGCATGTGTCAGAGAACAAGCTTATTTCATTAATATTGTCCGGTAAGTAATTTTTGAGGTGGTAGTACAGGATAGAGCCTATTTCCCAACTCCCACGCTTTCCATTTATTTCGGACCATGGAAAACAGTACGCATTGTTGGGGGCAGGTGCCTCATATAATGTAAGATTATACATACATAATTTTCTTACATAGTAGAGAAGGCCGACTTTTCCACTTGGGATTTGTAAAACTGCCTGTAGATCGAATGTTAGCGACATGAAGTTGTTTTCATTGTTAGACCTCTCATTATCTTTTTCCTTCTCCGTATTGCAAACATCTTTTCTTTCCATATCTTCTTTTAGTTTTCTTTTTAATTTGCTTTTATCACTAGCCTTTACATAGTTTGAACAAATTAGGCACTGATCCTTCTTTGGTACGAAGAAACTTAGATTGTAATTCTTTGAAAATATTCGTTGATATGTTATTTCTGTAACAGGTTCGGTAATATCCGTTTCTTTGCAATGCTCCACGTATAAAGCATGCATTTTTCTTATGGACAGATCTGTCCAAATACTTACGATTTGACGATTTTCTCACGTAGTGAGACTCCATGCTTGGAAATGATTCAATGTGTGATTTCACATGATTAAAGATGTCCACCTTAGTTTTATGTGGAGGCTCTTTTTGACCTCTCTTGTCATCTTGAGTGAAAAATCCCTGTGCATTTTTATTCTTGATTGCAAGTTTTATAACGTCTGGTGATATGCAGAGAGTTTTGGTCGTGAAATTTTGGCAAACTGCTATCTTGTCATTCCCTTTGGGAAAAAAACATTTTTTTGCATACAATCTTTGTTTTTTGGGTCTGATAGCCAGAATGCGCTTTGGTTCTTGAATGTGCAAATTTGTTGACAAGAAATTTTTCTTGCCTTTGAAGTCAAGCTGCCAGTAGTGTCTACAAAGTATATTAAGTTCATCCGAAGTAAAGTTCTTGTTGCATCTGTACTGGCATTTATCACAATTAGCTGGCTTGGGCACCTTAGAAGGTCGTAATTTTTTTGTTGTGTCACATATGTTAAACGTTCATCCCTTCTCATTTTAGCTCGATTCACAGCCCATTCACGAGGGTCCCCATCACGCCACCTCTTTAATGGCCCAACATCCGTTAATACTCGATCCAGGAGGTATTTTAAAACATCACCAATTATTTGTTTAGCATTCAGAGTATCCAGTATATTAACTTCATCCATGAGCGGTTGTTTTTCACGTTCCGGTAGTACTCCAAAGTCCCCCAAAGTAATTAACCTGTCTTTAAAACTATCAGCAATTGTGGAGGAGTCATGATGTTGGAAGGATGGGTCGTCATCTGAAAAATCGTCTCCAAAGAGTGATTCAAGTTCTTCAGCAATCAATTGTTGTTCGTCATTAAGTTCTAAAGAGTTGCTGTCGTATGAATAGCTGTGATTTGGAATTGTCTGATCTCCACCTGAAAATTAATATTAAGCTGCATAAATAAATGCCCTGTTTTAATTTTAATTACGAAAAGAAAAAGCTTTAAACATGGCAATTTCCATAATTTAAACTAAGGCAATTGAAGGTTTTCCATCTCCTTCAGTCGCAGGTGCTTCTTCAAAAGTATGCTGTGCCGATTTTACGGAGTGTAATGGACTGGCATGGCTTTGCCGTGAGCCATCTGCAGTTGCTGCCATTTGCATCCTGGAAATAAAAATTAGTACATTTAAAAACTATTGACTGCCCTCACTCACACTTAAAGTTAATATTTGTGTCCAAAATAATGTTAATGACTGTGTACAATGAATGTAAACAAAGCCGCTGAGAATCAATTTGTCGTTAAAAGATAATATATACTTAATAACATATCAACATTTCTTGCTACAATAATATTGCAACAATTATTGCTGAATAATTTAAAAAATAACTCTGTTTCACATAAGTTGGTTAGAGAGAAACCTAATAGTAAATCAAAACATAGTAAGTTCACTGACCTTGTTAATATGTTGCCCTGCCGCTTAATAAGCTCCTGCCTTCGTTTTAATAATGGCTGAATGTGCTCCAGATTATCCATAAGTGTAACTAATTGCACTCACTATCAAGTCGGAGAAACAAACAGATGCACACGCAAGCCACAGTGGACTGACACTCACTGGGAGCATCTTAGCTCTGGTGTGTTAATTTACGGCGGTGCGGTCTGTACGCGTTATGTCTCGTTCACGCACGATAGATATTCCATAAAAGTGAACAAAACGGTACGAAACCTAAGTAAACGTGACAAATTTAGAACTTTACCGTCATTACTGATATTCTGTTAAATCACAAACCCAGATAGTTTCGCGTGAATACTACTAATCAAAGCACATAATGACATTTAGCTTATTTCAATAGTCAATGCTTAACTATCTACACGTCGCTATAACAGTCTGTTGAAATCACTTACTTGCATTTAACGTATTTTAACTGTCAGCACTCTTCATTTTAATATCACCAACATGGTCCGTTCAAAACACCTATAAGACTTTAACTGGTTTCAACTGTTAACAAAAATCATTTCGTTCATTCGTGTTAACATATCATACCGGTTATAGTAATTTAGGGTTTTTTAATTGAAATTATTTTCTGTGAACGTGAATAAATAAATAACGCTAAAGTCATTTAAATGGTTTTACGTGATATAATATTATTCGTTCGGCAAAGTGAAACATACCCATAAAAAAAATTAAAGTGTTATAAATTGTTTTCATAGAAGATATTTGAAAAAAGTTTCCACTAAAGCGATTTAGTTGTTTTCAACGGAATACATTTTGAGGTAACAAGAGGGTTAGATGTTTTTAGAAAATTCTAACTTTAAAACGAACCATCGAAGGATGTTGTGGGTTTCATCTATCGATAGAGCTCATAAAACTGAACAAAACGGCATTTTTAACTCATTTCGGCAAGTTTTGTCATTTAGCTGGTTTTACCAGTATACCGACGATATAAACAATAAATTTTGTGAATAGTGATAGTGAATAGACCTTTAAACTTTTACATTTGAACAGCCCAGCCTCCGTTAGCAATAACAAATAATAGTGTACTGGGAGTTTACTATTTATCAACATGTCACATAGCGCAGGTGAACAAAAAATTATATAAACGTCTTTTGTTGGCTCAACGAATCGGTTTTACGGTACAATCCAACTGAGGTAGGTGGGAACCAATATGTTTTGCTTTTAACTTTAATATTTATTTAGTTTATTTAGCGAAAACAATACACAAACCAATACATGACAAAAGCGATAAAGAAAACTACAAAAAAGATTTGGCATAATAAACATATACAAACATATACGTGGGAAAAAAAGATTGCAGGAGCATCAACATTGGTAAATTAGTTCTGCACCTGGGAAGAATCAAAAGCCTGTGTTGGCGGCCTCACGTGAAATTATTCGGGACACAGGAATGCCTTGTATTGATAATAAACCGTTCAGAAGCCTTCAGTTATAATGCGACATCCCTCCTAGAACGAAGGCTGCAGAAACCCAGCGTTGCCGAGATAAGTGCTGTTGGAAACAGCCATGGGTAAAAACCGAACTCCCTCATTTCTAGACCATTAGTATAAAGACGGTGTCCTCTGGACCCCACACCAGAGATCCACTCTTGAGAATGCTACACACTAAGCTAAAGTAAAGCAGCCTTATAACTAAAAGGTTGGTCAACTCTTTTGAATTGTGTATTTTGTCCTGTCCCTCAGCGTTCAAAGAGATTAGTGTGAAATTAATTAATTTCTCCTCTTCTACGCAGTCAATATAATCCGAAAATGAATTACACCCTGTATGGAGAAAACTTTATTACTTCTAAAGGGTAAAGACTTTTGCTCAAAAATTATTTGAATTGGTAAAATAATTTCATAATGAATTATTAAACGAAGCTGGCATGTTTGCCGGAGCACAGAAGTTTGTATGAAAACAAAGAGAAAAGGTGTAAATACCTACCTGCTTACTACCAAGGAACCCTTTGAATGTTACAATAACCTACATACTACATAGCCATATTAACAAGCTGAGTCTGCCCTTGGTAATATTTTATGAAACTAGCGACATTCAAAGAGGCATTTTAATGACGTGTACTTTAATTAGATTAATATTTTCCTCCTGTATTTTTGCTAGGAGAGAAGTCTAACGGCAAAGCCTTTGAAGTTTTCCAGAAAACAGAATTTTGTTATGACTGAATGTAGCATTTATACTTAAATATGTAAAAAATTATACTAATAAAAAATCACACCGAATGTATTATATAAACAAAGAAACAATTTAAAACTGCTGTACGGTGCTGTAGCCAGTTACCTATCTATAAATGACACGAGCGAAAGCTTGTTGAAAAAGCCCGTAGGCCACAGACACATCATAATATTTACCGAAAAAAAGTCTGAAAAAAACTACGAATTTATGGTACAAAAGTATGGAACGCTTGAATACTATGATCCCAATTTTTAAAAAAAACCTTAATACAAATTTTGAATTGGAGTAAATTGAGAAGCCCTGCGCTAAAATGACAAAGCTGTTGATGATAAATGAATAATCCACGTACCTTTAAATATCTAAATATACCTTAATTAAACATTTAAACGTATGTACCAATTAATATAATATTAATATAAAGATGTGTTATTAAACTCGACGTAAGTAGAAATAGAAATGTACAACGTGCAGGTTATTCAGTTGATATATAGGTAATACCCCTTCAGTACATTTGTTCAGTTTGCAATGTTTTCTGTGTATTTCAAATGCGCTAATAAATCTTATTTTTTAATTTTACATTAAAAAAAATTTTAAAAACTAGATAAAATTATCTTTCCGGTGTATGCATTTAAAATAAATATGGCAATAAACTATTTCTAAATAATAAAATTGCTAAAATGCTAACAACATCTTTACTTATTTTTTTACTACAATTATAGAAAAATTGAGAGTCCTCGATATTTCCAAAATGTTTTGTTTGGGAAATTTGTATAGAAAACCGTATCTTCACTGTTATCTTAATAAAAAAATAAGTTTTAATGGTAAACCGATTGTTACGATAGCGGCACGAAATATGAATTATTCATTTTGGCTATTTTTCGGATTTTTAATAGATTTCACTATAAACATTTGAGACAAACTGGAAATAATTATATTTTTCTTACGTCCAAAAAATTATTTATTTTCGCATGATTCTTTTATAAAATACGGCCGCCCGGTCATATATGACCCTCAAACGTTGGCGGAGTTAATAAACATTTTTTGTTTCTTCTTTTTTGTATTTTTTTAAGCTCACACTAAGAAAATTTCGGAAACCAAAGGAAATAAATTTAAAAATAATAATAATTACAATAATAATACACGTTGAGGTAAAGTAGCAAAGGTGTTGCCTCGTTCCTTTTCCGTAATTCGTGGTTCGGATTGCGCAAATTTTTTCCCGATTATATGCAGCCTAACCTCTCAACTAAATATTTCGACATCTACCAAAAAATTAATTCCTTAGAACAGACTATATGTCTGGTTAGGATTTGATAGCGACAAGAATTTGAACTTGAAACTTGAATTCACATGCAATCACTATTTATAATAAATGAAGTATGTATTATGTTTTACATAACATAATGTCGAAAATAAATAAATAATGATTAGGTTGAACCTCCAGACAAGCTGTCATATTACAGCTTTGTAGCACTACCTACCAGTTGTAAACACATTGTAATAATTGTGTTTATAGAGATTATAAAAATATACATTTTTTAAATAATAAATAATTTATGTAGTGATACTTTTTAAAATTGAAATAGTTTTATGATAATCCCAACATTTCAGTTCCTACCGAAATTGCCCTTTCTCCTGTTATGTTCCATTCCTAAAGGTCTTACTTACCTTCAAAGAAAAGCAAGACTGAAGATTTGAAAAAAGAAGGATTTGAAAGCAAGCATTATTTTGTTATATTCCAATTGGGGTATAACTCCGATCGAACATTGTAACCGAAATATTGTGACGTCATATGATTGCCTAACTATATCCACCAATGAAAACTCTGAAAGTCCATGGAATAAACTTTCAGAGTTTTTCATTGGTGTATAGTATAATAAGTAAGCTCCGAATGAGAATTGTACTATCAATAATTGGCATATCTACGGATTTCTACTACCAAATTGTTTCATACAAAAAGCCCGAAGATATCGATCTAGTGAGTGGTTTATTTATGGCTTGAATACTCATCGCCACATATAGTTGCATATTTTTCGCACCTTATAACAATTAATCGCAAGAAAAGTATGTAAAATAGTGTAAACTATCATCACCAAGTTAAAAACATTCCAGTTTGTCGTGTAGTGATCACAAAACCGTTCGTGTTGCGGAAACAACGGTGCTAGATGAACATCTAAACATAATTTTGCCCACGAAACATTCCAGAAATCACCAGAATTTTCAAATTAAACAAACATCATACAAGGTGCAAACTCATTTTTCCCATTCCTAATTTTCCTTGTGATAAATTATTTCTATCTCGTTAATATTACAGTTCATTCAAGTACCAATCGTCGGTACGCAACAGGTATGAAATAATTTATTTATGTGTTATTATTTATGAAAACATTCATATTCTTTTCAATTTCATTGCATAATTTTCTTTTGCTAACTCAGTAAAAAAAATATCGAGGTGCGCAATACCGTGCATTACTTTAGCTGGTCATGTTTAAACATCTAATTAGCTCACTACAAACTATGTAAATAATTCCATTGTTAGTTTTAACGAGAGTTTTACAATTTTACGGTTCAGGACTAGGATGGCGGATACATAAATAATGGTAAAGCAAACAGCAACCATAAAAATGATGCGCGTTGTGCTATGTTTTACGAAAACTTTTTTTTTGTTTTGCGTTTAATATATTCAACTGTAATTAAGTGAGTGTTCATTCATACAATTATATCGGCTGATAGTGATTTGTTTTTGGGGTATTATGCCGTGTTGCGCTACATCCTTCTTTAGCCAACGTTTCGGAGACCATTGCAGTCTCCATCATCGGGGCAGGTGTGTAATTTAAGGTTTTAATTTATGGTCTTCCTCAACCAGTGTCTCCCGATCCCGCCTGGCATGCAGTAGGTGAGTAGACACATACACCGCAGGAACTAGAAAAACATAACCCCATGAACCCTGGTAACCCTCTAAGTCACCAAACGTAGCTAACCACTTCGGGTGACATATGACAGTGGCGTTTCAAATTTGGCCAAAATAATTCCAACCTCGGACTTGATTAACTCTAAAACGAGATCTTAAATCAAAATAAGACTGCACAATCGACTCCAAATAGACCTTCAATTTCCATTTCAAACTCAAAAAAAATATATGCATCCTCACTACAAAGTCATTAAAATAAAATAAAATTTAAATATAATAAAACTGTAACCTAGTAGGCCGTAATGGAAAATGTTCAAATTAAATGTAGATCTCTAAATTAATTTTATATGAAACAAAACACTATACAAGTGAGTTTGATATTATTTTCAGAGAAAACCGAGGAAGTCAAGTACACAATGAATACCAGATAATCCACAATCAAATTATTAATACGGGGCCTTAAAGAGTCGGCGATGTGTGAATGTGGTGCGGTGCAGACTACCGAACATGTGGTCAACGAATGCCCGCTCCATTCATTCCCCGGCGGGATTGATGAGGTTCACATGGCGACGCCTGAGGCCCTAAAATGGCTCGCAGATCTAGATGTTCCCCTCTGACCCCCACCATACGAAAGAAGAAGAAGAATACGGAAGCTGCGGTGAATTACCCTTGAGACGTTTAAAATACAAACATACGAGTAATAAATGCTTCCCCATTGTGTTTCTAAAATATATATTGTTCATTGTACATATTACTCCTTATTGTACCTTTTTAAAGTGTCTGCTCAAAAAATTCTCATTTCTGAGCACAAACTGCCTCCTGTTTTATGTTATGTTTTAGTTTTAATATTCGTGTTTTGTCCTGTCCTACTGTTATTGTTATTCTAAGTTTTGTCATCACTTTGTATAAACAGTGTATTAAGTGTTATAATATTAGATCTGTATTGGGTAAGGCACACTGTAGGAATAAGTTTGTTAAACGAGTAGTTAAGCGCACTTTAAGTGAAATGACACTAAACTGCGCTATATAAATTCCATGTTATTATTATTATTATATAATCGCGACGCACTCAGTTGGCAAATAATGAAAACAAACAAAACAGAACTTCAAGCATTTAATTTTATCTACATAACGTTGTGAATCGTTGGCTAGCGGTATTTTAAAAATGTTATTTCGCTGTATCCAAAGCAATTATTTTTAAGAGGTTCTGAACAAAAGTAAATTTATCACTCAACAACGCTTCTGTTTTTTTTTAAAGACTTTTTTTATTTATTTTTTCTACTTTATTTATTTTCATTTCTTTACATATTATATTATACATATTAATAGATAGTATATAATAACATACTATATAATACCAAATAGTATACACAAGAAATGAAAACCTACTAGGCACTGCCTGAGTGTGGGTAATATAAAACGATTACTATATTTCAAGTACCTAAAGTATAATATACATTAGTAGAAAAAGTTTTTTTGTTTGTTCATAGTTATTATGAAAAGTAAAGAGAAAACATTATGTAGGGTAGGGCGGGGCTAGTTGAACATGATTTTGCTAATTTGACCCCAGACTCGAAACTCTTATAGATATTTTTGTTTTTTCAATTTATTAAGATAGCTTCATTATCTGGCTTTATAATGTTATTCATGAATTGATATAATACGTTGACCTTATGCAAGAAATTTTAATTTTCACGCAGAAGGAGAAATGGTTCAACTTGCCTCATGGGTGGGGTTAGTTGAACCACCCCACGGGGCTTGTTGAACAATACAGTGTCATATATTTATTATCATTCAAACTCATTGTTTAATAAAACAAATTAAGATATTAAAGTAAATTTATTGAAATAATGAAAGAATACAGAATTAGGTAATAGAACGATTATTTTATCTGAAAAAAAAAAACCAAGTATAATAAAACAGGTAAGTTTTGTTAGAATTATTTAATCGATAAAGTCGGCAAATGTACATTGGATTAGTTCCAGATGTGCACTTTTGGTGTGCCCACTTTAGACAGGCGTGACAACGAACTTTGTTTTATATATTCAATAATATTATGGTTTGATTTGTAAAAAACATTTTTATATTAACAAGTTCTGCTGTGTAATTATTATAACGCGTGACAGTTGTTTCGCCTTCCTTAGGCATTATCAAACTGTCTGAAAATGCCTTCGGAATCAGTTTTGATAATGTCTTCTGAAGGCGAAACAGTTCTCACGCGTAATAATAATCATAATTACACAGTAGAACCTGCTTACGTTAAATCAAAATAAATAATAACATTATTATTATACATGAAAGAAAATTTAAAATGAAAATGTAGTTTTAAGTAAAAATAAACCTTGATATTTCCTGAGGATGAGGAATGTTAAACCGGAGAAGTTGTCTCGTTTCGTTCTGACATGACTAATTTCTGTCCCTCTGCGTGATTATTTCTGTACCGATGGCCCGTTTGGTGCAATCTTATTGAAAATGCTTCAAAAGACGTGTTTTAGTCATAGTTTCATAATTTTCTAACTAATTTTCTATGTGAATTCAAGCGAACACAACGACTTTGACAAAAGAATCACATCACAAGATAAGACGCCATTGGTTTATATTTTCTGGAGATTGTTTATGTTACGAGCTTAATATTTCAATCAAACAATAAAATAAATAATGCCATTTAGAGAGCACATTTTTATTTATTTTTAAATTTTTCATATTATCATATTGTATTCCTGCATACCCTAAATTACAATATTGGCTTATTAGGTTTCCATGTATACCAATCGATTGAACTTCAACCTTCTTCTCATCCTCAGAGCACGTGTTCCAAGTCCTAACAAATCAGCGCTCCCTGCTGTACCGGTCGCACCGGGACCTGAGTGCTCCTGGCTGGGGTGGTACAATCGTATTGTATCGTATAATACCGATACAAATTTTCTAAGGATTTTATTAATAAAAATTAATCCTGTAAACAGTAATTGCATGTTTCTTAGAGAAGCCTTCATTTTTAGTGACTATTGACTAGTACTACATTAAAATATTTTATCAGTCCGATTCGAGCCGCGGTCAACAGTGGTTGTGTGTAACTTAACTATTGCTTAGCGCCGTTCGCCCGTTCCTGCGCCGCATACAGATAAGAGTTTATTGTTACATCTTATTTAATTTTGTTTATCGTATACCTATTTGTTTGCATTCCTGCTTACGGCTAATCCGTTTTTGTTTGTACAGTCAATGAAATAGACTGCGTATTATTTTTTCAGTTTAATTTTTAAAAGTTAAGTTTTTTTTTTATAATGGAGGAAGACGAGGATAGACCTCCGGACCCAGGGTCGATATTGGATTTTTCTTTTTTTTTTTTTTTTTTTATAAATTTAATTTAGATTAAATTTGATAATATTATTATTAAGTTCTGCAAGTGTTTTAGTTTTTTATTATTGTGACAGCTGTTTCGGCTTACAAGGCCATTTTCAAACTGTCTGAAAATGGCCTTGTAAGCCGAAACAGCTGTCACAATAATAAAAAACTAAAACACTTGCAGAACTTAATAATAATATTGTCAAATTTAATCTAAATTAAATTTATAAAAAAAATTAAATTCTACGAATTAAACACAAAAACAATAAATAAATTGGATTTTTCTGATTCGGAATCTAATACGAGCCAGGTTTCTGTTACGCTCCCATCTCGTAAACGACGACCATCGCGTAGCCTTCACATTCCATCGAAAGTTAAATCTATGCCGCCGATTCAACAAACCTCGACCTCTAACGACCTTAACACCAATAGTAACATCCAGCCAAGTACTTTAACTAGCGATAATGAAAAAAGTACTGACTTACTTTATCCTGCTTCAGCTTCCGGTCCATTTATCGTTAGTGTTCAGAGAGCTGAACAGGGAAAACTTATTCATCCTATAGATTTTGGAAAATTCGTATTTGACTCAAAAAATAATAACCTTGACGGTTCAATTAAACCGGAAGGGCGATATAAAATATCTATCGAGTTCAACACTGCCGCTTCCGCAAATGAATTTGTAAAAAAAATTGACTCGCTCTCAAATCATAAATATAAATCGTTCATCCCTACATTTAACCTTTCGAGAATGGGTCTTGTGCGAGGAATTCCCGCGGAGATCCCAGAGGCTGAAATTGTTGATGCTTTGAATAATTCCCACGAACCCCGAAAGTATTAAAGGCACGTCGACTGAACTACAAGGATTCTACTGATGGAAACACGATCTGGAAACCTTCCCAGTCTGTTGTTGTTACATTTGAGGGACAATCCCTACCGTCTCGTGTGTTAATTTATTATACCTCGCTTCCCGTCAAAGTTTATAAATTTCCAACAGTTCAATGTTTCAATTGCTGCCGGTTCGGACATTCGAAATCCGTATGCCGCTCCCCCCCACGTTGTTACTATTGCGGAGAAGGTCACCCATTTGATCAATGTCCTAAATCTTCCAATGATCCAATTTGCATTAACTGTTCGGGTGCACATACCGCGGTCAGTCTAGCCTGTCCGGAATTAACAAGACAGAAGAACATTAAACATAAAATGGCTACTGACAACATTTCGTACTTTCAGGCCTCAAAGTTAATCTCTCCTGCGAAAAAATCATTCGCAGAGATGACATCGTCCTCAGCTCCTTTTCAAACAACCACCTTTTTAAATTCAACGTCATCTTCTCACAGAGAAACCATTCTCAAGCCAGTCAAAGCCAACCCAAAATATACACCTTACCTTGATAAAAAACAATTGAATAATATTTTGGCCAGCCCGAATGGGAATGCCAAATCCCAGACGCCCAATGGGTGTGCCATTAATGGTAATACTTCCCCTCCTGCTCTCGCCGAAATAATGAATAATAATTCTTTTATACAAACTTTAATTACCCTTTTAATTTCTATCCTTACAAACAACAATACTGTACCGTCCAACGCTGCCGATTACATTAAATCTTTATTATCTTGCCTCCCCAATGGCTTCGAAACTGAACAAAGTTCTTCAGTGGAACAGTAGAAGCCTCTTCGCTAACAAATCTGACCTAATTCAATTACTCGATGAACACGACGTTTCAGTAGCCGCCATTTCTGAAACGTGGTTAAAACCCTCCTTTCACTTAAGAATTCCAGGTTATTATTGTCTCAGACACGACAGAGCAGATGGTAAAGGCGGCACGGCTCTGATAATCCATAATTCTATCCCGTTTAAACAAATTAATATTCATACTCCCTCCGACGATATCCAGATAATAGCAGCTGTCTTATCTGATATCACAATATTGTCAATATATATTCCTCCCTCTTCGACTTTTATTGAAAATGAATGGGCACCAATCTTAAACCAGATTTGTTCCCCTTATATGATCCTTGGAGATTTTAATGCACATTCCCCTTCTTGGGGTAGCGAAATAACAAATCGTTCTGGCCGCAATCTTTTAGATTTCATTGATACCCATAACCTATGTTTTTTAAATCACGGATCTCCAACCAGATTCACCCCCCTCATCAACGGAAAAGTGCTGTTGATATATCTCTTTGTTCGTATTCGTTAGCATCTAAATGCTCTTGGGACATCCTAAACGATCCCCTCTCTAGTGATCATTTCCCAATTATAATCCGCTTCCACCATCAATTTAACACTTATTCCCCCCCAGCAATCCGAAACGACGAACAAACAAAAAACGCTAATCGAAATTAATTACTATTATATACTTTAAGAATATATTACTTGGCCATAAATTATTATTAATGATTCAATAATATCATAGTAAATTATTTTTGTAAAAAAATCTCAACTATACCAATTTGTAAGGTCATAAATAAATAGTCAAATTGAGGGATTTTCGTCACAAAACGCGTCCTCAGATTTATTTATTAGTAATTTTATTTGAAATAAAAACAAAATTCTTATACATATATATGATAGATAATTTATTGATTGTTTATACTGTATTATTATATGATTTGAAATATTTGTTGTATGATACAACTTCGCCTTTGAAAATGCAACAAATCTGCATATCGTCCAACGGTAACACTTTATTATGGTATGAAAATAATATAATTTTCCAAAATTTTACAACTTACTTTACAAGATAAAATAACGATCTTTCGAAACCAATTTGTGTTTTTTTCTAGAAAAGTGTCCATACGTCTAAAAGTGACCTCAAAAATGCCAAATTTCAGGTCAAGTCTACCTATTTCGCCTTAATATATAATATATAAATATTTATACCTGGCAAAATGATTGTTTTATTATACATTTAAGTACATGTCAGATTAGAGATTTGTTGGCTAATTTTACAATCAACGAAGCGTTTCATGTTATTTTATTGGGTTGGCAGTGCCTATACTTTCGCGTATATCATATCGGTGTTCTGTCAAAATAATGCGAAATTATTATTTACGTAAATAATATTAAATATCAATATTTTTCAAAATCGTACATGCAAAGAGTTGTTGTTTATTATCATTAAGTTGAATCAAATTTTTGTTTTATTTGTAAATGCGTATTAAAACGGTAGTTTCACGTAAATAATTACCGTTGTTTGAATAAATGAAGTTGTACGTATTTGTATATATCGCTCTTATGCGCTCTGTCGGCCAATAGAGAAACTACCCCAGCGGCCGGTAAAGGAGGGATTGACACTTTTAAGGAACCTTGGAATGTTTGATCCTTCAAATATATAAAATGTAAATGTGGATAATTTTTACTGTGACGTAATTAATCCAATGGATTGTGAACTTTCTAAAACATATTTTCTTCGATATTATCCAAAAATTATATGAGCAGAAACGATGTTTTTGAAGAAATCTGGTGATCCTATTTTTGTATGAAATTGGGTCTTAATTTTCAAGTTAGCGGAATTTAACCAAAACAAATTATTTGAATTCGACCAATCAGATGGCCCAGACCGTCCAGACGATCGCATAATAATATTATAGATGCCATTGCAAAGTTTAAATAAACTTCCAGAAGAAATCTTTTTATTTTGCATATTTAAATATTCGCGCCAGCCCCTTGGTTCGTTCTTTTACCGCCAGAGGAGCGCTCTCTCGGTTATCATCTATTGACGCGGTGCGTATCGGCCATGTTGAATGAACGCGTGCTTTTTTCGTCAAACGTCAAACGTAATCACGTAATTGTGGATAATTTTCACTGTAATGTAATTAATCCAATGGATCATGAACTTTCTAAAACATATTTTCTTCGATATTATCCAAAAATTGTATAAGTATAAACGATATTTTTGAAGAAATATCGTATTACATGTGGCGATTCTATTTCAGAATGAAATCGTGTCTTAATCTTTAAAGTCTTATTTAAACACAATTTAAATTTGACCAATCAGAGGGCCTACATCATCCAGACGCTGGAGTATTAATACTATCAGATAACGGCCAATCAGGCCATCGGCTTTGCCGTGATTTTTTCATTTTACTTCATTTAGTCCATGATGTAGAGAAAAAAACTTTTAAATTTAAAATGAACATTCTTCCTACGTACATGCTATACGTGTAGTGATTGTTGATGTAAATTCGATATTCCCACAGAGCAAAACAAAGTACAGACCAGAATTAAGGCGAATCCTTCGTTACATCGCGCACGCCTGCCTGTAAACAAGATTGTGCGAAGAAGGTTTCGATTCGTGTTAAAACTAATGGACGATGCGATAATTCGACTCTTGGCTGAGAAGTATCCGAGCAATATGACGAAGAAAAATATAGTGTTATAATATAAATAATTTAATGTACTATTTACGAGATATTTTTCGAGTATAGGGAGCGAGAATATAGGAAAGATTAAACATGTAAACATACAACATTTACCTATCCCAGCGGCTACTCTCTCGAATCTCTGCTTGCCGGCGGCCATTTTATACTCTTTTCAGGGTTTTGTGTTCAGGCAATCTCTCGAGGAATCATCTCAATTGAAAAAACTATTGTTTATATTTATGCATATTATTACTGGCTAATTTTAACCTATTGCCTTGAACAATTCTAGTCTGGAAGTTACGGGCTCTTGTGATTATTTTAAAGGTACCATCTATTGAAAGCGCTTACTCGCGTGGAATCGATGGGACGGTCTAGTTACTTAGTTCAGGGCTCGATGTCATGTTCTCGTTAGGTCTTCTTAGCGTGGTTCTATCTCTCCAGAGGTTGAGTAAATCTGCAATAACTCTGCATTCGGCCTCGTCGCTGATTCGTGGTCGCCTCAGGCACCTCGGTCAGCGGGTCCTTACTGCCGGGCACTCTGAACTCAAGTATCACCGGTCGTCTTCCCGAATCCCTTTCTGCCATCTCCCCTCCTATTTCTTTCTCATTACCTTTTATGGGCATAATTTCAATGTGATTGTTCGCACCGTATAAAGTAATAATTCTGTTTCCACCTAAGCAAGGCATGTTTCTACACTGTATTGACGTATGATCGATGTGGTCTATGATTATTGGTCGTGGGGATGCTTGATTAACGGAGGATATTGGCAACTCATAACAATAGGTACCAATTTAAGGTATGCCTATTTAAGGACACGCCTGCATCATACTTTTATCTGTATATTTCTTAAGTGATCTAATTTTTTTCTAATCAATCGATGGCCTAAGAACCTTCTAGTAAAAAGACATATTAAAGTACCTAAATAAAGAGAGAAATAGAAAGCAGGTAGGTATGATATCAAATTAGATTAATATATACTTTCAGTTGTAAAGCATAAATTCATATAAGGGATGTCTAAACCTCTTTGACTATATCTTTACCTCGAATATCCATATACATATGTGGAACGAACTACCGGCATCTGTTTTTCCTCCCTCCTATAATCCGAGCCTCTTCAAGGCCCGCATTAACAAATCCCTTCCTACAGCCCCTACCTTACTCCGCCTCACAACGCCGCCCAACCGGGTGGTGACATAGTTCCCCTGTCTGTGCACTGCACAGGCAGGGACACTCTTGTGAGGTGTCACATAAAAAAAAAAAAAAAAACATATTATTACACACGGAAAAAATAGAATTGCTGATTAATTAAAATCCAGTTAAAATGAGATTGCAGTCCGTTTATTATTAAAATTTTAGTACATTCCTAATGAATCCGAACACGTGTTTATGCACCTGCTTTTGTCTTGATAATATACAATGACGAAAATATATATTTTTTTTTGAACACGTGTTCCGGCATCGCGATAACACAATGGTGTTTTACTGAAAGTTCATTAGGAAACCCGTCAATGCATTCGTTAAAGGCCTTCAATCTCTTTTTTTAACCGGATTACGAATAATTTGAAGAGTTTCTTAATAAATTAGCAATAATGTTTTTTTCTCAACTGCTTTTTAAACAGGCTGCTGACAGAAAACGTGTAGTTTTTATCCAACAATAACAAAACTTATGACACGAACTGATTAACACTGCAAATGACAAGGAAATTACAGAAGAGCATGGTAGGTACCTACTCACGAACTACCAACATCCAAAACATGGCCTTTTTACATTAGCTCCACACCGGAGCTCCTAAGGAAAATAATTTCCGTCAGGGCCTTTGGCATCTTTGAGAGTAAGGAGAAGGAGGAAGAAGAGGAAGATCTGGGAAGGAAAAAGGTTTGAGGGGTGTGTAGGAATCTGGGGATCAGTGGGTCCAGAAGGGACGGATATTTGAATCCATCCCTACCGGTGCAAGGCGATGGGTCGAGAGAGTCCTGCTGAAGAGGTAAAAAGATTTCTGTTTACCAATCTCTTCAAGATTCCAAAAGAGAACGTCAGAAAAGGGTTTTTACGGAATATATGATTAAAGAAATATATTTTTGTTCCATTGCAGGCCCGATGACGGTAAGGCAACTAATTTTCAGTGTCGTGAACATTGTAATTTAAAAAAGTTTTTTTTTTAGAATCCCAAGAAATAAACTAAATATGAACACTATAGATCCCTTTTTTAAACTATTGTTGCTCCACGTTTAGATTACTGCTCCTGGATATTATATTTGTTCGGTGAAGGAAACTTAAACATAATAGAATATATTAAAAATATCCAAAAAATATATATATATGGTAAATATGCAAAAAATAATCGAATTTGGGAAGAGATTAATTTGATTCCAATAAAAAAAGCGACTGCTGTATAATGTGTTATTTTTTTATAAATGAATTTATGAATAGCAGAATGCCAAAATACTTTATGAATGAAATGGTTTTTAGTAAAAATATTTATATTTATGAAACCACAAATAAAAATACAATTATATTACAGCAAATGAGGAAGAAATAATCACATTAAAAGTTAATTTTGTTTTGCTGAGTAGTGTAAAAATATTATTTTATGAACAAAAATGTAAATGTAATGTGTACCTTGTACACATTAGTTTAAATACGTAAAATTCTAGATAAACTAACTCAATAAATATTAAAAATATAATAATGTTTTTTTTATAAAATGTGTACAAGTGCTATCATGTCTTGTCAGGTCGATATTAGATTGCTTGTTCTAAGGAATGAAAAGCTCCAGTTATGTGTTGTGTATAATTTTTTCTGTAATATTACTGTTTTTTCAAACTATCTACTTAGTGAGTTATTAGTTTGTATATATAATTTGAAACGACCATGAAATGTATTTTCTTTTAACATATTTAAACTATTGTTTTGGCAGTTTAGCGGGTATAAAAAATAAAAAAAATTAATTAAAAAATTAAAAAATTTAAATGAAAATTATTTACTCTGCGGCAGATCGACCCTGTCTTTGAAATGGTCTTGGCAGGGCCGGCACCGAGCCACACAGCACCTGGTGCAAGTAAAATTTTGGCGCCCATTGTCTAAAACAGTTAACACACCAAAATATTCTGCATCTACCCATATCAATTTCACGTTCGTGTGTGTTCACATATATGAAGTTAGAATATTTTAACAGTTCTGGCACCTATGTACATCGCATTTTATGTTGTTGTTTTCTGCGACTTTCTTGTGTTCTCATACTTGTGAATTTTTCGCTGAAACAAAAGATAAGTATAGAACCTGCAATAGGCGATGAGTACAGTTTAGATTTTCGCGAGCTCAGCGGCATTCAGACGTTGGGCGAATTAACAGACGCCTAGGTGATTACTGTCATTAATAATATTTGAATGAATTCATTTTTTTATAGCTCTGTTTTGTGAAAAATAGTCTCAAAGGCTATGTGTTAGGTAATGGGTATTATTAGCGCCTTGACGCCTTGGCAATTCGCCACGTGTAATATACATACCGATGTATTATTTAATTATCTTCTTAGTATGGAATACACTTTAGATCGGGATTTTCAATAAATGCTTTGGTTCGTCAAGAATTACGAGTAATCTTTTAATGTAATAATAATAACAATATTTGGATGATTTGTAGCATCGGCTGTGCTCGTAACCATTTGGATACAACCGACATGATACCTCTGCCATGTGGCGTATCTATGGAAATACCTTAAAGTTACATTAACTGGATAAACAGGATTAAGATCTACACACTCTACCAACATCTGGTGGACGGTATCGGACCGCTCCAAATGCGCCCGCATAAAACCAGCCCTGGATCTTGGTGAACATCCTTGTACTGATGAGATGGTTGTTACGGAATGGATCCATTCAAATTAATACGCGGGCAAGACGTGCCTGGGGACCAAATTATTCAACACAGTTATCTGCACACACGTTCTGATTGCACTCCTTGACTCGATCTCTAGTAATGTTCTCTAGCGAGACCGCCTTGCATTATTAGTGACCTGTCTAGAGACCTCTCTACCATCGTGAGGAGAGCGTAGTGGCGTCGGGTGGGTTAATCTGGACACACACGGCGGAGTGATTTGGCTGAACCCATTTGAACACGGTCCAAATTAGACTAAGCCAACCCAGGCCAGTTTAATATAGATCACCATTAGGTGAACAATTTGAACTTGTGAACCAAAATCGTAAATGAACACATAAAGTTATTTTTTTCACAAATATCCAATAAAGATTTATTTAAGGTTGTATTGAAAAAATAACGTAAGTAGGTAAAAAAAATAGTTTTTTTTTACAAATATTGAACAAACCTTTAACAAACAATTTTGGTAATTAAAATAGTGTTTATTACAAATATTCGAGAAATTTTTATTCAAATTAAGTAGGTAGTACGAAATAATATAGGTGAGTATATATTATTTTATGACATCCAGAACAAAATGACGTTCGTTTGAAGAGGCCATACTATCCGACACGAGGTCTGAATAATTCATACCGGACGGATTTTCACATATGGCGTAGCTGGCAAGCCATCGGCGAGGGCGAGATTGGCCACATATCGCCGAGCCGAGCCACGGCTCGTTGGCTCGGCTCGGCTCGGCTGTTTTTTACGATCAAGCGGAGCGTGCGGATCCTCGTAGTTTCCCCATTCACGTCGAGATATGGCTCAACGCTAGGCTATTTGGCTCGTTGGCCCCTCCGTGTATGTTCAACTTTATGGCGTGGTGCGATACTCTGGGATGGAACCTGTGTCGGTTTTTGTCCGTTTTAAAAGTAAGAGTTTTGTGGATTTCATAAACGAAAAATTGTAATGTGTGCATTTGCAACGGTTTTTTGTTTTCTTTTTCGTCATAGATAATAATATTTTTGAGATTAGTAAGTACAAAAAATAGCTACGAATTGTGACTTGAGCGAAGGTACCTAAGGTTTGATTTATTTATTTATTAATCTTAAGTTAGCTCACATCTTCGTGTGTGCTAATAGTTTTATAAACATATAAACATGTACAATGTTTGGCAAACATAATCTTTCTTTAAATATTTCAATAAAGTCACAAAAAAAGAAACATTAATAATTGAGATAGACATATTTTCTTAATTCATTTTTGAACTTATTAATATTTTCTATCACAGCAATTTCCTTCGGGATTTTGTTATAGAGTTGAACGGCCTGGTACATCAGAGATTTTTGGGTGCTTGTTTTTTTTCTTGGTGGCAATCTAATTTGCTTAGAATTTCTCGTCCCGTGTCCGTGTATCTCGTTATTGTAATTTATTTTTCTTTTCAGTTCCTTAGACATCATCCCTAATTTAATTTTATGTATAAAAATAAGTACATTCAAATACACAGTTTGCTTCACCGTCAAAATATTCAGCTCCTTTAACATGTCTCTTATCCGTGTGTATATGTTGCGCTTAAGTATTATTCGCATTGCTTTATTTTGCAGTATTTGCATTTTTTTAATTTTCTCTTTATTGCAGAGAAAAAGAATACTTGAACAGTAATTAAAGTGTGGTGATGATCAAACATCAATTATACTTTTTACTTCGTGATGAATATTCCACATATTGCAAAGGTGTGTAGGAACAATAGAACATCCACACATAATTAATAACAAGTATTTTGATGATATTCTTCGTGTAATTCTTTATTTCCAAAATAAGCAGTGTAGGTACCTAACCCCATTACAACATACAACCACGCTTTTCGTATGAATCGCCACAACCAAGGGTTCGAACTGTACCCTCATATCAAAATTTGTTTGTAAATTTTGTTTATCGTTTTGTGAAAGCAGCAGGTACACAACTATGGTAAAAACAGGTAACTATTTAATACGATATATTATTCATAAAATTCTACATCAAAACTATCTGGGTAAAATTCTACATTTTCCACACGAGTAACCTTAGCGGTTCCTATCCACCAGTGGCGTACATTATACTAACTAGGTATATCATCTAATCAGTAAACATCGGAATATGTGCAAAAAAACTCATAAAAATACTTGCAAATTTTTCTCGTCCTATCACTTCTTACTCGCCTTTGCTGCAAATATTGAAATGTTCATTCTAAGTTATTGTTGAATTTGTAGGTAAGATTTTTTACTTAAATTTGTTTTTAATACGTTATATGCTATTGATGTACAGTTTATATTGTGTCTTCCAAATTGGCGAAGCATATTGCAGTCTGCAGTTTTGACTATAAGTATAACATTATGACTTTACGCGGATTACGTAGGACCTATTAACAATTGCGTCAATGTGTTTATTAAATATAAGTTTGCTATCAAGGTAAACGTCAAGGTCTTTATATTCTGAATAGTAATAATAATCGATAATCTACTAAAAAATAAAAGAAATATGGATGAATTTCCATATTATGAAATATATCATAAATATCAAATTTTATAAAATGAATTTTAGTTACTACGCCCTGAACGTCTATTTTGTTTGCTTTTAGAAATCATTTTAAAACTAATATAAAGTCCTGGACATTAATGAATTTAATATTTTCCCAAGAGTCATCATAATGTATTGAGGAAAACCCTTTCAAATTCTTGAGTAAATAATAAAACTCAAAGGAATAAAACCACAACAAAATGTGTACCGCAATTTCGCAAAGAATATATTTGAAAGGAATTTTCATTTACTCGTGCTTAAATTGTTTCCAAAAAGAAAATATATACTAACGAAGTCCGTATGAGAAATAATTTAGTAAATCAATACTTTGCTCGTACAACAGTTAAACGGCGTTTTGTCTTAGATCATTAGAAAGTATGATTGGTTTATTCTGTAAACTACAGGGTTTTCCAATAAGAGGTGTTATTTTGAATAGCCCACTATTTTGGTAGATGTTACTTTTGAAGATGTCATTTTTTGACATTTGACAAGTAAAAACTACGTAATTAATAAAAATTGAACGATACACGCTTCAACAAAGCATTGAAATTATTAAAATTCACTTGAGTGAATCAAATGCGAATCATCTTGAGTGATGAGGCCCATTTCCACCTCGGTGGCTTCGTCAACAAGCAAAATTGTCGCATCTGGTGCTCGGAAAACCCAATATTTATTGTTGAAAAGCCTCTTTATCTTCAACGTGTGACTGTTTGGTGCGGTTTATGGTCCGGCGGAGTCATTGGACCTTACTTTTGAAAATGAGACTGGAGCAACAGTTACGGTGAATGGATTGCGCTATTGAGAGATGATTAATGATTTTTTTATGGCCGAAATTGGATGGTATTGATCTGGAAAACGTTAACTTTCAACAAGACGGCGCTACGTGCCACACAAGCAACGAAACCATTGATCTTTTACGATTGAATATCAAAATAACACCTCTTATTGGAAAATCCTGTATAAACGAATAGCTTCTGAAAGCTTGAAAAAGTTTGACTTATTTTGGTATTTAATCAGTTCTATGTATACAATGTATTTTAGGGCGATACCGCAAAACTCCTTCATAAAGATTTAAGGCCAAAAAAGTTTAAGGCTTAGAATAAAAAGTTACAAGCCTCGGTATTCCCAATTTCTACCGATCTATAACAAGTTTCTCTTTGACTCTTCTAGGTTCCAAAGAAAAAGTTATTTTTGAAGATATTATCTATACATTTCTTATGCCGAAACGTTAATTATATGAAATTCCCTCGATAGAAAAAAATCGCAAAGTAAGTTCCGAAAATTATTATAAACACGTTTTGTTCTGTTTATTAATATGTTATAGGCAGGAAAAAAATCACAGTGTATCTTTAAATGCAACTAAAGCATTTGTCGAGAGCTTTTTGCTCTATTTCAAATGAGTCATATTTTATTAAATATTTTCACCATTTTCGCTTAATTGTTACGGTTGCTTTAACGCTTACTACGGGGCCTAAAAGTTGTGTTTAACCTATCCTACACAGTTGTCCCATAAGTTAGTAATCAGACAAAATAATTTTATTTTGAATCTTTTATTTGCAATCAAGATGACCATATGTGTTGTGGTCCAATTCTTAACCCTTTTAGTACTACATGATTTTTTTGGGTTTGAAAAAAAACCCAAAACTCCAATTTAAAAAGAATCATCAAAAAAGTTATTGGCTTTTTGGATTTTTTTTTCAATAATTTATGTATCTTCAAATGAAAGCATTTTTATGAAGTCTGTATCCTCATTACAATAGTGAATCTAGTAAAATGAAATTGTTAAAAATGTACGAACCATTAGCAAAGTTCACCACCAGTTACTTTACAGGCTCCTGCCTAGCACCTAGCGGTCAAAGGATAGCTGAAAGGTTAGTCAACGCTTCAATTTGGTGGAAGGGACCAAGCTGGTTGACAGAAGAGATCAACGCTTGGCCACTATCCAAGGTGTCCTGTTTGAATCCCCCTGAGACCAAGAGCAAAAATGTATTACTGGCAGCTAATGTTCAAGAATGGGAGATTTTCGAAAAATTTTCATCGCTAACCAAATTGAAGAGAATTACCGCTTTGGCGTTGAGATTTATAAATAATTGTCGGAATCCTAAAGATATAAATATAACTGTCACCGAACTAGAAGCAGCCTTAAAATGTCTGCTGAAATCATCTCAAAAACATTCCTTTAAAAGAGAATTGAAGGACTTGAAAAATCACAGGATGGTAAACAAAAATAGTAGATTGAAAGCCCTCAATCCTTGTTTATTAGATGGTTTAATTTGTGCAAATGGTAGACTAAAACTAGCTACGTACTTATCACATCAACAAAGACAACCTGTAATATTATCGCCTACACATAAATTAACCGAATTAATCATAAGACATATAGTTATGTGCATTTACATGCCGGGCTACAAGCGCTGTTAGCGGAAATACGCTTGAAATACTGGCCCATACTAGGAAAAAATACTGTTAAACGAGTCTTACATAACTGTATTATATGTTTTAGATACCAACCTCCAGTTTGCCAGCAGATTATGGGAATCTTACCTGTTAAGAGAATCACCCCCAGCCGACCATTTGCGGTGACAGGGCTTGATTATGCTGGACCTATTGACATGAAGAGTGGAGCGCTGAGGAAGTCTCCACTTATCAAATCGTATCTTTTCATATTTGTTTGTTTTTCTACTAAAGCTGTTCATTTAGAATTTGTAACGGATTTGTCAAGCGATACTTAAATTGCTTAAAGAGATTTATCGCCCGGCGTGGTCAACCTGAAAAAATATTTTCTGATAATTCAACTAGCTTCAGAGGAGCTTCCAACAAGCTTCAAGAGTTGTATGCCAGTCTAAAGCTGAACAATGACAAAATTCATAGGTTTTTACCAGATAAAGGCATAGTTTGGAACTTCATTCCTCCTAGGGCGCCAAATCACGGCGGGTTGTGGGATGCTGCGGTTAAATCTACCAAGTTTCATTTATATAGAATTACCAAAAATAATCCATTACAGTTTGAATTATTATATACCTTACTTTGTCAGATAGAGGCTTATTTGAACTCCCGTCCTTTAACTTCCTTGTCTGATGACGTCAAAGACCTCCTCCCCCTCACCCCCAACCACTTCCTTATGGGCACTGAGGCTTCTATCATCCCTGAAGTAGACGTCCGCAAGCTACCAGAGAACAGACTAAGCCAATATCAAAAATTAAATGCCTTAATACTAACTTTCTGGTGTAGATGGAAACGAGATTACCTTGCTGAACTACAAAAACGGACCAAATGGCAGGCCAGCAGCCAAGAAGTCATAAAAAAGGACGATCTGGTCATCTTGAAGGAGGAAAATCTGCCTCCTGCATTATGGAGGATGGCGCGCATAACAGCAACTCATCCAGGACCTGATGGCTTAGTGAGGGTGGTTACCCTCAAGACGTCCCAAGGCATTTTTGTGCGACCTATCACAAAAATATGTTTGATGCCAATAGAATCAAACCAGGATCTGCATCTCCCGACCAGGCAAACTACAGACCTTCCCAAGGTCACAGCCTAATGCAACCAGGGCTGAACCGATGCGACCACACAGGACTACTGACCATAGAGCATCGGTGTGGTTGACCAACCTATATCCAGAAGCCACTGGGGCTTCCAGTCAACGAGGACCAGGGGTATTCGCTGTCTACCAGGACAGGGCACCCTTAATATGAGACTCAATCCCCTGAGTTAACATGTACCACCCTTGACAGGATGATCACCACTGGACCGAATGCAGAGTGAACGGTCTACACAGTACAGTGTTTACAGTGTTTGTGTGTGCGATTAAAATAAAAGAGTCAAGTATGAACTCATATAAAAAAAAACAGGCTTCAGTTTTTGAACTGCTCTATACGGGAGCTAGAATATTAGTTAAGGCGAAATAGGTAGACTTGACCTGAAATTTGGCATTTTTGAGGCCACTTTTAGACGTATGGACACTTTTCTTGAAAAAAACACAAATTGATTTCGAAAGATCGTTATTTTATCTTGTAAAGTAAGATGTAAAATTTTGAAAAATAATATTATTTTCATATCATAATAAAGTGTTACCGTTGGACGATGCGCAGATTTGTTGCATTTTCAAATGTGAAGTTGTATTATACAACAAATATTTCAAATCATATAATAATACAGTATAAACAATCAATAAATTATCTATCATATGTTTGTATAAGAATTTTGTTTTTATTTCAAATAAAATTACTAATAAATAAATCCGAGCACGCGTTTTGTGACGAAAATCCCTCAATTGGACTATTTATTTATGGTCTTACAAATTGGTATAGTTCAGATTTTTTTAGAAAAATAATTTACCAAGACATTATTGAAACATTAGAAATAATTTATGACCAAAAAATATATTCTTAATATATATAATAGTAATTAATTTCGATTCGCGTTTGTTGTTTGTTATTACCCCGGCGCAAGCCGAAATTTTATCATTCCCCGCTGCGACAGAGCGGCGAGCGGACGTCTATTCCACGCCAGTCTACTTGATAACATTTTAAAGAAATTCCTCGCTTAAAAATGAGGAGGAAAATACCCTCGAAAAAAAGTTTTATTAGATAGCACAAATTACGACATCAAAAACGTACGTGGGAGATATATTTTCAGAAAAAATAAAGGTTAGTGATATTTAATTATCCGTGTACATTGTACGTACTTAAATGGTACAGAGTCGTTCGAAAGAATCAGTCAGAATAAGCACATATTTTTTATAACATTTGGCGATAATTTTGTGTTGTTTAATTTCCAGGGAAAAGAATCAACTATGGACAGGAGTTTATGTGTGCCATCGTTTTTTCATGTATAAATGTTAAAACTTATGCCAAAGTACGTGAAACTGTTTGTGATTGGTAGTCAAAAAGTGACACGAACCAAATGAATTTCGATTCGTGATGTGCGATTCAAATCATTTTTTTGTTCATAATTTCTCTTTTATTGTCCAATTCACTATTACATTGGTATAATTCAACATATTTAATATTTTTTGTGTTACTTTTTGTCAGTTTCATAATGTCATATTGTGAATTGACCTTCTTGTTTTAGGAAAAAAAAGGTTATTTTTGACATACTAACCTATAATGTTTCAATCGAAATTTACTCGTGAATTTAATTACATTTCGAAAATTAGACGAGTCAGGTCGCTCCGTTAATCATGAAAACAAATACATGAAAGCGATACAATTTTATGCAATCACATAACTACATATAACTAAATAAAACCTAGTTTTAATATATGTATTACTTCAGTTGTAAGGAATAAACCCTCTTTTCAATGTCATACATATCAAATCAAGTAATACTTTAAAGATAAGTATTAGAAATAAAACTTACCGGTAATACCTTTCGGACAAACGAATAAATAAGTAAAACAAAAGATTTTTACTCACCTTTGGAAAACTCGTGTAAAATATTAAAAAAAAAAACAAATTAAACAAATATTTGAAAGTTTTTTTAAATGTATATTCATATACCTACATATTTTATATCTACCATGTCAACAAACTGCATTTGTATTTATTTATGTTTACGCACTCCGACGTATAATTTACAAATATGTAACTACTTATTAGGAAGAAAGCTACAACGAAGAATTTAACAACAATAATTGTTATTTCATCGGAACCATGCTGTAGTTTTCACAGCCGCGCGAGTGGACGGCTTGCAGCGGAATGAATTCGGTATTTCTGTCTCGGTCTAAAAAAACGTCCGATCGCGAAACCGTCTTTTAACGAAATTTGAATTCTCGTCCGCTGGTTAAACCACCTTAATGAAGTGATCTATATGTGTAAATGTTATTAATTTTATGAATTTTATCAATTTTATGATTTATCAGGTTATGGATTTATTAATTTCATGGGATTATTAATGTGATTAATTTTTAAGATTATGTATTTGTATGAGGGTTATTATATTTTTGATTGTTATAAGTTATATTCCCGATCCCTTCAGGTTTAGGTAGTTTAGTTATTATGAGCTAATTTAATATTTGTTGAAGGTTTGTTGTGTTGATATAAAAAAAAACACTAGTTTTTTCTCATCTCGGCGGGGCAATATGTTAAAAATGTACGAACCATTAGCAAAGTTCACCACCAGTTACTTTACAGGCTCCTGCCTAGCACCTAGCGGTCAGAGGTAAAACTAGGGCCAACAGATAAAACAGATGTTTTGCCTTATCAATTGGCTTTCTTTGACAGTGTTTGTTTACAATTAGCTTGTCAATGTGTTTTACTTGGTTAGATTATAAAAAGCCTCGCCGACTGGATTCCTTCTTCTTCTCTCCTATAAAATAGTAACAAGCAGTCATTATGGTCTACAGACCATTAGTAAAAGTGTTTTGTCCGGGTCGGGAAAAATTTAACTCTTTGTAACATTAAATAAAGTAAAAATGCAGTTTTGTGCAGTAAAATCAAAAAAAAACCATGCGTCTGTTATTGAAGACTTCATCAAGCCCAAACAAATCTTAACAGAAATTGAAGAGACTATAGATTGTTTTTACTCTGATTCAAATTTCATTACTTGTGCACGCCCGACACTACCTTATTATTTGTTTTTCTTGTACGCCGTACGTAAGCAGGTTAGGTCTCAAACCAAACGGCGTCGGGCGCTAGTAAAAATGTCAAGGGCGCTGTGTTAGGTGTTATTATTTATTTATTAACGCCCTTTTGGGATTTTACATAACGATTATAAATTAAATTGAAAACATCGTAAATAGAAAAGATTTTAAAAATAAAACACAAAATACAACATATTTGGTTATTATCACACTAACTTTGAAATTTATACCTATACGAGCTATAAAAAAGGAACATTTCTTTAAAACAGTTTGGATGATTACTGGATCGTGCTTCGATTAATCAGGGATGTTAAATTTAACTTTAAATTACTAATAATTTAAAAACCGTTATAAGCTATTGTTTAATTAAAGATTTGTATATGAATTGATAATATTAAATCTTAACTAACTAACTAACCATCAGCCCGTTTCTCCGCAGGGGTAGGTATAAGATGCCTAACCGCCAAACAATTCAGTCTTGGCACATACTCCCTGCTTCATTCACATTCATACATCGTCTCATACAACTCTTCTATTATTCTGACTCTTGAAATGGCCCGACTCAAGTATCTGATTCACTTGATCGGGCCATGTCGTCCTCAACTTCTACCATTCTCATTTGCGCCATATATTTTCCTTACTTCGTGAGATTTCAAAAAACTCTACGTGAAACCCGGGCAACGCTGGGACTTCAACTACATAGTTAAGTATAAATACTTTGTGAAGGCAGATAATTTGTATATAACACGACGTGATAATGGAGTGGTAAAGTACAATTTAATATTGGAAAGTCATCGGTTTATTTTGCAGCCCCTTTTTATCATTAGCTATTACCGGAAGGTATTCGCATTTTGTTTTCATGCAAATCCTTCATGTTCAAACAATTTGAACGTTATTAGTAAAATTCTCAATTCCACAGTAGCAAAAGTTCTGGCAAATTAAAGCCCTCATAGAAAACTCAGACTAGTAAGAGTGTTATTCCAGGAATTTATCAAGGAAATTGTCGAATCACGCGAGACGTTGAAATTTAAAATTACATCATTTTCAAACGGAAAGTAGTTTCGGTTTTCCGAAGAATTTTCAATGAAATTTATTTCTTTTTCGGATATTACACTTGATAGCCACAACGGAGTGTAGATTTCTACAACAAAACGGAAATCTTCATATCTTTTTTTAACCACTTTATTTGACCGTTTTGCATTTCGACTTTCTGTAAATTTTCGTTTCGTGTTCAGTAAACATTATTTTTTCAAGTATGAAATCGTCGTTGGATTATTCGCATTTTTTCAATATTATGTTACTTACGTACCTACCTGCATGAAAAAAATTTGAAAAAATAAATGACATTAAGATAGTGACGTTTCTTTGGATAAATTGTGTAATTCTTTCATTGAAATTACGAAAATTCGACATAAAAAAAAAGTTGAAAAAAAAACTTTTTTATGTTGATGATTCATTTTAATGCTTTACATATGAGTATGCTTTGTCTAGTTTACAATATTTTATTTACACTGCAAGCCAACACACTGTGCACAGTGGGCTGAAAATCGCCTTTCATAGACATAGAGACTTGAATTTTTAAGGGTATTTTTTTTAACTACCCTTAAATATCCTTAAAAATTCAAGTCTCTATGTCTATGAAAGGCGAATTTCAGCCCACTGTGTGCCGTGGCTCCCGCTCTAAAATGAGTCATGATGACACATCACTACTGTTCACAGAACTACTAGTATGTGTACTAACATCTTTTTTCATCGTTTTTTTTATATTAGCTCCATGAGTCATCTTTGGGGATGCTATGTGGATGGTCTTTTTAGGAAAGGAAGGAGAGGAAGTTCTGGGAAGGAAAAAGGTATGAGGGATGGGTAGGAATCTGGGGCTCAGTGTGACTTCGGCTGCGAGCAGTGGGTAAACTCAGCTACTCATGATGCAGGAGGTACACTTGATGTAATCATTTCCCGAGTTGGGTCTCCCCCGAATAGAACTCACGTGACTGACATTGGACTATCGGATCATCGTCTCGTCACATCCGTGTTTGCCTTCGATCCTCCAAAATTGGAGTTTAAATCCGTTATCTCTAGAAATTGGAGAGAATTCGACTTCGAGGCATTTTGCAATGAACTGAAAATCTCACCGCTCTGTGATAAGGAAAAGTTTTGTAAATACCAGGTAGAAGAATTAGTAATTCTTTATAATTCTACGCTACTGGCATTACTTGACAAAAATGCGCCTTTCACGGAGAAGGTCTGCCGCATTCGAAATGGCTGCAAATGGTTCGATGCTGAATGTCTCAAGAAGAAAAGGGAAATGCGAAAATTCGAGAGGTTGTACAGACGAAACACGACTTTCAGCAATCGGCAACTCTGGATTGCGAAACAAAATGCTTACAAGGAAGAAGTAGCGCAGAAAAAATCTAACTTTTGGTGTGAACAAATTGAGGCAGAAAAGGACCCTCGAAAACTGTGGCAAAATATAAAAACCTTATGTGGAGAGAGCAACATCAAGATTGATTCCTCTCTTGAAGCGGATAGTCTTGCGACATATTTTAGGAGTAAAGTCGAAAAAATTCGGGCTCTCGGTGGGGTAGGATTGCCTTCTGTCGCAGCAACAACTCCGCTCACTGGTAACTTCACTACTTTTGCAGCAGTAACAGAAGAAGATGTCGTACGTGCTGTGAAGTCTTGCCCAAACAAGCAATGCGCTCAAGACCCCATACCGACCTGGCTCTTAAAGAAATGTCTCCCGGATATAGCACCTGTAATTACCGAAATTATCCAGAAGTCTCTTGTAAATTCACTTGTACCGGGATCACTTAAAAAATCAATTATAACTCCAATACTAAAAAAACAAAATCTTAATACTGATAATACAGATAATTACAGGCCAATATCCAACCTACCATTCCTATCAAAACTGCTTGAGAAAATCGTTGCCAAACAATTAGTGGGGTACTTGAACTCCGCTGGTCTGTTTGCCAAAAATCAATCCGCTTATCGACGGTTTCATTCAACGGAAACTGTTCTTTTGCGGGTTGTTTCAGACTTGATCATCGGGATGGAAGCAGGTAAGTTGGGTTTGATATCTGTTCTTGACATGAGTGCGGCATTTGACACAGTAGATCATGGGATTTTACTAAATGTGCTTGAAACCGAATTTGGCGTTCGAGGTGATGCACTCCAATGGATGACATCGTACCTGTCTGGACGAGTAGCCTCAGTAAATTTCAATAAACGTACATCACCTGAAACTCCCATAGAATTTGGAGTTCCCCAGGGTTCTGTCCTAGGCCCCATTCTCTTCATTCTCTATACGAATCGTCTTGAACGACTAATTCAGTCAGCTGGCTTTGAATCACAAGGCTACGCAGATGATCGTTTGATTTTCAAGTTTTGTTCTCCGGACGAAAAAGACGTCCTTAAAAACGAGGTGGTTAGCCTCATTAACACAATCTCAAGTTGGATGTCTGTCAATAAACTTAAACTAAATCCCACAAAGACAGAATTTATGTGGATAGCTTCCCCTGGAAGGCAAGCTCTCCTTGACTTCAGTCCAATCCGTATTCAGGATACGGATATAATCCCTTCTGCAGAAATAAAATTTCTAGGTTTCACTATGGACAATATTCTTTCTCTTGAATCGCAAATTTCAAAAGCTGTGAGTTCTGGTTTTTTCCATTTAAGGCAGATAAAATCAATCAGGAGATGCCTTCCCTCTGATGGAGCAAAGTCACTCATAAATTCGTTCGTCGTCTCACGTATGGACTATTGCAATAGTGCATATGCTGGCCTACCTCAGAAACAAATCAATAGAATCCAGTCAGTTTTTAATGCTGCGGCAAGAATGATTTTTGGTGAATCTAAGTATTGCCGTATAACCCCACTTCTAAGGGATCGCCTTCACTGGCTTCGATGCCCTGAAAGAATAGAGTTTAAGATCTGCTTAATGACCTTCAAAGCATTGCAAGAAATGGCGCCAGCATATATATCGGAACTATGTATCCGACAAAACTTAAGCAATAGACAGCTTACTCTAAGGTCAGCAGATCTAGATGTTAGTAATCGTCTAATCGAACTTTCTAGGTCAAATCGAGCTGTTTACTATGATCGTTCTTTTAGTGTAACAGGCCCTCTCATCTGGAATAGACTTGTGAATGACTCCAGAATGTGGCTGAATTTAAACGAGCTTTAAAAACAAAATTATTTAAAAAATCTTACCATTTATAAATTTTAACTTCTTTTCAATATTTTATAATAAGCCATATTCTAAAACTTCCGGTAATTGTTTGGTTTCGGTTGTCTCTTTATTGTACCTTTTTAAAGTGTCTGCTCAAAAAATTCTTATTTCTGAGCACAAACTGCCTCCTGTTTTATGTTATGTTTTAGTTTTAATATTCGTGTTTTGTCTTTTCCTACTGTTATTGTTATTGTTATTGTTAGCGCACTTGAAGTGAAATGACACTAAACTGCGCTATATAAATTCCATGTTATTATTATTATTATTATTCAGGAGTGACGGACGTATGAATCCATCCCTCCCATTGCGGCGCAAGGTGCTGTTCCAAGAGAGTCCGGCTGGAGAAGTCAAAAGTTATCTCTCAATCATGTTCTCCCGATCCAACCTGCCACCTGGGAGAGCAGACGCAACGCCGCAAAGCCTGGACAAACCTCACCCTATGAACTCGGGCGCCCCTACTAAGTCACCAAACGCAGCAAACACTCGGGGTGACCTATGGTAGAAGTTATCCAATAAATGGTTCCTGGGGCGGCGGGAAACAGTTTTTTTTTAGAAAGGGGTAACACACAAATGAAGTGTGACTATGTGCTCTCGAAATAAAACAGGAAGACTTTTTGAGAGGGCACAACTAAAACCACAACCTTATGAAGCTGTCCACGCTAACCATATGTTTTTCATCAATTTTTGATTTATGGTTTGATCAGACCAGGCAGTTCAATGGGTGATAATGTGTTTGTAGATATCGGGTTCTGAGATTCAATCCTATCGGAACTTTCGATTATATGATAGCATTTGACGGACAAAATTGAACTCTACCTAGAAGTGCAACTATCAGGATATTCACCTAAATACGTTGCGCTCTTTCCGGCTTAAAATCACCAAACAAAGTTCAACCATTTGCAGGAACTAAAATCTGTAATTCCAGTAGACCGTCACCATTTTTACGACAATTTACCTTCCGAAGAATAAGTAAAACTTTTAGATTATTTTTTTTTCTCAGAGCTCCGATATCTGCAATCACAACTAGGTATCGAAAAACGAATGTTCCTCGTGTAGGCTTCACGACCATCTTGCGAAACAACAGTGTTTTTTTTTTTTGAATTGTGTTCTACGAATCCTGTTTAGCAAGGCGAGGGTCCTGGGTTCAAGTCCTAGATGCGACCGTAACTTTTTCTGATTTTTCTGTTTCAAATTTGTATGTTCTTCAATAATTAAGCTGTTATTATTGTTTAAAAAAATTTTTCATCTAACCCAACTGAGCGTAAACAAGTTAATAACATTTGTGTCAAGTATAAAATGTGCATATATGTATTAAGATAACTTTATGTACGTATTTTTTCTTTGTCTCTATGAAAAAATAAATAATTTGTTTCGTTTACGCGTAAGTAGCAAATTTCGAGTGATTCTAAAAATACTTATGATTTGAGATTTTCACAGCAAAAAGAATTATAGTGATTTTTTAGGGTATTATGCCATGTTGCGCTTCCTCTTCTCTTAGCCAACATTTCGGACAGCCCTGATGATGGACACTGTAACCCTGTCCGAAATGTTGGATAAAGAAGGAGGTAGTGCAACACGGTATAATACCCCAAAAATAAATCACTATTACTAAAAATACACTTAGTTCGAAACCGCGTGAGTGGTATATCTTGCATAGTCGTGTAGCTAGAAAGTAAATAACTAAATAGAGCAATAAGCGAGACCGAAATGAGTAAAGCGTTAAGCTTGTTCCACTTAAATTTATATTTAAGCACTTGCGCGGTATTGCAATTTGCAGTATCACACAGAAGTAGACGGTACCTATCTCTATCATAATATACATTAGTATACTATATAAATAACCTTGAATTTTGAGAAATGGAAGTGTCCTATTACACTGCCATCTATCGAGATAAATTGAAATCAATTGACCCTACTAAAGAGCTGCTACGTTTACTGCCATCTTTTGAAAAAAAATTAAAAGGTAACTTCTTAGTGAAGGTATCCAACTAATCTTGTAATATAATAGGTAGTTCATCAATAGATGGCGCCCACAATGAGAGACAGCATCACTGATATCATTATAAATTTATTGTAATAAAGATTTTTTGGGATGTTCAAATATATTATAATAAAAAAATTATCTTTATAAGGATTATAATTTAAATGTTTCGTAAAGGTCACAAGTTTACAATATAGTGTTATCAAAAACAGTTACAAATTTGAAGAACGTAGAGTGTTCAACAAATAAATAGATTTTAAAATCCTTACAAAATTGAACTAGAAATTATAAAATTTTCCATTTTTGATTATATCTCTAAAAAAATTATTTTATTTCAGGTTATGTATATTTTATTCAAAAAGAGTAACATTTTTAATGATGAACTCAATGAAACATGCAACCAAAGTAACATTATTGGAAATATCAAAACAATACCTTCTTTAGGAAAAACCTAAAATAAAAATTGTATTTTGCTAAATTTATATGACAATAATACATTTTTTCTAAGGCCACATGTTAGAATTTATTATGCGAAATATTAAGATGCAATATGTTATCGGCAATGTTTCAATGAAACTACATAATATTTTAAAAATTTCTTTAATTTCTATTAGGTACAAATTTAAATAAACACCAGTGTTTAACTGAGAGTGTAACTCACGAAGTTTAGAGAAAGTGTTTGAAATTCTTTCTTGAACAGATACTCAATTTCTCCGGCCAATCCGCGCAAGGCTTATGCTGCGTATAGACACGAGAAAAACTTGCGAGCCGAGCCACCAATTGCAGGAAAGCAACAAAGCAACCGCAAGTGGTGTTTCACGCTATTTGCGGTTGCTTCGTTCCTTTCCCATAAGACATGGTTCAGATCGCGTGTTTATATGCACCCTTATGAGTCGAAATTTTCATTTTCTTTCAAATCGTTGTGGATCACAATTTTACTGATGTTCTGTTCAGTCCTCTCCGTTTACTAACCCATAGGGGCTGGACCACTGCATTTGCAGTGTTGCAGAATTGTGCCTACGCACAGTAGGAAGCATTGCAATTGCAGGGTTGACCTTTTACGTTCATGTTGCCTTTGTATATTACCTCTACTAGTTTACAGACGTTAAAATATGATTTTCCTATCTGCCTTTTCACAGTCAAAACATCTTTAAGATAATGACACACTGGTCCCACGTACACAATGCATTAAACAATCTGAACAGCTTAAAATCTGTACATTATCTAACACTTTTCACACGCAATGCAAATCTATGCTCCCCATGCAATGCCGATCTGCACTGTTCAGATTGGTGTGGGACGTGTTAGAGGGGATTGTTGCCACTTCCTGCATGTGACCAGTGTGTTTCTAGATCTTTGTATGTGACACGTCACTCGATTTAACGTTTAAGGTAATATAAAGGTAATATTTAAGGTGAAGCTTTATGTTTGAGATTTGATTTTTAACCTTGGGAACACTGGACATTTTCCGAGATGCGTGAAATCAAAAATGAACTCAAAAAGTGTTTCAAGCGCAAGCAATTCTGTAAAAAAAATTTATGCACTTTTTTATGGCATACAGGTTTAAATAGCATACCAAAAAATTCCAGTGCCACCAGTGCACAATCGGTTTGTCGGCAGGAAAAAATTCTTGTCCCTGTAACCACAATCGGTTTTTAAGGTTAAGTTTTATCGTTGAAATAGAAGATTAACAACCAACAGGCTTAGTAAGACCTTATAAACTGATCTACAATATAAAATCTTTTAAGTATCATTAGACATCCATTGAGACATCACTAGGCTGAATAGTACACGCGTGTCTTCTGAGGGAAATGAGTCTGATCAGAATTTGCATTGCATCAGAGGCGGTTTTCTCTAAAATGCGTTAGTGCAGAGAACTCCCATAAAAAATTAAGAAAATAAGAAAAATTTGTATTATAATTTTACCAAACTAAACAGCGCGCCATTCAAATTCCATGTTAAAAAATCCAACCATCTGAATGATATTCATACTGCTCAAGAGCGAGTCTGAAATGAATCTCAAATCCTATAGGTGAGTTATGAACATCAGCACCTATGGGACCTTCCATCATATTTGTTAGGTTCATAAAAAACATACTAGTGGCGCCATAGCAGTAGACCTGCAAACATTGGGAATCTACTGCTGCCTGAGTGCACAGCACCTATAAGATTTGCTAACACCAATTTTTTTTCTCCCTTTTTAATCTCAGATTGAACTCCCAATGAGATAGGTCATGAAATGCCACGGCATTGCATATATAGGACATGTTTGTATATCAGCGTGGGAATGTAGCATCACATATGTTGCATCCGTGGGACCAGGTGTCCCAAACTTTAACAATTCTTTTTTTTTAATTTGTGAAAAACATTTTTCTAAAAAAAGAAGCTAAATTTACAATAAAAGTTTTACTTGATTTACAATATTATGTTTTTTAGAAACTATTATTTAGTACAGCTTGACAATATTTACATAAAATTACAAAGCACATTTTGGGAACTCTGGTGAAGAAAAAAAATATCTAAGTACAAACAATAATTTCATATTTTGTTATACATAATGATTTTAATGGAAGATTTGAAAATCATGAGTAAAGAAGATTTGACAAATTACATTTAATGTACATTCATAACTTTTAATCTGCGAAACCAATCTTTACAAGGTGACTGGCAATTGATGTGAAATATAGTGGACATTAATAAAATTTAAGAACTACAATAATTGCTTTTTGTACGACACATTGACCTCATTTTTCTTAAGTAAGATGGTTGTTACAATAATTTATTGTTTGCTATAATATAGTTCAGAATCATTAGTCAAATCACTGGACGGCCTTCATAGTACAGAAGCCTAAACATTTGCATAATATTCATAAAAACTTATTGCTGATTGCTTTATATTGCCTTCAAATATTTCGCATCGAACACCAGTCAACATGTATAACACACAAATTAATGAAGCTCTTAAAATTAACATGAACATAAAAAAATTAGATAATTTTAATTACGGAGTCTAATACGTACATAGTTATGTTAATGAGTTTATAAAAATAAAAATTATTCAGTGCTAGTACGGTGTGCTTAAAATATAAAGGACAACAATATTAATTAACAAGTTTTAATAATACAACACGTGGGAATCAATGATTATAAAGATTTTGAATTCAATATGTACAGAAATTTATAAATATTAAAAGCTAAAACACATTTTAAAAATTTACAAAATTTCCAGATCACAGTGTCGCACAAACGGGAATCGTTTCTGTAAAAAAAAAACAACAAAAAATTGATATAATGTTTTTTTCACATGCGGAATAAAATACACAAATAAATTAATATATTATATATAAATAAAAATGTAAACGTTCGTTTGTTCAAAATCTTAAATCATTCGAATACGCGTGTGGTTTTATATACCTATATAATATAGGTATCACCTGTGACAGTTAAAAAAAGTTTTTTTTTTTTAAAAGCGCCATCTGTGGGACATAAAAGCAACATGCGCTATTGTTTCTCAATCTGCACAGACAGACTGTGCCATGGCAAAGCATGGCGGGGTACAGACAGTAAATCATATATTATGTACGCGTATTCGAATACAACGTAATCTCAAAATTTCAAAGCAATCGGTGAAGAACTTTCGGAGATTTAAGATTTTGAACATTAACATTTTTATTTATATAGATTATATTATGTCATACTAAATAAATTGATATTTTTAATTTTAAATTTTTTACACCTAACTAACTAACCATTGCTCTGTTTGTTTTTAAATGATACTACCACACAAGAGTCCAAACTGTCTGGAGCCAGTCATAGTCTATGGCATCGCCAATTGGTATCTTGTGCGGCTCTGAAGGTAGTGGGGAGGGAAAGGAGATGAGGATGGGGAAAGTGGGGGGAAGTACCTATCTATTCAGATTTGGTCACCAAACATGGCTAAAGGCATTTTAAGCGGAATTTATAAATAAATAAACGTTTCAGTTCTGAATGGTGGTGGGTGTAAGTATGGCGTTGAGGTTGATCACGCACTTCTTGTTTCATTCACATTCATACATTGTCTCATACATATTCTTTTAGTATTCTGATTGTGCAAACAATACAAACCAGCAAACCTGTAACAGTTATAAAATACAGGGAATTATAATAATTTTTAACATATTTCTACGATTTAAGATTTGATTCTTTTGATCGTGCCTTGTTTTCCTAGGGCGTCCATGAATCCTTTGAATGCTGTAGAAATGAGATCTCTGAGGCCTATGTGTGGTAAAACCGATGACCGGATAACTCATCACAATGACAATTCAACAAACTGATAAAAAGTGTTATAAAGTTAAGAAAAGTGATGAAACAAAAACTAAGTTAAATAGTTACATATGTAACCTATTTAACCTAATTTTTGTTTCATCACTTTTAATGACTTTACATCATCTGTTAAAGGTTTGTTGAATTGTCATTTTGAGGAGTTATCATGGAACCGGCAAAACCATGTATGATTGTGTGAGAAATGTGGTGATCCGCAAACAATGAAGGTCTGATGTAAGAGTAATGAGTAAGACTAAGAACGGAACGCTTAGATGGTTTGGGCATGTGGAGCGAATGAGCGAAGAAAGGAGTGTAAGGAGAATAAGATGCTAATGTGAATGGAGAAGTTGGGGACACCCGAGGAATACATGGCATGATAAAGTGAATCAGATACTTGAGTCGGGCCATGTCAAGAGTCAGAATATTAGAAGAGCATGATTGAGACAATGTATGAATGTGAATGAGGCAAGGAGTGTGTGTCAAGACCGAGTTGTTTGGCGGTCCGTCCTCGTTAGTTAATTTAGTTTTGCATCACATATTTTGCTTGCGCTCCTTTCTCTGTTTATTCACATCACATATGCAAAACATCTAAGCGACTCTTTCCCAATCTTTAACGCTTTCTTTGGCAGTGAATTATTTTCAGATCTCCACATTTGTAACACGGTCAAACCTGGTTTTACTCACTTCTACAGCTTAGTCTGCATTCATCCTCTGCCAGCCTCATGCCTCACTGTCTTACATCAGGGTTGGTAACGGCACTCCTTATTGGACCGTTAACCATGCCTCTTGGATAATTTTTTATTAGTGATTACTGAAATCGCTATACTTTGGATTGTTTTAAAGTTATTGAGAAAATTAATTAATGTAGCTTACCCTTAATTTTAATTCAATTCGATCAATTTCACCTCCCATCATATCAACAATATTCTCTCCATGTTTCAGCATAAAACCTTCCAGTTCATTGATGGTGACGAGCTTCTTTATTTCCTGGAAGAAAAATAAATTTATAAAAACAGGTTTTTTTTTTTTAAACCGTATTAACCTCTGAGGTTAATTTGTTTACCTATTACCATTAGAGACAATTTGTTCGCTTTTGGTAACAGCTCATATGGTCTCATATAAATTGTTAAATTTCCCTTACTGTCATGGTGAAAAACATGAGCTAAACGGTGTTAGAAAGAGAAAACACCATGCTTTATATTCAAGTATAGAAGTTAAATACATAGAATCAAAATTTGTAACATTTGTCTAATAAAATGCATGTGTTTTTATACATTTTTTCGTTATCAGTAATATTAGTTACAAAAAACTTAAAGTGAGTCATTATCATTTTTTTTATGTTCACATTCAACATTTTAATAAAACTAAAATTATATTTAGCCATGCCACTTTGCTGTGGCTCAGTTTGTCTGTACAGATAGAGAGTAAATAGCGAGTGTTGCTTTTAAGTCCAACAGATGGCGCTGTTTTTAAAAAACACACCCGTCACAGGTAACATCTATATAATATAGGTACATAAAAACACACGCATATTCGAATACAACGTTGTGTCAAAATTTCAAAGCAATCGGTGTAGAACTTTCGGAGATTAAAAATTTTGAACAAACGAACACCTTTTTATTTATATAATCAATATAATAATATAATTTGAAAGCGTATTTTATCACCTTTCCAAAGCAGTTTTTAGTTTTCAGATATGTTCAGAAATATTACATTTATTTGAATTTCATTGCAAAACAGAAATACTCCGATCCTTTTGTCAAAACATGGCAAAGGGCTGAGGAGTTGATGTTTTCATTAAAAATTTTGTAACAAAAATGATATGTTTATTTACAAATAATAAAATTTGAAAGTGTATTTTATCACCTTTCCAAAAGTTTGTAGTTTACAGAAACAATTAGAAATATTCAAATTATTTGTATTTTATTGCAAAACAGAAATACAAACAAATTCTCCAACCTTCTTAGCATCTTTAAGAAATATAACAGTCAATATGCCAGAAGCCTGATGGGTTAGTTTATCCAAACCTAACCACAAAACACTGATTAGAAGCAGTTATCAGTGAAGTTGAAAACGTACATGCCACCACTGAAGAGATAGAAGTGTGTTATGGACACACAGACAAGTCTCCAAAGTATTTCAATTTGATCTTACTTCTAGTGAAACTGGTGAAACATTTTCAAATATCGAAATTCTTTTTTGAACAGAAAGTCCATCTTTTCACAGCCACATTCTAAATTTTGCTTAATTGCCAGACCTACAATGGTAGATGTAAAGTTAGTATGTATGTATTATCCTTTTTAAAAGTATATAGGTACATACATATAAACAATACAGAAAATGTTTTTGTGTATTTAACACACATTCATTTATTTTTGACCGAGTGTGGCGAAATCCTATTTTACATTTCGTCTGTCTGTAAATTTGTTTATATGTTCCTTTGCCGTTTGAAGATGGTGGCCGTTTTAATTGTTCAGTAAAAATTATTTTTCCAGATGTGAAATCATTGTGTTTTCAATTTCATCAATATTATGATTATGTGTGAAGAAAGTTTGAAATGAATTGTCATTGAAATAGTGACTTATCTTTGGACAAATTGTATAATTCCGTACTCGAAATAAAAAGTAACCTAAAATAAATATGGTTTATAATTAAGTAGGTACTTAACCAGTCAACTGTGGCTCGACCGCCGGCGGCCTTTTTTGAAATCCGGCGGGTTTTTTTTTTTTAAATGCGATTTTAACCCTTATGTATAAAGAATTTGTATAAAGTCAGAATCGCTTGCGCCAATTACGGACTAGCATCTGCTTTTTATTTCACGAGGCTAGCTCCTTTGTTCGTGTAAATATAAATTAATCTATGACAAGCCGGCGTCATCTTTTGTCAGCGTGATTTTTATCGGTCGTTCTTTGAGTGGGCATTTGCTGAAAACCGGATTAATCAATTAATTCAACAAATAAACGTAAGTAATTGTGTTTTTATACATAGTTCATTGTGCAAGTAATGTGTTTTGTAAAATATAAATCATTTTTGATAATTGTAAATTTGTAAAAGATGACGTAAAAGTTCGCAAAAATTTTGCGGAAATTTTTTTTACTTTTTGGATGAAGTTATGTACATCATATATTACATTATTTGGAGTTATTCGTGTATCATTGTGTGGAAAAAACAATTGTTATTATATATCGAAGCCTTTGTTTTGTCAATACTTCGTGTTTATTTAAAAAAAAAATGAAATGTCATATCATGTGTCAAAAAAATAGCTGCGCGTAAATATTTCATGTTTAGCTTTGAATATTTATGTGATCATTATGTTATTTTGAGTTATTCGAATGTCACTATGCAGGGAAAACAATTGAGATTATGTAACAAAGCCGTTATATAGTCAATATTTAGTGAAAATATTATAAAAAAATAAGTTATGCATCTCCACCGATCGCACAAATACATCGACAACATTTTCCATGTGTTAGTGTTTCAACCGGCGGGCGCCGGTAGCGCCACTTGAGCGGCAGATTTTAAAAGTTGTGTTTTATCAAGGAATTCGCGTAGATTGTACAAGGGGGTCCAAGAAAACGTAAACTATTGTTTACGGAAATATTTTTATTGGTATTTATTATTTATTATGAAAAATAGTAATAAATATCACAAAATTAGAGCAGTTGTATAGGGTGTCCCAAAAAATAATAAGAAAAAATATTTTTTGTTTATTATTATATATACAAAATTTATAAATACTAGTATATGTCTGATTGTTCCTATTATTATAGAATGGAGACTACTAATTCTGGAGAGATACGCGGTAGAAGGACGGTGAGGCAGCGCCGGTCGGAACGATGGTATGTTTTTTTATTTTTATTATTGTTATTATTTGTGTATTAGTAGTAGTTATATTAGGTTGGTTATTTGCTTATTTTTTTCCAGAATTGAAAGACATTAGTGTAACAATAAATGTTTATTGTTTCAGGTTCCTGGAGCCGGCAGAAGAGGAGCCAGAAGCACCGAAGAGGCAGCCCCTATCGCAATCACGGTATGTTGTGTATTAGTAGTAGTTATATTAGGTTGATTGTGTGCTTCATCTTTTCCAGAATTGAATGACATTAGTGTAACAATAAATGTTTATTGTTTCAGGTTCCTGGTCAGCCAAAAAAAAGGAGGAGGCTAGACTTGGAGGAGCCCTCGGATTATCCAACCCCTTCAACCTCTACAGCTCCAACGACTCAGGTAATTATAATAAGACTAGGCTAACTTTTACAGTGCAATTTTTGTATTTTACTTCCTCAAGGGCGCTTTTCAATGAAAATAAAATAATTTCGTTAAACATAGCTGAATATATATTTTTTTCTTTCTATATATAGGTAGTCGACAATATCATCTTCGAATTTATCGGCTTCGATAGCGAAGGTGATGACGAAGATGATGTCGACATAAATCCTGATTGCGGTGGTGATCCCGACTACATCCCGCCCCTGGGGATTGAAACGGATGTGCCTGAGGAAGAGTTGGAGATGTTGTGGGAGGAGGAGGAAAACCCCGAGGAGCAGTCCTTCACCTGGTCTGAAGTGCATTGGTCGCAAGTGCATTGGTTGATATTTCATGTCCATTCATTGAGAAACAATGTCTAAAAATTGACATATTATCATAATAAATATGTATATGTAAAATAATATTTTTCGTAGTCGAGAGCCTGGCCTCTGGACCAAAGTTTGAAAAACACGTGTTTCATATAATATAAAATGAAATAAATATGATGAAACATAAATCTCCGACTTTTATTTTTATTGAACCACCCAGTACTTGAAATTGAAAAAATGCATTTTATGTTATATAAAATTGAAATAAATATTATGAAAAAAAATATCACTAAAATTTATTTTTATTCTCATTGAATCATGATTCTTTGAACCACTCTGTATTTCGATTAGAATACGTACACAAGAATGGCGGCCATTTTGGAATTCTATAGATAGAAATATACTTCGAGTTGATCAACTGTCTGAGGTAAATATTCTACATATTAGCATTGTTTTGGATATAAATTCATTATCGAAATAATAGGTGTGAGGTACCATTAGAAAGGTAATTCTATCTAGTTTATTTTGATGTAATTTTTACAATATTTCGCAATATAATTGTGTCAAAAATCAGGTTGGTAAAGTGACAGGAAAAATGTTAGAAAATTTACATCTTAGTGCATAAATATATTTTTAGCATTATTTATTTACAGGTTTCTAGTATAAAAAAATATTATTAGTAACAACAATAGTATGAACTACCAAAAACTGAAAGAATTGCTTTCATAACTTTATACAATACGACACAAAAAAATTCTAAAGTGCACGCTTGGCTTGACATTTTTTTTTAAAAAGCCTAAAATATTTTACATTTTCAAAACAACGTAAATTCCATTATTTCTTTGAAAACACCTTTGATTTGTTTTTTTTCATATAGGCTATTTATTCAGGTTTGTGTGAAAATAATAAAATCTGTTTATATTCATATACATAATTTTTTTGACAATTGTTTCCCGAACGGGGGAATTTTTTATTAATTTTTCAGATAAAGTTAGCTATTCTGGGAAAACGTCTTACGATATAATCATGAACTATATATGAATAATTAGCTACATTATCTGGTAAACAGAAAACAATCGAAAAAAAAGGAAATACTTAGTTTTTTTTCCGAAATTTGAGAAAAAACTCATCAAGGTAATTTTCGCGCTGTTTCCGAAATCTGCCCCACTGTTGACAGGTTAACCTAGGTATTAAAGATTTCTGAGAAAATGTTAGTTTCTATATTTAAATAAGGGAAATAAAGAAACCTACTTTTTTCTGGACGCGAGGTCTACTGTTCACTGAAGAACTAGTTAGAAAGATTTTAAAGATCTTAATTTAATGGCAGCAAAATTACATTCACATTTTTCTCAGATGATTGAATTTAAGAGTTCTTAGTTCTCTCTGGTATAGAGTGCCACCATAGACATATGAATATTAGTAGACCTGCCCTAAGTGATTAAAAGCGTATTATCCCCACTCCCCATACCGGTTCCATTGGAGCCGGCTGTGCTCGCGTATGGCCTGAAGTGAAATTTGAAAACGTGACGTCATCATTCTTGTGCGAACTATGGTCGAGGCATCATCGGTTCATTTTACGAAATAACACGGCAGAATGTTGACTTGTGCTATGAAAACTTGTAAAAATAGATGTGAAAAAGAGAATAAACCCAATTGTCGTATTACATTCCATATATAAGCATTATTTTACTTTATTTTAAGCATATTCACATCGTATAATATAGATCAGTTGTTACTATCACATCGAGAAACGTCTGGACGCGAAACACAATGCTGGTTGGTTGCTGGGAAGTAAATTATGAACATTTATAAAAGTGTCTTAACTAAATACTTAAACGAAATATTCGACTCTGAAAATGGAACCGAATTTTTTTGCCGAATTTGGACTTCGCAAATTTGTTCATAACGTGGCGAGTAATTTGCGCTCCCATGTAAAAATGTCTATTCATTCAAAAGCAGATTTTACTTTTAAGAAGTAAATGGTGATATTATAATGCGAGATGCCTATTTACTGTCAGATTGATTTATTGACGAATCACAGTCAGCTTCACTCCCTTCGTTCTTCAACAGTTGATTTTACCCCTCGCCATTATCTTCTCGTCTATTAATTCCTATGTCTGTGAGTGCCACAGTAAAAATATGTCATGATACTTACATCAAGCATTGTATTGAGATCTTGCTTATCCAAGTATGATCTGGTCAGTTCTCTGCCATCGAAATCTAATTCAGCCTAAAACAGAATAAAAATATTATTTTTAATTACATTGACGGACACAACATCTATTGACGTGGTTTTAGAGGTTATGTTAATGACACGACACAGCAGTTGACAGAAAGCCATGTTTTGTATTGTACTAGCTTGTAGCCCGTCTATTTGTGTCAGATGACAGCCAAAAACATAAGCCTTGAATAAACACATGAGTCGGAATAACAGAAGAGCGTGTCACTATACTGCAAAAACTGAGTCATAAATACGTATGTAATTATGTAGTTTTAAATTACTAGTTATATAGCTGAGATTTAATTCACGAGCTATTTATAAGTCTTAGGACGGGTTGTTTCGGAGAATTTGAACAATTCATCAAATTTCAACATTCATTTTCGGGTTCTGTGAAAGCCCTATTCAAGTTCTGTTATTATATCATTATAGGCTAGTTGCTTGACAGAACTAAAATAAAAATAGAAGTTGAAAAAATCTTTACAGAACTTTAAAATTAACTTTGAAATTTGAAGAATTGTTCAAATTCTCCAGAACAACCCGTCCTTAGTGGTAAGCCACAAGTTATATGTCTCAGTAATTACTACAGTAAAACTCGCTTAAGAAGTTCCCACTTAAGAAGTTTTCACGCTTAAGAAGTTTTGATTTTTGGTCCCTTGAAAATTCCATACAAAAAACACGATTTTTTCCCACATAAGAAGTTTTAGAGCTAAAACTGCTTCCCGCTTAAGAGGTTTTAGAAATCCGGCGGTAAAATCAACACAAACGAAATATTGTGTCGCAAAATATCTAAAATGAACCTTTTTCCAAGTCATAAATTGAAAGACGTTGACTGAAACCCATACCTAGTACCTGAGATCAACAAACCCTTTGTCGGCCGCCGGGCCGTAAGCCGTAACCTGCCGTAACCAATAAACATCCAATAAATAAACCAAATACCCCGTCTCCTAATCCCCTAACTAGGTAAAATAGCAATGGAACGAATAAACAATGCGGAATTATGTAACAAATATGCAAGCGTCTTTAAGGCCGAAATAACATGAAAGATTATATTAAACTCAACCTTAATGACAACGTGGGCTAGATCTACATTTGCATACATTTGACGCCTCCTTCAATAATCTTCCCTTTGATAATGAACATAGAGATGTTTCGTAATATTATTGTATAAAATTTTTATTCCATCGAATTTGTAAAACACGAAAAACTTTTGATAATCTATCGGATCACGGTTAATACGGAATATTTCACCTTTAAATACATAACAACATGATTATATGGCGGGGGAGATGGTAAAATATGCATTATAATTACGTTTTTTTCATTCAAACATCAAAAATTGCCGTGCATCATGTTTCATCTGACATTTGTCGTAAATTAAGTTTGAAGGTTAGGAAATACATATGCATAAATTTAAAATGTAGATTGAAACAAAACTTCGCAAATGATTTTTGTAGTTTTTGGATGCGTTCACAGATTATAATTCCAGCGTCAAACAGCTCGTATGATATAACTTTCTGATTCAAGCATCAAGCCATTTATTTATGTGCGAAATCGTAGCTATTTGATGTCTGCTAGTTAGGTAGGACCATAAATGAACCTACAGGTACATAATATTGAGCTGCGCATATTATTTTCATAAGAAATTTCTAGAAAAGGATTAAAATATCTTTAAAAATATACGACTGTGCCTGGCGAAAATACATCATAACAATAGTCTCTCAAATGCCATTGGAGCAAGCAGCAAGCGTGCAAAAAAGTTAAAGTCCGCCAACTAATAAGCAGTTTGCCGGGTGAACTTTGTGAGATTTTTCTGTGCAGTGCCATGGCAGGGTTGCAGTACGCAAACGGTTCTGAGGCAAAGAACCCGCTATCATTAGTTTGCGGTTAACAAAATTATTTGCGGTGTCCTTTTATCAAACCGCTTGGTAAAATTAACCACAACAAGTCTTTCTTTCTCCCTCAATTCATATAGTAAACGAAAGCGTAAAAAAGAGACGGCGTATATCCACAGCTCTGTCTTCAACTGTCAAGTTAAGAGTGAGTAATCACTAACAAGTAAATATGTATAATCCATTGCCTTTACACCAATTTAAAATAAGATCAACAGTATGAACCTTTTGGAATGCTGCAACTTTTACTATCCGAATTCGAGTGGCTTTTTCGAGGGATGTACTTTAACAGTTTTAAAATTGTGTTTACTTTGTCCATGGGATGGTTTTGTTTTGATTTGTAATGTTTAGTCTCGATTTTAACGTTTCACCATCTACACCTTACCACCAACGCTCCATTTCTTCACCCGCTGACCTACGCTTTTTCGATTTTTTACCTACTGAACTCTCTGACCAACGCTATTTTCCACTGACTGTCCTATCTCAACCGCCGACCCACCGCTTTTCCACTGTTTTTTGAGTTATTATGACCGCTTGGATCATATGAGCTTGTTTTCAATACAATTTAACGTAGGTAGACATAGGAATGACGTATGCCCCGGACTCGAGTTATTAAATGGCTAAAATTGAATCCCACTTAAGAAGTTTTCCCACTTAAGAAGTTTTTTTTCCCCGGTCCCTTGGAAAACTTCTTAAGAGAGTTTCACTGTAGTTATAAATCTTAGCTCTAAGCCATTAATTACATAGTAACAAACTGTCCTAAGTCTGTCTGAAGACTTTCAAGTGAGAAGAGCCAAGATGGCAAGAAGACAGGATAAATAATGTATAGCCATACGGAGGGGATATTCTAAGATAAAGAAAATAATTTCACCTTGAAATAACTTTATTATCACATTTCATCCATCATTTTTTGTGATGAGTTATGTATAAAAAAAGAGCTATAATATCTGAAAAAACGAGCTAATTCATTTAATAGCTAATTAAGCTTATTTTTTTAAAGTGACTTATTTATAGTTATTTATTCATGTTATCCACGAAATGGTTATGCACCAATATATTACAGAGAAGATTACAAATTTGAGGTACACGTAAGTATAAAAGGTCACGGAGACAGTTTAACTAATTTGTAACATGCGTCAAAAGATAGTTGCTAAACTGTATTATACTTATATAAGAGAATATACATTTATATGTATATAGGTAACGCATAAACCTCTTTGGTACTTTTTTATTTTTAGGTTATGGTTTTGTTCAGAAGGGGCCCATATAATGAAACAATATTCCAGGATAATTCGAACAAGGCTAAATCTAGCTTTAAGGGCTGAGTTGGCAGAAGAGCCGCAAACGCCTTGTGTACTGCTTTCTGCCGACCCTGGTCTAGGGAGTACTTCACCATCCTCTTGATAGCTTATCTCGTATATTAATAAATAAACAAATAAATACTCGCAATAGGTAGAAAACTCGGCTAACTTATCCGATATATGGCCACTATTCATAGGTTAGAGTACCGAATAATAAACTCGGACTTTATAAATAAATAAATCGTAAATCGAAAAATACATTATCCTACGGATAAGCTATCTAGAGGATGGTGAAATACCCCCTTGGTGATAAGTTATTAGTTAGATAAATAATTAAGTTGTCAAGCGCCTTTGGATGGCGCTATAGATATAATCATTTATTATTATTATTACACTCATTAGAATTGTGGTACACATACCTTGTATCGAACCAAATTGCTTCCCATATCGATTCCCTTCACGTCATGGATGGCTCTTATCATCACATCTGATTCCAAATCCAAGTTGATTTTATCAAGCTGTTCCTGCGGAATGGACCTGCAAACATAAAAGAAAATGTTTACCCAATAGTGGTGGTAAAACCATCTTCTTAAAAGATATAATGTTTACTTATTTGACGTAGTAATAAACAGCTACTATATTCTTAAGCATTAGTCCCTTTTGAATCTCTACTCACTGACGCAAAATGGCGACCGGGTATCTCATAAAATGACAATTCCACACACCTAGAAATAGTGATATAAAGTCATGAAAAGTGATGAAACAGAAACTAGGTTAAATAGGTTACATAAGTAACTATTAAACCTAGTTTTTGTTTCATCACTTTTAATGACTCTACATCACTTTTCAAAGGTGTGTTGAATTTACATTTTGATGAAATATCAAGGAACCACGCAAAATATTTCTATATCAGAAAAGATTGGCTCAGGAGCATTATACTCCTAGAACTTTAGGCAGGTTGGTTCTGCAGGCAGGAAGTATAATAATCTACGATGACGCTGTCTAAAATAGTCATCAGGAACACAGAGACTCACGTGCTCCAAGCTGAGTTTATTATAATTTTTGGCCGAGTTGACATCGCGTTTGGGTCCCACCCAGGCGTTGTGTGTTCAATTCCTCGGCTGGCTAAGTCCTCCATCACAACACAAGCTACATTTTCAGCTTACTGTGGTGGTAGTAGGAGATTTTCAAATATTGTCAGGTTATTCGTAACCCGGGAATGTTTGTCTTTCTTTTAAAAAATAAAAAATATATATTCTCGCAGCATACGTGACTGGCGACACATCCCTCTCCTTTGAGCTGAAAGGTATGAAGTCCGAGCATGCCCAGAAGAAAGTTTGTCAGGTAGAGCCACAGATAGTGGCCGCACTCCCTCTTGTAGAGAAATCTCAGAAACTTTTTTCTGAAAAGTCTTGTAATGTGGGGGAGCATCCCATCTCATGACATCAATGTCATCATTAACAGTCAAGCATGAAAACATGACATGACAGCTAATCATAATTTGATCAAAGACTAAAATGGGCCGAGAATCTTTGTTTAATGTGTACTCAATAAATAAATCCAGTCAATTTAAAAAATATATATATCAAAGTTCATCTACTAACTTTAATACATCTTTTTTTTTACAAATATTGATTTAATAGTTAAAACAATTTTCAAGTTTACATTTTTCAAAACACGCCAAACGATCAAAATCTAACGGGGGACGCGTGATGTCAAACGTACCTAGATTTTGTCGGTTAACACTAAGGTCAATCCCACTCGGGTCAGTATGAAATCAAGAAATCTCAATTTTTAAATATTTAATAAGATTTTCAAAACGCATAACAAAGGTAACCCTTGTGCTAGCCTACGTATCGCAACTGTGCACAAAATTGTCAGCATTCTAATGCACGCGGTCAACCAAGAGATGCAAGTTCTGTCGGAACCGATCGACCAATCATAGGGCATTTATATCTTTTACAGTTTTAATCGTTTTTAATTTATAATTACAAAAAATAAAACTTATGTATTCGGAATCATCATCTGTAAATTTAAATAAATATGTTTTTTAAGCCATAGTATTTTTTACTCAAGTTTCTTATTGTGAAACATTCTAAATGGCGCTTATCGTTGATTTGATATTCTTCTAATGTGATGTAGTTTGAAACACCTCAACCTAATTGTAACCATGAATGTGCTCAAAATAATAATGTTTTGTCATTGAATTCCAATGCAATTCCAACTTTGAGGAATATTAAATTCATGCAAATATGAAAGAATGTATTACCTGCCGACCAGTGCCCCCACATTGGTCAGTATGATGAAGGAGGCCACACAGCCCAGGATGGTGCCTACAAAGAGGCTGCCGCAGGCGTCCCACTGCGAGTTGCCAGTCAGGGAAGAGAGCCCCATGAAACATGCGGCCACTGCCACCCCTCCTACGGCGGCCATGTCCTCCAATAGTACCACATTGACAGAGGGGTCTGAACCTCGAAGCACTGGAATTATTTAATCAAAATATAAGCAAGCATTTTTTTAGTTTGGTAATCTCAGGGCCTTCTGCATATGGCCTAATATCTGGGGATGCTGAGAGGATGGTCAATTTAAGGAGAGGAATAAGTGAACATGAATTATTGCAAATAGTGGCAGTTTACGGTCATCCAAAAAAACAATAAAACCTTCGTTCACTTAAAAATCTGTTAATTTTTTTGTTAGAACTGCAAATGCTGACGTTAAATTGAAGGCTTTAAGTCAAACAACATTATCTAAAAAAACATACAAACTATTCTAGGTCTTAAAGTCAAACCACATTATCTACAAAATAAACATTCAAATAATTCAAGGGCATAAGTCCAGAAAAAATAATATTAATGCTAATTATTTAGAAAATTAATGGTACTAATGTGTGATAAAGAAGAGAAATATTCTAACATATTTTATTTTTTTAAATCAATAGAGCAAACAAATGTAATGATTATGATATGTGATGACAACACATGTGACGAAAGTGACAACAGGCGAATTTTGTAAAGTTAAGAAGTCACATGCTCAATGTATGTATATGTTACTAAAAGGAGCACCGCACCATATGAAGAATATTTAATTTTTTGGAATAACTTATTGAGTAAAACCTCAAATTGTAATATTTAATTATTTAGAATTAGAAAAACGATACGGTCACATCTAAGACTCGAACCCAGGACCCTTGCATTGCCGGGACACCGCTCTACGTTCTCTACGCTCGGTAAGGCAAGGGTCCTGGGTTCGAGTCCTAGATGTGACCGTATCTTTTTTTGATTTTTCTATTTTAGATTTTCATTTAGGAATCGCTAATAATGTCTTCAATAATTAAAGAACATTTAAGCTTTGGAGATAGAGAGGCTCATACCTTTCGCCATACGAGACACAATATTTGTTTGTATGAAGTATTCCAGGCACAGATTGTCGTGACACGGGTTATGAATATATACTAACAAAATGAATGTATACTGTTGTAGTTTTACTTATATTACATCAAGTGAGTCATGCTTACGAGCTAGTAGTTCAGCGAGTGAATTATCCTCTGCAAGCAGTACGCATTTAAAACCAATATTTCTTGGAATGGAATAGGGAAGGAGGGAATCAGATAGTTTTGAAAACGTCACCACATGGAAAATAAAAATGGTATTATTACTAGGCGCCATTTGGCTAAAGACCAGGGCTGCATACGACTACTTATGAAAAGGATATCAGATTATCAGAGGCCACTAATTAAAGCATAAGAAAATGAGAACATGTTAGGGAAAAAAATCAAATGAAATGCCAACTCTGTCAACAATACTTGCCATATTCTCTGAAGGACAGATCAGCCTCTTTAGCACCTTTTTTTATAGCATTTATGGCCATAATTAATGTAGCACCTTCCGAAACTATAGCACCACCCAAGATGAAATATGCCTGAAATGGAAAAAATGAATAGTACATATATTTTTTAGAGAATTTTAAAGGAGATGATACGATTGCATTGAATCTTTTGACCGCTTACTGCTTCTTATGATGTGAAAATAATTTGTTGCTCATCAATACATCAATCTATCTACTGCTCCAGTTGAGCATTTATGGCATAATAATATTTAAATACTAAAAAAACTTTTTAACATGATAATTAAGGCAAAGCACTCTGTAAAGGGCATCGGAATTTAAACAAAATCACACTATTTTAGTTCTGGTGGCGAGAAAATTGAAATTGTCAATTAATTCCGCCTGCCTATTTCGATTTACACAAACAAACACTGCCAAAATTTCATTTTATTTTGTGAAAGGCACAAATGAAAAAAAATAAATTTAAAAAAATTCTAGGTGATCAAATTTTCAAACAAAAACACAACTTTGCGATGCATGGTCTTAGCTCTGATTCTGTTAAAATGTTCCAATGCTACCAATGTGCAAACATAGAACTCTACCCACTGTAGAAAACAGGGCAAAGAATTTCTTCAGTTTATATTGTCTATAGCCACGGTGCCAGCTCAATATTTTCATAAGGCTCAAAGAGTCGACTCAATTGAGCTACGACTCAATTGAATGGGAGTCGTGAGCATAGAGTGTATGAGCAATGAGAATACTGTGCTCGCCCAATGGGACTTGCCGATACGGCTCCCCCGGCACGGCTCTCCCGGTACACCTCCCCCGCTACACGGCTCCCAACTCCCAGCGTAAGCATGTGAATGATCTTACGGCTCTTGGTGCTGGTACTCCGCTCGAACCACGAGAAAAATAAGATGCTAGATACTTAGTAGGTTTAGGTATGTATGTCTAAGTCCAGATGTCGTACTTTCAGACGTCGTTCACATCTCTGAGTATGTAATACATATATTAATACTCAGTTTCTTTGTTTTTTTTGCGTGGGGAAAATTAGGCGAAAATCGACCGCTCTCCCCCTCAAGTTGTTTACACTCGAGGTTCGTTTTGGCGTGCCAGAAAAAAAGTTGCCTTTCATTTGTTTCGGTCTTCAGGCAAAAAGCGACCGAGACGCCTTCCCGTCCGTATAGAAGCCGAGGCTTAATTCGGTCTGTAAAAACTGAAAACACGAGTCAGTAAAAGTTTGTATGAAAATGTTTACTAATATATTCGTTCGGGATAAAATGTCGACACAAATTTGAGTAGCATCTGGCGGCGGAAACTGGAAGCGCTCGCGGCGCGCCATACGAAAGTGCGCAGTGCTCTCTCCGGCCGCCGGGATTGCCCGACACGCAAAAAAATGATTTGCGGCCGAGAGCTTCCCGGCGAAAAAGAAAGTCACGTGGTCACGCAAAAACCACGCGGTATGCTTTTTTATAAAATCTACACGCTCAACTTGATGATTGCATTCCGTAGCAAACACGCAGTCTGCCTTTAAAATTATCGAAAAAATTCATTCTCCGAAGGTTTAGGAACGTTAATCGGCCGTTCCACAGATGGCGTTCGGTTCAAAATGTCTCACAGTAACCGGCTAAAGTTTTGACATTTGCCATTTGAACCGAAAATGCCAACAATCGGGCTTTTGGTTAATCAGAGATAATAGCCGATCATAGACTAGCAGCGAAATGTTGTGAATTCAAGGAAACAATAAAAACTGTGTAGGTACTTACTTGGCAGTATATTTTTAAAAATCGATAGTGCTTTTGAACGAAATAAAATAAAGTTTGGTAAAAATAATTTGACACGGATACCGTCGCCCCGTAGTGAAAAACTACATCAATAGCGTCACGCAAATTTATAAATTGTACCAAGTAGTAGTAGTTGTAGTTGTAGTTGTAGTAGTAGTAGTTGTAGTAGTTGTAGTTGTAGTTGTAATTGTAGTTGTAGTTGTAGTTGTAGTTGTAGTAGTAGTCGTGGTACCGTCGCCCCGTAGTGAAAAACTACATCAATAGCGTCACGCAAATTTATAAATTGTACCCAGAGCGCAGAAGTTATATAGGGTGAAGCGGTGTTATTGTTTTGTAAAATAAACATTTTTTAATCAAAAGTTTTTCCAGTTTGAGTGTTTGTAATTAATTTGAGAGGCGGGCATGGGTACCGTCGCCCCGGGAGCCATTCATATTTAAAGTTTTTATCTCTTAATTTTTTAACGAGTAGGTACCTAATTGCGTTATGAAAATATTTTTTTGGTATTTTTTTTTTTAAATAAATTAAGTTTGAAATGACAACTTTTTTCCTCCATAATGATAATTCTTACAAAGCCATTTCTGCCAAAAATTACCTCGAGGACGCTGTTATCTACCAGGAGCACAGAAGTTTGGGAAAAATATTAAAAACGGATTATTTAATTTTAATTTAAAATTTTGATTTTTTCCATAAAAGTTTTTACATTTTGCGTGTTTAAAGAGCAATGTTTTTTTCCAAAATAAAACTCGCTGGGACTTTTGAAGAATGTCGGTGACAAAAACCGTACATACGATATGGGTATCAAATTACGCGTCTCGACTTACAGAATCCGAATGCCTCGGTGAAAAAATGATCAGTAAGCTCCTTGGCACTTTTTTTTCTCAAAATATTCATTTCTTTTTTAAAAATTTGTAGTACGACACTCCTGGCTTTATTCACATTCAAGCATTACACCACGCACCAAATATTTACCCATTAGTTTCGGGCAAAAAGCAAAAGTGTCGAAACACACTCTTTGCTTCATCCACATTCAACACCAGTATACATGTAATTTTCTATTTTTTACATCCACTTACTCGAATAATTTTTACCCATTAGTTGCCTGCAACGGGCAAAAAGCTAGTAACAAACTTGGATAATTTTAATGATGCTATTTTTCTAAAATTAACCGTTTAATTGAGCCATGGTACGGTTTACCGGGAGTCGTATGAATACGGCTCATCAAATAGAGCTAGCTTAATTGTACGGCTTGTTCATGAACGACTCATCGCAATTTTCTAACCTATTTTTACTTATGGTTTAATCTGAGAAACTTAGTGACTCACCCAGTAGAACGAAGCTACAGGTTGAGGGTTGATGAGGCCCATGAAGCCGTGGTAGTAAGACAGGCCGGTTCCAACGCAGAATATTCCCACACCAGATATTAAGGAGGCCACATATCTCATGTTGGTATAGCCATATGGGTGATTGGGATCTGCTATCTGAAATATACATAGTTATATAGCCACAAAAAGCCCCAAAAATAATAATAATACGTGTTATCTACAAGCGGCCGACATGATACTCCTCCATTCGATTCTTCATCGAGTACAATATCTTAAATATACAACAACATCATCTAAAATTTATAAATACATAATTCAGAGAAGATTCAAAAGAAATAAATAATTCAAAGAGTAATCTTTGGTCTTACGGCTACTTGTGTAAACACGAAAGAAAATAGCAGAAGATAATAAAAGCAAAAAGAGTAGACGGTCTACAAAATACATCTTCTGTGGTCGCTCACTAACTCATACATCTATCAATAGCCACCATAATGCGAGAGTAGGTTACGAGAGCGGGTCACGGGAGTGTGTCGCGAGATGACTGAATGATGAATGAAGTGATGATGCTGATGAAAAAATAACCCACTCGCTCTTTGGTGGCTCTTGAGCGGGTCATTCACGATCGAACCAGGACTAGTCTAGAACATCCCATTGAAGAATTTCTTGGTCTGCCACCAGCAGCCAGAGAATTTTTTTTTTAATTTTTATTATTATTTTTATTTTGGAAAATTTTAATTTTATTTTAATTTTTATTATTTTTATTTCAATATTGTTTTAAAAAATTAGAAAATGGGCAGTTGTTCGAACTTCCAACCACCATAGACTATTAGAGAATCTTTCAAGAACTATCATTATTATATTAATTCTATGTTTTATTATTTTTCTTGAATTAATTGCGAAACAACACAAAATTAATTAAATTAAATTTACTTGTGCATGCCCGGATTCGAACTCGCGACTTCTGTTTTGCTAGTCGAGAGTCTTACCCTTCGACCATGGAGGCCATCAAATGAATTATTATTAATTGTGTAATATTTGTGGAATTGAACACACTACGCCTGGGTGGGACCCAAACGCGATGTCAACTAAGCCACCGACCGGTCAATATTATTCCAAAGAATTGAAAAAGTTTACTTTTTAAAAGCTTTTATTTCACTTTATCGGGCATCTCCGACTTCTTTCACCAATCACTACTGTATACCACAAAGTTACAGTTAAAAAACTACAATACCTCTGCTTTAATTCGACTCCGTATTTCATTCCTGTGCAGAGATATTGCGTCAAGTATTACTCGGGCGTCCCCGACTTTTATGACTGAATAAGAACAAATTTTGCAATTTTCAGTGATATCAACTACTTTTCGAGTTTAGCGAGCGCAAACATACGCAGGTTAAATTTTTGTATATAAAGATGGGCGCCGTTAGTTTGGGTGTTGTGATGCTAATAATAGCTAAAATTAATGAACCTGCAGCTGTTATACATTTTAGGAATAGACTTTTGTTTGTCATTCTGTGTGGGCACGTTTTTTTCTGTAAATTTGCGAGAAGTGCCAAATTTTTTTATTTTATAATTTTATAAGTAATAATGTAAAGCAAGGAGTAAGACCAATTTTAATCATTTAAATTTTAATTATTCAATGATTGCCGTAGTCTTGTATACAGATGTTTAGACAAACCCACCTGTCCAGATTTGTGAATTCCATAAGCAAGTATAAGCTGGTTGATGGTGTCTGCCAAGGAGTGGATACATTCAGAGAACATGCTGTGGGAACCAGTGTACAGCCAGGCAACTAACTTGAAGAGGAAATTACTGCCGTTTCTGTAAAAATAATATGTACCTATAGTGTTTCATCAAGATTTGTGGACATCGGCCTTCCTCAAATATCTCAAGTTTTATCCACATTTATCGGATCTCACTCATTCGATTGTCAACCCTTCACTTTTCTTTTTTCTCAACCATGGATGCCACTTGATGTTATTGGAATTGAACAGTACTTTGTTATTTGTTGTTTTAGATTCCCAGCAGAATAAAGAAGCTTTATGGACGTGTTTTGTTATTTGTTGTTCTAGATGCCCAGCGTAGACGCAGTAGAACATAGAATAAAGGAGCTTTATGGACGTGTTTTGTTATTTGTTGTTCTAGATGCCCAGCGTAGTCCCAGTAGAACATAGAATAAAGAAGCTTTATGGACGTGTTTTGTTTCTTGTTGTTCTAAATGCCCAGGGTAGTCCTAGTAGAACATAGAATAAAGAAGCTTTATGGACGTGTTTTGTTTCTTGTTGTTCTAAATGCCCAGGGTAGTCCTAGTAGAACATAGAATAAAGAAGCTTTATGGAAGAGATTCAAATATTTGGCCAATCGGGCATTAAATTTTCAATACAAAACCATTTCACCATGATTACAAAATTCTAATGGGATGGAGATCTACAACGTCAGGCAGGGGAAGGTGAGACAGAGTGCCAAATGGTCTAAAACCAAAATGTACTAATTGAGAGGTGACGTTTGTTTTTCTGGTTTTCTTCTTTATTCTATGCAGCAGAATAACAGTAATGTCGACTAACTAAATATGTATAAAAAAAATATGTAAAATTTTAACAATTACATATACATACAAGGTGGGGCAAAAGTCATCACTCGATTTCCTAAGTCTTTTTTCACTTTGTAAATAAAAAGAATTAGTCTGTGTTCTTGAGGAGTATGGCGATCCATGGTTTATCAATACGTGTTTCTGTTTAAATCACAATTTGAAAGTTGTATCAATTTTAAATAATTTCAAAATAAATATCAATTTTTTTATTAAAATAAGACCATTTGCAAAAATGAGAGCACTTTCCGAAAGCGTGGTGACTTTTGCGTCACCTGGTATATCTTGAGGTTCTAAATGAAAGTTTAAGACGATTTAAGATATTTAAAAAGAGTTTTCAGTAAATATTGTCGCCTGTTAGGGATGAAAAATAATAAAGATTTTACATAGCTACGGCAGTCAGCACAACTTTTCCCGAGCGTCCGTAGAGCCCGGCCTCCGCATCCTGCACTATAGTAGAGTTTCCCATTTCACGGCGGTAATCACGCAGCCGCCTTTTCACAGTGAACACGTCTGTAACACACAAACAAAACAATACATACTACAAAAGGAATTGATATAATAAGGACATACAAGTTGTAGTTCAAATCATACCATTTATGTAGTAAATCAAACTAAAAATATCTCGGAATTATAATAGATAGTAGATTAATTGGAAATCACAAACAAATTCAACTATAGATAGAATGAGAAAAATAATTTTCATATTTATTGGTCTCGGATATAACATATCACAGAACTTAGTAAAAAAACGTTTACTTTACACTTGCCAATTCTTATAAATCAACATTATTACCACTAGAAATAATTATTCTTATAAAAACCATATTACCTGGTGACCAATAAACAACACATATATTCAAACTCTTTCCAGTCACACCTCTATCAAACTCCATATTACCTCCCAACAAACAACACATATCGACACCGGAAAGGCAAAAGCGCGTAAGAGACAATTTGCTAGCTGAGTGTATCGAACACCTAATTAGATTGATTACTTACTTTGTTGGTATCTTCTTCGGTCAATTTCTTTTCTAAGGAGTTCCTTTTTGAGATTATCACGAGAACCCCAAATCTGCAATGTATGAAATTGTAATTATTAATATGTTTCATTCATTTATATTATATAGGGTGTAACAACATGTACCCAAAGTGCTCTTACCAACGATTCCTGAACATTTTTGAAGTAAAAAACGTATATGTCATTTTGCAGTTTGATATATTTTTTCAATCAAAAAATATGTTTATATTAGACATTGTCACCGATCAAACTGCTATATAGCAGGATCATGTGATATGTGCTTTCTCTCCTCTGTACCTGCTGCTGGAACGAGATGGAGTGCATATCACATGACACGCTACGCTTAACCCAAATATAAAAATTTGTTTTTAATTTTAAAATCTATTGTCTGGTAGCAAAATGTGATCAACATTTTTTACTCCAAATATGCTCAGGAATCGCTGGCTATCATTTTGGTTGTCTATGTTGCACATAATAGAATATGAATTACCTCATAGGCTTTAGCTTCCACGTCTCTTCTCCAGAAGACAGTGATAGGAGGTTCCAGCTCATAGGGAGACCGTCGCTTTATTTTGGGTAGAGCCTCCAGGTCTGAAGGCTTCAGGAGAAAGTCTGACATGGCTCTGGTAGGGGTGATGAAGTTACGTTCCAGGGAAGTGGCTGTCAAGTCCACGCGAACTCTTTTAGGAACTGGAACATAAAACATTATCTAATTAGAGGAATGTCAGATATTGAAAAGTTTTGATTGTTATGTATCCTGACTCCAGGTGTATATCTCTAAACAGACCACCAGGCGTACTACTTAGTTGCAGTAATACGTACTACTGCAACTAAGATATTTGTGGTAGGACACTAGGGTTTGCAAGTCACGCACCTTTTTCAAATCCCGCGGGATTGCGTGATAGAATTTAGAGATCCCGGTTTTTATAAAGGGGTATTAAATTTAAATTATGTCAACATTTCATAAATATTTGTAATTAATTATTTGGTATCAATCACCTTTGGTACTAGTAATATTATAAACAGATATTGAAAATGTAACATAATAACTATTTTAAGGAGACCCAAAAAATTGAATCTAAAAAAACAAACTATGGAGACTCCTGTCATATGATATTTGTGCACTGCAGCTCAGTAGAGGAAAACGTTGTCTCTGCTTCCACACTAATTGGTGGGATTGTCATCAATAAGGTGTGTGCTAACTGAAGTTATCTCCCCATGATACCTCCGTTCTCAAAAACGAACATATCTGTCTTCAAAATGGATTCCAGGTCTGAGTTGGAGGTGCGGTTCCATCCTCTCTTATCAACATCATGTTCAGTACCTGGCGGCCATTGTTATTGATGTCAAAGTTATAAGGTTAGTTTTTTTCTTCTCTTATAACCAAAATATAAACCTACGACCCTAAAAAACGATCTAAGTAGTCAGTTTGGATTTAAATAAAACATAAATAAAAAAAACTAGCCAAATTAATCAAATTATACGTTTTTTTTAAGTCCGTGAAAGATCAGGCGGAAAAAATTCGGTTTATGGGAGTCACTCGAATAACCGAAATTGAACTTGATTTAGACTAATTTAGGGCTGGGAAATCCGAATCTGTAAGAATTAGGTGGGGGTCGGCACTATTAACTGAGTTATAGGGTTTTAAATTTCGTACGCGATACATAGAAACCATGTTTTATTTATCAATTATGACATAAGAAAATCAAATTAGTGACTATTTATTTGTCTCACATTTCAGAAGTGCCAACCAAAAAATAAAAAGTGTTGCCATATAATAATAATATCAATGCATGGAAAATTCAGAAAATTAAATATCATTTGCCAGATTTGTAGTCTATTATTTAAAATCTTGTAAATATTAAATTTATATATATATATAACCTAACTGTGATTTTCTATAACAAAAAAATGACCCTTTAATAACGCCCACTCTAACGTTTGTGATTTAATTCTAATACCTTTTTTCCATGGTATTTCCTGTTACAAAAAAATGCCCCTTTAATAACGCCTGCTCGCGTCCCCTTTAGAGTTATATCCCAGTTTTCAAGTAGTTCGTGGGCTACGCTAGGTTTGTATAGACTGGTTTGTGATTTAATTCTAATACCTTTTTCCCATGTTTTTTCCATGTGCCTACTCTAACCCAAACTAAAAACCTAACCTATTTTGTAAAAAAATATTATTATTATATGGCAACACTTTTTATTTTTTGGTTGGCACTTCTGAAATGTGAGACTAATTAATAGTCACTAATTTGATTTTCTTATGTCATAATTGATAAATAAAACATGGTTTCTATGTATCGCGTACGAAATTTCAAAACCCTATAACTCAGTTAATAGTGCCGACCCCCACCTAATTCTTACAGATTCGGATTCCCCAGCCCTAAATTAGTCTAAATCAAGTTCAATTTCGGTTATTCGAGTGACTCCCATAAACCGAATTTTACCCGATCAGGCTTCAATCAAAATATGCAAAAATTAATTATAACCCAAACTAAGAACCTATTTTGAGCGTGTTATTCCAACTCCCCAATGAAAATAGTTGTTTATTGTACTAATTAAGTAGAAAAAAGTGTTATTTCAATAATTTGGATATATTTACCAGTAAGTGGAAAAAAGAAACTTTACCAAAAAAAATATCATTAAACTCGTCAAATTCCACTGCACGCTATGCAAAAAATATATAAATAGCACTTGGTTTCAACATAATATCTACGAGAAATCTCTATTTATGTGGTGGGATATGGTAAAAGATGCAGTTCCATTTTTATCTCAATCTAAGTTTAGAAAAATGTTTAGTTTGAAGGTTAGGAAATATGCATACATTATTAAAATAACCCAAACTAACCCCTAAAAACTTATTTTGTGTATGTTTTCTTAAACCCCTGACTTAAATAGTTGTCGCCATTGGATGTTAAGTTAAAATCAAGTGTGGTTTTTTTAAAGAGCTTTTGCATGCAGCGGAATTCGAAAAGTTTACCAAAATACCATGTTTATTCACCTTTGGGTGGTTCTTCTACCAACGGTTTGGTAACTTCTTCCTTTTTGAAGGTTATACTGGTTATTGACGAATCTGGTCCTATTCTGGCTTCGGCTATCAACTTCTTTCCATTTGTAGTTATTTCAACCTGCTTCACCAGATCCACATCTTTCGTGACGATCTTGTTCGGATGGGCTAAGATAACATTTTTAAGAGTTTCTAACTCTTTGGATTTATTAACGGGGAGATCATTTTTCTTATTTTTATTTTCCGTTTTATCGGAATCCGGGATCTTGGCATCATTCTTTGGATCTTTAGTGGAGTATAACACTTTATTAATATACGCATACCTAGAGTTTAATTCGCGATTGACAACAAAACTTCTGTAATCGGCGCCCGATTGTCTCCGAGCTAAAATATTTAAATGGCGTATGAAGAATTTCGATCCCAGAGTTATAAATGGGTTGAAATTATTATTCGGACAGCTTGTCTTTGGACCCAAATATTTGGCTAACAATAAGGACCGAGGCAACATAGTACCGATGTTAATGTTTACCAAAAAAAATATTTTCCTTTTCGGATGAAATGTCAATGTTTCACGCCGGATAATCGGTTAAAATTTAAGTAATAATTATACTATATAAGAGCGATTGAACACAAAACCATTATTATTTAAAATATTAATGCACTAAATATTACAACACGCCTGATTCAGTAACATGCATATAGATCGTCGCATAAATACACCACTCAGATCGTCGGTACAATTTCTCAAATTTTCCACATTGTGATCGCCCGCTCTCAAGTTTGCTGTCAAACCGAAAACACATTCTTTCCTAGAATTTATGGCTGTAAAATGATATCTTTGTGTCCTTACTCGCGTTCGTACCTACTTGCTACTTTTCTTGATACAGGGCTTGTTGTTCTCAAAATATTGCTAAAGTTTTCAACATTTACGAGTGCTGAATTATTATTTGTACTATAAGATGGAATACAGAATATTAGTGCGATTTTGTTTGAATGGCATTGAAGCCAAATCTAAGGTGATGGGAAATTGCCTGGTAACTATCTCGTATCACTAACTTTTGAACTAATTTGTATTTAAAGTGGTGCAAATTTAACTATTATTATTTTATTTTTGTGTTGTTAATGCAGTTATAACGACTTTTGGGGGTATTTGATGAGACAAGGAATGAGAACCGTCATTAAAAAAATTTCGAAGGTTTTGTTAGTTTCCACATTTTCCCCTTTACCCCGTGGCTTCAAATTATTCTCGAATTGTTCCGTCCAGTGCTTTTTAGGTCCATGTAATTTGTTGGCATAATAGTAAACGGAAGTATTTGTGTCGTCGAGTATACTGTTTATAAATTTTCATCACTGGAGATAATAGAAGTTAGCGTAACATACAAAATATTATTGTTTTATATCCACCAATAATTTTTTTTTCTATAATGACTTGCAAACAATTATTTCAATATATTTCAAAGTTTTAATAATAATAGGAACAGAGCAACAAAAATGATATAATATTTGTCATGTAGGTAGTAATTCCGTTCTAGGTTGTTAAAAATTATTGTTTTGTAAAATAATAATTCTTTTGTACAGTATATAATAAATCTTTGTTTTATAAAACTATATTATTCAAAATGCTGTTAGAAATACATTACATATGTTTAATAATAAATTAATCACGATATTTTTATTACGTTCAATAAAAAAATTCTTATGGTCACGAATTTTTTGTGAAAGCCATAAAAAACGTTTTATGTAAAAGAAGCGTAATACTGGTAGTATTAGATTTATAAATAAAACGGATGTTTATGTAAAACAGTAAGAAATCAATAGTTGGAAGTTGGATCGTAAGTTATATAATTTTCTTTTCGCGAAATCTGGTGAAATCAAAATTAATGGTTTTTCCAAGTTTGATATTTGTCACATTTGCTTTAATTAAAATCATGCAGATGCGAGCAGCCGAAGGTTCGTAAAATGATATTGTATTCTAAAACCAACCATTATTTTATTAAAATTACGTATTTAAGACTTTCTCCTTGCAATAAGTGGTTTTTTATATAAAAAAAATAACGTAAAATTGAAGTGGAATTTGGAACTGTGGATTTTTTTATAGTGAATTTAACTTTTCAATCTAAAAAAATAGTTAATTGGAATCCGCTGTAAGCATATAACTTGATCTGTCCGACGTATTATTTCTCTTTTATCTTGTAGGGGACTCTAACGATCACCTTTGCAAATGCAAGAATTCTTGTCATATCTGCAAATCCAATTCCACCGATGGAACAGCATCCGAGAAGGTTTCTCCACAATCTCCACCCGATGGAATATGCCAACAAGGCTGTGGCTGTGAATACTCTGAGAGCTTCGACGATAATTGTAGCGAACTAGATGAATACCGTAAGAAACCTTTTTTTGTTGATTTGTAACTACACAGAAAATTACTTTTGAGACCGGTTAAATCCATCGGTAAATTTATCTTCATTTTGTGAAACTAATACAAAGGTATACAGTTATTTGCATTACTTACAATACTTGTAATGATGTGCCCTTTTCTTCAAAACTTTTCCTTCTCTTCTTTCTACGATAAATTTTCTTTAAGTCCCATAGGTAACTTTTCCATAAGGCTTTGGTTATGTATATATCCGGGGTAGGAATTTCCTCCCTGCCTTTTACAAGCCTTTTCTATCCTCTTGATTACACACCCCTTCAACTGTGTGCATCATAATTTGTCTACGTGTTTTACGGCCTTGAACGTAACTATTTCACGTAACGGTTCCGTATAAAAAGGCTTCACCGAACGTTGTGTTGGTTTTTTGTTTCTCGGTTTAGAAACATAGTTATCTATGTATGTGTGGTATCCCTCGGTTCTTTTGAGATAGAGTGAGTTGAATCCATTACCGCTGTGTTTTAAAACCATTTCATAAACCTTATCTTCTAAGTCGCCTGCTCCCCAACTAACTACGTGATTCTACCTGTCATATGGTTATGTGAGTATAATAAAGTGTTAGATTTTATATGTGTGATAAACATACGATAAATTTAAGGTGTTAGTTGTCGGCGCCATCCATGTATATATTTTAGGAGGGGAAGGAGAGGAAAGAAAATGAATTTGTTCAAGCTAAGATTGGCTCCTCCTCTTTACCAAACAAAACCGATGGATGATAATTTGAGCAAGGCAATCGATATCTGCGTGTCTGGATATCACAACCGGCCGGGTCTCCCCTTGTTCCAAATCGGCAACCGTCAGGCCAGAATAAAGAAAACCAGGTCTCATCACCAATTTCAGAATTGCCCCAACCTCATGCACCTCCAGGAAAATCTACTTTACTGAGTGTAGAAGGGGAAAACCATGACATCCCTTGTCACGAATCTAGTCGCGAAAATGTGACACGTAAGGTCCTAAGTTACGTGCCACCTCTAGAAAACGTTGTAACTCCCTCGTCGTCGGGGATTTACATCCCTTTCTAGGTCAATAACATAGATAACACACGACGATCTTGTCGACATTTAGCCTGCTTTTTAGCGATAGGTTGTGTGCCTACCCATTCAGCCAATTATCATGTGAGATATATGTAAGGTCTACTCGAAATGCCAAATTTAGGAAGAGGACTGTCTGTATTTTAATATTCGGTTCCAGTATTTATTTTATGAGGTTACTAGCACCCTCGTGTATTAGGTATGGGTAACTTCTATTGAATACCTATCCTCTCAGGTAGGTATAAACGGATAATTGGTTTGATTTTTGCATTTAATTTAAAGAGGCTGCCTACCTCTCGAAAGGTACCTGTTGAGAGAAGTTGTTCGGATGGTAGTTTTATTTCGGAGATTACCATCTCCCTCTTTTGATCCTAGATTTGTTTTTGTGCATCCCAATTCGTAACTTAGAAAGTCAAACAATAGATGAAAAGTATTAAATTAGAAAGTCAAATAACAGAAGAAAAGTTTTCATTTTGTTCCGTCTGGTTGCATCCGATCGCTTTCAATTCGGGCGGTCATACGCTAGCAAAACTTCCCCTTTGACTGACTGTACCTGCGTCTTGTCCTATATATGAAAAGTTCATTGGCCCGTCTCTCGCTCACAGCTGTTTGACAGTTCGACTAGCACGTTCTTTTTAATGACAAAATTATTTGGGCGGCAGGTGTCGTAAACTTAGTTCCTGTACCTCGGTTGTATCCGTCTTTTAAACGGGTCCTCTGGAATTTAATAAATAATATAAAAAAACTCACCCAGTTAGTCATCTCTCATTCTCAGCGTGAAGCTTACCTGGTTACACTATATAGCTAAATCACTTTAATTTTCGATCTTCTCCCTATCGGCTTCTTTCCTTATTTCAGCGAAATCCTTGCAACTTGTTCAATTTTGGTCCCCTCCCTACGCTTATAAAAGGGTAATTAAATAATTCTGTAAATACAATTGTACCTCCCTAATCTCTGTTTTACAACGCAATCATAATTATTATTATTTTCATGTTTTTAAAACAAGTAATTTAGTTTGAACTACATATTTACGAAGTCACGTTTAATTTGACACATTTTATATTATAATCGCGATCGCCCAACTCTTAGCGCCCCTGGGGTGATTTTCACAAAACGGCGCTCTACAAATTATCCAATTATTATTATTGTCATTATTGTTAATTGTATTCTCACTCCAACCACTTTCACTTCACACAAACACCGGTTCAATAATATTTCACTTTAATTCAAAAACCAACAAAGCTTTCTAACACCATCTGAATTCACTAATTAACTGTAATCTCACACATCACTTCTGATTTGTATTCATTTCTCGGGGCTGTCAACGTACCCAAGTTCTAGATTCTCGACTGCCTACCCATTCTCTCCCTTCCCGTGGGAATGTGTTTCTTCAAGCCCGCCTGTCAATAAATCTTATCTGTTAGCCCAAACAAAAATTTTTTGGAGTACATTCATTTCGTTTATTTATGTGATTGTTCAAATGATCACATACTTTTACCTTTATTATAATAATTATGTTTAGTGACTAAATTTATCCATTCAAGCGTAGCTACCCGAATTTGGGTAGCACCGCTAACTTGGGTAGCTATACTGCCGTCATAAGCAAAAAGGCAGCTCGCAATTTTCAATGGTCGCATTCTGATCTACGAGACCTTACATGTTTATCAATACATTATAGTCAGTGGCGGTCCGTGACTTTTCAGTTAACTAGAGTGATAAGATTGAAAAATACGACATTTTAGATATTGTTGTAGCTGAAAATGATTTTTTCACAATTTTTTGTATGAAGATTTTTTAATTGAAAAAAAATCAGTTACAACAACATCAATAATGCCACATTTTTCAATCTTAGCCCTCCAGCTCACATAAAGTCTTGAACTGCCACTGATATAGTAAAAATTATTATGACCATTGAAAAATTCCAGCTGCATTTTTTCTTATGACGGCAGGATAAGAAACCGAGAAATATGGGAAAAACATAAAAATATAGGTGGATTCGTTAAGAAGAAGCTACAAGCCATACGTGTATATTCTTGGCATGCATTATATTGTAGGTAATAGGCATTAAAATCGCTTGACAACGTAGTTTAGAAACGTTCGATTTCAAGCAAAAAAGTATTTTTTATTTATTTTGTAAGTAATTTTACAAGAAAGCAAAAAAGTTAATCAATTGAAACTGTCACAGATAATCTTAGCTATAATACTGTATATTTTAAAAGTGGTTTTCTTTACGCGTTCATACATTTCTATTGAAAAAATATTTTTTTTAGTAGTTTACATTTATATTTTTTATACTCAAGCGAAACGATAGGAAAACCTTCAATTTATCTAAAGCATATTTTTTGGTATTCATAATGTACACCAATTCGTTATTATCAAAATAGTGATTTATATTCGGAGGTACGATTTTTGGAATGAGCGTGGCCGAATCTATAATCTATAACTCTTTTTTGCTAAAGGCTCTGGTAAACGAGCAACCTTTTACGGCAATTTCTTGAGGCAAGATATTAATGTCAAGATTTCCGTACTTTTCAGCAATATTGTAGTGTATTGTATATTCTTTTCGACTTATTGACCTGTATTGCAGGTGAGTTCGCTCGAAAATACGACAATATTACCAGCCATATGTATTTCCCTCTTGCTGTTATATTTACCGAACTTTCATAATTTCGAATAATAAACAATGTCACATTTTTTAGTTTACGTTTGTTTTACAAATTTGGTGGAGTTATTGTAAGAGACCGATTTTTTGTATTGTGAATTTGTTTCACACATTACGGCAATCTCGATTGTAAAGGAAGGAGAGGTGTTGGTTATCCAATAAATGGTTCCCGGAGCGGCGGTACCAAAATCCGCCTTCCAAATTGATATGAAAGAGTTGGCAACAACAACATAGTTATGCTTAACATTTATGTGTATCGGTGCACACTTTCAGCGACGTGGGACCTTTGTTTCGTTTACACCCACTTATCACACAAATTAACGTAAAATTAAATAGACACCATTCCAGCCTGTCACCTTTGCGACGAGAAATTATAGAATACTTGCTTTGAATGTTGTTGCAACGAAGACTGTAACTAATTTGAGTTGCGTAACACAAATGATTATCATATACCACTACCAGATAACTGGAGGTGCTCAGCATGTTGCCCCTGTAAAGCAGGACGGATAATGGGGAGGAATGGGCAGTATGCATTCTCTGATACTTGTAAGTTTGGTTATAAATAAGATAAAATATTGGGAAATATATTATTGTAAAACGAATTGAACATCTGGGTGAATGTTACAACGTGAAAAATTACATCAAACTTAACAGCCGCTAAATTAAAATTTCACACAACCGCTTGTTTCTTGTTAGTAAATATGATGTCGTCAGTGCCATTTTCGCTCAGCGCGCTGCAGCGGTGCGATTTAGTCTCCGCGAAACATTGGAAATATAGATAGTACCTACCTACGCATTTATCTACATATTATCCACTAGAAGGCTTTAAGGTGTACTGGCGTATACCTATGATGTACTGTTAGAGAAATTTAATGAATTGATCTAATAAGTAACGAATTAACCTTTAGGTCATGATAAAAATGCCCAAAGACCTTCCGAGTTGTAGTTATATGTTTAGAACTTTAGATCTATATGATTGATGAAACTGAACCATTTATACAAAACTTTCCGAATTTCGCTACACCTACTGATGGCATTAAAGATTTTTTTCAACTTACCTACTTACTTTTGCCGAGGTTGTGGACCAAATGCCTACGGGGAGACGTGCACCATTTGCAACGGTCGCAGCTGTGAATTGCCCTTCCCACATGAAAACTGTACCATGGAGTGCCCTCTGAGAACAGGCGCATGTTACTATGGATTTGCAAGGGCTGACGACGGATTCAGCAGTATCCCGATGTGTGCAAATCGTAATTATTTCCTCACTTTCTTTCGTTATAATTGTTTACTATAGCATGACGTTCATACATAGTATTTGGTCAGTTAGGCCCTCTGCTCTTTCAACATAGAAAACTATTATTGTAGATTGTTACAATTAGAAATCAATGATGCCATGGGCAAATATTATAAGTACTATATTTAGGGAAAAGCTATAATTATATCTATATTGATGCTGCAATGTCGTTGGCTATCAAAAGATAATTACTAATATTTTACTTTGATCTGAATGCGGCTATTTAGAGAGGCATATTTCTGAATACCTCCATCCAAAATAAGTTATGGGCAATCTTAAATGGAAAATTTAGGATAGAGTTGATTTCATTTATATATATATATTTTATTATGACGACTATTTAAATATTGCACATATAAAATATGATAGTGAATATACGTGTATAGTATATTGTATTTCTTAGTCCTCTTCACTAGGGTGACCTGCGCTGAGGTGGACTAAAGTTATACAGTTCTATTTTATTTGTTTTCTGTGTAGTTTTTAACGTTTTTTCATTGATCTCGCTTAATGAAATCTCTTTCATATAACCCGCGAACTTTTTTTCAGCATAGTAGAAATGAGCATAACTTTGATACGCTATTAAATTTATTTTAGACTTACACCCGGCTGAAGGGAATGAAGATGTACATTCGTATGATTATACCGAGTTTGAAAAGAAGAATATTTAAACCATTATAAAAGCACTGAAGGCTGCAAACTTTTAGAATCGCGTGACTAAAAAGGACATTCACTTTATTACATCAATCGTAGGTATACATATATATTTCAAGAACGTTGGTTCTTACCTTCCTATGTTTAGTCACATGATTGATGAAATTTACGTGGAAATAGTAAATCATGCTTTTCTCCTAAAGCAGTTTATTTATCTATTGACTCGCCAATAGAATACAATTCGGAGTTGTTCTATTGATTAACAATTTACTTGCACGTTTCGCATCATTTTTAAGATAAAATGAGATGGAAAATTGAAAGAAAATTCAAAATAATAATTTGTAAGAAATAAAACTGTTTGTCAATAAAATTCACTTACCCCAATACTTATCAATAAATAAAACAACACAGGTTGTGCACAAATATTGGCAGTTATTAATCAACATCTTAAAAATAATCTACATTTATAATACAAAAGAATAATCATATAATACCTATACTTGCTTGATACAAAATAAATCACAGAAGTAAGTATTAACATAACAGAAGAAGTCACTGACACATCAATCTTTCATCATGTCAATGACTGTGACAGTTACCCCGCAGACGAGGGCCGTCAGGGCGAAGATCATCAGGATGATATTCTTCCAGAGGATCCAATTCCACTTTCCGAGGTTCTTGTTCCAGCGAAAGATGGTCTGCACCAGGGCGGGGATGAAGAGACCAAGGGTGGAGTAGAAGATGGCTCCTACAAGGCTGATGATGGCATCCAGTTTTGGTATGGCAGCTCCCAGGCAGACTGTCAAAGGAAATTCAATGTTAAAGGTTGGAAGTAGTGCCACGCGTGCGGTAATATGAATGGGAATTAATGAAGAGCTGTAATTCCACGTGATTCGCTACGCGCTGCCAACGAGGACCGTCGGTCCAGCTCGTCAGCGGTACGTCGTCTGTTGACCGACAATACGCATGTATGATACGCACAGTGTTAAATTACAATGATTAAATAGTTATCTCTCGCTGAATGTCTAAAACAAATATTTTTTGGGAATTAGCTAATTATTTTTAGAAGCATAAAATCACGAATTCATGATTTTTGAATCCTCCGAAGAATCTATATTCATTAATGGAGCGTGTTCTGATAATATACTCGTACTTAGGTATCCTGTCATACGCCTAGAAACAGATGCTTTTATCCGTCGGAACAGTTTTTTGATTGGATTTTTTTAAAGAAAGCAGAAGAATTCCAACTGCTCGCAACCGTCTGGAGACAGTGATACTATGGCATCTCTAATTGGGATATGTTGTGAGGCTAAAGGTACAGGGGAGTAGAAGAAGATGGGATAGAGGAAGGTGGGGAAGTGCCTGCTATTGTATGATTGGAATATTTTTAAAACACTTCTAATTCCTTATCTTAGTTTTTATGAAGGTCTGAGCTTAAAAAAATGAAACTATAATCTCTGCTGACCCAGGATAAGTTTACCGCTATTAGTGCAATGAATACCTGACTAAAATCCAGAATTTCAATGAAATTTTAGAACATGAACTTCTTCAGAGTTTTGATTGATGAAGTGATCTTCTTGATTAAAAGGCAGAGAAATTTCCTTACCAGTCAAAATAACGCATAATGTTCTAACGCCAATGTTGCTTAGATTATGCCACTCGGTAGGAACCACAGTCTTCGTGTATTTCCATATTATTTTGATGGCCACGTAAAACTGCACGGTGTAGGTGAAGAATATGGCCACGACAATGAGACCCTTGGCGATCTTGGCAGGCCTGAAATAGAATTAAACAAAGAATTAGATTTTATTATTATTTAGTACTTATGTACATTCAACCTACAGCAGCGTCTTTTGTCATACGAGTATAAACATTACGTTCTCTCCAGTCACTAAATAGATTATGCAATTATGCACGCCTTCTTGTTTATTGTGAAATGTGCAATTATATAACGCTTATGTAATGCAAAAAAAACGTATCTGCAATTCTCATATTTTGAAAAATCGAGGATTATTTGACGAATTAAAAAATATTTGTCGAAAATCATGCAGTATAAAAAATGTTTTTTTATTTTTTTTTTATTAAAATATCTTTGTACATTAAAAGCACATTTAATTTTTTATTAATTGCAAAAAAACAAATCTTACAATAACGGTGAAATTAGACAAATAGAAGATGTATTGTGGTATTTTTAAACATCAAAATAGTTGAATTTACGGATTAGATTCACGGTTAGAATCCTGGATCACGGAAATTGTAAGAAATGGCGCTCTCAGTGATGAACGCACTGTGAGGCTCGTTTTAAACTAATTAAATAATTATTCAATTTAAACATTACTTACATAGCAGTTGGATCCAGATTCAGGGTGATGCTTCCCATCACGTCATCCCCATACTTCAAATAGCCAAGGAATCCCAATACCCCATAGAGCAGGACGACAAATGCCATGGATAAGTTAAGTACTCCTGGACAGCCCAGAAAGTGGGAAGGTGTTGCCATGGAATTTTCCACATACATCACTATGCCAATTCCCTCCATGGCGAAAATGACAGTGCTGAAATCAATAAGTAAATAATAAATATCAAAAACAATATATTTACTATTTAATATGATTTGCCTGTTCTCTAAGCTGTGATAGGCTGGCTATGTTTTTAGAATCCCCGGTGACAGAACAGAAAACCAAACATCAGGGCAAAGTGGGTCAGTGGCGGTTTGTAAAATTAGGCGCGCCTCCAACTACACTTCCGAAGTCGTTCCGATCATTTACGATGCTTTTTCTTTATTAAATTGATAGTTTAATATTACATGCTTATGGATTTCAGGCAAATGCTCTTGCTGTGGCGGTGAGATTACTTTCACATTTGATTAGATCACCGATTATTTTGCTGTCACCAAAGATCTTCATTGATTTTATATTTCGCAAGCGTGGTATATTGGTATGTATGTATATTTAGTAAATAATATTTAAAACCAAACCAAACCCCACAAATTATATGTACCCCAATAGATGTAACCCAGAGGCAAGTCTTCTCTTGAAATTAGATTAGAGGAGAATAGAAAGGAATGAACTAGCACAGTTAAATCGTTAATTTACAATATTGGATCTATAGGCGTAACTACCTATGATTTTATACCGATTTTCCGAATACAGTCGCGTTGTTGATAGCCAGACAGATATTTATAACGCTGTAAATAAGAAATCGATATACGCTGGTAACACTGGAGGTATTGTCGGAGCATTTCTCATCAATCGTTGACCGTGCTCGGAAATGTCGCGAACTGACCATGAATAACGAATTTAGTCAATTTCATATTGACATAGGGTTTTATCGATCGTCCATGGTAGACCTATAGAGCTGGTGGAGAATATTGTTACGCAGGCTATCAAATCCCATCGTGGAACAAAGTTTCCATTAATTGCACTGCATTGGTTACTCGACGAACGTTGATTATCTATAACAAAAATCCTTGGTATTTTTTATTTGACAGTCGTAACTCATTACGTAAAAAAATATTTATCAAGATTAGTGAATTAACGCGTTTTTTATATTGCCCTATTAAATCACGTCTTCGTAAATATAATAAACTTGAATCCGTATGTCAATAGGATAAGAATGGTTGTAATGAAGGCACATAAAGTAATAATGAATCTTATTTACCTCAGAAAAGAAGGAAAGGTTGTAATACTGGTGTAAAGTTTGCGTTCTCCGACAGACGGTAGGTCTCTGGCAATAACGTAAAGAGTAATGCAGACGATTAGGACGAACATAATATTAGCACACGTGGAAAATGGAGCAAGGTGCTTTAGGTTCCTGATCTGGACCACCAATATCAAAGGGAGCAGAATCATCAAGCAGTAATAGGTCATATTGATTACCGCTTCTGGGTGATGTATTTCAACGAGCTGAAAGAAAAATTAAAAATCGCTTTAGATAATACTAGCTGACGTGTACCCGGCGTTGCTGGGAATTATCCTCAGGAGATAGACATATACCGTCACAGAATTTTCTGTAAGCCTTTTTAAGATATACAATTCCGTAGTACATTATTTTGATGTATCTCATAAGCTTTAGCCAGCTTTGTAAGGGCTCGAAAGTTTTTCTTACGACTTGATTACAAAACATCGACTTTCCTCTACTTTCTATAAATATAATTCATTGAAATTCTTTAAATGATAGTGAAACCCTATCAGAATCCGTTGTCTAGTTTAGGAGAACTAAGAGCACAAACAGACAGACGCGGAAAGCGACTTTATTTTATACTATTAGAGATTAGAGACTTAATACATGATTTCATTTGTTTACCATAAGTAAAAAAATATATTTATAAAGTATAAAAACCTAAATATATGTAGGCATCTGCCGCCAAGCCGTACGTTTTTTAATATTATTAAAATAAATAAAAAAATCAAATGCTCAGATCAGAAAAAAAATCATTTTGGTACTCTATGTGATGTAGTTTTACCAATTTCCCGCTTGTACTCGAGTTTGTTAATGCCTTACGAAGGCATATTTGTAAAATGTAATAATTTTTATCGTCTTTTCGAATACTCCCTCACCTGTTTCATAGAACTCGAAATGAGTACGACATACACACAGCACGCGCCCAGACCTGTAGCTGCCATCCCAAAATCACTCGCATATCTGAAAAATAAAGATAAATATGCAAAGGTTCAAGCACAAGACCGAAATTAATGTCCATGTTAAAACAATTTTTTGTATAACCATCATGATCCATTTCCATTCTTTTCAATACCTCTTTTCTTATTAGGAAGGTATTGTCAAAATTTCTTCTTAAATAAAATAAATAAAAATAGCAACACCAAATTTTGTTTATTGTGCCGAAAAAATGGTTAAAACATTTTCATAAATACGTATAGATAAGTAGTGACGGACCGAAACTGAATTTTTAGTGGAAAGAAAATCCGAATTTCGGCTTAAAAATTAAAAACACTTTGTTCCCAAAAATTATGCGTGTTTATTTTTAAAATTGTAAGAGTTTATTCAAATTAGTGTTTAATAAAATGCACAGTGAAATGGTATATTTTAGAACTTTTTGGTTCGTTGTTATGTAACAATTCTTTAATGCACATTTACCTTTAGGAATTATAAAAAATACTAACTATTAACTTTAGCGAACAAATCAATCTAGTGTTTAATGGCCTTTATGTTAGAGAGTAGCAATACAAAACATAACTAATTGTAATTTTAACGATAGAATTTGATAAATATATGTAATATTATATTTAGATTTCCAAACTTTTTATATATAGCTTATTTAAAAAGCATATTTAAGTTATTCTATATGCTTATATACGCGCCCGAGTCAAGCCGAACGTGATCAGGTTGAGCCGATGTTGTCGTTCAGCAATTTTTGGTCGAAACCGAGACCGCGGTCGAAATTAGTTTATTGGCAGAAAATGTCGGAAACCGAAACAAATTAATAATAAGGTAACGATATTCTTTATTAAAATAAACTTTCTTGCGTGTTAAGTTGGAAGAGGCATTACGACGTTATAAGTAAGTGATAGGAATAAATTAAGTTGTTAAGCGCCCTTGAGGGGATTTTCTCACGAAGATAGCGCTATACGAATAATCCAATCATTATTAACGACTTTGACAGCCTCCGTGGTCGAGGGGTAAGGCTCTCGACCAGCAAACTAGAGGTTGCTGGTTTAAATCCCGGCGTGCGCAAATTTTATTTGATTCATTTGTATTATTTCACAAATTGCTCATTTTAAATTATTATACATATAGTATATTTGCGGCACGTGATACTCTCTCCGAGTGGAAGATACTCTCAGTATCGCCCTGGTATCACCATTCAGTAATGAAACGTTGCTTAAAATGGATTTGGCCGTGTTTGGTGACCAGATCTGAATAGCCAGGTACTTTCCCACCTTTCTCTTTCCCATCTCCTTGGTAAGGAGTCCTTACCCTCCCCACTACCTTAAGCCTCACAACATACCCCCATTGGGCATGCCATAGTATCACTGGCTCCAGATGTATGGGAGCAGTTGGGACTACGCGGTTTCTAAATGTGGAGGAATTACGTCTTTCATCGAACACTATTTTAATTTTCAAAAAATCACACCTACCTGACGGCTTTGGAATATTTTTGAACACATTTTGGCCCATTGGCGAATGCTTCTTCACACGTTTCTGCGTATCCCAAACAAGGTTTTCTGATAGAAGTGCAAATCTCTCGAGATGTTTCAACCTGTAAAATAAATAAATTTTACTATAGACTTCGTCAGTAATATTTACCTTTCATTGAAATTTTTAAAACCAACGGTAAATAATGTTATAAGGGTAGGTAATATCAAACACCAAAGCGTTTTACTATCTAATAATGCGAAATTCAGAAGTGTGATCTATTACTTACTAATATTTGACAGCAGTGAGTACAGATGAACCCAACAATAATAGTTCCAAGAGTGCCCACGAGTATACCAGCATTTGAGAAGGCAAGAGGCATAGCCAAAATACCAGACCCCAAAGACGCCTTCAAGAGGTTCGCAACAGACTGGCCATCTCTGGAAACAAATAAAATGGGATAATTAAAATTGGATTCTAGTAAAAAAAAACATTATGAATTAAGAGGTTACACCACCTTCAAATTTTCAAAAAATCGATTCGATTGGCTAAATAAAGTGTTCAAATTTTAAGAATATTGAAAATTCAGACTACTTCCGATGTTACAGCAATTAAAAGTGAGTGCGATAGAGTCGGTCCAAAGCTCAGGTAGCGATCGGACGAATATCTGTAGCTAACATAAGAACCAACACGAGACAACGCGGCAGTAATGGAAGACCTCATATACCTACGGTCCAGAAATCACAGAAGGTAATTAAAAAAATAATAAGTTTTAAGACGAAGACGCCGTTCTGCTTTTTTTCTTTTGCGTTTTATTCGAAACTACTTTTTTCTGAAGATCTACTTGTTCAAATTTACAACATATATTGTTTATAATATTATCTAACGTGCTGCGTAGGTTCCATGTTCATAAGTTATAAACATGGTAAACCCAAAATTTTTCTCAAGAGTTTTTTTTTCAGTTTTTCATTTCTACGAAAATATTTTTAAAAATCCTTACGTAACATCTGAGCCAATACCTCAACCTTTCTAAATAACATTTTAAATAAAAATATAAATAATATTTTTAAATATTTTTGTTTTTCAGACGATGCCTATGCCATACACGAAAATAAGTACAGTATCAGCAAAGATTTTCAAAAAAGGTCCTACTGGATGGCTCACTTATCAGTTATTTAAAAAAATATTCGTTACCATTTAAAATTATTCATGAAACTACTATGTATATGGGTAAAATAGAAATTATTTTGAATATTTAAAGCTGCCTCATAATTTATAGTTATACCTACTTTTAGGAGAGCCAAGGTGTAGCCCCTTAATATATTAAATTTATTAAAAGTGTCGAACGTCGGAATGTCATGCCTGTAGAACGGTATTTTAAAATCAACACAAAGCATATAGCTCATAAACTAATTAACTAAACTAAAACTAACTCACTAACTAAACTAGCGGCCATTCTCACGATAAATGACAATGATGTATTCAATCATACCAACACACCGACCTTATATTATTTATTGTTATCTACACGTGGTTGTATGAAATCGCAAGTCATATTAAAAGTTAATATGAACGACGAGAGACTAGAAAAAACAAAATGAATTAGACAAACCTATTGTAACAAAAATTGGCAAACCTTGACCCGGTGAACTGTTTGGCGATATTCTTTTAAACTTTTAAATGCATGGATTCTGGCGTCTATGGTAAACTTTTAATTACAAAGATAAAAGCTTGGTGTTCTCTCTTTCAAAATCTGTAATATTATATGTCTGACCATAATAGAAAATGAGACGAATTTTATCAGTACGTGTCATAATTTGGTGAGAGAACGTGTGGACTGAATGGGTAGGTACCTCAAACGACGATGTTCCTGAAAGTCAATACCTAAAAACATTCAGTGCACGGGTTGTGATTGTTCTCGATCTGTACCCAAGAAATGGAAATTGAAGAATAGAATGTTACACTGCAACTCAGAAAAAATACATGGACAAGAATGAGGGTTTTTGGGGGTACTGTATTACTTACGAATTGGGTAATTCAACCGTTCTGTGTTCAAGGGGATTGTATGGATCTTCGTCATCTTTTCCACTCCTCCCAAAGAAGTCGTTGTTGTTTTCAGAACTGGACGTTCTGGAAGTTAGGACGATGCTGAAATTGAGAAAGATTGCATTATTACAAGAGACAACACTAAAACGCAATAATAAAGTGTTTTGAGGAAGTCAGATCGATGCGTAAATTGGTGTAAATTGATTGAATAAACTCTATGAATCGTAGCCAATATAGATAACATCAATATTACAGCTCAGTTTCCTGAGTAGATCAAATTGAAGTCATTTGCCTTGTTCACTAATGTAAAATCCTGTTTATATTGCACCTTTGACAAAATTATGTACCAAACTGTCACCTCATAAGTTTTCGGAGTTGTGTGCATTTTCTTTTCAGAAATGACTTATTTATCGAGAGGTAAACTAACACCATCGTTTCAGTCATTCATTTATTTGACTACGTATTACTACAGTACAAAATAGATTTTAGTGTTACGTATGTCAAGAAGATAGGTGACCGGATAAATCAACACAATGATAATTCATCACATCTTTAAAAAGTTATATAAAGTCATGGAAAGTGATGAAACAAAAACTCTATTAACTGGTTTAAGTAGATTAGGTTAGGTTAAAAAAAATTTCATCCTTTCTAATGACTTTATATCACTTTTTAAAAGTGTGTTGAATTGTCACTGTGTTTAGTTATCATGGAACCAAGAAAATATTATGATAAAAAATACCCTGATTGCTAAAATTTGGTGCACGAGTAGGTACGTATCATATGAGTAATCAATTAATTGTATTATTTAAGGCATTCGGGGAAATCATATTATGGGGCATGCAACGAATTTGCATAACGAAAGTTGTGAAAAGTCGTAGATATCTACAAAAAACCAATTTTAGGTAGGTATATTGAAGAAATGCGGAAACGTTGTAACTGATTTCCAAGTTACACTGGAAACTTTTATCGAGGCTGCAAGAATAATTTCAAGATCACAAAAATATTATTTTCATTATAAAATAGAAATTCTCTACTCACGTTGAACAGAACGTATTATCTTCATTCTTCCCCATCTTCTCGATAAAATCTCAAACACCGTACGTTATTTGAGTCGTATTCTGCCAAACCGATGGATGAGTGTTTTATATAACTGGTTGAACAGAAATAAACAAAATATAATTTACCACAAAACTATCAATATATACTGCTATACATCTCCTTCCATGGTTAGCAGCTAAATGACACATCTCATTCTTCAATATCCTACGTAAGTTTTACCTTAGTGCGTAAGTATGTGTTTTGTACATGTGATGCAGCGACTAATTGCTACTTACTACTTACTGTACGTGATTATTTTGTATTTAGCAAATAAATAATGAGCCGTGCCATTTTGCTATCGGTAACAAATGGACGTTTCTGCAATTTTAGAAGGTCGAGAGTACGGATCACATTCTTTTCAATTATAACACAACGTTACTTAGCCTTTGACCAGATAAAATAGTGCATTGATACCACCGTGAAATATGACATTTATTCTTGGCATTAATTTATATCACTACGAAACCTTTTGTCATGATTAATTTTTGAGGTACATATTATGTCGTGATGCCGTGTTGCAAGAGTTAATCCTCTTAATGTGGTTTTCTGTATTCAGTTTTGGTGTAGTGTTTGGTTTAATGTTGAGGAAAGAAAGTGTAACGGACGTACTGCTCCGTGATCGGGCGCGGTCGCCCCATATTAAAATCTTTTATTTGCCTTAACTTTGCCTGTCCTTAAATTAAATAAACTGGAGTAAATGTATGTAAAATTAAACTATAAACCCTCTATGTATGTGAAATTGTTATGTATAATGAAAGAAATGTATAAAATGTATGTCTGAACCTCTATGTAAACAATAAATGAAACGTCGGAGCTTGGCTAGGGGACACGGGCAGAGAAGTATACTATGAGAGCTGGCAAAATCATATTCATATTTAATTCGGGCACGATTGTTAGAACCGTGCCAAAACGTAGTGGGAAGCCTTGCCGTGCGCCATGCGCCGGCATAGCGTCACAAATGACCACGGCCCGAAATTACCGGCCGAGGGGCGGTAGCCAACCCGGCGGCGGGCCGCGGGCACGTAACAAACACGGGCCTCGATTCCAGGAATCAAAGAGAAAGCGGGCCCGTGTGAACGTCGCTCGGTCAGCGAAGGCCGCCGGGGTCCTATAAAACGGGCAACAGCCCCTTGGAAAGACAGTTAGCCAGCAACCTCCACCAGCTCAACACCTCTCTCTCTCTGCTCTGCCTTCTACCTCGCTCCGACTTCTGCTTCTACTCGCCTTCTTTCACTCTGACCCCCGCTTCACCCTGGACCACGGACTTGCCTACCCCTTCGGACCAGACTCGGAATCAGCTCAAGAACAAGAAAACAGCATTCGGACCAGCTCTACAGCGGCTTCAGAGACGGCCCCGTTCTACCCCTCCACGCCACTGAAGGACGACGCCTTCTGCCTCCACAGATTGGGATCACCGGCCCCTTACAGTCTTGTGTGTCACGATTACGTCTGATACAGAAAGCATCAACACTGTCTTCAGAACATTGAATCTTGAAAACCAAGTTTCCTCTTGGGACAGATTGAGTATATGAACTCCGCTGTTCGGGATGTGACAAGATGAGATGAGGATATAGGCCAGACAGAACTCTCTCCAAAAGGAAGTGAGCGTGCAATCTTGGCCATCCAAACAAATCGGCAATTTCCGAGCACTTTATTGCAACTGGCAAATGCTTTGGATTTGTTTCTAAATGTTTGTGAGTGGGAAGGTCCAAAACGCACCAAGCGTCGTAATTGCGTAGGCAATTGAAATTCACAAAAACCCAGAAAGAATAATAGGTACGGGGCAACATTTTTGGTATATGATATTAGACGGCTACATTAAAACTATTCGCAGAAACCCACATGAAGATGATTGGTGCTGGCTACCCGATATTTTTTTCTACATACATAAACACACACCACAATCTGACCCGATGATGGACGCTGTCCAAAACGTTGGAACGAAAATTAATCAAAATACCTTTGACCGCGAAAAACTCAATCTACTTCTCAACAGATCAACAAGTTTTGGTTTAATAGTCTTTTTACTGCAATTCCCCATTCTTGAACATTTCATTGAAAGTAATTTATTTAATGCTTTCTGTTTTATTTGATAAATTTGTCTTATTTCTCAATTCATTAATTTAAAATAATACATCGTATACTTGCGGCACGTTCCAGAGGAAGATACTCTTAGCATCGCCCTGTTGTAAGACCACCATTCCGAATTGAAACGTTGTTGAAATGGCTTTAGCCTTATTTGGTGACCAGATCTGATTACACCGAGATAACTTACTGATAGGAAATGTTGTTAATTTATTCAAAATATGGTAAAATTATTCGTTTGCTTGTTAAAAATTGAACTGCGGACCACTAACTAATGAATTGAAAGAGTTACTAACAAAGTATCAGTCGAAAGCAAATGTTTTGTGAGGACGGCGGAACACGTGTTCATACAAAAACTAATATTGATATTGACATAATTATATTGTAGCACTCCGTCATGATATCGATTATGAAAAGAACACGTGTTTTCGATATATTCTGAATGACTAATATTTTATCAGGAAGATCGCAAGCTATCACGTTTTTAACAGGATCACTTTTCTCCATGCAGCCAGGTACTCCTATATGTTCCTCTTCCCTATCTCCTCCCCCTCCTCACTACCTCACTTCAGCCTCACAACATACCCCGATCAGGGATGCCATAGTCTCACTTGCTCCAGACGGTTGGGAGCGCTTGTACGGTATTCACATAAAAAAATCTGACATTAACTTAATAAAAACACACTTTCATTGCATCGGGTTACCAGTGATTTATGGTTATCAGTGAATCGTGCAATTTATAATACTTTATACACAGGGCGTGATACAATGATAGCGAAAAGCTTAATTAGGAATGCCATTTTATAATCTGATAAAAAAACATTAGTTAGCGAATTGATTGGTGTGAATGTAATACAAACTTTCTCGATGCACTCTAAAAACGTGTTCATCTCACCTTCCTTATGATTGCAATACTTGATAAAAATATATATATTTTCTCTAAAAGACAATGTTTATCATATTTTTTTGTTATTGTTACTTATTATTTTTAAGCAATAATTACTAGCCTGAAACACCTATATAACTTGAAAATATCTTCTTTTCGCTTTAAAATTGTACGTTATACTGTGTGCACACAAAAAACCTTGCCTCTTAAACATTAGTTTATCATTAAAAATAATTGTTATTGTTACTGATTATTTGACCAATTTCCGGTCTGTTGTTTTAGCGTAGATGTGGAAAAAATATGTGCATTGGCTGCCATTTTATTAAAAAAAAATTATAAATGGCCAATTTTTTTACGGAAAGTTTATTTGAAGGTTTGCACGAGACGCTTAGCCAAACGCTTAATTGTTTGTGCACATGGTGTAGGACGACGAGGAAAATGATGACGAAATTCACGCTGCGTTAAAACAACAGACTGGAAATTGGTCAAATAAGCAGTAACAATAATACCGCATTCTTTAGGTATGTATCGCTCCATTGCTTGTTGTTAACTAAATCTCTATCTGTCTACAACATAAATGTCAAAGCACAATGACACTTGACCACCTTGTATTATTCTCAAAATAATTGTATTATTCTTAGAAAAACCCCAAAGTTTTTCACGACCCACAACACATACGAGTACATACCATAAAATAAAAAAAATGTTTAAAATAATATGAATTATTGTTGATTTGTATGATAATACAACAATATAAATAAAAATAGTGTTTAAGCTTTTCTTAAAAAAATGGTTTTTGTTATTTCGATAATATTACTGTCCCGATCTGACGTGTCCTGACTGTATTCAAAAGTTTATTGGTTATTTTTGCAATAATTTTATTTTATAATCCGCCAGTCGATATTTTACACAAACGGCGTGACTAAATAAATAATCAAAATTTAATATAATTATGCACCTTCTTACCCTATGCAAATAAGATTATATATTTAACGTTTTTGTTAATTAGGTTGCCAAGTGGTTTTGCTACTTCTAGCACTTTTTTAGAACGAATTTTTACGACAACACTTACTTAACTTTACTTCAACAACTCGATAAAAAAGGAACTCAAATAATATTGATAATAATACGAAAACGAATTGAAAAGAAAGAAAAGGCGAATAAGGAAAATAACATCAAATAAATTCACCGCCAAACAATAAAAAAACACATTTTTAATCACTTTTGGGCAAAGAAAACAGTTTAGAAATTCTTCCAAAATAAACAGCTTACCCTGACTAGAAGATGGGGACTATGAGATAAAATCTTATTATTTCTCAATAACAGTTTCGTTTTTATTATAGAACAGGGCTGTATTCAGGTTTATAGAAGAACATTTGAAAATAACAGGAGTCCATAAATAAAAATAATTATACATTATTTTACCTAGTTTTTGTTTCATAACTTTTCATGACTTAGTATAACTTTTTGATGGAGTGTTGAATTGTCATTGTTTTGAGTTATCCGGTTACCGGAAATAATCTCTCGTGTTTTCATTTGGCGCTTTTCCTTTTCACCTTTGTTCTTGACCGTTCTCAGTGAATCAACTATGTACCCAAATGTGACCGTTTCCTTTTCTGATTTTTCTGTTTCAGATTTTCGTTTAGAAATCACTAATATTGTCTTCAATATTTAAATATTACAATTTGAGGTTTTACTCAATAAAGTTATTCCGAAAAATAAATATTATTTATTTACTTTTGAGTTAATTCGAATGGAAGCTATTTAATATTTTTTATTGTGAATAGGTAATAAGTGCAAGTGAAACTGATAAATATGTATTTTTTGTAATTTCCGTAATTGAAAATAAGACTTGTCAGATGTGACCGTTTCCTTTTCTGATTTTTCTGTTTCAGATTTTCGTTTAGAAATCACTAATATTGTCTTCAATATTTAAATAAATTATATTTATTAGGTAGGTACTACTAGTAGACCAAGGTTTGATAAAACCTTTTAATCATTTTTATTATAAAATCAAACTATTGTGGTTGATAGTGATGGCACGAAATTGCTCAGCCACTACCAATGCACTAAAATAAAATAAAATAATTATTTATCCATGGGAATAAATTTGTCAGCTTTTTTTGTATTGTGATTTTCCGCATTAAATTAATTTCATAAGTTTTTTAGAGTAAATTTTAGAAAACTAGTAAAGCTTCATCACATAGAGAATCTAAAATAACATTTTTTTTTGACCTGAGCAATTCAATTTTTTTACTTTTTCAATTAACTAGAGAGTTAAAAAAATTTCCACCAGAGCTATGCTGCGACGCATTTTAAAAGACACGAAACAGCTGATATTATCTCCTTACCACGATAAAAATAAAATAAAAACTAAAAAGTTTAAACGGGACCTAAGAAATTCCAACTTCGCATTCGACTGACTCGAATATTAAAGCTAAAATACAAACAGTTTTGCCAACAAATCGACTTCAAATGTGAAATATTCACCAGTTATTCACTTTTGGATTTGCATATTTTTTATTACTTATAAACCTTGGTAGATCGGGATTACACGGACTTCCCCTAAATCTCCCCTACGCATTAACATTCTGTTTGTAACGAATTGTGCAAAACGAATTATGTATCAAGGTACTTATTTTAGTCAAATCAAAGTCTGGCGGTGGCGCATTACTACAATGGATACATGTAGTAATGCGCAATGTAACTTCTGTCCTTATTGCTCCTATGGCGGATTGTTTCACAGAATTTGAACAATTCATCAAATTTCCAGGTTAATATTCAAATTTTGTTTTTATCCTAGTACCTAAATAATAACAAAACTTAAATAGAATATTCACAGAACTTGAATTTGAATTTTGAAGAATTTTCTAACTCTGTGAAAAACCCCGTCCTTAGTGATTAGTAAATTCAGTGCAAAGAGATCATACATTTTGAAGTCATTCATTCGTATTTTAGACTAGTTTTAGTCAGAGTATGTACATCACATTAATCATTAATTGATAATATTCACAAAACAGGACCTTTTTCACAATCTAAATAATATTTGCAAATAATTCTAAGTCTAATGAAAACTTTTTTTGAATGGGTTAAGAACAAAACACACACTGTCTATATAATAATATTAGGTTGTGTCGCCATTTCTTTGGATATATTTAGTACTCGTAAACAATTAGAATTTTACTAATTAACTATGTTTATTTTATTTTATTTATTAATTTAAACGCCCTGACGGGCTATTACATCATACATACTTTACACGATTTACTGTATAATATAGTGATTTTCAGAATTTTTATTTTTAAAACAACAACCAAATAAATAACAAAAAACTTTGAAAATGTGCAAAATGCATGGTACGTACAATTTTCCATTTAGGTGTACATAATATAAGAAAAGAGGAAAAATAAATCCACCAGTTTTAAATGTACAGATTGCAAAAAATATTATATAGGTACATTGAGAAAAGATTGATAATACGTAATTTACAATAGAATACAAGTCATTTACAATAAGTAAATTTAAATCGCTCTTACGCGATATTCCTAGATAATATTATAATAACATTAAAACATAATTCATGTATTTCTTATATAATGATAAACATATTTTAAATATGTCGATATTTGAGGTGAATTTATTTCGAAGTGTATGAAGACAAGGTGCGTGTGTGTAATTAGTAGATATAATTAAGTTAACAAGGTATTTAACAAGTGTTGGCAATATTAAATGTTATTTAAATGTGGTTTATGACTTATCGAAAGGTCTAAGAAATTATATATTATTATTTGATATAAATAATATAGTTGGATAATATATAATATGTACAATGACATAACTCTATGTATTTTTGCGTAATACTGAGATTATTTATTTTTGCCATGAACTTATTAATGCATCAATATTATGTCTGCATTCTAAGTAAGATCACGGGTACAAAGACCCGAGTGTTTTTCAACGTTACAGCCGCGTGTTGTTATAGCGATAAATATTTTACAAAACATTAAAACTAAATATTTGATGTAAAAACTTACCAGGTGTTTCTTCACCACTTTGAATATTTTGTATCGGAGACAAAAAGAAAAAAATCGATTTTTTTCCATTTATTACAACTTCAGCAAATCCTTCTCACTTCAGCTATGTTTAATGGTACACATGATAATGTCACGATATTCAAAATATTGTTGCATTTCCATTGGAGCCTAAACCAATAAAATTGTACCTACCTCCTTATGATTTATAAATATAATTATTTATTGACCATCTGTAGGTAGGTACTGCATGCATAAAAACATACTGCATTTAAGACGTACGATAAATACTGCAAAATAAAGCAATGGGAATTACTCAAGCGCAATGTACAATACACACGGATAAGAGACACGAAAGAAGCTAAATTTTATGACCGTGAAGCAATCTATAAAGGAATGGAATACATATATTTTTTCAAAATATATTAAATTTACAAAGGTGTGTGTCAGGAACTCATCTCAGGAAATCACGGGACGAGAAATGCAAAACTAATAGTAAAAACTAAAACCAATAGATTGCCAACAAGAAAAAAATCACACACCAGAAATCACATTAAGAGACCACCCACTATCTTCTATTTATACAGAGGAGTGTCTGTGACGGGAGGCGTAGATTTGATTTTTATACAAATCCACAGTTTTATTCCATGATTGTTGAACTTTTTTACATTCGAAGGGACCGTTAAAATTTAATTTCGAAAAACCACCCAATCTCGTTTTCCCACCCAGAATTATATTACTTGAAATTATGCACAAAAGTTTTCAGTTTAAAATGAGAGGAAAATTACTGTATATATCTGATTTCGAAAAATTCCAGGTAACGCCGGGGATCTCGGCTAGTAGATGTGTAGTAAAATTCCGAAAGAAATTACTGTTATTGAAAATACGTTTATTTTTAAAAAGGACATAAAAGAGTCTGTCTGTCTGTATCTTCCACAATCATTGATCTTGAGCATGTGATTGAGTATTACTTATACTTAAATTTTAAAAGTTTTTTAAAATATCTTGAACAAAAAATGTTAATTGTAATATATTTACTTCGTGAATTTATGAGAAAATACCATGAAGTATTTTCGTTCAGTAAAAATAAATGAATTTGCAATAATTACATACATTTTGGCAATGAGTATAATTTGCTTTGCATGACATTGTAAGACTTGGCTACGCAGTAAAACCTGCAGAAACCATGGCAATTTCGTTATCACAATATAATACCTACGAGTGTATTGCCTCTTCTTATTAATTTGCATTGATATTGGTAGGTATTGTATTTGATAATGTGCAATATGCATGTATTTGCAAAGAAGAAATTTTTATAAAAATCAAGTCTAAAAACTAAAAACGGATCTGGTTTTGCTAGGGAGCATTTTTTAAAAATGTGAAACTGCACAAGAGCCCCAACTGCTCCGAACAGTCTGGAACCAGTGAGACTATGGCATCTCCAAATGGGGTATGTTGTAAGGCTGAAGTAAGTGGGGAGGGGAAGAAGATGGGGAGGAGGAAGGCGGGGAAACACCCGGCTATTCAGATATGGTCACCAAACTCGGCCAAAGCCATTTCAAGCAACTTTTCGATAATGAATGGTGGTCTTCCTGAGAAAATGAGACTGAGAGTATCTTCCACTCTGAAATGTATTTCCGAAACACTTCCAGCATGAAACGTGTTTCCGAAACACTTCCAGTATGGAACGTATTTCCGAAACACTTCCAGCATGAAACGTGTTTCCGAAACACTTCCAGTATGGAACGTATTTCCGGAACACTTCCATTATGGAACTTATTTCCGGAACACTTCCAGTATGGAACGTATTTCCGAAACATTTCCAGTATAGAACGTATTTCCGAAACACTTCCAGTATCAAACGTATTTCCGCAACACTTCCAGTATCAAGCGTATTTCCGAAACACTTCTAATATGAAACGTATTTCGTAAACACTTCCAGCATGAAACGTGTTTCCGAAACACTTCCAGTATGGAACGTATTTCCGGAACACTTCCAGTATGGAACGTATTTCCGGAACACTTCCAGTATGGAACGTATTTCCGAAACATTTCCAGTATAGAACGTATTTCCGAAACACTTCCAGTATCAAACGTATTTCCGCGACACTTCCAGTATCAAACGTATTTCCGAAACACTTCTAATATGAAACGTATTTCCGAAACACTTCCAGCATGAAACGTATTTCCGAAACATTTTAATATTAACGAGAGGAATCGTTTATAAATAACGGAATATTTGTATTATTGCATTATAATTGACTTGCTCACGTGTAACCGGTGTTGCTGGGGATTATCATTAGGAGATAAACATTTACCATCTCGGATTTTTCTGTAGGCCTTTTAAAGATATACAATTCCATAGTACATTTTTTTGATACATGTCACAAGGTTTAGCCAGCGTTAGCAATGTAAGCGCCCGAAAATATTTGTTTACGCATTGTTTACAAAACATCGTGTTTTCTCTATTTTCTACAAATATAATTTGCATGTATTAAATCGCATGTATTAAATTGCATCTTTCGTAATTTCTCTAAGTGATAGTGAAAAACCTATCTAAATCCGTTGTGTAGTTTAGAAGAACTAAGCGCACAAACAGACTTTGTTTTACACTATTTAGATATTATGAAATTTTAAAATTGTAAGAAATACAAAATATTTACACGGGACCCAGGTCTGAAGACTACGGAAAAAGCGTTGAAAATATTGAAAGCATGGTGCATCCGCAAAACTGTTCAGCGGTTACGCTGAATTCTAAGTAATTATGACTACAAAACGAGGGGTTTTTTATGGTAGGTAGGTATATAACATTACTTAATACTTTTTACGTTTTTCAAAGCCTGTATCAATAAATGAAAGCAGCAAAAAAGTCACCGGAGGCTACAATTTTTACTGCAAATAATGTCAGGAATCACCGGTTAAAGTAAATCACCCTCTATTTATAACAGAGGTTCAGTAGACACCAACATGACAACGTATCAATAAAAAAATAACGAGTGAAAAAATGAGTTGAATGCAGATTTTGTCTTATCAATGATTTTGATCAATATTTGCCATTACTTTTTTCAAAACGGATCACAGAGCACATTTATTAAAACCTGTTTTTAGTGGGATGAAAAATGACTTTGTCAATTTTCCATAACACCTCGCCACTGGGTAGCTACTAAGAGCCTAGCGGGTCACGTGATGCGCACTCTGTCTCGTTCTAGCAGCACGGTAACAGACGACAAAGAGCGCGTATCACGTGATCCATCGCGTCGTGTAACAGTGTAATCAGTGGCGACGCGTAATAGATATATTTTTTTAATTGATATATGTCATCGGACTGCAAAATGACTTCTACATTTTTGAATCTAACGTATTATTAAAACAAGAATAAGAACCACCATTTTAATCTCGTTTTAATATTTTGAAAATGTAGAAGGATCAAAACTCATTTCGTCGAAAAAAGTTTAATTTCATGTTTTTATTTTTACCATAAATATATCGGTTACTTAATAATATCAGCACGTTTTTTAAAAAAAATTCACAATAATATGAACATGATAATTTTAAAATGACTCCTCCACAATTTTTTTACCTAATCCATATCTGCTTCATACTCTTTGGTAGTATCATCATGATAATATATATATTACCTGTCAACACATAAATGGATTCTGCATAATTAACACAAGGCTTAAGACGATGCGATGTTGATGGGTGAAATATGTATTGTGGGAGCACGCGGAGAATTGATGAATATTGACGGAGGGATTAGCAGATAACTGGTGTCGCTATCTTTTTAAACACTGGCCGTGATAAGAGCGGGGAAGGTTGTGGGATAACTATAATAACGGACCTTTATACTAGCGAACAAATTCACGCTGAAGTACCACATGGTCTTCTTTTAATTCTTTCTTATGATGGGGGAGTAGGTCTGCGAGCTCTGTGGGCTTCATAGATCTCTGTGGGGAATCGTCGACCACATGTTCGGTGGTCTGTAGTGTTGGGTAGGACACGATTTCAGAATGAGTTTGTTTGAGGTACTCAAATATTTAAATGAGGTGTTAAGGTGTTCCACCTCAAATCAGGTGAGGTGTGAGATCTGAGGCGGCTCCAGGATTTCAGAAATGGAAGGTCAATCGATAAAAATGATTACGAAATGCTAATACGTAATGAATATTATAAAAACGACAATGTATGTAATTAATTTATATCCTATTCACCTATTCTAAAGCCGGTAGTACAATATTGTTTAATTTAAGATTATTTATTTAAACATATAACTAACTAACATATAAATTATTAATTATGATACTAAGCAGTCAGACATTATAGTGTTTACCTCCTTTGTCTGTATAGCAAAGAGAAAGAAAGGAGATAGCTTGGGGACAAAACTTGATGTGACCCACGCTAGGTACATACAGTAGCTTTTCATTTGGACGCTAGATGACACTGGAACTCACTACTGTTCGAATATGCACGAATATTAAAAAAATAATTAGTAATCGGGTAGTTGTGTAGCGTCGATATTAATCCATTGAATAATTAATAATAAACCGCTCGACCTACTTAGGTACGTACTCGCTACTTAGGTACGTATTTGCAGCCGAAATCAAAACAAAGCAACCTACTTGCCTACTCGCGACAATACTAGCGCGCACTCAGTCCGGGATACTACGAGAACTCGCCAGAAGGTTCGAGTCTACGGCCTATGCTTAATCGCCGCAATGTCGAAGGTTCCCGAAACACACAGTCTGTGCGAGTGCCTAGAATTTAGTTGCCATCCATCTACCTACTGCCGCCGTCGGCCGGGTAGTATAAATAAGCCCGACGCAGCGAGCCAGTCAGTCAGTCATAATTTCGCCGTCAGTCTACAAGGCTTAACGAGTGTTAACCCGCGCTAATCTTACTAGCGCGAAGGACAACGTACCCGGTTTCGCCCGTACAATCATGGACTCTATCGGGACATCATCATAGCGCCTCGGTCACGTCCGCGGCCAGCGCTACTCGGATTACAAGCGCCCTGGTTCCAGCGTCTCTGACCAGCGCTTCTTCCACGCTCCATGACCACCACGAGGACACGCAGCATCCTCACTGGTCTACATCGTTCCCGTTCAACTGCCTACAAGGTCCGTCGCACCTTCGGCCGTCTCGTCAGCACTGGAGTGCCTGAAGACCTACGTTCTTCGCCAGTGCCTGACCTCCATCGAGTCCCGGTCACCAGCGCCCGGCGTCGACTCACTGACCCGCGCTTGACCTGCCAACACATCACAGCAGCAACCGGAGTATTCTACATCTGTCCTTCATCATCTCCTCGTCACGGCTACTGACTCACCAATAAACACATGTGACCTTCACAACCTTCTTTCATTTCGTGCCTCACCACGATCCCCAAAGTTGGTTAAATATTTTTTTAATATTAATACTATTGCAGCATTTTTGGGAGGTCATTGACCAAAAGACCTCTGTAGACGAGCCGCCACTGGTGTGAGGTGTGTACATACATCACCGACTCTATTTCACCCCTCCTATGCATCCTGAAGGCATAACGGCTGTGAGTGGGAGTACGAAATAGTGGTAGATACCCTAAGTATTGTCTCGGAATCGAAACGTGTGTAGTGATCAGATCTTAATAGCTAGGTAGGTTCTTCCAACCTTCCTCATCATTATTTCCTCCCCTCCCCCACTCCCGTTACCCTCAAAACATACGCTAATTGGGAATTCCATAGTCCCACTGTCTCCGGAGAATTGGGACTCTCGTGCGGCATTCAAATAAAAAAAATAAAAGAAATGATAAATCTGTTATACGATCGTTGAATTGGTATAAACAATCGAATACGCAGATATGCTTCCATAACATACATAAAAATAAACTTTTCAATTTGAAATCACGTGTCAATTGGCGACAACTTTTTTTTCCAAATCTGTGTAGATCACGCTTCTAGGATGTATATATATACAGAAATAAGAATACCTTAAGGTTATGGTAATTAGCATAAAACTTCATTTACAAAAAAAGAAAATGATCGAGGGTCTACAATTTCCTGGAGTACTCGTGTTTGATATTGGTCAGCCCATTGTTGTTAATTAATAAAGAAGAATTTTATTACAAGTTGATAATGAAACAATTAAAAAGCTATTACAGCTTCAAATTGGGCTAATTGCGAACTTCCGTTGAGCAGAATCGTCGCTCAATGGTAAAGGTAAGGTAAATAAAGTTAAATACTTAGGGCCTTGGGTCCATCGTACACGGAGATACTTACAAGCTACGTGACCGAGATGCAAATACTAGTCGCCTACTGATATTATGCTACTGGCTAGGTTCCTTACACAGCGCTACCCGAATTGTACTGAGGTTGGTCATTATATTCATAAATCGAAATAAATATTTGTCGTTTACGCTAAATCCTTAATTACGTTTTCCAGTCTGTTGTATTTACATAAACATGGATATTTTCCAACTTCAGAACAAATTCAACCTTAAAATCATGCTCGGACACAACTTCTGACAAACGAGTAGTAGATGCGTATGCAACTAGCGTAGCATGTTACCAGCACCGTCAGTAGCGTGCAACTGACGTCAAACCCTTAGTCGACGCGCGTACAAAACTCGAGTCGCTTGTAAGTATCTCTGTGTACGAATGGCCTTACTAATGTGTTATAAATTTTATACAGCTGATAAATAACCAATAATGTAGGGTAAATGTATGTTTATCAGTTGTGTAAAATTTAAAATAAGTTTATTAGTAAAGAAGCTTATCTATTTCATTCAAACTCTATAACTTTTCATTATAGTTAGACTACTTGATCTATCATAAATATGTTTAATTCATACACATAACCCAAATTATTTCCTTGGATTAAACTTCAATGAGGCGTATGAAAACGAATATTTATTGTAGCCGCTCACTTTAAAATAAAATATGGTGGTTTCATTATTTTTAGAACTCTACACAGGAGGCCTTGAAGAAAATAATTTCATTCGGAGCCTGTATCATCTTTGAGGATGCTTTGTGGATTCGTAGAAACGACCCGTTCTCATATGACAAAAGTCAACCGTGTACAAATGTTGTGTGCGTTTCTTTTATGTTTCCTGACTTTGCGCCAATGATCAATTACACTATGTCCCCGGAGCATCTTCCAAAAAGGGCAGCATTCCCACCTGACTATTCCATTATGTACTCTAAAGATTGCAGTTACATACAAAACTTTTAGAAATTTCGACCACTGAAATCTTACACCCTTTCGTTTTATAAAATCGCAAAAATCAATAATAACGGTAATTTTACACATCTTATCTCTAATCGCGTGATCAGACTTTCGATTTTAGCTGATCAACTATACACTTGAAAGCAAATAGAGAAATGTGAACCTTCGTTCAATAATTTTTTAGTTAGAAATCTTGTGGTTCAATAAAAGTTGATCATCAAAAATTGAAATGTCTGAACCCGCTATAATCCAAGGTCAGCATAATATAGCTGACATAATATCAGTCGAGCGATCAACATTTTCCACAAGTTGTTATAAAGATATCAAAAGTTGTTTAAAAATATTTTGGTAGATGGCGGTGTTGTTGCTGTTTCGAACGGTATTACGGTGACGGAGAGCATGAAGGAGGGTCAGTGACTTCACTAAGATAATACATTATTTATATTATCTACAGTCAATTGTAAGTTAAGTTGTAGAATTCAGCTTTGGAAAATGATTTGATTTTTCACAAAAACGGAACTGTACGCAGCATCGAAATATATATTTTTATAGGGTTGGTTTCATTCCGTGCAGTGTTACAATATGATGTCATCCCCACAGACCTCCGCCAGTAACGAATCATAAAAAAAATGATGTCATGTTTTTAGCGTAACCTGTTTAAATCGGTATGAAAACAAATTTTGATGCTGAAGGGAGGGAGATGGAACGGGAAAGGTAGAGAAATATCTATAATCAATTTAAATTTAGTCACCAAACATAGTAGAGACTGATGACTAAAGGGATATAATATAACTTCAACTCTGGAACGAAGTGAAAATTAACCAATGAGTTTTATTTAAAATTTCATGTGATGAGAATCTGCTACGGGCGGGGAATCATCCCGCGAGGTTTTGTGGTGATGACCACGAGAAAATAGTGTAAAACATACTTTCAGGACGTAGGAAAGGTTTTCTTTCACGGTGTTTTGGATACAAATTTAAGATATTAATACAAAACCCAGAGAAAGGTATAACATATTTGACAAGTACAGGGTTTTCCAATAAGAGGTGTTATTTTGAATAGCCCGCTATTTTGGTAGATGTTACTTTTGAAACTTTCATTTTTTAATATTTGACAAGTAGAAACTACGCCATTAATAAAAATGGAACGATACATCCTTCAACAACGCATTGAAATTATTAAAATTAGCTTGAGTAAATCAAATGCAAATCATCCTGAGTGATGAGTCCCATTTCCACCTCGGTGGCTTCGTCAACAAGCAAAATTGTCGCATCTGGGGCTCAGAAAATCCAAGAGTTATTGTTGAAAAGCCTCTCTATTCTCGACGTGTGACTGTTTGGTATGGTTTATGGTCCGGCGGAGTCATTAGACCTTACTTTTTTGAAAATGATGCTGGAGCAACAGTTACGGTGAATGGATTGAGCTATCGAGAGATGATTAATGATTTTTTATGGCCGGAATTGGATGGTATTGATCTGAAAAACGTTTACTTTCAACAAAACGGCGCTACGTGCCACACAAGCAACGAAACCATTGATCTTTTAGGATTGAATGACAAAATAACACCTCTTATTGGAAAACCCTGTACTCACGTATGCACCTTCGTCACTTGTTGTTTACGAAAGTTATTTAGACACAGATAAAACGGCGATTCAAAATCTCTTTTTAATCATAATTTTAGTATTTATTATTTTACTAATAATAAATTAAATAGGTAATAAGAAAATATGAGTGTATGCTAATGAAACTAGGGATTCGCCTACAGATCAAATTCCAGTTGTGGATTCATTCTGCTGACGCATTTTGAAGGAAAACATTTTCGTATTTGAAGTGCAGACACAAAATCCAAGATGTAGACTGTTAACTGCACAAATCGGATGAAACAATTTTCATGTCCTGGGTGTAATTTTAATCAAAGCTGAGCACACAGTATCAATCTTAAGTTAGAAGCAGCTTTGTTTTCCAAATGATGCGTTTAAATCCCAGTTCATTTCTTGACACATTTCGAAGGAAGCCATTAATTTGCATATTCCGAGTGGAGATTAAATTCTAGTTTCAAACTATAAGCTGTAAAATTCTGAGGAAAACTATTTGTTTGTTTTGCGTGTAACGTTTATTTAGCTTGTGGACTCAGAATTACCCTTAAGGTTAAACCAGTATTGTGATTTGAACGCAACTTAAAAATCGAATTGCGGACTCATCTGTAGACGCAACTCAAAGGAAACTATTCTCGCGTTCCAAGTGCAGTTATAGATTTCTAGTGGTAGGATTATTTGTGAAAAAAAAAATTCTTGTCAGATGTGATATAAAATAAAATCGGTACTCTGTAAAAGTAGTCATAATAATATATCGAGGATTCCGGCACCCCCCCCCCACCCCTAGTCTATGGGCTGAAATGGTACAGGCTTTGTTAACAATTTTACACAAAAAAACTATTCTATTATACTGCCGCTGTAACTAAAAACGTGCTGTTATTTGCCACGACAGTAAAGTCTTCACCATGACTGAAATGATATAAGCATTGTAAATTCATCGTTCGTTGCAACACTCATCCCCCGCATATCTCTACCCGCAGTGACGTCACTCTGAGATAAAAGAGATATAATTTATTAATTACGTTAATTCCATAAATACTTCTGAGGGATCTAATTAAAGGAGTTAAAGGATGACTAAAAGAGTTTTTGTGCCAAATTTTCTGAGAAGGCTTTAATTTTTTTAGATATTATGCTTTAAGTCGTTAAATTTAATCGTTCTTATCAATTTTTCAATTACCTGTTCCGTTCTTTGAACACGTGTTCGAATAAACAGTAGGTGGGAAGGTACTAACCTATCCAAAACGATTCCCGTATGGCGCCAATTAGTTTTGCCGCCATTTAAGTGTAGGGTTTTGGAGAAAAAAGGTGTTAAAATAATGATTTAGTTCCCGTATCCGACGCCATCTCGGTTAGGTATTAGGAGGTGCGAAGGTGTTGATTATACAGAAAACCCAATATTTCGAACATTCCAAATTGAATGAAATATTGTCGTGCCAGGGATGGATTAGTCGTCCTAAAAATTCTACGTGTTTACTTTGTGATCTACAACTTCTTTGTAGATTAGAACCTACTTTAATTTATAACAAACCAACAGACTATATCGTCAGTTAAATATATTCTTACCATATAATCTAAACAGATAACTAACCGTCATGCAGCTTCCTCGGAGTGGTTATACGGAGAAAAATAAGTTTTAATAATTTATTAAGAATTATTCAAATGATTCGTAATCCGGTTAAAAACGGGATTGCAAGCCCTTAACGAATGAATTAATAGGTTTCCTGATTTTAGTAAAATACGAATCTACTATCACGTTGTCGGAACACGTGTTCTAATATTTTCGCATTTCGTCATTATATGTTGTCCAGGCAAATCCAGGCAAATAAACACGTTTTCCAATATATTAAAAAAATTACTAAAACTTTAATCTAACGGCCTGCAATCCCGTTTTTAACCGGATTCTAATTATTTTATGATATTCTTATTAAGTAAGCAATACGCATTTTTGAGTATTGCTAATTGCATAATCAATGAACAGATGATGGACCGTCAGACAACTCTGTCTCTCCAGTATTTTCCGATGTTAATATTACGTTAGGCGCTAGGTGCGGAAAAATCGTTTCCGGACGAGTAATGTAGAATAGCGTCATACCACGTAGAGTGGCAGAGAAAAATGTTACGAGTTTCTGTAAATGTACTTTCTGATAGATACGTTTCAAACGATGCAAGGCGTAAGGCGTAAAAGTACCTTGTTCCGATCGTTCTTCATAAACATTAAGGCGATGCACTACGTAGTAATGCAAAATCATGCGTTTTTGGTTTGAAAATCTGGTCGTCTAGAAATATTTCAGATGCTTTAATTAAATACTGCTAGTAGAATACATCCTGGTTTTTGAAATAATCGAGTATTTTTTAGATAAGTCTTTTTATACGCCCAGAAAAAATAATGTATAAGGCCTATGAAAACTACTTTAAAGTTCGAAATCTCCTACTTACGAACCCATTTTCGGTTATAGTTTTATTGTATAATATGGCGAATTAAGTTATTTATAAAATTTAAACTTTACCCTATATTTCTGGATGTTTATCAGTTGTTTAAAATTTACAACACATTTATTAGTAATTTTGAATAGAAACTCTTATAATCGGGAATGAGTGTATAGGACGGCATGGAGGCCGACGTCCTCACTATTATGCTTTTAAAATGTATCAGCTCTGGACATGAACATGTAAAAGGGAAACATGTGGCAAGCCTTTACACTAGAGAACTCTACGAACTGGCAGCACTAGAGCCAAATGAATGGTAAGTAGCCCGAACTATCCCAAGTAGTAGATCCAAAACATTGGACCTTCCCCGAAAGGCATCTGGTGAGTACTTAAAAACAAATGGTCCAGATATATTCCAGTCCGGCCCTTATAAAACTAAAGCTATTACTTTTTATGATCAGATAAGTATTATGGCTATTGTTAAATCAGGACTGCAATCATCACCCGTTGTAGAAAACATAAATTTCACCTGGTTATCTCAGGAACTCCTCCGAGACGATATATGAAGCAGTGGACCAGGTGAATTAGTATATATCCTCCCAATATAACAGGAGCCATCAAATCCTAGACAATTTCGGCAGGTTAATTGTTTTGTTTTATGCTTCCTGCTTATTGTTTTGGATTGAGATGACTTCAACAAAGGATGAAGCAAATTAAAAAATTTATAAGTAAAGTTTACAAGTGCAAAAATCTTTTATAGACGAACAGGGAAGATAGAAGTCTTTCAATCTTCTATGTTCAATGTACGATTTAAAATAAAAAATAAGTCTGATGTAAAGATTTTTCACTGGATGTTCAACGATTTCAATTAAAAAAAAATTAATAATTTTTTTTTCTTCATGTTTTCAATAAATCGGTTATACATCAATTTATTATGGCGAATAAAACGAATTTGAGGTTCCTGTAAGTACAAAAAGGTAATAATAGAATCAATAAAAAAATTCCATGAACGGTGGTCTTTCACCAAATTAATTAATACCCACTGAAAATATATATCACTCCGCTTAATAATCTCTGTTGATTAGGGCGTTCTGGGTGAGTCATATCCTCGTTTTTGGAACATAAACATCCTTCATAAAATTACCTTCATCTAGTCTAGATTATCTAGAACATAGCCAAAGCCTTACTTTTTTTTTAAATCTAGGAAGCTAGGTAAGATAAAATAATTTGCAATGATTTTGGCAATCTTACGCGATTAATCGGATAAAATTTATTCCAACCTTGACTTCATGCCACATGTTATTTTTTTAAATAATGTATTATTAACACAAAGATATTCGATGGTCTTTGACAGGTTTTCATTGCATATCTATAAATCTGTATTACGTTGATTGTTTTCACGTGTGGGCCCATAGAGGTCACGCATTTTTAATGGAGTCCTTCAAAGATATTTTTTCTAAAATTCTATGCGTAAGATCAATACTATTTATTATGTAGTTCATTTAAAGCAAAAAATTACCTTTTACCTACATTTGATTTTTTCTGTTTCAACTCGATACTAGATAAAATAGTATCTGGACAGAAAGCAGAATTAACTACTAGAAAAAATAACTAACTAAAAAGTAGTTAATTTTAAATATATTTATACGTATTTGTTACATTCGAAACAGATGTACATAGTATTAGAAAATGATTGATATTATTTTTTTATACAGCGAATATATTTTCAATAAGGGGTAAAACCATAGAGATACAGTTAGAGGCGCTACTGCATACTAATATCTCGTCGAAACTTCTTACACTATTATCTCGCGATAAGCGGTGCGTGTGGACCAGCTCGGTAGTTTTATTTAGAGCGTTGGGAGAGTTGGAGGTCAGTTAGAGGTAAAAAAAAGGATCCTATTTTTTCGCTTCATGTCTCGTCTAAATATTATACATGAATGGGTAAACAGGAAATGCCCGCCCGGTGTAGGTTTGGTCCTACCCACCATATTAAAAAAATAGTTTTAACATTTAATTAATTTCTAATTAATTTAATGAAAATAAATTTACCTGTTAATAAACCAATTAAATTATTAAATTTACCTGTTAACTAATGAGCCTATCAAATTATTAAAATAACTTATTAAATCCTTCCATAGATTACATTACACCATAATATTTTTTTTTAACTAACATAAATGTAGGTAAATGTACAGTTATTGTCCACTTGTTAATAGTTAAATAATTTCCCTCTGGCTCTATGTCATCTTTGAGGATGCTGCATGGAGGTTCTTTTTAAGGAGAGGAAGAAGAAGATGTTCTAGGCATGAAAAACGCCCGAGGGGTGGGTAGAAATCTAGGGATTAGTGTATCCAGGAGTGACAGATGTATGAATATATCCCTCTACTCCCCCAATGGCGCGAGGCGATTAATCGAAAGACCAGTCGGAGAGGTTAAAGAGTCTCCCCAAACCAGCCTCTCCTGATCTGGCACGCTACGCAGATGGTGGAAAGGCGCATCCCGAATACACGTCATTCGATGAACCCGGGCACCCCTACTAAATCACCAAACGTAGCGAACCACTTGCGGTGACCTATGGCAGAAGTTTTGGTTATCCAATAAATCGTTCACGGGGCGGCGGCACCCAAACCCGCCTTCCAAATTGAATTGACTGTCATTACCCACCTTAGCAATTCGATAAATCGTCAATAAAACAATCTGATGATGGGACACTCCCCTATTTACTTCGTTTTATTGTCAGTAGTAATGAGTAAAGCATTATGATATTGAAATACCCGCAAAATTGAAAAAAAATGCTTCTCCATTATTTCGATTCACATTGATTTCGGTGTAATATTTATATTATGTGCGAAAGAGACAATCAAAGTGACATTGGGCAATCATTAGTTGCGGGCAATCATTGTCTAATTTACCCTACGCTCTACATAATCTCAATATTTTAATATGAACAATTTTAGTTCAATCAGCATTAAATTTAGTGGTAAACTGCTCCCTTTCTTGTTGTACACTTGAATATCCATTTTCGGTAAAAAATCAATTAGCAACGATACGAAAAGCTGATCAGTGGCTTTTCGCAAAGGCATCACTGTCGGAAGTGTACATCTATGCAAAAACCCCTGTCAACTTTAATGCGACCTATACAAATGGTATAAGGCCCAGGTCTTACCTATAGAAAATCGTTGCAAGAGCTGTTCAGCCACCGATAATGAGATGCAGATATTAACGTGGTACGGCGGCACATTACGGCGGCATATTTCACAGCCTACCCCTGCTGCGCCCAGAGGCTGAGGTAAGAATACTAATGTTATTAAGAACGTTAAAGATGTTAATTTATGGCTCTACCATACCTACCTATCTACCTAACTGGGTAAATCTGGAAATGGTAATAGAATTAAAATCCTATCAAAAATATATAAAAGAGAAAATGATTTTTTTAAAATAAAAATGTAATGTGTATCATATTTAATTATGTTATTATTAAGTTCTGTGAGTATTTAAGTTTTTTTTTATTATTATCACAGCTATTTCAAACTACTTAGAATACTTGCAGAACTTAATAATAACATTATTAAATTTGATGCACATAATTTTTTTACAAAAATTTAATGAGTTTAAACACAAAAACAATCAACATGGAAATGTTTTATTCAGCGTGTGTGCAATGCAACTTGCAAAACAAATCATGATTAAATAGTGTGCTAAAAATACTTTTTAATAATATTTAATATAATAATATGCCCTGATGATAGCCATCCTTCGATGGGATAGGGCACCAGAGGAAGAAAACTTGAAGGACAAAAAAATCTGAAAATTAAATAAAAAATGAAAGTTTTTTTTAACTAACCTAACCTAACCTAACTGCTCCCAACTGTCTGGAGTCAGTTATACTATGGAATCCCCAATTGGGTTATGTTGTGAGGCTGGAGATACTGTGGAGGGGAAGTAGATGGGAAGAGGAAAGTGGGGAAGTATCAGATCTGCTCACCAAACATGGCTTAAGCCATTTCAAGCAACAGTGTTGTCTTTCACTCTGGAGCGTTTCTTTTTGTTTTGCAAAACGGTTATGATAATTATGTTTATTGATGTTGTTCAAATAAGTATGAAGCATGAAAATGCTACAACGATGAATTCCGGTGTCATGAAATTTGCACCGTTTTTCTGTTCTGCGCCACTACTTTCTTCTCGCATACTCGTCATTCATGGGTCACGTGGTATCTGAATCATAAAAACTTTCAATTTAACTTTTTTTTAAATACACGAGATGTCGCTTTATATACCTATTCCAACTCTATATTTTTAATAAATCGAATATATTCTTTTTAATGCTTTCATAAAACAATGCTATTTAATTAGTATTAAAAAAACGATTTCAGTGGGCATAATTCGATATAGCATGAATGCTCCATAGATAAGAATAAATATATACATTTATTAAAAAAAATATATTGAACGGTACTTCGTGAATATAATTTACACCGATCTTATCGAGGTCAACACGTGTTGAAGTAAAAAAAAGAAATCAACAAAAAAAATACAAAAATAATGTGCGATGGCCGAGAATCGAACTCGGATCAACTGCTTGGAAGGCAACTATGCTGACCATTACACCACCAACGCCGGCGAGTAAAGTGAAGTAAATTTTAAACTAGTTTTAAAACTGGCGAAACATTATTAAATGTTGTTACTTTCTAATGTTTTTTATTCATGTTGGGATGATAAGAAAAACATGATATTAGTTGCCACTAATATAGGTAAGAAGGCACGTACAAATAGTATTTCTTTTGATCGGGTATTTGTTTACTCGTTTATTTATTTAAGAGGAACGGCTGCGCGGTCTTTTTCATACAAAACATAGAATTGGATTTGATGCTAAAATACTTAACTTTGCTTAACTTGACTGAATATGTATTTTTTAAACCAAAATGGATAGCAAATATCTAGTACGGATTTGTGATACTTTATTTATTTGTTATTTAAATTATAAAATATAGACTATTAAATTGAACAGTTAAATTTTCAAGATTTATGATGCAACTTTAACAATTTTTATTGAGATAATGGTAATCATTAAAAAATAATCTTTATATGTAATAATAATCCCAACCTAAAATGTAAATATAGTAAATAAAAAATTAAAGATAAAACATTTTAATACTTAAGTATTTTTGGGAAGATTTTTAAAATTTAAAACTAACTAAAAAACAATCACGGCGTTTCTCTGCAGGGGTAGACAGAGAGGTCGGCCCGCCAAACAACTCGATCTTGGCACACACTTCTTGCCTCATTCACATTCATACATCGTCTCATTCATACTATCATTAGACTCTCGACATGGCCCGACTCAAGTATCTGATTCACTTGGCCGTGCCGTGTCTTCTTCGGACGTCCCCGACTGCAACCATTCACATTTACATCGTATATTCTCCTTACACTCCTTTCTTCGCTCATTCGCTCTTCATGCCCAAACTATCTAAGCGTCCCTTTCTTGATCTTACTCAAACGATCATACATGGTTTTACCACACATACGCCCCAGGGCGTAATAATTTTAATTCTACAAATCTTACGATTGGAATTACATCAGTCGTTTGTAATTTAAATTTATAAATGTATATATTTTATTTTGCATAAAAGATAAAGAAAAATATTTTTATAACTAATTTGGAACTAGCAGCATTGATCCCCGGTGCCCGGTGCACGCGCGTGAATTTCGACGTACACGAGCGGAACACACGTTCACAGTTGTAGTTGTCTGCTCGAGAACGGGGCGCTTCTTCGACTCGTTTTTGTGCAAGCCGGCTCGTATGTAGAACGGGTTGTCGGCAGCTGTTTATTCCTCCTTCATTTAATCCGGGTCTCTTCAAGGCCTGCATTAATAAACGACTAAATTCTTCCTTAATTATGATCATACCAGGTGTGCGAAATCCTCGGAAAGGCAAATTACCCAATCATGACATATTTTCCTAATATTATTTAAATCTCATATTTTGTTTATTGCTCACTCGTAAGAGAGTTATTAAACAGCCTGTACTTGGCGTTCGACCCGGTACGTGTGTCTACCTGCTCAAGGGATTAGTACAAAAGTATACGGTGACAGTCCTGCACCAATTTTGACACAAATATTGACAAGTTTTGGCCGATTCTGATATATGTGAAAATGAATACTGATTGCAGAACGAAAAATTAATATACAAGTGTCCAAGGGTAAAGTGCATTAATTTCGGGAGGTGATTCTACATGATGGTAGAAGTAAAAATTTTTTTTTCGAAAAATGTTCTATCACATAGAATCACCTCCCGAAGCTAATGCACTTTAAAGTAGTGTACCCCCGGACTCCTTATGTGAAGATACTGCGCCCGTCATACGTAGGTACGCCGTAAATTTTTGTTTTAAATAAATAATTATTTTTATTTTTACAAGATTCACCTACTTCAACTTCTTTCCTGTATGTGATCATGTACCTAATATTATATATTCAGAATTGGTTATTTATGAAGGGAAGGAACTATTTTAAAGAATGCCTGACATCACAAAACTAAGTTCATTTGCTTTTTTATTCTTTTGTTTCATTTACATTCAGTTAAAAATTTCTTTATAAAATAATTAGTTAATTTATCTTTATTTTCATTATATCAACAAGTAAAGTCATTTGTTTATTTGCCCATTTATATTTATATTTATTTTATCTCATTAAAAACAACAGTTTGCAATAGGGTTGGTTTATTTTTGTGAAATCTACTTCACTAGAAAACCAGTTAAAATATTACCTATTTTACAAATATATTGCATTTAACAAAATAATATATTAACAAATGAACATGTATTACATTTATATAATTATATACAAATTTCGACTGCCATAATACGGACATGTGTCTAGTGTGGTAGTCGAAAAGCATGTAAAAAACTGTATACAAATATATTTTACGAATAAAGGAAAGAAATAAAAATAAAAATAATGTGGTCACCCCAAAAGCTTAGTGACCTACACGGTAATCAAAAAATTTACAGCAAATGCGTAAGTAAACGTGTATTAATTTAAGGTTTTAGTTTGTGAAAAAATATTACGACCAAACTAACAAAACATGTTGATATTTTATCGTCCCCAAACGGTTAAACCGCATCATAAAATTTCATAAGTACCCTATATTGTATAATTTGAAACAAAAATAAATAAATTAGGACTTGGCTGTACTAGATTTTTGCTACACCTTTTGATTAAAAAAATAACTAGTTAGTTTGGTTATGTATTTTGGCCTCAAATCCAAATTTAAGTTTGGTATGAAGAAGGCCGCGCAACCGTTCCCTCTAAGGCTCCGTGTAATATATAGATATCATCTTCAAAAAATAACATATATTTTTAGGAACTTAAAAACTTATGTTTACGAGAAATATGATACAAATCGGTAGAAGTTCGGAATGTGGGGGCTTACCTAGGTGATGGGTAGGTAGTGTTAAATGTTGGAGTGTTGAATATTATTCCAGTGATATAATAAGTACATCATATAAATACTACTTTACCTACTTAGGTAGCACGATCATTAATTAAGAGATTTAAAAATGACAATGTTAAAAATATAAAAATGATTGCCAGAAATCAACCTACAATTTCAAGTCGTAGCTACTGAACGCAAGGCCGCGCGCGCGTTTGCGACCGCCCTACTTATAACGTGTCAAAAGCAGGAACTAAACACGCAAAATGACGCAAATGACGTCGTCGAATGTTGAGAGGTCGTGTTCTACAAAAAAAAATGTATGTGTTATGTGCATTCAAGGGCGGATCGGTTTATGTTAGTGTCGAAAAAGGTTGTGCCTATCATTACAAATCACAAATCAGCTTGTACTTCTATCAGCTGATACTTCTAATTAGTAAAATTTTACAAAAGAAATTTAATTTGCCTTTTTTTCATGAGATTCTGCGTAGAAAAAATATTGAATTTTTAAATATCTATTATTTGTCTTGTAATATTAATGAATGGAGCGTTTATATTTGATTGGTAATCCTAACCAACATCGGCTAAAGTCTGGAGCCTAGCTATTCTTAGCGAAAACTTGCTACGTCTGCAGTAAGATGGTAGATTAACATGAATTAATTCGATGTTTTTCACCTGCATACCCCATTTAAAAACACTGTGCACGCCACTGTACAGTGCACATGGAACGTGGATTGTTGTTGCATAGGCCTACTTTATATAAGGATATTTTAAGGAACATACTTTAACTAGTGATTCCTGACATTACTTGGAGTAAAAAAAATGAAATATTGGTCTCGGGTGACTTTTTTGATGTTTTTTTTCAACTTAAATCATACAAAAATATTATTTGTAGGACAGTCCATCACTGGTTAAAGTAAGGCAAGTGCGTCCCTTACCACCCTGTATGTACACGCTTTCATAGCAGTAGCTATTACCAAAAATACTTAAATATACAACACGGACATTCACAGACAGAACGTTCAATAACATTTGGCTACCAAAAACCGACAAAGCCAATGAAAAAATTAGTTTATTATGTTAACTTGGATCAGAGGTTCCCAAACTTTTTTTCCCCGTAGCACTTGCCAAATATTTTTTTTCTGTAGACCCCCTGCCTGCCGAATATTGAATTTTTCTAAAACTATTAACGCCCCATGTGATAATCATTTTTTTTTTTTGTAAAAAGATTCCCTTCCCTTGCCTGTCCCACAACCGGTTGGCGGTATATTTGCTTTGTCTTTACATTGTGCAGACAGGGGCACCCTTGTGAAGTATTAACACCAAATGAAAATGAAGCAGGATAAGCAACGGGAATTTTTTTCTGTAGCTAGCCCTACAGAAGTTATTTGTCAGTGCTTATTACGGTCATGTCTTTTTGTCACATGTTTTCCAATTCTTCAACGTTCCATTTCAATAGTCAAAATGTCCTCAAACTTAGTTTTGAAGTCTGTGTAAAGTACATTTAAATATTGAACGTCATTATACCCTGCACGTTTTTCAAAAAACAAGTTGGGGAACTGGGAAAATTCGCGTCTTCCAATGTGCAATGTTTTGCTTGAACATATTAATTCTGACGAGAAAAGGATCGTATACTCTATTTATATACCTCAATCAACAACTTTACGAAATATAAAAATGCAAATATCAAATAAGTAATTTCTCAGTCTATTATATTTGTGTTAGGTCTATTGTCTCATTTACGGAACTCCTAAACGTTGACTTGAAGTAAATGGGGGCCCGCTCGTATGTACCCCCATTAGAATCTCGTGGACCCCCAATTTTTTTCTCGCTGACATAGACCCCCCAGCAAGCCGATATCGACCGTTGGGGGTCCATATAGACACTTTGGGAACCTCTGACTTGGATGAACGAATGACCAAAATACATCGAATAAATAAATAAAATCCACTTTCCTTTTTTCTAACTGTAAGACATACCTGAACCTAATGGTTGACGGCGAGGCAGCAGTAAGTGTCAGTATTGCTTCACAAATATTATTAATATAAATAAAAATACTAAAAACTCTTTTCCGGCAAATTTGCTTATTTTTAATTGTGTAATTATTGCAGCAAACGAGCGATTTATGGTAGCATATATTTCTGTATTATAACGTAATCAAATCTCAGGCGGCAATGATTAATTAATTAAATTTTATTGCGGTCGCTATGTTTCGGTGCAAGGACAGGCATAGAATTACGTTACGTTTCTACACGTTCCGGAAACTGGTAGTACAAGCGAGACACTGGTGAATCTACATCACACAGTGAACCCAAACTAAATTATTTTTTTAGATCTGAACCTTCCGATTACTTTTACTGAACTTTTAATTTTTTTTTCAGCAACTTAGGTTAACATAAGTTTGCTGTGTTCGAAGAAATGTAAAATATTACCTATTTGAAATAAAAACAGAAACATTTTTTATACAAATTATGATAATATTCATATATTGATGTATAATTATTTTAGAGAAATTCGCAAAAAAATATTTAAAATCACTATTGTACTATATCTGTGGTTGAGTGGCATAATCCTAGGCTCTGGCCCTAGAGGTAGTGGTTTCGAAACCAATTATAAATCAATGTTTTTATCAGTCAACGACATAATGTAGGTCACTAGACTCGCTTTGTCGTCAGGATTTTTGACCCTCGTACCTTGTATTTATCATTCAACGACATAATGTAGGTTATTAAACTCTCTTAGTCGTCAGGATTTTTGACCTTCGTACCATTGACCTAATATAAATTTAATGTACCTACATTATCGTACTCCTGAACAACTTACCTACAATAATGTTTGCGTGTAAAAGCCTTCAAGACGTGAAAAAATAAATAAATATTTAATGAAAGAATTAAAACAATTCAAATTCTTCGACTTAATATTTATGTTCAAAATAGTAATTGGTAGTATAGGCAGCCCTAATTTACTTAACCTCAATGAATTTCATGTACTTGCGCGAGCTACTCGTTCCAAAATAATGTTTAAATGTATCAATACCAGGGTTGAGCATTGAAAATACTCACTTATACCTATATTACATGAAATTAGTAATAGATAAGCAGATGTGGCGGATCTATTTAACTGCAAGAAGGCTATAATATCATATATTTTCAATAAATATTAATTAAACCTAGAAAGTCTACTTAGAAGTTTTGCGTGTACCTGCATCTCTTACTTTAATATCATTATAGAGTTTCTGATCATTTTATACTTTCTGATCTCATTGTATTTGATTTATTGTTTATGGTATATTTATACCGTTGTTATTATTAAATAAAATCTAGGTAATACCTATCTCTTGTCATCATCCTAAGCCAATACATTCTAGGGTCGAAGAAAGGTCTCTCCAAGCTGCTGTTCCAGATGATATTTTAGGTCCCTCGAGCTTCCATGTGTTCTCATCCAAGCCGGCCCTATACAGACGCAATTGAAGCAGTTCGCTTCGGGCGCCGAATTGTAAAGGCGCCAAAGCACTGATAATACCTAATACCTAACAGTCGGAATACATCGCCCTTGAGATTATTTTTCATGACATTTTTTGACCGACCCTGCTGAGGGTTATAGGGTGGCCTAGTGCCTTTCTTGCTTTGTCTGACTACTTGAACCTTTTGTTTCACCACTGAAAAACGACAATTGTTCATCGACAGTCCAATTTTATGTAATAGCAAAGATTACCGGACAAGGACATTACAAGGAAATCCGTGCGAGGACAGGTCGGCAGGTTTTTTAATATTATGAATGCGTATACTTACAACCATGTTTGTATGAATTAAGCAGCAAAATAGATAAATTAATTTCCTACATTTAATCAATTCCGCGAACTTGAAACATGTTTTGATAAAGAATTTCTACGAAATTAAAGAAAGAAGTTATGTAAGTCAGTATGCAAAACCTTGATGAAATTAGCTCAAATCACGTAGGCAAGAATGTTCGTTTCAAGAACTTTGGAAGTAAGTGTTACCAGTTTTAGTATTACCTAAACAGTTTTTTAAAATTACAGCAACCCAAATTATTTTATATGATAATTATTGACTATTACTTTGTCTATTTATTAGAATTTATATTACGTTAAATAGTTTCGGTTACATCCCAATCTTCTTCATGAATGAATTGATAATGAATTAATGAATAACTTCACATTGTTAATTTAAATGAAATAAATAACTTTGTAAACTTCATTATTTAATCCTTAAATTAAAATTAAAAAGTGTCGACGTATTTTAAAACCCATGTTTTCTTCGTCAGGATTAAAACACCAGCGCTTTGTTAGCAGCAGACACATACCTGGACGGATGACGAACCTCGTGCTGGCACTGTTGGTGGAAGCGGTGAACTCTTTCGCTGCAACAGCTGGACCAGTTTCCTCACCACCTAGGATTCTTGCTGCAGAGTCTCCATCTTCTATCTTCGTGTCACCTGTTCCTGTACTTCATTTTACTTAACTTAACTTGTAATATTTCCATGATTTCGGTCTTTCTTTTTTTTATTATATTTTTAATACAATATAAAATTTTCTTCTCTCTTGGCTATGACCGATATTTCTTTTTTTTTCTAAGGCTTTGCATATGTGTTCGCAGGGATGGAAAATTCCTCCCCTACAACACATAAGCCTCCATGAAAATTGGACCCTTAATTTCTTTGATAACTTCAGAAAGCTACTTAAAGCTCTCTTGTACTGTATATCTTTATAGACATATGTACTTAACTAATTAATACGTTATTTACGAAATTGAACGCAAATATTTTCGTATTTATATTGTAATTAAATTCCATCAAACGTTGTGTAATTTTTTGATTTATGATATAGGATTTTAATTACTTTCATTTTTGTGGTAACCCTCTTGGTTCTGATCGAGGCGTTGAGTTTCAAAATTTACTTGGTCTTTCCATTGCAAACCTAGACTTAAATGATTTCTCTGAATGAGCTAGCTTTCCTATTGTAACTATTCTGATTCCCTGCACCCTAACAAAGTCGTAGTTAAACGCTGATAAAAGATATTATACATGTTTATTTGGACAGGTAATTAAATATAACTCAAATGGTAAATTGTTAGTAAATTTGATTTTGATTAACTATTGTGTCTGTTTGGCGCCACTCCTTTATGATCCTGCTGCTATAAGGTACATGTAAAATTTATTTAGTAGGTTAATGTAATTAGTTAATTGTATATTTGACGAACTCAGAATAACCCTTTGCTAGCAAAATTTGGCTCCTTCCTCCTGCAAGTAAACGAGATGATCGTGAGTCAACGAGAAATTCGCACAATCTTTTGACACGGTTCATTGATTGATACCTAAGTTATCGCGTCCCAATGAACCTTCCACGTCATCATGCACTGCCTTCAAGTTTCCCCTCGGGTCCCGATACCTCCAAATTCCAACTCCTCCAAGGTCTACTATTTACTTAGGGCGAACCGGTTTCGTCCCATATACAATCATATACTCACGGTTGGTGTGGACTTACGGGTCGTGAATCCTCATTCCACGTTTAAGAGAAGATGCGAGAGTGGTCCAGAAGACCTAAAATGCAAGCTGTATGCAGGTCCGCATCCTCCAGTAAACAGTACATAAGAAGATATATATGTATACATAGGTTTTTGGGAAGGGTTTATAACTTGCAATACAAGGCTATTTACCTCGCATCCCAAGCTCGGATCTCGTGCCAAGAACTCTGCGAAGCTCTAAGTTTGGTTACCGAATAAATACGTACTAATAAGGTGATACTAATAGATACTAGTAAAATAAGATCTTATTTGATAGTTTGTTTTGGAGAGCTATCGAACTCCAGGCTTTTGTTTGTTTGGTTTTGACGTTTTTATTTAAGAGAATCGTCATCTCTATTTTGTTTGGTTAATGGTCTTGTTATAGGAGCGACCACTGCCTCCTATTTGATGAACTGTATTTGTTTTAAATTTTACCTCCAGGGTTCAACATTAATTTTTGTTCATCCTATCCCGTGATTTCTCAATTGTTTCAAGTAGTTGATTGCCGCATTAGAGAGTACTCGACTCTCAAATGTCTCAGGCAACTGATGGGGTTTTGTATGAGCACCCAATCAATAACATTCAAATGTTTTGTATAATTATTCGATATAAATCTTACTAACCCGTGATTTTTCAATTGTAGATTGTGAATGGTAGGTAATTGTAAACACGCGGCTCCCAGCTGTTTCAAGTAACTAATAAAAATCTATGCGACTATCTAATCAATGGTATTCAAATGTTTCATGTAATATTTTGATATAATCTGGCTAACCCGTGATTTTTCAATTGTCGTTTGTGATTGATAGGCATTTGAGAGCACGCAGCTTCCAGCTGGTTCAGGTAACTAATAAAAATCTATGTGACTATCTAATCAATGGTATTCAAATGTTTCATGTAATATTTTGATATAAATCTGGCTAACCCGTGATTTTTCAATTGTCATTTGCGAACGATAGGCATTTGTGAATGACCCAAATCGCTGCACATTGCACAATGACATCCTGATGATTATCCTTATAACTCTAATAAATTATCTAGTTACGGCCAAGGTCGTTTTCAAACTATGCAGTTGACTGACCCAATTCTTCAGTGTATGCTTTGTTTATCAACAAATCGAATAATATAAACATCTCATCTGACCCACTAACCGAGATGTGAGATTGTTTATTTTAAAATTATCTCGCGCTCTCCTTGTGATTCAGTTTCGTTACCCTCTATTGTGCATAGTCAATTTAAAATATTTTTAATTCCTTTATTATTATTATTCCTAATTATTGAAGTTAAACTATTTATTTCATTTCCCGAAGTTAGTAAATTTACTAGAAGTTAGGTGAAAATAAATATAAATATATATAAGTACACATATCTCGATTGTAAAAATACGTTAAATAAGATTACATATATTAATAAATAAATATAAAATATATGATTCTACATAGTCTTGAATATTAATAAATACATATTTTCTTTTCAATAATATAGATATGTCCATGAGTAGGTATTTTAAATCGTTACCATTCCGATGTTTTGATTAATAAATAAAATACATATATATAAATACATTACATATATATTTATTCTTTATATACAATATATTACTTTATTTTATATAAATAAATACATAATATACATATGTTAATGTGTAATGCTTTGTTTTGTTGTTTTTTAATAATTTAATTGATATACCATAATCAGCTGTATCTCCTCACTCCTAGGTCCTGAAAATTATTTATAAAAGGAAAACTTACCCCCCACCAAGATTTTTCCAGTTGGGTGCCACACAACAAAATCTAGTCGAAGAAAATCCTACCTAATTAATTGTATTTTTCAAATATTTTCAAAATTAATCTTTTCGACTATTTATTCCTATTTAATATTTTATTCTTGCTCGATTCATATAAATTAGCTGATATTTAAAATTCGTGATATAGATGTGCCGGAAAATTATAAATTATTTAGGTCGAACTATTTTTGTTGTTTTCACTCTTTTTAATTTTTTTTTTTATTTATATAAATTTATAAGAAAATTCATCCCGAATTGCGCAAACTTTTAAATATTTCGATTCTGAATAAATTAAATATCTGTTTAAAACTTTCTTCTAAATTTCACTGTTTTCACCAATATTTTAAAGTATCTACAATTATTTTTTTTTTCGAATTGTTACTTTTAGAACAAAGGTTTGAGCGTTTATTATTATTGAATCCCTTTTTTTTGTTTTTGTGTTTGATTGATGCAAAATTATAATCTATTTTTAAATATCAATCCGCGAACCCGTTCACTCTAGATTAACGATAAAAACTCTCCATTAAATTCTAATGTTTTCACTTTGAATGAAATAATTATTTTTAAATTTTAATAATTCACTTTTAACACTTTTTGCACTATTCACTTTTAACACTTTTAAGCACTTCACACTTTACTTTAAAGCACTGAGTTTAAACTGTATTTATTTTCACTGTTTGATTTAATTTAACTGACTTATTAAATTTCACTGACTCTAGCACTTGTACTTTTCACAAAATTTTCCTAAGTCCCAGGGACTTATTCAAAATTTAACACTTAAAGATTTTTCACTGTTAATCCTACCAAAGACGTAGTACTGCCACGTAACAACTTTTCGAATCCTCGGCGCGACTGTCTCCTGACTGATGTGTACCCTCTTTTATACCCCTCTCAGGTTCCAAAAGACGTATCTGAATTTCTCTTGATGCTTAATTCTATCTCCTATCAACTCGTAACCTTGAACATCCCTCTCACTAATATTGATTGTACATCCATACGATCTTTTGTCGTCCAGCTCTGGGCGGCGGCCAGTTTTTATCTCATGACTCCAACTCGATAGGGTCCGAATCGGGTAAGCCTGCGTTCATCGCCCAAGCTTCCTTTGTTCTATGGTTCATACAAAATGTAGTTAAAATATCATGATTTTGCGTTCCTTTTTTTTCTCAATTCGCAATAGGTCCGTCCTCAGTAACATATATATAGATCTCAATTTTATACATCTCATGCGAAAAATGATTAAATCCATGGCAAAATCTTTACTATGCATTTTTGAATTTCGATTTGTCTAAAATCTACTTAATTTTATTGTCACCTATATGATGAGCTTTTTCTATTTTCACCCGTACCTTCTCTCTTTATGTCGCAGATTTGAGTTTTTCCTTATTTTTGGATTTTCTTTTATTCGCAACGTTTTCCTGCACAATTTTCTTCTTTATCCTTATGTTATTGCTCATAACTCTATAACTAATTATATTCCAAGACGTATTTATTAATTTTACTGATAAATTAGAATTTTATCGCTTTTCTCCACTTGGATCATTCTTTATCACCGTTCTTTACCCTTTCTTTATTTTTTCCTCGCTTTTCCCGATGTGTGTGGTCTCCAGGAAAATTTCATACTTCATTTATTATTAATTAATATATATTTTTCCACACTTCCATGGGAGATATACCTTATTTGACTCTGGGATATCTGTCGCTTTTATTGCCTTACTCGATCTCCGCCCTATCTCCTATCTCTTACATACACGATTTCACATATATCATACGTCTGGACACCTGTTTACGTTTCAAATTTTGGTACTAGACTCGTAAATTTAATTTAATTTCAAACCTATTAATTTTAATATCTTTTGCTTTAAATAAATATCCCATAAGCTCCACGTTAAATTTTATTGGTTTTCTAATCGTTTATTACCTTAACGTAAATAAAAATCATGTTCGAATTTCGATTGTTTATCCTTTAAACTACACATGAGACCGTCAACCTTTTATCTTGTTTCGATCCCTCTGTAATCTTGTGTAACTCTAATATCTATCTACCCTGATAATCATGTAAAATGCCTACGTTTCCTGAATTTAATCTATGGCTAAATGTTTAGTTTTATTGCCTTCCTATGGTACCCTATTTTCATGTCCCTAGGACCTTTGTGGCAGCTCAAAATCTCTGTATTTTCTTTCGCCCAGTCTCTGCACTGTTTCTAAAATGTCTATTTTTAATGCGAGATTTTCATTCCCAAATTGATTTTCCAATATGTCCGCTTCATCTTAAATTGATAACGATTAGTTTCTAATGTTCCTAACACTTTCGTTTTCCTTTAGTACGATTTTTATCGAACTTGACACCCTATCTCTATCATAAATAATTGCACTACAGTTGAAAATTCTGCCAGCAACTTTCTTTCGTTTTACCCGTCCTTTTTTATACTATCACGTTTATAGTTTTTTTTCATTGCATTTTCGTGTGTGTGTTTTTCCAACATGAAAGGCCAAAAGTCCTCGATGTCAACGGTTCGCTATCACCTAAAGGTCTCAGTTATTGTAAACATTCCCAGGATTTGTTCCCTTGAACGTCGATTGCTTACTCTATAGTGCGTTCGCCTCTAATTTCTGTGGGAATGGAAATGTCGTTAATTATCTATTTTATCGCCCGGTCCAAAGTTCAATCCTTTGTCTATAGTTGATGCACGCCTCTCCGTTCACCGATTGGTTATTCAAAATTTTTATAGCTCTCGTCCAGATCTAATTGGTCGACAACCTTCAATATTTGTTTTTAGGCCTAGACAGGGGAAGTCCCAGTCGTCCTAGACGATTTTACGACCTCTCTGATTTCGTCCTAGAACCTCGATATAATTTCAACTATTACAGGTGTCTACTGCAAGCAAGCTGGATCAATTCTTTCTCCACCAGATGTCGTTAGCATGTCCGTTTTCATAAATACTTCGTATATTTTTAATCCACGAAGTGGGAACTATGGTTTATCTGGTTTCACTGTGATTTAAGCCTTTCATCACAAACTTCACTTTATTTTTGTAATATTTATATTTTTTGTAATACCTGCATCAACTGTAAAGCGCCCCTGAGGTGATATCTAACAAAAGCGGCGCTATAAAAATTGTCCAATAAATAAATAAAAATACCTCAAATATTGCAATGAGCGGTAAGTAAGTAAGCGGAAAATGTTGATTGTGTTGTGATGGGGGACTTAGCCAGCCGAGGAATTAAACACACTATGCCTGGATGGGACAATGGAGCCACCGACCGGTCAATGGTAAGTTTTATTATTAAAATAAACAATTATAGAAAATTATTTATTATAATATCGCGTTAATTATTGCGCTTACGTATAAAATAAAATACTCGTATTTAACGAACTAAAACATTTCTGCATAAATAAAAAACTTTTATAAGTTAACAAGAATGAAGTAGTAACTAACACTTTTTCTTAACTCTAAAATTATCTATAACGTAAGTTATCCAATTGTAAACACATTTTATTCGAAGGTAAAAATTTAAAAAAAATAATGATTTGTTTTCCAAAATGTGGTTGGCAAATTCAGAAAGTTTAGAATTTATAAAAAAATGTTAGTAGTCATTTAAATTTTAATAATGTACATAGATTGATGGAATAATTACTCATTTTACGATTTTTTTTGTAATTGTTTTTTTAAAATAATAATAATTGTAATATTTTTGCCCACAGGTACTCATTTGTCTATTTTTAAATTTGTTTATTTTCATTATTCGTTTTTCCTGACAAAGAAACAATTGGTTTTGGAATATGTCGATCTTTTTTGATTAAATTGTGGTGTTTACAAAGTTATTTAATTATTTGGTTTAACACATCTCATACAATATTTACGGATGTCTAAATAATAAAAAACAATGTTTCTTGGTTTGTCCCCTATAGACTCAAAAACTGCTAGAAATTCAAAGTTTTTTCTTATTAGTATCAGGAGTGTTTAGATAGTGGTTTGAATGGTAAAAGCAGTCGGGGACGTCCGAGGAATACTTAACGCATAATCTCTGCACGTGAATGACATACGGAGTCGAATAAAATTCGAATTAATTTAGTTTTTTAATAGTAACAATGTGGTAATGGAAGTGAATGGTGGACGCCCGATCAAGTGAAATAAAAACTTTTAAAAAGTAAATTTTTTAAATTCTTTAGAATAATATTGACCGGTCGGTTGCTGCATTGACGTCGCGTTTGGGTCCCACCCAGGCGTCATGTGTTCAATTCCTCGAATGGCTATGTTCTCCAACACGACACAAGCAGCATTTTCCACTTACTGTGGTTGTAGTAGAAGATTTCAAATATTGTTAGGTTATTCGTAACCCGAGAATGATTGTCTTTCTTTAAAAAAAATACATATTTCCGCAAAAACAAAAAAAAAGACCTAGAGTTTAAAACCTTAAAACCTTACTATAAACCATTTATAACCCCGATCAACGCCGAGTACACATCAGCTAATCCTTAATAAATAATGGTCACCATAGTCGTATAATAAAAAATTAATTCCTAGTATTTGTACTTGTACGTAAGGAAGTGATAAGATAGTAGATTACGAGATGAAATTTTTCTCAGTATGTAATTGAAAAGTGACTTCTCCGTACTCGCAACTTATACCGATATTAGGTGTTGTATAACAGATATATCCAGTATATGTACCTCATTAATAAATAAATGGTGTAGCGTTAGGCATTTTCATTTTTGTGATTCTCTTCCAATTTTGAAGAATGTATTCTCTCTTGGTGGTTTCTGAAAGTTCTAGGATTAAAGCAAGGTTCTATTGAAGTGAGTTTAATTAAAAATGCCATAATTATTCAATACATTGTTTTTAGATTTTAAAGAATATTAAAGGGAAGACATTTTGACTACGATCATTTTGGGAGTCCATCCGAAAAATCGAAAATAATAAATGAATTTGAGGGGAAATATCGCGCTTTTACTAAAATAAAAATTTTATTCCAGGTTTGAAAAGCCTAGAAGGAACGGAACACCGTGATTTATCATCTCCAGTCTTCAATTTAATAAGTTTGAAGTATGCATGATTGCATATATAATAATGTTGTTCTAAAAGCGTGCGAACCTAAGAGTATGGATATTAGATAGTTACATGGTGCGAAAAAAGTCGGCAGCAGATAGGCTGAGGTCTGGCTAGGTAGTTGTTACCTTCCCCTTTCGGGTTCGGACCTCAGAGATTTATGGCAGGGTTAGGTGGCAAACCGCTAATTAGAAAAAAAGTTTAAGGAGCCAACTGCCGCCCATTCGTGATATATGGGCAGACCGATCCAGAAACAACACCAGTAGACATTATGTAATCCATATTATACTATTGTTTTCATGGTGTGTGAGTTATGAATGCCTGTTTTTGCTTTGCATGCAGCGCTTGAACGAGTGCCTCTGATTTATGTGTTTTAATTTGCTTGCTTAGGAATCGGTATGAATACATTGAATGATATTACAATTAATTTTTAGATCCATGTTTGCATACCTTTCTTGTTAGGTGTGTACATTGTATTTTTTTCGCCACACTAATTTTGAAAGCGAAATCACAACCGTCGATAAAAATCCCTACTTTGTGTAGTGTAGTATAATGCAAAAAGCTTTTTACTAGATACTCCTGCATTCCGTAGGGTAGACCGGGGACAATTGTACCACGGATCAATATAATATTATTGGACAATTTGTATAGCGCCGCTTTTGTGAGCTATCACTTCAGGGGCGCTTTACAGTTGATGCGGGTATTACAAAAAATATAAATATTACATAAATAAAGTGAACTAAGTTAAGTAAAATGAAGAATAGGAACAGGTTACATGAAGATAGAAGATGGAGACTCTGCAGCAAGAATCCTAGGTGATAAAGAAATTGGACCAGCTGCTGCAGCGAGAGAGTCTACCAACCATGCCAACACGAGGTTCGTCATCCGTCCAGGTATGTGTCTGCTGCTAATAAAGTGCTGAAACCATATCCTCACATATATACCAGACCTTGGCAGTACCGCTGTGACGTTCGGCGAATCCATCATATCTAGTCTCTGTTAATAATAATAACAATAATACTTGGACGATTTATACAGCGCTGCTCCTGTGCAAAATCACATCATCTCTCCTAGTATATTTTAGTCTCTTCTAGTCACTTTTTAGCTCTTCATGCCACTTACTGCATCTTCTCGGCCCTTTTACACTCTTTCCAAGCTCTAATACCTAAATAAAATTAAAATCCAACAAAGAAATTAAAAATTACAATTTTTTCCGTTGTGTCGTGGTCCAACGATTTCATACCTCTGTCTCAGACTTAGAAGGATCAATTATCGCAGGCTGTCATAAACAAAATCTTGAACCAAAATCAAAGTGAAGTGTATGTGTGTCATCTGAAACAAAAAACATAAACAAAAACATAAATATGAAATTAAATATGGCTTATCTGTTTTAACTCTCAAACCACATATTATAAATACGTTTATGATGTGTCGTCAGGCAATGGCCCTGACACATGCTGACATGCCTCCAGTAAAGGCGGGAATACTGTGGAACTTGGATGGATACAATTGGAAGTAGAATTTTTTGAGCGCCAAAACTAAGTTTTTTTAGATTGCATCTATAGCAAAATATTACAATTACTGTGTTCTGTTTGTACCTGTTTTACTATCCACACATTGATTTGGACAATAATGAGTTTACTTTAGGACGGGTTTTGAAGTGTTCATAATTAGGGAATAACCAAAATTTTGCGTCTTAATTTAAAATGACCGGTACCGATTTATCGGGGAATGATTTTACTAGTACAATTGACCCCGTGCTACAACTAACCCCGAGTTTTTTAAAGCTTATATGATTACAGCTCCCAAGTTTTATGAGCTCAAGTGCATGTCCGTCTGTAACACTATTAATGTTCACGTATTTGTTCACTGTACATTTTGTCTCTCTCTTTTCTAAGCCAAAGTTCCTATTTTTATTGAAAAAAATAAATTCGCACACATATTGTTTGGGGGAAAGTTGTACTATATTGTTTTCGTACAGAAAAAAGTTTTTTTCTCATTTTCTTGAAATTAAAACAAGTTATGATATTGACATATATATTTGTTTTGCCATTTAACGAAACTTATTTTTATTACATAAAAATAAGTTTCGTGATACCAATTCAATTGAGGAATTCTATAAGAGTTTTCTTGAGGACAGATAAATTGTGTTTTATATTATATATAATCAAATGTTTGAGTACTTATTTTAGAAACTAATAAAATAAACGTTTTTACTTGCCGAAATTCTTAATATTAAACAACTTATGCCTGAATTCTGGGTTTGAATCGACATTCCATCAGTTGTACCATTTCCTCCGATCTCCTTATAGTTTTTTTTATATTAGTTTTAGAAAAAAAATATTTTAAGAATTTGGTAGATAACGTAATGATCTACTGATGAGTTAAAGTATTTTTTTTAGTAAAATTTATACCTAAGTCGTAGAGAATGGTAAAAGTCAAAAAGTTATAACTGTCCCCGGTCACCTCTACAATTATTTGAATTCTTGGCATTTCGTTCTATCAATGTCCTATCAGCATTTTCGCTACTTGCGAACTTACTTCCGAAATACCAAAACTAATGCACTTGCCAAGGATTCACTGTTTAGAACCTATATATCGTATTCCCACATTCAAATTACTTGACGTTGGACTTGATTACACTTCATTTATCCTAGATATGTAGGTACACGAGACTTCCCAACCGTTTGAAAGCACTGGTAATTATTATTAGTCTTATAAACCCATTTAAATAAAATAAATAAGTATATATTGAGCAATATTGACTAGTTGTGGTTGTGATCAATTTGCATATTTCTTGGTCGTGCTCCTTAATTATATTATTTATCTTGATTAAAAAGTATGATCATATCAATCGATCACTTCAATGAATGATTCCCATATTCAAATGTACATTGGTACTTTGGTATAGACAATTTCTTAAGGACTTAATTGGCTGATTACTATTTTCGATTCTTTGGAACTGGTTGATACTTTCATAACTATGCACTAATTGTGAAATTATAATCTAAAAGCAGCCGAGAATTTCCTGGCCTACCTATTTTATTTCTGTTTCGTTTGACTGTAACGCGACACCCAGTATCTTTATCATTAAGATCTTCTGACAAGACTTGCTGATTTCTATTCGAAAGCTGCATGTTTATCCAGGAAATGTATTAATGAGATGAACTATTTGCTCTCAGGTGGTGTTATTTTCGGTAGTAATATATTTTATATCGGTGTAGCCATTGGACTTTCTACTGGAAAATTGATTACAATCTGACAAAGAGCTGTAGTGCATGTTTGGAAGAAGATTGGAGGAGGCTGAATGGCCATGAAAGAAGTCAACTCTTATAACATGGTGCGACTAGGGTTGCCAGATGGTCCAGATAAAAAACCCGAACATTTTTATCAAAGGGTCCTTTGATTTTTTTTCGTACAATTTGTCGAAAATCAAAGGGTCCTTTGATAATCATAAACCCCTTTGATTTTGACCAAAACAAACAGAAAATTACCGAAAATATCTGAGGGTGCCACAATGAAACACTCAGTAAACATTAAAACTTGTATTTATTATTACTATCGGTAAGCAAAAAATCACCTTTTAACATATTTGGCACTAGATTCTACTGCTTTAAATATATCATTTATTGCTTGAAACTGTATCTTTAAATTCAGTGCAATTGACATTTAAATTAAAGAAAATACATAATTCGCTTTTTACGGTATTCACACCTAGTTGATTTCTTTTGTCAGTCCATACATTACCCATTACACTAAAAAACTCTTTCTAGGAAGGCATTGGAGACGGGAACACTGCACACATATTGTACCATTTTCAACAGAGTTGAGCAAGTCTAGCTACCACCCGCCAGAATAGCTCACGGCTGCTCTGTAAATTATCTCGTGAGTGAGGATATATGTCGCGTATTTAAAAAAAAACCGGACATTCTATTGTCCGGTTTTCCAAAATTTTCTAGACCATACAGCCGTTCAAAAAACCGTAATGGCAACCCTAGGTGCTACCCCGTAAAGGGGAAGATTTTGTCGATAGGTTCATAATAAATGTAGAAAGCTGGGCAAGAATAGTTATAAAAATAAACAAAAAATTACACTAGACTCGTTTTATTTACAAAACACACAATTTACAAAATAAATACATTCGTATTTGTACATAGTCACTGGATCATATCCACATATATGTACTGGTAACAAGATATTTACATTTACATTTAAGTAGTAGTAGGGAGAAAATAGCTTAACTAAGGTTAATCTCATAGGAAAACATTATTCTTCAGTACAGTGGCTCGTGCACCCTGTAGTGCCTGTTCAACCAGGAAAGAGAATTGGCATTTGGCTGATATCTCTGGCGGTAAGAGATAGCAGGTGAGAGAGCAGAGTGTTGAGGAGGCCTTCCGAAAGGACGGTACAGAGCTGGAGCGATCTGCTGTTGGAATGTTGGCGCAACCTCGCAAACGGTTCCCCTAACCATATCACTTACTGGGGCAGAGTAAATTCTGAAATTTACATCGTTGAAGTCAAGATCGGCTTCTAAGAACACGGGCATGCGGTCTGAGATAACCCAGACATTTCCATTCTGGTCGAACTTCACGTCACTGGGGAATACTAGACCAACGTCGTCCTTGTCGGCAACTTGGTGATTTTCTGGTGTATAAGGAAGGCTAGAGTGCCAGCATCCAATGGCGTTCTGGTCAATAAGATTAAAGAACATGAGTCCCTGATCGTTGATGGCCTTGGAAGTGAGGTGAGAGTTGGGTCCACGAGTTCCCACAGTCTTGAAATCTTGATATGAATCAGATACACGAGCACTATCTCTCAATACTCTGGTGGACACTGCGAATTCCCTGTGACTGGCGATAGGACTGAAGAAAAGAGTTCTGAAACCATCGGATTGAGTAGGGGACACGGCCATTCCGAAAATACCTTCTTCAAACCATTGGAAGTTAAGTCCAGCGATATTGAAGTCTCCCAGAAGGGGGTCAGGGAGGAAGAAGCCATGCGTAAACCTCCATGACCTGTTTTCTTGCCAAGAGTAGGCGATCAGACCATAACCGAGCTCATCAGATAGGTAGGCATAGGTGTCATCGCAGGTTGATCCCTCATCAATGACGATGTTAGCGATGAAAGTGTTGGCGTTGGTATCGGCAGCGGGGAATTCGTACCTTCTGATACGTCTGTCGGTGTTGAGGTCAAACACGTTTAGGGCATAGGGGCAAGGGTTGGTAGTGGTATTTCCTGTTAAAACAAAACAACGTATTAAGAACCGGCTAAATCACTATGAGGATATAAATATACGTATTAACAAGTTTGCCAATCATTATAGATACACGCTACCAGATTGGAAGATCAGTATTCTGCATCAATGAAACAATTGTGTGAATGTAAATCATTCTATCAATACTAACCGATTCCATAGGTTCCAGTATCGAGGACCCACAGTCTTCCGCAAGAGTCAGCCTTGATCCTGTAAACGGTGGTAAGACCTGTGGCGCAGTTTCCCAGCTCGTTTCCTTCCAAGCTTGGGTATGGGATGAGTTGGGGGTTTTGGGCCTGGGGTTGGTCTGTCCTGATGTAGTTGAGGGTTGAAGGGATTCCTGGAACAAGTAATGATAGAAGATTTGTTTGTTGTTTTTTGCAATCAATTTGGGAGCACTAGCAGGAGTCATCCTATGTGACCTAGTTAAAAGCTCAACTATCCGAAAATCACGAGACGTTGATCCCTTTATATAAATACCTGAGATGACTGGGTTTGGATAATAGACATTTGCTCAAGATTCAGTAGAAATTTATTCAGATGGATGACATCCAGTTTTTTTACAGTAATTTCAAACAGGAGACCATTAGGAAAATAATTTTCCTCAGGGTCTATGTCATCTTTGGGGATGCTGTTTGAGGAAAGAAAGAAATGAACATGGGTCTTGAAGAGACTCATGTTGTGGGAGAGAGGAAATACAGAAGCCGGCAAATCGACCCATAGTCGAGCTGTTGAACTCTAAAACGTTTGTTTCTACAACTCTAAAACGAGTTGTAGAAACAACTCACTCTCATGTGAAAAAAACTCAATCGTGTATACACCAAGCATATCAAAGGCATGTTGGGAAAATTGCTTCCGTTAAAGGAGACTAGATTGTCATTTCGATCGTTTTTCCATGTAATCAGATATGATTGGGACTCTGAAACGGTGACCGTATAAATCATCATAATGATAATTCATCACATCTTTAAAAAGTTATATAAAGTGAAGAAACAAAAACTTTATTAACTAGGTTAAGTAGGTTACGTTAGGTTAGGTTAGCAGAATTTTTTTTTTTTTATTTCTAATGACGTTATATCACTTTTTAAAAGTGTGTTGAATTGTCACTGTGTTGAGTTATCATGGAACCCTCTGAAACATAAAATTCGACTAGGTAAATTTTTCCCCAACCGGAAATAATCCAGCGGTAACCGTCCATTATCTGCTTCGAAGCCCTCCGAGCTGTTAGAGTTTGTATGCCCTTTAGAAACTTGTTAATCAAAAGCTGTATTGGACTGTGATGTCATTCGTGTAATAATGAATTGGTAAGCACAACAAAAGGTCATCGATCAAGGTGATTGATCAAACGATTGTTCAAGACGATCCAAACAAAGGAAAAAAGAGCAAAATTATCAAATGTGCCATTATTTTTAATTTTATTACATACAAAGACAAAAGATGCAAATGTGCCCCATTTTAACGATATCACGCTGCCATGAATTGACCGCGACCAGTTTGAATATCAGCAAAAATCTCTTTGCACGCTTTTTTCTGTCCAGATATTTAAATCCAATCTCAGACTATCCCGGATAGTATAGCTAGTCCTAAGATAACATTGCTTTGTGTCTGCAATTTTCATAATTTTTAAGTTACGTAAATTGCGTTTTAATTGGATAAATTAATTTTTACTTACAAAAAAGCGTAGGCTTTAGAAAACTTAGCAAGAAATAAACTAACTGCATTATTGATTTCTATCGAAGTTATCACAAATAATTACGAACGTTATCCAGATTAATTAAACTTTTATATAAGTAGTAAGCCCAAATCAATGTTTCTAACTAATGTTATAATTTAAATTCTGCCGGAAATTATTTTCATTTGTATTTTGTCATTAAAATTCAAATATAACATTAACAGTCCAATTAAATCAACAAGTGTAGGTATATGCTTGCAAAGTAAAGATAATCAATGCAATGAATTATGGTTGCCAAATCTGAATAAGATTATATTCATGAATAGGTATATCAACATTCGTGTCTTGCAGAGTGTCGAATGAGAAATCGTGGACCTAAATTAATTAATTATAAAGCCGTAAAAAACTTAATCAATATTATAACTGGATTATGTTACTTATAAATCGTAAAATAACGAGTTCAAGAGAACAGCCTGCTTAAAACATTCGATGTCAAATTTCCTAAGGAAAAGGGTTATTACATGTTATTCTTGAAATCTATCGAGCTTTACGAGTCAACCTTATGTGGTAAATAAAATAAAATTTTAATCACCTGAAGGTATATACCGATTCACTGTGCCTACCAAGAACGTGTTGTTAAATATTTTTTTGAATGGTATTTTCAAATTGTTTAAAATTACACTTTTCGTGTACAAAAGGTGTTTTTTCCACAATCGTTGGTGGAATTTACAGTATTCCATCGTGAGTTTGGAAAAAAGATATATAATTATGTCATGTCGTAGCTTCATAGATAGGTACTAAAGCATATTACGTTATCGCTAAAATCTTTTGATTCTGTAAGTTTCTTAGCCCTCTATTTTGTCTCTGTCAACCACAATCAACTTTTAATTAAATTCGTGCGATAGTATCCGCTCTTACAAAGAGATTGCGCCGAAACCATTAGTTGGCGTAAACTGATGAGATATATGCACATTAAACAAATATTATTGAACAGCAATTACACTGCAACTAATGCAGATCGCACTTGAGTGCAATCACACCAGTGCTTCTGCAATAGGTAGGTACTATGAACTTAAGATCGCATAATAAAACATATATTAGTTTGGACTTCGGTGCATGACGAAACCAGCAACATTACTAAAAATACTTAATTATTTTGCGAGATACGTGAAATAAGGTGTTGTATTAACACATTTTTATTTGCTTGCGTGTTTTAGTTTCTGAAACACATTTTACACAATGGCAATACTAATTATAAGTAGTATAATTGAATGTTAATTTATATGTTGTTAATTTTTTTTTCATCCGGTACTAGGTTACCGTAACAATTGGTATTTTTTACTGCGGTAGTTCAAAGATCTAATTTATTTGTTGTTTAATATTATCTGCAATGACGCGTTTTCCATAAATTTAACTCATGTAATTAGTTTATATAATTACGAGTTACAAACAAAACAATGAATATAATTTCTAGTGCTTGAAATTTGCAGGAAATATAGTATTAGTTTTATGAAAGCCTGTGAATGAATTCAATAGATACATAAAAAAAGCATCAACTGACATCTAATAAAATCAATGACATCTGATCAAATGACATCTAATAAAAGGGTTCTCACTATGACTATTTACATTACTAACAGATTTTCAAAGGGTTCTAACTATAACCATATTCACAACTGACATCTAATCAAAGGGTTCTGACTAAAACTATATCCATAACTGACATAAAATCAAAGGGTTCTTACTATAACTATATCCATAACTGACAGCTTATCAAGTGGTTCTATCCCTTACCTTTATCCGTGCAATATAAAACCGGCCTGTTACATTACATGGCGAACTTTATTTAAATTATTAGATACATATCAATGAAATCTCATCTATAAAAAGTAATGCAACTTAGACAAAGTTTGTTAAGGATATGCAAAGATTGATTGTCAAACTTCGTGAATAATGACTGCCTTACACCATCTGTTTTTCATCAAGTTTGTAGATTCCTAGCGATTCGGGATGAAAAAAAAGGACGTGTTCTACTTTGATGTACAGTGAGTGGTTAATTTCTCTTAGTACCGATTTTCGTACAGCTTAAGATGGCGGACATTATTTGATGTCTGTCATCTCTCATTGTTTTTCGTAACTTTCTTACGTTAAAATTTTGCACGTATATTGAGTTCTATATTATAATAAAAAAATACTTATAATATGTATTTATTATTGATTGCAAATGTGTATTACTCTTAGGTGTTGTGAATTTCGCGCGTATGTTTGATGATTTGATTTTTTTTTAGGAAATAATGAACGAGAATTTTACATAGTACCTACTGTTAACTCACAGAATAAAGAATATCTATTTGTGTTAACTTAATATTTTTATCACATACCTTTATTAATTAATGAATAGAGATAAGGTTGTGACAGATATTGCTTTGGCATCGATTGCGCTGCGAATATCGTTTCGATCAAGATACTATGATCAGGTTGGCAATTTTTCCAAGGCATAGGCGCCCATAGAAAATCATTATGATAAGGTTTCAAATGACGAACGGGTGAAAAAAAACATCGATTAGATGATAAAATAGATCGACGAACAAGCATGTGACCCAGCTCGCAAATGACAGTGACAGATGCTTTCATGATTGTGATCCATGTTCAAGGAGTTGCCATATTTTAAAGATTTAGTACCATCCCAAAATATTATTTCTTTTCTAATAGCTATCTGCATGAAACCGTAAGTATGAAAATATTGTGTAAAGCGAAGATTTTTCATAGGGTCCCGATCGGTAAGAAAAAAAGGATCGTGTAAGGCAGGTATAAGAATATTTTTCCAATCATTTACTAAAAACCACTATTATAATTGTTGTGAAAGTAATATGGATTGCGTAATACAATGCAGGTGGAGACTGGACACATTTTCATGCGCATAAATAAAATAGCACAAAGTCAAGATTGAACCCGCAACAAACGTAAAAAAACACAATAAACCGGTTGTTCACCGTGCTGATTGTTATGCTTTCTCTGGGTGACCTATGGTTGAGAGAAACGGATTGTATTAGTATTACCATTAGATAAGAAGATATTTTTTTTGTTTTCATGATTTCAGATAATTTGTAATTTATGTACTATTTTTTTACGTTAACATTTTCGTTTCGAAATGTTTTCACTGTGGTATAATGCAACTGGAAGTCATACATAATGATGAAAAGTAATTTTGCAAACCTCTTTTATAATGGCATATTTGAAAATATACGTATGTCACATTGGTTATATTTGTAAACCGAAGAGATGACTTTTGGCTTACCAATAAGAGACACTGTATGAATTCCAAGGGAGAAAATAAGTTTTATTATTCAATATTTCCAAGAAATCCTTTCAGATTTCTTCGGGTTGTGCCTAGCATACTCACAACAATGCTATACTTCGATTATTTCATAAATATAAAACTCATTAATGTTCAAGCGTTTTTTAATGAAACAGAAAAAGACACAGAAGATAAAATGATAAAGGTAACTGCCAAAAATATTGGAAAAAATAGTTGCAAGATTGACAAATATGACCATTGGGACTGTTCCGCTAAGATAAGAGATCCTGGGTTCGATTCCTAGCTGTGACCGTTTTCTTTTTTATTATCTGTGTCTTGTTCTGTTTCATGTATCGTTAGGATTTATTAGTATTATCTTCTTCAATGATTCAATTCATTTCGACTGCGTTTTGGTAAAACCCCCCAAGCCACAAAATGAAAATTTTACATGAGACGATATTTAAAAATTCGTAAAACTAATTAAAAATATTTATGTTTATGTGAAAAAGGTAATTAGTTTTCAAAATTTTGCAGTTTTATATAAAATTATGTCAGATTTGAGGGTTGAGTAATTTTATTTAAGGTTTTCTAGAAAGCAACATTACCATAAAATGTGGCTTTACCAAAACACAGTATGTATGTTATAGATCATACTCGGAAGGATAAGAAGATTATACCATCGAAGAATCCTGTAAAACTGTATATAATTATTTTACCGGATTTTTTGCTGTAGCAAAAATAGAAGGAGTTTAAAATACTAACAGTTTTGCAAAAGAAAGCCACGATAATGATTCTAAGACGAAACAAATATTCCAAAATTAAAAATTTGCTGAGCGATCTAAATTTTTTCCTTTAAAAAAAATTTGCTGAGCGATCTAAACTTATTTCCTTTAAAAGAAATTTTGTACTTAAATGTAATAGTATTTGATTTAATAATGTTCAACAGACAATGAAGTTCAGAATTTATGCGAATATTAAATACAAGAACACATATATAATCACTGTACAAGAAGAAAAAAAAAATTAGACTTCCCTTTCGAAAGAAGTCAAAATCACAGAACTCATTACTATACAGGGTGTCCGGGGGTAAAGTGCACTAACTTCGGGGGGTAATTCGACATAATTTTAGAAGTAAAGATAAATATTTTTTTCGAAATTTCAACGTTTTACGTAGTTTTTAGGTAAAAATCGTCGAACAATTTGTATGGGAAAATAAATATTCTTCTATGGAAAAATATTTTAGTATGGGGAAAAAGTTGTATATCTAAAAAAGTTATTTTTCTTTTTTACTTCAACCCCCGGATACCCTGTATAGAAGGGTTATGATCTTCCAAGAAATACCGAACTAATAACGTGTTAAATTTTAAAAAGTGGACAAAATGAGAGGCTTAATGAGTGTTGTAATTTTTGTAAAATTTATTTTTAAATATTGTGCTTAGTTTGTACCTTGATTGCTGCATATTATTTAATTTTTATATTAGCTCATATGTAACCACTGTACGAAGGCACTATTATTTTAAGTTACATAAATAGGTTTAGTGTCAAGCAATCGGTTATTTAAAGACAATAATTTGCTGTAAAACACATCTTAAAATGGTATACATTGATTTTCAATAGATAAGAAAGATTAGTATCACGAAGCTGATATAAATTCACAAAGGCCAGCAATATAAATTGATAAACATGTATTATAAATAATTACATATTTTCGATGTGAGCAAAAACTAAACCACTTACAAACTGAAAGTGCTATTGTTTTCGTTTTGTTCCGTAATAAAGTGTTTTAAATAGTACCAGCTTGTGGAATTATCCAAACCGGTTTTATTATTGGTCCACAATATACAAATTCCTCCCACTTTCACTCAAATAAATTATACACCTGTATCATATGTGTCAATTGTCAGTTATGCAAATTTAAATAGACAAATAATGTATTAATTATTTACCAATACCAAATGTCCTACAAGTAATTGATCAGTAAAAAAAGACGTACCCACATTTAATGTACAATAAATGTGTTAAATGGTTCGAAGTTGATTAAAACGCAACTAGTTCCAGAAATATTAAGTTCAGAACTTAATCATTTAACAAACGACACACCCGTGTTTATTTGGGTTACATTTCGAAACTGCAACTGCAATTTTCGCGTACAAATATTACTCTGCCAGAATTACACACATGGACCAAATTACAGGTATTGGAAATTACACGCGCCAAAAAAACTTTACCTAACTTTTATCTCTTCAAATATGATATCTATTTAGCAGATAATAAACAATAAAATTTTAAAAAAATAGACGCGTATTGTGTAATTTAAGTATATGCGTAGTTAAAGTAGTCATGATCTCTACATATTTAATTTCGTTCCGTGTAATTGTAGAAGTGTAATATTGATACATGAAATCCATGCCTGTGTAATTCTGGTCCATTTAACCCACGCCTATGTAATTTGAAATTCCATCCGTGTAATTCTAGCAAAGTAATATTGGTACATGAAATCCACGCCTGTGTATCATGTTATGTATATTAAATCACGTCAAATCATTGATGTTTTATACTTAGTCTATGCGTCAAATCATATTAAATCCATGCCTGTGTAATCTGTAATTCCTTCCATGTGTAATACAAGCAATTTAATATAGAGTAGATGAAATCAACTCCTGTGTAATTTCGTACATGTGTGATTCTAGCTGTGTAATATTGGTACACTAAATCCACACCTGTGCAATTTTGTCCATGTGTAATTCTAGTTGTGTTTTATGGGTATATGAAATCCATGCCTGTGTAATTACGTACATGTGTAGTTTTAGCTGTGTAATATTGGTACTTGAAATCCACTTCGGTGTAATTTCATCCATGTGTAATTTTAGATGTGTTATATTGGCACATGAAATCCACGCCTGTGTAATTTCGCCCTAGCACCGTCTATTTGACCGTTTTACACTATTTTTGTGAGATAATTATGTTTTATAAAATGAACAAAATGTCTTGGAAATAGTTTCAGATTTGATAATATTATATTCGGAAAATCTTGAATATAAATGTAATAATGCAATGAACCGTGACTGATTTTCAAAGATAAACTGATCGGATGTTTATGAAATAAGTTATTTGTTACAATCGTTCTTAGAGGATTTATTCATAGATTTCATTAAAGGGTTTATTGGAAAACTGTTCTTTTCGTTGGTCTGAAACCAAGATAAGCTTAAACTCTTAATTTTTTCTGACAGATCACAAAAATCGTTAATCGCATTTGGTATGCTTAGAAGAGTAATTCTTTATTTTTCATCTAAATAATGGTAGCTGTTCCAAAATTGGGTTAATGTTTTTTTTTAACATGGGCCTTACGATAAATAGGCTTCTACTTAAAAGAACCATTTGAATAATTATTTTATTGTGCAACGTAACAAGAGTATTTTTTCAAAACTACATTTTTTGGACCAGATTGGTCATAGAAACTAAAAATAGTATGTAGGTCACTTGTAAGTAATCGGTAGTGGACACCCACACCTACGCGTTAAGGTGGGTAACGAACGGCTGTCCATTCAAAAATGACGTGAAGTATAATCATGTAGATATTCGGCAGTTTAATTGTGAAATAATGAAATTCGAAATGCATAAAGTTATTTTTTGCTCTCTGAAGCTAGATTTTATCTAATTTATATGAAAAGACATTTATTAATCACCCAAAAATATTTATAAATCGATAAAAAAAATTTAAATAAAATGTTTCAAAATCTCGTAAAGTTCTTTTGAACATTTGAACAAATAAATAAAAAAATACCATGTTTTTTTGTTTTTTATTCTTACAGCGAATAAAATAAATAACTCAAACGATAAAAAAAGTAATTTTTTGATCTTAGATGGATATAAATTATCGTTAAAAAATATTGTTTATTTATTAAGAATGCAGGCCTTCAACGAATAAATCGATATGTTTCCTAAAACACTTTTAGTAAAATCACGATCTCGGGATACGTGTTCAAAAATATCAAAATATTTCAGCATTTGGTCATTGCATATTATCAAGGGAAATGCAGATGCATGAACTCTTGTTCCTATATTGTTACGAGTTTACTTAAAGTTAGAAAACGGCCTGCAATCACGTTTTTAACTTTTCACTTTTTCTAAATGAAGTCAAATAAAAAAATGAAAATAAAAACTAGATCAATAGAAAAAATCGACATTATGTTGTTATTATAGAAACATTTTATATAAGTGTACAAATGCACGTTCATGTGGCATCGTGTATAGCGCTGGACTTTTAGAATTAACTGAGAAATTGCACTTACGATTAAAAAATGTTAATAAATATTAATCTTACCAATTAGCAATCACACCTCTGGGAATAATAACATCAATGAAATTGTTTTATCAGTTTTTTCCAGTGTACTTTACTATAATGGTCATCAATGAACCGGCTTATATTAAACCGGTATTATTCGCGTAAGCTGTTTATAGCTTTTGAGATCATGGAGAAATGTACTTTTGCTTAATTATAATAAATCGACGGTTCAAATGACAGGTTAAAGTTGGGGTTTTAGAATGTGGGCTGCGGTTTCCGTTTTTTTCTGTGGCAAGTGTTTTTATTACAAGCTTAACCGTAGCTATGCCCTGAATAATTATTTTTTAATAATATTGAGCAATTTAATTTAGAGCGAGTGTTGACAAACTTAAGCAATGCCCCTTATTTGCATAGGTTTTTGAAATTGAATATATTATCTTTACATCACACGAAAAAAATTGTGGTGAATTTTTGAAAAATAAGCAATGTCGGAAAACCGCATTGCACGTCTTCCCAAAATATTCCAATGTGTGCAATTCTTTCACGTTTTTGTTTCACGCATAAAATTTTGGTAAAATTGCGTATTTTTGTATTTTAATTACATTTTAAAGTATGTGAAATTGGTAGTGAAGATATTTATCACATTCGAAACACTGTGATACCCGCCTAATTACCGAGTTGTTTTTAAGTCATGTGTCCATAAGGCACCGTTTATTGCACAAGGACCCACGTACTATACAAAATATGTATCATAGGCATACATAATACTCAAGACCACCTCAGTTCAGGTAGATATATCCGGCGAAAAGTTATGCAATTGTTTTGCTCTGCTTTCAACGACCTTAGAGTTCCGATCAGGATTTATGTAACACATCTAAAATGGGCTATTTGCTTAATCTTAAACGTGAAATATGACTGGAGGCTTTTAAGCTGTTGGACAGTGTTTAAGGCTTCATATTTTGTTACATTTAATTTAAGTTTATCTATTCATAATGCTGGAATACAAATGTGTGACATTGACACGAATATAATGTTCTTTCACGTCCTCACTCGAATTTTTGTCCGTTTTTACATTTCGATTGATTTATCATGTAACAACAGGTGTTGCTTAGCAATTAGTAGATCAGAAACAGGTGAGATAAGATGAAAGAATACGGAACTAGTTAAATAAATATGTATAGTATTGTAAACAACCATTATAGACAATGTTATTTTATTAAACTTCAACTTTTCTGATTTTTTAATGAAGTATGAACATGTACCTACGTAAATTGATAAATTTCCGTGTTTTTGTGGTATTTAAACAGAATTGCAGGACATAAATAAATGATTATAACTTTAGCTATGCGAATGGTAAATGTGTATTTTTCATTATTTTATACATCAGCATTTGTATACTTCATTTTTATCCATCAATTAACTGTTTTCTATCCAAATGATTTAATTACTGCTTCTTTTTAAAATTTGTGTTTGCGGTTTTATAGTAGTACACATATAAATGCATTAATTATATCTTGATAGAGACATTTCCAAAACTATTTTTAACGCCTTTTAATCCGCAGTCACGTGCGAGCAAATGAGTTTAATCATCGCCCGAAGCAAATACACTCGCAACTTGGAAGTAGTGATTATATACCGATATTTTCAAATCTGCCTTTAACAAGAATTCCAACTGCGCGTAGTTAGTTGGAATATGATATTGCCAATTGGAAGAAATGAGGATGAGAAGAAAGGATGGGCGTATAGTTAGGTTAAGCCACGTACTCATCTGCCGCTCCGAGTAACCTTAGCCGTTGTAAATACATGTAACCAAGCTCTAGTGCAGACTCTATTGTAATGTACTGAATACAAATTTGATGCATATATTTATTTATAAAATCTATCATACTAAGCATAAAGAGTACAAGTCAAAAACAAACAAATGTTAAGGAGAGCGATTTAAAACTTATAAACTATGAGGACTTATATTGGGAGATTGAGTAACAAATGCCTATTATTAATTGAAATATATTTTTGAGGTTTTTTATTTTGATAGCACTTAAAGATATTTTCCCAGATTGAACAGTGAAGTAATCTAAAATTTGATTTTTTTGACCTCTACTCTTTAAATTACTATGCTAAGGCATGATAGAAATATCAAATAAGTAAGAACTGCGTGTATTATAAGTACCCACCTGTTTTGTACACCCATTCTGTATTAGGTATATAATATCATTTACGGAGCGGAGCATTTACTCACGTGTATCCCCATTTAATTTTCGTAAAACCGCATTTTTTTCCCGCTAATATGGACCCCTAGCAAGTCGAAATCTGGTTAAATAAAAGCAGTTTAAGTAGACAATATCTTGTTACTTCGCACTGATAATACGATATTGTTATATGGGGTTACAGGGTACCAACATATACCAAAAGATACCAACAGATACAGACAGATAACAACAGATATTAATATGTTTATTTTTAAAGAGGGACAGGAAATAATTCTTTTCACTTATTATTTTTTTGGTAAACTATTTAGATTTTTTATCCATAGCACAAAGGGTAACAATTATTTTATAAGCAATAATTAGTCCCGTTGGCGTCATGTATCTTTTATCAGAAGATTTTTCAATGTGGATGAGTGTTTCAGGATAATAATTATTGCTTATAAAATAATTATTTTCACATTTAGCAGTATGCCAGTATGTGATGAAAAACTCGATGGAATCGTCTTATAAAGAAGTATGACAGAATTGAAAAAACTTTATTTACCTTCACGCCATCTGGGCACAGATACGAACAGTTTGTTTTGCCAGATCTCGATGCCGACTGGTAGGTTGTTTTCTGGGATGAAAGCCTTGCTCAGGATGGCCTGCTGGCGGGTGTACTCATCAGGGAAGGCATAGTCTACAGACGTCCAGGAATACCTTTCTTGGAGCTTCACTGCGGCATCAGTCACCAGCATCAGGGAGCAAAGTCCCAGCACGAATAGGGAAAGCTTCATGATCTGTGGAAGTTCACTAGTTAATACGTCATAAAAGTGATATAGGTACATAATTGTTAATTGATAGAGATGATAGAAAACCACATACTCCTGCAAAATCCTTGCTCTATTCACATTGAAATATCTTGAAAGCCTAATAAGGCATTGTAAATAGGGTGAGTAGGAGTAGTTATAATCCCTTTAGTTGCAACTTTGAAGGCAGTATTGCGACATTAAAAAACACGTGAAAAATGTTTACCGGGAAAAATTACAAACAGACTCTGATCATGGAAGTAGGATTCAGACGCGTATGGAAAAATATATTAATAACTATGCATATGAAATACTACACTCTAACTAATTTTTATTTACTAACGATTTCCGATATTTGAACGTTTATAAAACGATAACATTGATGACGCAGATAAAGGCTGGATTACAAAGGTACATATGTGTTATTATAGAGTTGATTCGTATAACATATTATTGTACGAAAATTATTTTTTTATCGATCATTATTTTTCCCAGTGTGGTATTGAATATCCAGAATATTATGTAATTCTGACCGTATTAGATTGGTCGTTTGTATGCAAAAAAATGGTTTTGTAATTTATGTGTAATTTATGAGTAACAAGAAATGGAAGGTTAACGTATATTTTGAACATGAATAACTTGAATACACGACATAAAACAATTTTGTTACGCAAATCGTGTTACAGAGCGTATACAAGGTACAAACAATGTTCTTTCTAACCAATTAAGTATCTTGCCTGAAAGAGGCATTTTGAACTTGTCCAAAGCTAGGTTGCGGAAAATTTTTAAGAAACCTTTTACGTATCTTAATATTAAGAAATGTGGTAATTCTTGTAATAAATTCGAATTTATATATTTAAAAAATATCTGAATACAAATAAAACAATAAAAAACAGAAAGACTTATTTTAGGTACACTAATGAACGTGTTTTAAGTTTTACACAACTGATATACAACCATTAAAATAAAGTAATTGGTTGTGTTAAATTTGAAATAAGTTTATTAGTAAGAATGCATGCATTTAGAATGCAGTCTATGAAAAATGAATTATAGATAAATATTCACAAACTTTATAATACCTGTCATAAATAGTAATTATTAGTGTAAATAACTAAGTCAATTAAGTATTCTGATTGACACTTATGACCGTTGGTTACAGAATATTGCAATTCATATTTGAATTAGAAACAGGTAAACAAGTTAATTGGCTTTTTCAATCAGATTACGACGTGAATGCACTCGGCTGAAGAAGATTGTACTTTCCTTCAATTATTTACTAACGACGAGATATTACACTTGGTCTGTTATTTTTTTACAGCATTTTTTTCCTACAAGCATAATGATATAACTGATTTGTACAGTAATTAAAAAGATATGTTTTTTCTTAATAAATTAATTAAAAAAAATAATAATTGAATGGGTTGAAAATTAAAATATTGTGATTTTGTGTTGGTTAGGTACAATAATTACTTTTAACTGAAAAACCGGCGTTCACAAAGAGTGAGAAGAATTGAGGAAAGTGGCGTACGTAAATAAGTTGTCGGGTTTCGAAAGAGAAAAAACGTTGGCTTACTTGGAGAAGTTTTTTTTTTTTTTTTATAGTGAATACCTCACAAGAGTCCCAACTGCTCCCGGGATGTGGAGAAGACAAAGTAAATACATAATATTAATTATAAATGGGTATTTTAACTACCTCTCCTTCCTTTCCTTAAAAATACCATCCGTACAGCATCCCCAAAGATTACATAGGCCCTGAGGGAAATTATTTTACTCATGGCGTCGTGTTGGGTTAATGTAAAAAACGAGTAAAATTTAGTACTCCATGCAAATTGGGCAAAGTTAATGTCGACAAAATAAGTTTTTCAATTTCATTTTCCACTTCTTTTTTCTCTCGATCAAAATTACAACTCGAATAGAAAAAGCTGCATATGAGTGATTTACATTCATGTTTAAGCAAGAAAAAATTTCTTTTAAAAGAAAGTATCAAATTTTTACGAAAAACGTGTTATAGAAAATGACAATGTTCTTGTCAATATTCATATCTGTGATAAACCAACCTATGTAAAAATTTCAGCTTTTTATTCCCTTGCAATTTTCATAATTTGTGAAAGTGCAACTCAACTAAAAGGAAAAATTATATTTTACTATCCAACAATAAGATGCCCGCTAAAAGAAACTACGAGTAAGTATTTTGAAAATGATTATTAGAAATTTGTGTAAATAAAACCCACTTGCCTTGTGATATATCCAATAATAATGCTGAACAATGATACACCACTGACTGATACTAATCCTGAAGTTACCCCGGCTTTAAATACTAGCCCTACCATGCTATGGTTCCTTGACTGAACGTAAAAATACTACAAGTCTAATTACTCACAGCCTATACTATACAAAAACCTCAAAAAATAAGAGCGTTCGTGTGATTACCAATCTCCGGTACGTGGATATGTAATGAATTTTCGACGCAGTGCCACTGTACTTTCTATTTTTGTAGGCCGTTTGTAGTTTCACCCCACTATCAAAATTATTGAAGTAAGTTAATATAGCACGGTTCACTTGTCATATTTTAGCTACTGTGTGTGTGTGAGCTTCTTATGTTCGTAGAAGCTTGTCAGTGTGTTAGTGACGGTAATTTTGGCAAAAAAACATTAATATAATCGGTAACAATCAAATAGAACGACAGGTAGGTTAAGTCAGGTGGAAACAATGTGTATATTATTTGCAGGTAGATAAAATAATTTTATTAATATGAAAATTACGAAAAGTGCTTAGGGCTAAGTAATAAAAATTTAGTTATCGCTTAACTGAACTATTTTTTTAAAGATATTAAATGTATTTCTTTTCTGAAACTTAAATCAATTCAAATTACGTATGATTTAAGATTTTCACGGCCAAAAGAATTATGGTGTTTTATTTTTGAAGTATTATGCCGTGTTAAGCTACCTCATTATTTTGCTAACGTTTGCAATGATCACACATCTGCCCTGATACTATAATGCTGTCCGAAACGTTGGCTAAAGAAGGAGCTAGCGCAACACAGCTTAATAGATCAAAAATAAATCACTACAATTCAACGTATTCCATTTTGTATCATTATCTTCATAAAATTTTATTATTTTCTGCCACTTAACTCATCAGAAATATATGTTTATAAAGCTGTACAGCAATGATTTTTAAACTTACTTATTAAATTAAACTTTTTTCGAAATTCCAACGTTTTAAGGTAGTTTATAGGTAAAAAAAAGTTGAATTGCTTGTAAGGGAAAATAAATATTCTCTATGGAAAATTATTTATTTTCCCATACAAAGAATTCAACTTTTTTTTACACATTTTTTGCGCATCTTACCCCTGGGAACACTTTATCTATGATAACTGAAAAATGTATTAGCATGATCTTATCTTCTAACAGCAAAACTTACATTTTCAAATGATTTTTCAATTAATTTAATCTTTACAGAATACGAGATTAATTAACTATAAAAAATTCAGTAGATTTTAACTGGTTTTACTTTAAAAAGCTCAAATAAGATTTCCGAGAAATGTGTTGGTAGTTATAACAACTCCATATGTGTTGTTTTACCAGGTATAACAACTCCACCATAAACGCACCATTAAATTGGTAATAACTGCTGGCAAACTGATTTGTTTCTTACAAATTCATGACAAATTTATCTCAGTTCAAAGGGGCTGGATATGAAGAGTTATGGTTTCCAATATTTTGTTAACAACAAATATTTTTTTTAGAAAGGTAATTTATAGAAAAAGAATATTATACATATCTAAAAGCTCAATCTGGTGCTAAATTTTTCTACGATTTTCTTATTGACGGTCTATATGTTTCTTGACTCCTACAACATCTCTTCACCTGACCCATGTTCCACTCCATTCTCTCCTCAAAAGACCCTCCACACAGCATTCATAAAGATGACCATAAGCCCTGCGGGAATTATACTTCTTTAAACCTATGTGGCCTCTTGTGTGGAGTTAATGTTCATAAAACTAGCAGGATAAAAAAAATGATGTAACACCCGATGTCAAACCACAATGCAATACTAAAGACTTTTTTTTATTTTTATTTTTTTTATTGAAACATATAAACAAGGTTACAATTTTTTAACAATATAAACACTAATATTTCAATCACTCTCCTAATAAAGCAGCTGCTTGTGTTTAGGAGAGGACAACAAAAATATTAGATAAGACCCTAAGATAAAATTTCTATTAAGGCCTATATCATCTTTGGAGTTGCTGTGTGCGGGTTGTTTTGAGGAAAGGAAGGAGAGGATGTTCTGGGACGGAAAAATATGTGAGGGGTGGGTAGGAATCTGGGGAACAATGTGTCCAGAAGCGGCGGGCGCACGAATCCATTCCTTCCACTGCGGTGCAAGGCGATAGGTCGAGAGAGTCCGGGTGGAGAGGTCAAAAGGTCTCCCTCAACCAGTCTCTACCTATCCGGCCCATCAAGACATACATATCACAACCCATGAACCCAGGCACCCCAGCTAAGTCACCAAACCAATCGAACCACTTGCACGACCTTCGGCAGGGGTGTTAGTTATCCAATAAATGGTTCCCGGGCGGCGGTACTCATACCACCTCCCTAATTTCATAAATTGCTGGTTGGTTCATCTAAATATTAAACAGTATTGGTTCTTATAAAGCTTGGACAAAAATGAAGTAATCGGGGCATTGGTCAGAGGTGTGATTTTTTCAAAGGCGCGCGGTTAGCACCATACTTGTATGGTTGGCACTCTACTAGGCACAGAGAAGCACAAATATTCATTATATTTACAAAATGTATGCGAACATGGAACAGACAGCATAAAATTTCTGAAATGTTCAACGCGTATCCTTAAAATATAAAAAAAAGATGATTTCTGTTATTAAAATAGAAAAATTTGAAAAGTCAGGTCTTTCTACCTCCGTAAAACATGAAAACAAATACTTATGTGTCTATGTATGTATGATATTATGCATTATGCAGTGCGAACCGAATCTAAATTTCTCTAATAAACATTAAGCAGGGTTAATCTCAAGTGACCTACCAGGTAAGTATGGTCCAGTATCTGCCCGTACAAAATATAAATTTGTAATGTAGCATTTTATACGTCCAATTTATCTGAGTCGAATTATATATTTACGTTTTTAACAAATTTCGAAAAAAGAAATAATAATTTGGATGAAAAGGTGTGACCCAGAAATGTGTGGTATCGTACATTTCTGGGCACAAATTATAATCAAATAAATAAATTACTTGTTGGAATTGTTTTTTTTTCGAACTTCAATACATAATACTATATACTCGTAAATATGTGGACACATCTGCTTAAATGTATTTAATTACCTTCTTGAAGTTCCGAAGAAAGGTGGACAGATGGTGTTAATAATCTGGAATGATGGGATAGTTAAGATTATGCATTGCTTTAGGTAATATTATGGTACCAGCTTATCTGCTTTCATTAAAAAACATGTCTTATGCACAGTGATAACACAAAAATAAAATGATCCAGTCATAACTACAAAACAGACTTATGTTGGCTGCAGTTGTACGTGAAGTCAAACAATTCTGTTCTGGTGCGCCATGTACAAAATACTGCATAATTTTCAAATCTACAATTGATTTTGTTGTGAAGCTAATAACAGTCCTTTAATTAAAATCATTCTCTATAAGGCTCCGTAGTAAGCATTCAAAAGAAGAAGAAGATGGTCTGAAAGGAAGATAAGTAAATAATATCTTAAGTAGTGTTTAAATAAATACTGTGAATTTTGTTTATGCATATAAAATGTAAACTAAATTTCTTCTATCGTTAGTTTTGCAAATCGGCAAATGTACGGAGAGCTTAAAAACATAAAGTGTTTCAGGAAAATATGTTATTGTATGAATAGAAATTCGAATTCGGGGTCTTAATTTGATACAAAATACAAATAACCAAAAGTTCTCTTCATCAATAATCAAAGATAATTTTCCCAAATTTTTTGAGTAAATAATGTAACCACTAGCAGAGGATGAAAAATTATGTTTTAAACGTGTTGTGGGTTAAAATAAAAGCCATGTTAGACATACATCAACACCCACCGGGTTAACACTCCTTTCAAAGTTATTGATCCAATTGAATTTAACAATATTAATTACATAAATTGTAGTTATATTTTGAACACACGATTAACAATCGATATTAAAAAAGCTTTTGACTGGGTCGATTATTCAATCACAAAGCAAATTCAGCATGAAAATCGGCAATTCTGAACGTTTCATTATCATACGTTTTTTATAGAATGATTAATTGGACATACTACTTTCCGGAAGCGAGAATGGTTTATGGGTGGCAACCTGGCATATCACACAGGTGCGTATAATAGCCTATTACCTATGCTTGTCGAATATTCAGAATTTAGTATTTCTGTACGAAAGTGTTTCATATTTAACACAAAAGACTCTATATCCTTGAAATCAAAAAGCTACAAGGTCATCGAAATATAATGTTTAAAAGGGATTTTTTCAGAGATATCGGCACAAACATTCTCGCTGTATTTAAAGTCAGTTTAATTCTGATGAAAGACCTCCATTAAGAATTGATACATTCCATGAAATGGTTTTAACCATGTTTAGTGACCTAAAAGTTAGGTACTTTCCAATCTTATTCTTTCCTACATGGAAAAAAATGAGTATAGTTGATTTATTAAAATCGTGTTAAAAACGGGATGGCATGCCATTTCCTTATTAATTTTCAGTACATTTATAATATTGATAAACGTGTTCATGCATCTGCGTTTGTCCTGACACAATGACGAAATGCGAAAGTATCATAATTTTTTTGAACACGTGTTCCGACATCGCCATAATACATTCGTTTTCTACTGACAGTTTATTACCAAACCTGTCGAATCATTCGTTAAAGGCTTGCAGTCCCGTTTTTAGCAGAGATACGAATAATTTGAAGAGATTTTCAATAAATCAGCAATATTTTAAATCAGTTTTCTCGGTTCATCTCCTCTTTCATCACAACCGAGCAATTTTTTTTGATTAATTTATTTCATTTCCCAAATTTATTCATTTAAGATGATACACAGTAAAATTTCAGAGTGGGATATATTCTCAGTATCGCCCTGGTGTAAGCTTAACCACCATTCAGAATTGAAATGTTGCTTGACTTCCTCAACTTCCTCTTCCCCCTCTCCTTTCCCTCCCTGCTCCCTTCAGCCAAATAATATACACTGGCTCAGAACAGCTGGGAGCAATTGGAACTCTAGTGCGGTACCCAATAACATAAAAAATATTAGATTAATTATTCAAAATTTGTTTATTTAATTTTATTTGGTTTTACGCCCAGCTGGGCTTTTGGTTGAATCTACTAAAGTGATCAAAGAGATAAATCAATAAAAGTCTGTGTTGTGGGCATATTCGTGTCTGAAATCCATTCTTAAAAAAAGTCAATTTTTTCTCAGTTTAATGTTATTGGAATTACTTTTTTTTAGGTTATAAACCATCAATGTATATATCATAGAAGAAGAATATAATGAAGGCTCCAAACGGGAGGCGGGTATGGGTACCGCCGCCCCAGGAACTTTTTATTTGAGAACCTACACCCCTGCCAAGGGTCACCCCGAGTGGATCTCTACGTTTGGCAACTGTGGTGTAAGGCGATGTTCCAAGAGAGTCCTCCTGGAGAGGTCGAAAGATAACCATCATTTGGCCAACCAGCGGGCGGTTGCATCTGCACCAAGACCTGAACAAACCTCATCACATGAACCCGGGCACCCCTCTTAAGTCACCAAACTTTGCGAACAACTTGGGGTACCCATACCCGCCTCTCAAAGGGTATAGTTTATATTATTTTGTTTACATTTTCCCCACTCAGTAGGATGTGAGGAAAATAATTTCCCTCAAGGCCTATGTCATCTTTAGGGATGCTGTGTGGAGGGTCTTTTTAAGGAAATAAAGAATAAGCAGATCTGGGAAGGAAAAAGTTATGATGGGTGGGTAGGAATCTAGGGATAAGTGTGTCCAGGAGTGACGGATCAATCATCTGTTACTCAATTTGGGACCAATGGGAGAGGTCAAAGAGTCTCCCTAAACCAGCCTCTCCCTATCCGGCACCCCACGCAGCTTTCTCAGGCGCATCCTGAACAGACCTCACCCGATGAACCCGGGCACCCCTGCTAAATCACCAAACGTAGAAAACGTAGCGAACCACTTGGGGTGACCTACGACAGAGGTGTTGGTTATCCAATAAATTGTTCTCGGGGCGGTGGTACCCACACCCGCCTCCACAAATACAAATTTTGGAGTAACGATTGAAGTGAAGAATAGTTCATTATACGTATTGGTAATGTTGTGAGGCTAAAGGGATTGGTGCAGGAATGAATTTAGATGCGGTAGGTGACCGTTGTGAAAAAAAAACGATATTTAGATCTGGTCTCCAAACACGGCTAAAGCCAATTCAAGAAACTTTTCAATTTTGAATGATGGTCTTTGACCATGGCAATACTTCAAGTATTTACCATACTTTATCACATGATTTAAATAGCGTGTTTCACGGAATATCTTTGTTTTGACATCATATCAAATAAGGAATTTAAGCGCAAGTGTCAAGAAGTTACCGCCTCGATTAAAATAATCAATTGCTCGTTAAAGGGCCTGTCCAGAGAACGAGTTTGTTGTTTTTATGTAAAGATTTACTAATGATTAACTGGTTTCCACGTAATAGAGTGGCGACTAGTAAATTATGTTAAAACATATGAACAATTCACAATAATACACGTTTTCTTACAGCTTCCGCTACACGCGTCTATTTATAATTTACTGGAGTTTGAAGTAAAGAAAACGTCAGTATAAATCTGGTATTTATATATGGCAATTCATCACAAATGGCTAAGTAGAGTCACGACGATTTTCTTGAGTGTAAAGTTCATTAGTTTATTTTATAAGAAAAGTTTCTAATCGGGACAACACGGAAAAAATGAGTAATGCTAACTTATCAAAAATCTCTTCAAATTATCAGTAATCCGGTTAAAAACGTGATAAAACTTTTAGTAAATTATAATATATTATATTTTAGTAAAGGATAATATATAATGACGAAATGATAAAATGTTACGATATTTATGAACACGTGCTCTGACAACATGTTAAAATATTGTTATTTTACTAAAAGTTTAACAATTCATACAATTCAATCGTCAAGGGCCTGCAATCCTGTTTTTAACCGGATAACGAATAATTTGAAGAGATTCTTAAATAATTAGCAATCTTTTTGTCAGTCATTTTTATCCGTGTACTAAATTGGTTCTTAATGGTTACTTACTACTTACCATTTAATGCACTGTCCACATGCAGAAAGTGACTAAAAACTAACTTGGTGATTTAGTTGTCAATTATCCCTGTCCTTGCCACTGGCTACGTGTTACAACCAATCGGTATAAAAACCCCGAGTGCGTTCAGTACACTTTCCTCCTCGAATCTCTCCGATAGCTAAAGATACATTCGAAATTCATTCACTTTAGGAAGAAGGTATTCAGACTGATTCCTTTTGGATGGCACTTAGAACCTTTTTTCGGTCATTGGTTAAATCATCAATTAGTTATACAAAACGATAATACATCCCAGATATTCCGCATCCTGGTTAAAAATATATATTACTCAAGTGTTTACGCACACGGTGATGTAAACAAGAAAGATTTTCTTTTCGATTTAATTTATTTTGCAGATTGCGAGTGCGTTGAAATTATTTGTACTGTGACTAATACCGTGCAATTCAAACATATTTGTTTAATGAATGTGTCATAATTCGTTGTATTCGTACCTAAGTTTTTTATTCAGATTTTTTTTTTGTTTTTACTGTTTTTTACGGGATGTAATACATAATACGCACATGTTTTCTGATTTGTTACCCTGAGAAAGCTTTGAGAGAAGTGGCACCAGTTATAATTGATGACTTTTAAAAAATGATTAAGATTTAAAAAATGGAAAACCTTAATTGTTTTGTTCTGTAGACGAAAGTCCGTCATTCCATTGGCTCGGTGACGGTAAGGATTAAACAAAACAAAAAGGAAGCTTCACTACGATTTGCAGCACTAAAAATTAGTATTCAATTATAAGTGTCATGGACTTTCTGCAGTATTCACATTTCACATTCACAAAAACAAACACATAAATAATAAATTTGACAGTTCTGTAACGGCGGGTCATTACACTCACATACACAGCTTATAATATTATTTCTAATAAGCAAACTGCTCTGTATTGAATAATCACCGCCACAATACTGTTATAGAATTACTAGAAAGGATTTGTGGGAAATATATGAAAATTTAAACAATATAGTAGAGTACTTTATCACTGAAGAAAACAAAAAAACGCCTCAGCATTGCACCCGCGCACCGTGCACGCGCACCGCGCTCCGTATTCCCCGCTCCCGCAACGGTCCGCTTTTACCTACAAGCGTGTCCGGCTTTGCTCGTGGTTCAAGCTCACAATCATCAGCCATCAGGGTCCACCGTACCTTTGGCTTACTTCACACTGGAGTACCAAGAAGACCCATGGTCTTCATCAGTGATGAATACCAGCTACTAGTCTGGTTTCCACCAACGTGGTGTCAAAATACCGACTCCATCGCTTTGATTACACAGGTCTGCAAATTGACATTTTTTTTAATGGTAATAGGTGAATTATATGTATTTTGGTATGCTAAATTCGAGAATGCCATCCATTTCGACCCATCACGTAAGGATTTTCCGCAAAGTGGAAATTAAAATATAGGGAAAACCCGCCTAACACTACTTCTGTAGGGAATGTTCAAAAGGAGAAAAAAAATTATACAAATTTTAAAGTCGTATAATATTTCATTTACATTATATACCATAATAAATCTTTATTAAATCTGCTTTTTTTAGTTTCGAAGCTTCGTTTTGTGCTTTTTCAATACAATAGACTAGCTCACCATCTTGAGAAAAATAAGGCTCAACATGTTTTTCTTTATTTCTATATGAAGCAAAATAAGTTCCAGGTGTCAATAAATTTTTCTCTTGCAGCCTGGATCCCAGTAACTCAGCAGATTCTTTTGGGAGTCCCAAATCTCGGATCAGGTCATTTAATTCAGCTTGAGAAAATTGTTGAGGTCTACTGGATTCGCTTACTTGAAACTCGTCACTAGAACTTTCTTCTGATTCACTTTCTGATGATGGCAAATTGTCTAGGCTTTGGAGTGCTTGTGGTGTAGGAGTGCTAGGTCCGTGAGGGACTGGATAGAGTGACGAATCCATGTTTGGATAACAAATTTGTTTAGTTTTTTTTATTTTTGGTACTATACCCTTGCACCTTGCACAAACAAAAGTAGCAGTCATAGCTGTGGTTTTGAGGCTTTCTCCAGATCATGAGAACATCAAAACGAAAAGATTTACCTTTAAATTTTGACCACATTCTAAGTCCTTCAACACACCCTGAACAAACTTCATGCGGGGCCCAAGATTTGTCCTGGTTCCCTATCTTCACACCAAAATGCAAATTTCTTCACTGCAAATTCACCACAAATATAGCAAAGACTCTAAGAAGAATTTACACAACCTCTTCAAGTCATTTTTGAAACGCACATTACGAAAGTTGGAACAGAAATACATAATTGAAAGGGCATTGAAGGGAATGGGCACCTTGGGAGTTCCGGCATTTTCTCATCTCTGGAAACTTACTTACTATGGAAAATCCCGATATATATGATTCAACGCTTACTACTTTTATCGTCATGAGTTACTAAATGTTTTGTTTCAGTCAATAAAAACCTTACGCGATGGAATTTTTTTGATAATTTTCCCGAATTCAGCAACCAAAAATACATGGGAATTACCTCTTATTTCAAAGAAAAAAATGTAGTCGCAGACCTGTGTTATGGACCACGCATTCACATCCCACCGTGATGTGACCCACATGTTGATGCACATCAACTACCACGATGAAATCGTCATTTATTGTCAGCAATGTGACTGTGACTACTCTAGCTACTTTATTTGGGTTGTGTGTTTAATTTGACTACTTCAATACAGCCGCTGCTAGTATATCACACTCATCTTTCATTCATTCCTCTCCCTACCAGATCCCCAAATAAATATGCAAGTCAGTTTTTTCGTAACCGTCCAGTAGATAGTAGACACCTGATTAATAAAATAAAATTGATGTAAATTTTCTTCGAACAGGTTCAAGTCTAGATATATGAGTAGTATTGTGTGGATTCCAGACTGTCGACCCGTGCTCAAAAATACTACAGACTGAGGATTTGAAAATACTATAAAACCTAGTAATTTCTATGTATTCGTTTATCGTCGAATATAATTCCAAAATTTTTGATTGATTCAAGTTGTTCCAAATTGTGACCACGTATGCTATATGGATATTATGAAGTTTTATTGGTGTTCTTAGTGAAATTTAAAACTTTGTACTTAGCTACATTCAGTTCCATTTAGTTGTAAATAAACCAGGCAGATAAGGTTTTATGGTCTTGTAACACAGTTGGCTAAATATTCTAATAGAGAGTTTCATCATAAAAAAAGTCTGCTAAATAAATTTAGTAATGTATTTAATTCGGAAATATTTCAAATAGTCACTTACTCTAAAAGTCTATACATGTCTAAAATTTCATAATTTCATAAGTCAAAATCGCACATATTTCATAATTCTCAATAATAGGTCCCGGTAACAGGTAAAGTAAAATAATACCCATACAAAATTTTCTAAAATATCTTAGCACATCCCGTTTGGTCTTATATAATATCATGTTCAAACAATGTTTGGGATTATATAATAAGAAACTAATGACAATTGTTATATAATAGAGACTGACGTTCGTGTGATGTCGACAATATTAGAAATTATAAATATAAGTAAGGCCCTTTGGGTGTAATTACGCATCAATAGTTTGCATGGTTATATAATAAAGAAGTAAGTAACGCATCCGGAGAAATCTTTTGTTTTAACTTGCAATAACCCTACAATTACAGGTGTCTATTATTTGCACGAAAAGTCAATGCATCAATACTGTTCTTTCGATAAATTATTAGATCCCGAATGTTTGGAATAAGTATTGGCACATTCCTAGTCAATCCACGGGATCCTGCTATGTTCAATACAAAAGACTATCCTATCAAAACCGTGATTTCAAAATATCCCCCATTTTCCAAAAAATAAATTTCCTCACTTAATGAATGAGGATTGGACATTGCTCCGTTCCTTCTCACTTTTTAAAATTCACGCGCTTGACTCTTCAGATTGTAAATTCTTTGTTCTAAAGGTTGGAACTTTAAATCACCTATTTTTTACATTGTCCCTCTCTAAACAAATATCTTATATCAAGCCTTATCTAAAAGTGACTCCCCTCCATTCAACATCTCATCTTTCTTAATCCACTCCAATATTCCATATAATTTTAAAATTTGCATATTTAAACAAAATTAATATATAAATTCACCTTCCCTCTCTCCATAATTTGAAATAATGGCCGAGATACCCTTCAAGGAGTGAAAGCCAAAAACATTTGGAAAAAATACTTCTACTGATATTATGTAAACATGTGCAAAATACAGAAGTGCAATTTTTTAAATTTAATTTGTTATTTTTTTCATCCGTATAACTCTACAAATTGCGCGTAGTCACTGGGATTATGGTATCTCCAGTTTTGTGGCATTTTGTGTGGTTGGGGGAAATAGGTAGGGGGGGGGAGATGCGTATGTGAAGGTTGAAAAAAACTGGATATTCAGATGCTGCACCAAACACCGCTAAAGCCCTTTTAAAGAAATGTGTAAAATAATGTATCCATATATGTCACTGAAACTCGCACATACTTATCAACTGTTTACCAAATTTTTACATTTGCCTACCTTGTAATACATACTCATTTTGATGCTATAGGTATATAATTTCAGTAATTTCTGATACATATATATTTATTTTTCTTTTCTCCTTTACATTCTTAACTATTTACTATGTCTTATATTCTATACTATTTTTAAATATTCTATTATATTGGAATATTTTGATATATATTCTTTCAAATTATTTTAATATATTTCATATCATATCTTAAACTATGTACTCTCTATTTTCTTTTAAATTGTATACTTTTTATACTTATTTTAATTTCCTCTATATTTCAAATTTGATTTTTTTTGTACTGTATATTTAATCAACCACCACAACATTGGTGGTTTTAACACACCTAAAAACTGTACAAACCAATAAAAATCAATGAATAAAGAAAAAAAAAAGTGTAGTGTGTGAATACCTTACAAGAGTCCCAACTGCTCCCTACCGTCTGGAACCAGTGAGATTATGGCATCCTCAATCGTTTTTTTTTTGTTAAGCTGAAGTTAGTGGGAGGATTAGGAGATGAGAGAGGAAGGTTTATTTAGTTTAATTTAAAGAACTTCAAACATTTACGTTTTATATTTAACTTAATAAAAAATTATGTTTTTTTTAGTTTTATTTAAGTATTATATTATTAAGTATAATATTATTAAGTACATAAGTTCCTATTGTTGTGACAGCTGTTTCGGCATTTGGGGCCATTATCAAACTGGTAAAAGTAGTGTAGGGGTAAATAAAAACGAAAAACTAAGTCATTTCAATGTGACTTAACCATAGTTTGACAATAATAAAATCGTTAATTGGTAACACGGAATATTTTAATTAAGTGTAATTACACGCTCCTAAATTCAATACATAAATAGTTTCTATAGTATTTTAGTATCATAACTTTTAATATAATGCGACAGAAGAAACATGAAGAATTTCGCCGTAAATATTTGGTTATCATATTATCACCTAATTTCTTGTGTAATATTATAACGTTGCAGAAACCATTTGACCATTACTTATAATGAAGTGATTACAATCACAGTAAATTGCAATATGTGTATAAATCATTGCATAAGTAATCATTTTCTCCTAGTTATATTTTCGCCACCCAAGTCGTAAAAATTTGAAACGTAAGTATGTGTTTTTTATGACTTACAGTAATAATTATCCGTACGCGAAAGGTAAGGTATATGAAAGCTAGGATAGGTGCCTACTTTCTGCAAATAGATTATTATCGGATGATATTGCAAATCTAACAATTACTTTAATTGTTTACTTAAGTACCTATTATAGGTAGAGCAACAAATGTTAGATATACATTCCAATTTGGGAGGCGGGTATGCGTACCGCCGTCCAGGAACCATTCATTGGATAACCAACAACTCTGCCATAGGTCACCCCAAGTGGTAAGCTACGTTTGGTGACTTAGCAGGCTGTTCGCGTTCGTCGGGTGAGGTTTGCCTAAGTCTTGGCGGATGATGCGTTTGCCCACTTACTGCATGGCGGGCCGGATCGGGAGAGACTAGTTGAGGGAGACCTTTTGACTTCTTCAGCTGGACTCGTTCGACACATCGCCAGAGTAGGTATACCCATATGCTATTTTAATCATTTTCATTTTATATTTTATTGTAGTTGTATACATTGTATAGTAAATAGATAATAATTTTAATAATTTTCATAAACTCACAAATAATTGTCAAAGTTACCTCTAAAATCGTTAAGAATTGAAAGGTAGTGGCCTATATTTTATATTTCAAAACATAAATAAATATAAAATAGCATATATCCGTACTAGATATTTGAGTTTTTATTAATTATCCCCACACAGGGAGACTTGAGTAAAATAATTTCTCTCAAGGCCTGTGTCAGCTTTTGGGATGCCGTGTTGGGGGTATTTTTTAATGAAAGGAATGAGAAGACGTTCTGAGTAGGAAAAAGGTACGAAGGGTGGGTAGGAATCTAGGAATCAGTTTGTCCGTATGAATATATCCCTCCCACTGCGGCGCGATGGAGAGGTCAGAGGGACGTCCTAAACAATAAGAACTAAATGGTTGATTGGCTTGGGGAGGGTGGAGTCTGAAAAATTATTAAATAATGTCACTTAAAATTTTAGATGGTTACCTATTAATGTCTCATTTATTAAATACTTTATTTATATTCAATTTTGATAAAACACATAAAAACAACACTTTAATGTTACAGAATAAATTTTTAGCAAATTTAACAGCATTTGGTTCCTTAGAACGGGCAGTATGCGTAGCTAGGAACTAATATCGACAATTCATAATAACACTTGTACTTATTTTTAATATACTTATACAGTTATTGCAATATTATTATTTTGTCATTTTTGCTATTTACATGTATCTAATGTAATGTAATAAATAAATAAATAAAATAAACCAGACTCTCCCTATCTGGCATGCCACGCAGCTGGCGGGCATCCTGAATACACCTGGTGTATCCTGAACACACCTCACCCGATGAACTCGGGCACTCCTTCTAAATCACCAAACATCGCGAACCACTTGGGGTAGAGCTGTGGCAGAGATATTGGTTATCCAATAAATGGGTCCCGGGGTGGCGGTACCCAAACCTTCCACCCAAATTAAACCTTTTGTTTAAAAAGGAAATTTTTCAGTTTGGTTGTGTATTTTGGCCTCAATTCCAAATATAAGATTTGTTTCCCTTAAAATAAATCTCCTAACAGCAATCCCAAAGATGACGTGGGTTCTGAGGACATTAATGTAAAAAACGCAACCAATTATTATTTTTTTCATTTTTTCATATCATATCCAGCATGAGAAAAATGAGCCATATGTGGTATAGGGAACGTGCCACATGCTACATGTAGTTTTAATGCAGTATGACTTCAAGGTTCAGAAAAAGGCTTATCTAACCGAGATAATTAGGTCATGTCGGGTTAACATGAACAAAGCATTATAATTGATTAGACGTTACTTGCTTTAATTCATGATTGATTTATTAACCCACCTGAGCGTTATATTTCAAATTTTATCTCAAAATCATGACTTCATACTACCCACATGGTACAATAATGGCCCATTTAGACTATATACAGTTTTATATGGCGTGAATGTGTTCAGTCTACTAAATTTAAGACGAAATAGCCAATGAAATAATTGTGAGTCAACTTAATTCAAGGTGGTTCAAACGGAACGGAGTGCATATAAGAAATAAAGACACATTCGTGTTACAGACATTTAGGTGAAATAATAATTAGCAAAAATTTCTATGGGATATTTAATATTTATTCCTACCGCCTATTTTCGGAACTAAATAAAATTGAGGATTTTCTGAAACTTAAATAATGTAAGTAGATATATAGAGTACAGTGATAAAATATTAGTATTAAGTTATTCCACTAAAATTGGTTCCATGATAACTCAACACAGTGACAATTCAACACACTTTTAAAAAAGTGATATAAAGTCATTAGAAAAGATGAAAAAAAAAATTAAACCTAACCTAACCTAACCTACTTAACCCAGTTAAAAAAGTTTTTGTTTCATAACTTTCCATGACTTTATATAACTTTTTAAAAATGTGATGAATTATCACTTTGATGATTTATCCGGTCACCATAAAAATTAGGTATAATTTTCCCAGACTTGTAAACAGTCAATGGATATCGCTATCAAAACACACTTCAAGCGAACGAAAATAGGGTATTAAATAGATTATTCTTTAAGCCGCTATATCTCCAAAAATAATGCTTATATTTGAATGACTTTTATACACAGTAGTCACCATATCCTACTGTAAAAGCGCTGTATGTAATTAAAGCCTACTTTGTAGTAAAACTCCATAAACTGAAGTTAAAGTCAGTTTCGAGCCTTTTCATGCAAAAACTGTAAGTATTTTATTACATTTTTCGCTTTCGCACAAATCATTACGTAAAACATCTCCAGTGCCGTATGTGCAAGGATATATTACCCATTCCAAAGATTAAGTGTAGCTTGGGATACAATATCCGACAGCAATGCCTTTGCAGCAATACAAGTAGGAACGGGGTAAGAACTACCCTTCCCGTCGGAGGTGTGATAAAATAATGGCGAATATATTTATCCAAAAAACTATCAAGATTTCAATTTAATTCAGGTCGAATCTTGCAATCATACATAAAGATGGCAGCCTAAATATGTGCATTACAAATATAATGATGATGTTGGTAGCCCTCAGTTGAAGTGTGATACAGTTATAAGTGACGTAAGTTGATATGGTCGAATCAGCTCAGTAGTTGGAGCACTTCCCCGGCAATGCAGATTTCCTGGTTTCGATTATGGTTAGGGGCGACTGAATCTTTTTCTGTCTTTTCTGTTTCACATGCTTCGTTTGAGAGTCGTTAATATTGTTTTCAGTTATTAACAGCTTTCGTAATAGAAAAAAACACTTCCCAACCATTAAGCGGTGTTTTAGTTCCACATTGTATAAATTCTGAATAATTTATATTTAGTTTTCGTCTTGAAAAAGTTATTTCTGACATTTTTTTAATTGACTGTTATGGCGTGAATTTAACAAGTATTCCATGAAAGCGATATTTTTAATAACATAAATGCCTTAGGCATTTGTATGTAAATATAAATCAACGCTTGCATTGCACAAACGATAAATTCAAATAGTCAAATGTCAACTTTTTTTTTTGTTAAAAATGTCAACTGTTTGTTTTCTAAGCCTGCCAGTGGCATGAAAATAAAAGCCCGTGTAAATGACACTTACCACAGGAGCACTTGTAAAGGTATAATTGGTTAAATGTCTGTGATTTTTTACAGATGACTCTAACCTCGAGAGCGTACTTTTTGAGCGCACCAATTTTTCCTGAAAGATATACGCAACATTGTTAACAAGAATTTTTTTAAATTGGTTACCATGCATTGTGCCATTCAATTATTAGGTATGCTGGAGCGGTGCAGCAAAAAGCAAAAAAGCTGTAGTCAGAGTGACGGGTAAAAAAACATGTTTCCATCCACAGCCTTATTCATGGAAACAAAATTATTGGATTTAATGCAGATATATTTAATAATGTACTATACAAACAATCCAAGATGCACAGTCTTTTAGATCACAGTTACACGACAATACTAAGAAGAGAACAAAGAGTGATAGTACGAAAAATGAATACATCATTTGGACAACATTTTCATATATTTCTAGCATCTAATTTATATACTGGATTCAAACAGCAACAGCAACATACAATAGACCATCTTAAAATACGAGTTACAGCATGGCTGATAGAAAGTGGAGGAACAGAATCGGAAAACTTCCTGAAGAAAATCATAGTCTGACTTAATTGAAAATTATACGTATATTATTACTCTAAGGACTGGACTGATGACTCGACTGGATAGGACTGGACTCGAGGACTGGAGAAGCAACTTTAGGGTCTGCTCTTATGCAACATGACGTGTCCGGATTTGCCTATCTACACCGAGGCACCCAAATCGGTAATTTTTGTTTTATAATATTATTGTATTTTAATATTATTTTTTAAGGTTATTATTGATAATTATACCATTACTTTTACTACATATATACATTGCATTTTATTATTGTACATGTTATACGTTCTGTTTTATTCTATATTCTGATACAAAGTAAAGTGACAATTATTTTCCAGATTCCCTAAATATAATAATTTATTTATAAAATGTCGTGTTTTCTACAATTTTTCGATATTTAAATTAAAAATGCATGTGGTAAGCTCTTTTTCTACTTTTTAATGTTTTTAATTAAAATATTGTGTTTTTTTTAATATTAAACTACATTTCAAGTAGATGAAATATGATCTTATCTCGTTTCTAAAATGGTATTTACTTTAACGACATCTTCAAAAAAAAAATACCTACGTAGCACATTTTAAACACCTTGGAAATATTCTGAAATTCGATGTTTATGCAACAGCAAATATTCATCACGTTTATTAGTAAGGCTGATTTGTAAGTTTTGGAGAAGTCGGGATTTGAGAATTGAGACCGCGGTACATACCGCAAGAGCATGTACAATTATTATGGAAAAAAAACTTCTGTCGGTAAATACTTCTTGAAGTCTAAAATGAAAATTATTTACCAAGTTTGATTCGATCAAGGAAAGGTTTTATCATTAGCAATATCAATTTAATCAATACATGACAGAATAATCAACCAGAAGTCAGGCAGTTAACTAAGTTATTAGTGATCATTTAAATTAATTGATAAGTGACCGGAATCTATTTAATGTTTTATGGTTAACTAATGCAAAATTTTTCGCACACCTAAATACCTACGTTAATTAACGAAGAAAACATGTGATATTGTGAAAGACGCAATCTTTGAAGTACAAATAGACATGAACAAAAATGTACTTGACCAAAATCGACTGAAATTTTTTAATTAATAGGAATGTAGACATTACCACACATAATTATGTCTACTATTCATGAAAATGAAGTCATTGCATAATTTTACAATTTGGAATGCGGGTATGGGTACCGCCGCCCAGGGAACCATTTTATGGATAACCAACACCCCTGCCATAGGGCACCTTAAGTAGTTCGCTATGTTTGGTGACTTAGCAGGGGTATCCGGGTTCATGGGATGAGGTTTGTCGAGGTCTTAGTGGCGGTAGCGTTTGCCCACCTATTGCGTGGATCGGGAGAAATTGGTTCAGGGAGACTTTTTGATTTCTCCAGCAGGACTCTCTCTCTTGAAAAGTCCCTTGCACCGCGGTGGGAGGGATGCATTTATACGTCCATCACTCCCATTGACCCACTGATTCCTAACCACCCCTCAGAACTTTCTCTCCTTCCTTTCCCTAAAAATACCCTCCGCAAAACATTCCAAAAGATGATATAGGCCCTGAGGGAATTTTTTCCTCAGGGCCTCTTGTGTCCAGCTAATGTAAACAAAGGATTAATAAAACTAATTATTAGTTTACTGCAGAAAACTAGATTAAACAGATACGGCGATGCACCACGTCGTGAACATTTGAAATCGGACAGCTCTAGACCTTTCGACTCCTGGCCTTCAGATGGGCTCATTAAATTGATCATCTGATTCACCATCATGATAATTAATTTGACCGCAAGTAAGGGAAATTTGATCTACCTCATCTACTTATTCCTCGCATTACAATTTCCTGAGCGAAAACATGTGCGAAATTCCATAAAACAAATACATGCGAAATATCCAAAATTCATTTCCTGATGTTTCAGTTTTGTTACTGCATCAAGTTTAAATTTAAATTAATTTATTCGGAACCGTGATTATAATACCATTAATTTTAATTTAAAAAGCAAATAAAGCATTTGTAATGTATTAGATTCAATACACTTTTATTTAAATTGGAAAACAAAATCTGCATTGGATAATTGGTACTTGTATTTACTAATTGCATTAAAAAAATCTAAGTGAAAGAGTGAACACGGTTTTTGTACTAATTAGGTTTTTGACCGTGTGATAAAACTACTACCAAAACGTCATATGAATTTTCTGAAAACTTTAGCCATAGTCGTCTCCACAACTTTTCAAGATACCGCACAGCAGAACAGATTTTTTACCATTACCAGCATGACAAGAGAAATGTTTCTTTCTACTGAAACTTTTACAATAGTAGATATTTAATTGCCTCATAACCATTTTAAATAAACTTTTTTGCATTGGTACCTTCCCAAATGTTTAAACAAGAAATCTTTTACTTTAAATGCATAATTAACCTTTCGTAAAACGAAAAAAAACTCACTCTTCTAAAGGAACAGAATCTTTTTTTGCTTTAAATATACAGTACCTACAGCTAAAACTTTTTTGCCTAGAAATATTGCCAGCCGATTAAGGCTCCATTATAAGCGTTCAAACAAAGAAGAAGGTTACTGAAGATGGAATGAAAGGGAGAAAAGTAGATACAAATGATAGGGGAGGTAACTAATATTGCAATTAACAGGCGTAAAATAAAATATTGAATAAATCATGACCCATTTAAAAAAGGACAAAATTCTCTTATTATCTGAGTTAACCCTTAAACCATTCATCACATTTGTCCAGTTTGCAAATTTTTATTTTTGTTTGAAATGTTCTATATATAGTTTATTTTATCACTTTCCGTAGAAAAAAATACGGTTTTAGGAACTATATAAAATTATCTTTCCAGTGTATACATTTAAAATAAACATCACTATTTCTAAATAATATAATTTTAATGACGTGAAAAATGTTGTTAAAAACGCTAAACACACATTTTTACTTAATTTTTTACTCCAATCAAATAAAACTGACAGAACTCGATATTTTGAAAACAAATTCGTTTTATTTTGGAAATTTGGAAGAAAACTGTACCTTCACTTTTATCTAGTTCATATAATAAAAAATAATTTTTAAAATTAAACCGATTGTTACGATAGCAGCACGAAATATGGATTATTCATTTTGACTATTTAGGATTTTATTAATGGGTTCCAGTATTTTTTATTATTTCTCTTTCTAATGTCAAAAAATGCGTATTTTCACATTATAGAAAAAAATACTTTTATAAAATATGGACGCCCGGTCATATATGACCCTTAAACGTAAGAGGGGTTAAGTAGCATTCAAAGAACCACTTTGATTTTTTTTCATTCCTATCACATATTAAATAGAAGAATTGGCGTGTTTTTTAGAATTTTCGGAACACCTTCGAAATTTTTTCTATCGAGGGAATTCCATAGTATTACATTTTTAACTAGGCATCTGAGTAGGATTACCTTAAAAAATTACATATATTTTTATTTCAATACTTCGTTCAAGGTGTGTTAAAATGTCGGCAGAAATTCAGTGGGGTTGCAAAACAACGCTGTACAAGCATATTGTTTACAATCAACGTACGAGTATTGTGTGCATAGGTCGTGTTGATACTAAAATATATTTTTGAAGGTAACCAAATTATATAATTTGCCATGTCCTGTGGACGAAATTATCCGAAGCTTAGCCAAGAATGGACACCGACATCATAAATTCATCACATTGTTATTATTTTACGGCAGTGTTTCTCAATCACTTGCTCGTTCTCCAGACTTTTGACAAAAAAAACTATTTTGGTATTTAATGTTCGTTCAGGTTCACAATACAGCGTAGTATAACTTTATATTATATTATAAAAAACTCGATGTATTAATAAAATATGATAACAACCCCAGTTTAGAGGGTAGACAGCGTAATTATTGCCCTGTTAATTCACTAGATGTTACAAGCAAGTAGTTTTTTACCATATTTCCATTGTCATTTTGTACACACGCTCAAGTCTTTTTATTGCTGATTATTGTTTTTTTGGATACAAAAAACTTCAGTTTTAAATATTTTTTTCCATCGTTTGTTAGTTCCTTCTTGCCCACCTGCAAAGTTAACCCTTTCCCGACGTATCCCGTGCACTGCGCGGTAAGCATATTTAGTCAGAATGGTTGAATCCCCGCGTACTGCGCGGAACATTATCTCTTTGAATTCTTTCTTATTTATTATTATACATGGTGTGCAAAACCCTCGGAAATGAAAGTTACCCAATTTTAATGGCAAATTTGTTAAAAAAATAAGTAATTTCGTAAAATTATTTCAATTTCATATTTTTTTTATTGCTCACTCGTAAGAGAGTTGTTATCCAGTGAGTACTTAGTGTAAAATCCATGTGTGTATGCCTAGATTAAATTCAAAAATATTATGGTTTTCAGAGCTGGGAAATAGTTTTTGATAATTTATGTCTCCAATCTCCCAAATATTTCGGTTGTAATTTATTTATCGCCGTTTTTTCTGCCTACTGCTATATATATATATATATATATATATATATATATATATATATATATATATATATATATATATACTATATCATAGAGAATATGACGGAAATTAGAGCAGAGTTATTTTCGTTATAATATAAGTGATGATAAGTTATTTTGCTATGCAATGGCAAATTTTTTCTGGTGTGGTGGTTTCTCACTAAATCGGCCCTATAAATATTATTTTAATTATTATTATATAACAAAAATAAAGCTGAAACCTTATATAGTGGTTAAAAACAAATTAAATAGTAGTTACCGTTATTATATCAAGATACACTGTCATTGGGTAAAACCGGTATTTCTTTATCGATTAGCACCCTCAATGGTCTTTGTTTTGTACCAACATACAGTTGGTAATTTTTCTTACGGAATATCCCATAGTTACAAAATATTCGCTCTTCAATACATTTGAAAATGTAATTTTAATCCAAAAATAAATTAATTCTTGAGTACTTATCTTTTAAATATGTTTTTAGTTCATTCAATACACAATTATTTTATTATATACTAGTTAACTTATTATTTAATGTGTAATGTTTGAAATAGTTTTATTATAAATAATATAATTAAAATATACTACTTAATAATTGTTTGTCATTTTCGTTTCTTTTCAACAAAAATAATTGTTCAACATAAATTTTTGCCAGCAACACGGGGAACTAAAAGAAGAGGTTTTCATATGTGCGAGAATCGCCACAATTTTAAGTTTCAGTTTGCGGAGAAAATATTACGTCCCCAGAGGGTTAACTGATGGCTTACATCTTTAACAACAAAAAAAATCTACAGTGTGATGTACCACCAGGGTTACATATATTATCATAAATATTGGGAAGCTGTGGTCTGTGGTTTTATAATTCCATTTTATACCTCTAATCTAAGTTTGTTTCAAATCGTGTGGAACTTATATGGTAAAATAACAATTTTAAGAGGGAAAATCATTTTCAACGAACGGACATGACATCGCACCAATGTAAAATTAGATTGCCTTAGATGGTTCAACCGCATAATTTTGTAGCCAGCTCGTGCCTTGGATTTTTAATTTACGTAACTCAAACAAGGAAAGTGATTTCAGCGAAATGTAGTCCTAACATTAAAACGTGACACTATTTTGAAATAAATTTATAAAAAAAAATATTATTTAATCTTTTGACTGTGACTGGTTTTAGCTTATTATAGCCATCTTCAGACTTGTGCAATTTTTCCTTGAACTATGGTTTATATATAAAACATTGGAATTCAATTGTAATAATAATCCACAAATCAATGAAGATGGGAAAATCCATATAATTACAATATAATCAATATACAACAATGCTGTTAATATCCACTCCTTCCCCCAAATGTTATGTATTATTCTTTTTGCATTTATTGGAATCCTACCACGAATTGTCAGTATCAAAACAGAAATATTTAAAAATTGCATTGACACGCAGGCCCGCCGCTAGCCGCCTGAACGCCCGCAAAAGAAAATTGCAATCTTCGACAAATGTTTTCAAATGCTAAATGTTGTAGGATTTTTATTTTTTGCCTGCAAACTAATTGAAATCCCAATGTTTTCTCTTTCTTATAATGTTAAAATCATATTTATCACCTCAATATAAAATGAGAACAATTTTATGAGACCGTGTCAAGCTGTAATATATTCCCTCAAAAAGAAAATATTGCCCAAGGTGTTATTACTTCTAATAAAATTTAGGTACCTACTGTGTATGTCTAAATAAATAAATGCAATGGTTCGTGTTGAGAGCAAAAGTCAAAATGCAATGGGTCGCTTATGCACTCCATTAATGCACACCAGTTTTACACAACACTACTACACTTACACTGGAGTGGTGTGGTTTACTCAACTAACGACAGACATGAGATTAGAACCGGACTATAATAAATTTAATAATAAAATAAACTTTACTACCTTAAATAATTTAGCAAATTAGAATCACGATGACATCTCATTATATTATTTCATATATTATTATATAAACAAATCAAAAATCTCTTCACTTTATATGATTTTATAATTTTTTTTCTTCTACATACTTGTGTGTGTAAAGTTTTAATTTTTAATTTTTTCCTTTTACACAAGAGACTCTCGTAAAAGTAAACATGTTTAATTACTATTTACAATATGTTCTTATTATGTAAATTTAAATACTTTAATTGTATTTTATAAAATAAATAAAAATAGCTTCAATTATGGAACTTAACTAACAAAATAAAGTTTCAAAATTAAGAAAAGTGTTTAAGATTACAAATTAAAATTAACAATAAAATGCTCGTTATTTACTGTCAATTATTTTAAAATTTTAAATACGTTTTAGACTTCTAATATTGATCGGTTTTTCCCGGTCGTTATTTTTTCGAAAATCCTCACTGCTCTATTCAGTCATATTTAACAACAATCAACGATAATATGCGTTTTTATGGAATAGTTAAATAAATAACAGTTGCGAGACAACGCTTTCAATAAATGTAATATAGTGCTTTACTGATTAATGAGAATGAGTTTGAATATTTATTGTTATTAAGTTTAATTTGTAGAACTCCATTTTAATTTTTATTTTTTATATATTCAATAATATTGTTATTGGGTTTATAAAAACAGTTTATTTTACACAGCAGAACTTGTTTAAAAATAAACTGTTTTTATAAACCCAATAACAATATTATTGAATATATTAAAAAAAAAAAAAAAGAGTTTGAATATTACGAGATTGCCATATTTGCGGGCCCCTAAGCGTGCCGCCTGCGTGCGGTGCACGGCCGCTTACTGCGGGCCTGTTCAGATTCTTATGCACTCAACGCTTTCACGCACACTCACAGATCCACTTAATAACATGAAAAAAATGTTTTATCATCGCGTTGACTATTATAGTGATATATTTATTTAGACAAGTGTTCAAAAGCATTCAAAAGACCAAAGCTACAAATCGTAATGCCTAGTATATTATCAGAGATGACAATTATTTATTAGCGATAAAATAGTAAAAAAAACTTCTGTATTTCCGTCTTAGAATGAAAATCTGAATAAATTATATTGAGAACAGATGTTTTTCAAGCTACAACACAACGTTTTGGATTGGGTGATGTTTAAACACCGACGATTATCAGAAATCTTTCACTCTGATCTGAGGATTTTTCTAATTAAGCACACGGATTACGCGCTTTATAGTTTTGCTTTTGATGCACAAAATGATGCCTGATGTGTTCCATATCACCACAAATGCATAGGTTTAGTACTTTAATCATTTATTCCCTTCACCAGTTGAAAAATCTGACGAAACTCTATACAACACAAATTTCTATTTTCTGCCCATGGTGGGCAATGGCTTAAAAGTTCACATCTCTTGTTTTTTTTACTGCATGTGCAATATGCATCTAGGCCAATTTTTACCGTTCAACGAAATTTCTGTTTCGCCATCGATTGTTGGTTTTAGTTATCAATATTGCATTGGCCGGTATGCAAATTTGTTCAGAGACATCGATGTTTGCTGCAATCTATACAACCAACAAACACCTACACGCGAATCCTGCTGGTTCAATTCCCGTCAGCGGCATTTATTTTTACTCGTGAGATGTTTTCAATTTGTATGGATATTTCAGACGACTAATTATTGCTAATAATAATTTGTTATCCTTTGTGCTTTGCATAGAAAACCTTGTCTTATAAACATTAGTTTATCATGAAAAAATAGTGGAAATTTATTATTATATTGTTGACACAAAACTGGCTTTAACGTAATAATTAATCCTTGTACTAGTTCCCAACTTAAATTAAACCTACACCCAGAAAAGAAAATGGTTTTATCCGATTTTTTTGCACACAATCTGCAACCAGGATTTAATTTCAAATTCTAGTTGTTTCTCCATGTATCTCCATGCGTTTCTCCATGTATTTGTAAAGGCCGGTCTCCTCCGATCAAAACACGAACACATTTTGTGGACGGTTAGGTCGGAGCCGCAATGTTTTATTTTTATTTTTGTGGGCCTTAGAAAACAATAATGTTATTTATAACGGTTATTGTTGACCGAGGGAGAACGGGCACAGATTCTCTGTTTTTTTACCAGATGTAGGTATATTTTTTACAATGCATGCATCTGACGGCCGGCGTAGTCCGGTGGTAAGGCTTTGGACTCCCATTCCGAAGGTCGCGGGTTCGAACCCAGTGTACGCAAATAAATTTTATTTGATTGATTTGTGTTATTTCACAATTGATTAATTAAAATAATAAATACTATATATGCGGCACGTTCCAGAGTGGAAGATACTCCCAGTATCGCCTTGGTGTAAGACCACCATTCAGAATTGAAACGTTTCTCCAAATGGCTTTAGCCGTGTTTAGTGACTAGACTAAATAGCCAGGTACTTCCCTACCTTCCTCTTCCCCATCTCCTTCCCTTACCCACTTACCTTCAGCCAAACAACATACCCCAATTGGGGATGCCATAGTCTCACTGGCTCCAGACCGGAGCAGTTGGGACTCTTGTGAGGTATTCACTATAAAAATAAAAATAAAATAGTTTTTTTTAAACCTAGCTAGAAACTAATATCGACCCGACAAGAAGTATTAGCATTTATATCTGAACCTAGATATTTATTCTGGACCACAGAATCAATAAAATTTTATTTTGTTAAAAGTATTTTGGTATTTAAAATTTTAAGTACTTAAAAAATTATTTATTTATATTATTTCATTTAATTCATTGTTATCTATTGAATTTAATGTGTTAATTATTGTGCATAAAACTATGTAAAACCAAATGCCAAAATGTTTTTAATAGAGATATACATAATTACGAAATTGACACATACATCATCATACATGTCATAATATGGAAAATCAGGACTAAAGATATATGAAAAAAATAATAATAATATAAACTGAAATGTCTGGCTTTCTGTAAAAATATTAAAATATATACAATTAAATTAAATGTTACCTTGTATATATTCGTTTATATTCTAACGGAGTATAAACTAATTAAATAAATAATACAAAAAATAGTGCCATCTGGTAACTGAAATTCATAACTTTTATAACGAAGATTTACATTACCGCCATCTTACTGTTTTCAGGCAAACGTTTTTACAATAAATTCTAGTTAGAAAAAATATTGTTTTGGAAATGAACAACAGAGTTCTTGTGTGTCGAAAATAGTTGATTTTGTCAGGTCTACAATCGGTCTTAAAGTACATTTCAAACACGTGAATGGTTTCCTTTGAAATGCGTCTGCTGCAAATGAATCCACAGTTGTAATTTTATCTGTAAGCGAGTCCTCAGTTTAATTAGCATTAGACTCATAATTTATTATTACGCGCTGATTTGTCATTATTTTTTTAATTTATTTATTTTTTATTTTTATTTATTATAAATTTTTAAAGATACAAGTTTTATGCAGTCCCACAAAGCTGTCACACATGACGGCTTGTCTGTAGGTTCTACAAATAATATATATAAACATTTTTAATTTTTAATACATGTATGACACAAAATTATACAATAAACAATATCACAAAATAATATATATCAAAGTACCTACCTATATACAAATTATTTAGGCAGGTACGTTGAGATGTTCAGGAATACATCAATAATAAAGTTCAGAGATACATTGATTCGTCGCTTATTAGCCAACGCTTAGCGTTTTTGGGGCAGGGTCTCTCATTATTCTGAGGTTTAAAAGAATTATTAAATTTATTGAAAATCTCTGGTATTAAATATTTAAGCGTTCGGCTTCCATACTTATTTGTTACTCTTGGAATAATGAGGCCCTTATTTTCAGTGAATCTTGTTGTGTGATTATGCACCGGTTGCTTTTTATATTTGCTATATCCCTCATTATCCATTATAATAATGTACCAAAGAAGACCCTTTATTGGAAGTAGGCCCTCAGAACCATACAGTAGTTTTAGATTACTTCTTTGTCTGTAGATATTCGGTTGTACAATTTTTTTTATTATAGCAATTTGTAAGTTTTGTATATATTTAATATAAATATTGCTTGAGTGCCCCCAAGTTCGAATGCCATATCTGAGTATGGATTCGACCACAGAAAAATAAATTATTTTAAGAGTACAATGAGGCAAAACAAATTTCAGTTTATAAAAATTACTTGCAAAAGATCGGAGCTGGTTACAGATTTTAGCCACTTGTTTATCCCATTTAAATTTATTGTCTACTATTAGTCCCAGATAAGTATATTCGTTAGTAAAGTCAATTGTTTCACAGTGGCAAATATTTTCAATTTTTCTATGAATACATTCAGAATTATGAGCAATTATTTTGGGTATATTCCATATTCCCAGGCTTGGTGATTTTACATACATACATTTTGTTTTTTTAACATTAATAATTAAACCAACATCATGAGCCCATTTAAGTAGCTCGTTAAAGTCACTTTGCAATTGTTGAATAGCTATGATAGGATTTTCATTGGATACTACAAGTGCAGTATCGTCAGCAAAAATGAATCTAAAGGCCTTTTTAAAGAGTTTTGACATAACAATAACATATATAATGTACAATTTTGGACCTAAAATTGATCCTTGCGGTACTCCTGATTTAATATGTCTTCCTTTACTCATATCATTTAAAATCTTTACGTTCATTTTTCTATTAGTTAAGTAGTTTTTAAAAAATGAGAGGAGTTTACCCCGGATTCCAATGTTTTCAAGAACCTTAATTAATTGTATATGGCTGAGAGTGTCAAAAGCTTTTGAGTAGTCAATAAAAAGCACCAGTACATGTTTTTTAGAATTAAGTTGAGAATTTATAAAATCAGAAAATTTTTCCAGCAATTTATCACAACTTTTTTTTTTCTGGAACCCGTACTGGCATTCATCTATAATATTCAAATAATTCAAATATTTATCTAAATTTATCGAAATATATTTTTCTAAAATTTTTTCTAGTGCCGGGAGAATGGAAATTGGCCTGTAATTGTTAATTTCGGAGTGATCTCCATTTTTGAAAATAGGTCTTACAATGCTATTTTTTAATTCATCGGGGATGAGGCTGGTATCGATTATTCTGTTGATAAAGTGAGCAATAACAGGGCTAAGTAATTTGGCATGTTTTTTTAAATCAAACATACGAATTAGATCTATGCCCGGTGACTTTGAATTTTTCATACCTCCGATAATATATTCAATTTGCTTAGCATTAGCTCTAGGTAAGTACATTGAATGCGGTAGGGATTCTTGCAAGTGTTTAGACGCTCGGAAATCACATTCATGTAACAACTTATTAACTCCTTCATCAAAAAAGTTAGCAAAATTTTCTGCCACTGCATCAGAAGATTGTGACTTTAGGAAATATTTAGATTAGAATTCATCGCAACCAGATTTATTTTTCCTACCCAAAATTGTATTAATTTCATTCCATGTTTTTTTAATGTCCTTGAAACAGTGATTAAATTTGTTATTATAGTATGCCTTTTTTGTGTTTAATATTTGTTTATTAAGTTTATTTCTATATTTTTTGAAAGCGATTTCATATTTTTTATTATTAGGCGTGTTTTTCCACTTTTTCCACATGGCATCTCGTATTAGAATACTTTCAGCGAGACTGTCATTCATCCAAGTTTTTTGGTTATTTCGAAATTTTTTTGTTTTTAATTTTGTAAAGGTACTTTTTTCATAAATATTTTTAAAAATCGATTTTAATTCTGCATAAATAATGTTTGGTTCAGACAATTTTAACATTGCATTCCAATCGGTGATTTCGATCAATAAATCAATCCTTTTGTCCGATAGTGCAGTGTAATACTCTTGGTGCGATTTGTCGACGGTACATTTATCATAGTAACAGAAGTTAATACTAGCTGCAGTTAGGTAGTGGTCAGCTATTATTGAATCGCATACGCATGAACTGATTTCGGTCGTCTCCTTCACTCTTACATAGATATGGTCTAAACATGAAGCCGTTACATAGTTAGTCAATATCGCTTCTCTAGTCACATCATTTATACATCTGGTCATTCCAAAATGAGACATGAGGTTTTCATATTGCATAGTTATGGGTTCGTGTACATTTAATAAGTTAATATTCGTATCACCTAGAACCAATACGGATTCTTTTATATCAATATTTCCCAATATTGTCTCCAGCTCATCAAGAAATAATTTTTTTTTGTATTAGGCGGTCTATATATTGCTAAAAGATGTAAGCGAATATGTTTGTTTACTGAAATGGTTCCGTAAACGCATTCAAAATTATTAGTCATAATATTTATTTTTTCAAATGTAAGGTGATCTTTCACGTATACAATAATACCGCCACCCGATCTTTTTGTTCGACAAAAATGGTACGAATTAAATCCCGGTAATTTATAAAGATTTATATTATTTTCATTAATAGACGTTTCGCATAGCGAAATTAAGTCGATGTTTCTCAAAGAGCTAGAAACAATTAATAGTAAAGTGTCCCAATATTTAGATAAAGATCGTATATTTAAGTTGAGGGCAGTTATTTTATTATTTCCTAACACATGTTTTTTTGTAGCCCAGTTTTCAAAAATTGACGTGCGTTCATAATCTATTTCTGCTGTATCAAAATCACAGTTCAAGTCACCCATATAGAATAATATTTTAATTGGCAGCAATAATATATAAACATGTATTGGGATTTACAAATATAAATACGATAGATACATAACAATATAGCAGTAAGTATTTCCGATATGTTCCAGGTTAGATTATAGTTTTGTACAGAACAAGGTAGGTTTACTAATTGGCACCAATAATTACATATTGAACTTTTTCTACACATACAAATACACGAAGAGTGCGCGAACATCAATATAATCATAGATTTCAGTATACTAGCGTTTAACACTGTGGCAATGGGATAATGCATTGTAACATAAATGGCAAAATTTTTCGGCAAGGATATGAAATATTTATGTCTCAATAAATTATGTACATTACGATGCATAAATGAAAGTGATAATATGAAGTTAAAAAATGAAAAAATTGTGATTAGCATTGTAATTGTTTTTTAGAATTATAATACATACCTAATCATAGTCTATACGACTTCGAGCGATATGCATCATCTTTTTGTAGTAAGAACAATTAGTATTATTAGCTTTGTGATTGGTATTTAGGGTCATCTTGAATAAGGTGTTCTGATGTGCACAGTTACTACATTTTTCTTCAGTGTTTTTGTTAGGGCATTCCTTCCATTCGTGATCTTTTGCGCAATGTAAACACGTCGCACGTTTGTCCTTATTAAAGTGTGACCAAATTTGAGACAATGGTAGCATTGCGTCAAGGGGCTGGCATCTTCCACTCGTACTCTGCTAAAACCAATGTTATTTTTTTCCTTTTCCATGAGGTATGACCTTACTGCTCCGCTGGTTTCAAATATATAATTAGTGAGTCCATTTTGGTTTTTTGGTTTAAACATTTTTATTAGTTTAATCGTGTTTTTAGTATCGCTATTCATGATATCTTTTATTCCATCGTTTTGTGTTTTTATTGCCTCAATTATGTCCTCTTCAGTTAAATCTACTTGAAGATTTCTTATGAATATTTTTGGATTTTTCTTTCTTAATTCCTCTGCAACCATGTTTTTTTTAAGGGTTTTATTGATTTCATCTATCAATTTCTCTGCATGTTCTTTTGAAGGACAAGATATAATTAATTTATTTTGCGAGGCTTTTCGTATTCCGTTCACTGCGATACCCAAGTTTGCTATTTTAATTTTCTTTACGATTTGTTCTTTAATAGCATCCGATGTCATGTTCGAATCTTCACCTTTGATGATCAATGAGAATTTGGATTCCGGGATTACTTTGAGACAACTTGCGTATGTTTTTTTTTCAAAATTGCTCGTATTCTCGATTTTTTTTTCTAATTTTTCAATTAGTTTTGACTGGAGACAAACAATCTCGTTTTGAAAAGATATTTTTTCCTGAGTCCATTTTTCTTCTAATAGTTTTATATTTAATTCCAGATTATTTTTAGCTTTCGAGTCCTTTACCGTAGAAATATTTGAAATTTCTAATTTTATGTTTTCTATTATCGACAGCACGTCCATAATGGGTTAAGCTTGTGACCGCCTCGCGGAACACCTCGCTCCCGGCAAAACTTAGATAAATGTGACAATTCTCTAATAATGTATTGTCTTTCTATAAACACGTCTACACACTACCACGGTAGAATGACGAATATTAAATAATAAATTCAATATTAAATTAAAAATGGATGTGGGATCGCCACTTATTTGTGTCTAAACTGCTTTCTAGTAACGTAAGTATCTGTCGGCTATATTATACCTTTCTCTGGGTTTCGAAATAATGTTTTTTTCTGAAATAGAGTGAAGGAAAACTGTTCTTGCGTTCTGAAAGTGATCCGCAGGTTCCCTACCCCTGCCCTAGACCATGTAGGCCGCCAAACTTACGGATTCTTAATCTTTATCGAACCCTTCTCGTACCTCTCTCTCTCCTGATAACTTCTGAATAAAAATCGACGAATAGCTTTTCGTTTTTATTACCATTCTCAAGGATATACGAGTAAGCAAATTCTGATATAACTGATACGAATAAGTCCGGTAAGAAACAAAAAGATTTTTTATAATACCTAGGATTTAACATGACAAGACTCATTATTTTAATACAATACATAATATCTACGCAAAAAAACATGAGTTCATTACCACCGAATTTTAATTTTGATTTCATTTTTTTATGTATTTGTTTATCTTACTTCACACATTCGTGTCTCTGTAAGACAGCCATCAATAAAGACATATATACATCCTCTACCTTAACACGCCTCTCAACGCTTACAAAACGGGTGGCGACAGTTTCCCCGTCTGTAAATCCTACATAAAGTAAAATAATAAAAAAATGTAAATATACTTTTGGAGCATAAAGCTACGTAGTTAAATTAATACAGTTTTTCTCCAGAAGGTATATCAAAGATGATATTATTCAATACTAGGGCTGACCCGTGTAAAATTGCGTACTGTCTATGAAAAGAACATTTTTTTAAAAACAGTTCCGTTTTTTTACCCATGGCAATTCACAACAGCATTTATCCTGGTAAAGCTGGCTAACAGCAGGTTTAATTCTAGGAGGGATGTCGCATTAGGGTGATGGCTTATAAGTTTCTGAACTGTCTATTATCAATACCATACATTCTGGCTAAAATAGGATTCTATGTCCCAGATAATTTCACGCGAGGCCGCCAACATAGGCTTTTGATTCCGGGTGCAGAACTACCTAACAATTGCGATGCCCCTGGGAAGACTTTCTAAGTTAATTAGCTGCCGCACAGGTAATGTGGATATTAGGATAATTGGATAATTGTGGATATTATCCTAATATCCTACAACAAATTTTAACACAAAATATTATTTAACTTTTAAATGGGTGTACCTACGTGTAACCTTTTATCCCATGGAACCTTATATATTTATTACGCCAAATAATTTTTAATGTTATTTTTTTGCTTTTGAGCAATTATTGGTTTTTATACTGTTTTTGCAAAATAAAAAAATAAATAAATATGAAAACTTTAATTTAAATAAAAATGGCAATGGCCTAAGAATATTTACTTTCTAAAAATGTTGCTAATTTATTAAGAATCTCTTAAAATTAGAACGAATAAATTGATAGGTTTCCCAATAAACGTTTGGTGAAAAAAAATAGTGTATTATCTACGCTGGAACACGTGTTTATGAAAACCTTAATATTTTCGCATTTCGTCATTATATGTTACTAAGGCAAATGTAGGTGCATGAACACATGTTTTAATATATTAGGAATTAACAAAAAATGTCTGAAATCCTGTTTTTAACCGTTTTATCAATTATTTGAAGAGATTTAAAAAAAAATGGCAACACTCATTTTTCTCCGTGTTAACCTATCAACAGTTGGACTTATATTTTTATTTTTAATTTAGAACGTTTTTTGTTATTAACTTTTTGGTGGGAGTAGGTATTTTAAAGCAAACACGATTTTTTATTTTTATTAAAAACAGTTTATTAGTATCAAATTTTTGTGGAACTAAATGTATATAATGTAAATAATATGTGGATATTTTTTTTTCCTAAAATTATCAGTTTTCGAGTGCTTTCTAAATTAAAGGTTTTTCACAGATAAATTGAGTTTTATTATTATTTGTCACTTCTAACAGATAATTAAATTTGCATTTAAAGATTATCATGAAAAATTGACCAGGACTGATGATTGATTATACACTTAAAATATTTTTATTGAAACAAGATTTTGTAGATATTTTTCTCCTTGTGAAAACGTTCCACAATTTAAAAATCATTTATGATAAAAAATCAGAAATGATCTTAGTCACATCAGACATAGTTACCAACTTATTAACTAGCGTTCACCCCATTTCATCGCAGGAGTAGGGAAGAAAAGATGGAATGCCGACAACTCTTAACTCTTTAATATTTCTATTTTTGAAACTGACAATTCTTGTTGGAATTCCATTTTAATATATTATAATAAAACAAATATGAAACTTTTTTCCACTTTAATTTTACTGATCGTAACCGGTTTCAGCTCGTTAAAGTCATATTAAGACTGGTACAAGTTATTCTTAGTCTACGGTTTATATACATAACATATGGGGGAGGGGGAGAGGGGTGGTCTACAAGGGTTTTTAATCAATTATACTAATTAAATTTGTTACCAAGTCGTTTTAGACGAGAGGTTCTCAAAGTGGTCTATATGAACCCCCAGGGGTCTATGTCAGCGAGAAAAAAAAATGCGGGTCCACGAGATTTAAATGAGGGTACATACGAGCGGACCCTTATTTACCTCAACTCAATATTTAGGAGTTTCGTAAATGACACAATACACCTAACACAAATAACACAGTTTACGTAATAGACTGAGAAATCACTTTTTTGATATTTGTATGTTTATATATCGTAAATTTGTTTATTGAGGTACATAAATTAAAGAGTCTACCTTTCTCGTTAGAATTAATATATGGAACCAAAACATTGCACATTGGAAACCGCAAATTTTCCTATTTCTCCAACATGTTTTCGATAAATGTCCAGGGTAATAATGACGTTCAACATTTAGATGTACTTCACACAGACTTCAAAACTAAGTTTGAGGACATTTTGACTGTGGAAATGGAATGTTGAAGAATCGGATATCATGTGACAAGAAGAACTGATCGGAATAAGCGCTAACAAAGAACAAGGGGCAGTTCTGTGGGACCAGCTACAGAAAGAAATTCCCGTTGCTTATCCTGCTCCATTTCATTTGGTGTAATACTTCACAAGGGCGCCCCTGTCTGCACAATACATATACAGAGGAACTATGCCGCTATCCGGTTGTTCATCTATGAAACTAAAAACTTTACAAGATCTATGAAACAAAAAATGAAAGTCGTCCTGATGTTTGTTTCATTTTATTGGTCAATGTTTTTAAAATAAACCAAATTGTTGGAGTTTAGAAGAAGTTGGATAGAATCTATTATGGTTAATAAGGCATATGATGTTTCGAATTCATCTCATACGTTTAAAGGGATATACGAGATGTTCCAAAACTCAAGACAAGTTTTGGCCAAAGAAACCACATATATCTGGCAACCAAACTTTACAACATCCTTCCTCCAAGTTTGAAAAAGATAGAAAAGATAAATAAGCTTAAGGAAAAAATCAAAACATGGGTGAAAGAAATTAATGCAGACATACTAGAAAATGTATTAAAAACATCATAGAAACTAAATAACAGAAAATCAAAGAAATCTACCAGTCCGCCTCAGCACAGGACTACCTAGTGAGGAGGACTAAGAAGAAACCATATGAATGAAATATTACAGATTTTTATATAATGTAACTCTCATCAAACCTTATTGAATAGACACTAATAAAAAAAAATAAAAAAAATTGTAAAGCCTACTTGGGGCAAATTTTTATCAAACCGGAATAACATCCGTTTATTATATCCTATAACCTCGATTTAAATTAATAATTTATTGTTTGTTGTTTCTTCTAGCGTTGGTATATTCAAATAAAGAAATAAACACCAACCATGAAAAGGCGGAGGGCCATGCATAACATTATTCAACAAATATATTTAATTATTACTCAAAAACCCTTTAATTGTTTTTTCTAAGTGTACTATGTAATGTGCTGTGGGTAGGTATATTGCCATATAGAAACCTACATACCCATATTAGAAATAATTTTTATAAAATGATTCAGCAGTCAACATTTCCTGTCAACAAGAGGTCCATTGTATCAATTCTATTATCTGTTATGTGCGTCGTTTATGAGAAAGAGAGATGAAGATTACAACGGGGCAATCTGCAGTACGCCGGTATTGCCAGCACTTTGCGATCGTGCAAAGAAAGTGAGCATAGAATGCATGATAGGCCAGTTATACAGGGTGTCCGGGGGGTCAATTGCCCATACTTCGGGAGGTGATTCTATACGATGGTACAAGTAAAAAAGACAATACAATGTCTATTAAAATTCTAACATTTTAAGGGAAAAAATAGAATTTCGTAAAAAGATATTTATCTTTTTTTTACTTCTACCGTCATGTAGAATCATCACCTTCGCGGGGATGCACCTTAGTTTGGACATCCTGTATAAAATGTAGAAATTTGTCAATTTGGGAGGCGGGTTTGAGTACCGCCGCCCGGGAACCATTTATTTGATTTGCCATAGTTTGCCCCAAGTGGTTCGCTACGGTTGATTATTTAGCAGGGGTGCCCGGGTTCATCGGATGAGGTGTGTTCAGGATGCACTTGCCCACAAACTACGTGGCGTTGAGATTGAGAGAGGCTGGTTTTAAGACCCTTTGACCTCTCCAACTGGTCTCTCGACCCATCGCCTTGCGCCACAGTGGGAGGGATATATTCATATGTCCGTTACTCCTGGACACTCTAATTACCAGATTTCTACCCACCCCTCATACATATTTCCTTCCTCTCCTTCATTTCCTTAAAAAAGCATATCCAAAAATTATGAATGCCCTGAGAGAAATTATTTTCCTCAGGGCCTTCCTGTGGAGCCAATATATATATATACACATATATTAATCGTATTATTTTCAATCTAAAAAAACGTTTGGATAGAATATTCCACGCTAAACTAATTTAAAAAAAACGTATTAAAAAAATGTTTTAATGATAAAACACTAAATTCGTTAAAGTTGTAATAACCCAAATATTAATATTACACAGAGAAAAATGATCCTGTTAAATAAATGACGGCATGCCAACTTCATAATAAAATATTAGTCGTTCACAATATATCGAGAACACATGTTCTTTTCCTAATAGATATCACGACGGAGTGCCACACTATCAGTCTGTCAATATTATACTGATATTGTATGATGTGTATATAATATTTATATGAACACGTGTTCCTAAAACATTCGCTTTTGACTGTTACATTTTTAGGAAGTCATCAGGAAATCATTGGCAGTGAAAATCTCAAATCAAATCAATAAGAGTTTAATTAATCACTTTGTAGATCGTACGTAAGAAATTACATATTATAACTACTATGTTGGCATGAAACGGAACCAATTGGTTTTTGCTAATCAGTGGATTGTGACATGAAAGTGATCCAATTTCGGAACTGACTTTAAATTGATATTACGACATAGTTGCCAATTAAAACAATGTCAATGTAATGTAATTATACCAGCTTACGCAGTTACCAGTTACATTCTCGTACACATGTTGATCCAATATGTTTGTAATTTGAGTTAACCTTGCTTGTTTGCTTGAAGATCGGAAATATGGTAATGTTCGAATTATAATTCAAAATATTGTACTTCTACGAGATGTAGGTACGAAAGTTATTTTTAATTAAACGGGGGAATAATGGCATGAAATCCCGTTTTTAACTGGATTTCAAACAATTTGAAGAGATTCTTAATAAAATATCAATTCTCATTTTTCATTCTATTCTTCTTGTTATTATCAGCATTGTAACCCCATGCTTGTGGCTGATAAACAACCACAGGTACTTTGCAGTACTTATTTAGTTTACAGTAGAATGCTATTGTTGTCAGCTATGAATTTTTTCAGTTTGCAAAACTGTAATGTTTATTTTTGTACTTTTACATTTTAATATTATAAGTTCACGAATATTTCCAAAAAATAAATTTCCTCATTTATTCTAATGAGAATTGGATATTTTTTCAATTTCTCATTTTTATAAAATTCACGTACTTGACTCCCCAGATTATACATTCTGTGGTCTAGAAATGGGAACTTTATATCACATATTTTTTGGTTGTTCCTATTTAAACAAATATCCTTTCTTCTATCAAGCCTTATTTAAAATTGCCTCCCCTCCTTTCAACATCTTATCTCTTCTGAGTCCGAACTCGATTCCAATCTTCCATATTATTTTGAAAATTACTCATAAAGAAAATTTATATATAAGTTCACATTACCTCTCTCCGTAATTTGAAATGATGGCGGAAAACACCCTTGAAGTGAGAAAGCCAATAATGTTCTTTTTTAAATTCAATCTTTGTGTTTTTATTTACTACAATTGTAAAACTACACATCTCGACACGAGAAATCCCTAGTGAGATGAGTAGCTTATGATTTTATTGTGTAAGGCTAGATTTACACTAATAAGTAAAATTTACAACTTACGTAAGTTTTTGATAAGTAACTCACACGAGCGTTTACATATGCATCTAATTTATGGTAATGAATGCTCACGGAAGTTATTCGGAAGTTTAACTCACGTAAGTGCTCACAGCGACTGCTACACCCGTAATTTTATTTGCGGTATGATGGCTTCCTGTAATTTAATAATAGATAAATAAATTTAATAACGATTTGATAATGCCAAATTTGCGAGATTTTGTCAATAAAGACAAAAAAGCCAAAATAAAATATTGGAATATAAGTTGGCTTGATAGAAACAATTCTCCACAGAATGGAGTTCATTAATTTTATCCGGATGCCAACCAGAATTCAAATACGTAATCTTATTAACAGAAACGTTGAGATTAGAAAGAATTAGACCGATATTTAAAAAGGCGGATAAGTAAAGTAAGTTTTTTTCTACCTAATAATAAATTATATCTCTTCGCTTTTTGGAATCAGAAAATCTTCTTTCCGTTTACATTCGTTTTCGTAGTGCTAGATTTGAGTTCTTTGAGATCTACAGTTATTTTATTTATGAGTTCATAATGCACTTATCCACGTATTCAAATCAGATTTTACTTAATAAAAAAAAACTAGTTTTTATTGAAAAAAGAAAAACCTTCGAAAACTTGTCTTTTAATATTTGACATCTTGCATCGGTGCGTTTAGGTACCATTTATTATGGTAAGCGTCTCAACTTATCAAACTGATTTCATAAGCTGTGAGAAGGCTGTAAGTTCGCGGGGGCGCCATTAGACCTGTCAAAAACTTACGCCTCTTACGACTTCTGTAACTTGCTATAAATTACGGCGAGAAACTTACAGTGTTGGTAATTTTGCCATAAATCACTTACATAAGCGATTTACGAGATCAAACTTGCGTATGTAAAGGGAATCTTACACTTAATTTTGAATAAATAAATAAAATAAAAATTTATCCAGTAAATGGTTATGATATTAGAACTGTTTTATAAATTATAGCTGGATAAAACACTATCTGCCATTTCGTTCAACCGCAAAGTATCAAAGTCGGATCATGTGTGCATGTGTTCTGTTAATCTATGACTCACTGTCATTGCGACTTGATCGAGTTTACTCGATATTGTACCGTATACTAAATGAGCACAAGCCAAACAGAATGATTATACACTAGGCAAACATAAATACCGCACTTCTGGTACATAGTATGTAAATAAGTCTAACAAATTATTCTAGTACATGTACAGATTACTAACAATGTGCGTAATAACCGGATATTAAATCCCATTAGTCATTATTTGTATTTCACATACGAAAACCGTTGAAAAATATGACTTAATTAGTTCTCAATGAAACTTTTGGCAATAAGTCAGGTTGTGCCTATATGTCCGTTGAAGCCTTGAGACAATATCAACTTGTCTTAAAACTTTTCATCTGTAATTTATAAACGCGTTATCACGTGATATAAATTAAATTATATTTTACTTAAGCATGTACATGACTGTTTATTTTCGTTGTTTTTAAATTTCCTTATCACTTATCTATTATCCTACGACTATAAATTTCCTTATCACTTATCTATTATCCTACGACTATATATAACTATATCGGTCGTCTGAGATTGTACTCACCTCCCACGTCCCGATTATTATTATTATTATTTGTACAATATTTTTTGTAAATATCATATTATTATTTTAAAATTCCTCATCACTTAATTATTATCCTACGACTATATATAACTGTATCGGTCGTCTGGGATTGTAATCACCTCCCACGTCCTGATTATTACTATTATTGTTTGTACAATGTTATTTGTAAATATCAAACTTTATCTTATATAGGTACCTTAGTATGTATTTTTAATGCATAAGTAGGATCCTTTTAATGTGTTTTTATTAGATATTGTAAAATATGATTTCTGTTTTAATAAACTATATTGATTTGAAATTATTCAATGCGAAGCCTTCTTGTTATATTGAAAAACAATTTAATTTTATAATTTAAAAAAAAAACTGGATATAGCTGAGTAAGCTCTGGATTGGTGAGCGCTGGATTCATGATATTCGCACAGACATTTTCATCCCGAATTTTCAAGTAATTTTTAAAAGACAAATCACCATTAAGTCCGAAATCAATCCTACGTAATAAACATACAAGGTGGAAACCAACAAGAAACGAAAATAAGTATTCTGTACCGAATTAAAAAATTGTAATTCCTTCATGGAGAAAAATGAGTATTGCTAATTTATTAAGAATCTCTTAACATTATTGGTAATCCGGTTGACAAACGGGATTGACGTCGGAGACACGTGTTCAAAAAATGTTTAAATACATACCAGATTTCACAATGTTCAGTCTGATTTCGCCATTTTGAAGTTTGTCAAATCATTTTTCTCACAAAAATTTGAAATTAACGACAACTTTTAATTAATTTAAAAAAATATCGTTTTATTTCATTCATTTCATATCAAAATAAATTAAAGCAATTGAGAGAGAGAGAGAGATTCTGTCTGTTTGTTTATTTTATAAGTGAAAACATATTATAAATGCAGTTGCATACATTACGTTGTCAGGTCATTCAGCAATCCTTATATAACATCCCAAAAACCACTAACGACTTGAAAAATTAATAGGTTTTTTTTTCAGATGCGTAAAACAGGATTTAAAAGAGATATGCAGTGAAACAGGTTACACTGCCTTTTCGACCATCATCAGCTATAAATTGTTATTCTAATTAAGTGGTCACCCACCCATGTAAAATTTAAGTGGTTGTTGAAAAAATGATTTAATTTGTAAAAAAAGCAATTGCGTGAAAATCTTTTTGCATTTAGGGGATTAGCGAGAATAAAATGCTGCTCTGTAATATATCTAATAAAAATCATGGAAGACGCAATTATTATTTGCAAACAAACGATTTAGTATACATACTAGTCCTGGGTTGAACGCGAATGATCCGCTCATTGAAACCCGCTCACGAGCTATCAAAGAGCGAGGACCCGGTCTCGCAACATACTCTCGTGACCACGTGCCGGCGACCGGGTGCCGGATGCCGGTGCAGGCGAGCGACAATAGATGTATGAGTGTGATGAGCAAGCGGGTTATCAGCACCCGATTCTCGCGACGGTATGCTTGGGGTCTAGGCCATTGGTCGCAACACCCAAACTCCAATTACTTGGTCAATAGCATTATTACTCCCTTACAATTACTCTATTTATTTTACTTGGGGAAAAATTTCAATAGTAATGTTGTTTCCTATTAATAATAATAATAATAATTGGATGACTTGTATAGCGCCGTTTTTGTGCAAAATCACCACAAGGGCGCTGTACAAATTTATAATACATTTCATACATTTGATATGTGTTATTTCTATTTATGGAGATAATATACAGTACAATACTTAACTGGTAGGTCACTTGAGATTAACACTTAATTAACATTATCTAATTGTTTATTAGCGAAATTTAGATACAGGATTTAGGACATAATTGGAAAATTGAATATAACTGGACTTTCTCTTAGGATTGGTATATTTAATTTAAGGGTATGACAGCTTAAAAAGGTAAGTTTAATCTGCATTCCTTAACTGTATTCCTTCATATTTATAACTTCTAAATCCTCTTCTCCTTACTTCCTTTTTTGAAATATTCATTTCTTTTGAATCTTCTCTGTTTTATGTACCTATGTACATAGTTGTAAAGTTTTTTTTCTTTAATGATTAATATGTTCTCATCGCCATGAAAACACTACATAAATAATTATAAATGTAACCTTCATAATATATCATGTGTAATAGAAAATAAATTAAAAATGATGCAAACATTGAACACATTATTTATTTTGTACACCCACGTATTCATATCCTCGTATTTATAAAATTTCACTGGTCTAAAATACTCAGTCACGGGTTTCGGATATGACTGGTACGGCCGCCGCACAGTGGGCTGAAAATCGCCTTTCATAGACATAGAGACTTGAATTTTCAAGGGTATTTTTTTTGGCTAGAAATGGATTCTGATGATCATTACTATGCTATAAAATTTCGTACGAAGCAATTGCGTGTACAAATGAATGAGTTATCATTTTTTTAAGAAAAATTTGTTTGGCACTCTAATTAAAAATGAGGCTATCTTTGGAATCATAAGGTTGGCCGTTCTATCCTTACACACAGATATACTACTATTTATTTGTATTTTTTTGACATACTTCGTATTGTGGCGCAACATGCTATTTTTTTTTAAATCCTCAAAGTCGAAAAAAACACTTTTGACTGGTGATGATTCATTTTAATGCTTAAATGCGTTACATATGCAGTGTAAATAAAATATTGTAAACTAGACAAAGCCTACTCATATGTAAAGCATTTCAGCATTAAAATGAATTAACAACATAAAAAAGTGTTTTTTTCAACTTTGAGGATTTAAAAAAAAAATCACAAGTTGCGCCACAATACGAAGTATGTCAAAAAAAAAACAAATAAATAGTAGTATATCTGTGTGTAAGGATAGAACGGCCAACCTTATGATTCCAGAGATAGCCTCATTTTTAATGTCAGTGCCATACAAATTTTTCTTAAAAAATGATAACCCCTTCATTTGTTCACGCAATTGCTTCGTACGAAATTTTATAGCATAGTAATGATCAGCAGAATCCATTTCTAGCCAAAAAAAATACCCTTGAAAATTCAAGTCTCTATGTCTATGAAAGGCGATTTTCAGCCCACTGTGCGCCCGGCTGGCGACGCCTCTATGGCGTTTTTTCCATGTAAAAAAGAGCGAGTTGTGGGCCTGTGGGTCGTGAGCAACCTGGGTCATGTAAAATGATCGGTTGACCATGCTCTGATACAAACATAGGTACACTTTTTTATTGTAGATATGGAGAAAAGAATTGCGTATGGCTAGATATAAAGATTGGTGGAAATTCACATAAAGCTTTTATTTCACAGAATTTGAATTTTTAAGTTATAATATTAAGTACTGTGAAAGTTCTATTTAAGTTATGTGATTATTTAAGTACTGTGAAACAATGACATAATTGAATAGAACTCTCACAGAACATGTGACATTTTTTCACAAAACAATTTTTACTTTGAAATGAATTGATAAAATTTTGTGTAACGACCCAAATTTAATTTCAATTATGTATTATTATTAAATTTCTCACTCACTCATTTGAATATTCAAAACTAAATAAATTATTTTGTTCATAATGAGCATTCCACCCATTTATGTTCGCCTCCGTAATTGCTTTGTAAGAGTCGTTAAAGCGTCGCTACACCCCAAAGATATTAGAAGAACGAGATGTGCTATGAGCAGTTCATACTGTGTGGAATTGTTTTGCCCAGTGTCGTCGGTTTTGTTCACCAATACTACTGCACACCTTCGCTTACGCTAAGGTATCCGCACTAATACATAGAACAGATTTCTGTGCGTACACGTCCCGATAATATTCAAAGTACCCTAATTAGGTAGTACTCCGCCTACGGTCCGGCGGCCAACATAGCATATCTCGTTCTTCTAATATCTTTGCTACACCCCTAGTTGAATGAATCAAACAATATTTCGGATTTCAATATCTTATTTAGCAGGTCTTTATCTTTCAATATCGGGTAAGTTTCAATTATCATTTGTTTAATTGCTTTTATTCAAATGAAATAATAATAACAAATCACCATTATAAAATTATTTGCCTTCATATGTACAAGTATATCACGTTCTTGTAACTTTTACAATGAACCCATGTAAGGCCTTGGAAGCTGTCTGCAGACTTGCACACCTGGCCAATTATCGACTGTTCGAGTAATTATTGATTTTCTAAAGAATTATTTGGTAACAATGGAAGGGTTAACCAGGTATCACTACCAGGATATTATATTAAATATAATGTGCTATAGATTCATGGTAATATAAATTCCCTACATGAATACTTTATTGTTTTATTGGTAAATTTGAGTGCTTGCGTTGTCTTCAATATCGACTTCCACTGTGTTTAAAAATAAAATAGTATAACCAACGCACAGGTTCTTACAATAGGTAACATAGGGGTCCATTAGCTAACTGGTTACGTAATATGCACAGTTTTTTGTTGATCTTAAATTGTTGTCAAGTTTTATTGGAAATTTAAAATTATTTTTTATACAAGTTGTCCCGGGGTAAAGTCCACTTACTTCGGGAGATGATTCTACATGATTGTAGAATTTAGTTATTGAACTTTTTTACTTCTACCATCATGTATAATCAACCCCCGAAGTTAGTGCACTTTGTACTTAACCAGCCTAGACTTAATTCTCGATTTTTGATAAATCAATTCCAACTTGTGTAGATTTTTTTGAAAACGGCACTTAAATTCATTTTTTTTTAATAAATTTTCACATAGGACTAACTAACGCTCGCACATACAACCAAAACATTAAAAAATATATTTATTATTATAGCTTTATATTATTAGATTAGCTCCACACAGGAGGCCCTGAGGAAAATAATTCCCCTCAGGTCGTATGTCATTTTTGGGGATGCTGTATAGAGGATCTTATTAGGAAAGAAAGGGGAGGAAGTTCTGGGAAGGAAAAGGCATGAGGAGCATGAGCTGGAAACTGCAGTGTGTCCAGGAGTGACGGACGCTGTTCTGAGACAGTCCTGCTGGAGAGGTCAAATGGACTCACTCAACCAGTCTTTCCCGATTCGACCTGTCCCGCAGTTCGTGGGGAGAAACATCTGTCGCTAAGACTGGGAAAAACCTCACCCCATGAACCACCAAAGGTTGCGAACCACTCGGGGCGACTTATGGCGGAGGTGTTGGTTACCCAATAAATATATCCCGGTGCAAACATACCCATAACCGCCTCCCAAATTTATTGATAATATATCATTATTTGATAAGTATATATTATAGTATAAAAATGTTCTGATGTTTAAATATCGAACTGGTTTAAAAGCCACTTAAAGACGAATTTGATTTGGTACCTATTTATATACGAAATACCTCTGTACTTACTTATAAAGAATTTAATATTCACTAGCTGACGGTGTACACGGCTTTACTCGGAGACTTGTTTGACATGAATATTTTGGAGTAAAATATTGTGAATTCTAGTGTACTTGTCAGTATTTGTTTCACTTGATCGTGCCATGTCTTCCTCGGGCTTCCTTGACTTCTTCAACCATTCTCTTCGTACCAAGTAGTACATACACTCCTCTTTCTTAGTTCATCACGTACGGGTCATTTTACCACAAATAATTATTTGAATCGTGTCTTTTCTACCGTTACCTTAACATGAAATCTACGTTAAGAAAACTACATTCCATCTACTATTACTAATTTCTGTTATTTATGTTAAGAGTTAAGACTTCCTCAGCCGTCCCCGTCTTTTTCTACAATTCATTACCATTGTTGCTTTCAAAAATCTACTTTAATTTGACTCCGTACCTCTTTCCCGTGCAGAAATAAGGCGTAAAGACTTTGTCGGGTGCCCCCGACTTCTTTTACAATTCAAACTACTCTCTAAATACTCCTGGTACTAATAAAAACAATCTATGAAATTTTCAGAGAAATCAGTCCAGTAGTTATGGAGTATATAAAGAAACATTATAGCTTTTCAACAAAGTATACCTACTCGTACATACGAGAGGTATCATTTCTGATCAATATAAGTAGATATCGTTTAACAAAAGTAAATTCTTTAACAATAAGTAAAAATTTCTATTCGATACAGAATGAATATTAGAGTTAACCTTGATTATGATTTAAAAAAAAATCTTTTGTACCCAACTAGTTCTGTGGTACCTCAATAAAATGTTAGTTACGGGAGCAAATTGAATATTAGACAAGTTATATTTATCATTAATTTAAAATACATTTTTTCTTCAAGATTTCAATTATATACGGAAACTCAAACACATCAAATAAAAGAAATTATTGTTTTAATGAGAGGTCGGCGAAAAAAGGGTGTCGTCCCTAATGGCTGTAACATTAAAACAGGCTTCAAAACAACCTTAAAATGTATTATATTCTACCAAGTGTAATTTATAATATTAAAAGCATGATGGTCATTTAGCTTAGGGGTGAATGAAGTCTGGTATTATGTTTAAACTCGTGCCTATCTTAAAACCACCCTTAGATTTCAGTTTTTTTCTTGATATTCGTATTATAAAGTGGGAGTTATCTACCTTTGTGTTCATTATAATTCAATTAGATTCAATCTGCTCTGTCGGTTATGTGAGTAAGATTAATGCAATAATAGTAGGAAACAAGAACATCTCTTGAGGAGTGAATTATCTTTGCCTCAACATTATAAAAATTTGGTCTCTTTACATTTGAAATGTTCATTTTTCACGTCATGTAGTTTTATCAATCTATCATAATCAAACAATGTTTACTTTCTTACCTATCGTAATGTGTATAAGGAAAATTAATCCAAAATACACCGCCTTGGGATATGTTTTGTTTGTTTTACAGTGTAAAGCAATTTGATTGTGCAACTGGCCATTATGCGGTTTGAAGTCAAGACATTAACAAGTAGATAATAATTTGAAATTATTATAATGAGTGTTTCTATCTATGGACTTAGTTTAAATTAGCTGTGAAGGTGAAACTGAGTTGGTTTTTTAATTGAATTATTTGTTACAGCAAAAGAAAATTAATTTTCATATTTACAACGACCTTAGTACTAATCTACACATTTGAAGTAGGTTGCTAGTTAGGTTTCCGCGTAGTGATAAAAAAATCAATATTTAAAAACGTATGAAATACATTTACGTTATATTTTATTTGTGGAACTTCAATGCACTTTAAAGCTTTTTAAAATATTATTATTTAACAAATAAACTACAAAAAAAATTTGAGAGTTAATAAATAAAATTAATAATAATAAAAACAGACATAAAAATAAAAGCAAATAATTTTCATTACCAGTACCTATCAATCATCGTACTAATTTCGATTGTCTTTGATTTGTGTTAGTTAGTCCTGTCTGAAATCTGTTTAAAATTTGCATTGATTTTAAGCGTCATTTTCAAATTTGGAATTAGTTGCGTGAAGAATTCGGACAAGCGACAAAATAACCTACTTATAATACAAAATTACTTTTATAATTGGAACGATTTGTCAAGAATCAAGAATTCAGACTAGCCCGTGATTTTTCACGGGAGTAAAAAATAATATAAATCAGGGAGTCAATGCTAGAAGTGCCTATGTCATTTGTTTAAGGTAGAGGAAAGTTCACTGACATGTCCCTTATTTGAATGCTACACGGAGAAAAATGATTACCTAATGCTGATTTATTGAAAATCTCTTAAAATAAATTATTAATCATCCTGTTAAAAAACGGAACTGTAGTCAGCTTCCTGATAAAGCGTTCGTAAATTCATGATAATTTCGGAACACGTGTTCATCCAACTGCGTTATATATCAAGACGAAATGCAAACATGTTAGGACTTATAAGAACACGTGTTCCGACATCGGAATTTTACCTAAAGTTTATCAGGATACCTATATATTCGTTAATAACCTACAATCCTACTTTCCCGGTTTAACAGAGAAAAAACTAAGAATTTGATGATATTTTTAATAAAATAACAATTTATTATCAGGAAGTTTTCTCCATGTGTGAATACTTACGTCGGATCGTCTAAATTGTGACCTATTTAAATATATGATTAAAAAAATTGATTCAATATTTTTTACGCCAAGAAATCGATAAACAATGAGCAATTGATAATTTATTTTTTTTCTTTCGGTGAATATTATTCTAACATTGAAGTCCAAAAAAGGACCGTCTGTTAGTGGCTTCATCGCGGTTTCATAGTGACTTGTTTATAAGTAAAATTATAATTTTATTTTACTTATATTTACATATTGTAAAAGCATAAGGTATATAATTTAATCCGGATATCCTTGATAACCATGGATAATTTGAAGCGGTTATCCTTGAGGTCGAGGTTTGTGTCGCCTCAGCCGGAGTTAGAACGAGCCTTCACGCAACCTTCGCACCCCCAATCATCTTCCAACGTACTTAGTTAGTTTTATCAATTGCATATTAACTGACTAACTAACCATCAAGCCGTTTTCCCGCAGGGGTAGGCAGAGAGGATGGACCGCCAAACAACTCGATCTTGGCACACACTTCCTGCCTTATTCACATTCTTCCATCGTTTCATAAATACTATTATATTATTCTGACTCTTGACATGGCCCGACTCAAGTATCTAGTACTCTTGGTCGTGTCATGTGTTCCTGGGGCGTAACCAAATTTTTCTACCATGCACATTTGCGTCATATATTCTCCTAACATGTCTTGCTTCGTTCGTTCGCTCAACATGCCGAAAGCATTTGAGTGTCCCTTTCTTAATGTTATTCATTACGCTTTACATTTTACATACCTAATATGAACCGAATTAAAAAAAAAACTTCCAATATCAAATAATTTATTTTTAAACGTACGTATGTAAATAGTGGTGCTATGAATTCTTTATTGCCAAGAGATTAAATGTTTAGACTACATATAGGTTCATATGTATATATTACGTAGATTTGTTTTTAAATTAACTTATATTGTATCAGTGAAAATAGTATTAAGGCGACATGAGACTAATATCGGGGGTTCGCTCGACGAACACATTTTAATAATTTCTGATGAAAGTATTACTAAAATCTCAAGTGTTTCTAGAGGGATCCCTACGGATGTAAGTTATTTACATTTAAGTAAATTATTCAATGTAAATATATATTTTATATAAAAATATATTTTATTTTTCTAGACGATGAATTAGTATCTTCCTGAGGGATCCTTCTAGAAACATTTAAGATTTTAGTAATAAGTTCATCAGAAATCAATTAAACAAACCCCACGGAAAGATCGACTGTTTAGACTTGCTAAAGGAAAGTTGTTACGATTCACACTTTTAGAGATTTGATAGGGCAAAATCAATCGTAGGTCTATCCGATACACCAGGGCCGCGTGTGTCATATTTTTGTGCACGGCTGCTTTACTTACGTCGTTAAGATTCTGAATTTATTTTATAGTATTGTCTCGTCTTAACTTGTTTGATTGCTCATTAAATCCACACTGCATGTGATATTATTTAAAAACATTTAAGTCAGGTATGTTATCGTTGAAACTTATATTTATAATTAGTTATTCAACTGTATGCAATCCTATAAATTATCTAGGTACCCACTAAATACTACATCTCTCACTGGTAAAGCATTTGTTAGATACAGTGCTAATTAAAGCAGAAAGCTGGTGTTGGCAGTATTTAATTGATAGATACCTACCGAGTAAGGTATCATGTTTGTTAGTTTGGCAACATTTTGAAATTAAACAATGTGAAACATTCTGTAATTTGACAGGATATTACTTACATACATAGCGGCTGACGCCTAGGCAATCACATAATTTATACATAAATTGCTTATTGTAATGCGTATTTTTTATAAGGTAAGTACCTACCTACTTATAAATATCATAACTTGAATGTGTTTTATTGATACATTCTATAAATCAATTCTTATTCATATTAATTATCGATTGGGACTAAAATGGATCAATTACAATACTTCAATAGGTCTTCGAAATATGGACAGAACGGATCAGGGATCGGCACAAAATAAGCAAAGTAGGAAGCACAAAAGCAGAAAATAAGCATTACAGAAAGATACATTCTAATCAAATTCTTGTACTGCACCACACATCATGAAATTTGCTTTAAGCTTCTTAAACACATATATTAAAGAATATAGTTTTAATAGATTAAACACAATCATTAAATAATAATCGTCGTATTATTGGTAATCCGGTTAAAACGAGATTAATTGATACACTGTTAGTAAATTTGTAACATATCGGAATACGTATTCGTGCACCTGAACTTGTCTTGATAATATACAATAGCGAAATGCGTATATATACATCGTGATAATATGTTCGTATTTTACTAAAAGTTATTAGGAAACCTATCAATTTATTCGTTAAGGCCCTACATTCCCGTTTTAAACCAGATTAAAAATAATGTGAAGAGATTTTTAATATTATTATTTTTTAAAGATAAATTATGTTTACAAGACAAGGTTCTTTTGCAAAGCACAAAGGATAACAAATTATTACAAACAATGATTACTTATTTTTTCTCGTAAGATTTTTCAAATTATAAGGGTGTTTCAGGCTAATAATTACTGTCTATAATTATTTATTATTCTTTATATTTTAGCAATATTTTATATCAGTGTGTTTTCTCCGTGCAATTATGAACATACATTTCTTAAGTGTTAATCTGCCAGGTATGTATGGTTCTGTATATTATCTGCCTGACCACAATATACATTAATAATGAGTACATTTTAACACCTTCTATGATTTTAACGATTAAGTAGTCAAGTGCATTGTACGTTTAGTTTTGTATTATTGATCGACAAAACGGTTGATGCAATCTGTTAATCATAAATTGTTATAGATGGTCTAATTTAAAATATTATTAATAATTAAGATACTTATTTATATTTAAATGTAGATTATATATATATATATATATATATATATATATATATATATATATATATATATATATATATATATATATATATATATATATATATATATATATCTCAATATATAGTTAGTAATAACATAGATGATTGTAGAAATTTATTGTATATTTATAAAGCGCCCTTGAGGTGATTTTGCACAAAAACGTCGCTATAGAAATTATACAAATTTGTATATATATTTGTACAGTACAGCGCCCTAGAGGTATTTTTTCACAAAGAGGGCGCTATACAAATCTTCGAAATAGTATTAACGAATAAAATAAGATTATTATTTGTGAAAAAATCATAATCTCCGTCAAGGGAACGTTCAGATTCGTGCTAGGGATGGATGCTTATCACTCCGCACTGAATATGCAGTGGCTGTTGATATGATTACGTATTTTCAAATTTTTACGTCATAAGTTATTTGCAAAATAATCTGTTCTGATTTTTTTCAGGCAGCAGACAAAATTTTGCAACAAATTTAATACAATGTGTATTAATTACAATATTACATTGTTGTATTGTTAGTTCCATCTCGCAATATCTACTTAATGCTTTGACATGAATAGATATTGAAGTATTGTTGTAGCTTATTGTGTCTATGATAAGATCATTTACATTTCTATTGATCCATTTTTTAGTATCAGAGTCGTTTTATAACTTTTTTAATCACTGCAAATCTTAGTAAAATAAATACTTATTTTTTAATGAAATATTTAACGTGATCTTTCCATAAATTAAATGGAACCACGAAAGATTCTAAGGGCGCCCGCAAACGGAAGGTTTTAGTTCCATAACTATTTCATCGCGTCGCCGTCTTCAGATGGCTTGCGTAAACGAGCTATTTGTTATTTGCTATTTTGTATATAAATACTAAAACACTGAAATATCACTTCCGTATGGGTAGTAAGTACTAGGAAACATAAGAGATATGGTAGTATGTATAAAATTTGAATTCGGAACAGTCTCCGAAGACTTTAGATACAATAGTTCAGCCGCGGAGATGGTTGCGGTTGCCGGCAGTTGCAACTAAAAATTCCTCCCTGTCAACTCCATACACCGTAATAGATTTTTATGCCCTCTCTCGTCTCTCGTCTACGGGCGCCTCTAATTGGGCTTTAGTGTTGGAGAACAAATCGGACGTACAAAAGTGGAACATATTTTTTTGCTTCATATAAAAAAAACGACAAATTAAACAAACGACTTCAAACGACAAATTCGACGAATTCTTTGACACCCACATTAGGCTTAGAGGGCTTTTAACACTACACTGTACTTTTAAAACACATTAGGTAATGTTATGATACAGTACATAAATATGTTTGATTGATAAATTATAAGAAGTTTATACCATGTTAGAAATCTATATCTCTACGGAATATAATCAATGGACATCAGAGAGCAATCAAACATCGATGTAAACATTAATTTGTGTTGCCCTTTGAAATGGGAAAATTAATTTCAATCGCTCTGGGAATTAATCCTCAATGGAACATGTTGTTATATTATTCGATAGAAATGTAATAATTACTTATTCTCAATTACTGACGTGTTGATTATGAAACAGTTAACAAGTAGCTTACATTCCACACTCAGTTGCGTTCATCGAAACCACCTTTTAAATGATTGAATGCATTTCTAAATATTTCCCTGCTGATTAAAAATAGTAAGAATATTTTTTTTAACAAAAAAATTCTTTACGAATAACTTTACAATACTTTAAAAATCCTAATTCTATCATTATATGTGGATGATATTGCTTGTTTGCAATGATGAAGGACTTAAGCTAGTAAAATAATTGAATTGTCGGCGTGGAAACCAGACACATTTGCCTTTGTTGCCCTTGCTGTTACAACATTCCTATAATTCCTTATTATCATTGGATATATGTCTTCGGGTTCCACAATGCGTCTTCCCAGGTCTCATCTCTCCTCTCCAATCCCCATTCGTTCTCTGGAGGCCCCGCGACCGAAGAGTCCACTACCCCTTGATTCCTCGAAGGCCCCACAAGGGATGAGGGCCTCATAACTCCTCGCCCCTTTGTTTACCTGAGGGCCCCACCAGTGATGGGGGGAAGGAGTCTACTCCCCCTTGGAGAAAACTTATTGATATAATGTCAATTAATTAAAAAATGGGCATATTTATTATCTTACAAGCTATCATACTCGTATTTATGAGGACAAGGCCGTGAAAACGTATTCAGATATATTCTGAATGATTCTGGAAGATCTGAATATTTCATTAGGAAATGGGCATGCAGTCACATTTTTTACAGTATTTTGATAAATCATCCGTACTGACTGTTTTCCGTGTACAAATTCAGAATCAGTAATAAACACGTGTTTTAGTAAATAAATGTTTAAAAAAATTAAATCGAAAAAAAAACACACCCTAATTTAAATCAATGACAGAGGACAATAGTCAAATAATGTCCGCCATCTTAAACTGAACTAAAATCGGTACCAAAACACTGTTAATGAATTTTATCTATTTTTTTCTCATTTCTTTTTATTTTATTTTTTTTGCTTCACTTCTTTCATCTTTTATTGAGGTTGATTTAATAGATTTATTTCTTTAATTTCTGTTTATTTATTTCCTTTCTTACATTTCTGCAACCACGGAACAGGTTCAGCCTAGTGAGACGGTAAATACCAAAAAATATATGTTACGAAAAATGTATCTGTATCTATCTAGGTATGTATGTTTAGATAATAAATAATTCAATAAAATGGAACGCGATCTTTTTCACCCCGATATGAAAAGGAGACCTATGAAAACTGGATGAAAAAAAGCATCTTGTAAAACGCCCGTTGGAGAGGTTCTAAGATTCTTTTTTTATGTGAGACCTCACAAGAGCCCTCCTATGTGTACAGTGTAAAGGAAGGGTAACTATGACGCCACTCGGTTGGGCAGCGCTGTGAGGCGGATTAAGAGGAAGCTACAAACCAAACATGTGAATATTCTTGGTATACCTTATATTGTAGGTAATAGGTATTAAAATCGCTTAACAAACGGAGTCTAGAAACATTCGATTTAAACCAAAAAACTGTTTTTTATTTATTTTGTAGTGAAACTGTCACAGATAATCTTAGCTGTTATACTGTATTTTTATAAAGTTGTTTCCTTTACGCGTTCATACATTTCCATTGAAAAAAAATTTTTTTTTAGTAGTTTATTGATTTTTTTTTGAGTAATTTATTATTTTATTTGTATTCTACTCAAGCGAAACGATAGGAAAACCTTCAATTTATTTAAAGCATATTTTTTGGTATTCACAATGTACACCAATTCATTACAAAAAATAATCAAAATTGTGTTTTTGGTGGGTAGAAATTCAATGATGCAGGTCTTGGTCCGGATTACATGTAGGAGGAAAAACAGATGCCGGTAGCTCGTTCCACGTACGAGCCGGCTTACACAAAATTGATTCGAAGAAACGACCCGTTCTCATTAATGCAACATCGACTGTGAACGGATGTTCCGATCGTATCCGCCGGGTGCACCGGTGCACCGGTAACCATTGCTGCTAGCTCTGTAGAGCAGGTTTCATTAAAATACCTATAGAACAAGACTCAACATGCCCATATTGCTTCGGTGCATTAGACAATCGATCTGATAACAACGGATTGTCAATAAGACAAAAAGCCCTCATTTGCACAGAATCAAGTAGGTCTACCGAGTATTATGAGGCCTAGAGGTGGCTCCCAAATTCAATTTTTAGGCGTACTTGAGATTTATACAAGAATCTGCTAGCCCTATACAAGACTTCCAGTTTCATGGAAGCAAAATTTACTCGGACTTGCCAAGGAAACAAAGAGGAAGGTTTGGATGTCGTCGCTAAATACGGCTAAAGCCAATTTAGCACTGAGTGGTGGTTTTAAACCAACTGAGACTAGGAAGCTAGCGATAGACATCGCTCTCATAAATGTATCGACTACAATAAGTTTTCCATGCTTTCTATAATCCTCAACAAAAACTAACTTAACGGTTATTGATTGGATGGGCTTCATATTTAGAAACGTGATGTTATAGGATCAGATAACAATGCCTTTTCCGATTGTAAAAGTCGCAGTTAAAAATGCGCTGATTATCATTTAAGAAGTAATTAATTCGTTAATTTTACACTGAGCTCTAACGACGTAATCGGAACACATTTTTAGTTGCATAAACTCATTAATGGAAACGGACTTGTGGGTTTAAATTGAAATTGTGATTCTTGGAATATACCCAACATTATGATGGGCCAAATTGTGTCACTTTTGCGGAAATATGGAAAATATGGTAAAATTCTTAGATTTTGATTTTTCAATTGAATTAAATTTTTTAAAACCTTCTCTTTGGTTTTATAAAATAATTATTATGACGTGTTTTTTTTTACAAAGAAGATGGAATTATATCTCTGATCACATAGAAATGGAACATTGTGTCTTAATACTCTTGAAATGATTGTTATAAGCATTCATAAAAACAATACACCGTTTTTTTTGTTTTTTTTTGTTTGTTTATTATTTGTGTTTTTTACAATAAATATACAATGTTTAGAAGTCATGCTGTTTTAATTTATACTACACTTCCATTAAAAGCATTTGCTTGCGGATGGAAGAGGAGTGTTCCTTTGCGAAAAAATAATATAACTAGGTTACAAAGTAAAAAAAAATACGAAATTAAAATCTGTACAAATTATTGTATTTGGAAGGAAGAAAAAATATATATTATGGAGGATAAATAGAGTATAGTGGGATAATTTGTGAGATTTCAAGTGAAACTAGGGGAATCAGTTTTTTGTTAACGATTTCCCTAAAATATTTTTTTATATAGTTCAATTTATTATAGTTTTATATTATAGTTATATATTATAGTATTATAGTTCAATTCATTTGTTTTTTTTTTATCATTAATGCTTCTAATTTCTTCTGGTAATTTATTAAAGAAATGTTTTCCTTGGTAGGTATAATGGTGCTGGGCAATAAGTATGTAGTTTAGGGCATGCAAAGATATATTTAAGTCTGGTTAGATTTTCAGCTATGAATGAGTATTTTTCTTTTTCTTTTATAATTTGAATAATTTAATTTTTCATAAATAAGTAAATGTAGGAACTTTGAATTCTTCGAATGCGCGTTCAGTGGGGAAGTCTGGAGGTTTTTTTTACCTATCGGCATTCTTTTATTATTCTTGTAAAACCAAGGTAATAATTATTCTGATGATCTTTATCGGGAGTTGCTTAGGTTTAGCCATAGCCTCACCTGTTGATCGAACCGCAAAGCTGTGACGTTTCCCGCGCCATATAAGAACTATTCGTCCAAGTAAGCTTTGGTGTTAGCTCGCCAGATGTCACTATCATTAGTTTTGTCTCTATTGAAGGTTCATTTAATTTAATTGATAACATGAAAATGATCATTCAAATTTCGTCTTTCAAGAAAATAATTTGAAAAAGACATCTTATTTTTATTTTTATTATATATGATGCCCGTAAACTTATGTGGTATTTACACTGTTTTTTTTATTTATTTTCGAATAAAAAAAATTGGACAATGAAGATATTTAATATAGATATTTTAAAATGTGCCATGTTCGATTTGCTGCCAAAACGACTTTCTATTCGTGAATTCGGCGGATAAGATGGAACGCCCGTCAGTCGACGTTGACTTGCCAGACAGTGGTGGTTTCTATGACATAATGATCTTGTAGCCAGTTGTGTTAATAATTAAGAATGAAAATTTTAAAACTATTTATTTCAGTATACAATCAGAAAAATGCACTAAAAATCATCCACATACTTTTAACGGTATTTATAGTTTGTAAATATATCCCATTACACAATCGCGAAACTATTGAATCCACATCACATAAGGAGTCGCTTTTTGGTAACCGGACGACTAAATAAGATGACAATTCAAAATTCAATTCAGCTTTAAAAACTGATATAAAGTCATGAAAAGTAATGAATCAGAAACTGGTTAAATAGATTAGGTTAGGTTAGGTTAGTTACTTTGAAATAAATAAGTAAATTAATGTATTCAAAAAAAATATATATATTTTAGATCTTAAATATCAATTTTATGGACATTTTCATTTGAGTACTTTTTACGTAATTTGTTAGCTTTTATTTTTTTTTTAAATATTATATTAACAATTTTAAAACATTGACGATTATAGCTACCGTTATATCGTCTATATATCTCTGTACATCGTCTATTGAGGCGGGTAACGTACATGTAAATGCACTTAAATTAATTTTCGATTTTGTATTTTCGACAGCGAAATTAAATTTATTTAATACAAATTATTATAAGCAATAATTAAATATCTCTGGACCACTGAGCTACGTCGGCTTATTTCCAACACGCCATTTCGGGCGACTAATTATTGCTTATAGTAATTTGTTATCCTTTGTGCTATGCATAAAAAAAACTTGTCTTATAAAAATTAGTATATCATTAAAAAAAATAATGATGAATACAATTTTACGCAATATCTTTTTTTTTGCAAAACCATGACCCCCTCCAGAACAAAATAAATGTAATAAGAATAAGTGGAATGGTCTGTGACATTATACCATTAAAAAACATATGTGAAAAATAGAAACTTTTGAAACTGAGCAATTACCGGTGTAACGAAAGCTCCGAAACGCAATGAACGGAAACCGTCCCGCAAAGCAGGAAGCTTGTCGAATTCCTTATTTTAACGGTGATATTTCATAATCTCTGAGCAATACCGATATTAACTAATTTAAAAATTTATAATTAACTACCGACAAATTAGCCGAAGGCCATTATATTACACATCGAATTAGTGGCCGGTAATTTTTAAACAAACTATCATTAGTATTGGTTCTATGGCGGCTTGCGTTAATATCGTCTTGCACACGCCTCGAAATGTGATCAATCCATCAAAATGCGTTAGAAATAATGAGGAAACGTGTGGGGAAATTGAAATCATTGGGATTGCTTTTGGTTTCTGAGGGTTTTGTAGAGAAGGAGGAAACGGAGGTGATGAATTTGACAGGATAATAGAACGTTCTAACCGCAATAGGTTTCATGTTTTTTTTCAGATTATATGGATCATGCCAGTTTTTGGCTACCCCGTTTGTCAAATATGTATTTTTTCCCCTCAGGGCCTGTCATCTTTGGGGATAGGTACTGTATGGAGGGTCTTTAGAGGAGAGGAATATGTGAACAAGGGTCTTGAAATGACTCCGTGTTGTAGGAAGGAGGAAACACGTGGAGGCCGGCAATTTGTTGTACTCAGCCGGGTATAAATGTTGGCGTGTTGACGTTAGTTCCTCGGAGTATCTTCCATTGGAATATCGGTAGAAAAAAGACAGCATCCTGACCAAACGCCCGTGATCTAAATATTGCAAGCGGTAAACAGCCCGTTTCTATACAGTTAAGGGTTTTTTCTAAAGTATTTTGAGGCTTCAAACGTGAGGTGAGTGCCAAATTAAACACTGGGGCACACTTGCGATTTGCGCAGTTGTGTTCTATATAGTTTATGCGGGTCCTGTTTGATTGGCTATCAGTTCTTGTGCCTAAACTGGTCAGAGTTACATCAAGGTTATCAAAGGAAGGCATGTTGGGAAAATTGCGTAATACACGGAGAAAACTTACTGATATAAAATATTACTAATTTATTACGAATCTGTTCAAATTATTCATAAAAGTTTAAGAACGGGATTGCAGGCCTTTAACGAATTAATTGACAGGTTTTCTAATAAACTTTCAGTAAAAAAATAATGTGTTTTCGCGGGGATCTTCACAAAAGTTCTAATACTATCGCATTTCGTCATGTTATCAGGACAAATGCAGGTGCATGAACACATGTTCCGATTTTTGAGAATGTACTAAGAAAATATTAGAAAACGGCCTGCAATCCTTTTTTTTGCAGGATTTTAATAAATCAGCAATACTTATTTTTCTCTGTGTACATTTGAGGTAGTGTAGTATAAACGTTTCCTAAGGTCCTCCATAGGTATATATTCGTGCATTTCTTTTGCGCTACGTATTCTCCAAAACATAAGTTTCTAGAACAAAATTACACACAAAATTTTTTGATCTATGTGGTCAAGCGATTGTTCATCCATGAATTATTCTATCAACTAATTTTAAAAAAATGCTGTCAGTGGTTGGAACCCAAGAAAAACTAAATAAATACGACACCTAAAACATATTTAATTTTTTCTCTATGGGTAATATTTTATGAAAAAGACACCATACAACACTATAACACTATTAATCACTGACTTTACAAATTGAATTAAAAATCATAAAATTATTATATTACTCTCTACTTTGGATCGTTTCCATTACACCTGAACTTAATAACCATAAATTAATGAACTTCCTACAAAAATTCTAATTAGATCGGTCTATTAAAGGCATCTAACACCAAACGAACTTTTTCTAAGACCCGCCCTCCGCCTTTATTAGTAGGTCAAACTAAATTGGATTAAAATTTTGATATCTCATAATAGCAAAACCCCGTGAAAATGATTTGATTAACTTGAATAAAGAAGAATATAATATGTTTCCCAGCCTCCCGAATCATTAAGGCTTCTATTATTTATTGTTTGTGTATTGTATTCGGAATCAAACATCTTTGTTAGGAGACGCCTACTGTGTGAACACGGATCATGTCAATCCTAGTATTCTTCTTCGATATCATTGTTATATTATTTATCTTTTGATTGATCGAGAGCTTAATACCTACTAAGAATTTATTATTTATTTAACATTTGTTATTGTTATAAGGACTTAATAATAATTTTCATATATGTAACCGATGTAATGGTCACACGGAGAAAAATGAGTTTTACTAGTTTCTTAAAAAAATCTTCATTTTAGTATTAATCCGGTTAAAAACGGGATTGCTGGACGTTTCCCGATAAACTTTTAGTCAATTTTTGATACATCAGAATACATGTTCATGCACCTGCATTTGTATTGATAATATATAAAGACGAAATTATGATTTTCATGAGCACGTGTTCCGATATCGTGATAAAACCCTTGTATTTTACTAAAGCTTACCTATCAATTCAGCCTGTAATCCCATTTTAAACCGGATTACGAACAATTTGAAGAGATTCTTAATAAATTGGCCATACTCATTTTTCTCCGTGCAGTGAGTTGGCGATGCCTCTCACCCAGGCGTCTTGGGTTCAATTCCACGGACATAATCAATAAAACTATATTTTTCAATGAAATTTTTCTAGATCAATAATCTCATACTCCACTTGAATTAAAATGGTATTATGAAACCATTGACATAAATGCAAAGACGCCTTATGTTCATACTAATCGAACAAAAAATATAGCACGTTTCTAACGAAACGCATAAGAAAAAAATGGCAATGACGTTAATAATAATAATAATAATTGGATAATTTGTAGAGCGCCGTTTTTGTGAAAAATCACCTCAAGGGCGCTGTACAATTTATTTCCTAGGATCTACATTTGTTATTTAGAAAAGATACCAAAACATACTTACCTGGCAAGTCACTTCCAACAAACACACTTATATTAAAAAGTTTATGCTTATGAAAGATAGAACTGCACGCAGAGGACACTATATCAAAAACACTGGTCGTCGCATGATCTTAAGTCTGCTATAGTTTTTATTTTAATTTAAATGTATTTTAACTGTCTTAAAAGCCTACAAAATGTTAGTTGTTATCATTTTTATTTATTTATTTTGTATTATTATTTTTATTTATTTTATTTTATTTTTAGTTAATTGCGTGAGTAGATGAAATATCAACATATAATAATAACAGCCTAGCATTAAACGTAACGCATTAGAAAGGAATAACCATTCACAGAATACGTGTGTACGCGTGAATACGCCATATTATTATGAACTCCCGTCGTTTCTATATGCGGTGGCGAGCACGTAACAAAAATCCATGCCTGTAACTGTATTTATTGAAATAATAAGTGATTTTTCAGCACATACTAATGGGAAGAAATTCAATTTGTTTTTGCTTCAGTATGATTTATGCACCTCTCAAAATCACAGTAAGGCATTTTTTTCACAAACATAGCCTAGAACGACGTGCACGCGGCAGCGGGTGACAGCTTGTCTGACCAACGAACTTGTCTGCGATACTAAACGCAATAAATCTCATGTATGTCCACTGGACCTAGTTCAGTGAAACCAGGCGCGTTTCATCAGTAACCTACTATCTCTTTTAATTCATCTAAGTATGCAACCAAATATTTGATATATTTTCGTCATTTGCATTATGTTTCTAATGGTGATTTCTCAATGTATCTTTTTGTTATTTACTCTTGTTCTTCAATTATATCAATTGCGTACTTTATTGGCGAAAGGATACAGCAGTCATTTTCAACTGAATGTGACTAATTATGGGATAGAAGGCTACTAATGAGGATTTATTTTATTTTGTTTCAAACACAAAATAGATCCACTTCATAAGGTCTAATGTAAACATAGGTACGATTTCACATTTTCATTTACACTTTGCTAATTTCTCATTCTTATGATACACGTATTTTTTACATGTTTCTAAATTTATGGTAGTATTATATGTTATTAATATTAGGTGACAACAATAAAATATGTTGTTGAAGTGCAGATATTTCTAATTAAAATTCTTCGAAATCTTATTTTATTTTGTTAGTTTGTTTTTAACATAAAATAATAAATATCGTGGGAAAAAGCTAAGCGCATAAATGTATTAAAAAAACCCAAATAGTTATTTAATTGTCAGATACAGGGTGTCCAGGGGTAAAGTGAACTATTTTCAGGAGATGATTCTACATTATGGTAGAAGTAAAAATACCAAAAACTTATTTCAAGATTTCGTTATTTTTGGTTTTGAACAATTCAACTATTTAACCTTAAAACGTTGCAATTTTGAAAAAATATTTATTTTTATTTTTTACTTGATGTACTGTGATGTAGAATCATCTCCCAAAGTTGGTGCACTTTATTCCAGGACACCTTGTATGTATGATTAACTGCAGAAATGCAATAAAATTCCTAAAGATACTTAAATTTCATCGATGAATTTATGCACAAAAGTGATTAAAAATATCAATAAAATATGGAGTTTCGTGAATTTTTAATATCCCTATTAAATAAATCAATTATTTCGCAATGCAAATAAATAATATTAACAAGATAAACGGCTAGTAAATTACCTTTTTTTCTTATGGATTTCCTGATTTACAGTATTTTATATCGTGTTGCAGTGCCATGGGATAAAATTTACTGTCCTCAAATATAACTAATAAAGTAAAAGGTTTTGCAATTTTTATCATAAGAGTTGTAGAAATATCCTGTCATCTCTACATTTAAAATATCGACAGTAATTAATTATTTTCCTAAAGGTAATCAATACGAAAACTGCGAAATTTTTTTAACAACAATATCATGTTACCAATGAAAAACAAGTACTACAAAATGTCATAAAAAGAAAATTGTTTTTTTAATAGCTCTACACATGAGGCCCTGAGGAAAATAATTCCTCTATGTCAACTTTAGGGATGCTGTGTGGTAGGTTTTTTAAGGATAAAGGTATGAGGGGTGGGAAGGAATCGGTGGATCAGTGTGTCCAGGGGTGACGAACGTATGCATCCATCTCTTCCACTGTGGAGCAAGGCGATGTTCTGAGAGAGTCCTGCTGGAGAACCCAAAATACATTATGTGAGGATGGATCAGGATTTCTGAATAATAAGAGGCTATAAACGTTTTAGCGGATAATTGAAAAAAGGGTTACGAATATTAATAAGTTCACTATAGCAGTATCTTTTTAATACAGGGCATTAATTTGACAATATAAATGAAACTTACTAAAAAAATATATTAATTTTACGCGGGTAAGCATATTTCTACCATCCTCACGCGGAATCGTTCAAGTTATGCTATCTCACGTTATATTACGGTGAGATACATGATTTAAACAGTTAGAAAGAGAGAACACCACGCTTTATATTTCAAATTAAAAGTTTATAATGTCTCCCGAAAAAAATTAAATCATTCCATGAAACAAAATTTTGCATTTGACTAATATTTTTCAAGGTTTGCAAAGTTTTTTTTAATAAATATAAGTGACAGTAACTTTTATTAAATAGTCTTGTTAAATATGCTTTTAAGTTTCGTCTAAAATGGTACCTAATTATAGTTTACACGTTAAATCCATCGGCACGTGACTTTATCCATATTTGCCTAAGGTCATACATAGTTACTATTTATTTGTAATAACTATTACAATCTGTTATAATATCTGCTTTCAAAAACAGTATTTTATTTTGAAATACGTTCAAAACAGCAGGATCTATTTTAGATTGAATGTTGAGAGGAAATATTTGTGACATTAGGTGATGTTAAAAAGCTTGCAAATTATTATTATTGTTAGTAGTAGTAACAGTCCTAGTTCAGTTTTACGTATGCGTATTGTGAATGTCTTGTGGTTTTTGTGTGAGCGAAGAGAATTCATACAAGACCCGGTTGAAAGTAGATAAAGTAAGAGAGGAAAGGGAAGGGGATTCAAGCAGGTAAGAAGTCAACAAGCAACAGGTAACACTGCACCAGAGTCATCAAAGTCACGAGTCTGATAAGTTGGTTGGCAGTGAGAGAGCTCTTTTAATTACCATCTCGTTAGTGATTAATTGACTGACGAATTCTACCGACTTTGTCGGCGCCTGGCTTGGAACCGACCGTAAACTGGAGGGAATAGAGACACAGTCAAAAATCTTTTAGAAAATGATGCATTCATGCCATTTTTACTATCGGATGTGTAATGGGTAGGTGTGAAGTAATCAATCAATCAATAGTTATAAATACCTACTTTGAGGTTTTCCAGAAATGATGTGTATGTTATTATTCATTTAAATTAAATAAAAATTGTCTATTCATTCGTACTGGGTTGTGAAAAAATTTCACCCACAATTAGATAGGCTGGTGTTTTGATTAAGAGCAGTCAATAATCAACATTTTTTAAAAATTATTAATGAAATTGTGGCTACGCTGATTTACTGTGTCTAATCACCTTCAACATACCAAGTAGAACTACTCGATTTAAAATTATTTTTAATTGCAACAATAATGAGTAATTTGGATACTCGCTTGTATCTAGATTTCATGCAGTTGGCAATACTTTCACAGAAATTGTAGATGTGTTCAACTGCGTGGAATATAGTTGCAAAAGGCAATAATAACATACCTCAGTAATATTAATAGTTAAGGTAAGCATACCTAATACTATTCTTTCATAGGTTCTATATAATTTTAAATCCAAATTTTACTTTTGATTACTGTTACTGATTTTACTATCTTAACAAATATATTGCAATCTTTAAAGAATACGAGTTGGGTTAATGCTATCCATGTTCTACCGGTATTTCAATGGAAGTTGTTCCGAGAGACTAGCATCATTGGGACCCTTTGGCACCGTGGCATAGTCGGGAATCCACTCTCGTAACTTTGGAGTTTAAATCCAGATTGTCTCGAGTCACACCATTTTACCTTAACCAACAATCGTAATATGGCGGTAGCTTTGACAGCCATATCCCATGTTGAGAATTAAATTTATCATTGCGTCAGATAACAATGCGTGAATTGTCTGTGTTTTCGCACTCTCCGGAATACTTAGTAACGACTTATTGATCCCTGTGATTAGTGCAAACATGAATCAATCATCGATGATTGGCGAATATTTGAGTGCAGTCAATAAATAAAACACACAGTTCTATTCTTGTACGATAAAAGAGACCATAAAAGGTTATTAGTTTTCAGTTTACTCCAATAATCACTACTATACAATAATACTGGTGCACTTTTATCTTTTTATACATTGTCGCAAGGCGTATTCTGAAAATTATTGTTCGTGATGTGTCAAGCAAAAACTAAACTCGCTTCTCATTTGAATATTAATATAATACAGCTAGGTGAGCTTGGCATATTGTGATTCCCACAATAACTCTGATTTTAAGAAAATAACGATTCATTCCGCATACCGACAAACTTGCCAACTTAGATCCCTCGGATCCTTATCTCCTAGAGAAATCATTCCAAGGACAGCACATAACATCTACCTATATAATTATTAGTTGCCAGAAAATCATTAATTAATTAGTCAGGACTGCAAACTTTTTAATCATATAATATTTAAGATTAATGTTGTTATTTAACAATCTAACTTATTTCCACGCCATTTTTTATTAAAACCCGCAAACAATTTTTTTTCTTTAAAATATGAAGTGTCATTTCCGGAATTTGATTCTCATCTTCTCAAGAAAGACAAGTTCCTGTGTTTGATGGGTCAGGTCAGGTACCTACCTGTATTTATTAAGAAACTCTATCGCACCTACTTAGGCAGGTACTTAAACTTAAACAATAACGTCTTAATGTTTTGTTTAAGAAACCTTTAATACTGTTTGTTTGTCTATTAAACCAGCTTTGTTTTTATTTGTTTATGCTTTAGTACTTGTTTATATTTCAAAGAACGCACATATACTTGGAACAGTTTTGAATTAATGGTTCACGAAGAAAATAATATTCTCATGGTATGGTGTAGTATGTGTCAAAATAATAACCACTTATTTCTTCAAATGACTATTCAAATAATATTAACTTATTTTTTCACGTGCATTAGGCGTGCATAGCATATGGGTACCAGTGGCGAACAGGTATGAATAATTGTGCATTGAATGTCTTATTTTTATCTTCTGATGATCATAACAGCAAACTTAATAAATAGACGAACTTAACACGGATATAATTACTTACGAATTAATCTTGCTTTTGATTATTGAAAGTAGACTTGAATGCTGATGAAATGAGATGATCGTGTGAGAAATATGGATATCAGCAAAGAGTGCAAGGCTGATGTATGCGTAATGAGAAAGATTAAGAAAGGGACGATTAGATTGTTTGGGCATGTAGAGCGAATGAGTAAAAAAAGCAGTGTAAGAAGAATATATATTACGCAAATGCGAATGGTAGCAGAAGTCGGGGACGTCCGAGAAAGACATGACACGATCGAGTGAATCAGATATTTGAGTCGGGACATGTCCAGAGTCAGAATTAACAGTTAGTTTAATGAAATACTCTGTACGGGAGATCCGAGTGAGGATTTCGTTACTATATTACATACTTATAGAAAATTAAAATTTGTAGTTCTCAATTTGAGCGCAAATAATAAACAGTGAAGTGAAAGAAACAAGCCTATACCTAAACCTAACCTATATTTTTTAATCAGTTCTCATGACTTTAAATCACTTTTCAAAAGTGTGTTGATTTGTCACTTGTCCTGAATTGTCCGGTTACTTTAAGACACGTAATATCGAGGATCACGAAGAAACAAATTCAATCAACGTGTGCCTATTCGCTATTCGCAATGGAATCTAATAACATTTATAATTTACCGAAAGGATATTCTGCGGTTTTAAAATTACTATCATTGAGAAATAAGTAGCTATTTGACGAAATTGAATATCAAAAGTAATGGCATCGTCATTTCGACCACCGAGTCATTTCGTCTAAAAAACCCACACTAAAAAGGACTCGGTGTTATTTTTTACAGGAGTTAATGAAGAAAATCCGGCATTTAATCCTTTTAAACGCATTCAAGTTGATTAGAAAGTAAGGACGAGATCAAATACTTAAACCCAATTCAAAATTGGCCTCCAATTTTATATTATCTTGGCTAGAACAAAAGGAGGGCGGGTTGGACCCTTTGATTCGGTATTATTTGTACCCTTATCAAATCCGATCACTTTGGCGGTGTCTGGTAGCGATGAAAGTATTAGAGCCTCTAATAATAGGCTAGACCAGGTTCTGCAATCTATTTTATTCATAGGAAATTACGTTTCCTCCTGAGGCACACCTTTGAAGTAATGAGTCTACCAATCTCAATTTTAAAAAGCTTGCAAAATTAAAAATATTTTTATGTACCTTCGAGCATGTTTCTGAGTTTGAACTAGAAAGAATGTTACCTACCAAAATTTTATCTAGAAATTTATAGTAATAATTCCGGGCTCTCGGTACTCGTAAGAATTGAAATTAATTAACTTGTTGTTTAACAGTTCATAATATGTACACAAATTTCTTTGCCGATAAAGCAAGTGAATAGGAGTTACAGAGTTACATTAATTAAGAATTGTAATTTATACATTTTATAAGAATCGAAAGTAATTTTTTAATTCATATTTTATACTTATTGACAATGTTCAAAACAATTTTTTTTTTTGATTTGACAAAGCTTTTTGATAAATCAAAGAAATTTGTCATCACTTTGAAATCACTTTGATTTGTATGAAAAAGGTGTGTGTTAATTATTATGATTTAACGTTTTTAACTTTTTTTTAAATGTGAATACCGCACAAGAGTCCTAACTGTTGGAGTGTTTCCAATGGCAGTATGTTGTGAGGATGAATGTAGTGGGGAGGGGAAGGAGATTGGTAAGAGGAAGGTGGGAGAGTATCTGGCTGGTCAGATCTTTTCACGCAACGTTTTAATTTTGAATGTATGTCTTACAAAATGGCGATATTGAGATTATCTTCCACATCGGAACGTGTCGCAAGTATACTATATATTATTATAAATTAATAAATTGTGAAATGATACTAATTAATCAAATAGAATTCTACTAAAAACTCCCCCTAATGACCTTATATTATAACAGCCAAAAGTTTTTTACAAATTTATCGTAAAAGGAAGCATTTCGAAAAAATGTTCAACTCTACAATTATTTAATTCGGTAATCAACCTTTTTGGTAGTTGCCCTTTTATGTTCATCCGGTTAAATATCTAATTTGTAGTAATAACACCAGTTTCCTTAAAGATACTTTTTTAATAACGTTTCATTTCACTCCCAGAGTGTGAAGTTATAATTGTCCGTAATAAATCAGAAATTCTCACCCCAGTAACTAAACACTAACTAATTTCAGGAGCTTTACCACAAACGGGATATTTATTACTAGGGGTTGATATGTTATTAAGAATTGAAAATTATAGAGACATAAGGGACGGATGGTGGCAAACAGTAGGAGAGGTGTTCTAGGGGGGGAAAGGTTTTGTTTGCAAAATAAATGCCATTTTAAAAACAAGGAAGTCAGATATTATATTAATTGCTTTTTTGTTGTAGCTATTTATCCACGCGACTAATTTAATAGACTTTTGTATACTAGCCTACAACATTTGTTAATATTTATTTTATTTTTGCCTGCCAATAAAATTATTATCGAATGTACAAATTTTGAAGGTATGACTTCATAATTATTTTTTATAAGTCATCAAAAGTAATTTTTTGGAGCTCATTTTAGCGCTTGTCACAAAAATTTGCTTAAAATGTAAACAATTTTTTTTTTTTTTTAATTTGTATAATTATTTTTTATCCATAAAATATGTACATAATTTATTATATTTTCAAAATATTTTTGTGCACAAAATACTTTTTTTTAATAAGGGTAAATATATAATATATTTGTAAAGTTATTAATTAGTACCTCCCTAATTGAGAATAACTCGCGTTAGGAAGGGTTATTAGTGTGAACGACTTTGACTACGTGATTCTCTTGAATTTCAAATAATTTAAGACATGCGATGTATATGTTAATTTCAGGAGATAAAAAGATTCTTATGTATCAGTAAATAGCAAATATCAATTATATCGCATGCATTACAAAAAACTTATTTTCTCTCAAAATGTACAAATAAAATGTAATTCGGTTCCTACCTAATTTAATGTTGATGTCACATAAAATTAAATTAACCATAAATAACCGAACATATTATTTCCCCGCTATCTGCTTTATTGCTTGTATCGCTTCCTATCTTACATGAATAATGTGATTTTTATGAAATGAATGATACACTGATAAAATCGTGACAACTTCTAGTTTTTGAAAGACGACAGAATTAATCGTCAGCCAGATCTTATCAGTTGAAAATGAGCGGTCATCTGAAATGATTGGAAACTGAATACCACCGTTTTATTGTTTTTAAAGTATGATGTCGTCTGGAGGCCATAAATTGACCTACCAATTTTGGCGACGTATCTGATCTTATCGTGAACAAATCAATACGTCTGACAAATTTTATCGTGATCTATTGATAATAATATTACCAGAATGACTTAAGAAAATATACTTTCATTCCGTCACTGCCTTCATAACAGTTTTTCTATTCATATTTCGTTGATTGCACCACTTGAGTCCGTGATAATTGCGGTTATGCGGTGAGTATAAACTAGTGAAAACTGCGTAAGTTCCTACTTTGAATTTAACATGGTTTTACCTGCTATCAAAGCGTTTATACATTTGTTTTACAATTATACAAAATTGACCCAGAGCGTTTTAGTTTTTTTTCCGCTCGCAATGGGATGAGTTTTTATACTTGAAAAGTATTTTCGCGAGAGGCAGAAAGAGTGTATTCAAGCAAAAGTTGAATTTTTACACCAACTCTGATGTATGGCAGTAAGCATGAATCTGATGATGAGAACGAAAGTAATAATTAATTTTATTATTAAGAATGGAAAATAGTAGAAATTAGATCCCTGGTGTATGTTCTCAGTATTAATGAATGAGGAGATCCATGAAGACTAAATGGCGTTTTATATGTACGATGATTTTTTTCATCTAGTTTCCACATGGATTCGGGATGAAATAAAGGACATATTCTCTTTTGGTACTGATTTTCAAACAGTAAACCGTGGTGGACTTTATTGGTTATCAGTCGTCAGTCATTATTTTATGTTACTATATTACGTATGCGGAAATTTTGTTTTATATTTAATATGTATATTTTGTTATATATTTATAATACTGATAAAAAAATATCGTAAAATGTGTTTATTACTGATTGTGAAGCAGTATTATTGTTCCATATTGTGAATTTTGCACGTATTATTATTTTTTAATGATAAACTAATGTTTATAAGACAAAGTTTTATGCATAGCACAAAAGATAACAAATAATTATAAGCAATAATTAGTCGCCTGAAATATTAATACAAATTGAAAATATCTCCCGAGTAAAAATAAATGCCGCCAACGGGAATTGAATTGACATCAGAAGGCACGGGTTCAATTCCTGTTGGCGGCATTTATTTATTTTTACTCGGGATATATTTTCAACTTGTATTAATATTTCAGCCGACTAATTATTGCTTATAATTATTTGCACGTATTGTTAATAATTTATTCACAGCAACAGCAAGGGTAAATGACAGATATTATGATCTATAGTTTAGTTATTTTAAAGGATTTTTGATGTTTTACAACCTTCCCACAATGAATTAATTCTTCTCTAATGGAAACTATCCGTATAAAATTGTGAGTTTGAAAATGACGATTGAGTAGGCAAAGCAATGATTTTTCATATGGGTCCCGATCAGTGAAGGCCTTTCCCTCAGGTCAATGACCTCCAAAAAACTATAAGGCGACAATAAATTAAAATATTATATAAATTAATATAACAAATAACTTGTCTCATTCTTATATATTTGTAAATTTACCGCGAGATGGCAGGCAGCGGCTAGCAGTGACATCTAACGCCTCAAATCGAAGCTTTCTTTCCCATGCACCTGGCTTGGTCAATTTATGAAATGTCCCACAATGATATCTTCTGTCTCTTTGTGTGCCATACAACAAACGAGATGGCATTATTTTGCCCAGTAAAAATGCTCTAGCATGTTGGAGACAGTTTCGGTCATTGCCGTGAAGGCGAGAGTACTATGAATATTATGTGTTTGAAAGATATGGTTCGTTAAGCGTTTTGCATACCGCACGCAAGTTACGTGAAACAATTTTCTATAAATGTAATTTTACTCTCGAATCCATGAGCTAACTATAAATGAATATGGAAAATATCGGTGTATTTTACAATATCAAATAAATATTAGTTGCACATTTTTTTTTTCAAAATACCTTCACTTTTTGACCCATAGAGCTACCTCTAGTCTAGATACAGTTTCCATATGGAGTTCGGTTTGAAAACAGAATTGTGTAAAACGCACATAAAGGGTAAATTTTGATGGTTTGAATATGTGGAGCAGATGGATTAAAAAAATTGAGTGTCACTAAGATGAATATGACGTGCAAGTGGATGGGTAAATGAGCCCATATCTCCTTACCATATTCTATATCGATGCAAGGTGTCCACGATCTATAAATTTAAGGAAAAAAACGGTAAAGAGAATTTAAAAAAATATAATTACTATACATGAACACACACAGTACTTAATACGAGAAATATTATTCTTTTAACGAATGTAAGCTTTAACTCTGCAAAGCGTTTTGAACATTATTTCGGTAACGCGAGGTAATGCGTTGTCACCTGTTCGTTGGTTTCCGCATGTAAACTACCACAACAAGGCTCCCGGGAGTAGGTAGTTACTACTGGGACTGGCGTGTTATTAACACACTTTCCTCCAGAAATATTATATTTAAAAAGTGCTATATGTAAGTACAGTATTGCATCGCTTTCGGAAGGCATTGTAAAACTGACATAATTCATATATTAGTTTAACAATGACGTAGGGACGTGAAAAAGCAATTAAGCTTTTCAAATATATCTTCTTATACTTGTCATATACCTACTTACACTTGTCGTAATATACTTACTTATACTTGTCGTATACCTTATTATACTTGTCGTCTACCTTATTATACTTGTCGTATACCTTATTATACTTGTCGTATACCTTATTATACTTGTCGTATACTTATCATAATATACATATACTTGTCGTATAGGTACCTACTTTTAATTGTCATTTACCTACTTATACTTGTCATATACCTAAGTATATTTGTCATACAACAACAACAATCATCACAAGTCTGACGTTTGTCATTTCGCTCCCTATTAATCATATATTTTCTTCTAAAAACATCGACCCTTATCCTAAAATTTTTATAGCAGCTGATAATATTCATAGAAGTGCATTAAAATACGAAAGTGAGTGCTTGTCTGGAGTGTAAAAGGTGCTAAATCTAGAGTTTTAGTTATTCTTCAAAAATCTTCAAGCTACCCACAGTATTGTAACATATTGCAGCCACAAGCCAAACATAAAATAGATTCAACATGCAAATATTGGGTTAAGCAGCTGAAAGTGGCTGAGTGTATAAAGTGTACAACCTGCAAATGCACCATCCATTTCGAATGCGCTGATATTCCGGCAAGTGTTTTTAAACGCATGTCGCAAGGTAAAAAGGATGCGTGGGAGTGCAATAATTGTATTGAAACCCTGGACAATTTAGATACCCAATCCTGCTCCTCAGATCAAAGCAACGTACTCCTAACTGTTGAGATTAGAAAAATGGCACTACAAATAGAAAAAATGAGCAGTAAAATAGCGGAATTCGAAAAAGTCATCATTTATAATAATAATATCATGGAAGATTTTTCAAGTAATATGAAATCTATAAACGAAAAATTAGCTAAAATTGATAAGCTAGAAATGGAGGTCTCAGAATTAAAACAAACAGTTTACATGTTAGAGAGGGGAAACAATGAAAGGGACCAGGAACTTCTATCCAACAATATAGAAATACATGGAATGCCTGAGACCACCAACGAGAATCTACCTACCATGATGTCGAATATCGCAACAGTCATTGGATGCCCTCTCCATCAAAGCGACATTGAATACGTTAGCAGAATCAGTAAGCGCCATCGTACACAAGATACGACAGATGGACGTCCGGGTAACATAATCGCCAAATTCACCTCCCGCAAGAAGAAGGACGAATTTGTCGCAGCCATCAAAAAATGAAAAGGAATCACTACCAAGGCCATCGGGATGGTTGGAGCTGACCAGAGGATCTTCGTCAACGACCATCTCACGCGGAAGAATAAATCTATATTGAGGTGCGCTAAAGCATTTAAAAACGAACACAACTATCAGTTTTTATGGATAAGAAGTGCAAAAATTTACCTACGGAAAAACGAAACATCACCGCCCATACACGTCTCATGCGAATTACAGCTAAAAAACCTTATCTAACTACCATTGCAATGTTAAACCCTATCCTCTCATAACTACTATTTTCTTTGTATTTTTTTTCATAATTTTTTCAATATCACCCTTTTTACATTAACCCCACATGCTAAGAATTACACTAACTGCTCACTACTACATTCTATAATATACTTACTCACTTTAATTGATAATAATAGTATGTTGTGCTTTGCTAAGCCCAGTGGACTCATGACTAATAACATAACTCTAAAATATAATATTCTTCAAATATATTCTACAGAAACCGAACATAATAATGTAATTACCGAAAATTCGCAATGCATGATTCATTAATAATTTTTTATCAAAATTCAAAAGGTTTGCGCTCGAAAACACAGGAATTTCATCAAAATATACTGCTCAATAATTATGACTTGATCTTCATTACCGAGAGTTGGTTGGTTGATAGTATACGAGACGAGGAATTATTTGATAATCGCTATTCTGTTTACAGAAATGATAGGGATATACACCGCACTAGTAAATCAACTGGCGGAGGCGTACTCATAGGAATTAAAAAATAATTTTTTGTTACCCCTCGCTCTTGGAAATCAGACGCTGAGGATATCTGGATAACTGTCAATACATAAAAATCGAACCGTCATTGTTATAATATTCATACGTGCTGCGTGTATTTACCTAGCGTCGGTCCAAAATTAACATCATCAGAAAGATTAGCATTATTTACTAGTCATACCAATACTATTTCTGACTTAACAATCCGTTTTCCCAATGACAAGTTTTTAATCATTGGCGACTATAACATGCCCAATATCGAATGGAATAATCAACAAATGCCAAGTAATAGAGATCAATGCGCACTCGCGTTACTTAACTGCTTATCTTTTGCAAATTTAACCCAATTTAACCATTTACCTAACAAATTCGGTCGAATTCTGGACCTCGTCTTCTGTAACACTTCAGTTAATGTGTCGCTTGCCGACCACCCATTAGTTAAAGAAGATGCTCATCATAAATCATTGAATGTAGAACTAGAATTTCCATCCACTATTGCAACCCTCTCAACTCCTCGAACAATAAAATTATTCCATAAAGCAGATTATGCAGAGATCAATGAGAGACTGAAAGAAACCGACTGGTCAACCGTCATAAATGCACCGGATGTAAATACAGCGTTAAATTCGTTTTATGTTATAATTGAACAGATTATCGAAGCGTTTATTCCTAAGAAAGTTGTGAAATCTGGAAAATACCCACTATGGTACACGGCAGCCTTAATAAAAATAACAAACGAAAAATTAAAATTCTTTAGAAAATGGAAGCGCCATCGGAACCCCCTTGATTATCTTTCATTTTCATTGCTTCGCAAAAGGCAAAAAACAGTCGCTTCAGCAGCTTACAAAACCTACATTTCTACGATAGAATCCGGTATACAGCATAATGTTAAAGAAATATGGTCCTATGTCAATTCTCAAAGAAAATCTCCTGCCATCCCTGATCATATGATTTACGGTGAAAAAACTGCTAATGACAGTAGAGGAGTAGCCAACTTATTTTCTGAGTATTTTGGATCTGTATTTTCGAATGCTCAACCTGCACATACAAGCAATGCCAGTCTTTGCTCTAATTCAAATAGCATAATCAAGTCAATCGAGATCAATGAAGACATCACATTCAAATACCTTAAGTCCATTGATATAAAAAAGGGACCAGGGGATGATCAACTTCCAGGGATCTTCATAAATTATTGTAGTAAACAATTGACACCCCCCATTTTTGCTATTTTCAAACTATCGTTATCTGAAGGAACATTTCCCGACAAGTGGAAAACAGCCTTGATTACCCCAATATATAAAAATGATGTCTCGAACTATCGACCTATATCCAAATTACCGATACTAAGTAAAGTATTGGAAAAAATTGTTTACGATCAATTATATTCTACTATCTCACCCTCACTCTTAAATAATCAACACGGCTTCATGAAAAATCGCTCTACAACTTCAAATCTTGCATTTTTTATCAATTTTCTTCATGCTCAAATGGATATGCGATGCCAGGTAGATGCCATTTATACGGATTATTCTAAAGCATTTGACCGTGTTAATCATTATATTCTTTTACAAAAGTTATTAGGTCTAGGAATTCACGGTGACCTCTATAGATGGATCGCATCATACGTCAATAATCGGCACCAAATCACGGTTGTCAATGGTTTTGCATCTTGCTTAACGGAAATCGTCTCAGGTGTGCCCCAGGGGTCGCATCTTGGACCACTCTTATTTAATATTTATATAAATGACATTTACATATTCTTTAAAAATAGTTACTTTGTTTTATACACGGATGACATGAAAATTTATAAAGCTATACAGTGTTTACCTGATTGTATGGAATTGCAAAGCGATCTTGATAATTTGTGCGTATATTGTGAATCAATTTTGTTGTCCTTAAACATATCTAAGTGTCACTCGATTACATTTACTAGAAATAAAAACAAAATCATCTATCCATACAACTTGAATAACAAACCTTTACAACCTATGTCTACGTGTAAAGATCTAGGTGTTTACTTAGATAGCAAATTAATTTTTGACAAGCACATTGAACACATTATTTCTAAATCCTACAGAATGCTAGGTTTCTTATTAAGAATATGCAAAGTTTTCAAAAGTGCTAAGACTCTGAAAATTTTGTTTTGTTCATTGGTCAGAAGTCCACTGGAGTATGCTTCCACAATATGGAATCCTCAATATAAGGAATACATAGATTTAGTAGAAAGTATACAGAATAAATTTTCGAAACATTTACTCAAGAAATACAACAAAACTACAAATAATATGTTAACTTTACAAAAAAGACGCACATTGTCAGACTTGTTGTTTCTACATAATCTGCTAAATAATAAAATAGATAGTCCCGAATTGCTATCCGTCATTGGTTTAAATGTTCCAACGAGGCGTACCAGGCACACTACACTATTTCACATTGAAGCCAACAATACCAATGCAGCAAACAACTCAGTAATTACTCGAGCAATCACAACATACACCCATTACGAAAAATTACTACATTTAGACATCTTTCATGATTCCTTTCTAACATACAAAACTAACTTATTAAATTTCTTAGCATGACTTATTTCAAAAATAATTTCACATCATTTTGCAAAACTCCTATGTATTAACAGTCAATTACAATTTGTGAGCTTATTATAATTCTTGTTTTCAATTCATTTATTATTATCTATCCATACACTTCCTTTCTTTTATAACAATCTCAGGCGAAATTACGTAATGATATTTTATGGACATACGTAATAGGTACTACAACTATGTAATAACTAAAAATATCTAACTGTATCTTATTGTACTGCGTATGTCTTAACAAATAAATAAATAAATAAATAAACTTCTTATACTTGTCAAATATCTACTGTTACTTTTCAAAACATAAAATAATCGTTTATGAACTTGAGTGGTAACAGTGGCATATATATACATATATATATATAAATATATTTATTTTTTTTAAAAAGAAAGACAAACATTCCCGGGCTACGAATAACCTGACAATATTTGAAAATCTCCTACTACCACCACAGTAAGCCGAAAATGTTGCTTGTGTTGTGATGAAGGACTTAGCCAGCCGAGGAATTGAACACACTACGCCTGGGTGGGACCCAAACGCGATGTCAACTCGGCCACCGACCGGTCATAATATATATATGTATGTGTTCAAAGATAGTAGAAAAGTCTAGTAGGTAGACTGTGTATATGTATAGTTTTTCAAGTTCGGGTATGAATAACCATCGTTCATTCAATATTTGAAAATTATCACTTTATAACTCCATTATAATGTATATATATAATCATCTTCTGCTGATTGTTATGGCCAACTGAACAAATGAGCGTACCAGTTCTTACTTATTTCTTAGGAATTTTTCATTTTATTTCTAGAATTTTTTAATAATTTCCTTATGATTCATTGTTTTTCTTAGGGTAGGGAGAGCTTTTCAGCCTTTATGGACAGCACGCCACTAGTAGATAGATACTCTCAGTGTTGCCTCAGTGAAAGATGATGCTTAAAATTGCTTTAGTCGTGTTTAATGAACATATCTGATTAGCCAGGTACATTCCAACGACATACATTTACATATATTCAGTACATTTTCACCCATTTTTTACTCATCTCATATTCCTTCATCATCACACCGTTCCTTTGATTAGGGATGCCAGTCTCACAAAGAACAACAAAGAAAAGTATATTTTAATTTAGTATTACAAAATAAACCCAATTACGAGATAATTTATTTTTTTGTCTGTTCGTTTTTTTGCCGCCAAAAAAGTGAGGTTAAAAGCTCGAATGAAATAGCCTTATCCGAGATAGGGAAGCCACTACAGGCAAATTCAACCCGGATAACAATATTCATATGGGAGCTTTCGGCCAATGGGAGCACGTGTTTTGGCAGCTGTTCAGGAACTTCCGGCAGAAGAACAATCTGAACTAAATGTCAAACTTCGCTGGTCGACTTTCATTAAAACTTTACCTTTACCTTTACATGTGGATCTCTAGAATATAGCGGACTTATTAAATGCTCCAAGGCGTGGCAGTGAAAGCGATGAATCCTGTTCCGGAGATTTTAACATTCAAAATATTAATACCAAATATTTAACTGTCCGGAGCCAGTGAGTCTATGGCATCTATGAGTGTGGAGGGAAAAGAGACGGGGAAGATTGAGATTTGGTCAACCAACACGGCTAAAGCCATTGCAAGCAACCTTTCGATTCTAAAAGAGGGTCTTTCTCCAGGGCGATACTGACAGTATCTATCACTCAGACATTTCCATGGGGAACCACGATTGTATTGATAAACACAACAACTTTTTTTTATTTAATACATTTTTGGTCCATACATTTATTATTATAATAATATATTGAAAAAACAAGCTTTCAAAGTAAGACTACAGGAATGTGTTGTGTCACTAGCTTTACTTCCCGGTTTCGCTAAATTCTTTAATTTGTTCCAGATTTTTTTTTTGCTATGGAGAAAAGCACATATCTTTTCCGATCTAATAGCCTTACTAATATAAAATCACTTTACAACTATTAAACTGTATTTTTGTTAGACATTGTTTAAATACTAAAAGCGTAGATTAGAGTTGGTACTAATAAAAAAATATCTTGAACTGGGATCGGGAACAACAACACGTGATCTCACTGACTCGTGAGGTTATTTCAGACATATTATTTTTTAATTGACTGTTACCGCGGAAATTTAGTAAGAATTCTCTTAGAAAATTATGTTTTTTTTTCTCTGGAAATTATTACAATTTTTCTTTCATATTTTTTTCTTGTATAAACGAGATAAAAATGACGTTACGATTTTCTCCCTAAATAAAAGGGATGTGTTTTCATGATTTCGCATCCTCTATAATTTTTCGACGCTTGGAGTAAAAACATATATTTTTTTATGTTTGAAATTAAAATATTCTAATTAAAAAAATTTAATTTTTTTTAAAAAGTAAATTTCTAATACAAAGATTTAACAGGTAAATAAAATAGTTAAAGAATTTCCAACCGAACAGATAAGTTTCACGTAGCCTGAGCTTCTCGTTGGAATGTGCATAGTGGGACGCATCAAAATATTTTTTGTGATGCAAAAAGTTGTTCCCCCACAAGATTTTCGGTTTGTTAGTTTTGAACTAAACTTTATACTGACGTTAGTTACATAAGTGATTATTAAGACGCCACAATACCCAAAAATAAAGTCGGACTCTTAACGACGTAAGTGAAAAAGGCGTGTAGAAAAATATGCGATTCATGGCCCCGGTGTGTGAGAAGGACCTATGGTCAAATTTGCACTAGCGCATTCTCTAAAATAAAGTAGGAATCTTAACGACAAAAGTGAAGAAGGCATGTACCTACAAAAACATTCAACACCCGGCCCGGCGTGAAAATTGATCTTTCCGCGGGGTTTATTTTAATTAACTTTGATAAATTTGTACTAAAATCTCAGATGTTTCTAACTGCATACCTACTTATTCACCGTCTAGAAAAATAGAATGTGTTGCTTACAGCAAATTTTATTGCTTAAAAACTTTTTTATTGTTGGGTACTGTTTTTATAAATCTTCAAAATAAATAACTTATATCCGTGGGTATCGGTCTGAAAAAAGGATGATAAATAGTTAGGAATTCGTCGAAATTAATTAAAATGTGAGCCTAGAGCAAACCCTTGTTATGAGAGTCGTGTGTCGCTTTATTGATACACGCTACATTAATGATTTTGAAAACATCCTCTTTGAAACAGCAACGCATTGTTTATAATCCTTACAGCTTGCTATCACATTAGTTGTTCTTAGAAACTGACGTTGTTTTTAACAATTGAAATATTAAAATGTATAAATTTGCATTAAATGTTTACAAAGATGATTTTAATAATTTATTGAATAAGATTTATTGCTGCAGTCTAGTCTAGAGAATATTTTTTCAAATTCTCTGATAATTAATTCATTCATCCAGCGAAATTGCATTAATCATCTCGTATCAATCTCTAATTAGCCGATCTCACGGTAATAAAAACCTTTTTATAGACGGCATAACTAGAAAAGCAATAAATTATCGACCTCACTAATGAATTTATTTGACAGACATCAAAAGCTCACCGAACGCATTCATTGAAACTTAAAAAAAAACCTTTATTGGCAACAAAATATTTTTTTTATAAACTGTATATCTCTTCAATACATTGGATTTAAAAAAATCAAATTAATACTGCGAAATGAGAATTTTGATGCTTTATAAATGCGATTTAATAATTTGATATTATTACTAGTAATTGAAGATTTACATTATTATCATATTATAAGCTGATAAAAACAACCAAAAAACTAACACCTTTGGTTAGTTTATTATTTCTAAGATTTACTATTTACGTGACGGTTAAGATAAAGAAAAAGATGCTTAGTTAGTTGGGGTTTGTAGATCAAATGACCGAAGGTAGTATTGTAGGAAGAATATCTGACGGTATGGCGGAATAAGTCCTAGTAAATAATAAACCCGATGAAAACATGGATCAAATACTTGATTCGGGTCATGTCAAGAGTAAGAATAGTAGAAGAGTGTGTATAATACGGTATACGATGCAAATGAAGCAATGCGTGTATGCTGATACAGAGTGTTGTGGCGGTCCATCCAACTGCCTATCCCTGCAGTGAAACGGCGTGATAGTTAGTTTACATTGGTTTCGCCCATGGAAGTGATTTTCTTTCTGTGGCTTGTCGACACAAAATAGAATTTTTTTCTTATGCTGTTTTTCGGACTTCCATCGAGATATTAAAAATGTTCGAAAGCTGTTTTTATAAGCGTTAGAAATATTATATTTACGCTGAAGAAAAAACACTTTGATGAACACATAATGTTAAGTTTACATGGTAAATACTTTGCCTGATGATTGTCATACAGGATACGGTATAGCAGGATGGGGTGAGGTCCTCTGATAAAGATACAAAAAGCAATCCTGCGAATCATATTTAGAAAGCCCTTCGGACATCCAACAATATCATTTTTCAGTCTTTAGGAGTTCTTAATGTCAGGTTATTATATCTCAAGTATGCCCAAAAATAATATATGTATCACCATCAATGAATTTACAATCAATGTTTATTATCCACAATATTGACATAATACACCTTGCTCCAAGTTTCCATATGTACACAGCGGCTAAATAAACTGCAACTACAGATCATAGCAATAACTGATATGTATTCTTTTAACAATAACATTACTGGATGACTAATGAGAAGAGATTACAAGGAAATTGAAGACCTTATAAAATATGTCTCGTTACCCTTTTTTAATTGCTTGTAGTGCTTCTGTCCATTATTTTCACGTGACATGATTTAATTTATTTTTTAATCGTAGTCTTTTCAACCATATGTCTAAAAATGTATTATCTTTCTTCGTCTCTTATCTATTTAATGCTTTATTAATTCTTCTCCTTCACACACGTATCTAAATTTAACTTTTAATACATCACTAATAACATTGCAATTAATTATTTGTACTCAACATTCCTGTGACCTACATCAAAACAGGTTACACCTATTGAGGTAGGTAAAGCATAAAATTAAATTATGTGGAAAATTAATTAGTGCTATCTACTAACATTGTTGTTTTTGTACGATAATGTACAAAATAAATTTCGATTAACCCCAATATATCGAAACTGAACTGAACTAAAATAAATGCATTTACAGATAATTAATGCGTTCGTTCACTACCTAAAAGAAAGAGAAGACAATAAAAAATCTAAGATATAATACACAGCGTGTCACACCTTATTCTATATTCAAATGCAAATACTGATCAAATGATTAAAAAAGTAAATATTTCAGAGTCTGTAAAAAAATTCATTGTGATTACTTAAAAAAAATTAATGGAATAGAAAACGCTTCAAATATTTACGTATATTTTCTTTCTGTAACACATCCATTGATACAAAAACATTTTTAATAGCTGAACGTTTATAAAATACACCCTTAAAATTCAGGGTGGTTTAATAAAGACCTGGCCACATTTTATTTAGTGTGACACTAAAATTTACAAATTTCAATGCATGCTAATCAAAACATTTCGGGACCTGTCTGAGTTTGAAATTCAACCCGAAATATTAATTGTTGTATCCAATTTATGTGAGGTTATAAAGGCAGCGTTTCGATTGAGGGATTTTGAATACAAGCAGCCCTCTGGAAACATCCAACCCTCCATCTTTTCGTCCATTGGCCGGCGGAATATCACCTGCCCTTAACTACTGTGGCGGTGGGTTGAAATGATGGTACCTTAAATTGGATGTATGGATGATAAGTTGTTACCCCGTGCTGGTAATTAATGTTAAATGAAAAGGCTTTCTTTTGTATCACGTTGTGAATGGAATACTGAATTGATACAATGTTTGAATATTTTCTACTGGGTTACTTATAATGTTCGCATTTAATGAAAAGGTCTGCAATTTTCAATGAATTTTTCACAGTCTTAGATAGAGACTAAATCTATTCCACATAAATTTATGCGTTCTCTAAGCCGTTTTCTTTAAACAACGTTTCCTGAATGATTTATGATGCGGCACTATAAATACTTGAAATTTTTTCGCACTTATTGTAATGATCGTATGTCTAAAGTGCGAAAAGGGGATTCGTGTACGAAAGAGATGATACGATTATGCCGAACGTATAAAAAGGGTATGTCTGCTTTGGTATCCCGTCTATTTACCTTCCTTAGTAACTTTTACAATAGTGCGACAATAAACGGTATAAATATTATACCGACAATCTAATTTTTATAGTCTACCCATCATTTATAAATTCACTTGATAATCCAGTACTTTTCTAAGGAATAAGTTACTACACTTATTGAACAATCTTTAAATTGTTCTTTAATACAATATTACAACGTATTAATTTTTAATTTTTTCCGATCGTTGCTATCCCGCACAGAAAGTAGCAATTCAGAGTAGGTATCCAACGTTAAAAAAGAGACAAAACCTAATTGATGTTTCGATTAAAGATTTTACCCTGAGAAAAGATACTTTGAGTTCCTACCTACATAAATAGATTCGATTTTGTGAAAATAAAGAAATTTATAAATCTGATCAAATTTCGTGATACGACATGATGTCTGTATCCAAAACTGCATAACGCAAATAATGCAAATTTTTTTTTAACTATCGTAGCTACGATCGCCAAAATTCGTGATAATATATCTTTACCTGGGACGAGAAAATCCAAAACCGCAGCAAGGTGTTCCAAAAAGCAATAGAAGTTTCACCCGAGGCCCGTAAAGTCAGGCCAACGTAGTAATTTGGCGGTCCCAAATTAGGCCACCTAATATAATCTGTGATAAACCTTCAGGATATTTGAATAGGATAAAGTGTTTCTGCTTCGCACGCGTTGTTTTTTCAAGATATATATTATTTGCTCTGGCGATAGCCTACTATTTGCATCATATCAGCGTTATAACAACATCCCTCTGTTTGAGCTAACAGCAGCCGAAAGATCGACTTCGGGTGGATAGATAGATTAAGAAAAATAAACTATAAATTTAACTTTGGGTTGGATTAAGGGATTACAAAGTGATGGCGCCTGAGACAAAATCCTAAAATTTATTCACTGGTAAGTTGTTCGTTTATTTTCATTCCTGTAACAGCAGCCCCGTAAAAGAATATACCTATTTTAACATATTCTTGTCTATAATTTAATTTCATGCTGGTTTAAAGTCAATGTAGCATTCTATGTTTAATCTACCATGCTAAATTACAAAGTGGCTTCATTCAAATCATTGGTTACGCCAGCACAACGCACTGAGCCGCTCCCAACTAATAAGTAAGTAAATAAATACTTGAAAATTGGTGGGAAGGCCCGAATACACTATTATAGTTATGTTTGATTTTATACACTTTATTTTGCCCTTTTTGACTGTTTAATTATTTATTTGCGATTTGGAAACGGCTCAGTGCATTGTGTGGGCGTCGTATGAGCAGAACAATTGCATGGAAAATACGGAATATCCCAAAACGACAATAATTGTTTTGTAACCAATCCGAACCACGCACCTACTTAAGTACGTATTCCATTGTATCACCAAGTGAAATAATATATTTGTTTTCAGTACTACCTTAATTTGTAATTAATTTTGTGGCGGAAAATTAATAAGTTCTTTAAATGAGATGCTTCCCTAATAATCACGTAAAAATTGATAATAACACATGTTTTACTAAAAAAATATATTTAAATATGACCAACCGATTAATATAAAGTGGCTGAATAAAAAATAAATAATTTTTGAAGAATTTTTGTCAGGTGTAGAGAGAGAGGGGAAGAAAGAGAGAAGCAACATCAAATACAGTTGTAAGTTATGTAAGTACGAAGAGACTCGTTGTGTTATAATTATTATTGATTGATATTGTTTTTACCACTATTTTCATACAAGCTCAAGTGCCTAACACTTGAATATGACGGTGAAACAAGGAAGATTTTAAATATATCTTATGTATTGAGTTAAACCTAACCCAACCTTCTTCTTCCGTATCTCCTTCCCCTTCCACTCTCACCAACCTCGCAACCACAATTCGGGATTCCATAGTCCCAATAGCATCACATAAAATACAATATTCGAAATGGCCTTAAAAAAAGTTGTATCATTAATACCAAACATATTTTGCATATAGCTTTATGACATGCTAAATACGGTTGAAATTTCTTCGTAATCACCTGCCAGATTCGCTCCCCAGGTGTGGTTACACCTTACACCCTGTATAACTACATTCAGATGAAAATTTCACTGGAACAAGTAAAGCAGGTGTAAACGCAGCCTAATATTTCTTTTGCTGCTTTCTCCAATACTTCTTATATTTTTTTTGCTATTGCTACTTTATCCTGTTAATAAAGACATTAACATTAAGCACTTTTTAATACATCATAATGATGAAGATTGAGCGACGGTATTGGCAAGAAGCAGAGTGCTTGCAAGCAGACATTAATACTGATAATGATAACCGATTGCGATGGCTTATTAGTATGTAGAACGGTAGGTAATTACAGAAAGTATTCTAGCGGTAAAAAATAATTACTTCTGTAACTGTATTGAATTTTTGAGGACGAGTAATAATATCATGAGAGAAACCTTAACCCAATGGTAGTGGTTTGATGATTTCACATGGTAGTTGTCTGAAAAGTTTGCAAAAGAAGGAGAAAAAGCTACACGATGTATACGATGTACCTCAAAAATCATAATCTAAAATCATAATTATAATAATGATTTAGGCAGTGATAATCTTATTCATATCCCCCCGGTGAATGACCGTCTATTTGTTCTGTTTTTTAATCCATTATAAAATCTAAGAAAATTTGTGGCGAAAACCCAAAATAAATTTCGTTTAGAGCGACCTCCAGATTTTCAAAACTGTTCCTCAGTTTTCGTTGATGATGATGATGAACCAGTCCCGCGCGGGATGAACCAAAACTCTTTTAAAAAAATGCTTGAACATATATAATAATATTTATTTATTTTCCATGGTTTATATATATATTACAGATAAGATGACAAATTGTGAATATGTTAAGGTACAGTAAATGAGCGATGCGATGGTAAAAAGAAACAAGTAGCTAGTAACAAAAAATAACAGAAGTAAGTAAATAACATATGTATATTGAAAATTTGAAATACCAAAGACATCAATATTAACCATTCGAGCGATTGGTTGTATGTATAATTAATATCATTCCTCAAAATATTAATTTGGAAACATTTGATTCTATAAATTTGGAAACATTAGGTTCTATAAATATGGGACATTATGATTAGCGAACGCTCAAAACGTTTTTGCATATTTGCCATTAAATAAACATGTGAAACATTGTTATGTAATGTTAGGTTGTTACAGCTGGAAAAGATTAATAGGAAATAGACCAAAGTAAAAGTATAAACAGGTCGCAGTGGTAGTTTTACTATTTTGTGACATGAGTCAAAAGTTGCTAAGCTGTCTGTAAGTGACGTTGTAAATCTATCATATATAAAATGCACACCAAATGCAACGAGATCATTAGATACCATATTTGGAATGAGATTTTAGTATCAACTCCCATTAATAATAATCCGGTGTACTTTTTTTGCGGGAAAACTCTTGGTCTTAATTAGTATTACTTATGAAACAAAAGCACGTAGCTCGTTTACGAAACACAGAAAAACGGTATTTCATATTTGAACGTTATCTTATGTCGCGCCATTTCTGGAACAAGCTCATTAATATGTTTGTCGTTATTCGTAAAAGAACTCTTAGTCGCTTATTTATTACCTTTAGATGTGCTTTTGATAATCGTCATGGAATGAATCAGGAGCAACATTAGTACTGCATCAATTTCTTGTCAAGTTCACATAAATTTTGTAAGACATCATCAACTGTGACAAGATTCTTTACATTTCTGATTGGCCAGCTCCGATAAATGTACTTTGATTGGTAAGAATTTGTATCATTGGACAATCTGCACATTTATTTTTCCTAGCGAGAAAATTCATTCAAGGTATCTAATGTATTGTTTCTTGAAAGTACAAATAGTAGTTATTGCCATGGATGTCTTATGATGTCACTGGTTGGTTGTTCTTATGTAAAAAAATATTAATTGCTAAATTAACTTGTATATTAAGATAAACATTTTCTATAAATAAAAATGTAAATGTTCCTTTGTTCAAAATCTTATATCTCCGAATGTTTTTGCATTTGAAATTTTGATACAACAAAATCTTAGAGAAAATTATTTGAAATAAATTGTAAGTAGTCAACTATTTAAGTCCTTCATCATAACACAAGCAACATTTTTAGCTTACTGTGGTGGAAGTAGGAGATTTTCAAATATTGGCAGGTTATTCGTAACCCGGGAATGTTTGTCTTTCTTTTAAAAAAAAAAAATTATGGCCGAATGGGCCATAGCAACGGATTTGCTGCTGATTTGCAACCGAATGTTCCAGCTACAAATTGGGGAATATTCAGAGACGATATCGGAAATGGGAGAAAAAGTTTGAGTTCCCGCAAAAAACTATTCGAAAATTTTTAATTATGAAATATTATGTTATCTCACCAAAAGTCTTCGCGTCAGAAATTAAGTGAAAATACCTATACCATATTAAAAAATGTCATTTTTTCGTTGGCTTTAAAATTGAATACATTTAGAAAGCTCGTACCTCTCAACCACGAAAGGGTGAACATAATACAAATCTACAATAATAATGATTCTATTATCAATAAAAAAATAAATTATCTTGCAGTCCCATCTTAGACATGTTCCCTTTGACTATCCGTGAATATCTATTCCATTTCCATTCCATCTCCACCCACCCCTCTTCACTAATCCCTAGTCATGCCCTCACCCCCACTTCAACACTTAGTAATATATTATGTTTACCGATAGTTTTGTAATGTTAAATTAGTATATTTTTCTCCGAAGTCGGCGTATATAAAACAAAATACAGTGATTCATACAAAGTAAAATTGTAAGTAACACACCGATTTTTCTGTTACAAAATTTCGTTTAAGAATTACTTACTTTGTCTTCGATAATTAAAAAATAACATTGTTTCATTACCTTATATTTACACTTATAATTGAGATTATTTTATCAATAAAATGAAAATGTGCATTTGGTCATTTTTAAATCAATTGTTAACCAAATTCTGGCTCATTCACTAGTTACTGATTTCTCGAAAAAAAAAACACTCTGATCAGTATTACCACTTGCTTCAATGAATATGTAATACAACAAACTAATGAAATACTGGTTGATATGACTTATCCAACCGATGGTGTCAGATAAACAGCTCAGCGTCTGCCCTTAATGGTCTGGAAGACATGAAATATTTTAAACACCCTGTTATAATATTTACCATTGCCAAGCAGTTTTTAATGCGGAAATATTTATATATTATTTATACGCATCGAGATGATCGTCCCGAAATAATAATATTTACTACCCGTTCGAGTACAAATTTCTCGTCCATAAAATGATGATAAATCTCTTCATTTCGCCACAGAAATGACCGAAAATACTAAGTGATTTAATTACGGCCTGTTTGTACTTATGGGACGTATATCAAATATCACAGGAATACAATGCGATCATTTTTGAAATTTGTTTCTTTATTACGGAACATTATGCTTTAAAAAACCAAGGTTTTGTTTGTGTTTTTTTTATGTATTTATTTAGCACGCTATGTTTTCAATATAAACTGTAAAAAAATTATGTACATATGTAAATTTGTGACAAGGTGAAGGAAGAACTCTCCGTCTATAATAGCAACTTGCCTTTTAATATACGTCAAATGTACATACAGTAATGCCTAGTAGTATGGGTCCAGTATATTATCTCTGCCAGCCCGGTCAAAAAATGATTGATCAAAAAACTTTTATTTTTATATTTATAGATAGCCCTGATTTACTGACCTAATCACCTTCATTAAAATTTAAAAATCATGTAAAAACATTGATAAATACTAAATAAAATAAAATAAAAAGTAATATACTCTTTCCAGAGAAGGGTCATACAATACGTCATTGTAATAGTACTTTTTGTCTTTTTTGTTTTAATACAATGGGCATTAGAAGGATGATTTTTTGAAGTCGATGACGTACGTTCGACCTCTCTCTGTAACTACCACAAGATAAAAGTTTTCTCCTTTCCTACTATCTTTAAAAATAACTATTGTTAATTACTCCTAACTCTCTATTCATTCATTTCACAAACACATGTTTCTCCAAAGCTACAGATAAAATGATTAAATACGAGTAAGTATCTTAAATCTTATCCACAATGGCATGTGGAGGGTTAAGTAATTATTATTTCGAATTCCGACTTGATAAATATAACTTCTGAATAATCTCAGATCGAGTACTATATAAACCTCCCTGTCAAACATCCGTACGTCCGTAATAATATTTGCTTTCAGTCAAAGAAATTGAGCCCGCTAAGTGAATTTCCTACGCCAATCAGAAACATTAATTTGCATGACACCTGTAATGTTATACAGAACAATTTGTAACAGGTGTCAGAGTGGGTATGATGCCTTTTGCACGGATAAACACCGTGGTAATTATTGCTACCACTAAAAAGAGTTTTATTTAAAACTAAGTTATTAATACTTTATTATATAGGTAATCAATAAAAAACACCGAAACCTCAGTTGTATCAACAGGTACCTACAATAAACGAAGACATTTTTAAATTTTTGTGGAGGTGATTCTGATTGCAAGTGTAAAATTTTTACACATTTTTTAATAAAACTAAATTTTTTACATTTTTGTTCTTCGTTCCATTCAACCATTTGAACTGGTGTCTTAAATATACATTTACGATATTATTTATTTAATACCATTTCTCATAATATTAATATGGAAACATATGAAACTGGTTACAGCGGCTTAAAGCCAATGAATCCACCGGGATTTCACCGTCTATCCGATATTTTTAGGTTATATAAAATTGACGCATTATTGCGAGCTATCGCTCAAAACTTTTTTGCAAACTTGGCATAATAAGACAAATATCGCGCGAGTAGGTAAGGAAAGTGAACAGGTAGTCTATCACTATCACTGTAACTTCCACGCGCATTAGATTATTCAAGATATTACTTGCGAACGTTCTTTTCGGTTTCCTCTTTAGTGTAGGTTGGCAAAGTAATTGACAAAATCTGGAAGAGATAATGTGTTGAATATTCTATAAAAACACAATTTAATTCTAATAAATAAAATTCACATGGTGACGGATAAGAGATTATATCAACGAGTGGACAAGCTCTTAACCTTAAGTGTGCCAAGACATCCACCGTGGATTTCCTGGTAGCCCACCGCACGTTCCTCGATTTTATGGCACTTTGAACTTTAAAAATTGCTACTTGCATACTATTTTTTTTTATTCGCTTGGCAAGCAAATAATGTATCTTAATATTATGCTAGCTTATCGTTTCGTCACTTGCAAATATGTATATTTTATCTGTGAAAAGGCGCGTCGAAAATTCCACGCCAAATATCACAATTTTTAATTTTCCAAGTCGTACTGTATTTATTTACCGGAAAAATTTAAACGAATTATTTCCACTGTGAAAATTGCTTATTCAGCTATATTTTTTTAGCTTTATCTGTATTACATTATGTGTGTTTATAACATTTGACAGAAAAAAAACATTTCTATGAATATAAGTAGTTATCTTCAAGAAGCTACTTAGGAAAGACTTAAAAAAATAAAAATATATATATATTAAAGCACATTATCTGGTAAGAAGTAACAATTTATAAAAAAAATAATTTTCAAAAAGTTATTACGAAAATAGTGTCAGCCGATGTACGGGCGATTGGCATTTTGCCCCTGGAGTTCTAAGGGTTAAACCAAAACATTGTGACATGGTCTATATAAATTTATCGTGTACTATAAGAACGCTATGTATTAAATCTAAAAACTATGCCTCCTCAAATAATTTTAGTATGGTTTAAAAATGCTACGAATTCAATTTAAAAACTAGGCATTATTAAATACATTTATAGCATATTATAAGATCGCTCTGCGTTTAATCTACAAACTACGCCTTACGAAATAAATTTATAGTATAATATAAGAAAGCTATGAATTCAAACTTCAAAATACGCCTTATCAAATAAATTAATAGTATATTATAAGAACGCTCCACGTTTAATCTACAACAATACGATTTATGAAAAAAATGTATGGTGTAATGCAAGAACGTTGTGCATTCAATCAACAAAATACGCCTTATCAAATAAATTTATAACATATTTTAAGAACGCTCTGTGTTTAATCTACAAAATACGCTTTATGAAATAAATTGATAGAATAATATAAGAACGCTTTGCGTTTAATCTATAAAATACACCTTATGAAATAAATTTATAGCATAATATAAGAACGCTCTGTGTTTAATCTACAAACTACGCCTTATGAAATAAAATGATATAATAATATAAGAACGCTTTGCCTTTAATCTATGAACTACGCCTCATCAAATGAAAGATCATTTTATTTTTGGCACAATTCTAAACGAATATTCTCGTCCGCATTCAGTGGGCATTAATTTCTTCTCACCCACAATCCGGTTAAATACGCTTGCGATTGAGATGTCAAAATCACATTTAATAAACTCGGACGGTTCATTTTTCAATGTGTCCAAAGAATGACCAACTGTCCACGCATTATAAAAGTACAATTTATCAGATTTATGACCGGCGAGTTGGCGGGAAGAAAGTTTGGGTGTTGTTATTGTCGTAAGGCTGTCATTTGTTTAAAGGGACAGCTCGACTTAACACCTTTTACAGTTTGAAGCATGGGCAATATGAATCTTTGTGACAGTTCACAACTCATCAGATAAAGTATTATTAAATTTGCAAGGGGTTTTGGTCCTTCTTGTTTTTTTTTATCGTTCTCCTTCTGAGGAGAGGACGGATTATTAAAGAATGAATTCTTTTTTTTAAAACCGTGGTGAGATCTTTCGAACATTAAATAGGAACCTATTTTAAGATTTCAATCAAAATTAACGTATCTCCATACTAATGCTTGAATGTAATTTATATTATATTTGTAGATGGGTACACTAATTTAATGGAAGTGAATAACTGTTTGAGAAGCTCTTTCACCATATTTTACATTTGAATTTTAATGTTGATATTTCCTTGACCTTTTCTATAGCACTTTTTGCGTGAAAAATTGATTATTAAAAAATCTATCAAAGTTCCAAAAAATATATATCAAAGAATTTATGTTTTTAATTTGACGGCCTCCGTGGCCAAATGGTAAGGGTCTCTACCACCAATTCGAAGGTCGCGGCTTCAAATATTGGCGTGCGCAAGTAAATTTCAATTGATGATTTCGTGTTATTTAACAATTTATTCACTTAAAATAATAAAGAGTATACTTGCGGCACATTCCAGAGTTGAAGATAATTTCAGTATCGCCCTGACGTAAGACCATCATTCAGAATTAAAATGGGTTTAGTCATCCTTGGTGACCAGATCTGAATTTCAAAGTACTCACCCACCTTCCTCTTTCTCATGTCGTTCCCCTCCCTATTACCTTCAGCCTGACAACATATCCCAATTGGGGTTGGAATAGTCTCACTAGCTTCAAACGGTCGGGAGCAGTTTGGACTCTTTTGCGGTATTCACGTACAGTAAAATTATAATCCTATCTATTTACAAAAAAAATCATTAAAAGGTAAGTATAAAACATGATCTGACATAACGAACAGCTTGGCAGTGGAATGATTTGTCGGCCTTTGTGTTTTCTCCCTCTTACAACATGGGTATCTTCAAGAAACAGGTTCACTTCTTTCTTTCCACATATAGAACCGTGACACGGCATTCCCAAAAATGAGATATTTCCTGAGGGAAATCATTTTCCTCAGGGAATATATCATCAAATGTTTAAACAAATTACATTTTTGAAAAAGCTTTATCAACCCGCGACGTAATTAAAGAACTTGGTTGAGAATTTATTGAAATGTTACATTCCAAGTGGTTATTTTAATAACAGTACAACAATTGCCAAGCAACGGTTTTCAAAATAATTCCAATAAACATTCTTAGCTTTCTTCATTCCCATGAAACTAATGTTCCCATAACATAATGCACTGCGTTCGTGATGGATGCTGATTCGTACTTGACTACTTCCCGAAATGTTTAATAAACCTTTAAATAATATTTCGGTCCAAGGTGGACAATGCATAAAACCACTCCTAAAGTTCACTTTGTAAGATTTATCAAAATTATACTCCAACCTTCCAACCCTTTATGGAAGCATTACAAATAATGACAATATTAATTGCCCTACATGTACGTACAGTTTTTTACACGTAAGTTCTTACCTTGAAACATCTTAATGACCTAAAAATTAGTAATATATTATTTTTTTTGCAAGAAAATTTAAAAAATCGTGGTTGTACTGCATATACCTTATTTGATTTGTAGAATTCGAGGATATACTTACTCTGAATGCCACATTCCATTTTTAAATCTTCCATATTGGAATAGCTGGGTGGACACGGAATTCTTTTTCCCCGTTTGGCCTAGATGTGGGTATGGCTCGTTGTACTGGCGCGTGCCGCGGGGGGCTCCCTGCCCCTCTCCGCCCGGGCGCCTGGCGTGCCCGAAGTGCCCGCGTGCCCCTCGCGCCGTGCCTCATAATTCCCCCCGTGCCAAAGATTGAGATAGCGGGTGGGGTTTTTTTAACTGTACATTTTTAAAAACTTATTATTTTTTATTATTCCACTCAATGACATGACAAACGGGCAGATTTATTTTTTATTATTTGTGTATGAACTCAAAAATTTGGAGACGCCAAAACAAAATAAAATAACAATATTAAAATTATTACTATCTATCTAACATTAACTGAGATTTGAGTTTTTCCGTCTAGAATTTGTTTTGTATACAAACATTATTAGATCATAATATATAGGAGATTGGTTCTTTTGAAATACGTAATATTGGGTAATGAGCATGAAAATTATTTGGCCATGAATTTGTTCAAAATGCGAAAAAAAAAATATTTTTAAATTTCGGTACGAATATTTTGATTGTTGAAGGTTTTCGTGCAGCAGTGGAGCAACTGAAAAGAATTATTTTAAAATGATATTTTAATAACTTTGTTCACATAACCCCTCCACACCCGGTATACCGCGATATCAAACTACCTTATAAGGGAGCCACGGGCCATGTCCCCTCTACCACCACTTCCCCTCCTCACTTGCCCAGCAGTACTCCCTTTATGGGCCGCCGAGAAACTGTGACTTTTACATGGCATGGCTTTGAAGTTAACCAAATAAATATATTGCATATTGTATATGTAAGGCTCTCATACTAAGGTCCCGCCAGAGTAAGCGATTAAATGTTTTTGTTGACCCAAAATATTTAAATTTTTCTCGTGGCCCAAGGGTTGTGGGGCCAAATAGCGTGTATATTCTAAAAAAATACCATTGTCCATTGAAGTTAGCGCGATCATGTCATCGAGCGGGGAGGGGGTCAGATAAGATCCTCGAAATGAACTCTGCAAATAATCAATCATAACTCGACAATGGAAAAGGTTTCTTGAGTTATTCGTGCTTCGTAGTTTAGATTTTAAGGTTCTCTGAAAAGAAAGCTGAGTAGAAAACCATTTTATTTCCCATTCACGAACGATGCTTACTCATAATGATTTTTTGTCTATTTATGTGTACATCAATCTTAAATAAGATCGCTATTTATGTACCAAATTTGCAACATATTATAAAAAACTTAGTTTTTGCATAGAAACAGAAAACAAAGCATAATAATGTGAAACATTGGATGTAGAGAAGTGTTGGACTTTTTGACACATTAAAGTAATGATACATAGCAGTACCTACCTATCGTAATGACAGTAAAAAAAAAAGGTAATGCAAATTATCAAACTTTTTCTTTATTTTTTATGTGAGACTGCACAAGAGTTCCAACTGCTCCTGTGAGACGATGGCATCCCTAGTTGGTGTATGTTATGTACGAGGCTGAAGGTAGTGGGGAGGGAAATGAGATGGATAAGAGGAAGGCGGAGTGAGTACCACTAGGCACCTGGCTATTCAGATCTGGTCACCAAACAAGGCCAAAGCCATTTCAAGGAACGTTTCCATTCTGAATGGATGTCTTACATTAGGGTGATACTGAGAGTATCTTGCACTCCGGAACGTACCGCAATAAAACTTTATTTTTTTAAATGAGTCAATTGTGAAGTAATATAATATAATAAAATAAAATTTTCTTTCGTACGCCGGGATCTGAGCCCACTATCTCCAGCTTTCAAAGAATAAGAAGTAAGAAAAAAAAAATCGTTTTACTGTCATGCAGTCCAGTAATAATGGAGTGGTTCAATCAGAACCGGTTTATTAATTGAGCTATAAATTTATATAACAGTGGTTCATCACTGGTAAGAAGGAAATTTGTAGTTCAAATTTACTATTCATGAACTGTGATAGAGCACCTGTTGGTGTAAAAAAAACATTGACCCGATTTTAAAACCGCGCCGGGATGTGGAAGTCGACGATACAGGTGCAATTTTGACGTGATGCCGAAACCACCTTACAATAAAACAACAAAACAAACAAAAGCAAAAAAATACCACGTAGAAAAAACGCGTCCGCGAGACGAAAGATTCTTTTAACTACGAGTCTGAGAGAAACAGCAAGACTCCGGCTTGTCCTATTAAATGGTCAAGTGGTAACTACGAGGAGAAATATTTTTGAATTTAAATCCATTAAAATTACTTAATAGTTAAATTACTTAAATAATGTAAAAAGGTGGTTCTTACAAACTTAAAGAAAATATCGATTCGAGGAATTTAAATACACGCGTGTAATTTGGCAATATTGCGAGTACGTTGTAACTTCTTCAAGATGCGGTAACCGACTGTTAAAAGAGTAGCAACTATAGCAAATAACTAGTAACCACGGTTTGAGTTTTCTAATTGTTAACGTGAAATTAATTATGTCCCTTGTGATTAGAGATGATTTTGATATAATGTACATCTACTTAGTGTTTATGGCAAAATATCTCGAAAAATCAAAAAAACGAATAGATCTTGGTACAGCTTTTCTTCTTTCTTTATTCATACTATAAATTTTTGTACATAGTTTTTTATATGCTTTTCGATTACTACTAGGCACATGCCCGTATTATGGTAGTTGAAATTTGCGTATATAAATATATAATATATGTAATAACTGATCGTTAATGTTCGATGATCGTTACTATTTTGTAAAATGTATTAGTATAATGAAAAAATCAACATTTAGTTTTCATTTTTTTTTTTAAATTAGCTTAACACAGGAGGCCCTGAGGAAAAAAGGGCCTACTTCATCCTTGGGGATGCTGCGTGTTGGGTATTTTTTGGGAAAGGAATGAGACTAAGTTCTGCGAAGGAAAAGGTATGAAGAGTGGGTAGGAATCTAGGGATCAGTGTGTCCAGGAGTGATTCACGAATCAATACGCCCCTCTCTCTGCGTTGCAAGATGATGGGTCGAGAGACTGGTTGGAGAGGTCAAGGGTCTCCACAAACCAGCCTTTCCCGATCTGGCACGCCACGCAGCTGATGGGCAGGCGTATCCTGAACACACCTCACCCGATGAATCCAGACACCCCTGCTAAATCTTGGGGTGACCTATGGCAATGGTGTTGGTTATCCAATAAATGGTTCCCGGGGTGGCGGTACCCAAACCCTCCTCCCAAATTGGATACTCCACAGTACAAAATAAACCCTCAATCAGAGCAATTATCCAAAATATACGGTTTATTCCCAATTATAACACAACTTTCACAAGATGAAATATTAAATTTAATTGTTCGAAACTATATAATGCCCTACCAAATCAAACAAAAAAAACAGAAACTAGTTTATTTAAAAATAAATTCAAAACATGGTTGAGAGAACTCAGGGAAAAAAAACTACTACTTGCCGCCTCAGAACAAGAAACCCTAGTGAGGAGGACTGTAATATCTATGACAATATTCTTATACATATTCTTCAATATAAACAAGAAAATGTTTTATTTTAGTGCGATATCATCTTTATTCAATGTTATATTTATATGGTATTAATCTTGCTGGTCTTTGCATCACTCGGTCAGATCAAAATTTGTCATAATATCGTGTTGCATCCAAGAATAAATCATGTACACGCTTAAAGTACTCACTTCAAGTTGATTTATCGGAGTTTGAAGGAGAAATTTCTCAACTCCCAATAAAGATCATAATCATTAATTTACTTATTGTTAAACGATTCAGACGAACAAGACAAAACAAGAAACAAGTGCCGACACTTCATTAATGAGACCCATATTAGTAAAGACGTTTATTTTAATTAGGTCCATACTAATTTGATTAAAGAAGTCGCTTTCAACCGTATAGAGTGTGCTTTCCAACACTTCAGGTTCAGACAGAACAAATTCAGGTTAAAATTTTTACTGTTACTGAGTGCACTTTAAGCTATTTCGAACACAGTTGACGAGGTCTTATCGATTTTCTCTGATTTCACAAACTAATAAGCAACTTTATCTTTAATTGAGACAGTGTTGAAATTATTGAGAGCTTTTAATATCAATTATTCGAACTGACAGATAATAATTCAAGTAATATCATTATTTTTTAAAACATTTTTCATTTATTGAAAATGTGAGTTTTGAACTTTAAGCTGCTTTTGATAACTTTCATTATAGACTTTTGTTTTCTTATCGTAAGTAATTATGTTAAAGGTGCAAATTTTTTAGATGATCACAACTTTCCAGAAACAAAGACCTCGGAGGCTGCTTATTTAGCGAAATATTTAATTATACAAATTCTTTTTTTCTAATTTTTTTACAATAATAATTCAACTACGAAATTTACCCGTTAAAGTAACCGAAATCCACCTTTTGTCACGAAAAAAACCATCCTATTTAAATCTAATAATTTTACTAATCCCAGGCATACTTAAATGCGATAATATTAATATGTTTACACATATTTTTGTTTTATTTTTCTTTGTTAAATACATTTTTTTTATTTATTTAATTAACAATTTGCTTTTGTATTTTTCTCGCTGCTTGAAGAGAAGGCTTGTTTGAAAATATGTAAATAAATATTTGTAACACAACAAAACTTATAGTTAAATAAATCTATAATATTTTTCTCTGAGACACGAGACAACTCTTCCCGAACAACATTTATTAAGATAATTAATTCATTCAAATTTTCTTTCTTAGTTTATATTAGAGTTGACGTGGTACATAAATGTGTATGTAGGTATTTCAACGAAATGGGATGAATTATGTGTGACCGAATGACCTAAAACAGGAGCACGGAAGTTGGTTTATTGATTAATACTTACCGCCTATGTATTTGTAATGCACTGGTGCAATGTATAATTATCTTTTTAGAATGGAATACACGTGTGATCGGGTATAAAAATAAAAGGTTTGGTTTTTCAAATATTAAGAGTACTTTATCACCGTAAGATAATTACAATGAATGTCTTTCAGGACACACGTCCGCTCTATAAAAGACTACGAGTTATCCTAACGAGGGAAGCAACTGAAAGTGAGCTCCGTTCCTAGGGATCGGCTAGCATCGGCCTGAAGTCGTAATCATTCGGGTACGACCGACTTGCTATCTCTGTCAGATGGTGTAAGTAGCGCCATATATGGAAAAAAAAACCTTTAAACTGCTTAAACTGAACAACGACTTATATCTACACACTCCACCAACATCTAGTAGGCGGTAACACAACTACAAATAATAACACTACAGTCGTAACCATTCGGGTACGACCGATATGCTATCTCTGTCAAACTGTGTGAATAACGCCACCTATGGAAAATACTTAATATTACATTAACTCAATAATTACATAGATCTACCAACTCTACCGACATCTGGTCGGTGGTAACAAAACTAAAACCAAATAAAAACACTACTCTTTATACATCAACGTTTAAATTTTTGTAGATAAGTTGTGTTTATTAACCAAACTATTCACATTAAAATGAACGTAAGACCAATTTAATCAATAAAGTTTTATGCCGTGAAAAAGTATCATGATTTGCGAATGATTTTGTATACTAGTTTTTAGTCAGGTCTAGTTTCTAGACTCGCCGTGGAAAGATAAATAATATATGGTCGTTCAAAAGTTCAAATTTGTCTTTCAATTGCTGACTAAGTATTATGCGATAATGCGTAAAGACATACATTTGACATGATTTTTCCAATTAATTAAATGTTTTTAATCAAAAATAACATAATAATATAGGTAGTAGAATAATGACTTAAGTCAGTAGTTCCGGTGCAGCTACGATTTGGTTGTATATAGCGGCTTTTCGGTGCACCCTGTTTACCTGGAAGGTACAGGTGAATCCGATGAAGGTACCTACCTATCAATAAAGTAACATCTCCCCGATACTCAATAAATGATCGCTTTTTAAGGTTTTCAAGGAAGGCAGAGAGGTTTATATTAAAATATGGATTTAGATCAGTGACGGACATACGCATTCAGGAAAGTCTTTAAAACATGTATTTTTATTATTTAACTTTTTTTAATTACTCTACTTGTAATAAACGTAGGTCTTAGTTTTTAACAATTTAATACTAAACTTATTTTGCGCAATTATAAAGATAAACTAATGTATATTATGATAGCTTTTGATATGTGTATTGTGTAGTCTAGCCTGCGTTTTCATCCTTTCACTCTGACTCGACTACTATATATGTATAATATCAATGATGTGTAGACTAGCCTTTGTTTTCATCCTTTAATTGTGGCTCGACTACTATATATGGATAATAGCAATGATGTGTAGTCTAGCCTTTGTTTTCTTCCTTGAATTGTGGCTCGACTACTATATATGGATAATAGCAATGATGTGTAGTCTAACCTTTGTTTTCAATATGGCTCGACTACTATATATTAATTAAGTAAAAGTACAATAAATCATTGCATTGTATGTAATTGTAAACCATGTAATGTACATAAATCATTATTGTGTTTGTAACCACTTTACGAAATAACGTAACAAAAATAACGTAACTGATAAAATTATATGATTACAAATTAACTTCACAAAATTACTCCTTTGTTACCACAAAGGAGTAATTTTTTAGTTGTTAGTAAATTCACATGTTAGGTCAACCTCAGGTTTAAGGGAGGGGAAAACAGATAATAATAATAATTGTTTTCTTGTTTGTTTGTTGCTAGACGATTTCAATTTTTCTTTTTTCGATTTCAATTTTTGTGGGCCTGTGGTGACTGCAAATACGTATAACTCGGAGACAGGAGGTTCTATAATACTCGTGTAAGCGTTTTAACTGCGAGAGAATATACAAATTCCAACATTTAGCAGTTTCTGTGACTAGAAGTGTCTAGGAAATGATTTCTGACCACTGGAATGAGGAACAGGTGTAATGGCGCAGGGCGCGAGCCGCCAGGATTAAGAATGAAAGTAAAAACCGACATTCTTTGTAATATTCGGTTTCCAGACGTCGGGGCTCAAATTAGATAAGGATTCATAATTAATGATAGAAGAAGCTCCGGAGATTATATTTAGGAGCAAACTAGACGTCCGCCTTTTATATTTAGTTAAGTCGGCAGTCAGTTCATGGCTGTTTTACATGACATGTTTTGCAGTGGCTAGATGAAGGTGGCAGGGATTTAAAAAAAAGTTAAATTAATATTAAATTTTAATTGTAAGACACGTTAATTACGGTTAAGATTAATTTAGGTTAGTGTGTGTTTTTGCTAAGCCGAACTTATATTTTTCAAATATCATTCTCGCTGTTTGTAGAAAGTTTAAAATGTAGCCAAATCAATAGAGCCCGATATTAAAAATAAAACGGTTGTTAAAAATATTGTGAAGTGTTCAATTGCACAATTATCTTGAAAAAAAAAATTTGTAAGTAAAACAGGTATATCAGATTTGAGGGAGAAGTTAGTAGTAACATCTTACTTACTTACAACATCTTACACAAGCGTGTAACTAAAATGCAATATATTGAAAAGTTATGTGTGCAGTCAGAGTTTTTCATGAAAGCTATACAATCATTTTTATACCCATACTATAATAGATGCTTCACTTTGAAAAACATGGATCAAAAGTCCTAGTTTATAGTTTACTTGTCTTGGCAGGACAACAAAACCATAAGAACTATTTTAATGACAGCTCGCTCATCAGGATTTGAAAATATGAACACATCAACGCGCCATATTTGATTCATATCATTGATATTAATTCTGTTAATTTTGAAACAATCAAATGCCTGGTGTTTAAATGTCATGTAAAGTTAAACAAGATTGAAATTTTATGTCCTTTATTTTGAAGATCAACATCAATTTTAGGAGACATCTTTTAACACCATTTCTAAGTGTTTTAACTACTCGTCCAACGTAATCAATTAAATTGTCAACAATAATTAATTCCACATGATAATTGTTACTCTTGACCTGTGTTCACACGTGAGGTGATGATAATTAATTGTTACCAAAAGCACCACAAACAAGATAGTTCTGTGCGTGTCCTTACTATCAATCTTGGTTAAAGTAATTTGTTCGACACCTTGTTGAAATTTTATCTGTATAGAAGATCTCCTTAAAACCGCTCTTCTCCTGGAATCGTGTAAAAACATGGTTTCGTAACTAGTTAACGATGGTGATACAATGACGTAAGCTTCGAAGCTCTCTCCACTTAATTCTTATGTTTTCCCAATTGGGGAAAAAAACAAAATTATTGGCTGGCTTCATGTAAGTTTCATAAAATATGCGACGATGCGTTCCTGTGAATTAAGTCATTCTTGGAATTCGATTACACTCCGATGCAAAGCCATGAATGGGTTCTTGGTTGGTGCAGTAAAAAAGGTGAAAATATTGTAATAGTCTATTGAAAAAACGTACAGAACCCGTTAATAACGGAAGGCAAAGATGACCTTCTTGGTAATTTTGTGGCATTGATCGTGTTAGCCACTTTGAATCCAGACCCTGATCATTTAATACGTTATCATTGAATCAGGCTTCTTATGAACTATTCCTGCCTTTTATGAATTTGTTAGTGGGCTAGGAAAAAGCAAAGCACACTTTTTTTAATGTGAACCATCCTTAGTAAGTGAGACTATGGCATTCTAAATTTCGGTATGTCGTGAGACTGAATCACATTGCAAAAATTGTTACTTAGATGGGTATTTCAATTTATTGTGAACCATTTATGGGATAACCAACACCTCTGCCATTGGTCGCACCAAGCGGTTAGATACGTTTGGTGATTTAGCAGGGTTTATCGGGTGAGGAGTGTTCAGGATACGCTTGTCCATCACCTGCGTGGTGTGCCAGATCGGGAGAGGCTGGTTTCGGGAGACCCATTGACCTCTTCAACCGGTCTCTTGACCCATAGCCTTGCGCCGCAGCGGGCGGGATACATCATTCGTCCGTCACTCCTGGACATACTGATCCCTAGATTCCTCTCATACCTTTTTCCTTCCTAGAACTACCTCTCTTTCCTTTCCTTAAAATGGTCCTAGGCTACATAGGCTCTGAGGTAAATTATTTGTTTCAAGGTCTCCTGTGTGTGGTTAATATAAAAAAAATCATTATGACACGGCAAATTGTTATAATTGTGGGAAACTTCGAAAAACTAACACCGGAAAATCCAACGCCATCACGAAGATAAATAATTTCATAATATATCTAGTGGCATCGTCGAATTGAGCACTCTTTTGAAATGAATCGTTGTAGGCGGGATAGTGAATTCTCTCATTCAATTATTCGATAAGGACTGCGGTATTAACTCAATTCAAAAAACCATTTTATCAACCTCTAAGGTCCCAAAATCCATTAATAAATCGTATCATGGAGTGTGTCATTTGAAGAACGATTGAAACTAATAATATGTGACCAATTAGAGGTCCATAAATCTACTGGGCCCGTCAAACTACAGTCCCAGGAAAGATTAATCGTGCCTTAATGTTATATTTTTTAGTTTTTGTTAGATAACTACTATCCATTCTTCTTTTTGTTTTTGGAGACATTTTGTGAGGCCATAGTAAACATGGGTTTGTTTATCAGTAATTACTTTTTCAAAGGTAATATCAACAAAACAATAGAAAAAATGTAAGCTTCAGAACGCGTGTGCTTTGTGCAAATACTGGCGCTTCTTGACATTTTTTAATCGAGTTGTTTTAATACAAATATGCTTAGGTAGGTACTGTTAACTCAAAGTACCTGTTTAATGGTTAAAAAATATTAGAAATATTATACTCGATTGTAAGTCCTGTGTTAGAATGCCGCAACCTTAAAACTAGCAAGTTTTACAGATTAAACAAGGAGAAAAATGAGTTGTACTCATTTATTCACAATATTTTCAAATTATTCGTAATCCGGTTAATTACGGAATTGCAGGCCCTTAACGAATGAATTGATAGGCTTCCTGATAAACTTTTAGTAAAATACAAAAGAGTTATCACGATGCCGGAACACATGTTCATAAATACCCTAATATTTTCGCATTTTGTCATTATATTTTAACAAGGCAAATGCTGATGCATGAACACGTGTTCCGATTTATTAAGAATATACTAAAGATCTGCAATCCCGTGTTACTAGGGATTACCTTTAATTTGAAGAGATTCTTAATAAATTAGCAATACTCTTTTTGTTCGTGAATTTACTAAATTGATTTCGTTGATAAATGTCTACATTTATTTTAATACTAGCTGTTTCCCGCCACGCGTTGCTGTGGCTCAGTCTGAGCAGACAGAGAAACAAAAGCGCGTATTGATTTTATGCTCAAAAATCATACGCGTGGCGCTGTTTTTAAAAAAAAGCATGTTTGTCACCTATGACATGTAAAAACAAAGTGTTTTTTACCTGTCAAAAACACTTTGTTTTTTACCTGTCACAGGTGACATCTATATAATATATGTATATAAAAACACACGCGCATTCATATGCAACGTTGTGTCAAATTACAAAGCAATCGGTGAAGAACTTTCTAAGATTTCAAACAAATGAACATTTACATTTTTATTATTTTTTTGGTAAACTAATGTTTAAGACAAGATTTTTTTATGCATAGCACAAAGGGTAACAATTATTTTATAAGCAATAATTATTAGCCTGAAACACTTATCCACATTGAAAAATCTCCTGATAAAAAATACATGACGCCAACGGAAGTGAAACGCCAACGCCAAGTGAAAAAATGTAATAAGCAGTAATTGTTGAATGAAACACTAGTATATATTGAATTATTTCGCGGATAAGAGATAAGCCGCAATAGCTCAGTGGTCAGAGCTGTCGACCGGAAATCGAAAGGTCACGGGTCCCGTTGGCGTCATGTATCTTTTATCAGATTTTTCAATTTGGATGAGTGTTTCAGGCTCATAATTATTGCTTATAAAATAATTTACATTTTTATTTATAGATATTGTTTTAGAGTTTTTTTTGTCAAACTCCATTCCATTAATCTATTATTTAAATTTATCTTTAATAATAAATATTATTTTTACGGAATTAATAAGCCGGCTTATTTTATAAAAGAGTTTTCTTGGGTTTGTAGTCATTGTTCACAGACTGGTTTGTTATTGCCTTCGGAAGGCTTTAAAGTTGTCACGTGTAATATGTTTATTAAATTCTAGGACACTAAAAGAATGCTTCATTCTATTAACATCCCTTTAAAGTATGTTTTGTGCAAAATAAGATATCAACGATTCCCTCAAGGCCAGACAGACTCACTTCTCAGGTTAAAAAATAGGGGAGGGTATCCAAGTATTAAAAATATGAGACAACATTCTTCTGAAAGGGGAGTAGCGGTAAATTGCGTAGGGTCTATCATTTGGATGGATTTTTGGTGAATGGACCTCCATTAGAAATGTTTATAATGCCATTTTATATATTTGTTTCTAAATAATGATAGTGGTCGAAAATATCCCAAATGAATTCGTCTTTTTATTTGCAATTAATGGTGCTGTTGAATGTATTTAAAGGCTGTGTTTTTATTATATCCCACACGTCGATGTATTTGGAAAAAGGAACCGAATTCAAGAATGAATTGACTGCAGAATTACCGGGCCATTTTTTATAAATTTTACAAACTATCATCATTTTTAAAGTATTGTCATCATACATATTTTTTGATGAAAGCGACGCCATATCAGTGGATTTAATTTATATATATTTACAGAGATATTTATCTTTTATTGCATCTAAATTTTTCCCACATCAGGTAAAATATCGCCGTGATTCTCAAATACCTAAAGCAATTGTGAGGCCAATGAAACTGTGATAAGATCTGTTTAAGATTTTTGTTTAGAACTATTACCTACATGTCAATAGTTATTTATTTATAAATGAATTCCTCCATTGAGCGCCTCGAGACCGGGATAATTCTGATAATATGATCAAGGCAAATTTATTGTTTGTCAAAGTTCCTCCAATTTCCCCATACAGGTCTTAATGTTATATAAAAACTTTTAGATTTGTTGTTGACCTAAGAACAGGTCAGCCAGTAGAATAAAACAACTATCATAAATTTTCTAGCCATATCCCCATTTTACCCTCTGACAGGAAGGTGGAATGTCACACAACTCTGTCTTAGCATGTAATTATTCGTGCTTTATTTTTGTTATTTTATATTTACTATCAATTAATTTATTTAGTGCAAAATAGTATTACATCCTGGTGGTCTAGCACAGCGAAATCAGTAACTTTATAATATTGGATTGATAGGCGTAACTACCGATGATTTTATACCATTTTCCGAGCATTGTCTCGCCGTTAACAGCAAGACCGGAATTGATAACGCAAATAATCAGAAATCGATACACGCTTGTGCATATCCATATGAATAGACATTCCCAAACGTCAGACGGCTACATAAAAATAAAAAATTCTAATAAATTGACAATTTAGAATTGAAATATTAACTTTAATATACATCGGCAGTCCGCATATAATTTTTGACGCAAAAAGGGGAGTTGGTTAGTTCATGAAGTCATGTCATAAGTAACAATTTTTGTTTCTTCTAGATGGAATGGAATCAATTGTTTGCGACTTAGATGCATTGATTAAGTCTATGGAAGGGTGTACGTTTCTTTCAATTCTAAGAGCTTAGTTTATTACATCCATTTATTCTCAAAGCACTCCATTAATGCACACCAGTTTTAAACAAAACTATTACACGTACACTGAAGTGGTGTGGTTTAATCAAATAACAACAGAGATGAGGTTAGAACCGGACTATAATAAATTTAAAAATAAAATAAACTTCACTACCTTAAATAATTTAGCGAATTAGAATGACGATGACATCTCACTATATTATTTTATATATTATTGTATAAAAAAAACTAAAATCTCTTCACTTTATATGTTTTTATGAATTTTTTTCTTTTCTTTACATATGTATGTTAAGTTTTTTTTTTCCCTTTACACACGAGTTTTATACTCTTGTAAAGGTAAACATGTTAATTTTTATTTGAAATATGATCTTGCAGTGTAAATTTAAATAATTATTCTGTATTTTATAAAATAAATAAAAATATTAAAAAAAAAATGATAAGTCAGTTATTTTGCATAACGAATGAAAACAACACTGTTGGCCAAAATACTGCAAATGGAGTCAGGAATCGCTGGTTAAAGATAGGTCAGGTACGTCCCTTAACATCATGTATATTACGTTTTAAATAAAATGTATTTTATTTATTCATACCTTTATTTACAAGACAGGTAGGTACAAATATTTAAGCGCACTAAAAATGTCACAGTTGATCATATGGAATTTAAGGAAAAGAATTAAACCAAGTATTTGCTAACGCACAATACTTTTATATAGTTTATTTGTGAGATGCAAGATGGCGGATTCGATTCCAGCCGCACCACACAGACATCAATTTTCAGTGCATCTGTGATGGACGTCAATTAGTCATTATTTTTTTAATAAAAATACAGCTACAGTTACTTATGTGAATAAGAATAAGTTTATTAATAATGTAAAGAATATATCTAGGGTTGAGATCGGGGAACGAAAGTTCAAACTTCATCAATATTTTGATGTATAGTTACAGAAAAAAGCTTTCATCAATTCCTTAAGTTTCCCACGATTTTACTGCCCGTTTGAATCTTTCAGCTTCCTTGAAACCAGAAATCCGTACCTATTGAAATGCAGAGTGATTAAAAGAGCGTTTCGCGTGCCGGACAATTTGTTGCCTGGACGCTTACTAATAGCTCGGTAGATAAAGGACACCTCGGTGTTGTCAGCATTAATAAAATTGTCGGCATTTTTTCCAGGATTGATAGCAACACGGCAGGCTGGCAATACCAAGTACCTTTAAATATTCCCGACCTATGCTCCTCTCGGATGCTGCTAAATTCATCTGTCATCAAGTATGTCTGGCAATTTCCATTATCAGGGAATACAAGGAACAGCATCACCCTCTTCTGTTCAGTTTATATAATTATTATTCAGTCAACCTTTCATATACTAATGGGTAGGCATCTAATTTCACCAAATCATCAAATACGACATTTATTATAACAAGTGAAAAATCAGATTTTTTTATTGAGTAGATGTTGGAGGAACATTTTTTCAAACTACCATTTTTGGAGGTAGGTTTATAATACTAGCGCAGAACCGTGACAAACCACGGGATATAACGTTAATAAATCTAGTTTGTTAGTAAATAAATAAAAAATGGAAAAAAACGCAAAACCATGAAAAATTGCGAAAAATGAGTTTTTTAAAATTAAATTTTTCAAATTTTAACCAACCCAAAAATGAACAATTGCTACTATTTTTTTTAGTTTTTTTTTTTTTTTTTTTTTTTTAAAATTTAATGTAAATCAAATTTAATAATATTATTGTTAAGTTCTGCAAGTATTTTTTGGTTTTTTATTATTGTTACGGCTGTTTCGGCTTTCAAGGTCATTTTCATACTTAAAAAAAAATAAATTTAGTTCTACGAATTAAACACAAAAAATAATAATTTCTTTTTGTGATTTTAGTTGAAAAAAGAAGTCACCGCACACCAAAATGCCATCTTCCATATAAAAACCCGCTAAACTGATAAAGCAGTTTTTATTTTTATTCGTCAACATTAACATTTTTAATAATCTCACGAATAACTGTTTAAAGTAAGTCTCTTAGCAGCCTACATATTGTGGAGATTAAATATATTGATTCGAGGAGACATTCTTATGTCAAACGTTTTTTATCTTTCTTTGCTTTCTTCATTACCACAGTATTTCAAGGTTTTTATTTATATATTTCATAGTACCTATTTACAATATCAACAATGTTTTCCCCAATCTACATGCGCATTGTGCGTTTACCTTTACACCCCACAAAACCAACAAAGACGCCGACGGTCTGTATGCCTGCGAGGTAATGTGGTAAAGGTTAAGACTCTAACGCCCGCGGGTTAACTTGATTCATGATGAAAAGATAGTGGTTAAGAATACTTTATTGTAGTAAAACTGGGGACAAGAGATCTTACACGCAGCTTCAGAGATGTCTCCTGATAGTGGAGACATGGACATCTCAATTCAATAAGAGTAATGGCCTGTATTCTGGTAAGAATCTTTGATTTTATGAAATGGAGTATAAACACGGCCTAGGAATTTAATTTAATTGATTTAATTCACTGTGTAGCATAGGTTAGAAATAAATACCACTTCGAGGGGTCAAGAAGATAAATACGGAGAATTTTGTTCTACTATTTGTAATATCCTTGATATTAGCATATAAGCTCACCTGTAGATGACACTAGATTAGTATATAAGGTTAGCCATAGACAGCCTCCGTGGTCGAGGGTAAGGCTCTTGACTAGCAATACGAAGGTAGCGGGTTCAAGAATCAGCGTGCGCAAGTAAATTTTATTTCATGAATTTGTATTATTTCATAATTTATTCACTTATATATAGTACATAATATATAGTATACTTGCGGCACGTTCCATAGTGGAAGATACTCTCAGAGTCAGCCTGGTGTAAGACCACCATTCAGTATTAAAAAGTTGCTTGAAATAGCTTTAGCCGTTTTTGGTGACTAGATCTGAATAATCAGGTACTTCCTCACATTCCTCTTCCCGATCTCCTCCCACTACCTCACATTAATTGGGTAAGCCATAGTCTCACTGACTCCAGATAACTGGAAGCTGTTGGGACTCTTGTACGGTATTCACAAAAATAATTAAAAAATAGATAGCAATTAGAGAATAAATAACAACCTCAAGGTCGGGGTCCAGATTATTCTAACCGCCTGTTAGTTAAGATATCTGAGCCCATTGTTAGTCTATAACGATAAAAAGTTCAAAGTATTTTGTTGAAGCCGGTGTTTTATTGAATAAGAGAGTTTATGAGAAAACCCCGGAGATACAACATATTACTAAAAGTGTTCGTATTTCATTAACATATGTATTTTCCTTCAAAGTTTGGTGATATCGACAAAATTATAAAATGACATCGATCTCAACTTTTGCCCAAATACACTTTGTTAACAAATCTTATTATTATATTAAAGCGTCACTGAACAAGTTTATATATTTAGAATTGCACAATTCCAAAATTCTTAGTCGTTAAAGACATGCATTTTTAACGCTACTATTTTCTATAATTTTCTCTATTTAGTTTTTTTTTTAATTTTTATTTGTCACTATTGGTGTCGCACATCACTAGTGCTAGAGGTGATTGTAACACATTGTATTGTCGTCTGTGGTCACGCTAACAAGCTCTCTGTATAACCGTCACAAGAATAAAAGTCTATCTCATAAAATACAATCAGTGTTTTAATATAAAGTCATCCACATTAAATAGAATAAAACATGGTGTCAGATGTGGGGTCTCGATAATAAATAGTAATAATATAATAATACTGGAAGTTGGATGTTAATAACATAAATTGAAAAATATTAAGTATAATTAAAAATGGCGAAGGACGCGCAAAAGTCACACATACAACATGATTTTCATGCCCTGTCAAATCTGCAAGTGTTGTCAAATAATATGAATAATGATTCAAAATGGAAAAATTGGTGGCAAGACTACGAAATATACCTGGTAGCGTCAGGTTTGGAAGAAGCCACAGAACAAAGAAAAATCGCAATTCTGCTTCATTCAATTGGCTCCAAAGGTATGGAAATTTTCAAATCATTTAACATGAACATGGAATCAAGCACGCTACGACAAGTCAAGAAAAAGTTTGATGAATATTTTGCACCTCACAAAAACTTAACAATGATAAGAAATTCATTTTTTACACGAAAACAAAATAATTCAGAAGACATCAATAATTTTCTATTGGACTTGGAAAATTTAAGTTTGGATTGTGAATTTGGAAATTTAAGAGAATCTCTGGTAAGAGACATATTTATTGCAAATATGTGTGCAAATTTAAATCATATCCGTCAACGCTTATTACAAGATTCTACATTGTCATTACAAAAAACGATTGAAATTGCAAAAACCATCTTATTGTCACAAAGCAATGCAGAGAAAATTAACCAACAAACACACACAGAAAATATTCTTCAAATCAGTCATAATAAAAATACTTCAAGACAGTCGAGAGCATCATGTCAGTCAAGTCTAAGAGGGTCAACTTCAAGAAGATCAAGTCAGTTTGGATCTTCAAGTCGTCATGGGTCACCATCATCATCATCACAGCCAAGGTCAAGTGGTCATATCAATCCATGTGGAAGATGTGGTCAGCATCATCGCTACAAGTGCCCAGCAGTCAATGTCAAATGCAGGTCATGTAATTCTTTTGGTCATTTTGCTAAATATTGTTTTAAAAATAATTGTCACAATAAAGTCAGAAATTTAAACTTAGAGTCATCAAAACCCAATGATGACAGTGCTAATTTCACTGAGGGTCATTTTATTGCAACAATCAGAAATATTAATAATAACAATTATTCAAGTCAAGCATGGCACATAGATATAATAATTAATAATAAAACATTAGACTGTATCTTGGATACAGGAGCTGATATAAATGTAATGTCATTGACAAACTTTAAAAAGTTAAATTTATGTAATACAATTTTACAAAAAGTTTTTACAAAAGTGTCAGGATTTGGAGGTAATAAAATACCTATTATTGGTCATTGTGATATTGTATGTCAAATCAATGGAAATGTCATAAGTAAAATAATATTTTTTGTCACAAATATAGAATGTCAATCAGTCTTAGGTCTTCCAACTATTCAGAAATTTGGAATTATAAAAAGAATATTTAATGTTCAATATGATCATAACACCTTATTTACTGAATATAATGACATATTTCAGGGTCTCGGATGTTTACCACCTGTCGTTCATCTCAAACTTCGTCAAGATGCCGTTCCGTGCGTTGATCCTCCGAGGAAAGTCCCATTTGCCTTACAAAACAGACTTCGTGAGGAATTAGATCGCATGGACAAGATGAAGGTCATTGAAAAGGTTACTAAACCTACTTCTTGGGTAAATTCTGTTGTCATAACTGTCAAGGAGTCAGGTAAATTAAGAATTTGTCTTGATCCTAGAAAATTAAATAACTGCATAATGAGAGAATATTTTCCATTAAAAAACATCGATGAAATTAGATCAAAACTTATAGGTGCTGCATATTTTTCACATCTAGATGCTTATTCTGGATTTTGGTCATTGAAGTTAGATGAAGAAAGTAGTGATTTATGTACTTTTCAAACTCCATTTGGAAGGTACAGGTATTTAAGACTACCGTTTGGAATAAACGCAGCAACGGAAATTTTTTATAGGATTATGGTAGATTTGTTTGGAGATCTGGAAGGTATATTAATTTTTGTCGACGATTTTTTAATTTATGGAGAAACTGAAGAAATTCATAATTTTAGGTTAAGAAAAGTCTTGGAAAGGGCTAGAGAAGTCAACTTAAAATTAAATAAGTCGAAATGTAAATTTTTAGTCAAGGAAGTATGTTTCCTAGGTTATATTTTTAGTAAGGAAGGAGTAAAAGTTGACAAAGAGAAAGTCAAAGCTATTTTAGAGTTGCCGTCTCCTAAAAATGTCAAAGATTTACAAAGATTTTTAGGAATGGTAAATTATTTGGGCCCATTCATTGAAAACTTATCAAATAAGTCACAAATTTTGAGAAATTTATTAAAAAATAATGTTATATGGTCATGGGATGAAAATTGTGAAAAATGTTTTAAAACTTTGAAAGAGGCTATTTCAAATGCAACAGTTTTAAGTCATTATGATCCAAAAATACCACTAACTTTATCAGTCGATGCATCAAAATCAGCTATAGGAGCAGTTATTATGCAAAATAACCGTCCAATTGCATTTAGTTCAAAAACAATGACACAGTCGCAGGAAAATTATGCTCAAATTGAAAAAGAATTATTTGCCATACAATTTGGTTGTAATAAGTTTCATCAGTATATTTATGGTAACAAAGTGACAGTACAAACTGATCACAAACCTTTAGTCTATTTATTTAAAAAACCTTTACATGATGTACCAGCTAGATTGCAACGTATGATGTTAGCTCTTCAATCTTATGATTTAAATGTTATACATGTCCCAGGTAAAGAAATGTATATATCAGATACTTTATCTAGAGCAGCTTTAAAAGATCATTATATACCCGATTATGAGTCTGATCTACATTGTCATGTAAATTCAATATATATGAACTTAGCTATTAGTGAAGAATATCGTAAAAAATTGAGTAATGCTACTGCTTTGGATGAAACTATGCAAATATTAAAAAAATATTATTATGAAGGTTGGCCGAATAGCAAAGATAAAGTTCATTACACTTTAAAATGTTATTATAATATTCAAGACGAAATTCATGTCATTAATGAGTTAATATTTAAGGGTAATAAATTGCTAGTACCTCAAACTATGAGAAAAGAAATGTTAAACAAAATACATGAAGGACATCAAGGAATAAACAAATGTTTAAGATTAGCTAGAGATACTTTATATTGGCCTAGTATCACTGTAGATATAAAAAATTTAATTGAGCAATGTCAAATATGTAATAAATTTAAAGTTTCTAATCAGAAGGAACCACTGATAAATTATGAAATTAATAAGTTTCCATGGCAACAAGTAGGTATTGATTTAATGTATTTTGATAATCAAACGTACCTCATTGTAACAGATTACTATTCAAAGTTTATTGAAACTGCTTTCCTAAATAATAATTCTACTGCAAAAAATGTCATAATTCACTTAAAATCTATTTTTGCACGTCATGGTATACCAATGTCTTTAGTCTCTGATGGAGGTCCGCCTTTTCAAGCTATTGAATTCAAATCATTTTTATACGATTGGGATATAGAACATGTAGTTACTAGTCCATATCATTCTCAATCTAATGGTCAGGCAGAAAGTTCTGTTAAAATTATAAAAAATATTCTAAAAAAGTCAAAAGAAACAAATACAGATCCTTATATAGCTCTATTACATTATAGAAACACACCTAAAGCCAATTTACCGTCACCTGCTCAATTATTAATGTCTAGAACTTTAAGAATGAATATTCCTTCAACTCAAATTAAATTAAAACCAAAGGTTGTAAGATTCTCAGATTACAAAAACTGCGTTGAAAAAAATAATTCAAAAAATTCTAAATATTATAATGTCAATGCAAAACCTATGTCTATATTTAAAACAGGAGATTATGTGTATTTTAAGAAAAACCCTAAAAGTAATTGGTTACCAGCTGTGGTCAAGGAAAAATTAAAATGTAACAGGTCTTATATTGTTGAAGATTATTATGGTAACACGTACAGACGAAATAGAATTCACTTAAAAATGAGATATAATACAAATGTTAATAATGACCATCTGTCCATGCGATCTGATCCGGCACTTGAAGAGGCAGAAGCTGGAGATGAGGGACAGGTGGGAGAATATAATAATTTGAACAACCCTTACATTACCAGATATGGTAGAGTGGTCAAACAACCCGATAGGTATAATGTCTAATGTCAGTGTATTTAAGATTTTATTGTATTGTATGTAAGCATAATGTCTAATATCAATGTATTTGAATTTTTATTGTTTTTATAAATAAAGAAAGGGGATGTAACATCACTATTGGTGTCGCACATCACTAGTGCTAGAGGTGATTGTAACACATTGTATTGTCGTCTGTGGTCACGCTAACAAGCTCTCTGTATAACCGTCACAAGAATAAAAGTCTATCTCATAAAATACAATCAGTGTTTTAATATAAAGTCATCCACATTAAATAGAATAAAACAGTTTCTCGTAATTTACAAATTCATAAATAATATGTGTGGATTTGTTAACATTCTCATAATTAGATTATTTTGATTTTATAAAAGTCATCAACTGATAAAGGCGCAATATATAAATATGATGATTTATCGACATGGCAACTGGTTTTGAATCAACTGATCAACATCTCAATAATGAACCGGAATCTGTCAAAAAAGTCACGATGCAAGAAAAATAGATTTAAAATCGCTCACAAAAATCAACATACAAAAAATGAAGGTCAATTAATAAAATCGCGCATAAAAAACTGATTTATTTCTTCAGTTAGGCGCGACGTAAGACTCGAATCCTCTCATTAACTCTGCCATCTCTAACAAATTTGAAACATCTTCATTATTAAACAATTTAGGCATCAAATGAAACTCGGAGGACATGATAAATGCGCTGTTTCTACCACAATGGCATGTGCATTCGTTAAAGAATGAATGAATACAAACATTTGTAGTGTTACAAATGATGTTAAATATCTTAACATCATCTTTGGGAGGCTTCAATTGAAAAGGAGGAAGTCTCCCATTAACAATGAGGGTCTAAGATTTATGGGGTTAGACTTTGTTAGGTTCGAGTCTTTGGTACCGTATTTGAATACTTAATGATCAAGTTCGTGTCACGGTTACACAAACAGTGTTTTAAATGCTCAAAATAATAGTATGGAAATCAATAAGTACAAAATAAATTATCTTTGATTTGATATACAATATAACGATGAATGAGAAATTTTTGATCACTAGAAATATATGTTCGTACTGGAATAACACTATTGTATTGACAACCATGTTTTTTTTTAAATATGAACACTTCGCAAGAGTCCCAAATGCCCGGAGCCAGTGGGACCATGGTATACCAATTTGGGGCTAAATTGAGTGGGGGGGAAGAAGATAATATGGAAAAGTAAAGCGAGGAAGTAGATACATGGCTTTTCAAATCTTGTGAGGAAATAAATCATTTCAGGCAACGTTTTGAATCTGAAAATACGTCCCTAAGTTATAGAGCAACATATTTGGTAGTCCTTGCATAAGAGTAATATAGATTTAGGACAACCGCAAATAATTAATATAGGACATGCTCTAATTTACTATGCTGACATTGAGCGACTCGTGCAATTGAACAAACATGCTTACTCAAGATTTAATACATTCCTTCATTCGAGAATCAAAAATACAACTTTTTAACACTCTTCCAGCTAATTCACATTGAACATTCAGCCTATCAATATAAATAAATGAAATACAGAAAAATTATTAATTAATATGTTCTTTGAGCTATCGTTGTATCTACTGCAGCACCTCGGAGATGTTCGTGTAAGTTATTGCAGTTTATAGAGCAAGGTTAGCAAGTCTTAATAATCTGTGATAAACTTCATACTATTAAAGTAAATGAGCAGAGTTATTATGGCAAAAAAGAATATCAGAGCTTAAAACTTTAATTATTTTTGTTATTGCAGTTATGCTGCAGATATGTATTAAATATTACATCAGTTAACAAAAAAGAATTTTCTCAAAGTGATCCACCTTCAGGCCTAGTAAAAATCATCTCAAGCAGCTAAATATATCAGTTTGTTAGACACGCTGTTTGCGAACGAAAACAAAAAAAACTGGAGAAATTTTTAGCACCTTTTGTTTATTACCTCAAAATATTGTAAGCACAAAGGTAAGTGAATAAAAAACATCCCTTATCCATAAATTAAACATGTTTTCATGATTAAATGAATGAATATCGACTAAGGTTTTAAACAGCAAGACTAAAAGTCTGTATTGTTACATTGACTAAAATAAACCGAACAAAACAAATACACGAAAGTTCTTCTTCCTTCGGCACACGTCACTAACAATTTCATCTTCTTAGATACAAGATAAGTGCTCTCCTGACAAAACAAACTTCTCTAAGCATCCATCTAGAAAGGAGAAACTAAAAAAGACGTCTTCATCAATGCCATTGCTTTATTCTTTACACAAACACAGAAAGAAACAACCCTCAAGAATAAAAAACCTTAATAAAAGCGGGTGAGATTAATCGGCGCAACTTTTGTAGCGGAAACCGATTTTATAAAATGATACGAGAAAAAAATATGAAAGATATTACTTTAAATCTAGGAATGATACCAATAGTTCTGTGGTTCAACAAAGCCTAAGACGACTGGATAAAGAGTTCCTAAGACGGGTTAATGACTGGATCGGTTTTGTTTGCATGGAATCGGTCATCGGTAGTGGAATAGAAATAGGTTTCCCAATGTTTTTTGTGCAGTGTTTTTGTAGAGTTAATTGGCCACATGAATTGGTAGGCGCCCTGGTAGTGTCGGTTTATAAATATTTGGTAAAACATTCCTACAGTTGAATAGATGCGGACTGTGGCGGATGGACGGTGATATCAGTATTGACAGTTGGAAATGAAATATCATTGCAATTTAATTGTTACGCTTCAGGTTTTTTATTTGGTTTGATGGAGCGATTAAAATTCTATGTGTTTTCTGACGTGCAATGTTAACTTTTCTAACAATGTTCCTGGATGCGTTAATCAGATAAAATTATATTAATTAATACTTCATATAGTAAAAACTCTTGAGAAGGATTCTTCATTTTTGTGATCTTTTTCTTCCTCTCTATCTTCTTGCAATCTAATACAATAACGACGCTGAAGGTAAATGTGTGCTTTAAAATTTTTTTACCACCGGATAAATCTAGGTCGGAAGTCAAACTTAAATAATGTCTGAGTGTGTATTTATTATGATTATTATCGATTCATATAATTTGCATTATTTTGTTTATAATCAAAATAAATGAGAATAATAATGGGAACGTTTTAGTATTCGGGCTTGTGTTTTATACTCAAACCCAACCTAAGATCCTACTCTGTATTAAATATAAAATAGATTGGTCTTTAGGTTTTTAGGTTGGGTATTTTTCTCATTACTTTAGCTCGATATTATACATAATATTATCCAGTTAAATATGTGCATAAAAAACGACATAAATTAAAAGCTTTATAATCATTTTAATCATTTCCATAATCTGTGCGTAAGACATAGTCGAAATAGAAAAACCATACTATGCGTACCTAATAACGAACGTATGCATCAGTTCAATATATTAAGTATGCATACAATTAACAATTCACGTCGTACCTACAAAGCGTCGCGCTCTGTCAAGCTATCGTTTTATACATGAAAAACAATTTTTAATAGTTCCGCCGGAAGAAAAAACTAAATCGTAGTAAAAAACAATTTAAGTTTATCACGTGGTAGTGTTCTCCCGTGATTTTTTTAACATTTAACCATTGATTTTTTAATATTATAAACATTGATCTCACTGTTTACCAAACTGAAGTGTTGTGTACAACGTATCAAGTGCGCGGATTGGACGATTAATTATGAGCTCACTTCTCAAGGCTCCTATTGGTTGCGATTGTGCTGCGAATCTGTGATACCTATTGTCTACAACCGAAACTGTCTTCAATATAAATTCAAAAACAATGTCTCAATCTGAAGCTTCTGATGATGAGAACGACCTTATCCCCTTGAACTCACAAGGAATTTTAAAAGAAACTCAAAATGCCCTCAAAACTTTACAAGATACCTTGGGAAATACAAAGGTTTCCAAGGAGCAACAGCTGAAGATTGCCAATAATATAGCCTGCGTCCTAGGATCTGTTGGACAACTAATTTTGGAGAGAGAAACTCTCCGAGGTGAACTCGCCTTAGCAAAAGCGCAAAATAAAGTAATGCTAGCAGAAAAAATGGTGGTAAAACAGGAAAATAAGCAACTCCAATCCAAAATTATTCAGCTAGAATTAGACCTAGGACCAGTGATGAAAAGAGTGGCAGATGCTACGGAAGCGAGTCTCTCTTTTGCAGAGGTTGCAAGTAAAAAAGTGAACTTACCTCCACCATTATCGCGTTTGGACGTCCCCATAGGAAAACCGAGGCCATCCGTCTGTTTCTTTCCAAAATTACCATCGGTGGAAGATAGCGAAGAAACAAAGAAAATAATCAGGGAAGCACTGAAGCCATCCCAGCTAGGAGTAAGAATTACCGGAGTAAAAAATATACGGAACAAAGGAGTAATCATCCATACGGCTAGTACTGCGGAACAGGAGAAACTACTAAGATCGGAAATTGTAACCGAATCTGCGACTCTGAGCGCCCGACCCCCAACAAAAAGGCTACCAAGGGTCATCTTCTTTAATGTTCCAAGGGAGTTGTCAGATAAAACTTTTCTTGAGTGTGCCCTAAATGGAATACAAAATATCGAGGAGACAAATGAAACCATAAAAAAATGTAAGCTTAGTCATCTAGCTGGCCCTCGAACTGGACCTGCATGCCATAGAATCTACGTGGTCCCCACATACCTGAGACATGCACTGGTAAAGCAAGGACGTGTATTTGTTGATTGGACAGTTTGCGGTGTTCGTGATTTTATTGGATTAACTGTGTGCTCAAAGTGTCAGATGATAGGACATTCTTACAAGTTCTGCAAGGAGACGACAAGATGTGGGCACTGTGCCCGGGAAGGACATACCCGTGAGACATGCCCTTCTGCCACAGCGGAGCCAGTCTGCGCAACATGCACGAGATTTCACAAGCCCGCAAACCACCCGTCCGGAGACAGGGACTGTCCGGCTTACAAGGCAGCCCTTCAAAAGGACTTAGCTAAAATTGACTATGGCGTCTAATATTGATTTTGAGACCTCAGATATAGAATATGAACGGATTCAAAAGTTCGAAAACTGGACCCAATTCAAACATGAAACAGGCGATAAAGCAATAACTGTCGTTAATTTGAATATTAGGTCTATCTCCAAGTACTGGAATACATTCTTACTAAGTATTTATAGTCAACTAAATAACATTGATATTATAATACTCTGTGAAACCTCGATAGACGAAAACAGTGTAAATCTATACAAAATATCAGGATTTAACTCATTCTATTATTGCCGAACAAAAAGATCGGGAGGCGGGATTATGGTTTATATTAAAGAAAACCATATATTCGAAAAAAAAGATAAAATAGCTACTACATTCGAGTGCGTCTATGGAACCTTCTCCGTAAACAAACACAAACGCATACATCTATTTGCATTATATAGACCCCCGAACACGAACAAAAAAACCTTCCTACAACAGCTCGAAAATATAATACGAATCATTGATATTAAGGAAACCATCTTGATACTTGGAGACATTAACTTAAACCTATTAAATAAACACGACTCAATAATTCTGCAATACGAAAATTTAATGGCTAATTACGGTCTAGTGAAATGTATATATGACATTACGAGAGAAGCGGTGGTAAATACCTACACAACTGCGACGTGTCTGGATCACATATATATTAGAGAAAAAGAAAAGTGTGAAATTAACTCATGCGTATGTGAAACAAGGATAGCAGATCATTATATAACTGCCGTGTCTGTATACCTTCATAATAAGGACAAAAGCAAAATATCGCACCATGAATACAACACTGTACTATCTGAAAAAAAAGTTGATGAAATGATTACAAAAACTGATTGGAACTCAATTCAAATTCACACTGATCCGGATATCATATATCAAGACATTAAATCACACTTTAAAAAAATCTACGAAAAAAGTAGTATCACAAAATTAGTAAAAAATACGTATCGCCATAATCAAAAAAGTTGGATGAACGATATTCTCATAGAAAATATACAAACGAGGGATAAATTATGGAGAAAATGGAAAAACATGCCAACAAACAAGAAATATGAAAAAGACTACAAAAAATACAGAAATAATCTAAATAAGCAAATATTAGATGCAGAAAAAACATACTTCAATAACAAATTCAATAATTGTTTTAAGGATATAAAAAAAACGTGGAACGAAATGAACAAAATATTAGGAAGAAAAAACAAATCCAGTTGTGACGCAGTTATATCTAAGTACTTCTTGAAGACCAAACCGACGGATGAAGTTGCAGAAAATTTTGCCAACTTCTTTGATGAGGGAGTAAATGAGTTACTACACAAATGTGATGTCCGTGCGTCTCCATACCAGCTAGACGATTTACCGCATTCTATGTACCTACCCAGAGCTAGCGTAAAACAAATAGAATCTATAATCGGAATATTGAAAAACTCAAAAACACCAGGATTGGACCAAATACGTATGTATGATATAAAAAAACATGTAAAAATACTGAGCCCAGTAATTACTCATTTTATAAACACAATAATTGATACTTGCCAAATACCTGAAGAATTAAAAACTAGTGTTGTTAGACCTATTTTTAAAGGCGGTGATCATTCAATTATAAATAATTACAGACCTATTTCCCTATTACCTGCCTTGGAAAAAATTCTCGAAAAATATATAGCAATATACCTAGTCGGATATTTAAATAAATTTGGTATCATTGACGAATGTCAGTACGGGTTCCAAAAAAAAAAAAGCTGTGACGCACTACTAAATAATTTTTCTAATTTCATAAACACCCAGCTCAACTCTCAAAAACATGTACTTGTACTCTTTATTGATTTCTCTAAAGCCTTTGATACACTATGCCATAAACAAATAATAAAATTTCTACAAATTATTGGAATCCGTGGTAAACTGCTAACTTTTTTTAATAACTACTTATCAAATAGAAAAATGAGGGTAAGAATATTGAATGAGATGAGTAAATCTAAATTTATAAGGTCTGGTGTCCCACAGGGGTCAATTTTGGGTCCAAAATTGTATATTATATATGTCATAGCTATGTCTAAACTATTTAGAAAAGCGCGCAGATTCATTTTCGCAGATGACACCGCACTTGTAGTATCTAATGAAAATCCTCAAATAGCGATTCAAGAATTGCAAACCGACTTCGATGAACTGCTAAAATGGGCACACGATGTAGGATTGGTTATAAATGTAAAGAAAACAAAATGCATGTATATCAGATCACCAAGTTTGAAAATGTGGAATATTCCCAAACTAACCGCACATAACTTTGAATGCATCCATAGAAAAATAATATCTAACTGCCAATGTGAGAAAATTGATTTTGTCAACGAGTATACTTATCTGGGATTAAAAGTAGATAACACATTTAAATGGGATAAGCAAGTTACTAAAATATGTAACCAGCTAAGAGCTCTAGCAAACAGTTTCTATAAATTAAAATTTGTCTTGCCTCATAGCACACTCAAACTAGTATATTTCTCATTAGTAGAATCTATTCTTAGATATGGAATTAGAAGCTGGGGAAATACAAGCATGACATATATTAAGTATGTACAAAATTTGCAAACCTCTATCATAAAAAAAATTGTATCACCTAATATGTATAGACAAAGACACAATGTGCAACTGTTATATTGTGCTGAGGGCCTGCTCCCTATAAAAGGTTTATTTTGGTTCCTTACCATTAAAGATAACTGGGGCGATAGTACTTATAAAAAACCACTGGTACATAGTCACAGCACAAAAAAGGGTTGAAAATACCTAAAATAACAAATAAGTATGGAAGCCGAACGCTGGAGTACTGTGTACCAGTGATTTTTAATAAGCTCAAAAATAAATTTGTTTTTTCAGAAAATAAGAGTTTAAGCATGAAAACTGTAAAGATGTGGCTTATAAATGAAAAATCTGTATATCTATAAAAAATAGAGCAAACAAAGAAGAAAAGGAAAGCATTATTTGAAAGTTTTAATTCTAATATAAATTAATGTATTTATTTTATTTTTTTATTTTTTTCACTAACAAGCTTTTTATTTCCAGAAAAAAAAAATTAAAACAACATTTTTCAATTAGTTAACTAGAATTTTAATTCTATTACATTGTGTTACAGTACGATGTTATTCACTTTCAATGTGTGTTATCGTATTTGTATTATTTTTGAATATGTGTTATCTGTGTGCTATATTGTCTTGTACTTATGAATGTACGTTATCGTATTGTCATTCAAAGTGTTAGTGTAGTTGTATGTAAGAGTCTGTTATTTATTTTATATAACGGGAGACTTATATTATATTATAATTGTAAATTGAGATAGAACCTGCAGACAAGCAGCCATGTGGCAGCTTCGTGGGACTATCAATACATTGTCTAAAAAAAAAAAAAAAATGTAAAATTTTCAGTCAATAAAGCTTATTTAAAAAAAAAAAAAAAAAAAAAAAAAAAAAAAAAAAAAAAAAAAAAAAAAAAAAAAAAAAAAAAAAAAAAAAAAAAATACGAGTATTAAAGTTCCTGTAACCTGGAATTGAATTTTGTAAATGGAATTACTCTTCCTTATTAGCAATGTATTGGCTATCCTGCAATCCATATAGCGCTCATTAAGTCGTGAACGAAAGCAGATGCGTTTGGTCCAAATGTTAATTATTGTTGACACCAGTTCCTCGAGTTTGTAACCCGCGCGTCCAACTCGGTTGCCTGTAGACCAGTGAAACGAATCAACTCTGTACCGCGCGAGGTTAATGAGCAAACCCCGGGCAAACTAAGAGCAAGAAGAAGAAGATTCCATTTTCTTTAAGAGCCCATGAAATAATTCCCTGTGATATATCGCCCGTCAATAATTCATGTGATCTGTCGCTTAGGGGTTAATTACAACGGGATATATGGTAAAATGATGCCTGCGCCATCTTGGCACTATATCAGCAGCCTTAACTATGTAACGACGGATAGGGTGGCATCGAACATCGAACCCTAAGGCCAAAAGAGTAAAGTATTATATCCCCACTCTCCAAATTAGTACCCAAACGAGGCGAGACGAATCTTCAAAATGCCTAATAGTTACCTGAACGGTTAGGTTGGTGCTTGGTTAGTAGCCGATAGTTGAAAAACAAAATAACTTCATTCTGGTTCATACGTCAAAATGACGGGTAGTTTGTTTCTTAGATATTATGGCTATCATTTGGAATTCATGATTCGGACTCTAGATAACGGAAGTGAATACCTAGATTGGAATTCTGTTTGTTATTTAAATTGCTTTAATTTATAATTATTATTGCAAAAGTTAGGTCAATGAATTGAATGAATGTCATTATTTGTATATTCGTTAATCTTATGATATTCTAACTACAATCATAATTTAAAAACACTAAGACTGAAGTTCATAAGATACGTTACTAATGTTATTTATCTTGGTTGTAAAAATTGTTTTATTCAGTTTGGGAGGCGGGAATGGGTACCGCCGCCCTGGAAGTAAATCATTGGATAACCATCACCTCTGCCAAAGGTCACCCCAAGTGGTTCTCTACGTTTAGTGACTTTTCAAGGGTGTCCGAGTTCATGGATTGAGGATTGTCTAGGTCTTGTCGGTGGATGAGTATGCTTACCTACTGTGTGGTGGGATAGATTTGGAGATAATGGTTAAGTGAGATTTTTTTACCGCTCCAGCAGGACATACTGCCCCCAGATTCCTATAAACTCTAAATAACTAACTAACTAACCATCACGCCGTTTCCCCGCAGGGTTAGGCAGAGAGGACGGACCGCCAAACAACTCAGTCTTGGCACACACTCCTTGCCTTATTCACATTCATACATCGCCTAATACATACTCTTGTATTATTCTGACTCTTGACATGGCCCGACTCAAGTATCTGTTTCACTTGGTCTTGCCATGCCTTCCTCGGGTGTCCCCGGTTTTATCACATTTTACCTTCCCTGATCTTCCTCTCCCTCATTTTCTTAAAAAAACCCTTCACACAGCATTTTTATAAAGATGACATAGGCCCTGAGAGAAATGATTTTCGCCAAGGCCTACTGTGTGGAGCTAATTGAAATTTTAGAAACGTATCTCGCAATTTTCAGCATAATTATGATAAATGTATATTTTTTTAAATCAAATCGAAATTTAAATGTCGGAGTTTCTCCAGATTCTTTTGAAAATGTAAAATTCTGACAGTAAATTCCATAAAGTCCGAAAGGGTTTTTTTGCCCGGAGAGATTTTATCACAAAAAAACGTTACCTATCATTAAAAGACCGAATGAATATAAAATGAAATAAATCAAAATAAAATTTTATTATTCCTAACTCATCAGCATAAAGTGAACTATTGCCCTAGAGGTCCAACAGCACACGGCCAAAAAAATGGCCAGGTAAAAAAGGAGAAACAGTCAAAAGAGCAGGATCGTTCTGAATTTTGAAAATTTCTCACGGTTTACAGATCAGTCGAATTGGGAGACCTCTTTGATGGGAATTTAATATTGCTAAAAGTTTGGAATTTTGTCAAAAATGAAATCATATCAGTTCAGCAGAGTTGTCGTTATAATACTCGTAGTGGATCGATTTATAAATATACGTTCAGCTTTACTTCAAAGTGCTTTTGGCAAATCAATTTTAATTGAAAACGCCTTAGGATTGGTATATTATGGAATGCTTAATATCTTTTGTTCGGAAGCTGTCTATGTCTTCGAGCTATATTCAGATATCGAGAGCTGTATTACAGATAGATTTGAAGAAACCTTGAAATACCAATATATCATTCGTTGAAATTTGAAATAGGTACACTTTAATGTGTATACATAATTGTTCAATTTACACAATAATAATATATGAAATTATGTGGAAATTGAACTGCGATTGACTTTTAACTCGTGCCGCCTGCTTTTTTCTTAGTGCCGCCTACTATTAAGGGATGATTCTCGAATCAGGATGTGAGGCCTCTTTTGCCACATTAACAACCCTTTACCGAGAAATTTAGTCCACCCTTATGTTTTCATACAGCTCTTTTATTGACATCTCTTGCCCTTTGGCAGTAAAATAAGCACCCCGACCTGTCAATAAATAAAATGAAACAAAAACACTTAATTATTTTGGTCGGTTTTTTTTTGTCGATAATGATCAAAGATATGCCTTAAAATAATGCAGTGAATGGAGTTCAACCATAAGATAAATCAAACTTTTATAATAGAAATCTACTGATCTTAAACATTTAAAGAAGGTAATATTTTCGTACTTTATCAGTCATATATGATTTTTCACCACTACCACATTTAGTTTAGCGTGTTTTTATTTTATTTTCAAAGGCGTTTTTTTCTGTCCCAGTAAAACCACGTGGATTTTATGAATTAATTTTTACACATTTGTAAGCTCTCCATAAATGTTTTTTAAGGTGTTATAGTTATATGAGAGCCTCGAAATTTGGGTTTCGGGTTTAGGTACCGCCGTCCCGGAAACAATTTATTGGATAACCAACACCTCTGCCATAGCTCACCCCAAGTGGTTCGATACGCTTAGCGACTTAGCAGGAGTTCGTGGGGTAAGGTTTGTCCGGGACTAGGCAGCGGATGCATCTGTCCATCAACTGCGTGGTATCGGGAGAAACCAGTTGAGAAAGACCGTGCGATCTCTCCAGCAGGACACTTTCGGAATATCGCCCGGTACCGTGGTGGGAGTGATGGATTCGTGTATCCATCACTCCCGGAGGCAACGACCTCCAAATCCCTACCCACCCGTCATAAATTTTCCTTCACAGAACTTCTTCTCCTTCCTTTAATAAAAAGACACAGCATCCCCAAAGATGACATAGGCCCTAAGAGAAATTTTCCTTAGGGCCTCCTGTGTGAGTCTAATGTAAAATAAAATAAAAAAAATATTCATGGCGCTTGTTCAATTTAGTGTTGTCCGCCGATTTGCGTACGGAACATTCAATACATCTTGTGTCCGTTGATGAAGATAATTCTCTTGCCTGAACAGACTATGCAATAATTACAATAGCGTATTATCCAAGGTTGATATTTTCAGTTGCGAATTTACCAAATACAAGAGATCCATAAAATAATATTTCTCTGATGGTAATTATTTTATATTTTTAATTATTTTTTATTTTTAATCATATGTTTACATGGTATATAATTCATTTTACATCTTGGGTCTTTTTACTACTCTTCCATTGAAAGCATTTGCTTGTGTATGGAATGTATGGTTTGTATGGTTTGTGAATAATGTTTATGTCTCTATTGTTTATATCTCAATTACGATTTGATCTCTATCTACAACCTCTCTCCATGGCTATAAATGTATTGTTTTGTAAATTATTAGTTTTATATAATCTTTTGTTTTGTACATTTTTTAAAATTCATATTCCTTTCTTACAAATTTAAATTACTTATTCCATACTATGCTGTCTCAGTAGATAAATATAATACTTATTTACAACCTGAATAAATGTAAGCTGCCGATTTCCCGAAAATTAATAAATAATTAAATAACATTACCAATTAAAAGATTGGTAGCAAATCGCAGATGTTTAAAGGTGCACATTCTAGTTAGGAAGAACGAAATATCATTGGAAGACATCACAGGCTGGAAGGAGATCATACTGTTCGTCATAATTCCTTGCAAAATATTTTGAAACTTTGAAATAGCTTGACACCACCCAATAACTTAACTAGAGCCACTTTATTTAATAATGAGTAAAAAAATAAAGCTTCAAAGAACTTCCAAGTGTGCCGTAAAATTTGAAGGTTTGGCTAGTCCAGGCGTGGCACGCGTAACCGGTAACATATTCATAGCAACCCTTACCCTTCAATAACCCTTCAGGCTAGCGGCCACCTCTTAGTTTTAGACGAAACAATTTTCACCTATCATTAACAGCAAAACCGAGATGGTATCTTCCTCTTCTCTCCTCCTTTTCCTCTTCCATAATCACACAAGGTTTGCGTGATATATGGTTGTAAATTCTTGGAGATCCTACCTCGATAGAGCAAAGTGAATTTTTGTTAGGAATAGGTAAGGATCTTCGTCCTTTTGTGTAAATGAGTCCTCGAGGTTATGTTTTATGGTGTAATTATGGATATTTTCAATGATTTATATGAATAATTTTAATAAGCTCGCCTTAAAGATACCGCGTTTTTAGTTTGTGGGAGTAGGTACGCGATACATCATGCACCTTCATTATTTTCTATGCAAAGCAAAACTTAATAAACTTGTTAAATTTGATGTTTCTTGGAACGTTCTTTTATCGATGTTTTAGCGTCCAACTTATTTAGAGTTAGGTACATCCATTAAATTGTGACATTTTATGGGCTAAGTAAGTTTTTATGTTTAAAGAACCAACCCAACACTAAAACTAGTGTTTTTACACTAACAAATATAGTTCATGCGTTTTGCATGAACTATTTTTGATGATTGAATTGAATTTAGATACGTGTAATAAATAATGTTTTTGTTCAATGTATAAGTGATATTAGGTAACTACAACCAAATCCTTGATAGTTTGCATTAGATCGGCCAATCAAAGAGGAAATAATAATTTAATAACCAGATATAGGTTAGTGATGTTCCTAAATATATTATTACATCGTGATAATTCTGCATTTATCGCAAAGAAATTGCTTAATCATGATTTTGCCTAAATCAAAGCTATTGTTATTATTATGCAACAAGATATTTATTAAGGATAAACTTTATAAGAATACGTGAATCTAACTAAGTATTTTAAATACAGGCTTTTATTTAGCTGCCTATGGTTAGTAAGTAAACTAGTAGTTCTATGAACAAGAGATCTCGCTTTAAAGTAATTTGTTTGTGGGGTGTTATGCCCTGTTGATTTAGCCAACAGTTCAGACGGCATTACAGTGTTCATCATCATGGCAGATGTGTAAGGAAAAGTTGGTTAAAGAATGTGGTAGAGCAACATGGCATAATACCCCAAAAATAAATCACTATAATTCTTTTTGGCCGTGCAAATTTCAGATTATTTCAGTAGATCCAGCGTCCAAAAAGTATGTTTCTAAATTTCTCTTATTAATTTTACAAATCATAACCAAAATTTCCTCAGAAACCTTAAGATTTGGATGTATGTACTTAAATATTTACCTACTTAATAATTATGACCCATGTATTTTAAAATTTAATTTTTTTTTTTTTAAAAAATAATCATGGACACAAATTTTTTTTTAAACTTTCTTTGGCAAATAGGTACCTACCATAATACTGAAAAATGCGAATAGAAAATACTAAATAAACACGACGATTTTAAATTTGAAAAAAAAAGTCTTTACTGAACCATTACAACGGTTACCGAAATCATTAGATTCTTGACGAGATTTTATAAAATACCACAATGTTGTCGAACTGAAAAATCACGGAGCCAATAATATTCGCTGTATTAAAAAAAAAACATTTATGAAACCAGTTTTAAGGCACGTGCTATAAAAACGAGGAAGCATATATTTTAAAAATTGATGCCATCTTTGGCAATCGAACCAGTGATTATCGAGTCTAAATACGGGCGTGCTGCCCACTCTGCCACCGAGTACGCTGAACTACCCGCAATAATAATTTGCATTACAAAGGAATTTTGATAACAGGTGATTTATAACCCGTTCGGGACGTCTCAATTTTTCTTGTCGCTTGAAAAATGTCCGGTCCGATCCAATAATGACCAGCTGTTCGGAATGTTCGGGTGGCACCATCTCAAGTATGAGACACAGTAGCTAAACTACTGATCGAGGATTTACAAAACATCGTCCAGTGATGTAGGTCTATCCTTGGTAAAAGTAAGAATTGTCCCATCTGGAATGTTCGAGTGGTACCATCTCACATGTGAGACACGGTAGGTAAACTACTGATCGAGAATTTACAAAACATCGTCAAGTGATGTAGGTCTGTCATTAACACATAAGGTCTGTCGGTAACACATAAGAATTGTCCCATCTGGAATGTCCGGGTGGCATCATCTCAAATATAAGACACTTATGAGTAGTTACAATACCGATTATTTAGTAAATTACAGTCAGTAAGAGAGGTCGATTGGTATTTTATAAGAATCTTCCTGTCCGGAATGTTCAGGTGTCACCATCTCAAATATGAGACACTTATGAGTAGGTCTGCTTACGACCCACGAACAACATTGAACAGGGGGGGCACTGTTGGCCATAAATATATAGATATGTACAAAGAGATCAAAAGAGCAGCGAGCCAGTATATATGGGATCAAATAACAGGTCAAAATTTAGATTAAAAAAATCTCAATAGCATTATTGTCACAATAATGTCCCCCGATCTGGGTAACGTGGTGTGCGATGCCCAAATCCGCTAAAGCCAGTCTGCGGTGGATCGAAAAAAAAACTAATGTGACCCTTACGTGGTCCACGTTTGAAGGATACGTTCATTAATACGTATCTAAAAAAATCTGTTCTAAACGAAATCAATCATGACCTTACAATGAGAGCAACTCTCGATTGCGACCAATTTGATCATGAGGTTTGTAATATTATTTAAATTATTAAAAAAATGAGACGAAATAAAGAATTATCTGTTCCAACTAGGTACCTATATATTACCGATATTTATTGATCATTAAGACAAATATTTTGGGATAAGTTTGTTGCAATCTCGGGTGAAACCGAAATTTAAATATTTATCTGTTACAACGATGTTCCGCACTTAAATAAGGTTTGTAAATACGCATTTGGTCCAGTCTCAAACACAAGACTTCGGAAAATTATCCATAAATCGAACTCCCTCCATTATTACCAATTAATGGGTACACGCGACCAACGTTTACTTCCGCAAACCACTTCTTATTTTTATTATTTTTTTTGTATTAAGCTCGTGTAAATTAAGCGCCCGGGGTTGAAAAGATTTCTTCGTAAAAAGGCCCTTCGAAATTATTCGTTTGCGATGCTATATAATATTGATAAATAACTATACCTGCGCCTGTTTTATGTGAGTGTCGAAATATCAAAGGTTTTTTTTATTGGCATTTGTTTAAAAAGACAAAATTTCTAGGTCGTTTCAAAAACATAAGACAGATGTGGTATAGGTATGTGAATCAACAAATAAAATAAGTGATTTTTACTACTTGTTACATGTTTTACAAACAATATAAATAATTTATAACCCAAAAAGCGATCTTGATAATACTACTCAAAGTATCAGAACTTCTTCTGACCATATTTTTAATAATCTAAATATCATGTCACTTAAACAACTCTATGCCGACACTATATTTATTTAGACTCATAAAAATAAAACACTTGATCTACTAACGAACATGCATAACAAAATCACTAGGATCTTCAATCAAAAATACATCTAACTAGCAAAAACAAAGACAATATTTGGATAGAGAAATTTGATTTATTACTAAAAATTACAACAGATTAGCACTCTCTTACAAACAACTTACAAATGTCAATAACTTAAAAATATTCATAAAACAATCAATCTGGGATACAGGGAGACACGAAATTAATAGAATATTGCAACCAAACAAAGACTGATTGAAATGAGACAATCTGTGTAATATCCATAGTGATATAAGTATAATAAAAACAATCTATATTTACTTTTATATGTACATTTTAAACTGTTAAGTCTTAAGAAATACACAAATACAAATTGTAGCAAAAACTATAATATTAATTCTAACTAGTGATTGTAAAATTCCTCATGTTATTGTATAGGAAATGTATTACCCAGCACGGGAAATCTCAGTGGGGAAAATATAATGAAATATAATTATGTTAATACAAATCATAGTAAATAAATAAGAAAAAAAAATATATCTCCCAAAGGTTGACACATCGCCGAAATTACAAAAACCGCGTCACAAATTTAAACGTTTTTTTCGTTTAAATATTTATGTAAAAAATACATTGGACCAGCAAAATTATTTTACTGGCGTTCTTACTTTCACTCTCAAATAGACCAGAAAACGATATGAAATTATTTACACTTACCTTCTTATGTCCTTTGGTGTTGACTATAATATTAATTAATTGAATTGGATGAATTGCTTCGCCATCAAGCGTAGAATTTAAAGCATTATTAAATTTAGAAATTCATTTGAGTACCCTGGACAAATCAAATAAATAAATAGGATTTTTTATTGACTTAAAGAAAGCATTTGACAGCATTTCCCATGAAAGACTTATATTAAAATTAAAAGAAAATGGCATTGACCACTTAGCCTTTAAATGGATAGAAAGCTACTTAACAGAGAGACCTCAAATTGTAAAATTAAACCAAACTTTTAGTACACCACTAACAAGTACATTTGGCATTCCTCAAGGCACGGTCCTCGGACCATTACTATTTCTAATGTATGTAAATGACATTTTCCAACAGAAAATCAAAGGTGAATTTATCTCTTATGCTGATGATACTGTATTATTAATAAAAGGTCAAACATGGGAACTAGTTAACAAACTTGCAAATGAATGTATTAATACCTTAAAATCATGGTTTGATAATAACCTACTCTCACTTAATGCCAAAAAAACAACATATGTATTATTCTCACTACAAAAAATACCTAAACACAAAGTAAATATCACTATCCATGATGAAAATTGTGACAATGTCAACTGTAAACTACCTAATCCTATTTGTACTGTAATCAACTCTTCTTCTGAAATTAAATATCTTGGTGTGATCATCGATGAAAATCTGAAATGGAAAACCCATATTACGGAGTTAGTAAAGAGAATAAGGAAATATATATAAATATATATATTTGTTAGGTTAAGAAATATTTTAAATGTGAAAATACTAAAAAATGTGTATTATGCTCTTGTCCACTCCCTGCTTATCTACGGAATCATAGGTTGGGGAGGATCTTATAAAAACAACCTTAACTCAGTAAAAGTCTCGCAAAAAATCATTATAAAGGTAATACTTAAAAAAACTCTACTTTCCCAACAAAATTGCTTTTTAAATTGTTTCCAGTACCAAATATTGATGATATATTTAAGCAAACTTCCATTATAAAAATGTGTAAAGAAAAAAATAACAATATCAAGAATTTTACAAACTGATGAGAAATGGAAATCAATTTATTACGCCAATCTTTAAAACAACTCAAATGCAAAACCATTATATTTACCAAGCCATAAAAAACTACAATAATCTCCCTTCCGAATTGCGCTGTATTATGAACCAACAAGAACAAATAAATAAAATCAAACTTTTTTTCCAAAAAACTTATAGTAAAAAAAAAATATATATATATTATTATATATAGTTTAAACAAAACATAATATTATAACATAGAATCTAAGTAAGAATTGTGGCTCCCTTATCAGGCACAAGAGCTCCTCTTTTCTAATAAGGTATACATGACCAATTATGAACCTAAATATTATATTTTGCAAAATATTTATGTATTAATGTAACCCATATGATCTATATTAAAATAATAATAAAAAAAAAATATTATCTATTAAAATATTATTGTCTTTTTTTTCTTTGTTGACTTTTGATTTTGCCAAGCGATAACAATTCATAACTATTTATTTTCCGAGTTTGAAATCATTGTAATATTTGTACTAAAGATCCTAGGAAAAGGCAGAAAAACGTGCTTGTGACACGTGACCGTGCCTGTGGACGTGTGACAAAAAATACATCATTATACATTTGGATAATGAAGTAAGCGATCAACACAAAAATTATCTAGTTAGGCATAATAATAACATCATTCTGTAATTGCGTATTTCCTAAATATTACATGGAAACGACATTAAAATCAAAACTCTAGGAATTATCTGTCTTTGTTCTGATTATTTTGCTACTTGAAAAATATAATAAAAACCGACATTCTACAGTTAAAAGTGTAATATATATTATTTAATTTAACGAAAATGATAAGCTTTGTTTCAACCATTAAAATATCTGCAAAATTCAATATTAAAAAGTTCAAGGTCCCTTCATCAATATTGAAAATTAATATTTATAAGAATAGACAACTAATCACACATACAAAAAAAAACAATAGTGCGGTAGAAGAACGCAATAGCACTGGTTTTTATTGTGAAATGCAAAGCATCTTTTTTAATTAAATTAAATTATCATAAAATATTTACCGTATTTATGTACAAAGAGTTTAGAAAATCGGACAACAAAATAAAAATTAAATCATTTAATCAAAGTGAATTTACAATATTATTTAATAAACTAGCAGTTAAAAACCCGCTCCGCGGGTTTTTTTCTGCTAGGCCCTGCGGGCAGCACTTGGTTGGGCTTCGCCCAGTTTAAGTGATACTAACAACAGTTACATTTAATAGGTAGATATTAGGTCATTCACAGAGAGAGGGTGAGTATATATTGTTAAAAAACGGAACAGGAAGGCGTTTAGGCATAATAATAATGACAGTTGTTCAGGTAAAACTTTACCTTTCCCGAATAATTGCCTAAATGGCTAAAGGTAAATTAATATAGGTAAATATTCGGAATCGCTGGACACGGAAAATAGGAAATATTTTTAAATAATACCTTCTGATTTACCTTAATTACTATAAAAGGAATCGAACAGCATTTGGGAAAATTTTAATTTTAGCTTTTTAATTTTTAATTACGTAAAATGAAAATTGGCTTTCGCTGTATGGGATGACAGCCTGAATAATTTCTGTTGATAACATTTTCTTTTGTCGGTATTCCTGAAATGAGCGGCTAGAGACAATTGAAAAACGTAAATTAAAAAAATATAATGTAATACAATATTCCGGCAAAATAGTGCCTACTTAGCACAAGTGATTTATTTAACTATTATTTTATTTAACCTCACCTATAATAACCTAACCTAACCTTTAATAATCCAGCCTAACCTATAATAATCCAACCTAACCTATGTCCTAACCTAACCTAAAATAATCCAACCTAACCTATAATAATCTAACCTTACCTAAGCTTACCTCACCTATAATAATCCAACCTAACCTAACCTATATCCTAACCTAACCTATAATAATCCAATCTAGCCTAACCTAACCTAACCGAACCAATCCTAACCTAACCTATCCTAACCTAACCTAACCTATACAAATCCAACCTAACCTATAATAACCCAACCTAACCTAACCCATAATAACCCAAACTAACGTTACCTAACCTAACATAACCTGACTTATCCTAACCCATAATAATCCAACTTAATCTAACCTTACCTATAAACTAACTTGAACTATACTAATCCAACCTAATCTAACCTAATCTAGCATAACCCAACCTAACCTATCCTAACCTATAATAACTTTTTTTTAAATATTTCCTTACTTGTAAAAGAAACCAAAATACCAAAATAATATTTGCATAGAGTAAATCATGGTAAAAATTCTAGACACTCATATCAGGAATACCAAAAAAAGAAAATGTCATCAATAGAAATTATTCCGGCTGTCATCCAATACAACGAAAGCAAATTTTAATTTTACGTGATTAATCACGTAAAAAAAAAAAAAAATTAATTAATTAATTAATAATTAATAATTAATTAATTCACGTAATTAAAATGCTAAAATTCAAAAATTCGTATTATCCTTGTCCAGCGTTTCCGAATAATACCTTAATATATATTATATAAATATTTATACCTGGCAAAATGATTGTTTTATTATACATATAAGTACATGTCAGATTAGAGATTTGTTGGCTAATTTTACAATCAACGAAGCGTTTCTATCTTCCGATTGTCTTTCATGTTATTTTATTGGGTTGGCAGTGCCTATACTTTCGCGTATATCATATCGGTGTTCTGTCAAAATAATGCGAAATTATTATTTACGTAAATAATATTAAATATCAATATTTTTCAAAATCGTACATGCAAAGAGTTGTTGTTTATTGTCATTAAGTTGAATCAAATGTTTTTTTTAGAAACGATGCCATTGCAAAGTTTAAATAAACTTCCAGAAGAAATCTTTTTATTTTGCATATTTAAATATTCGCGCCAGCCCCTCGGTTCGTTCTTTCACCGCCAGAGGAGCGCTCTCTCGGCTATCTTTGACGCGTGATTGGTTTATTTATGGTATCGGCCATGTTGAATGAATGCGTGCTTTTTTCGTCAAACGTCAAACGTAATCACGTAATTGTGGATAATTTTCACTGTAATGTAATTAATCCAATGGATCATGAACTTTCTAAAACATATTTTCTTCGATATTATCCAAAAATTGTATGAGCAGAAACGATATTTTTGAATAAATATCGTATTACATGTGGCGATTCTATTTCAGTATGAAATCGTGTCTTAATCTTTAAAGTCTTATTTAAACACAATTTGAATTTGACCAATCACAGGGCCTACACCGTCCAGACGCTGGAGTATTAATAATATCAGATAATTTCATTAGAGCAGTCAAATGGCAAAACTCTGTGTTAGCAATCCGAAGGCCACGGGTTCAAATCCCGGAGTGCGCAAGTAAATTCTATTTGATAGATTTGTGCTATTTCCCATTTAATTTAACAAAAAAAATATACTTCTTACTTACGGCACGTTCCAGAGTGGAAGATACTTTCAGTATCGTCCTGCTCTAAGACCATAATTCAGAATTGAAACGTCACTTGAAATGGCTTTAACCGTGTTTGGTGACCAGATCTGAATAGCCATATACTCCCTCATCTTCCTCTTCCCCATCTCCTTCCCCTCTACACTACTTTCAGTGTTACAACATACCCCAATTGTAGGGGGGCATAGTCTCACTGGCTCCAGACGGATGGGAGCAGTTGGGACTCTTGTGCGGTACACACATGAAAAAAAAATCTATCCCTGATTTTAACCATTAAAAAAGAAAATAAGAGCATGCGATACTTCAAAATATGTCAGTCAAGTAGTAAGTGTTTTGAAGTCTCGTAATTGTTCAGTTCATACAAAGTTGCTAATGATCACAAAAGCTGTAAAGCCATATTTGTCATTGTAAACCTTGCTAAGATATGGATAAACCGGGACTCGAACCTGGTTATTAAATTGGCTAAGCTCAGATAAAATGGTAGAGCAGGCGACTCGTGTACAATCAGGGGTGGGCAGTTCTTTGATCAGCAGCTCGACCATCGGTCAGGAGGTTGGAAAAGGACATCACAATAATAACACATAAGTAAAAGGCACAAGGTATATTAAATGTCTCGAGAAATACAGGTTAACATGGATCTCCCTACTAACTCTCTCTACTAATTTATGACGACCAGATAAAGCGTGGATTCTACATGAAATTTACGAGAATGGAACACAAGAAAAAGGGGAAGGTTGAAAGCTTACGAATCGTCTCGATGAGGTAAGGGGCATCATGTTGAGCCAGAGGTACCCGCGCTCACAGGCGGCGGGTCAGTTGAGGCGGTGAAGTGCACTCGGGATTTTACGCGGGAACGGGACTCCATTGAGTAAGCCCGAACCGTAATAATAAACATGATTGTAAGTTTGATGGCGAAATGCATCTAGTAGGAAACTGGCACGAGATCGCGTCTGTTTCTATTATTACGTAATTCCGCGCGCTCGAACATTGTGAGCGTTTGTGGTTCGCTCTGCGAGAAACACACTGTTGCCATGACCGAGGTCCGCTCTCGACTGGCGGGGCTCGGCGGTGGCGGGCAGTGTTGAGCCGAGAACGCTCCCTGGGTGGTCTTGTGCGATCACGCGGCGTTGTGTCGTTTTAACACGTACGCCACGATCGTTTGCATGGGGAAAGCGAGGCTAAATTATGCATCTCTTTTATAGGGTGACTTGTATTACGTAACACATTCCCCCTCCGCCAGTAAAAGGCGACGTGGTAATGAAGCTTTAGGCGCTAAAAATCCTCTTCACCTTGTCGTGAGGGAAGTAGAGAGAGAAGAAAAAAAACAGTGTTGATTTACAAAAAAAACAAAGAAAAAAAATACATGGTTATGCAATGGTGAAAAGACAACATACAAGGTTATGCAGTGATGACAAGAACAACATACAAGGTTATGCAGTGATGACAAGAACAACATACAAGGTTATGCAGTGATGACAAGAACAACATACAAGGTTATGCAGTGATGACAAGAACAACATACAAGGTTATGCAGTGATGACAAGAACAACATACAAGTTTATGCAGTGATGAAAAGACAACATACAAGGTTATGCAGTGATGAAAAAACAAACATACAAGGTAATGCAGTGATGAAAAGAACAACATACAAGGTTATGCAGTGATGAAAAGAACAAACATACAAGTTTATGCAGTGATGAAAAGACAACAACCTGACTCTAAAATTTCATTGGTCTGTAAGCTAAGTTTGAAGAGCGTAGTGTTTTCGTAGAGTACCAAGTAGACGTAATTTCACTGAAGTTATAAAGTTACATTTTCACTGTAACTTGACCCATTTGAGATTGCACTCAAGTATCACTAGGGCCATAGAAATTGAACTGTGCTTCTTGGTTGTGGTTGAGAGATGGTGATGCGGAGGGCCAGAAGTATCCGGGTTTTGTTGTTGTACCAGCGTGAATTTCATTATGCTGATGCGGTGGAGCAGTGGTTGTCAAGGTGAAATGGAGTTGGTAATAACATGGAGTAATACCAATAAGTTGATTGATGGTTGATGCGTGTAATGGTTATTATGTTGAGTTTGCGCATCGGCAAGTGGTTGGTTTGTACAAATGGCAAGTGGTTGATTTGTATGACTGCCAGTAGTTGATTTCCACAAACGGCAAGTGGTTGATTGCAGGACGGCAAGTGGTTGATTGCACAACGGCAAGTGGTTGATTTGCACAAACGGCAAGTGGTTGATTTGCACAAACGGCAGGTGGTTGATTTGCACAAACGGCAAGTGGTTGATTTGCACAAACGGCAAGTGGTTGATTTGCACAAACGGCAAGTGGTTGATTGCAGGAACATAATTAACCTTGAGCTGGCATGCTCTGAGGTTGGTTCTTTTGAATGTGGTTTGAATGATGAGACAACTTGATTTGCAACTGCACGCACGACTCACACCTAATTTGGGTGCGGTCGGGTGTTTTTGGTACGCAGAGATTGGAGGGATGTGAGTGATGGAAGTGAAGGCGGCAAAGAAGAGAAGCTCAGCTTGCAGGTGATGAGAAGGGCTGCTGGTCTTCTTTTTAATCCAGGGACAGGTTATTATTAGAGCCAAAATTCTTGAAATTTACCTGCCTAGTAGACCAATGATGCAAAACGTTTGGAGAGAAACAAATTGTGTTCAAGAGAAAAGACAAAAAGACAAAAAAACGTCGTTGGTTAGAGAGAGTAGAGAGAGAGTAGAGAGAGATGCAATATGCTGACTATACCATGAGTATCCCGAGATTGGGGAGACAAAAAACTATCACGACTGGCGTGAGGTTACCTATTTGATATACAAGGTATAGGTAGGTGGTTGTACAGTAGTAACACCAAGTTTCTGAAAGAAGTTGGCCTTCCATGGCCGGTGTTAGCGCTTGAGCGATAACAACTTACGACTTTCAAAATTACAAGAAATGTGTTGATTACCTAGGAATAGGGTGAAAAGGAGAGATTTGAAGCAAATTTCATGGATAAAGATTGTCTTATAGACAGACGATACGCTATGTGCGTAGGGTACACCTTCCAGATTCATGAAATTAACCTCAAGGATAATGAGGGAGAAAAAAAAATGGCGATGAGCGAGAAGGTCTGCTGGTGATGGAGCTGATTCTCCGTTCGATCTCTTTCAGAGAACGAAATGTGGTCAACCAGCAGATTTCCTAGCTTTTACAAATGTACAAGAGTTTGATGGAGGGGTGAAGGATGGAGGATTGAGTAGCGAAAATTGATAGTGACTGAGCTAATTCCCAATTCGATCTCTATGTGAGGACGAAATATATCAACCAGCAAATTTCCTAACTCTTTACACAAATATGCATGAATTTGATGAAAAGGTGAAGGAGAATACACAGTAATAACAATCTAATCTTTCACGTGTATTTGGTGAAAGATTAGGGGTCGTATTTAATCTTCTACAGTTTGTGAGAACATGACAGACCCTTGCTCAAGTTTCACAAACCTGGGAGTTTTTCTTATTCGTCTCCCAGACAACGAGTTAGGTGGTTTTGTGTCACTGTCTCAATTAACTCCCACGACACGATACCTCATAACCAACAGTGAAGCTGATGGCTAGTCCATGGTCAATGGATAGTGGATGGTTCTTGGGTCCGCTGACAAGAAGTCCACAGGTATCAGTTAGCGTAAAAAATTGCTGAATGCACAGCTTCATGTTTGTTTGAAGAGAACAAAAAAATTCTCACTACAGTGAAGGAAATTTCCCTCAGTGTCATGAGTTATACAAAAAAGGGCCCCAATTAAGGGTGACAAGTCAGGGTAAAATGATCTACGTCCGGTAGAACAAGTACATAGTGTCAACTTATTTAAAGAAGACAACAACAAGATATTGTATCGTTCGCACGAATCATGGTAAGTATTATAACGTCTCCACGTCTCATGTAGAAATTGAACGAATTACGAAAGAACCCTAGTATTGAAAGGAAAGGTACAACATAGATATTTATAACCATTTAATGGAACAAATTATCTCTTTGGCCACAGTGTATGTAAGCCAGTAAAAAAAAGTACTTATAACGAACTTCTCGTATCATGGTAGATATTATAACATTCTCATGTATAGTGTTAGATTTTATAACGATCCCTCGTCTCATGGTGGATATTGTAACATTCTCATGTATAGTGTTAGATTTTATAACGATCCCTCGTCTCATGGTGGATATTGTAACATTCTCATGTATCATGAAAATAATATATCAACGTTCAATAATAAAAAAGTACCATTTCAATACCGGAAAAAAGATACATACACAATGTCAAAAACAATCAAGTAGTGGCTATTGGTATTATCAAAAAATGACAACGGCATAACCTTTGGTTGGGTTTATGCGTTAAGTTGGCAATAATACAAAACATATGCCTACAAGGATGTCTTAAACAAGACACAAATATAGCAAAAGAGACCTATTTGGTTTTACTAACTCTTTGCTTACAAAATGTTGTGATGGCATAACCTTTGGTTGGGTTTATGCGTTAAGTTGGCAATAATACAAGACATATGCCAACAAGGATGTCTTAAACAAGACACACATATAGCAAAAGAGACCTAATCGGTTTTACTTACTCTTTGCTTACAAAAAAGGTTTGTAGTGGTTTATTTAAGACCTTTTAGGGTTTTACTTACTTAAAATGACCAAACAAAAACAAGGAAACACACTTAGTGTTGCCAAAATTGCCACAAACACGAATGTTGTGAACTTTATGTTACAAATTTGATACAAAAGGCACCTAGAGACACAGGATGACTTAATATGAGTGACCTGGCTCGGTGTATTTGACAAGGCAAATTAATGCTTATTTAAGTCAAAATATAGTACATAATATAACAAATTGGGGTCAGGAAGTTGAGATCTTAAGATTTTACATACTCAATGTGACCGAAAGGTGTTATGTATGTAACATTGTTATTGATGAGGAGGACAAATCGGTGTTTGTTCTCCTTTACAACAACCTTTTTCAGAATTGACGTGTCAATATCAAATTCTGAAAAAACAACAAATAGAGCAAATGGGAATGTTGAGCGCCATTCAATTTTTTAGAAAAAACTGAAAAAACTTTAAAACAAAGTTAATTGTAACTTTTTATTTGTTACACCTATGTAAACTTGAATCAAATGACGATACCAAACTGGAATTTACACACGCATTATGATTACAAGTTACAGGGGTAGAATATTCACCTCAATTGGGTGTATGTTGCAAAGGGGCCATTGTTTTATGTACGATGGAACCCATTGGAACAAATGTGAAGAACAAATGTGAAAGAACAATGTAAAGAACAATGTAAAGAACAATGTGAAGAACAAAGTGAAAGAACAATGTGAAGAACAAAGAACATAAAAAATATTTACAAAACAATGTTGTACGTGACTTTTTGTGGTATTTATGACAAAAAATAGTTATGTATTTAGTGTCGTAAGTGTCAGAATGGTAACGACTAACAAATGTGATGTCCAGGGTCGACTCCGGGAGCATAAATTGTTCGGGAAGTGGAAAAAGTCTCTTGACTGGAATGATATCAGTTCCAGAGAAGATACGTACAAAATATTAGTACAATTTATAAACATTACACGGTGAGGTGTGACAAAGAAACAAAAATAACAAAGGGTTTATACAAAAGAGCATAATAGTACAAGTATTGGTGAGAAATGATTTAAAACCACAGTTGACACTTCTGTGTTTTAGAAAAAAAGGTTACCTTGCAGAGGTCGAAAATGCGAGTTTTTATATGAACTAACGCGTTAAGACATGCTGTTTGTCTGCACGAGGGCCAAGTCTCGTGGGACAAAGGTAGAGCCAAAAGTTTGTTAGTTATGTGAGTGTGACCTAGTGAAGGTGGTGTCTGTTGTGTCCACACTTCCTAGTTTGACAATATCTTTCACGTGATAGTTGCCGATGTGTTTCCCAGAGGCATCCGATAGGGTGTACACTACATCGGAGATTTTTCTCAGGACTTTTGCTTTAACAAAGCGAGGAGCTAGTTTTGCAGAGAAATACAGAGCACCTTGTGAGAGTGTGTTGTTGCGTCTCCAAACTATGTCGTTTTCCTTAAAGGTAACATGTTTCCTGCGTAAATTATATCTGTTTGCACTCTTTTTGTGAGCAAGTATCAACGCATCTGTGACTTCGCTGTAGATAGCGGAAAGTTCCTCAAGACGGTGAGCATAATTCTCTGATGGGTTATCAGTAGAAGGAGGAAAAGATGATGGGAGGCTAGCGTCCCAATGCAAGGAGCCATGAACAATTTGTTCCATACCATGTTTGAGGAAGAAAGGGGTGTACCCAGTAGTGAGGTTCACTGTATTGTTTAGTGCAGCTTGAATTTTTTCTAGATTTTTGCACCATGTTCGTTGATCTTTGTCAACCAGGATTGCCAGAGCTGTGTTGATGGTCTGGTTGTAACGCTCTACCGTATTATTTTGAGGCGTGTAAAGGGTATTATAGAAAATATCTTTTATGCCATATTTGGCCAGAAATTCCTTGAATTCCAGAGCTATGAATTGTTTTCCATTGTCGCAAATGACGGTGCGAGGAGTGCCATAGGGATAAAAATGTTTTTTTCTAACAAGTTTATGATTGCAGAGGCTGTGGCTCTTTTTAATGGGAAGATCCAACAGAACTTTGTGAATACATCCACTATGCTAAGTATATGCATGTTTCCGGCGTAGCTTCTGGGAAAAGGGCCGATGAGATCCATAGAGAATGATTGTAATGGCCCTGTCTGCTCGTTTGGGGTTATTCATGAGACCAGATGGGGGTGCAGTACTATGTTTGTATGCTTTGCAAATGTCGCACTTAGAGATGTAGTTGCGAACTTGTTTAAACAGGCCTGGCCAGTAATACCTTAAGGCTATCTTCTTATAGGTTTTGAAAGTTCCTGGGTGTATGGATCCGGGGGCGCTGTGATTGTCGATGATAATTTTTTGTGTGTCCTCCGAGGGAATGACTAACTTCCAAGCATAGTCCTCGAGTATAGACAGTGGTGGTTTGCAGTTACGATATAACCGACCTTCTTTTATAATAAAGTTGGGAATTTTTTGCGGGTTGTTCCTGCATTCCTCGTAGGTTTTTAAATACCAAGTGTCTTTGGTGGTAGGAGTTGGTGTTGCTTCTTCGGAGGTCAGAGTGGCGAGTTCTATTCTTGAGAGGGCGTCTGGGACAATATTGTCTGCGCCTTTACGATGTATGACATCAAAGGTGTATTGTGATAGGCGAGACGACCAGCGGGCCAATCTACCAGATGGGTTGCTTAATGATACCAACCATTTTAGGCTACTGTGATCGGTGATGACTGAGAACTTACTGCCTTCGATATAGCCGCGGAAATGGTGGATAGAATCCATGACTGCGAGTAGTTCCTTTTCAGTTATCCCATAGTTTTTTTCGTGTTTGTTTAGACTACGAGAGAAGTATGCCACTGGGTGTTCGCCGTCGGGGAATTCTTGTGTTAGGACTCCGCCGATTCCAACATTGGAGGCGTCTGTATGCAGGGTGAAAGGCAGATTGAAATCTGGACAGTTTAGTACCGGTGCAGATTGCAGTGCTGTTTTTAGAGAGGTGAAAGCCTTTTCAGTTTCGGCAGACCAAGCGAAGTTACTGACACCTTTACGGGTACCGGTAATTTTATTAAGGGGGGCCGCTATTGTGGAGAAATCCCTTATGAATCTTCTGTAGTATCCGGCGAGACCAAGGAAACCTTTAACTTCTTTAGCATTCTTTGGCCTGGGAAAGTTTGTCATAGCTTCGACTTTGGCAGGGTCGGTCCTTAGACCTTTTTCGTCTATTACAAAGCCGAGGTAGCGTAGGCGTGATTTGCAAAATTCGGATTTCTTTAGGTTGATTGTTAATCCGGCAAACTTGAGTTGTTGGAATACTCTTTCTAGGGTGGCGATGTGTTTTTCAAACGTGTCGCTGATGATTATTAGGTCGTCCAGGTAGCAGAACAAATTATTGTCGGATTCGGGGCCGAACAGTCTGTCCATCAGTCTTTGTAGCTCAGCAGGGCTGTTTTTTAAACCGAAAGGGAGTCTCTTAAAGTGGAACATTCCTCTGCCGGGCACTACAAATGCTGTTTTTTCACATGAAACTTCATCCAAAGGTATCTGCCAGAATGCTTTGGACAGATCTATTGAAGAGATGAATTTTGCGTTGCGTAGTTTATCCAGGATTGCGTGTACAAGCGGAAGTGGGTACGCGTCAGCCTCAGTGCAGGCATTAAGTCTTCTACTGTCGAGGCAGAATCGGGCGGAACCGTCTTTTTTGGATACCAAGAGTGTGGGGTTGGTCCAGGGGCTTCTGCTGGGAACCACGATGCCCATATTTAACATATCATCGAGTTCCTTCTCCAACAGTTTTAGTTTCTGGGGAGCCAAATTGTAGTATCTTTGTTTGATAGGTGGTCCATTTGTCTTGATGTGATGTTTGACTAAATTTGTCAAACCAAGTCCACACTTTTCGAACGAGATTGATTCAAATTTCTTGATCATGCCTTCCAGTTGTTCGGCCTGTGGTGGGTGAAGGTTCTCGTACGGAATTATTGTACGGATTTCGTTGATTGAGGTGGTGGGTGTGGTGTTGTTGCATGGGTTGAAAACCTGGGGTGCAATGTTGAATGCTTTCCAAAAATCAACTCCAAGAATAAATTTCTGGGTGATGGTTGGTACAATTAGAAAATTTATTGGAATTGATTTACTTCCACACTTGACAGGTAGGACAATTGCTCCTGTGACTTTTTGAGTGTTGTTGTCTGCAGTGGTGACGAAAGCGGGGTGTTTGTTGATTGTGAATCCATTGTTGACAAAGGGGATGTGGGCGTTACCGCCGAGGCAGCTAACTGAAGCTCCACTATCCAGTAGTCCAGAGAAGACGACGTCATTAACAGAAAATTGCGCGTATGGGCGACCATCTTTAGCTTGAGTGCAGCTCACTGTAGAAAGTTGTAAGGCCTCTTTGAAATATGCAATGTGTTTCAACCACTCGGTCCATTCAGTAGGCCTAGATATTGAATGAACTTCCGAGGGGTTGAATCTTAGTTTTTTGGAGTTCTCTTGGACCAATTTGGCGGAGGTTTAGAGAAGTCTGTAGGTGGTCTTGCAATTAAGTTGTTAGAAGGATGTAATCTTTCAAGGTTATTTCTTGATCTCTTGAAGATTTCCCTCAAGTTGTCGTGTTGAGGAGAATGGTCACGGGGGCGCTTTTGGTGGCCCCTGTTATCTTGAGTATACGAAAGTTTAGCTTTTTTGTAGCAAGATGATTGTGAGTGTCCGGTTCTTTTGCAAAAGGTGCAAAACTTCTTCTCGTTAAACTCTGGTTTAATTTGATTGGATGACCGAGAGGCGAGGCTTGGTAGAAGGGGCTCGTTAGAAGTCTTGGTGTTTCTTCTTTTATCTTGATAGTTTTCCAATAGAAGACAGACATCTTTGAGTTGTTCTACTGAGGATATTTTTTGAGAGGTTATTATGTTCTCATATCTTGCTAGGAGGCCATCAGTCAAGATAGGGACTAGCTCTGTTTCAGGGACTGGAGTTGTCAGTTTGATGTTTAGAAGATCTGCTCTCTGGGCGTATTGTGCTACAGTTTCGTTGGAGAATTGTTTGATGGAAAACAGAGTAGACTTAATCCTATGCTGTGTTTCTTTTGGTGCGAAACTTTTCAGGAGAGCAGCTTTGAGTTCGGGCCAGGAGCTTACTTTTTTCTTGTGAATTCTATGCCAGGAGAGTAGCTCGTGCGAGATGAGATCTATGAAGTTACGGTGTAGTATCTCAGTAGGAATGTTGCGTATCGCGGCTGTTTCTTCAATTCGGTCGATGAAATCTTCTACGTTAGTATTGCCGTTGTACTTAATTTTCCATCCAGTTAGATCGAAGGGTTTTGTGGTTTCCTTGACGGGTGTAATTGGTGGTTTAATTTCTGTGCAAGTAGGTGTGCTTGTGTCAGAGATTGTTATACTGCCGGGTTGAAATTCCAGTCTCCTAATATATTTCCTGTTATAATATGTTGCGTACTTGATCAGGACGTTTTTGGTTTTGTTGAAAGGAGAAATATTCCTGTCTTTCAATTCCTTTTCTAAGCTTTGAGTACTTCGAGAGCAGATGTTGGCTATTATGCCTAAGGTGTTGTTTCGAGGATTCATTTTGTGGCTAGTTGAGTTAGACATTGTGAAAAGAAAAAAGAATTGTCAGAGTGTTGTGGCTGGTTGTTTTTCAAAAAAAACAGGGGTTTACTTGTGATGGTAGGTGAAGAATTTTGTGAAATTTTTGAAGTCCCAGTATGGAAAAAAAAAATGGCCAGCGGTCTCCTTGTGTTTTTAATGGGAAGGTCCCTGAGATTGTGCGTTTTGAAAAAAAAATTCGAAAAATTTCAAAGTCCTAGATGAGTGAAGGAAATTTTTTGAAAAATTTCCAAGTCTTTGATTTGAAAAAAAAAACGGCCAGGGGTCTCCTTGCAATTTTAGTGGAAAAGTCCCTGAGATTGTGCGTTTTGAAAAAAATTTTCGAAAAATTTCAAAGTCCTAGATGAGTGAAGGAAATTTTTGAAAAATTTCCAAGTCTTTGATTTGAAAAAAAAACGGCCAGGGGTCTCCTTGCAATTTTAGTGGAAAAGTCCCTGAGATTGTGCGTTTTGAAAAAAATTTTCGAAAAATTTCAAAGTCCTAGATGAGTGAAGGAAATTTTTGAAAAATTTCCAAGTCTTTGATTTGAAAAAAAAACGGCCAGGGGTCTCCTTGCAATTTTAGTGGAAAAGTCCCTGAGATTGTGCGTTTTGAAAAAAAATTTTCGAAAAATTTCAAAGTCCTAGATGAGTGAAGGAAATTTTTGAAAAATTTCCAAGTCTTTGATTTGAAAAAAAAAAAAAACGGCCAGGGATTACCCTGGGATTTTGATGGAAAAGTCCCTGAGGTGTGCGTTTTGAAAAAAAAATTTCCAAAAAACAGATTTCCGAAAAAATTAAAATTTCCGAAAAATTTCGAAGTCCTTGATTTTTGAAAAAAATGGCCAGGGGTTACCCTGGGATTTTGATGGAAAAGTCCCTGAGATTGTGCGTTTTTTTGAAAAATTTCCGAAAAAACCAAATTTCCGAAAAAATTTTCAAAATTCCGAAAAATTTTCAAAGTCCTTGATTTTTGAAAAAAAACGGCCAGGGGTTGTCCTGGGATTTTGATGGAAAAGTCCCTGAGATTGTGCGTTTTTTTGAAAAATTTCCGAAAAAAACCAAATTTCCGAAAAAATTTTCAAAATTCCGAAAAATTTTCAAATACAGATTTCGAGGAAGTATTGTTTTTTCTTTCAACAATTAATGGAGGGTTGTTTGTGATTCGTGACCAATTGTCTGAATTTAGGCAGAACCAGCTTTTGGTTATTTACACGCAAGCATCCCTTTCCCTGGACACGACAGGCTCGAGGCGGAGAAGGGCCGAGAGTCGGGGATTTACGTCAATCGCGAATCTCAATTATATGTAAAGGGTAAGTCGGCTTTCAAGACTTTTCTTTCAAAAAGGATACTCTACCCACCTTTATTACATATAAAGCGAAATTATCAGATGACAGAAGGGCGTTAGTTTTCCTTGTCTATGAATTTTGCAGAACGATGCTGGCTTATGGCTCCACTAACAAGGAATTTATTTTGTATCATGTACAAGATTTGAAATTGTTGAATTGTAGTTTAATGTAGCTCGTTTCCTCTAATAGTTGTACTCGGAAAGTAAACCTTCATGGTTAAAGATCACTATGTGATGTTTGAGATGTCCGAAAAGAAGTAAATGTTGGTTGCGCACCTTGTGATAGAATACCGGTAATTAAATTTTGTCGAGTGACGATTCGTAGAACTTGTAATTTAACACAGAATAGTTTTAATGTGACACGGTTGTTTTAGATTTGACGCGATGGTTTGTAGAACAGCTATGATTTATTGGAAGAAAACATAGTTATTCAATTGTTAATACAAAGCAAGACATAAAACACAGTGAAAGAGTTCAAGATTATTTCCAATTTGACCTCCCGATGGACGATTAATAATCAGAGAAAAAACCACGTTTGCGCCAGTGCTAAGATAATAAACACAATAAAGGCACAAGGTATATTAAATGTCTCGAGAAATACAGGTTAACATGGATCTCCCTACTAACTCTCTCTACTAATTTATGACGACCAGATAAAGCGTGGATTCTACATGAAATTTACGAGAATTGAACACAAGAAAAAGGGGAAGGTTGAAAGCTTACGAATCGTCTCGATGAGGTAAGGGGCATCATGTTGAGCCAGAGGTACCCGCGCTCACAGGCGGCGGGTCAGTTGAGGCGGTGAAGTGCACTCGGGATTTTACGCGGGAACGGGACTCCATTGAGTAAGCCCGAACCGTAATAATAAACATGATTGTAAGTTTGATGGCGAAATGCATCTAGTAGGAAACTGGCACGAGATCGCGTCTGTTTCTATTATTACGTAATTCCGCGCGCTCGAACATTGTGAGCGTTTGTGGTTCGCTCTGCGAGAAACACACTGTTGCCATGACCGAGGTCCGCTCTCGACTGGCGGGGCTCGGCGGTGGCGGGCAGTGTTGAGCCGAGAACGCTCCCTGGGTGGTCTTGTGCGATCACGCGGCGTTGTGTCGTTTTAACACGTACGCCACGATCGTTTGCATGGGGAAAGCGAGGCTAAATTATGCATCTCTTTTATAGGGTGACTTGTATTACGTAACAACCTGCTGTAGATTACACGGAGAATAACACATCTGTTAATTGGACCAAGATTTCCTGGCAAGGAGATTTTAACTACATGTCAACTGAAACGCAATTAAACATTATAAAGCACACGGTGGTTTCGCATTGAAAGATAAAAGCAAGGGTTGGGAAATTATTTAAATAATGTTGAGCATTGAGATTAAACAAACTTTTAAAACAGTACGATCATCATTCGCGCGTTTAGTTATTCTTTCTTAATTCTATTTTTATTTTAACGCGTACTTTTTTTTACTATTTATCATCAGGTCGTTTTTCCGGGGGTAGGCAGAAAAGATATACCACCAGACAACACTGTCTTGGCACACGTTCCATGCCTCATTCACATACCTACTCTACTGTTATTCTGATCCTTGAATGACTCAATTTAAGTATTTGATTCAACTGGTCGTGCCGTGTCCGACTTCTTCTTTCGCTTCCACTTTCGCCTCACATATTCTCTTAGCGCTCTTCTCTCAGATCTTTTGCTTAACATGTCCGAAATTATCTAAACGTCTCTCTCCCAATAATTGTTCAGCCTTCCATTCTTTCGTCTTGTGATACGGCCATAGACGGTTTCAAAACAAATACTCCTCAGGCATTTAATTTCTATCCATTAAGTCTACTCTTATCCTGGTTCTGCCAGTTGAATACCTCATTGTCATTCATTCTTCATTTCTCTGTAGACTGATGGGCTCTTTTGATTATTTTGACAACCTTTGGCAAAAATGGTGCGCCACCACTGAACTAGGTAAAAAGATTATATCTTTTGCAATGAAAAACCCTTAATTTTATTAAGAAGTTTTATGGTTCTGATATCTTCCATAATAGGTGAAACAGCTACTATAAACATGAATAAGCAAAACAAAACTAGGTACCTACTTGCACCAGACAGGTAGGCTTTTTTGGCACATTATAAGTAACTTTACTGTAGCAGAACTTTTTGGAGTAATGTTTTAATTAATTCATCGCGCGTATGGGATATCTGCCAATGTCATAATAATAAAATAAATTGAATGAAATCGAACCAGCTTTAAAAAGGTATTATTACTTCATTATTCATTAAATTATGCCTTCGTTAATGACTTGCTAATTCAGATAATTTGGAGATTTCTTTTCTGATATTGGTGATTTGGACAGTGCTTCAGTTTCAGCAGGGTACCCATAAGCAATATATTTTGCTACAATGCACATGGTGATCATATGAAAATAAATTATTTATTCATGTGTAAGAAACAAACACATAAGGTATGTTCGAGTAATATAAAGATATTTATATACACATCTTATTTTATTTTATTTTAACGCCCAAAGAGCCTTTACAAACAATGCAGTACATCTTTTGAAAAATCACAATGAAAAAGTATAAGTAATACAGCATACGAGAGTCAACAAAATACAAGTAACATATCACATAAAAGCTAAAAAAATATGGGTAACATAGCATATATTACTCAGGTTACCCCAGGGATCCGTTTTGGGTCCACTTCTCTTCGTCGTTTTTTACAAATGATATCGCCAAAATTAGTGTTATTTGGTCTCTTGTCTCAATGCTGCGCTGACGATCAGCAATTTTATTTTTATTGCACGCCAAACGAAATCATTAGTATTTAAATCCGTGTAGCTGTAAGACCGAGTTTCTCTGAGCGGCCACAAACAAATATCAACATTTCATAATCGATTCACCTATTTCTATTTCCAGCAGCCATATCATCTCAAAAACAACAGTCAAACATCTCGGTTTCAATCCAGATTCGGACTTTTCACTTAGAGGTCAAATAAATAGATATAATTTTTTTAATTTTTTTTATTGAATATACAAACAGTACAAACACATTACAATAATTTACAAATGTAGATATTTCGAGGCTGATTGCGAAAAAAATATTTTTTTGTAAAGAAACTGCCCATACAAGCACTGTTTTTTTTCACCTAATACAACTCAAATCTGTCTAAAGAAACCTTCCTACAGAGGCAACAAAACTACTAATCTACTGCTACGTAGTATCACGTCTCGATTGCTGCAACGGCAGCAATCGAGACGTGATTTTATGGCAGCCTTTTAAAATATAAAATTGACAAACTTCAATCAGTGTTTAATGTAGCAGTACGGCTCATAACCGGGGTCTCTAAAAATTCGCACCCTTCAGAACACATTCGCTACCTTGATTCAAAAAAAAAATGTGCTGGATGGTGTATAAATCCACCAATGAAATGGTCCCTATTCGTCCTGCAAAACACTGGTCTGAGGCAGTCAACTCTTAGAAAGATCAGCAAAATCATCAGCTATAGGAAGACTGATGGAACCTGAGCGCAAGCCCAATACTAAGTTTGGTGATCGCGCTTTCGGAGCATTTGGGCCGAGGGTTTGGAATAAACGCCCTCTAAAACTAAGATGCATAACAAGCCCAACGGAAGTCAGGTCTAAACCAAAAACTTATCTTTTTAGGCTCTCATACCTAGGCCTAAGAGAAGAATTCTTGTATTGCCTACAATTCATCCTAATCACACTTTTTTAACGGATTTACATTGGAAATCTGTATCATACAAAGGACGAATCACATATAGGAAGATAAATTCTGATCAAAACCTTGTACTGTTGAATTTGATTCCTGAAGGTTATTGCGAAGAATGTCTACAACATGAAATTTTGTCTTATACTGCGCACTACTATTTTGTGTTATGCTCTGAATTATTTATTTAATTATTAACGCCCTTTGTGCAGGAATAATTGAACAGTTCTTTTTCTTACTAGGAAAAATCTTTTGTATTTATGTTAGGTAATGTTACATTGGACTCGTTGGCCGGTTTGTAAATAAAAACTTTCCGGTTAAGCATTGTTTAAAATTCATTTATTGGTAATGAAGATTCTCATTATTTTCTATTTCGAGAAGGATAATGAAAAATAAGTATTTTCTCCAAAATCATCATTCCTCATATTCAGGGTCCCAAACGCATACATTATCATTTTTTAATTTGTACTTTCTACTTCATAAATCTTTGGTTTTGTTTTGGAAAGTGTTATTAATTAAAATTATTATGTATTTCTTAAAGGGAGAAAATGTTTCATACACTGCACATGCACATTTCGCCAAAATAGTTTAAATAATATTGTTTTCATAAACTTGGTGGATGGGTTTTCGTAATAAAATAATGTCGCAGATAGGTAACACGTAATTTGTGAAAACAACACATTCATTTTTGTGCGTCTTATGAACAAAAACGAGAATCTTTGCACGTTTAAAAAATTGGCTTATTTCAATACGGTTTTGGGATGAGATAATGAGTATTGGTTTCGGTTCTGGACTTTAATTCTCGTAAAAAAGTTAAACAAAACGAAAGGTTATTAATTTTCTTTGATAAATTCAGAAGACAAAGACAGAGTTTGCCTTTTTTGTATAGCGCGTGCCTTCATTTCTTGTGCGGCATTGTATGTCGGGTTTGCTTTATATAAAACCATATTGAGATCTCAGGATATATTATGTACTCGTATACAAGTGTTTATTCGATTTCTAAATAATGGTGAAATCGTATTTACAGTTTGTCTTCTAGTGAGGGTATATTAGATGTTAGATCAAGTAAGTCACGTACCAAGAATTATTGACAAAAACCGACCTCCGAAATGTGCAGGACATAGGAGTGTTCCGAGTTTATGTTTATGTGTCTGGATAGTGTTGACGCAAACACTACATCCTTTGGAAATAAATGGAGGTAAACACCACAAGACCGGCAAGTCTCCCAAATTTAAAACTTTGTTCTTCCTTCTTTGTACATTTATCCATACGGTAAAATCTACTTCTGAGTGCTTAACCATTCGGATAAAATAGTGCTATATCTGACACTAATAGACACCCAGCACAAAACTCGTTTTCTATTATGGACATATGTAGAATATAGAAAGATTTACAAAAGGAGGATACTACGCTCTTCCTTTACATTTAAAGGTTCTGTATACGCTCCCTTGGAATTTGAAATAATTCCATGAAACCGAAAACCGACAAACTATTAACCCGCAAGATTAGAAAATTTTTAAATTAATTATTTTTAAGGACACAAAACGAAAAAAAGGGAAATGACAATAAATTTTATAAAACGCCTGTCTATAATAAAGTTTACAAGAAAAAAACATTGAAGGCGATTTTTAAAAGGGTTGCAATGTTTGCTTTCGAAATTAAGTAAGAATTGGAAAGAGTCTTTCACGTGTTTCAAAACTGTGTTACATTTTGGGATATGTTAAAAAATAGGAAATATTTTATGACATAATATTTTTAAACTTTAACCTAGGGGTTCAATAATATGGAACATATTCAAATACAATATTAAGAATTCTGTTAAGATCACTCAAACTTCGCCAAAAAACAAATCATTTTTAATTTTAACTGTGTAAAATCCATAGCAATCAAAACCGGATCTCCGAATAAACCGGAAACCTCAAAATCAATCACTTCTTCGTCACCTCAGTGCTTAATTGTCCAAACGACCATTTGCAAATTTTACAGGAGGAGGTTTTCTTTGATTATTTCAATGAAACATTATGACAGGTGTTTAAGATGAAGATATTTCCGTCAAGCTAAAGGTCTGATCAGCTTAAATAATTCTTTGTAAATTGACTAAGGATAGTTTTTGATACTTTTTTTTACATTTTAAAATGGAGATTGAACAAAAACGCACCACCAGAATTTTGTAAATGGAGATTGAACAAACTGGAATTGGAGATAGGGCAACTTTTGCGTAGAACTTTCCGTGCTTGTTTGTTCAAACGACCACCTTTAGTTATATACAGGATGAGTTTATTTTCAATATTTCTATTATGGATACTGACAATTCGTGGTGGAATCTATATATATATATTTATAATAGTGATTTTTTCTTTGTTTGTTCCTTCTTATTTCCTATACCTTTTCTATACATAAAAGTGAGCTCTGGCGTTATGAAATTTATATACAAATTCACATCTTATTTCCCATACCACTCTACCGACTGCGATAAAACTTTGTAACTTTGAGTTGTGCGCATGCCCGCGAAGGTTTCCCTATATTATATTGAACTATGGCGTTGTGAAATTTGTATAAAGATTCTCTTATTATTTCCTATATCATTCATCCGATTGCGATGAAACTTTGGTGAGTTGCTTTGCGCACGCCGGCGAAGGTTTCCATACATAAAGGTGAACTCTGGCGTTATGAAATTTGCATTCAGATTTTATAATAGGTGGCGATCGAGTTGTTATAAAAATGTGTGCATTATTTCTTGTAGCTTAGCAGTAGGGACTGAAAGAGGGAAGGGTGAGGATAATCCGTGAGGGGGGAGGGTTCGTGGGATGCGGGACAAATCTTTCTTTGAGTGGCATTGAAACGCGTGCCAGGTACTCGACAGTTCCATTATAATAATTTACTTCAATGTTAATAATATATTAAACAATGTCCAACTTTTTTTTATTTCTGACCGTGACCGGGTTTAGCCTATCAACCATCTTTAGACTTCCATCTTCGTTGTTACGACATAGCAACGAAAATGGGATATCCATATAATTTGAATAAAATCATTGCATTCCACCCCTTTTAATCCCCCTCCCTAAATTTAATGTATATAAAGCACAGCTTAAGGAATATCTGTACCAGTCTGAAGATGACCGCAGTAGGCTGAATCTCTTACGATCAGATTTTTTTTTTTATGTGACACCTCACAAGAGCGTCCCTGCCAGTATACAGACAGGGGAACTATGTAACCACCCGGTTGGGCGGCGTTGTGAGGCGGGTTAAGATAGGGGCTGTATGAAGGGATTTATTAATGCTGGCCTTGAAGAGGCTCGGATTATAGGAGAGAGATGCCGGTAGCTCGTTCCACATACGAACCGACTTACAAAAAACGACCCGTTCTCATGAAGCTAACGTCAATCGTAAACGGGTGTTCCGCTCGTGTCCGTCGAGTTTCGCGCAAGTGCACCGGTGCATCAGGGATCAATGCTGCTAGCTCCTTGGAGCAGGCTCCATTGAAATACCTGTAGAACAGACACAGCATGCCTACATTGCGTCTATGCATTAGAGAAGGCAATCGGTCTGTTAACAACGGATTGTCAATCAGACGGATCGCCCTCCTTTGCACAGATTCAAGTAGGTTAATTAAGTATTTTGGGGCACCAGCCCAGAGGTGGCTCCCAAATTCAACTGTTGGGCGGACTTGAGACTTGTACAGGGTCAGCAGCTGGTCACTGTTGAAGGATATCCTAGCCGTGTACAAGACGTCCAGCTTCTTGGAAGCCTGATTTACTCGGGCTTCTATGGATCCCCGATACTTGAGCCGGTCTGATGTACTAACTCCAAGCATTTCAATGGAGTCTTTATTGGGGAGAGTGCTCCCATAGAATTGCGCCTAAACAGTACGCGTGGCCAAAAAACTAAATCACTTAAATTATATGAAATTTATGCAAATTATTTCAGTGAATAATATACCTATACATGTTTTTTTGGCTAAAAATTAAAATCCTACCGTTTTTGTTGGTTATGCTCAGAATCGTAATCAAAACCCCAAAACACACAAATGAGGAAAAAATCAGAATTATAATTTATTATATAACCATAATTTATTTCAACAAACTGCATAATCACTATAGATCAATTTGTAAATCTCAAACGGCTACATACAAATACGGATATACTGAAAATTTCGAATTGAAATACTAATCTAACTAGTTTAATATGAATCGTCAGTCAAAAAACCAATTTTGACAGCAAAAACTTGCAAAAAGTAGAGTCTGAGCGAAAACAGAAAAGTGAACACGCTGTATGACAAAGTTCATTGCAATGTAAAAAACAAAACAAATTTGGTATTGATAGAGATATTTAAAACTAACACTTACCGCTCTATTTCCGCACTGCTGCGTATGTATGCACTTTTGTAATTAGTTATTGACATTTTCCTGTTGTTTTGTCTATCAAAAACTCCTTGGTATATATTTAAATGCTTTTTTACTTCCGCGTAACACCAGAAAACAAACACCGTTGGAATGTAAAAACTTAAGATGGTGGCATCACGTGATCCTCGCATCGTGCTGTAATTGGTCGGTTGGTGGAGTTTGAACAAACTAGCACGCAATTTTAATTCTCGACTCTAGGAGGTTGGCCTAGTAAGGAGATTGGCCAAACAAGGACTCACTTTTAGAATATTGTTGTGGACATTGACATTTTAAAATGCTTATAATTAATTGTAGGAGGCTGATAAAACTATTTTTTCTTCATCGAACGACGCGTAATTTGATTCTTAACAATATTGCGTTAAAAACTCATTTTCGCTAAAATGGTCGTTTGGACAATTAAGCACTGGGGCGACGTCTTGTCAAGTCTATTGACCATGTTATAATATTATTTGGACATGTTTGGTCGGAACGTGTCATATTATGACTAACTTCTCATGTGCTGAGTCTTCAGTGATATTTCCGTGTCGAATCGTTAAGCGCATTACTCAAAATATTCTGCCATTATTTGTCTCTTGTGCTTATCTCGGACAATGCGCAATCTTGGATGTAATTTACTGCGCAGTATCCGCGGCAGGGACAGGTTTTCAATTTTTATTCATAAATGATGCTTATTTGAATACAATATTCTGCTTTTTTCGGCTTTTTTTCTTCCTGCCTTACATGCAGTTGGAAATATATTTTATTATTTTTTTAATTCTTAAAAAAAGACAAATATTTTCTACTTATTTAAATAGAATGGTTACCTAATTATGTAAATTATCTAGAATATTAAACAATTTAATTATTTTGTGACCTTTTTCAATTTAATATCGTAGCCAATGTATTGATTTATTTAATGTAATTTATGCATGGTGTTTAAGGCGTATTAACCAGCGGCCGCGAATTCGAATTTGGTCAAAAGACGGTCTGGCGATCGGACGTTTTTTTAGAACGAGACAGAAATACCATATTCATTCCACTGCCAGCCGTACACTCCGCACGGCGGCCGAAACCTACAGCATGGTTCCGATGAAATAACAATTATTGTGTTTGAATTTTCGGTTGTAGCTTTCTTCCTAATGAGTAGTTACATACATATTTGTAAATTATACGTCGGAGTGCGTAAACATAAATAAATACAAATGCAGTGCGTTGACATAGTAGGTACAAAATAGGTAGGTATTTGAATAAACATTTTTTTTTAATTTTTCAAATATTTTTGTTCACTTGTTTTTTTTTTAAATTTTAGTTTACATAGGTTTTAAAAAAGTGTTTAACATTAAGTTTGATTGTAAAAAATCTCTCGTTTTACATATTTATCCGTTTGTACGATAGGTATTACCAGTAAGTTTTATTTCTAATACTTAAAGTAAGTATGTCAAAATAACCTCGTTTTTTTTCTCCTAAAACAAGAAGCTCAATTCACAATATGACATTATGAAACTGACAAAAAGTAACACTAAAAATATTAAATATGTTGAATTATACCTATGTAATAGGGAATTGGACAATAGAATAGAAATTATTCACCGTAATATACCATACATTTCCCAACACCATGTATACAAGGGTATGGTTTTGTGCATGTAACTCGCGTAATGCGGGAAATTATTGATATTTTATAATTACCGCGATATTCACGGTTTCAGTCACCGTAATTTCACCACGAGTTTCCCAACACCGTGTACACGTGGTAATGTTGCATGCGCGTAAATCGCGCAAAACCGGGTAGTAAATGCTTGTTTATAATTACCGCGGTAATTAGAGTTGAATCGGTCACAGTAATATACTACGCGTTTCCCGATACCATGTATACAAGGGTATGGTTTTGTGCGTGTAACTCGCGTAACGCCGGGAATAATTGCTAGTTTATAAATACCCCGATATTGACGGTTTCGGTCACCATAATATCCATGATTCACAATATATTGTAGGTATTACCTATTTACATAACAAAATAATAATAATATTAATGAAAATTACACATACGGCTTTGACGGCCGGCGTGGTCTAGTGGTATACGCTTTTGACTACAGATCCGAAGGTCGCGGGTTCGAACCCGGCGTGCGCAAATAAATTTTATTTGATTAATTTGTGTTATTATTTCACAATTAATTAATTTAAAATAATATATAGTATATTTGCGGCACGTTCCAGAGTGGAAGATACTCTCAGTATCGCCCTGGTGTAAGACCACCATTCAAAATTGAAACGTTGCTTGAAATGGCTTTAGCCGTGTTTGGTGACCAGATCTGAATAGCCAGGTACTTCCCCACCTTCCTCTTCCCCATCTCCCTCCCCTCCCCAATACCCTCAGCCTCACAACATACCCCAATTGGGGATGCCATAGTCTCACTGGCTCCAGACGGGAGCAGTTGGGACTCTTGTGCGGTATTACTGTAAAAAAAAAAAAAAAAAATACCGACGGAATTTTAGAGACAATATTTGCTTCAGAATCACAATCATTCGTTGGTAGTTGATTATTTTCCCTGAAAATTAAACAACACAAAATTATCGCTAAATGTTATAAAAAATATATGCGTATTCTGACTGATTCGTTTGAACGACCCTGTAGCATATAGAGTACGTACAATGTACAAGGATAATTAAATATGACTAACCCTTTTTTTTCTACAAATATTTCTCCCATGTACGTTTTTGATGACGAAATTTTTGTTTTCTTATAAAACTTTTGTCCGATAGTATTTTTCTACCCATTTTTAAACGAGGAATTTCGTCAAAATGTTATTTACTAGACCGGCACGAACCAAACGACCATTCACCGCCCTGTCGCAGCGGATACTGACGAAATTTCGGCTTGCGCCGTGGCAATCAGAAACGACGAACAAACAAAAAACGCTAATCGAAATTAATTACTATTATATACTTTAGGAATATATTTCTTGGTCATAAATTATTATTAATGTTTCAATAATATCATAGTAAATTATTTTTGTAAAAAAATCTCAACTATACCAATTTGTAAGGTCATAAATAAATAGTCAAATTGAGGGATTTTCGTCACAAAACGCGTCCTCGGATTTATTTATTAGTAATTTTATTTGAAATAAAAACAAAATTCTTATACATATATAAGATAGATAATTTATTGATTGTTTATACTGTATTATTATATGATTTGAAATATTTGTTGTATGATACAACTTCGCCTTTGAAAATGCAACAAATCTGCATATCGTCCAACGGTAACACTTTATTATGGTATGAAAATAATATCATTTTCCAAAATTTTACAACTTACTTTACAAGATAAAATAACGATCTTTCGAAACCAATTTGTGTTTTTTTCTAGAAAAGTGTCCATACGTCTAAAAGTGACCTCAAAAATGCCAAATTTCAGGTCAAGTCTACCTATTTCGCCTTAAGAGGAAGCTACAAGCCAAAAATGTGAATATTCTTGGTATACCTAATATTGTAGGTAATAGGCATTGAAATCGCTTGACAAACGGAGTCTAGAATCGTTCGACTTCAAGCACAAAACTGGTTTTTATTTATTTTGTAAGAAAGCAAAAAAGTTAATCAAGTGAAACTGTCAAAGATAATCTTAGCTATAATACTGTATTTATTTTATAAAAGTTGTTTGTTTTACGCGTTCATACATTTCTATTGGAAAAAATTTTTTTTAGTTGTGTAGATATAAATTTTTTATTGAGTAATTTATTATTTTTTGGTATTCATAATGTACTCCAATTCGTTATAAAAATTAATCAAAATTGTCATTTAAGCTTCGCCTTAAATGTATGTTATCATGTAAAGTGTATGTATGCATGTGAGCTTTGTTTGATTCTGTGTTTGTATTTGTTTGTGACAAATTTATGTGACACCTCACTAGTGCGTCTCTGTATTAAATGATTATTATAAAGTATAAAGTCTTGTGAAATATTCTTATTGTTTGTTTACTCGTATAATTGTTGGTGGTTAATGGTTAATGCATCCTCACTGCAGTCTGCACTGACCACGTAACATGTAATTTGGCGCCCGTGGCCGCAATGGATGAAGACCTCATTCCTCGCAAGGCAGGTGAACCGCGGACCCCCGAGAGCCATTCGCACTGACCGCAGTGCCGCGGCGGGCGTTGGGAAGGAGCCCGGGACCCCTAGCGCTTCGCGGGCGGCGACGGACATTAATCTCCGCGCCAAGATGACGGCCACCGGATCATGGAACCACACGGGCTAATATGATTGATATTTTATCATGCGCAAATTGAAAATAATTTTGGCATATTTTTGAAAACCGATGAATAATTATTTTTTTTTAAATGTGAGTCCCAACTGCTTCCAACCATTTGGAACGTGTAAAACTATGGAGTCCCAAATTGAGGGAAGGTGATGGAGCAGAAGAAGGTGAAGAAGTATCTAGCTATTCAGATATAGTCACCAAACACGGCTAGAGCCATTATAAGAAATGTTTCATATCTGAATGGTGGTCTGTCATCAGGTTGATACTGAGAGTATTTCCACTCCATGTTTTATGAATTGATAGTGAAATAATACAAATTAATCAAATAATATTTACTTGCGCACGCCGCGATTTGAACACGCGTGTTCCGGACTCGTAGCCGAGGATCGTAACCACCCCACAAATGAGGGCGAGATATTGTCATCACTTCATTTCGGGTAGGAGTGCTGTTACATCAGCCAACTCCATCCGTTGTTTGATTTCTGAAAAATATTTTTGAAATTTCTTCTAATAATCATTGGACATCGTTTTTTCAAACATCATAAATGCATATATAGTTTATTTTACATAATTATGAGCGATAATATATTTAGGTAATAATAATTTGTACAAGTATAAAACATGTACTTATGTTTATTACAATGTCTACTTAGGTATATTATAATTTGTACTTACCGGTCAGTAAATGAGTTGGCATCGCGTTTGAGTCCACCCAAGCGTAGTGTGTTCAATTCCTCGGCTGGCTAAGTCTTCCATCACAAAACAAGCAACATTTTCTGTTTACTGTGGTGGTAGTAGGAGATTTTCAAATATTGTCAGGATATTCGTAACCCGGGAATGTTTATCTTTGTTTTAAAAAAATAATTTTTTCGCACTTGGCTCAGCAAATTCTGGGCCCAGATTTCACTGGGTATCACCGCTCCATCATGGAGGTCGTCAATGGTGCACTCACGCGAAGAAAGCGCATATTCTATTTCATGTTTACTGTTTGTGGCCCTCTGTCATATTATCTTCATACCACGTCTTGTGTTCTGTGTTACCAACACGCGGTGGTATGCAATATCGCAAGACAAATTATCGCAAAGAATGCTTAATTTCAAAGTTTAAGTTATGTTTTTAACGCTCTGAGTAATTTCTCGGCGAGTCGCAAGTTCACGGAGAACAGAAGGTTAATGGGAAATATGCGAAGTGAAGACAGTGACTGAACGGGTAGTGAAGTTCCTACACGGTCTGCTCTGCTCAAGATTAAAGCTTATTTTTACACCTCGAATCCAGACAACACTGTTATTTATTTTTAAGTTTACTGGTACTGGATTATTTGCAATCGTTGCTCACTATTCTTAAATTCAGAGTTTGATCCCACCGCTATGTAAGCGAAAAACTAATACTAAATTTGCGTTCGTTTGTTTTATTATTTTCATGTAGAAGCTTAGGTAAAGTGTACTATTTGGAACCATAAATCAGTCAGCTAACATGGGAAACTTGTAAAGAGGAAATTACTATTTTTTCTTAAATGTCTGTAAACACAAACAGGATCTTCTAGTAAGGTGTTTACGAAATATAATCAAAAATATTAGCTACGAGTTGTATGCGCGTCTTGCATCCAACCGCAAAATGCAGCAAATTTATTCATATTTATTTAACCCTAGATAACTAATCGCTCGTTGAGGCGACGACGCGCTACTCGGCGAAATTCGAAATCACCTACTTCCCCCCGCTCCCCGACCTTGACTCTTTCGTTACCTTCCTAATTTGAGTAAACAGTGCAGAACGTGACGCGATTGCGGCCACACGCATACTACGACGTGCCCTATGACCATCTCGTCGTCCGCTGGACGAAAGTTTAGTTATAATAACAAATTTTTATTTTTAAGGTACATTCATATATTTATTGTTAATGTTGGCGAATCTTCCGGTTCCATTTACGTCAAACGTGCCTAAAATTTGCTACCTGTGTCCATCCAAGGATGACCAAACACCGTTGCACCAGATGTAGAAAGGCTATTTGTGGTCCACATAATGTTGATATGTGTGGTCACTGTGTAGAGTAGACAGATATTTTGATATTAATTTGTTCATTATAAACCTTAAATTTGTGCCATGTAACAAGTTCCTATCTTAATTAAATATTTTTGATTTATTTATAGTGTTTTATTGCGTAGTCCACTCGACGAAAGTGTAGTTACAATAAAACAATGAAAAAGTTTAGTTATCTAGGGAATGAGACAATAGTCAGAACACCTAAACTATGCTTGATTTCATTTTGATCTGAAGCAGTCAGCGATTGCCAATTATTGTTTCCATTCAAACTCTGTAAAAATAAATCGTTTTAGCCACGCAACCACGTCCAAAATTGTGTAAATTAAACATTATTCAATTTGAAAAGTTAAGCATTTTGGCTTACCCCCTAAGGTGCTATCGCATACCCCTGGAGGAAAACGAACTACTGATTGGGAACCGGTGATAATATATAGACACTAAATGTAAGATACGACAACTTATTCAAGAATCAATTCAATTATTCGTGTAAGTCGGTCACCAGAGTGACGCTGAAAGTAGGTACGTACCTAAAATACAAACATACCAAATTTAACATAATTGCAGATCCACATTTATTTTACGTTGCGTTGTGTGTTGATCCCGTTACTTCTGGACCAAAGCTGTTAACTTATTTCTCTGCCACGAACGTCGCCAGTAAAAGGGATTTTTGTTTCAATTTTACAATATTTCGGAATCAAACAGCTATTTATAATTGTATTAAAATAAAATACTTTCTATACACCTTTTCCGTTTCTTCGTCGATTAATAAAGGTGTATACAAAGTATTTTCTATTCATATAAATAAAATAACCACACACAGTAATATTGCAATTATTCAAGAAGCTATTTATTACAAAATGAATTCATGATATTATAACCCAACGTAGTTCCATTAATTATCCGTACATATATAATAAATATATTATTATTCATTGTCTACACATGAAAAAAGAATTTTTGCGTAGATGTTGCTAAAAATTGGCAATGGACAGTTACCACAAGACAATGGAATAAATAATCTCGACAGTGAAAACCTAAGCGCTTTAGTAAATGACCTTCATGAATTTGTCGACAATTTTTGTCCAGAAATTATTAATAACATACGTTGTAAGTCTATACCTTGGTTCAAGGAGAGATAAATTCTGTTACCTACTAACGAACAAGTAGGTGAGGTTAATAACCCAATCCTCTCGAAGATTGATACACCGACGGAAGCATACTGCTCTGTAGACACTGTGCTCGATCTAGAAGAAGCTGTTCATTTTCCTACAGAATTTCTCAATTCCTTACAGCCCTTTGGATTCCCCTCAGATAAATTAGTGTTGAAAATAGGTTGTCCTATTATTTTATTACGAAACCTTAATCCACCGAGATTGTGCAAGTCACAGGGTCAAACATTAAATGTTGCAGGTTTAGAGCGGGAGCACACAGAGAGCGGTTAGAGTTCTGCGGTCTTATGACCGTTGACCGCTCAAGAGTTCCAAAGCACACAAGCGGCGTTCGAATTCTCGCGTTCTAGTTTCGTTTGGGTCTTTGCATATGCAACATGTTACTAGAAAGTTCATCATCCGATGAAGAATTATTGCTCTTGTGGAGCTTAGCAGCTTCTAAAAAGAAAAGGAAGTATTGGGTGCACCAAATCAACACAACGCGAGAAGAACAAGGCGAATTTACTAATAGTAAAATTTACTTAAAATTTAAATTTACTAGTAGCAATTTCAAACCAAGCTTCGGCTTTTTTGTCGCGGTTTTTAAAATTTACATCACTTAAATCGTATAATGAACTCCTTCCCTAACCAATTCAATTAACTTTTCCGTGTTTGTAACCTCAGACATCGCGGCGTTCTGGCGTTCTCTGCCTCGGCGGGAAAAGAACTCTTAGAACGCGACGTTCCGTTTTGACCGCCGCGGTCTGACTGCCCGCTGTGTGCGTTGTTGTTATAGAATCAGTACATTCTAATGAACGCCAAACGCGGAACTCGGAACTCGGAACTCCAGACCGCTCTCTGTGTGCTCCCGCTCTTAGATTTGAGCGTTGAGTGTTTTTCAGATTGATTTCAGATGACTCTGTGCAGAAACGGGCGGTCCGTTTAATAGATTCCCTAATCTTAACAAACGGACTGCAATCTTTAGAGCATAGGCGTCAGGTAGGTATGCTGTCCTTGTTCTATCGGTATTACAATGGAAGATGCTCTGAGGAACTAGCGTCATTGATCCCTTCGGCACCGGTGCGTAGTCGGGATATACGCCAAACGCGCGCCCAACATTTGTACACGGTTGACATTTGTCACATGAAAACGGGTCGCTTCTACGATTCGTTCTTAAGTTCAACTGCTCGGCTGTGGAACGAACTGCCGGCCTCTGTGTTTCCTCCCTCCTACAACATGGGACTCTTCAAGACCCATGTTCACTCCTTCCTCTCCACAAAAAGACCCTCCACACAGCATCCCCAAAGATGACATAGGCCCTGAGGGAAATTATTTTCTTCAGGGCCTCCTGTGTGGAGTTAATATAAAAAATAAATAAAAAAGTTGGACAACAATCAAAATCTGTTTGTGGAGTCTAATGAAAAAACAGCTGTAAACATTGTATATAAATCCATTCTGTAATTACTGGCAGTGTAGTCTGATTCAAGAAAAAACTTTGATATTTACAACTAATATAATCAAATAATGTCACTGAATAGGTAAGTTGTGCAAAAAATGTATGTCTACAATTAAATATTAATAAAAAAGGAGAATTTTTTTGTTTAATTTTTTTTTTATTGGAAACTTTTTTCATATATACAGGTACATATATAATTATACAAAACATAAGGCAGTAACAAAAAAATCCCAGAAAGGCAAAGCCTGTGCGTGGGCATTATAAGGTATGTATTCAAAACAGTGGTTGTTACATTATCTATGGTTTAAATGAAAAAAAAAATATGTATGGGAATTGGTAGTGAGACAATGAAATATGATGTTGTTGTCACAGTGTTTATTGAGAGACAGGATAATACATTAGTTGAGTTGCGCAGTTGGGAGATGGCTCTGGGTCGAGGATGATGATGAAACCAGGCGTAGACGGCGATGACTGCGGTAGAATGGTTGAGATGCGGGTCAGTGGGTCGACACCGCATTGATGGAGATCGGACTCGTAGACTTGTTAAGCGCTGATGAAGGCGAGGAGTCTTCTGGGTACTTCAGCGTGAATGAGGTAGCCGAAGGTGCGATGGACCTGGTCGGCAGATGAGCGGGAGGTACAGGCTAGCGACGATGGTCGCGGAGCCGAGGCGCAGACGACGATGAGCTGGTCGCCGGGTCAAGGCGCGTGAGGTTAGCGCTGGCCAGCAATGATAGCCTGGGCCAGGGCGTTGTGAGGTGAAGAAGGATCGAAGCGTGACGTGGGGGGAACCGGCCATGGTGGCCGATTCCTCCATTACGCCGAGTTGGAGATCTCGAGTAGGATGATGTCGCGTGGAACTTGTTGACTGGACTGATGTGGGATGATGACTGACTTACTTAGGTCCTCTACCGCTTATATAGCTGCTGATTCCTTTGTTCTCGTCTGCCACGGGTTGGAGTAGCGTCTGGACGTCGAACCCGCAGGACCGCTGACTCGGTTTATTGTATGAGCGTTTGCATCACCCTGTATGCAAATCAGCAGTTTACGTATTGTGGTACCGATATTTTTATTCAATGTTTCGTAAGACTGATTGCTGTCTCAGCTGTTTGCCTCGTGCAGTCTGGTAATGAATTGATGACGAGCGAGGAGCGGTGACATAACCGCTACATATGAATAAAAAAAATTATATATATGTAGTATAAATTATAGAAAAAATTCTCTCACTTCCAGATACTTACCCAGCCTTTGACATTTATTTTATACGTCGCTTGAGTTGTTGTCATGGTGGACTTAGCCAGCCGAAGAATTGAACACACTATACCCTGACGGGATCCAAACGCGACGTCAACTCAGCCAACGACTGGTCTAGGGCAACGAAATGCAATCCTTTCTTATGATTATTCAACAAGACAGTTCACAATTCTGTAAAGAATAACAAATCCGTAATATTTCTACGTTTATATAAAGCAAGGGGATTAAATTGATGATTATTAAAGCGATTTGACTAATATTTCGTTTCGTATTCAACACAAAAGTTGTCAATTTATATTTGTCGTATTAAATAAATTAAGTGTGTGCGGTTTGGCGAAAGGCTTTGCAATACATAATATGAAGCCCATTTGTTTATAACAGTCCTTAATACAGGTTATAAAAATCGTGCATCTGTCGGTAGTACGCAGCTTGTTAGAATACAATTCAATAGTGTGGTCTCCGTACTACCAAATTCATATAAAAAATATTGAACGTGTGCACCACAAATTTTTACGATTTATTAACTTCAAATTACACATACCTACTCAACACATAAACTCTACATTCTTAGTAAATACACTTAAAATACATTCCATAGAAAATAAAAGAAAAATAAATGACCTAACTTTTTTATTTAAGATTATTCACTCCAAACTAGACTGTTGTGAACTCCTGCAACTCATAGATTTCAGAGTACCTACTCGAGCAACTAGGCAAAATATGTTATTCTATTCTGCTATTTTTTTGTTGTTGATGTTTTAAAAATAAAAACCTTCTGTTGTCACTGTATTATGCAGCAAATTATGTAAAATATGTTTCATGTAAAATCCCATCAGGGCGTTGATATTAATGAATAAATAATGGAATGGTAAAAGCTTTGATTTCGGGTCGGAATTACATGTGCGTTTGAAATGGTTAACCAAATGATTTCTTCCATATACACATTTTTAATGAATATTTTATTTTATTGATCATATGTCCTTACATCTGATGAAAGGAACTGTCGTTAAATAAATAAATGAAGCAGAAGTGAGCAGCTCATTCCCCACTGTTAAGGGAATGTGCAATGATGACACGAATTAATTTATTTAATTCCGAGGTTGCATTATCCCATACTGTTTGATATGGGCATTATTTAATGTCCATACCAGAATCATCAGGACCGACGTTAAATAATTTTCATGGGCGTTTTTTTGTATTTATTTTAATTTTTTTATATTAGTGTTGGGAAGAAACCAAAATATGTTTGTCGCTATCATTAAAAGGTCGGCCACGGGAATTGACATTAATATCTAACTCCCATAATATTTTTTTGGCCCTTAGGAAAAAAATCCCTCAGGGTCCTATGTCATCTTTGAGGATGCTATGGGGGGGGTCTTTTTAGGGAGAGGTAGTTCTGGAAAGGAAAGTTATGAGGGGTGGGTAGGGATCTGGGGGTCAATGTGTCCAGAAGTGACGGACTTATGAATCCATCCCTCCCACTGCAGTGCAAGGCGGTTGGTCTCCTTCAAACGGTCTCTCCCGATCCACCAAACGTAGAGAACCACTTGGGGTGACCTGCAGGGGTGCTGATTTTCAAATAAATGATTCCCGGGGCGGCGGTACCCAAACCCACCTCCTAAATTGATGATAATGACTTTTTTATATTTTGTATCTAGTTTGTGGTTTTTTAATTTAATTTTTTTTTCTTATTTAAATGCATTATTGAATTTATAAAATAAATATAAACTTACAATTTTCCCCATAACTTACGCAACCATGCTGAAAAAGGTAATCGCAGCCTGATTTGCACACCCCATCATTAGAATATTTTTGTTCCAGGACATAAGTATGGCATAGTGAACATAATTGAATCATTAAAATAATCTTATGCGGATCTCTGTGTATCGAATGATTGTACTTTAAGGCTAATGTAAGAAAATGACATGACCAGTCATCGTGTATTTTATTGTACTGCTTGTCGTATTCTTTAACACCGGATCACAAGTAAAACATATGTTTAGAACTGTGCTGGTTGCTTAGATAATAGACTGTGTTATAATATGCTTAAAATACTACGTCTTTCGGTACTTGTCTAACTCCACCTATCATCTGGAGGTGTTAACTTGTCTATGATATGTAATAAATCCTTCCGTTTTTTAAGCACGTTGTTTAATTCAGAACCTAATTAATTTCATATTATTAACAGACTGTTCTCAATAGCATATAACCTCCGTATTTTAAAAGAAATATTTTACTTTTTGCAGAAGGTTTATGAATCCTACACCCTGCACCAGTCCTGCTGGGTACAGTTCCAACCCAGTTAAGCTCTCAACAAGGGAGCTCGGTCGTTCCAATTTGCAGGGCCCAATTAGTGCGGCAACGTGAGAAAATTGTGCTGCATTTCCGCAAAGGAGGCACTGTTGCAAAACCATCCCGAAGAAAGCTTTGGTTGTGTTTTACATATTATGATCAGCTCTCTACAAAATAATTTGCCCAAAAGCTCAGCATCAGACAGTTTTCTACTTCTGTGTCAGAAAAGCACTATAATAATAGGTTAGAGATCCAGAAAGAAAACCAGAAGACGGAAAAAATTTAGAATTATAATATTCCTCTTATGGAACAATGGAAGGCTTGGTTACATTCCTACATCAAAACTTTGGTTTCAGCTAGTTGCATAAAAACGTAGTTTCACAGAGGGACCCCGTTCTAACGTGTTATTATAACGTTAACGGACTGAGATCAAGGTGTAATGCTCTCGACTGACAATGCTCTCGACTGGCAACCCAGAGGTCGCGGTTGAAATCCAGTGTTGAAATCCTAGCGTGCGCAAGTAAATTTTATTCTACTAATTTATTCACTTAAAATAATAAACAGTGTATTTGCCGCACGTTGCAGAGTGGTAGATACTCAGTAAAACCCTGGTGTGAAACCACCATTAAAAATTGAAACCTTGCTTGAGCAAGGTTTCAATTAGCCGTGTTTGACGACCTGATCTAAATAGTCAGGTATTTCACCACCTTCATCTTCCCATCTACTTCCCATCCCCACTACCTTCAGCCTTACAACATATCCCAATTGGGGATGCCATAGTCTCACTGGCTCTACACGGTTGGGAGCATTTGAGATTTATAATAATGTCTTATTTTCATGTTTTTGATCGGTTCTTTGACAATCGTCTTACAATTCTATCCCAGCAGCAGCCTATTTGGTGATCATCAGTGGCGTAGCGTAAATGGGGGGCCTGCCCCGTGCTGTGCAGTTTTAATTATAGCCACCAGGTTAAACGAGATGTGTCAAGAGCATAATAGTGGTGAGTTGTGGCGGCGAGGACGCTGGAGTAAGGTCCTCCCATACAACACACGTATTTATACGCAGTTTTGCTGCAGCTAATATGCCAGCAAACTGCTCGATATTTACATAACATTATATATTATTATGTAGGCAATCAAATAGCCAGTGGCGTAGTAAGCGATATATTTTTGAGGCTGATGACTGTCACTATTATCTCAGATTTTATACCGAAATGGCGGGGAGATTCTCAAGACAAATGTATATTCCTGTTTAATATGAAACCAATCAACTACATAATATGAAACAATACCAGTATAATGTGACAGTAACATAAAAAAAATGGAAACTAAAACAACACTATAAGACACATTATTAAAACTGTATTACCTACGTTACTATAAATTGTGGGATTCAGCAAGAGCTAGTGTATTGGTTACGCCTATTTCAGTACATATATATATACATACATATATATTTTTCAAATTTAAAATTTGGTATTACGCACAACCGGGATTTCACATGGATAAGAACAGAATATATGTAGTGAGCTATTGCAATTATACACAGTTTTTAAAGCGTGAAATAACTTTAAACTGAATTTTAAACAATATTAGTAAAGATCACATTGCCAGCCCTTCGGTGGCGCAAAGAGGAGGAAGCAAATTGAAGATGTAACAGTAACATAAAATAATGTTGAATCTAGAACAATACTACATATAAGACAAATCCCTAAAACAACATAACCAACAATACTATAATTTATGGGATTCAAAGAAAGTGCTGGTGTAGATTAGGCTCAATTCTATAAATGGAGTAAATACATATTAATAGTACCCCCTAATTTGTTGCACAGAACATGCATTTTATTGTTTAGTGAGTGTGTCTTAGTTGGTTGCGTACGTGTTATAGAAAATTTTTACATTTTGTCTTTGGTTCCTAGATGGTACATGGAATTTAATAGTGGCGACGATGGCAGGACTGTTAATTAACTTGTTAATAACAGTTATAATAATATAAAAGAGAAAAATGTGTTATTTTTTTTTTAAAGTGACGAAATAATGTGAAGTGTAATTTTATAGTTTTTGTTGTTTGATTTTATTTTCTAATTTTAATCCCTACTGGTTTTAGTTTGTAACGTCATTAGTACATTATATATAATATATATTTAATATTAACACACAAATGTTACCACTGTGCATACATGTTATAATTTAGTGAAATCAATAAAAACAATAATACATGAAGGTATTTGGGAAAAAAAATAATACGAAAAAACCAACGATACTGTTTTGATAACATATTAAAGGTTTTGAATAAAAAGTTGGGTTTCTGAATGTAATGTTTCCTAATTACCAACGAACATTAATCCTACGCTTAGACGAACTATAAACATTAACTTTTTAACTTGCAGTTTTTTAGACACCACCATTGCTTTTTCCTCTTTGAACAGAGGTGGAGAACCTTGTGCGCATTGTTATAACATATATTATTACTCTGCTTTAATCAAACTTTTGGACATTGTTGTGTACATTGGAGAATATGTTTGTATTTTTACAATGTATATATTTTTTGTATCGTCCAATTATTAAACATTTTTCGCCAGTATTTTAACCGGTGACCGGATAACTTGTTAACATGGAAATTAAATACACCTGTAAAAAGTGCTATAAAGTTATGAAAAGCGATGAAACAAAAACTAGATTAATGGATAGGTAACGTAGACTTACAGGTTATTTTTTTCATCGCGTTTAATGGTTTTATATAATTTTTAAAGTAGTATTGATTTTTCATTGTATTGCGTTATCATGGAACCATGTTTTAAAACGTATTTCCGTACCTACTTATACCACTCATTTGGAAAATATTTCGTCCATTTGAACAACACTTTTTGTACATTTTTTTTTTTGTAATTTGATGATGTATGTGTAATTTTAAGGATGATATGACTTGAGATTTTCACGGACAAACGTATTATAATGGTTTATTTTGGGGGTATCATGCTGTGTTGTGCTACATCCTTCATCCATCCTTCGTCCATCGTCAGAAAGGATGCGTAAGATGCGGGGTTACAGTATGAGGATATTTGCCAACTGAAATATTTCAGCGGCCTACATCCGGCCCGCGGCCGGAGGTGTCCTACCACTGCCTTAGAAAATACACAATAATTAATCCGCACGATTAAACGTACATAACACTGCCGAGACTGGTAAAGTTTTATAACATTCTGTATTGCGTGCTGACACCTCTACCCTTGTGAAGAATTGAGAATTTACATGAACGATTCACTGCACACTGAATACTGTATACACCGTGAATCGGGACTATCGTAAGTTCTTTTCAGTTGCCAAGGAAGCTAGTTCGATAATGTGTGAATGTTCGTTATTTATAATGATGGCCTCCGGATAAAATATTTATGTAATCAGAGCAATATTCGCGTTGATAATTGACAGTAATTTACGAAAGTGACGATTCGTTCTTTTGATAATATGTCATTTTGAGAAGAGATTTCCTGTGAATTAAAATAAAAAGGAAAACTTCACACATTTACGCAATTTACCATCATATTTCAAGACATATTATCGCATGCGTTGTTTTGAAATACGAACGAGTTCTTAAAGCTCGGCACTTAGTTTAAAAAATCAATAATTTAACCATTCCACTTCATTCAACATAATAGTAACTAGTAGTTGCACTTTTAAGTAGTGTGTCTGTTTTGCTTAACTCTGGTTTAATGAACTCTAGAAATCGTTTGTGTTTTGAAGTTTGTTTGAATAATTTAATAGATATTCATATTATGTATATACCAGCCAATCAGGGAAAAGGAAACAAACCAAGATGGGAGGAGCGCGGAAGGTTGCGTGACCGGCTCCATTTCTGTGATTTGTCAATAAATTAATCTGACAGTATACAGCCAACTCGCACTGTAATATTACTACTTAGTTCTCGAAAATGAAATCTGCTTACGAATTACTAGTCCTTTTTACAGTAGCGCGCAGATTTCTGGCTGCTTAAAAACTTAAATACAAATCCCAAATCAGGTAAACAAAAGTTTGAGCTTGTTTCCAAAATTGAAAAATTTTGTTACACTGTTTAGTCAGATATATTTACAATTGTGTTCCCACCCCCTCATGTTAAGCGTCACATTCAGATTCAGTGCAGAAAAGTCCTACAACGGACAGCGCTGCAAAAGTTTGCCTTACTTTAGCGAACTTTACTTTTTTGCACAGGGTCAGGTAATTTCAATGCGCGCTCTTCAGCGGTCCGTGTACTTCTCACGTCGTATTTTATTCGAAGCGTTCTCGATCACTTCTGTTGTCAAAACTATGGTCACGCGGTTTGCCTCCAGCTTTTCGAAATGATACCCAGATTTCAGTCTAGGGCGAGTCCGTCAATGTGAATTTCTATGAATAATTCAGACAGGCGATAAATTACCTACCTTTAAATTTAATAATAAATTATTTTAACCATTTTAAAAATTAGAACTGATTTGTCAAGTAATCTGACTATAGCGTGGTTTTTCTTTTGCTAGTATAATAATTAATATCGAGGAAATGTCTTCTCATATTCATGAACGGAAGGTTTAAAACACAGAATGTACCTATATCAGTGAAAACTTACATAACATTAGATAATTATGTGATTTTTTTTATCGAACTGACAGGACGATTACGGCGGGCCTTAAAGATTCCGGCGTTCAAATCTCGGTCGCCGGAATGTCCTTTTTCTCGAGTAATTCGAGTCCGGTCAGTGCCTCAGTTGGCATCGGGTAGGCGTAGTGTGTTAAATTCCTCGGCTGGTTAAATCAAAATTTTCCTATTACTGATATTTTAAATTTTGTGTATTTTGGTGTGCAATATTACAGCAGAAGATTAAGATGCATTGTTGATCATAAGTACTTAAATAGATATGTACCTACCTTATAGGTATTTCAAAGAAAGCAACGCGGTCTTATCTAAAACATAGTACTTAATTAGAACAGGGTTGTACTATTTTTTTAATCTTAACACTCCTAACCAAAAGACTAAACTTCTTTTCAATGATTACTTATTTATTACAGTTTAAAGGCGGGCTCTTAGATTTATTGTCCTGCTCTAGATAAATAAATTCTTCTTCTAAAAAAATATAGGAACACGGTCCCAATAATATTATATCATGCATTACGTCTTCAGACATTTTATTTCTAATTAAACTGAATTTGTTAGTTAAAGGTTACGATAAAAATTTAATTTACTATAAATGCTGCAGACGTATTAGTCTTAGTACATTTTTATGGATTATTAACAATAATTTTGGTAATTATGTTACATAAATTATGAAAAATAAACAAGTTCTGTGAAAGATTTTTCGAGATCTGTTATTATTTAAGTTCTGTCAAGCATCTAGCTTATACTGATATAATGACAGAACTTGAACAGAGCCCGAAAATGAACGTTGAACCTTGATGAATTGTTCAAATTCTCAGAAACAACCAGTCCTAAATATTAAACGTGTTCTGAAGTCACATCATTTCACAAAACCATCGAAAATGACACGAAGATTACAGCAATTATTAATAGGTATGGGAACAGAATGGGACCCGAACCAAAAATAATCATTAAAAATATATGAAACGTTTCATACGAGCACCTACTTTGAACAAAGGAGAGATACAGTTGTTTTCACACAGAATGTGACGAAAGTTGCCTGAAAACTCTTAAATTAAAAGACTATAGGTACTTGCAAAAAGAAACTGCATTATATCAAGATATTATTAATAATAGAAATTACAATTGACAAAATGTATCAATTTTTCAACAACCTAAAAGGTCAACCTCGGGATTCTGCCATAGAAGCATAATTTGAAATATCTGTGGGGATTTTTCTGTTAGATGCATTTGTGGCGGTACTTACTAGATATCTATCTACTAGATCATTTTATGACTATATAACATTATGTTGGATTGATTATGTATGTAAACTGACCGGTCAGTAAATGAGTTGGCATCGCAGTTGACATAGGCGTAGTGTGTTCAATTCCTCGGCTGGCTTAGTCCTCTATCGCAACACAAGCAATATTTTCCGCTAACTGTGATGGTAGTCGATTTTCAAATATTGTCAGGTTATTCGTAATCCAGGATTGGTTTTTTTTCCTTAAAAAAAATAAAAACAGAATTTTATAATGGTTACTACGGAATATACTAGACGTAAGTGTCGCTTAATTGCTTACTAAATTTGCTATTATAATTACTTCGTATTATAAATAAAAGCACGTATAGAGTATATATATATGTAGAATAATGTTCTCGGTTTACCCGCATAAAGTAGTCCTTAAAATCCATCTCAAAACTTCCCCTAAACAAAGCCGAAATAATCCGACAAGAAACTTGTCATATTCTTAGAAAAGCCGTTCAACCAAAGAAAAATATTACACTAGAAGAATCTAAAGCCCTTCGTTTGAATAAAGAAATTATAGTCTTACCAGCCCCCACCCCCTCTACCGTCAAATCACTATCAACACGCATACTTCGTCCTAGACATAAGAATTGATAAGCACCCACTTGTATCTTGACTTCTGGACCGAACAGATACGCAAAAGCGTTCAGTTTGAGACGAAATTCAGGACATAAGGCCTCTGAAGATGGACAGTGAGATCTGTCCGAAACGTCAGAAATTAAAAAGTCCTTTTAAGGACTACTTTACGCGGGTAAACCGAGAACATTATTCTACATCTTACACCCGTGAAAACCTTAACCATAACATATATATAGTATCTTTAAAAATGTGTGTAGCTTATTCTCGGGCTTATATTTTTGAAGACAATTTACTGTCACACAGTAGAGAGAGAAACACAGAGTTACTAATATATTTTCTACGCCACTCGTAACGTATTATTTAAAAACAGTGTACGTGTACAATATGTGAGTTCTGGGTGTTGAGATACTATTATTACGTAAAAGAGTCGTACCAGAAAAGTTCTTCAATGTGGCGCCCTCAAAACCATTTCTCGATACCATTATTCAACCACATTGTTATAAATCAGGCAGTGATTATCTCATTGACATGTTACATGTAACATGGTAAGCAAAGGATTGAGGCGTTGGCAGAATATCGATAGGGGGCCAAAGGGTTGAAATTCTAACACGTTTATTGTTAGTGTTGTTAATCTATGGGTGGGAAGGATTTGATTTCGAAAACCTGTTTTAAAATCAGTTTTAATTTTTTTTCATTTCTAAGAAGTAGGTCATTTTTTGAACAAGAATATCATGTTTAAAAAAGCTCATGGTCATATCTTATGTTATTCATAATGATCTTGGTATAAAGCATAATGTAAGTATAAATTCAATTTTTTTCACAGCCTTCCTCACTAGGGTTTCCTGTTCTGATGCGGCCTGTAGTTTTTAAACTTTTGTATTTGGTTTCAAGTTGTCTTTACTTCATCTTTATAATGTTTGTAAGTTGAATAATCACAAATATTTATCAAATTCTTTTAGTTTTACCATGTCACGAAGTTGGCCAATATTATAATCATTGGAGTTTTACTACCAATATAGGTCAGTTAAAAATGTAACAAAATAAAAAAAAATAAACAAGTGAAAATAATTTACTTAGAACAAGAACAACTGCATGTAACGTTCCCATTAAGCCCGATTTATTTGTACTGGCATTTATTTCGGCTACTTTAAAATATTTAACTTTTTTGACAGAAGATTTTTTTAAATAGTTAATTTGATACCTCTTCCGTTCCGTTCTTAACCTGAGTTAACGAAAAAATTAAGAAGAAGAGTACGAAAAATTTTGAAGAGATTCAATAAATTAGCAATATTTTATATCAGTAAGTTTTCTTCGTGTATTAACTCTACTTTAATTTAAAATAAAACAATAATATAGTAAAGCTTCATATTTAATTAAAACTTTTAAAATTGTATATTTATATTAAATTAAAATTTCTGCAAATTAAACTCAAAAAGTAAAAATCCTTCGATACTAACGTTTTTCTACATCTTCTATTCGCAAACTTTCTTACTTCTTCTTCTTTCTTCTTTCTTCTTCTTCCTTCTTACTTCTTCTTCTTTCTTCTTCCTTCTTCCTTCTTCCTTCTTCTTACTTCTTCTTCCTTCTTCTTCCTTCTTCTTCCTTCTTCTTCCTTCTTCTTCCTTCTTCTTCTTACTTCTTCTTCTTTCTTCTTCCTTCTTCTTCCTTCTTCTTCTTCCTTCTTCTTCCTTCTTCTTCTTTCTTCTTCTTCCTTCTTCTTCTTCCTTCTTCTTCCTTCTTCTTCTTACTTCTTCTTCTTTCTTCTTCCTTCTTCTTACTTCTTCTTCCTTCTTCTTCCTTCTTCTTCTTACTTCTTCTTCTTTCTTCTTCCTTCTTCTTCCTTCTTCTTCCTTCTTCTTCCTTCTTCTTCCTTCTTCTTCTTTCTTTTTCTTCCTTCTTCTTCCTTCATCTTCTTTTTTCTTCCATTTTCTTCTTTCTCCATCCACACATGCAATAATTGGTAGATAAGAAGACTTATTTCAGACAAAATTAAGGCATTGTACAAACATAATAGGTACCTACTACCTTCTACAACTATGTAAATGTAATATAATATTTAACACAGTATAATTTATTATAATGTACTGTTTATGCCTAAATAAACAAATAATAGTTATGGTAACTTACTGAATGATTATAATATTATTAAAAACGGATAAAACAAATTAAGATTCGTAGCAATAGGGAGGTACAGATAAGTTGGGCTTTAGGAAAGAAATATGTCATTTAGTGAGAAATTTATGGATGTATTTACATGCTCATGAATAAGTGCACACTAACAATATTTATTATGCAATAGTTTGACTTCTTTGAATACAGGTATTGGAAGTTCCAGACGGAATTCCTCGGTGGGGACGGGATTTCAATTGGAAATTGAAATATACACACAAAGGATTCATTTTATGTTACTTATGTACCAAAGGAAAGAAACCAATTCCGATAAAAAATTTTAACTTATATTATTATAACCCAGAATAAAGTAAGATTTTCGTAGATTTATTAAAAAATCGGATTAATTTTACTACGTATTTTGTATTTAGCACTTTTAAAACAATGGATTCAATAATAACTTGTATTGATAATTAGGTACTGTGCTTTTATTTAGATAACTGATAAAGCAAATGTTTTTATATAGGGCAACGGCAAAAATCGGTTCCATGATAACCCAACACAAGATAATTCAACACACATTTAAAAAGTGATTAAAAGTCATCAAAAGCCATGAAAAAAACTTACCTATAAACCTAACCTACGTATGCTATTTAACCTAGTTTATGTTTCATCACTTTTCATGACTTTAAATCAATTTTTAAAGGTGTGTTGATTTATCATCGTGTTGAGTTGTCCAATTGCCTTAAAAAAATACACTTTTTATTTTTTTACACTATCGTGTTTTACGTCTATAATTTTTAGATCTGTAAATGAAAGTTTCTCTTTTTGACCAAGTTCATTTACAATGAATTTTGATTGTAACCGTAAAAAAACTTTTTGTTCAGATGTTTTCTCTTACTTATTTAAAACCACCAATTATTTAAAGTTGGTCGATGACGACGGAAAATAAAATGTATTTTGATGAACAAGAATTGAAAAAGTGGCCTAAGTTAAATTGCTAGTCATTCAACACCGTTAAGATACTTGTCTCATTACCACTGCTCATTGCATATGATTGTACCAACAGCGTAGGAGGGATGTGAACTCGAGGCAACACACCACCAAAGCTTATAACCGGCATCTAGCACCTAGCGACAAGCATTTGACAAGTGGTGGTTTGGTAACACTTAAGTGATCTGTGAGAATCTAACTGGATTCAAAAAGATGACACGGGGAATAACAAGTCTGACATGCTCAAGACAGATGAATGAGTGAAGAATTAATATTGTCGCTATTCAAATAAGTAGAAAAGAGCTCCTGATATATTTTCATTGTTTCTCCTAGTTTCTGCGAGCTCTTTAGGAAAATAGTTATTACATAAAAACCTTAAATTAATTATTTTTTTAAATATTTTTGCATTGCTGGAGTTTTAAAGATATTGTCAGAACCACACGAGTAAGAAATCATCGCTATAAAATGAACATGGCGTAAAATTTATTTAATTTTCATCCCGTATTCATTCCCCTGTCTAACTTTCTTCTGTCTTGCAATATTCTCAAATAAATCGGCTATAAAACAAATTTTCAGGCTCGGGTTAGTTGGGAATCTTGTGCTTTCACATTAGACTATCAGAACTATGATGGTGTGGATATGTGAATACCGCACTCCCAACCGTCTGGAGTCAGTGAGACTATGGCATCCTCAATTGGGGTATGTTGTGAGGCTGAAGGAAGTGGGGAGGAGAAGTAGATGGGGAATAGGAAGGTGGACAGTAACTGGCTATTCAGATCTGGTTTCCAAACATGGCTAAAGCCATTTCAAGCACTGTTTTATTTTATTTTAAATGAATAAATTCTATAAAAATAAATAACTCAAATTCATGAATTAAAATTTAGTTGCGCACGAATGGATTTGAACCCTTGACCTTTGAATTGGTAATTGGCCTTACAAAATTGAGCAGAAACTCCCCATTGAACGTGTCATTTAGAATTAAGTATTAAAATTTCGGTCGTATCTGTAACTCCGGTTCAATGAACTCTAGAACTTGGATTGTTAAAAATAACTTAAAATTGTTTTATCCTTTATTTGAAATGCATGTTTCGTTTGTTTAATTTTTCAAGTTTATTACGGTGTTCATTCGAAAGGTCTAATCATCTCTAAAATTGACAATTTTTTTAAGGCAACAATAAGATTTAATCTTGAGACAAATATTTTTTTTATTAATACTTTCAGTTTTGCAAATTTGACAGTTATTATAATATCCCGTGATATTTCACGGGTCTACGCTAACATAATATATTTATATGGTTTTAGAGAACTTTGGAATCCAATAGACTAAATAATAATTATTTATGTAATTATTATTCATTAACGCCGTATCGGGCTTTTACAGAGGAAATTGACAATGTAAGTGTAACATAATACATGGATAATAGCATAACTACATATATACAAAAAAAAATCAAATGCTAATACTATAATCCTGTGTGGAGTTAATATAAAAAATTTAAAAAAAATAAATACTAAGATTAACATCAAATCCAAATAATAACACCTAATATTGTAAATAAAGCAAAGTATAAAGTAAGTGTGTACATTGTACATTCGTATATGCATAGGTATAATTATTCATGTTTGTAGCAAACCAGTAAGACTAAAAACAAGAAGATAATTTACTAGTAAGGTAAATAAAAAATATATATATATAAAATACTTATATGTATTATAAAACAAATGTTTAAAAAAAAGAAGAAAAATAATGACCGTTGTAATTATAGAGAAAAAAAAGCTAATCAGTAATGGCAAAATACCAACGCCGTAATTAATATCGAATCTAAATAATAGTACTTGAAATGGAAAAGTAAATCAAAGTATAATATACATCTCAAGTATGACCGTACACGCATACAGTCATTAATATGCGTCTAAAAAAAATAACAAATAAACAAGGAGTATGCGAGTTAAACGTTGGAAGGTATAGAGACAAGACTTTTTTAACTAGCAAATAGGTCTGAAATTAGTTGCCTTTTGAAACTCACAAAATTATTAACACCAAATATATCAATAAGTTCACAGTGTTTGTTTGCGCGGTGATGAATTCTTGGAATTGGTGAATTAATAGAGTAGTTAGTATTGAGGTTATTGTTTCATTTAAAAGTGTCTTTGCTTCGAGTTTTTCTGGCAGATATATTTTAATAAATTAATTCCATTAATTCAGGGTGTGAACTAGTTACCAAATTAAACTTTTGAAGTAGGAATAGTGATGATTTTACCCAAAATGTACATTTACTATTGTAGAGTGTGTGATGGAAAATGACCCCAGGGTCGTAAATGTAAGCCAATTTAAAATGTTATTCAATTCAATCTCTTTGAACGACAATGTATTTTGAAAATCGCTAATGACATATCATTGAGACTTTTAAACCCTCGTTGGTTCTCCTTTACTCAAGGGATAATGAGTAAATTATTCAGATACTCGCTCAATCGAAAAATCGGCAATAATCAAAGTACCAACCAGTTGATCTTAAGTAGTAGGGGCGGTTTGTTTGTTGTTGCAGTGTTTAAAAAATCACACGCAGCACTGCATCGTGCACAGCCACCGTATCAAAAAGGCGATTAAAACCTGTGAGAATGAAATGTGTTCATTAAATTATTCCGTTCTCTGCATGTCGATTCAGTAGACACTGAAGAATTGAAAAATAATTTACATGCTAACCTCAGTTACTAGTTTCAAAAAGATTTTTTTCACAGAGACGTAACATTTCATTTCTGTACCGAAACTTAAATATCTTGCCTGTGCAGGCAATTACTATGGGACCAAATATTGATTGAGCATATACTTACTCTGAATATAAAAAAAATAAATTGGAACATAAACACAACACTCGGTTCATAAAGAATGAAGCCATGCTTGTTCCAAAATATAGCAATCAATACGAACACTGGAATATAACACGCTCAAAATGTTCATTATGTTGACAAGTAACATACAAAATTGTAAATTCCCAAATAGATTCAGATATATGGTAAAAACATGGCTCATAAATAGCAATTCTTCATATTTATTTATTAACACGTAGATTAAGTGTTATTTCAGATGATGTGTGCCAATAATAAAAATGTGAATATCTTATAAGTAATAACAATAATATGTATATTTATAATTATTAATAATATTATGTATACATATTTATCTTTAAATTGAACATGTACCTACTCCTGATGACAAACTGCTTAGTTGTAGTTTAGCGGGATAAAGAAAGTAACCGCTGAAATGACCCCAATGAACGAAATTAAAGGTTTTTTTGTCAAATATTTCTGGTCTTCATCCTTAAAGAGCGTTCTTTCCTTAAAGAGGCCATCGTTTAATTATGAAGAGAGGGAAGGTGGACACTTTTTTTTGTATAAATTACAAACTTCATAATAAAGTGCATGGAAGATTGGAATCGAGTTCAAATATAGAAGAGATGAGATGTTAAATGGAGGGGAGGCATATTAAGATAAGGCTGGATAGAAGAAAGATATTTGTTTAGAGAGGAATAGCCAAAAAATATGTGATCTAAGATTCCAACTTCTGGACCACAGAAAGTACAATTTGAGGAGTCAAGCACGTGAAAAAGGAGAGGAGAAACCGAGCAATGTTCAATTCTCATTCGAAAAAGTAAGGATTTTTTTTTTGAAAAAATGGGAGAGGTTTTTGAAACCACGGTTGTAATGAAATAGTTCTTTGTTTAGAGGGGTAGCAGGCTGCCTTGGATTATTAAAGCCTAAGTACGTGGTTGACAAGAGAACCCTATTAAAACAAAGTTACCCTTAAAATGTCTCAGATAGTTTTAACATGTAGAGCAGATGATGAACGGAGAAATAGATGATTGACATGCTAATAGACAGAAATAATTAATGAAAGACGTTGCCTGATGAACCCAATCAAATAATAATTACTGATTAGGGTCATGTTATGCATGCGAATAATAGAAGAGGTACCTGATCTTCATTTAATTCGAAGGGAAAATTAAAATGAAAGAAAAACATAATGAGGGTTTCAAAATGATTTCCAAAACTCGTAGATTTCTTGCGTCCAAATTGGAAATGGACCGGACTCAACTATTTAATTCAATTGATGAAGCCATGTCATTATTTTATCCACTTGCGTGTCATATATATTCCAGACTTTCCTTTCTTTGCCCATTCGCTGTACGTGTCCAAACTAAAGCACGGATTTTTTGTTTTATTTGGTCACTTTAACACCATAAAACACAATAATGACTGTACTTTACACAGGTGTTGTACTGTGTTGCATTTCATGTTGATACCATTTTTTTTTTTTTTTTTTAGTTATTTATTAAGTTAAAAGAAATACATATTTCGCTTTGTTAACTTAAGTGTACATTAATTAAAAACAAAAATAATATTTATATAAATAATTATGGTTTACTACCTAAGTAACATATTTTTCTTAAGTAAGAGCATTTTGGTTTTGCTCATTGATCTTGAGGGCAAACAGTTTTTTCTTAAATATATTTATTCTATTTACGGTTTTCAGGCTATCAGGAAGGAGATTATATATTTGTACACCCTCATGGCCTATGTTTCTTTTACCACACTCTGTCTTTGCTGAATTTGTGTATAATTTATTGTGTTGTCTTGTGTGGTGGTCATGTACTTGTGATGTTTTCATAAATGAAGTATTTGTGTGTATAAGGCCATTTTGGATTTTGTGAATTAATAGGCATATGTTGTATTCGTACAGTTTTCTAATTTTAAGTAAGTTAGTTTCTTGGTATACTCTTTTGGTGGGGGTATCTGGTCTATAGTTAAAAAGTTTTTTTATAACTTTGTTTTGTATTATTTGAATTTCGTTTAGATATGTGATGTTTGTGTTTCCCCATATTTCTATGAGATAATTTAATAATTTAGATAATTTTCGTATTGATATCTCCATTTATCTGTAACTCATTATGTTTCATTATATTAAAATGTATGTATTCTTTCATTTTATATAAATCTATAATTTTAAATATTGTTTAATAATTTATTGAGGGTTTTTAATTATTCCTCTTAGAAAGGTAAATTTTTCACTAATTCATTTTACTAAATCTTATTTTCAAAATATTTTTTAAATTATTTCAGCAGTAAGCGTCTCTTAACAGCATAGCTAACGCAGAGCATCTCTCATACACAGATCGTCGCATCAAAAACGCATTAGCGTACAGGAGTCTATCTCATTCAAAACCAAAACAAAAAACTTATCTCAGTACCATGAAAGTCACTCATAAAATCAATTAAATTAATAGCTATTTACAATTTAATTTAAATGCTGACCCGTCAAGCTTTCGGAAACTACCGCGGGGTGGTGTCTGGTATCTGTTTACCTAAGCCTGACTGACAATGTTTAATCACATGGATTTAGGTTTTGATAGCGACAGGAATGTTATGTAAATTTTACCTAATACAGTAGCACTGAGTTATGGGCCTAAGATAAGGCTTAATTTAGATTTTGTACGCAGGGTGACTTAAATTAATGCTATCTTTGATATTGACGCAAAAACCAGATTCTTTTAGATAATTTCTAATGACCGCAGTTTAGAATTAATACAATGCAAATAACCCACATAAAGTTAAGGGATAATCTAAAAACTAAGGTAAATACGTAGTTCTTACCCATCTACTAAACAAGTCTTGAAAAGGAACATGGTCGCGGCCTATTTCATGCGAGACCCAACTAAACTAGTTGAATTTGTTTTAAACTAAAAGGGTATAGAAAATATTTTCTATGCCTCGCTGCTTTTAATTCATTTTTGTTTTAATTTTTCGAATATAGGCCATTAAAATTTTTTATATTTCATGATTTTAGAGTCAACTTTGGCAATTACTTGATGTAAATTATATTTGAGCCCATACTATTTTTAACATTGTTTTATTTTATATTTCATAGTATTGTGGTAAATATATTGCAGTAAATATGACAACACTATTTTTTTACAATGGATGGAACTCTTAACTACCTAGGATACAGTTTTTTAATCTGTTTAAAAATTGGAATGTGTTACAAATTTTTAAATATTCATGTTTGCATATAGGTAGGCTTCAAAAGACAAAATAAATTAGATCACTTATATATCCACAATGTAATGATGAAAATATAAAGCAACGTCCCAGGTTTTGTTTTTGGTCTCGCACTTTACTTAACATTTTAATCATAGAAATCATTATCTTACCACACACTTTAACAAAAAAATCCTCGCAGAAAAGTGACAAAAAATATTGCAACTGTGGATTGCCACAGGGATCAGTTTTTGTTCCTTCTGATTGCTTTACGCCTGGCTTTATTCAATCAAGACTTCTTTGTGTACTCCATTAGGAGGAACAAAAAAATCCTTCGAGATAAGTGATTATTGATAATGCTACAACAATTAATTAATATCCTGTAGCCCCCAGGATATAGGATCCATTAATTTTATTAAGGATAATAAATTAAAATTTTATTTTCACGTCATTGTTTCCCGTTATCTAACTCTCAGGGTTGTACTCTAGCAGAACCCAATCGCCCTTCAATCAATGAACCAAAAAATATGGCTTTTAGGCAACTTTGTAAGTAGGTTTCTTTTGAGAGGAATATATTTATGAACTGCAAACTTCTAGGCAAAGTAAATTTAAGATGACTCAAATAAGTGCCCACCTACTCTATATTTTAGAATGGTTTTGAATATTTTTTTTTCACCTGAAAGCTGTTCCTTTGAACTTATACTCAAACTCAAAATTTTATTCATGAAAATTCGATTATTTTTGCATTACAACAAAAATTCTTCGTATCGTCAAGAGATATATCAAGGAAAATCGGTAAAACATGATGTTTTCTTAATAAGGCCTGTTTATTTATCGTGAAGAAAAATCGATTTCTCTCTATGCATGCTGTGCTAGAACATATGTACTGCAGCGTGGTATCTTGAACAAGCAATTCGGAGTAAATATGAAAATAAGCTTACTTCCAAGTATTATCCTTTTGTTTGAAGTACAATCATTTGAAAATAATCTTCAATGATGTTCTAATGGCTGTTGGTCCAAGGCGTCATCAGTCATCAGCGAGCATTCGGTAGCGCCAGAATCGATGTAGTTTCGTGTATTCTTAATGGTCCCTAATCTTTTGTTTGGCGTCGGCAGTAATTGAAATTTTATCAAGATCAACCAGTCGTTTTTACAATAGAACACAGTGGCGACGAGGATATGGTGTGAACAAACGAAACAAGGAGACCCGGCTGATAAAATGGTGTGATTAATAATTTAATTTATGATCCTGTTAATATGTTTAGCTTCCCTTTGTCAGGAGGTTTATTTAATTGATTTTGACAGTGGGTATTTAGAGTTTTAGAGGGTTCTTCTTTTTATTAATTACTAATTCTGGCGTTACAGCCTTGTGCAATGGTTACTTACGATGTTTTTGTAGACCAAACTTTTCGTCATTGACCTTTAGGAGTGAAATGGATTAGTGAAAATTGCCAAGTAAGCTATAAAAAGATGTGTTCGCTACCATACGAATCAAGAAAACAGTTTCGTCAGTAAAATTAGCACCGCAATAACAAAATAAATCAAATTTTTCAGTAGTAGAATTGATTAACAATTTGATGTTAAAAAAATCAGGAATAAACTACGAAAACAGACTCTCGAAGAAGTAAGATAATAACGAAAACAAAAACGATCTCACCTTGATTTATGTTTGTATCAACCTACGACACCTAATCCATTAGGATTTCTAAAAATCACCTTAAATTACATCTTTTAATAAAAAATAAATGATCTCGGCTTTAAAAATTAAACATTAATAACTATAACTACCAGCATTTTTCAAGTTCATTTAAAAAGAAAACTCTTTTTCGATACTTCAATTCATGTTAAATAAAATCATTGAAAAATAATGCAAGGCAGTGCATTTATAAAAACATATACGGAAGTTCTTCACTCAAGAACCTGTTTGAGTAGAGATCTGTTTAGTAACATTTTATATTCTCCTTATTTCAAAGTTTACTCGAAATGTTTGTTCGAAGTTTTGTAGCAGATTTCTTCGGATTGGTAGCAGGTTTCTTTATGATGTGGCATAGTGGGTTTCATACAAACTCAGCCCACAATTATGAAGCTTTGTTCACACATAAATTATACGGATTACGGTGGGCAAGGAAGGTGAATGGGAGACAGCCTCCCCGCTGTCAGAGACTATAAAAGTTCTTATTTGCAGATTTGTTTGGAAATACTCCAGAGTAGAATGGGATGATGGCATAAAGGGATTATTGGATTAACTGGCCGGACAACAAACGGGAGTTGATGTGACGGAAATATTAAAGTTGATGGCACAATGGCACGGAGAGTTGACAAAGATTGGAGAAAACCGATGGGTATTTTGGTGACAGCGAATTGTATGGATTGCTGCCTCTTCCTATTATTTGAGAATGTATCAAAAAATTATGATTTATTATTTCGCAATCACATTTGCTATAAAATATTTCATTATTGCCAATGGTTTCGAAAAGCAAAAATAGTATTAAAAGTAATAGGATTTAAAACAAGAGTCGTCTCTCCCCAGCTTACAGGACTATGCAAATGTCATATCGTATGCAAAGGAGGGGTAGATGAAAGTTTAAATTTTTGACTACCTTGTATGTATTAACATTGTTTTATTCTAAATCAAAAAATGCATTCAAAGTCACATAAAATGACTTCATCATATTAAAAAAATAATATTTTCCTTTCAATGATTTTAAGACGTGAATCATTAATTTGTAAATAATTATTACAACGTCATAGAAATTTTGCTGAGGTCAATTTTCATTACTCAAATATTTAGCCATAATTTGAGGTTAAAATTAATATAATCGGACAAGGTTCAAATGAGCATACATTTTATTGTTTTAAGTTGAATTTGGACAGCCGTCGAAACATTGTATCGCTCGCTTAGACACAATCGTAATGATTATTTTCTAAACGCTAACAATTCCTTACAGGAAACATATTATGAGATATATGAGGAATTTCACAAGATTGTTTTTTAAAACTAAATATGTACGGATAAAAATGCTATGAAAAACAATCTTAATATTTTTTTAGATGTGTCCATCCATACGCTACCTATTACCGCTGTTTGTATTTTGTTTCGACCCACAGGATTCGACAACTTAAAAACATTATTTAAAATCTGGGACTGTAGATTTTGATCATAACTCAAGCTTGAAAAAATACAAAATATTTGTGACTGTTGTCGTAGAAGACTTGCACACGTCGAAAATAACATTAACCATGACAGTTATGTAGTTATGAAAGCCAAATAATACAAAAAAAAGCAAACAGTCACAACAGTTATTCTTTTCTATTAGTGAACACAGATATTATAAATATTTACAATATAAATACGCCAAATTGTATTTAATATATTATCGTCCAAAAATCAAGCAATCTTATCATTTTTATCAGTCGTATTTCTAGACATATTGTGATTGTAATTGATAAGTTTCTCACAAGTGAATCTGTTTTGAAATCTCACGGAACGATAATCTATCTTTAGTGAACTTTTATAAAGAATATCTCCCTAGCTGGAGAGCTTTCAGAACTGTATACAAAGGAATTGGAACTACTATTTAATGTGCATCATGCCTTCCCTAAACCATTTCGTATTCAATACATTTGTGTATTAAAAACCCTTTACCTGTTCAATCCTTTCAGATTTTTCTCATCCTTTTTTTCCACAGGTTGTTGCCGACCTAGCTCTATACAATTTACACTAGTAGATTCCGGGTGCGTTGTTTTGTGCTAATATTACTTCGATAATTTACTATTCTGAGTCCAAAACTAAAACATGTTTTTCGCGAAGTTATTTTAATTAGGTGACAAAAAACACTAGTTAACTATTTCCGTGAGACTTTCTGATATGAATGAAAGATTTGGAAATGAATAATTTGCTACCGTGCAAATGTTCCGTTCAATGGGTGCTGTAAATTCACAATAAGTCGTTGTGAGTGATTTGTTTATTGATTCAATACCGGAATAAAACAAAAACCCGTCACTTGTTCGGTCAGTCACAGAATATTTTTAGTTCATTGACATGCTGTTCATTAAAGCACCAATTAAAAGAAATAACCACTAGAATATTTTCACTGCAAATATTAGACAGGTTATGTGAAAATTTACAGAAAGCATAAGTTTTGGCTATGTTATACGATTCAACCATTTCAAAGTAATCAGCCATTTCGAAGAAATATAAACATTATTTTCATTTTGACATTTAGACGCAAGACGATATTATTAATTCAGATTTTCAAATATGAGATCGACAAATTAGACCTGCAACGATTAGGTCCCAATAGTCGAGTGGTTAAATACGTTGTCTCGGTAAGTCAAATATCCTGGGTCGATTTTCGTTATCTTTTTCAATTTTCTGTGTCTAGTTCTATTTCATGTTTTGCTTAGATTTATTAATATTATCTTCTTCAATAAATAATACGTTTTATTTAAAATACATACTTATATAAAATTGTTATAAAAATGAAATATCCTATGATTTCCGGAAGAATGTGCCAATAATAAAATATACTGTTCAATCTTAAAATGTATAACATTACAACAATATTGATTACATATATGGCAAAGTTTAAAAAAAATCGCGTAGTCGGTCAAGTAAGTGTAGCGACTACCTGAATTATAATAATTACAAATGCCGTATAAGCTGTTAACAACCTCGTTAAAAATGAAATGAATATAATCCTCTTTGCAATTTAATTTAATTATAATATTTATGTGTTACCGGTTTCGCCCGTTATGATGACAATCACCTCGGTTAATTTATATTTTGAAGCATAGGAGGAGTAAACGTTTATAATTACTAAATGTCTATACACTAATTAGGTAGCCAGGTTCACATACCAGGTAGCCAAAGCATATACCAACATTTACAAAATTAATTGTCTCATAAATTTTAATAAATCAACCAGCGAAATATCATAATCTCCTGCTCTCGTTCCTGAAAAGATGCTGAGGAAACACGAAGCTCATTATACTTTTAATTTTTAGTGCTTGTATTTGTTTTTATACCACGAGAAAAGCGAACATTTTCCAATTTTAATTGTGATGCGTGCAAAAGCCAATTTATGACGGGTTTTCGTGTTTTTATTGGTTTGTTAAGAAAAACTTTTATTATATTCATAAATCTAAGTACTTGCCATGCCATGCATTTCAAGTGAGTATAGATATATTATGCATGTAAGTGGTACAAATTTATTAACTTAAGTACCAAAGATCACGTCATTTTTACTGAGTCAGTAAAAATGACGATGAAGCTCACTACTTAATTAATCATTATCATTCATAAATAGTCCCATTCACAATTTCTACTAGACCGACTCAATAATTTGATTGTCTTGATCAGTGCATTTCTTTTTTAACTTCTTCCATCCACTACGTAATTTTATTTATTTTAATTTAAGACGTAGAGAATACAGGATTCACAAAAATTAAAAACGTGGTCCTGCAAAGCTGCCACGTGTCTGTTTGTCAGCTACGTGGCAGCATTAATTGTGTTAATTGAAAAGGAATAAGGATCATATTTACAAATAAATACTCAAGCACTATACATACCTACATAATAGGTCTTACAATATGTGTCTACTTCAACTGGTCACACCACATTGAAAGTATACATGCAACTGATTCAATAATAATTATAATTAGAACAACAATATTATATTCTCCTAACATACATGACGGCCGGCATAGTCCAGTGGTAACGCATTGGACTGCCATTCCGAAGGTCGCGGGTTCGAACCCGGCGTGCGCAAATAAATTTTATTTGATTAATTTGTGTTATTTCACAATTAATTAATTAAAAATTAATTAAAATAATATATAGTATATTTGCGGCACGTTCCAGAGTGGAAGATACTACCAGTATCGCCCTGGTGTAAGACCACCATTCAGAATTGAAACGTTGCTCCAAATGGCTTTAGCCGTGTTTAGTGACTAGATCTGAATAGCCAGGTACTTCCCCACCTTCCTCTTTCCCTTCCCCACTTACCTTCAGCCTCACAACATCCCCCAATTGGGGATGCCATAGTCTCACTGGCTCCAGACGGGAGCAGTTGGGACTCTTGTGAGGTATAAAACTATAAAAAAAAAAAAAAAAATTTCTTTTTATCATATTCATTGAGCTAATGTTAAAAATGCTTTATTTTCGTCTTAACATGGAGATAAAGAAATATTGCTTATTTATTAAAAAATTCTTCAAATTATTGGTAATCCAGTGTAAAACGGGATTGCAGACCGTTTCCTGATAAACTATTAGTCGATTCCCAACACATCGCGTTTATGTACCTGCACTTGCCGTGATAATTTACAATGACGAAGTGCGGAAATATTATGATTTTTATGAACACGTGTTCCGGCATCGTGATAATACCTAAGTATTTTACTAAAACTTTATCAGGAAAAGAAGGTATTCTTAATAAATTAGCAATATTTTATTTCAGTAATCTTTACGAGATTTAATCACGCAAAAAATATGTAATAACCAAAATACTGATTTTCTACCTTCGTTTCGCAAGTTGTTTTTCGCACAACATCTCGAAAATCAAAACCACATCTCATGGTACTCCATGTTTGTATAATAATTCCTTACTATTTCCTGTTTACTACAAAATATTCAATCAAAGAAAGTAAAGGTTTAAAATGCGAAAAAATAACTAAATTTAGGGCGATTTATTTATTTATCAAATAGAGCGAATTTATCCTAAGAAGCGGAACATCAGTAAACAAGGATTGTGTAGATTTGAAAATGCGATGCTCAGTTTCTGAGCGACCGTACTAGATTTGATTTCCATTGTAGACTACAATACAGAATAGCGCACAGTGGATATCAGCTCTATATTATTGTACCCTTTGTTGGGAGTAAAATGGACGCAAGAAAGGGTTGAATGACTGAATGGAATCGAATATATTTATGAAAAATATTCTTTTCGTGGGAATAACAATATTTTTGAAATAAATACGACATCACAAAAGAGTTCCGTGGGATGTCTTTTATGTTATCAATATAAATGTCTCGCTGTTCGCTGCAGATTTCCAGAGATGAATTTGTATCTCTATTGTCGGCCTTATTGTCCGTTTTCATGACGTGACATTTTGTCCTGTTCTGCAAAAAGGATACATTTTAATTCCGGGAAACAAAATTGACAGCTTCGCACGTGAATATTACAGGTTTTATCTTGGCAGATGTTTGGCTACCGGAAATGATATTGAAATTGTAATACACGAAAATATATCTACTTTTAACAATTCATGGAAGGTCAAACCACTGACGGCGAGAGTGGTTCCCTTTAATTTAACGCATCAAAAATCAATTTAGTTTCAAATACACTATGTGTTACTGATTACCGCAACTTTACGAAATTAATATATCTAGCTTCCGCGAAATAAAAAACTTCTTATTCAATGGTTTTTTTCTTCTAAAATACTTAATTTTTATTTAACTTTTTTTCGTATTTACTTACAACAAACCTCTCCCTGTTCTGATATAGTAGAAATAATTCAAAACCCAAATGTTTTTCCACGTTCAATTTAACAACTATAAGGCCTTTGGAGGAATTATAAAAATTAATCATGCAAGGACGATTAAATTCAATGCTACCGAATTAGTTCCATGTCGTGTGATGCAAACGAGGAACAGTTTTGATAGATATGACGTTAAATAATATTTTTCAGCTTCTCACGAATTAGAGGAGCCACTCGAATGAAATCTGAATATAAAACATTTTTAATAAAATACCACGAAAAAGTTACACCGTAGTCAAAAAGGTCATGTTAAAAAGACTTATCCGATGTTTTTAGATTATTTTGGTATGAACTGTAGATTTTTACTCAAAGCCAATTTGATTGAGTAAAAGTGGCTGCTTTCTTAAAAGGGTTTGGATGTATAATCCGTTCTACCAGAAATGTATCCATTCTTTTAGTATTTGTTAATCCGACAAGCGTGTGACTCGGGTGGGGGTATTAAATAAATAGCAATATTATTGAAAATTGGTTTAGTTCTTGGGTCCCATGTCCTCTTCAGCGGCTAATGGAATCCACTTACTTCGGTGTCCCAGATTCTGGTATAGTTTACGTAACGTAATCCGACTAAAAAATGATAATCTGCCGAAGAATTAATTTCTCAGGAACACTTAGAAATGCCTTTCATTATTTACCGGTGCATTGATAGGGTAAGATTATTTCTGGGCTTTTAGTTTGCTTTTAAACACTTTCAGAAGGTTGTAGATGAAAACAAGATCGTCCGTTACCATCACCAAACTGTTTTCGTTGATATCGGTTTAATTTATATCCTGGAAATCACACGGTGTTTGATGTACTCGTGTAAATAATACATTAAACAATATGCTTTCGGATGTGTGGACGTAACATTATAAAATGCATTATTACATTTTTAGTACATGCTGTGAATTCATGTCGCCGTTCTCACGATTGGTTGCGGTGTAATGGTTAGCGCAGTTATCTTCCAAGCAATTTTTTTAAAAATTTGTATCAAAAAATAAAAATTAATTTAACAAAAATGTTAATAAAAAATGTTTTCAAGTGCTTTGTGCTAGTTTTCTAAATAAAATGGTCTTCAATCCATCTAAATAAACATAGATATAGGCAAATATATTTTTACGGCCTCCATGGTAGAGGGGTAGGGCTCGGAGGGCTCCCGAGTCGGAGGTCGCGAGTTCAAATTCCTCCGTGCGCAAGTTACTCATATTTGATAAATTTAATTAATATAGGTAATATGTTTTATATTTGCGGCACGTTCCAGAGTGGAAAACACTCTCAGTATCGCCGTGGTGTAAGACCACCATTCATAATTGAAACGTAGCTTAAAATTGCTTTGGCCATCTTTGGTGACCAGATCTGAATAGCCAGGTTCTTCCCACCTTCCCCTTCCCCATCTCCTTTTTCCTCCGAACTAGTTTGGAAGTGTTTTGGCTTAAATAAATTACGAAGCTGTCCACATTTTCTTTTAAATGCCACACAGGAGGCCCCGAGGGAAATAATTTCTTTGGGGATGCTGTGTATGTACTTGTGGCACTTATTGTTTACACCCAGTATTATGTTTGTTTTAATAGTTCTTCATTTTTGTTAATTTAAAAACCTTAATTATAAAAGTTACAAATCAATGTACACCATAATATGTACGTATAGTTGTAATGTGTAAACTTTCCTAAATAAAGATATTATTATTATTATTAGTAAAAACATTTATTTCTGTAAATGGTCACAGCTTTCAGGAAACATTAAAATCGTTAAATATAAATCAATTAATAATATTTAGTATCTTTTCCAGAACCTTCTGACATAACAAATTATTTCACAACAAGGTATATAGTCGTCATAATATTATGACAGCGACACAGGGCACTATCTCTCTGGACAATCAGGCGGGTTCTTATCTATGACATCCCAACTCTTATTTTTATAAGGGTGACGTATTTACACGTCACAAATTGTCTTATAACCCATACGGCGCGCGGCGGGGGTCGTTGATTTACGTCCGGGGAATGTTTCGCGGTGTAAAATACGAATTAAAATGTTATTGCTCTAAGGCTGTGGAATGAGGATTTAGTATTTATACTTTTTTGCATAAAACTAGAAGAATCTTTTTACTTAATATTAAATTGTTTTTAAAATCAGGCATATTTATTTAATACAATTCGTACAATTTTTTTAATGACATTACTGATTGGGGTCTATGTCGTTATAATTGTATGGTCAATACAGTGTATTTAAACCTTGTAAGTGCATTGTAGGACATATCGATCTTTTGATGAACTAAATTTAGGAAATACTTGGCTCTCCCTATGGGTGAGTTCATGAACAAATTGGTACTGCGCGCTCTATAATAAAGGAGGTTATGGTGACGTCCTCGAAGCTGGATTGTAGTACTGTATTCCAGTAGTAACTCACCCATAAATCTCAGAAATTTCATTTGAACTCTTCCAAGAATGAGGGCATACTTTAGCTGGTGTGGACTCCAAATCACCGACACACTTTCGATTCTACTCCTTACTAAGGAATTGAATTTCGTGGGATGAGTGTATTTTGTCTCCGTCTTCCAGGATGAAAAGCAATACTAATTTTAAAAAAATAGCATTTGAAGATTGTAACAAAACAATGCTGACTATTACACCACTAACTATTGTAAGAATGGCGGCATAAATAAATAATATATATACTATTAGAATTATGCATTTTTGAACTTTAGACTTTAGAATGTTTCGTACATCGCCATCGCATCCAAATGAATGTCCCTTACATCATATCCGATACTATATTGTTCAATAAAATAAAATATTATTTATTCTCTCCACAGGCACTAAATAGTCTACTAAAAGATTGACGGCATGGTTAAAAAACGGTAAGTTCCTAAATCTTACCGCAGTTATTTTCTACGTAGTTATCAACTTTTATAAATATTTAGTAATACTTGTGTATTATATTAGCTGATCTCGCCAATAAATTACTGGTATATCCACGATAATTCACGAAAGCTCATAATTCCCACGCGTTAGGATCCCCAAAAAAACTTAATTCAATTAATAATAATGATTATCAATAATTAAATAAACTTTCCCATCGAATTCAGTCATGTAAAAATAAATCGAATTAGATATTATTTATTTTATATTCAGTTATCGTTTAGCTTCCTCCTCTTCTTTTTCTATCTAAATTATCAATCTTTCCTACTTATCTCATTAAAGATCAGATCACGAAGCGACAAAGAACGCACTAGAAAAAAATAATAATAAAAATCGGATACCCCTTGGTTTTATAAGTGATTTATTAGTCAATATAGTCATTTGAGAAAACAACTCGAATGCGGTATTTCAATAATTATTTCTTGTCACGTGTTAAAGGTTGTATTTCAATTAATTTACAAGTGTTTCCCGTTAGAAGACGGGGGTCGCATGTAAGACTTGATTTATTCCTCTAGGGACCTCTGTGGGATATAATATTATCGCGATAAAACTGAATAATTTCATGGACCCAAAGTGACTGTTTAAGCATTTTTTAGCCTCTCAAAACATTAATCAATACAGTATCTTAAAAACTACAGAATATTTTTCAAGTATCAGAACACTATGTTAATATTTTGAGTTCTAGGAAAGACTACAGTAGCATTTATGTTTTATGCAAAACAAATCTTTTTAGATTAATACATATTTTTAGTTACTATCATTTGGAATACTAAGAGCACATATAGAAGTAAACCTTAATAGAATAAGGACGGGTTATTCCACAGAATTTGAAAGATTCATCGAAATTTGAAGTTGATTTTCAAGTTCTGTAAAAGTTCTATTCAAGTTCTGTTATTATATCATTATTAGCCACTTGTTTCACAAAACTGAAATGGGAATGAAAAGGTATGAGGGGTGGGTAAGAATCTAGGGATCAGTGTATCCAGGAGTGACAAACGTATGAATATATCCCTCCAGACCAGTTTGGATTGGAATTGGAATGAAAAAGATTGGAATCTGGGGGTGAGTGTGTCTAGAAGTGACGGATGTCTGCGGTACAAGGCGATATTCTGAGAGTTAAAGAGAAAAACCTTCTCGAGAGGTCAAAGGGTCTCCCCAAACCAGCCTCTCCCGATCTAGCATGCCACGCAGCTAGTGGGCAGGCATATCCAGAACAAACCTTACTCGATGAACCCGGGCGATTCTGGCAAATGGGTGACCTAAGGCAGAGCTGTTGGTTACCAGATATATGGTTCCCGGGGCAGCGGTACCCAAAACCACCTCCCAAATTGAATTTACATATGATATCTATTGACTTTTTCTAAAAGTCTATATGAATGTTCGATTATTATTAACAAATAATATGAAACAAATACTTTAAGCGGTGTCAATTTATTTTCCTACATTATGATAATAAATTCAACATTTTTCTATTATCTTCTGTTTGCCGATTTTATTTTGAAAAATGAATTTTAATTTCTTATAACGGGGCCGTTGTTATTTGCCATACACCGGACACTTGGCGAGGTGGCCCATCCTGTGGTATAAGAGTGAGTTATTGACCGAGTCAACGGGACTCAAACATTTATTTTACGAGAACAATTTCAATTATACATAAATTTAAACGATCAGATGAGACGTGATGATTAATAAATTAATAAAATATTCAAGAAATTAAATCTTCCAAGAGAAGTAGAACGCGCAAGTTTGTTAAGGCCTCTGAAACTTCTAACTAAGAGAACTTTTGCAATTGCATTTACTTAAGAGTACATAGGAGTATATAAATAAAAGTGTTTTAAATTTTACACAACTCTTAATGTAGGGAAAATGAATGTTTATAAGTTGTAAATTTTTTAAAACACGTTTATTAGTAAGGCCCATATTGCGTAAGAGCGGTGGGAGGCATAATGTTTATGCCCAATACCTTGTAATCGGTTGCCATCAAGTGGAAACGACTACTTAACCATTTCAATTAAAATTTTAATGAACCATATATTATGTTGTACAAGCGGGTTTAATCCAAACCACATTTTTGGAGCAGATTATTTTTTTTTCGAGTAAAATTAAGTGTTCGCAAGGGGCTAGTGTGATGATTTTTTTTGAGTTTGTGTTCTCTACGTGATATAGATTCAGCAAACTAAAATTGAATATTATCAAAAAAAAGTTGTTGATTGTTGACAGCCAAGGTACACTGCCAAGGTAGAAATGAGCAGGCAATACTAAAAATTGATAACCCAAATTATATTTAAAATTTAATTTAATGTCATTACTTTTATTTTAAGTTACCGATATTTTTTGTTAACTCTCATACGCTCTGTTACCTATATTTTTTCATTATAATTTTTCCAATAAAATGTACTGCATTGTGCGTAAAAGCCTTTTGGGAGTTTATATAAAATAAACAAATAAAAAAAATTAAAAGGGTAAGCAGTACTCAATATTTCGGTGTAATATTAGACGGTAAAACAAAATTTGCTATAAAAGTTGGATTCTTTAAAAGGATCAGAAATAACTACGATCTCAAGACAACCTCGTATACAGTTCTATTGTAACACCACAATAAAATGGTGTTTTATTATAATTTATCCAAGTCGAAAATAATAAACTACAGGTCGTATAATACAAGAGGATGGGGATGATTTTGAAATTAAAAAGTTAAAATTATGTAACAAAATTTCAATTTGATGACAACTGAACAACATGTAATATATAATAGGATAACAATGATGTACAAGTTTAAAAATAACATGCTCCCTAATTATCTACATAGGTACTAATATTATATACCATCAGAAGGTTCACAATTATCCTACGAGAATTTGCCGAGATTTAAGACTTCCCAAAACTAAACTTACGTACACACAAAACAGCGTATTTTATGAAGTTATCGAAGAAAGCAAACATTTTGTTGATTGACATGAAACAAATGAAAAACGTTCTTTGCTTATTACCACGTTATTTGGGTTATACTGGTCAATTAGTTTCTTTCTTTCTTACTCCCTCTTCTTATATGCTTTCTCTTTCTCTTTTGTGTACCCTTAATCTTCCTCTGTATTGTAATTTATTCTATTTGTTTATTTTCCCGATGCAGGATTAGATCAACCTAAATTTGATTTATAAATGTTCGAATCTTTATAATAACCTACCAAAAGCCGCAAAGGAAGCCACAAGTCTTGGCACTTTTCGTATATATATATATATATATATATATATATATATATATATATATATATATATATATATTTAAAAATATATAGTTTTCTAAGATTACCAAGATTATTTAAGTCACCTTAAGCCAATTTAACTATATTTTTAAACCAATTTTATTGTATTTCTTTAACTGTATTTTTTTGTATCTTTTCCCACACGATGAAAACTTATAGATATAAAATATTGCTAATTCATTAAAAATCTCTTAAAATGATTCTTAATACCATTAAAAACGGGATTGCAGGCCTTTAAGGAATGCATTGATAGGTTTCCTAATAAACTTTCAGTAAAATACGAATGTGTTATCGGTTAATCGGTGTTAATGAAAATTCTATTTTTTCGCATATCGTCATCACATAATATTAGAAAAATTGCAGGTGTATGAACACGTGTTACGATATATTATGAATGTACTACAAGTTAATAAGGAATCGACCTGCAGTCCCGTTTTTAACAGGATTTTAATAAACCAGCAATACTCTTTTTTCTCCGTATAGCAATGAAAATATTTGCATTCATATAAAAAAGTATTAAAAAAAATAACAAACAAATTTACCGTTTGTACTGCGAGTTTCCGGGCATCGTGTACATTGACAGAGTGGAGACAGTGATTCGGTCAAGATGGTTCATCACCCTAGTGCCAGCAGTTTATAATGAGATGCAAGTAAACTCATTATCCACCAGTTGCATGCTGAGAACGCATATTCCTTATAAACTCCTTATGTTTATGTTATAGTTCGTAGTTAACATTTGCCCAACATTATAAATAATAAGTAAGTCACTCCGAAATTAATCAGCGTTTTTAATTTCCAGTTCCCTGCGGGCCCATGGTCGCGACCTGCGCAGTAAAGACTGGAAACGGTCGCGCGGGTCGAGGTCGCGCACGAAAACCCAGGCTCGGGCCGCGGGTCCCACACATAAAGAAGGTCCCACAAATAAAGCAGATCTCACACATAAAGCAGGTACCCTGCAGAGAGCGCGGGGCTATTTAGACCTCCGAACACTACCGGCATCTACCGGCCAAACGAAATACTTTATTCCGCAGCCTTATTTACGACACACTATATTGAATTGTTTTTATTTTAATTTTATTTAAAGCATAATGCTTACCAACGAGGAAATTGAATAGTAAATTATGAGCCATAGTAATTAATGGCTGTACATTATGAATATCTACTTATTACTACTTGTTAAATTATCAGTTATTTTTAAAAACTTCAATGAATATTATATACGACTTTATAAATGTTTTGTTTCTTTGTTGGGATTCCATTGTAGTGATGTAACTTAACCAGGTTCGTTTGACGATTCTGAATACATCAAAAATAGTAGATACGCTGTCTGTAGTATGGACTAGAAAAATGTGAACAAAAAAATTAAATTTGTAAAGATTGGTGAACAAAAACAATGAGTTTGTCAGTTATTACAACATTTACATATAATCTGATTCAGTGGGAAACACATCTGGAAACCCAAAGGAAATCATTTTTAATGGCTTGTTATTTACAAGAACATTAAAAATAATGAGGATTAGTTCGATGACAGAAACTTAATTAAAAGCAACATAAGTCACATAAAGCAATGTGTTTACCAGCGTGAATTCGTCAGCATTATAATATTTAAACAAAAAGAAACACCAAGATTGCGCTCGTTCATTCCATTGAGAGGTGCAAAAAGTCTAAACACAGGAAATGTTTTATTTCATTTATGAATTACGACGGGATATTTTGTGTAATGCAACAGGAGGATCCCTATCCCGGTGCGACTAGGTGACGCTAGGGAACGTGCATTATGATGATGGGAGTTTGAGGGATAGAGAGGGACCAAGAAAAGAAGTGAGCATTTGGATTAAAATTCTATTTGACCTTGAGTAATACACCATGCTATCATAATATTATAGAATATGTCCTCTGTGGTCAAGTGGTTACGATATTTGCGTGCGCAAGTAAATTTTATTTGATGAATTTGTGTATTTCACGATGTATTCATTTAAAATAGTAAAAAGTTTATTTTCGGCACGTTATAAAAAGGAAGATACTTTCAGTATAACCCTGGTGAAAGACCACCTTTCAGAATTGAAGCGTTGCTTGAAATGGCTTTAGCCGTGTTTGGTTACCATATCTGGAAAGTCAGATCTCCCCCATCTCCTTACCCTCCTCACTACGTACAGTCTCACAACATACCATAACTGTGGATGCTATAGTTTCACTGGCTCTTGAGTTTGGACTCCAGGCCCTCCTATTAAAGGTTGGCTATCGTCAGAAAATATTTCATCCTGCAGGCTGGAGCTCAGAACAATTCTGTGGAATAGCACTCGTACCCACTAGTCATGTGGATTACAAAGCCACGAAGTTCTGCTTCCTCCTATTATAAAACATGTTTAAAAGTTTAGAAGTAAAATTTAGATGGTTTTAAATGGCACAACTGTAGCCAATAGAAAATAATCCATTAAAGTTTGAAAGTGCGGAACACGGTTCAAAGGCGCCTTTATTTCGTGAAGACCCTGCCGCAATCTCATTTCGGTAATTTAAAAAGAATACAGGAGCTTTATCGGATTATGGCGGAAATCCTGGAGTACCTTTGTCTGCAGATTACGCAAGAAGATGGGGCTTAAACAAATCACTTACATATTTGCTGGGACGAGATAAGATCTCTACTGGTACTTGTAATCCCTTGTGTACTGTGTATATGGGATGCTGGCTAAATCACTGTTTTCGGTAAACCGCAAGGTCTCGCGACAGACACAGGTACCAAATTTAAAAGACGGTCAAAAGTGGGAGGATAATTTGTATTTTTTACAGTCTTGTATGTTTAATGTTTACTTGCCTATATTATAATTAAATTAAATTTTAAATTTTTTCATTTGTTTTTAGAACAGGCCATGATTAAAATAATGTTTTATCTACCCGTTGTTTTACCCGAGTGACACCTTTTTTCAACATTTCTTTTTTTGGGAGTTAAAATGTATAGACCAATTTTTTTGTTCAAAAAACTCCATAGCTTGTGGTGAAATTTACAGTGCGAGCTGATAACAGTTGCTTTGGCTTAGATGTTTTACATAGGAAACACAGTAAATGCCTACTTCAATTTTGAATCAGAGGCAATTATAAACACATTTGTGCCAAAGATTTTGGGAAACAATTAGTTGCAAGATGATATTGTTAATTCTGAATTTGAAATATGAGATCGACAAATATGTCCTTTAATAAATATGTACCATTTCGGTCAGGTGGTTTAGACGCCTGACCCAGTAAGACAAGAGATCATGGGTTCAATTCCTAGTTGTGACCCTTATCTTTTTATTTTCTGTGTCATGTTCTGTTTCATGTTTCGTTAAGATTTTTTTAATATTATCTTCTTCTTCAATGACATATTATTTTTTTAAAATTTAAAGATTACTTAGAAGTATTTAAATAAGTATTTTTATCTAAGATAATTCAGAGAAAGTATGTTTTGGTACCCGCTTAGAGATTTGAACTTGAGCTATCTTAACCCCAGCAGTTTTTCTAATTAAGTTTTATGTTTAAAGAAATATTTTATTTTCGCTCATATACTGCATATTAACGAGGTAATTCCATTAATGGAGGAATGAACGCAGTTGACCCTAACAAAAAAATGTCCAAAGTCACGAAGCTAGCAGTCCACAATAGGGTGCTGTTACCTACCCTGATGTATGGCAGTGAGGCATAGAACTGGCAGAGGAAGGATAAAAGTAGACTGAATGCTGTAGAAATGAGATCCCTGTATGATCGTGTGAGAAATGATTGAGATTAAGAAAGGGACGCTTAGATGGTTTGGGCATGTGGAGCGAATGAGCGAAGAAAGGAGTGTAATATATGATGCGAACGTTAATGGTATTAGAAGTTGGGGACGTCCGAGGAAGACATGGTATGATCAAGTGAATCAGATACTTGAGTAAAGCCATGTCAAGAATAAGAATAATAGAAGAGTATGTATGAGACGATGTATAAATGTAAGTGAGGCAAGGAGTATGTACAGAGGAGTTTTTGCGGTTTGTCCTATTTGTCTATCCCTGCGAGGAAACAGAGTGATGGTTACTTAGCTTACTGCATATTAAACTTCTATTAAATCTATTAAAAAAATACTTACGTACTATAAATAATTTTTTTTGGCGTGCTTCTGTAGACCAATACAAACAAAATAATTACTTTTTGAAAGCTTTGGCATAGTAATGTATCTAATACCAAAGTTTTTACCTGCAGAGCTTAGAGGAGCTTAAAGCTTCAAGTGACCATTGCTCGATTTCGGTGCGGTCGGCGAATCTTTACGCAAACATGGTAGATAAGATCTCTATGCATTGTAGGGCAAATGGCCGTATGAAGAGATAAATTGCGGTTAATATTGCAGACGTATTGTACGGTATAGGATGGTTGGAAGATAAAAATAAAAAATAGTAGCCCAAAATTATAATGAAGAATAACGATATCAAATCTTAATCATTCTGACTTTTAAATATTTTTACCTACAAGTCCCAACGACTACAGTAAAATTTCTCGTGGAATATCGGAATGCCATCAAGGTATTTAAAACGTGGTACATATTCTTTATTTTTGCAGTTGTCAGGAAAAAAACACTTTTTTATAAATCAGATAAAATTATCATTCATTTATTGTATTTAAGGTGAGCATTGAAAATTTGTGAAAAAAACTTACCCAATGATATTGACTCAAATAGTCCATAATTTTTAAAGAATTATATAAATAGAATATCCATAGAATTAAGTATAAATATTTGAGAGAAACTGTAAAATCTCAATATTACAGAAAATACCTTTTATAATGTATGAACGCTGTATGGATCTGTCCTTCGCAGGCTCGATGGAATACATTATGATGTTTGTGCCTAGTAATGCCCTTCTGAGACTTTTTACGTTAAACGTAGTACGACCAATAATTAAATCATTAATATTTTTTACAATAATAATAATTGGATAATTTGTATAGCGCCGTTTTTGTGAAAAATCATCTCAAGGATATGTCTATTTTGTTTTGCTTGTACTTATATGATTATGTAACATATTTTTGCATTATTTAAACATTAGTTACAGAGTTTTAACTTCTTCATTATGATTTTTTTTTTAAATTTTAAGACTTTATTAATATTTTTTATTATCTTTTGTACACTTTATAATTTAAATTTATAACTTATTACCGTTATAACTATATTAATGGCACATGTTGTGCCGTATGTATTTAAATAAATAAGTAGAAAAAGGAAGAAAAAAATTACATTGTTGTTCTATAAACACCCCTGACTCTGGAATAGTCAGGACTAGTTGTTTAACAGAATTCTTCATATGTAAAAGTTCTTAATTATATTCAAATTCTGTGAAAGTCCTATTCAAATTCTATTAGTATTGAAGAACTATATCACAACCTTAACAGATACACTAAGGAACAAATGACCGTGTTGAACAGAACTTAAATAAAACTTTTTTAAAACTTGAATTTTAACAATCCGTCGTTAAATATTAACCGGCCTGAAGATACTGGTAACTAAGTAATGCTCTCCGTTAAAAATGTTAAAAGGATGTTTGTTACAAGGGTTTTAAAATTAATACTTTGCAAGTTGTGCCTTGAATGCCCATCCGCTTTTCCGTTTAAATTTAGTAATACTTCTTTTTCATTTAAATTAATACAAAATTTATTAACCGCTGATCATTTAAAGATTATCTTTTTACTCATCCTGTAGTCATTTGTAAGTACAAGTAAAAATTCAAATCAGATCGATTTACTGCACAAAAAATGTTTCGGTCAGTTTAGCAAAAATATTAAATATGATATTTCCTTACAGTTTTGGATTGTCAGAAATATGAATGGAAATATGATTCCGGGGTTGGAGAAAAATATCTTAGTCCAATTACTCTAACAACTTAGTTATTATAAGTTAAGTATTGTTACATATATTTTGTATTAAATTATCATTGGATACTTTGAATGAATTTTTATCTATTATTGTTGTCGAAAGTATTTTAATATTATAGTCGAATGTATCGGTGTACTCATTGGTATTCAATTACAAAATTTCAATGAAAGATTTTTTTTTAATGGTGCTTATTTCACAGAAATAATCTGAAAAATCTCCAATGGAAAAGTTTTTAAATATCACTAGCCAACATATTTAAGCTACAACTCAAACCTGATTAAGGAGATGTTAACCTGGGGATATTAAAGTCACTATAAAGTAACAATCTTTTAACAAGTAACATACATTTTTATTTACATTAGCTCCACACAGGAGGCCCTGGAGGTGGACGGTCGTTGAAGGAAATTAAGAAAAGAAGGTTCTGGGAAGGAAAAAGGTATGACCGGTTGGTAGGAATCAGTAGAGTCAGTGTGTTCAAGAGTGACAGAAGTCATGTCCGATGGGTTAAGAAAGTCCGGCTGGAGAGGTCAAAGGGTCTAAATTAACCGGCTCCTCCCAACCCGGCCCGCCACGCAGTTGGTGTTATTTGTTGCCGAAACCTTGACGAACCTCACCCCATGAACCCGGGCACCCTTTCACCAAATGTAGCGAGCTCCTTGGGGTGACATACTGCAATTATGTTGATTTTTGATTATCCAGTAAACCCATCCCCCCTAAAAGCGTGATATAATATTATGACGATGATATAAAAAATCACTCTTTTTGCTTCTTTGTTTTCGACACCGACAGATAGAATGAACGCTTCGTTCTAGGAAACGTTATTTGATAAATGTCAAACACATTGATCCTATACGGACAATTATTTCGTAATATACTCATATATGTATGTATTACCAAGAAGAAAATTGAGCTTTAAGTTTATAAAGGAATGTAAAAAATCACAACGTTTCTAGCTAAAATAAGTTTAATAGTTGTTAATAAGCTTTGTGGTTTAATTCAAAGGCACACTATTTTTATCAACACGTAATCGCACAAAATTCAACAAAACGCATAGTGCTTGCAATAAAGAATTTTTATTTAATAATCATTCTTTCTTTACTTGAATCGTGACAAAATCCGTCCGGAGGGTTTTATCAGCTAAAATCACCATTCTATAAAGCTCGTAGCCAGACTTTTATGACCATTCTGTTATTTAAACACTTGTTTTTCAAAAGAGTCTTGTTTACAACTGGCTTAAACGGCGGGATATGTCATTATTCAAAATGTTATATTAATTTATCATCGATTCCATAGAAAACTCAATGCCGTACTTAAAATAAAATTTCTACAGTCATAATTTTTGTCAAAAGAAATACTAAATGTTTTATTTTCACGATTTATTCAAAGAGCACGCGCTGGTATGAAATTCCGCGCTTACGATAGATTTTGCAAACCAGGTGAGGTGGGTTCTTGAGATTATAATTCAATGAAATATTATACATAAATAGTACGTTAAATAGTTCGTTTTTAAGGTTCATAAGGTTCGTCTGAATGCTCTACGCTTTCCACTATAGGAAAAGTACTATTATCACAACAACTTACCGCTAATTATCTTTGAAACGCTTTGCCTTATTCGTGTATCCAATGGTCAAAAGGGATATCAATACTTTAAACGAAATACGTAGAATCATAAACTCAATAAATAGCAATCGCTGATTTTTTAAACTTTAGCAGGAGGCCCCGAGGAAAAAAATTCCCCTCTGGGCCTAGTCATATTTGAGGATGCTTTGGGGAGAGGTCTTTTTAGGAAAGGAAGGAGAGGAAGTTTTGGGAAGGAAAAGAGGTTACAGGGTTTGGTAGGAATCTGGGGTCTAAGTATCCAGAATAATGGACGTATGAATCCATCCCTCCCACTGTGGTGTAAAATGATGGTTCGAGAGAGTCCGGCTTGAGAGGTCAATAGATCTCCATTCAACCACGTCTCGCCACGCAGTGGTGGGCAGATGCATGAACCCGGGGACCTTTGCTAAGTCACCAAAAGTAGCGAACTGCTTGGGGTGACCCATGGTAGAGTGTTGATTTTCTAATAAATGGTTCCAGGGGAGGCGGTACCCATACCCGCCTCCCAAATTTAAAAATTGATTACCCCAAAAACTCAATTTTGTATTTTTTATAAATGGTAATTTCAAAGATATAGGATATTTAGTGACACTTATTTAGCCCACTCTAATGTATTACTGTTTATTTTTACAATACATTTCCAGAAGTCTCGACCTCCAACGATGCGCCAAAATGATAATTTTCAATTTGCTAAAAATGGGATGTATGAAAAAAAACGTTCCACATTCACGTCAATTCTGTCACGCATTCCACCTTACTATCATAGCGGGATAACGTTCAGAATGGCCCTTGGCGTGGTTTACCTTTTCATTAAAATTACACACAGTTAATTTAAATTTAAATATGCCACAAAGCACGTACATATTATATAAAGCAGCATAATATAAACAACAACACAAGTGCATTTTATTATTGTACCAGGTTGGATTAAGGTGCAATATATTATTCTTGGAAGCCCATTGTATTTCTAGCTTCGGGCAACGCCATGCACTTTCTGTCATGTGTATAACTGACACCGTACGAAGTGAAGAGCTTTCTCATACTGCTCCCGGAGGGGTGTGTTTCATCCCACAGGTTTATATTGTTCACTTGCGATGCTTTGAATCATAACCCCATTAATTGGTTTCACTAAATACAGTGAAATATTCACAACACTCTAATATGTGGAATTAACGAATTCAACTGCCCACCCTAGCTTCAACGCAATGTTTGTTCATGCCCGAAAATATAGTCAGTGTATACTAAGCCATAATATTTTCAGTAAGATATGGTTCTGCAAAACAAGAGTTTTGTCCATTCATTCCGGTATCTAGGTGTCTCCCTTTAGTTTATCGTAAAATTTGCCTCCATACCATCATTTTTAAGTATTGAAATGGCTGTACGAATCTTAAAGTTCACAAGGTACCCTGCCCTACACTGCTATTTTTCACGTCTCCCTCCCAATGTCCACAACACTGAAAATTTCCCCTTAATTTCCTCTTGTTTTGGTCCAATATTGTAGCTTGGGGTTCCATTACCATTACAACAGCCAAAAAACTTAACAGACGAATGCACGTTTTATGTACATCTACGCATTGTATTAAAATATTCATGAAACATCGAAAACAATTTTCAGCGTGCATATGAGAGTCTTCAATTTTGAAAAGAAAATTAATCACGCTTATAAAAAATAACGTCTTCACGCTTTGTCTTTCAATCGCGTTTGTTTCGCCTACCGCTTCCTCGTACTGGGAGGACGGGAGGACCGGAGGACAGGAACCGGTGGAGGTAGTTGGAGGCTTTACCGGTGTTCAGTTGGGAGGCTGTGCAGTGTATGGGGTGTGGTGTGGGCATATGGCACCAGCCCGGGGGGATATACCTCCATGTGGAAAATAAGATGGGGCTTCTTGTTTGATTGCAGGGGTAGGAAACAAGATATTGTTTAATACACATTAGACGATATATTTATGTTGTTTTCAGCATTTGATCATATACGTATGTAATGTGAGGAAAATCATATATACTACTTTTATTATAAGGAAGACAAATATTCCAGGGTTACGGATATAATGAGAAAATGTATAATTTTGTACGTTATTAGTCCAACTTCCTTCATTATAAGCGGAAAATGTTGCTTGCGCAATTACAGATAACTTGTCTAGTTTAATTGAACCCACGGGTTACTGGTCAACTCAGCACCTAATCGCGGGTCACAGATTTTTCAAAACCCGGGGTGCACAATTTTTTTCTTCATTTGCTGGGGTTATTTCGTCTTATTATTGTTATTTCATATGTAATGTTATAGAAAATATTGTTAACTTTGTTATTGCTAACCATCTTGATAGAGCACCATTCAGAATTGGAGCGTTGCTTGAAATAGCAATAGCCGTGTTTTTGACCACAAAAATCCAGATACTTCCCAACCTTTTTCTTCCTCGTCTTCCCCTTTTTTCTATATCATTTAGCATCACAACATACTCTTATTGGACATACTACAGTCTAACTGGCTTCGGGCAGTAGAGAAAAAAAAACGAACGTCATTATTCCGTACATCGTTTTTCATTTTTTTAGTGATGCCTGAACATTAAATGTCAAATAGTAATTCTCAAAAAGAATTACAGGTCTATTATAATCTTCGTTTAGGATAGAAAAATTAGACAATACGTCATGTTTCAGTACCAACCTACCCACTACCGGTTTTCGGGCATTCTTTCTAACCGAATAATGCCCTGTCTAAATAATGTTCGCTGTTCATTTCTGAGTTACCGCGCCCTTGGCGACAGCCGACCACTAACTTGAGAAGGAACGCGGGGCAGAATTCTGTATAAATTTGTTTGGATTTACATTCTATGATGTATGGGGAACAGTGAAACATAATTCGTTAGATGTCCTCCAACTGGAAAGAACACTATATGGATATATTAATACATTTTTTTTTCTTTTTCTGTTGTCCACTCCTGTCTGAGTTTGATTATCACCAGGGTTTTGATCGTCGACAACGAATGTCTTTAGCCTTGTTTGTTAATCAGATCTAAAGAGTCATTTAGGTACCCCCTGTTCCCCATTTCTTCCTCTTTCCCGCTTCTTTCAGCCTCACATAGTCCTACTGACTCCGGACAGTTTTTTTTGTATTCCCTGGTATTCCCTGCAGTCCTACCAGCCATGAAGTGCAGCGTCACTATTGGCTACTTCTTTCCATAAATCTCTCCCGGATTATTCAATTGGCAATCTTGTATTTTCGTTCCTCATAAAACGACCAAGATATTGGTCTTCTTTCCATGGATTTTCGGTAACTATATTTCAAGATAGGCTTACATAATGTATCTAGGTGAAATACTTAATATCTTCCTAATACGGTTTCTCCGTGTTTTCATGCCAGCTACAGAAGAATTATAAAAGTCCTACGTGTCGAAATGGTTTTGTTACATTCTTGTATATTGCGATTATATATGTACCTATGTAATTTTCCTTTGGTTCATATTTCTCAATGTATTTCTACAGACTGTACAAAAGCTGAAACATTTTGAACGGTTAATTAAATGTTGAATTGATGATTGTTCCGTGTTTATTTTGAAGTCTCGGGGGCCAATTTGGTCAATCTTATTTTGATGGCGTGAGCTCATCTTCTTCGTACAGTAGTTGAATATGAGTTATGAATATACGGACTGCTGGGTTATATGGAATGGTATTATTTCATGTTTAATAAATATGCTCCCAAATAATCGTAGGTGGGCTAAAGGATGAAAAATATGCCTATTTATAATTATTGCATTCTTTGTATTACGTGGTTGTTATCAATCTTCATTCATGTATTATAAATTCATTTTAAGTAAAAATTTTAATACTTACAAAAATGTTAAGTAATTTGATGGGTTGGTTATATTTCAATTGTATGATATTATTGTAATTATTGCATTATGCAGGTAATCTGATTCAGATTCCAAAATTTCAGTTCAAAAGCTTATTTTGATATTTTTGAAGTTTTGTGAACATAAACAATATACCTCGCGTACTAAAAATAAGGTTGCTAATTTGCTCTATAAATCGTAAGCAAAAATTTTAAACTTCAAATAAGGAATTATCCAATTTGTATAAAGAAACTTTACCTAAGTTTCTTAAATTTCTAGGAACCTTGAATGTCACCATCAAGCAGAGCTCGTAGTAAAAACCACTATGATGCAAACTCTGGTGGGATAAAGAGGAAGTATCTAATCATCTTGAACCGGAAACTTAACGTAACATTAAAATTACAGACAGTTGTAATACCAAATGGTCGAGTTAAAACAGGAACTTCTACGCTCAGTTTCAATGATGCAACTCAAAAAACGTGAAAAACCTATAATAAAAAAACAAACATTTTTAGTGTATTTATGTCTGGGTCCTGAGACTATGAGCTGTTCCCACTGCTTTAGAGGTCATCCTACCTCATTGTTTTGAATGATACTCTAATTAAATCTCTTGACTTTCTAATATCTAAATTCGATGTCCTGAGTGCAAAAATAAAAATTTAAAAAAATCACGTAAAACATAGATATCGAGAGTCCTCACAAAAAGGACGTTAGTGATAATTTGCTTCTTCTCAGGACAGTAAAATAAAGAAAGTGTTGTGGTTATCTTCTTGTCGATTTTTTTCGTTCTTCATACACATTCCTATGTGTATAAGTCATTCTAAAATATGGGTTGTCATAAAAATAGTTTATGTATTTTTAAAAGAACCATTAATTATATTTATAAATCACTAATTCCTTTTTGCCTGTCCCAGAAATTTTTGAAAATATCACTAAAAGCGATATCCCACGTCATGTTACAGTTGGAATCGGGCCGCTAACAATAACCCTCCTTATGTAGATGGCGATAAGGATAAAATTCCAGCCGCTAATTTGATTGATGCAAGAAATAAAAATAAAAGCGAAACCGGTCGGTAAATAAATTTATTTAAAACTCGTGGTTTTACACAAAATAAGTGTTTTAATTTTATAAAGTATGACAAACCACAAAGTTATTGCTTTCAATAAAATAAAATCTTAATCGACAAGGGGTTATTTGTACTTTGATGCAGTTTTTAAGGCCTGACAATTTTTTTTTCTGGGCTTATGAAAAGAATTATAAAAAAAACTCGATATTTCAAAGGCAAGATGTGTTCTGCTCGCAGTAACTAAAGCATCTTAAATATTTCTAAGCCTTCCAATTTTCAAAGAAAAAACACATTTATTTTCACTACTTTATGGTGCTTCGCCTTAATACCCCTTTGTAATGAACATGAACACTTAATAATGTGGAAACAATATTTGTTAGCACAAAAATATAATATTATACATAATTTCAAAATGAGTAATTAACACGAGTTAACATGTGAGTTATATTAGATAAGGCAAAATAATTTTCTTATTATGTTACTAATTTTGATGAACAAATCTCAGCCTTGAACGTAAAAAATATATATTACGTTAGTGATTTATTTCTCAAAATTCGGACAGCAGAACAAACGTTTGGCATACCATACCATTCTGTAGTGATCACTTAAGCCGTAAATTCTTTTGAAATCTCTGTGCTTGATAAGAATATTTCCGGTGCGTTTTGGCAGAATATATATATGATTCCAGGGAACCTAATGCCCAAAAAAAAAATTTTTTTTCTAAAATGTCACTAATTCCATTTTGGCTTAGGACCCTCCATGTGTAATTTATTTTATATTTACACAACAGCTCGCCTTATAATTAGTTTAATCCAAACATGGTCTGATATTTAACAGTCCTTACAACAACTCATTTCTTACATCTGCCCTTTAGTCCAAAATTAACGGTACTAAAACTCTTACACCCTCTGCTAATTCAAACTATTCATAAAAAATATTCCATGCAGTTTTTCGTATCGCATCTTTTAGGAAGGAAATATAATCTGGAATCGGTAAACAAAGCAGATAAACACATTGCGGCCTATTTCGGAGAGGGATAAAAATAAATCAATAAGGTGAAGCAATATGATATCAAAATCTTTCATTATTCCAAGCACGCTTCTTATACAATTATTTGCTCGTGCTATGCCAAGGTGCATTTTATTTAAGTACCCAAATCTATTCAGGACTTTGAATCTGGAGTATAATATGACCCATTTTAACAACTTCCGAATGGTTCCTGTTATCAAACTGGATGAATAGAAAACTTGTAGCTTTTTACGAAGAATGGTTTTTGATAAATTGAAGTAGCTGTAGATATAATGTTATGTAGGTTTTGTTCGCTTCCTGCAGGGAAGTATAATATTTTACTGTTAGATGGATAACTTACCCGTAAATTCACAGTTCGAAATAGTATTATTTGTGTTTTGATACCGTTACGTTGATGTTAATATCAATGGTGTTTGAAAGATATATAACAGTTATTGCACTCTTGCTTGGGGTGAATGAAGCCTTTTTTGAAATCTCTTCGGATATTATTTCATATAATTTAATATTCTTGCAACTTTATACCGAACGCTTTAACATCGAGATTAATTAAAAGTTATCAATGTGTTTTTAAATAATTGATCAAATAGTGATTAAATATTTAATTTTTACACAAATGTGAAATTTTATAGTTGTCTTTCGCAAGCCGGAAACTAATCTAAACCAATGCGATATATACCTACTAATCTACGTGTTTCTCACTTGATACGATGTCAATTTTAAATGATGCAGGATCATACCTTCAAAAAGAGGTCGTCGATATCCTGGTTGTTAAAACGGTCGGCTAACTGTCAGACGGGTCGAATTCAAAACTCACAGCCAGTACCAACTTTTTTCCTTCTCGTACCCCATCATCAACATATCAAGTGTGCAGTTTTCCAGCTAGATAGGACTATACGACAAAAATGTTTGTTTCTACTTAGGTCATTTAATTAATTTGGTGTATTGACCCAGGAATAGCGTATAATGTAACTTTTCACAGGATGGTCTATTATTAGTGCTACGAGCTATATCGTTTACCGCATCGCGAGTTCTATATCATTCACAAACGGACAGTATAAGCATTTAAACAATGGTGCCGCGTGCGGTACAGTGCGGCGTATATGCATTTGGCGTTACATAACATCAGAGAGAAAACCAAGGGCGGATTCTCATTATTTATGGCATCCGTTTGCTTATTATAAAGCAGAGATATATGCCATCGCCCGCGGTAGCCAGGCTGGAAAAGCTTCCCATGCCTTGAAAGGCGTGAAGCATTTAAAAGCTGTCTTGAGAAGCGTGTTATTACAGGGGAAACGTACGGAGCTTTCTTTCACTTGTCAGCCAAGCTTTCAAAACGGTGTTCGATGGAGAGTTGAATTCGCTGTATGAAACTTAGCACAAATTCAGCTTTGTACTGAGGAATAATTGTTATTATTATTGTGGTTGGTGTTGCGAATTTAATTCGGATGTGGGCGTTGATTTGAGTGAAAACGGATGGGATCAGCTTCAGATCTAAGAGATCCTGAATAATATGTCGACTGTGAAATGTATAGCTCATATTTCATAAAATAGTTCGTTATAGGAAGAACTAAGTATGATGCGGTTAATAGTTTCAGTTAAATATACTTATAAATGGATATTCTAATACGGGTGGGGTTTTTAGAAGGTTTTCAGACCGTTGCAAGTGCAAATCAAGTCCCCGTAAGTATAATTAAGATATTAGTTTATTAACCTCTTCAAAACCAAATTAGTTCGAGCTATATGCCCGCTTTTAAAGTTATCAGGGAATATTTATTTTTTACCTGTAATATAAAGTGAAGGAAACGTAAAATTATTATTATGTTTAAACCAGCTAATGAGTGATTTCTTTTAAATATAATTGTAAAAAAAATACATTTTTTTACTTAAAAAATATTGATTGGAATATTTTTAATTCTGACTAATTAAAAGTAATTACCTACCGAATACTATTTTAAAATTAAATATCTAAATTCTCGGGGAGTTCTAATAACCAAAACAGATTCCCAAAATATTTGTTATTTAATAAAATTACCAACAGGGATTCAATTTCAGATTCATCGATAAATAACAGGTATTTTTTTAAATTGTGACATTTAACATAGGTAAGCTTTTTTTAATAAGGTGACTTTAAATACTTTTAGAACAATACGTAGTGTTAATTGAAGATATAGACTTATCCACACATTTCATTCCTAAGTTCAAATTACTAGGCTCAATACTAAAACACGAATATTTACATACTAAGATTAGGTTTATTATTTGGAGAAATAATATATAATCGATTACTACCCACACAATTAATTAACAGACCTTATAAATAAAGCATAATTTTAATAATTTATTGTCGATCGATTTGCCTTGATAATATGTAACTACGATACAAAGAATTTTCGGTGTAATGCAAAAATAATCGGATTCTCATCAACACGTGTTCCGACATCATGATAATATATTCAAAATTTACCAAAAGTTCATCAAGAAGCCTGTTAAGTCGTTCGTTAGGCCTGCAATCCCGTTTTTAACCGGAATTACCAAATAATTGGAAGATATTATAAATAAATCGTGTACCAGCAGGCTGCGAAGTCATTAATTGCGCCTTATCTCTGCACCTACTAATAAATAAATTAACAAAATGTATTATTTACGTATTACGTATTTTAAATAATGTGGTAATCTATTAAATTCAAATCTAAATTCAAAGCCAAACACTTAAACCACTGCACTATGGAGGAATATCCATTGTACACAGTTACGCGAAGAACAGTTAGTAAAATGTCTTCCATTAGTATTTGTTTTATGAGACAGTTTTACAAATGTCACGAATTTTAAAATCTCAACCGAGATTGAGCCAATATGTCGACACGCCCGTTGCACTAAAAATACGACAGATAATCAAACAGGGCACAAAACGCAAAAAGTTCGTCGCTTCCATGTATTTTTAAAGTAAGCATTAAAATAATTATTACGGGCCTTGTGCACGTTCGCCCAATGTATTGAGCCAACGTTGGCGCCAACTTGCCAACGTGTAAACGCCGTCGCCAACGTTGGCCGGTTAAGAACGGTCATGTCATTTAGACGGCAAATCGAAAATGGCGCATTATAATCAAATATAAAATTTATTAATTGAATAAAAAAAAAACAATGTAAATAATTTATTCTGTGTTGGCCATTTGATATAATTTTTTTAAGTGAATACCGTACAAAAGTCCCAACTGCTCCCAACCGTCTGAAACCAGTGAGACTGCGGCATCCTCAATAGATAAATAGATAGTCAGGCTGAAGGAAGTGAATTGGAGAAGGAGATCGGAAGAGGACGGTTGGGGAGTACCTGGCTAGATCTAGTTAAAGCCATTTCAAGCAACGTTTTAATTTTGAATCATGGTCTTATACCAGGAAAATAATTAAGTTATTTTTAGACGAATTAATTGTGGAATAACATCCTAATAATAATTCTCGGCTGGCCAAGTCCTCCATCACAACAAAAGCAATATTTTCAACTTACTGTGGTGGTAGTAGGAGATTTTCAAATATTGTCAGGTTATTCGTAACCCGGGAATGTTTGTCTTTTTATAAAAAAAAAAATAAAAAAAATAAATAAAAATAAAAAAAATAAAAAAATTAATCAAGTAAAATTTACTTTCACAGGCCGGTATTTCAACCCACGACCTTCAGATTGCCAGCCGAGATTCTTACTCCTCGACGAAGATAATTTGTTGTACGGCACGTTAAATAATAAAATGTTGTAATTCGTTAGCGTAAATAATAATTCACGCAATAATCAACACTACCGTCTCCGCTGAACGCGTATTGCGAACTGAGTACAACGCTTTTTTCAGGTTTTCCGCAAGATATTTTGATGGGTGCACAGTAACCGACAATAATTGGGTTAACCGGCTAACGTTGACCGGCCAACGTTGGCGGCCAACGCATGCAACAACTAACTAAGTACACGTCGGACCGGCGCGTTGGCCTAATGCATTGGGCGAACGTGTTCACGACCCATTACAGTGAGCACCCTTCGCGATCGACAAAAAGTTGTAATTTTATACATTGCAAGTCCCTTATTAAACACATCCCTCATATAGCATGTGTTCTCACAGGAAAAAAAACCTTGTTTGTTTGACAAATTCAAACGATAGAGACGTAAAATGTGCAGGTATTGTGTGCAAAAGTGCAGTCAGGGTGGGTTTAAGTTTAAATGTAGGTAATATAACTTTTTACACATTATGTCAACATACATTCTACTTATATTATTGATTTAGCGCGAGCTTAACGAAGTCCTATTTAACTGAACCTTTTGGAATTTTGTCTGTCTGTAGATGTGTAAGTTACGTATCGGTTCCAGTTCAAGCTGGTGACCTTTTTAGATACATAGATAGATTACCTTTTCTGTTTTTGTTTTACATTAACTCCACACAGGAAGCCCTGAGTGTCGTTAATTAATAATTTTCTTCAGGGCCTATATCATCTTTTGGGAGACTGCGTAGAGGGTATTTTTTTAAGGAAAAGAAGGAGAGAAGAGGAAGTTCTGGGAAGTTAAAAGGTATGAGGGTTGTGTAGGAATCAAAGGATCATTTTTTCAAGGAATGATGGACATGTGAGTATATCCCTTCCACTGCGGCGCAAGCGATTTGTCGAGAGACCAGTTGGAGAGGTCAAAGAGTGTTCCGAAAGCAGCCTCTCCCGATCTGGCACACCACGCAGCTGGTGGGCATTTGCATCCTGAACACACCTCACACAATGAACTCAGGTATCCCTGCTAAATCAGCAAACTTAGCAAACTACTTGGGGGTGACCAAGAGGCAGAGGTGTTGGTTATCGAATAAATGGTTCCCCGGGCGCCGGTTCCCAAACTCGCTTCCCAAATTGAGAATTCCAATTCCTCCTAATCCCAAAGTATGCATGATCGTGGTTCCTATTACAAGTCTGTCCAGTCAAATCGAAATAATAAATACTGTACATATTGGCCTAAAGCAATTTTGAAAAAGAATCGTCATTATATATAGTATGTTATATAACAGCACAAAACTTATTCAAATCATTTTTAACTAGGTACCTTTTACAAAAATTGTTGACTTGAGTCAGATTTTAAAATCTTTCGACATTATAATTATTTTAAACCTGTTATATTCAAAATTAAAAAAATGGCGTCATAAATTTGTAGTGCCAAAAACTGAAAATTTGATAGATTATAAAATATTTCAAAATGCATTTCTTAGATTGATTCTAAATCTACCATTATAAACGTAGGTATTATTTTACTTATTTGTACGCCAATTACCTGAAGCCGACCCTGAACCAATAACAAACCAGCCAACAAGAGTATTGAATATCAGCCTTTATAGTTGATAGTGAACTTGCGCAAGCCTTCCATTAGATGGGATTTCTTGCGAATTTGAAATATGATACAATCATTCAGCACCTGGATTAATAGGTAGTCAATTGTCCAATTAACGATTGTATAAATATTATAATCTCAACTATTTGATTAAGGCAGAATAATTGTGTATTGAGTAATATATAACTATCGAAGTCGTGGCGCAATGCGATTTCGACGGTCTCCGTGGTCGAGGGGTAAGGCTCTCGACTAGCAAGCCGAAGGTTGCGAGTTTCAATGACGATGTGTTCAAATAATTATTTTGAAGTGAAACTTCTTTACGCGCGTCATGCATTTTCGAGGACCGGAGTAAAACCGACTCATGACTGTCACGAAAAAACGTGATCATTTGATGGTGGGGGTACGGGACCCCCACCACCGCTCACCGTTGTCGCTTACTGAGGCCAGGGAGCCACTGACGAACGTTCTCTCTCTACTCTCTTTTCCTCTCTCTCTAGCCAACGACGCCACGCCAGGCATCAGCTGCTTGCTTCGTGTACTGCGCGGTGAGTGTAATACGTAATTGATTGTGGTTTATTCGATTTGGAACAGAGTTTTAGTGTCGAAAATGAGTAGTGACGAGATAGAAGTGAGAAAAAAGAGATAATGAAATGAAAAGAGAGAAAGAAGAATACTTAAAGTTTCACTTCGGTCGTGCGTAGGCTTGCCACACACTGTATTTTTTTTTATTAACTAATATTACTTCACGTTAATTTGAAATAATATATAGTGTTCTCGCGACACGTTCCAGAGTGGAAGATATTCACAGTATCGTCCTGGTGTAAGACCACAAATCAGAATTGAAACGTTGGTTCAAATGGCTTTAGCCGTGTTTGGTGACAGGAACTGAATGCCAGGTACTCCCCCACCTTAATTTACGTCATCTCCTTCCCCTTTCCACTACCTCCAGCCTTACAACATACCCCAATTGACGATGCCATAGTCTCACTGACTCCAGGCGATTGGGAGTATTTGCGACACATAAACAAAACACAGTTTCTAAACTTTAGACTGTTTTATTTTATTTCATCATGAGCTGCAAGGCATTGAAATACTCTTTAAGGGTAAAAGTAACGTGCGTTATAATCTTTTTGCAAGTTATGCCTTAAAATATTAAAACGTATTATTTATTTGCGCCCGTAAATCCGCAATATGAATATGAATAAATAGTTTTGTCTGAATAAAAACTCTAATCTTTCAAAAAAGGCATTCAAATACAGAATTGGATTGAATCACCAATAAGTGTATTTTCTTAACTTGCAAAAGTATTTTTTTTCATAAAACAATCAAATTGAAGCCACCTATAAACGCGTAGATTATAACGTTCGTTACTTTCCAAATGCCTCTTTCTGTTAGCACCCTACCAAGTAATCAATTAAAAATGATGTTAAAAACAGAGCGACTCTTACGTTATATCACAAAGGAAATCATAACAAAAATAATAGTACACGATTCCTCATTAGTTGCAGCTGGACGGTCCGCACAAAGCACAGGAGCCGCTCCCAACTAGAAAGTAAGTTAATAAATACCTGAAAATTGATAAAATACACTATTGTTCTCCTACACTTTGTTTTGCCAAAAGATTGCTTATTTGCTGTATCACTTGTGTTTTGCGGCCCGGTTTGGGGTAACTACTGAAAAAAGGATTCAGTACATAGTAATTGCTTCAATCAAATTTGGAAAATTGCTATATATATATAAAAGGCAAACCAATTATTTTGATTTCTTTTCTATGGAATGGGACGGCTATGACAAAGAAATTCAACATCTTAATGTAGGTGAGATAAATTTAACCGTGTGTGTAATTATCTGCTTCTTTGTATGCTTATATTAACCTACAATTATTATTATTTTATAGCAAAGAGTAGCAAGGGGTGAACTTGCTTCATTATGAAAAACCTGATACAGCTAGTGAGGACGCACCTTGTTACCAGGTGTTTGATATTTTTTCCTTTCATTTTTAGAGCAAGTCTTCAATTAACCTCCGCCAGGTGACACCTTGCGAGGCACGCTTTCCTCAAATCACATCTGCCCGATACATTCGGCACCACTTGATAAAAATATCAATCATTTGTTTAAACAAAAAAAATGTACGTGATTTAAATATGTCATTTTTACTAAGTGGTCACACAAATCACATCTGCTTCATTTACAACCATTTTGCAGAAGAGTCCTAAGTATCTTAGTAGATCTCTCATTTTTACATAATGTGCTCAAATGGACCCCTTTTCTTAGTGGTCTAACAAAATCGCATCTGCCCGATGCATTACGTGAAATTTCCCGGTGTTTTTAATAATAGAAAGGTTGAATCATTCTCAGCTTGATTTTTGGGAGTGATTTGGCTCAAATAGCACCTTTTTATGAACTGTTTTGCCACATCACATCTGCCTTCCTTGCAGTCTGCATTTACATATTAACATTGTCCGCAGAATTTCGGCATAAAAACAAGGAAAACATTCATCAAAGGAAAGGTTTGGCACGGGTTGCGATATTACAGGGGTGGTCAATTTAATGTTCTCATTGCAATAAAAATACAAATCTTAATTTAAAATCTCTAAAACTACATACTACTATATTATACGTATTAACCTACATTGTACATTCTTAAATTTTTATAATTATATAGTGTATTCGATAATATTATTTGTCAGCATTTAAGGTCAAGAAATCGGAGTAAAAATTCTATTAATTAACCGAAATTTTATTTTTAATTATCATTGAATTGTAAAACAAAATTATTGATAAATGTTCGCTTACCACTTGAAAACCTACAAAAAATACACCATCCTGAAATATCTATCGTTAGGTGTATTTTCCGATTTTAATTGTCTCCTTTTTCTTTTGGCGTATGGATTTGTGAAAATTAAATCTTTAAATAATATAAAATAAAATCTCTCTCCGCGTCTGTCTGTTTGTAAGCTTCGGTCTTCTGAACTACAAAACAAATTTTGATAGTGATATCATTACCATTTAGAGAATTCCTTTCGGAAGCTTTATCTAAATAATACACGTGTATTTGAATTTATAGAAAGTAAAGAAAAGTCCATGTTTTATAATCAAGTAGTAAAAAATATATTTTCGGGCGCTTACATTGCTAACGCTGGCTAAACATTAAATTATAGAATTAACAATCTCATAAATTTACTCCAAACAATTAATAACTCTGAGCAACACCGGTACAATTCAGCTAGTAGAATAACATAATGTGTACTTAAATGAAGGCATATTTTAAAAATATCAACAACATATTTTTTTAAATTTTGAGGGTAGGTTGAACACCCCTGCCCACGAATATCGATCTCAATCGACATCTGCATGAGCATGTGCGCTTTATCTATTGTGTATCCTTTCTAGATCAAAGGGTTTGGAGTTGTTTATCCCTTCTGAAATCACGGCGTAGTTCTGCGACTTGCTGCGATGATTACCTAGCTATACATAAAGATTACATTACTGTAGAGTATTTTACACAACAATCAATCCAAAAAAAGTATACTGTTTACAAACAGGTTAAATTTTTTTTTTCTACACGTATAACCATCCTCAAATATTCTCTTAGGGGACCACAGTTTTTTAGATACTAATGATTTTATTTCAGCAGCCCATTTGTCCTCCAGTGCTATTGCAGCGCTTCGGCGATATTTGCTGCAAAGTCTCAAGGAAAGACAAAATCAGTGCAAAAGCTCTTGAGATCTGAAATCATTTACCTTGAAAGGATCTAACGTCAAGGATTGAAAATCAGCCTCTATCTAAAAGTTACGAACATGCAATATTATAATAGTGTTTGTTGTTTCAAAAATACTGCACCATTACGGCAGCGTACCAAAAAGGGTTTAAAGTTTCCCACCAAAGAGTGGATGTATCGTGAAAGTTAAAATCACATAGGAATGGAATATGCAATACAATATCTAATCCTCGCAAAATTTTTCCTTCAAAGCAATAGTTTTGAAAATTGCCCATGTTACATAACTCGCAGAATTTATTGCACCTTTCCCCACAGCGCGTACTTGCAATAATTTAGGCAGCACATTTGAAATACGCAGCTTGCTGACGAACTGCAGATGGACTTTCCCAATTCAAAAAGTAACCTTATATCATTGTATCTCTGTAAATATTGAAAAATTATCCACAATCACATTGTGCAAGCCGATAAAGGGTAGAGATTGTACTGTCTGAGAGAACGTGGAAAATAAAACACCTTGCGACTTTACAGCTGATTCTTCTATTGTATATTGTATTCTTATGCTCTCAATGAATCTTGATAAATTGAGAATTAAGAGAATTTTGTTTTTTTTTTTTAATTTTAACGTCCACGGAACTTTTACATATAAACAGTAGATCTTTTGGAAAAATTACAATAAGCATGAAATGAAAAAAATAATAATTCTTCAACGATTGAATTGCCAAATCACTTTATGGCATCATTTTAACTAAACAAAAATAACATTTTTTTTTAATCGCTAATATAAATAAAATAGATGAACGTATTTCAGAATAAAATAACTTTATCCTTATATTGAGAAATGAGTAAATGGTCAAAAAAAATTATAAAAATATACAGATAAGCGGTGGAGGAAATTAATTAATTAATTGTAAAATAATTATACCTCCAAAATACATTTATGGCTGTCTTTGCATCCTGTGCAACTTTGGTTCTATGAACTCAAATTAACTTTGAATTTAAGTTTCGTTTTCAAAATTGGAATTTTTGAGTTAAGAATTCAGCAAACGTTAAAGTGTATTGAGTTATAATATTTTAATAGAAATTATTTTAGTCCTCATTTTCAAAATTGGAATTAATTCAAAGGCGGAATGATACGAATTGGGCGGTGAAGATAGTGGGAAAGTACCTGACTATTCAGATCTGATCACCAAACATGGCTAAAGTCATTTCAAGCAACTTTTCAGTTCTGAATGATGAACTTACACTAGGGAGATACTGACAGTATCATTCACTCTGGAACGTGCCGCAAATATACTATGTATTATTTTTTAAATGAATAAGTTGTGATATAACACAAATTAATCGAATAAAATTTACTTGCATATGCCACGATTTGAACGCGCGACCACCGAATTGCTAATCAAAAGCCTTACCCGTCCACCACAAATGCCGTCAATGATCAGTATTGATTTTAAATATTAAAACATGAAATGTAAAATAAAACAAAGGATAACCTATAAAGGCAATGATAATATAAAATAGTATTGAAAACATTTGCCTTTCGAATATTAGAAAATAAAATATGCAAGGTAAGTGCAACTAAAAGCATGTATAAAATAAAAAATTAAAAATATAATTATGAAAAATTAAAGTACAAAACAGAGAAATTCTGAAAAAAACATAAAATTCACGATTAAATGGTAGACTCGTACATTTCAGCAAAGCTCACTCTAGTTCAAATAAAGCTCGCAGCTTATACTTAAATAATTTTCTAAGGCATTAAGAACAATTATTTACACCACTGTATCGTATTTCCAGTGCTACAAATAATTAGATTGCACAATTTACCAGAAAATTTGCAAAATAACAATGCACTATTGTAGGCAAACTTGAAAATGGAAAACGATACATTACTTCAGTCTAAACTAACTGAAAACATTCCAACACCCAAAATAAGCAAAACTTTTTTCAGTTGACCATTAGACTGTGAATGTTTAGAAATGGTTTTCAAGACCGTCAAGTGATTTTGTTACTTAGAAATGTAACAAATGATGCACGGGTTTTGATTTTTTTTAGGTTTGTTGGGCAATGTCGGCAAATTCCTGCACCTTGCGATGTAGAGCCTTGCAAGCATTATGTCGTAATGTTACCCGATCTATCAAATAAGCCGTATTATGCGCAATTCTGTGTCGAGAAGGGGTAGATATTGTACAACCCTGCAAAGTGTTTCTGCATACCCCTAAAAATACAGAAATATTTTTTCTACTTAAAGCTTTTTCTTCTGTGGATAACTTTTACATTTTTTTGTGAACACCAACTGCTTCAATTCGCCTGAAGCCAGTGAGACTATGGCATCCCAAATTTGGGGTAAGTCGTGAGACTGGAGATAGAAGGGAGGCGAAAGAGGTGGAGAAGTGGAAGGAACGCTTCTATTCTTAATGGTGGTCGTACATTAGGGCAATACTAAGAGTGTCTTCTATTCTGGAACTTGCCGAAAGTATACCTTATTTTATTTAAAATTATTAAATTGTGAAAAAACATAAATCAATCAAGTTAAATTTACTTAGCGCCTAGCGCCTTACTCTTCAACCACGTGTAAGGTCAAAGAGTAAGGGCCTTATTAATAAACATATTTTAAATTTTACATAACTTTACTGATAAACAACCATTAATATCGGGTAAATAAAAACAACCGACTTCAAAAGAAGTATTAAGATATGGTTTATGGACACCGGAAGGAAGAATATAGCTACAGTGTTGCAACCTAACAAATATTAACCATTAAGTTATTTTTTTATTTTTATTTTTATTTCTTATGTTTTTATTCTAGATACTACTTTATAATTTTCCTTTTGTAATATTTGAGCATACTTGAAAAATGAAAATGCTCACAGAAAAACTTGACCTAATTTATAATTCATACACAAAACCATGAGGTTCAATCTAGTAACATGAAACAAAGATCTCTTTTATGTACGCATATAATTAATATTAATGTTTTATGATAAGTAAGTACTACACTAAGTTTGATTAGCAAATTTATTGATATGTTTAAGTATAACTCTATGAAAAAACCAAGATTGAAACAAAATGTAGAAACTTATTTGGTTCACCTTTTCATCTATGGAACACTTTCTTTAGAGTATCGAAGGGTTTATTTGCTAACCCTTCGAGCGCCATTGTGTCCGGAATGAAAAAAATCACAATGTTTACCGGTGCACTTGTGTGGAACTATTCCTGTTCACGCTGGTTTGGTTTTGGCTCGAGACCATTTGTTTTGCTGCGGTCAAGTGTTGACGTCTAGTCGTCAAGGGGTTTGTGGTTTGCGAATTGATTTTCGTCGTTTTTTTCATGGCGACTATTGTGCAAACATTAACGGGGAAATCTTGTCTTACAAGCAATTGAACATGAAAGCAGGAATAATCTGATCTATTTTCTGTTAATGCTCTTGGTATTTCAACGGGATTGGTAAGGTTAGGCAGCATTTTTACTTTTTTTTGAACCTGGTAAGCGAAGATTTTGAAACTTCATTAAACGAAGTAATTTCATAAGATGTCGTCCTTTTTATTCATTTTGCGGCTTGCTTGCTAAAAGGGTTAATTTCATTTTTAAATCTAACGAGGCCTATGCAGAATGTTCTCTTTTTAGCAAATTTTAATTTTAGCAAAAACTGATTTTGTAGACTTTGGCTCCTAAAAATCAAAAACCCTTTTTTGAAATCGAAATGCTCTTTTAGAATGCGGAAGATGAACAAATCTCTAGGCGAAATCGCAAAAAATAATAAACGGCCTGCAATCCCGAATTTAACCGGACTAGAAAAAATTTGAAAAAAATCATTATAAATTAGCAACACTCATTTTTCTCGACGTAACATGGGAATGAGAATTTTACTGTTTTATAATTGTTCTTTGTGGTAGAAATTTAGTTTTCAAAATACCTGCTTTTGTTACATCAAATGTGATTTACAGTTTTTTTACGTATATGTTTTAAAAATTATTAAACAAAAGGGTTAAAAAAATGGATGGTACCAAAGTAACCTAACGTTGGGAGTTTTTGTACAGGAAGGTACTACTAAAGACTCAAAAACTTCCATAATGAATGTGTAAAAGTTTGTGATCTGCATTTTAAATCAGGTTGGTAACTTAAGAAATCGTATTATCTCATATCAACTTTTAATCAGTTCTTAATTATTTCGGTAACCAGTTTAAAACCCAGGAGGCATTTTAATTATTACTTTATGAATATTAAACATTTCAAATGGGTTGTAGAGATTGCAAATTGTGAATGAGATATTATGGCACCAAATAAATGTTGAGCAGTAGATCTTCAAATTCAATTATTTTGTTTTAAACTATCATCCTATCAAACTTTTTACGAAACAGAAGTATAAGTTTAGTGATTGTTAATTTGTAGAACCATTAAAATAACATTTTCATATGAGAAATGCGTGGTACGATCAAATTAATCAAATACCTTCTTGAGTCCGGTCATATCAAGAGTTAGAATAATGGAATAGTTTGTTTGAGACGATGTATGAATGTCAATGAAGCAAGTTTTGTATGGCAGTCGTTCTTATTAGCCTACTTGCAAAGAAATAGCGTGATAGGTAGTTTGATTCAAAACATACTCGTATTTTATCAAATAACAAACTTCACCAGTGCTGTGATAAATTTAAGCGAATGCTGTGAATGACAAATGATATGGAATCGTGCGCCATTCCACCGATTTCCTTATTTTATACGTGCGTACATAAAACACTTAAACACAGGAATTATAAGAAATATGTATTTGTAAAAAATGATTTTTTTATAACGTTAAATATCTTAAAATGAAGCTGTATGTAATATTTTTGAAAACTTCTCAAGTAATCGGATTGTTTCTCCCTTCAAATAAATATGAAACATACATTTGTCTATTTATTTCGCAAGCTTTTAAGATATTCAGATACATCCATGAAATCAAATAATGTAATCCAGCTCAAAATATAACCCCGCCTACATAACATTTCTTTACCAGGACCAGTCAAACTGACCGTACGAAATTGATACAATACTTCAATTCAAGAGCTTTCGACATCTCCGGAACAAAGGTAATGTATTTATCTTATTCGTTCTACTTTTCTCAACCCTTTTCAACTTCACCGACATTCACGTGTTTAATATCTCCTACCCTTTTCATCCCTTACTTCAAGGTTTTACTCTCAGGTTTCCCCTGACGCCATCCTGCAAATAATACAAAAATAAGGAGGGCGAATATCTGGACCTTACGGAATTCCCTTTGTTGATATCTTGGATAGAAACGGTGAATTCTATTTCTTCGTAGTTTTGTATCACTTTATGATTTTAGTTTCCAGAAGTAAACTAGTACAATGATTCTTTTGTCGTCGATTTCAATAAAGTAAAAACATAAATAATTTTTCTTTTTTCCAACTCCGTGCCGATAGTTGATTACGTGTGGCCAAATTAAATCCGATTTTATTTTAGTAAGGGATCTTTTCTTATCCATGCGTTGATGTAATTTGTACGATATAAAATACGCCGCAAATAAGCTGGATCCGAAAAATTGCGCTTACGTAGGTCATTACGACAAATATTTAGGTACAATTCCCTTAAATAATCCATGAGCGCCCGGACTGATTTTCATATCATATTTACGTTTTTTTTAAAATAAATAACATTATCACAAAAAACAACCCTTTACAAATTAATATATTCAATGATGATTTAAAGCATTTAAATTTCAAATAAAGTTAATATGTGTTTAAATAATACGTATTAGCTAATAAATTTGTAACATAATAACCATAACTTAACCGACTCCGTAAAAAGCGGTAGAAATCTTTGTTTTTAACCAAAAGTCATTATAACACTACACCCGTTGAATAAATCACACAACTTGTGGTAAAACACGCTGAACAAATTCCTTTAATTTCATTTGTTGAATCTAAATCATATTTTTTCAACACGCTCAGAACATGATGAAAAACAAAAAGAGATAATGAACAATGCGCAACAACTTGATCAATTGTGTTTTTATGCACACAAAAAATATTTTATCTTATAATTATTCATGTTTAAATTCATTCTTGTAATTGTAACGTAATTTTGTATCATCCTTAAAATGTCAGATGTACTTTATTAAAAAGCTGTTCTTGTGTGTTGTGCACTAAGAGGAGTGGGGGATATTTATTTAGTTAATTACGAAGTTATTTTACTATTGTTGGGTGTTTTTCGTTGCTGTTAATTAAGAAGTATTTTTTTTAGTTAATTTTTTCAATTTCTTGTTTTAGTTGTGTTTTGAATTCTATAAAGTTATGTTATTATATAAATTAAACTTCCTGGTGAGCATTTATATATTTTACAAGATTTATAAATGTACATATTGAGAGAAAAGATAAAAAAGAAGCGATAAAATAAAAGTAAAAGTTCATAACACATAATTTACAATAAGACGAGTTTATTAAAAAATGAAATAAATAATAATATTATGCTAAATGAAGACATCATTGAGGTATTCCTAAAATAATACTTGTAAACTTAAACTAAATAAGTCGTTATTTAAACTTAAACTAAATAAGGGGAATTTGTTTCTAAGTGTATGAAGGTAACAAATAGGTGCGTGTGCGTGATAGTTAGACCCGGAATTTTTATTGTAGAATAATATATTTTGTCTGGTTGCTCGATTTGTTAACATTGTTGATATGGTCACAATATAATTACATAAATATGTAGGACTATAAAATACGTCGAGTCAACACAACACGAGCACGTGCCTAGAAGTAGTCAAAACATTCCCTATGACTGTAATAAATAATGCATCAAAAGACATATGATTTAGGATTATCGCAAAATGCCAAACGAATATATATATATATATATCTGACCATCTAACACAAAAAGGAAAATACATATTAGGTCAAACGAAACAATTTGCCAGAGAGAATAACTTCAAATATGCGTGGGCAGCTTCAGGACGAATCTGACTAAAGCAGATTGACAACTCTAGAATCATAACGGTAAACGATGTTAAGGACCTTGACCGATTAAAACATCAAAATATCTGACTACAACTTCACTCCGTTATTATGGCTATTAAAAGAGGTATTAGTAAAAGTTCTTATATTCTATTACATTGCTTTCGAACATATACATACAATTCAATTACTGTGAACATACTGAATTATAACTCACGTATTCTTGTAACCTACATATACTTGTAATTGTACGTCTATCTCTACACAGTTTATCCTAGTGAGACAGACATCGAAAAAAAAAACTGTAAAAAATCTTTATATTGATAATAAAAAAAAAAATAAAAAAAAACTTATCTCTTAAAACTTCACCCAGTAAACATCAACTAATTTTAAACTATAATTTATTAGAAATTCATTTTTATTTTAATTTATTTAATGTATTCTATTGTCTCATATAATTTTAAATTATTTGCTGTTTATTCTATTTATTTATTCTATTATCCAATTAATTTTTACTTGTTTGCTGTTTGCAATCTACAAACTCAAAAAATAAACAAAATAAAGAAAAAATATTGCATGTGTTTCTATGCCTAAAGTACATTTATATGAATTAAATTATAAAATAAAAAAAAGCCAGAGTACTTAACATCTTGATTTGAAAGAAACAAAATTAAATATATTGACAGTTTTTTTATTTTTCGATTTCATCATTATGACGCAACCAAACAGTTATATAATCTTCACCGAGTTCAATAATCAGCCGTATTTGTGTATCGTATCGGGCCAGTGACGAGATGATATAAAGCTCGCGGCTTAGAATTTTAATCTATTTTTATCACACGATAGACGAGAATAAATTGTGTGTTAGAACAAATTGTTAAGTTTTACACTTCTGGTTTACATGTCTATTCACTCACTCACTACTCTTAGACTGAACTTAATATATGTTTTTACTTTCGTTAATATAATTGAAATTGCTTTTGTAATCAAGGTTTAAAAATGTATTGGTATAAATATTAGAAGATATGGCACGATCAAGTGAATCGAACACTAGAGACGGTTCATGTCAAGAGTCAGAATAACAGAAGAGTTTGTATGATTGTAAATGAAGCAAGGAGCTTTTGCTAAGGAAGAGTTATGTCGTGGTTTATCCAATCCGTTCAACCCTTCTGGGAAACCTTTAGTTTTTACTGGCTGCGCCAATGTTATTTAGTAATTTAATGAGGGGTAGGTAACATAGCTTACGAAAATGTTCGAATTATCATAACGCTTTTTTTCTCCAGATGTAGTTCAATGAATTAGTATACATAGACATTAAAATTAATAGACAAGCCAATCAGGGAACTGACCGACTTGCGAGAAGCGCGGGAGGAGACGTACGATGTGACTGTCCCATTTTCGGTGATTTGTCAATAAATTAATCTGATAGTGTACATGCAACTCGGATTGTAATATCACCATTTGATAACAATAACAAAAAAAAAAACGGTATGGTTATTTATATGGTTAACGGTTATTTCAATATGCGCTTTTTGGTTGTCAATGCACGATCGATGAATTTTATTACATAATTAATTTATATATTTAATATTTTTTTTCATTTATTTATTTGTTTAATTAATTTCATTAATTTATTTACTTAATTATATAGATATATTTGTAATAAATTTATTCGAAGAAAATTTTTTTGAATCCAGCTCAAACTCGTCGAAATAATACACTGATTTCATTTTAGGGCAAGTTTACCAATTTGAATGACTATGATTGGTGCATCAATTTATAAAATATTATTTTGATGATGGACTTGGATGCTGCAGATGTTGTTCTTGTAATGAAAACCTCATATATTATCGTCTCACTCTAATACTCCCAAAGCTCATAATTTAGATTGAATGCTTATACGTTTTTTGTTATTTTACGGTGTATTTATAATGTAAAGGTTTAGTTTGATTCACTACAAAAACCGATGGAATCATTGAAATCTCTAGAAAAGACATTGTAATTTTCGTTAGAATAAATAAGGTTATTTTATATTTTACTTCACATCGAGGCTCACCTTTTTAATACAGAAATACGGCAAAGTTCCAGACTAAAAAAAAACTTAACATCATCCAAGGGTTACATTGTAAAATTATGTATGGAATTTTGTAGGTATGCCTTATTCCGCTAGTTGTAACTCGAATTACGTATACTTGCTTAAAAATAATGAGACCCATTACGTAAGGTAAACAAATTTTGGGATGTGACAAAAACTTACCCTACGCACTGAGGAACCTTCAAGTTTTTATTGCAACACCTAAAATAGTCGTACGTTACAATTTTAATGATGTCTTCTTATATAAGTATATTATAACAATTATTCACAATATTGTCGCTTTTTTATCTGACCTATATTTCTGGACAAGTTGAATTTTTGACCAAATGTGGGTGGATAGATTAATAAGATATTTTTAAAGAATTCTTTCTGAAAAAAAGGATCGATATTAAATATTGTTGAAATATTCATAGATCTGCGGGAGTCACACCACGGGTAGTTTATATTTCCACCACAGGGCGCCAAACTGTTGGCGCTTCCTACATATTCATTTATTCCAAATTCAAATTTCAAATAGCGCGTTGGTTTTTTGAAATTTGAATATTTTATTGCGTGTTCTATTGTACTGTTTATTTGTTATCTTTTCATCAGAATGTAAACGAGAATTATTTGTTTATAAATTGGTGATTTTTACTGAAAATTTTGTTTAAATTTATTGATATTAGTAAATTTACAGTTGACAAATTTTAGAAGATTGATTAAATTGTTAATATGATATTTTCGAGAAGTTTTTACCATCTGATCATTTTGATCATCAGTCGTTAGTATTATGGTGTTTTTATGCTTCCATAAAGTTATAACACGATGATTTTATAGCATGGCTTTGTCAGCCGGCACTTTAATTTCTGTTCTGAAAATATAATATTGCATTCTTCAACTCGGTTTTAGAGGTGCAGTATATTGCACGGTGCCTTTGCGGAAACATATTTTTGAACTTGTTAAATCATTTATCAAGTATCATTTCTAATTTAATTTTGAATCGATACTGAACAAAATTGTGACGTAAATACTAGGCAGAAATAAAATTCATTAAAAGCATATTATTTCTCAGTTAACCCTGATGTTAATTACCTTAAGACGCTTCTTAAGAGCCTCTAATATGACATTTGAATGGAAAAATTCTCAATTTATTCTATAATAATGAGAACAATACTCAGACGAAACATATTTTCAGAAGTAAATAAAATGTTAAACTGTTTAGGAACTAAATTGGCTAACGGTGAAACAGATGTTGACCTTGAACACGATGATATTTGTACACAAAATAGTAAACGATCTGCTACCCAAATATTTTTCAAATAAAATTGTATAACAACCAGGACATACAAAAACATAAAACAAGGACGTGCAATGAAATCAGGCTACTAAAAAAGGACAAGACGAATACTCAGAAAAGTGTACTATATAAAGGGATGAAATACTATAATGCGCTGCCGGAAAACCTAAAGTCTGCCCCAATTGGAAAGTTCAAGATGTTGTGTAGGAGCCACATAAAGCAAGAAAAAATATATTATATTTATAATGAACAAATTAATTAGTAATTTGTAAACATAAATGTACAAATTACCAAAATAAAATTAATAAATAAAATTAATAAAAAATAAAATAATAGTTAAAAAGTAGTTCTTTTTTAAAATAAATATATTTGTTTAGACTTTTTTTAATTAGGTACCTAATGAACGTCATCAATTATTTGTCAACGAAACTTTCTTTTTTTGTTTTATTGTTAAATTTTTGTTTTTGTCCAGCTATAATAAGTTAAATCATAATATTGAAAGCTCTCACTTCAAAACCTTTAGAGAAAAAATGAAACGTTTTAGTTTTTAATTCGTTTTCATCGAATTGTCTCGACATTCCATAATTTTAATTTCTTCTTGAGTAATCGTGGCCAGTAGGTAGCTATCAGGTTATATATCTTCTCGTCATACTAAAATAAAGTCGCTATAATAACGTCTGTCTGTTTGTGCGCTTATTTCTTTTAAACTACGAAACAGATTTTTATAGGGTTTCCACTATCATTTTGAAAAAAAAATCCGGAAGGTTCGTTTTTATTTTTAAATTTTTTTTAAACAAAAGAAAGACAAACATTCCCGGGTTACGAATAACCTGAAAATATTTGAAAATCTCCTACTACCACCACAGTAAGCTGAAAATGCTGCTTGTATTGTGATGGAGGACTTAGCCAGCCGAGGAATTGAACACACTACGCCTGGGTGGGGCCCACGCGATGTCAACTCGGCCACCGACCGGTCTATATATATTTAAAAAGTGCATAGAAAGTAAAAAAAGTCAAATAACGCCGTATACACGTCAGCTAGTTTATTACCAGTACTTATTAAAAAATATATATTATGAATGAAAAAACATACACTTAGTAAGACACCACTTTATTTTTGAATCAATAACGATAGCCAACCGGGTTTCGCTTGTCCCAAGCTTCATCAGGGCTAAATATCAACTAAAGCTAATTAGATACAGGCACATATAAATATAGGTAAATGAAAACAATGAGTGAAAGAGATACAAAACAGATAGAAAGAGATGCAAATAGAAAAGGTGGAGACAAATTATTAAGGATGATGAGGAGGGAGGGGGGGGGGGAAGGAAATAACAGTTTCAGCGGCGGAATAAATTTAATATGGGACTATCAGATAAATTAATTTGGTTATTTATTATATTTAAATTATTATTAACTGCTTTTTTTTATTTCAAGGGCTTCTAAGTTGTTTAATCTAATTCCAGATCCATTTTTATGCAATATTTTAGTTCCAGAGATTTTATCGAATGAATGATTAGATTCTATTAAATGATTCGCAAATTCTGAAAAGGCATTATTGTTTAAACATCGTATATGTTCTTTTACTCTTAAGTTGACATTCCGGGCCGTTTTTCCGATATAAAAAGCAGAACAATCATTACAATTAAGTTTATATATGCCCGAGTAGCTTAGTTTATCGTCTTTATCTTTAGTATTAATTAAATATTTTCCTAAATTATTATTAGTGTAAAAAGCGGCTTTTATTTCCGATGGGAATTTTTTAACGCTTAAAGAAGAAAAGTTATTTGTATACAGAACTCTACACCATTGGAATGTTTGATTTATGTTTATATTATTAGGGTTATAAGATTTGTTAAATAGAAATTTATTTGATGCTATTTGTTTCAATTTTTTATTAAGAATATTGTCTATTATTTTTGTATCATACCCGTTATTTAAAGCGATTTGTTTAATGATGGATAATTCGTTGTAAAAATTATTATTATTCAATGGTACGGTAACCAATCTATGAATCATGGAGTGAAATGCTGAATGTTTGTGGGATATAGGATGGTTGGATGAATTGTGAATTGTAATATCAGTATACGTGGGCTTACGATAGATATTAAATTCAAATTTATTGTTAATTATACTTAAAGTTAGGTCTAGAAAATTCAAAGTTAAGTTTGTACCTATTTCTACAGTGAATTGAATTTGTTTGTGAAAGGAGTTTAATATTTTAAGAAAAGAGTTTAATTGTCTTTCAGTGCCTGTCCAAATGCAAAAAACATCGTCAACATATCTTCTCCATAATAAAATATTCTTTAAGAGAGGTGAATTTGAAGCAAAAATATTGTTTTCTAGGTTATTCATAAAGATGTCAGCGATAAGGGGGCTTGTAGGAGCGCCAATTGCTAGTCCCTCTCTCTGCTGGTAAATAACATTATTGTATTGGAAGTAATTTTGATTCAAACAAATATTAAAAAGACGAGATAAATCATTAGCTAAATCTTTAGACAAGTGAGAATTATTCAGTAAATTAGAAATTAGGGTTTTGCTTTCAGTGACAGGTACATTGGGGAATAAGTTGACTACATCGAAAGATATTAATTTGCAATTACTGGGAAGAACCAGGTCCTTTAGTTCATCGATTAATGCTAATGAGTTTTTGATAGTATATTTTGGGAAAAACACATTGGCATCGTTAAATACTTTTGTTATAAATGAAGATAATTTAAAATTGGGGGAATTACAACAGGACACTACAGGGCGAATGGGGCAATTACTTTTATGGATTTTTAGAAATCCATAAAGTTTTGGTGCTTTGGGGTTTTTTGTTAAGAACTTTGTTTGGTTATAAGAATCATCCTGAAAAATAGAGTTTTTAGAATTTTTTATAGCACATTTTATACTATCTAAATATTTAGATGTAGGGTCAGATGGTAAGACACTAAACACATCATTTTTGATGAAATCTTCAATTTTTGTGTTATAATCACTTTTGTTTAATATGATGACAGTGTTGCCTTTGTCGGCTTTTGTTAAAATTAAGTTGTCATTTTTTAACTTATTCCGGATACTCTTCATGATGTGGGCTTCTGGATCTGTTTTAAGGTTAAGATTAAATTTTGGGATTAATTTTTTTAAATTTTCAGCACTTTTGTATAGAAACGGTTTTGGTTTATTATGCAGAGCAGTTTCGATGTCCACAGCAACGTTTTCAACAGCATTATCGAAGTCATTTTTATTATATTTTAAGTTATATTTAAGACCTTTAGATAAAAGGGAAATTTCTTGATTGTTAAAATGTCCAGAAGAAAGATTTTTGACACGGTCAAAAAACTGATGTGTAGGTTTTACATGGGCACTATTATCTAAAGTTTGTTGAATACTGCACAGATTTTTCAGTTTTTTGTTTAAGATCTCACGTTTTTTAAAAGCTTTAATAGAGACGAAGTTTCGGATTTTATCATCGAACAGGTCCCATTCGACAGGATGAAGTTCATGAACAAGTTCAATATGTAGGAGTTTAAGTTTTAATTTTATATTGTTCCGTTTTTTGTAGGTATTCTTGAGGTCTTCTTTCAGCCAGGCTATTTTAGCTTGGCACATTGATGATTTGGATAAACTGTCGTTTTTGATACGATTAAAATTTACATTAATATATTTTGGAAACACTTTGCACTTTAAACACTCTTTGTAAAAATATATATCTAAACACATAAGTCTGTATTTAATAGAATAGTTTTTATAATATTTTGCTTTTTTGGCAGTACTAGCCGATATAATATTTTCGAAGGAAGCAAATACTTTGGGGTGTGACATATTGAATGAAAAAACATACACTTAGTAAGACACCACTTTATTTTTGAATCAATAACGATAGCCAACCGGGTTTCGCTTGTCCCAAGCTTCATCAGGGCTAAATATCAACTAAAGCTAATTAGATACAGGCACATATAAATATAGGTAAATGAAAACAATGAGTGAAAGAGATACAAAACAGATAGAAAGAGATGCAAATAGAAAAGGTGGAGACAAATTATTAAGGATGATGAGGAGGGAGGGCAGGAAAGCAGTTAATAATAATTTAAATATAATAAATAACCAAATTAATTTATCTGATAGTCCCATATTAAATTTATTCCGCCGCTGAAACTGTTATTTCCTCCCCCCCCCCCCCTCCCTCCTCATCATCCTTAATAATTTGTCTCCACCTTTTCTATTTGCATCTCTTTCTATCTGTTTTGTATCTCTTTCACTCATTGTTTTCATTTACCTATATTTATATGTGCCTGTATCTAATTAGCTTTAGTTGATATTTAGCCCTGATGAAGCTTGGGACAAGCGAAACCCGGTTGGCTATCGTTATTGATTCAAAAATAAAGTGGTGTCTTACTAAGTGTATGTTTTTTCATTCAATATGTCACACCCCAAAGTATTTGCTTCCTTCGAAAATAATATATATTATGTTTTATTATGGGTAGGTGTACTTCTACAGCCCCCACCTTAACCCTACTTAGAAACCTGTCCAACCGGGTTGCGACATAGTTACTCTGTCATTAGACTGTGCAGACAGGGGCGTTCTTGAATAGAATTATATAAATAAATAATATCAATAAAAATGTAAAGTTTATTGAACTTCAAGTACCTACAACCAATTACCAGAAGTGGTTAACCATATTTAATATTGTAACCAATACACATCTAATCAGATTAAATTAATTATTTACGTCACAGATAGTAGACACATCATATTGATTTATCGGCAGTATTATTAACAATATTAAAATCAATTTATATTTACTTTGACATTAAAAAAAACGAAAGAAAAATTGATCATTATTATTCATAGGAAATCTAAGATCAAATAATAATAATTGCACAAAGACGGAACGGCGTTTGTATCGGTATAATCAACAACATAGTAATCAACTGATCGCGCGTAATTTGATACGGTAGTGGATTTGTTTAGACCACTTTGACTGATACGAATCAGCATTATTATTACCAGGCAAGTTAAGTGTTGGGTAGTTGAACAATAATGAACAATTGAGATGAGTAATGGATATTTGGGAATCAATATACAATATGCTGTGCCTTCTTAGATCCACGAAGCTTTTGGACTTGCATTCCTATCGTCATTACCTTTATAGGAGAGCGGTATGTGTTTCCTTTGTCGGAAGCCGATTGGGCCAAGTAATGTTATGACGAAATCTAGATTGAAAAGAATTCAAATGCTTCCCTGACAGTTTGTGACATGCATAGTTTTTAGCATTCTTTAGATCCGTACCTCTTTTCGGAACCAATATTTGACGGACCGTGAAGATACGACGGCCTCCGTGGTCGAAGAATAAGGCTCTCGACTAGCAAGCTGGAGGTCACGCGTTCGAATCCCGGCGTCCGCAAGTAAATTTTATTTTATTAGTTTGTGTTATTTCAAAAATTATTCATTACAAATAACATATAGTACATTTGCGGCACGTTACAGAGTGTAAGATCGCTCTGGTTTAAGACCACTATTCAGAATTAAACGTTGCTTGAAATGGCTTCGGCCGTGTTTGGTGACTAGGTTTGAATATTCAGGTACTTCCCCATCTTCGTCTTCTCCAACTCCTTTCTCTCCCAACTACCTTCAGCCTCTCAACATACCCCAATTGAGGATGCCACAGTCTCACCGGTTTCAGACGGTATAATAACTAGATATATAATAATATTTTTTCTTTTTTTATTCTTTCTTCTTATGGTTACCAATAAATTACAACCATGACTACAGGACATTGAAAAAAAAAGTAATTATTATCAAGAGTGAGTTGATGTTGCTGCAGTTTTGTTTAATTCTGTATTGAACTTATTGAATATAATATCTTGTCTTATATTTATTATAATATAACCTTGGCATGATACGTCACCTTCTATTACATTAGAATAATAAGCTTTTTTCATATTAATTTCAAAAAACTTTATTCTCATTACGATGCTAATCAGAGAAATCCATATTTGGTATATTTTGGCTAGACTACGCATGTACAAAATCTGAAAAAATATAAACTGTCCATTCCCGAAACCAAATAAATAATTAGTTAGAGTTATCAGATTCTGAATAGCCAGGTACTTCACCACCTTCGCTGTCCCCATCTCCTTCCTCTTTGGCCCCACAATATACCCTAACAATTGAGGATGCCAAACCTTTCTGGTTCCAGGTTCCACGGAGCAGTTGCGGCTTTTTTTGCAGTATTCACATTAAAAAAATAATGATTTCTATGTTTAAATAGGAATTTCATTTTTAGCTGGTAATTTTTATTGATTTTTAGTCGATATAATGTGTTTACATTGTAAATAATAAATCTTTTTTTTTTCAAAAAATCTTTTAAAATGGCCGCTTGACGTAACGGCCTTTCGATATGTGCTCTTTCTGTTTTTTTTTTTTTACATGAATACCCCACAAGAGTCTTGCTATTACTCCCAACCATCTGAATCCAGTGGGGCAATGGTGGATATGTTTAATTAATCAATTGTAAAATAACACGAATTCAAATATTTGAATAAAATCACTTGCAAACGCTGGAATATCAACCCGCTACACCCGCTACGTGCGACATCTATTGAATATTCTATTGTTTTTATTGTTCTGCAAGTCTAGAATGATTTTTTAAAAATAATTTTTGGAATAACTTAACGAGTAAAACCTCAAATTGTGATATTTAATTGTTGAATACAATATTAGCAACTGTCAAACGAAAACATGAAACTCATTAAGTTATTCCAAAAATAAATTAATTTAATTAGGAGTTTTTTTTAATATTGTGTATCCGTTTATATGTCAGTATGGATTTTTTTTAATTCGGATAATTTGTGGGCGTGTTCTGTGAACTCTTTGCATTAACGATAAATGCACTCATACATTACACTACACGAATGTTTGAACGAGCGTCACCAAAGCTCCCGGTAAGAAAGCTTGTCACGCGAGCTTTGCCATAATCTCAACGCTTTTAATTAGCAGATAGCTCGCACGGTAGGTTAACCTTGTTCATATGATTTGTATTCCTGTGTCGGAGGCTGGAATCGGTTGATGTCATCGGTTTCCGCTTCATCTCAGGCTAATCTCTGCTTTGGCAGCTTCCGACGCCGATTTCGCTCTCCGGACCCCTTTGACGGATGGAGAATCAAGTTGTTATTGATCGACTCTGATTAAAATTATTGAGAGAGAACTTAATTAGTACTTTTATTCAAAATAAACATTATTTTTGCGGATAACGACCAAAGCAAAAATATTAACTGTTTTGAATTTGATTTTTTTTTATTAATCTTAAGAAAAATTTGCCTTTTTTTTCTTCATATTTTGTGTTTAAATAATAATTAAAAATAACGAGAAAAAAAATCAACCCTTTAAAAAAAAGATTTTTTTTCGACTATACATATTTTTTTAAAGTTTTAAACCCTATTTTTTGGTTTTGACATACAAAAAATCTTTCCAACCCAGGAACTGGATTCCGAGCGGGTAGGACCTATAATACTGCGCATATTATCTGCTGTAATGTCATCCAATTTCAGAGAAATGCGTATATATGTCTGCATGCATGTATATGATTGCCACCAAGTTGATAGAATGCATTATCATCGACAGCGAGTCTATCTGCCGAGTTTAAGCTCGATCGGATGTCGGGAAGTGGGTTGATTTCTGATTCCAGGATTTGCATCAATTTATTACCGAAAACAAAAATGAAATTCAAAATAGCAAAGGTGTCTGTCTACAAGAAGCAATTAAAATACTAGAAAAGTAGAATAAAATTTTCAGATATTAATTCGTTCTTTGAATTCACAAAAAAGTTACGAAATAGGATAAAAAAGAATATGAAAGATATAAGAAAAAGAAAAGAATATTGCAATAGGTGTATTTAATGTTATTAGTGTAGTTAACAAAATCCAAATCCACATGGAAAGAAATTGATAGCACGGGCGAAGAAAAATACTAAGAAACTAATTATTATAAGCAATAATTAGTCGTCTGCAATATCAGTACAAATTGAAAGTATTTCCCGAGTAAAAATAAATGCCGCCGACGGGAATTGAACCCGCGCCTTATGTTGTCCGGTCAGACGCTCTGGATCACTGAGCCACGTCGGCTTATATCAAACAAGCTAAATAATTCACTATGTACTAGTACTTCAATCAACAATAACTGTTTGTTATATTTTTTTCACTTATAAACAACCAACTTTATTTTTTATTATGCTTTGTCCTATGCATAAAAACCTTGTCTTATAAACATTAGTTTATCATTAAAAAAACTATATTCATATACGTGTACGAGTATATACATTTTTTGTAACTCTACAAACAATATGGCTACTTTGAACACAGATTATAACGTTGTTTTACTTTTTTTCTTAATTCAGCAACGTTCAATTATTTATTATAAAATTAATGAAAGACTTTACCGTTAGGCGTATTTTATTTAAATAAGTACGTTGCTGAGCGCGAGATATGAGATGCCAAAATATGGACTCATATCACGACAAGATAATTAATAAGACGCTCCGAAAACCGCATGATATCTCTTATTACGCGATATAAATAACATTATTATATTCGTTAATTAAAGTAGCATTCCCTTTGGCATGACATGACGTGACCACCGGACGGAGTACAGGTTATCAAGGGATTCCGAGGGATTGTGGGGGATTTCAGGCAGATATCAAAGGGATTTCAAGTCATGAAACAGAGTTGTCAAAGGAATTTTTGTAATTTTTTTTAAGGAATTATTAGCATTACCGAATCAATTAGGGAGGCGGATATGGGTACCGCCGCCCCGGAAACCATTTATTGGATAATCAAAACCACTGCCATAAGTCGCTCCAAATGGTTCGCTTATTTTGGTGACTTTGCAGGGGTGCCTGGATTTGTGGGGAGGTATGTTTATTGGAATCTCTCGAGCCAATCGCCTGCACTAGGGATGGATTCATATCTCCGTCACTCTTAGGACCACTGATACCCCGATTCCTACCTACTCAGCACCTTCAAATTAATAAGCGATGTTTTAAGAATTAATGTCATGAGTAGTTCCTAAAATGTGATTTGGTTTAGTAAATATATTTTTCATTCACCAATCCCTAACCTACTCACTTTCCCGGATCTTCCCTATGCTGTTAGGCTGAAGAAGGTAGTAGGTGATGGTGAAGAGAAAGGTGGGTAAGTATCTGGCTGTTCAGATCTGGTCACCATATAAGGCTAAAACCATTTCAAGCACCTTTTCAATTCAGAGAATGGCGGTCTTTCTCTAGGGCAATACTAAATCTCCAATATATAATTATTAATAAATAAATAATGAAAACAACACAAATAATTTATTGCGCACGCTGGGATTTGAAACTGTAACCTCCGGATTTGTAGCCAAGGATCTTAACCAATTAGCCGTTGATATCAAAAGATTTACAACTTAACAATCTTTTAATTTTCACTATTTTTTACAAAATCCTAAAATTTAGCTCTTCATTAATGTTGGGAATCATTATATTTTCTACATATGACTGTGTGTGTCAACCTAAGTTAGAAATTTATGAATTACCTTTAGTTTTTTAAATGTGAAACCGCATAAGAGTCCCAACTGCTCCCTAACGTCCAGAGCCAGTGAGACTATGGCATCCCCGATTCGAGCATAGAAGACACAGATGGAACAAGTAATTTCATAATAATTATCAAGCACTGGAAGTTATTTCTTTCCGATTTATGCAACCTAGCATTGTTAAAATTTGTATTAGAACTCATTAAAGACTCCGTTATAAGCGTCCAAGTGAAGAAGAAGAGTATTGTAGATAATATGTAAATACGAATGATAGAAGTGTGACGCTAATATTTCCAAAAAACGTTTTTAATTAACAGGCGTATACTTCTGTCGTGCAAATATAATGGACGGACCTAAGGTCGAATGTGCCTTAGCATGCCATGAACGTTGATAATTCTGTAGGGTTTATTTTGATTATTTTTGGTGAACGTATTACTAAAATGCAGATGTTTCTAGAAGAATAATACCTCGGGAAGTTACTAATTCATAGTCTACGAAAATAAAAACTGGTGCTTAACGCTAATATTATAGTTGAAAAACGTTTTTATAGAATATAAACCGTTTTGCATAGAAGATTTTCATGGTTAGGTAATTTTTTTTTATTTATCTTAAATTTAAATGTGTTAAATCCGTGGGTATAGGTAAGAAAAAAAATGTTATCGTTACGAATTCATCGGAATCAAAAATTTGAGCTGCGAACAGACCCCCGTTATCAGAGTCTTATATCGCCTTTATAGTGACAACGAGGTATACAATAATAAATGGCGTCGGGAACGCCCGATGGAGACATGGCACGATCAAGTAAAACAAAAAATTATAAAAATTCAACATTTCAATTATTAAGAATAATATTATTTCCATCTTAAAAATAGACCCAGTTTTCAGATCCACTAGAATTCAAAACCTAAAAAATTTACTATAAACCATTCGTAACCCCGAGCAACGCCGGGTACACGTCAGCTAGTATTTAAAAAAAACCGAATTTTTCAAAATAGAGCGAAAATCTCTTGAAATCTAAGTTAAATGGCATTTAAAGAAAAACTTTAAAATTATTTTTTCATACTTATAGCTTGTTAAATAACAGAACTAGAAGTGTTTTTTATAATTTTCGGACATAATTTGCGAGCTTTTCAAATACATTATTTTTCAACTAGGCATCTGAATAAAGATTAAAAATAATATATCTATAATAATATGTCGGTAGACATTTAAAATACGGCAAATCATCAGTTGTACTGAAAAAATTATGCGAATGGAAACATGTTTTTTACAATGTTCGTTTTGGAAAATTTAGAAAAGAAAACTTTAGTGGTTTAATTGCATTTTCAATTAACTCCTTCCCGTCAGATACAATAACGATTTGGTTCCAAGTAGTCCATCAAGTTTAGTATGACCGATTACATCCGATAAGTAAGGTATATTAGATTGATGCCATCCTGAGCAGGGATGGTAATGATAGCAGGCACGAACGGAACCTTAATACGGCCTCAACAGAGCCTTAAAGAGCCGCTAACGAAGAGCCTGTGTAATTTCAATCAGTCTTTATGACAGCTATATAGCATCTCAGTGCGAGTTTTCTTTAATTAACTGAGCTTGAATGCAGATTTCTGACGATCCTGAATTAAGACGAATCATTAAAAATCAATGTTCGAAAATTGGAGTATAATATATTTATATTGTCGTCATAATTAGGAACATGTTCAATTAGCTCAAATTAATTAGCAAATTATGTTTTTATTTCTTGGATGTGTGACAATTTACGCACCTTCGTCAAAAGGTGAGCTGAATAAAGATATATTGTGTAAAAGTAATCTTCGTGTTATAGGTTTACGACCCTCGAAAAACGCTCAAGGATCTCACTCTTGGTATTCGGATGTAGCAACCTGTTTAAATAAATGATAAATAAATTCCAAATGTTTATTAGTAGGCATTATTACGCAAACCTTTGAAAACTGTAACCATTCACGTAAAATAGAGCATTTAGCTTTTTATAATTCAATTTCGTCTACGTCACTTCCTAGAAAATCATGGCCCCGCATCGGACTACCGGACTTAATCACTTAACCCCTCCAGCTTTTGAGGGTTAAATATGACCGGGCGTCCATTTTTTTTCCTATCATGTAAAAATACGTAATTTTTTGACGTTGGAAAGAGGAATTATAATTCTTTCCAGTTTACTTCAAATATTTACACTGAAGGCCACTAATAATATCTTAAAAATAGCTTAATTTTTATAATTCATTTTTTTGTTTCACCTGAAAACAACCAACTTTATTTTATATGAAAAAGACATTGTAAGTGCTAACTCTCTCACTAGATGGCGCCAACGGGACTCGAACTCGTGTCCCTTCGATTGTAAAATAATTGTTACCCTTTGTGCTATGCATGAAAAATCTTGTCTTAAACATTAGTTTACCAAAAAAATAATAATTAATATTTGACAAGTTCAAGTATTTCACCTAAAAATGTAGACAATTTGTCTCGACGCCATCTAGTGAGAGAGTTAGCACTTACAATGCCTTTCTCATATAAAATATAGTTGGTTGTTTTCAGGTGAAAAAAAATAACAAGCATTAATTGTTGAATGAAACACTAGTATATATTGAATTATTTCGCGGATAAGAGATAAGCCGCCATAGCTCAGTGGTCAGAGCTGTCGACCGGAAATCGAAGGGACACGCGTTCGAGTCCCGTTGGCGTCATGTATCTTTTATCAGGAGATTTTTCAATGTGGATGAGTGTTTCAGGCGAATAATTATTGCTTGTAAAATAATTGTTTCCCTTTGTGCTATGCATAAAAAATCTTATCTTAAACATTAGTTTACCAAAAAAATAATAATCAAAACAGGTGGATGGTGTTAGGCGGGAATTTAAGCCTTATCGCTATCTACTTAAGGTCTATTATTGTTAGCGTCTCGATTCAAAATATAACACGACGTAGTGCATCGCCTTAATACAAAAAAGCCGTCTATGTTAGATACCTAACTCTTCCAGAAAATACTGAGAAAATACAGAGTGGAGTAATTCCCAGATTAGATTTAGGTAAAAATTTACATATTTGAATTAAGGTATTTTTTAAATGCTTTTCAAAAATGTATGTTCTTCAGTAAACATTTAATTCAGAAATCGGACTTAAGCTTAACAGTTAAAACTATTGGCGAAATATTACAGAATTTAGATGTTTGGCTTGGATTTCGTAGGACGCTGTTGTGTTATATGGTGACATTTAAAACATAAAGTAATCCGGTAGTTATGCTGAGTAATAACGAGTAGATGTTATTAACCTTGTTTTTTCAACCCTTCGCTTTCCCTCCCTTTATCCTACCCTCCCACACGTCGGCTCCTGGCAAGTATTTTTTGCGCGGTCACCCATTAATATAATTATATTTTTTCTCACGCGGCCACGAAAATCGACCACAAAATAATTGTCAAGCCAAACCGTCTTGTCGTAAGGCAAATAAAACAATTACCGACTACCATTCGCCGTCAAATGCGGCCACCTTCGTTAGTATTAATTCGGCTGTAATGGCTTTAAGGAGACCTACCAGGACAATTCTATAACCCATCCTCCTTCTCATTAACATCTCTAACATAAGTGAGGACGTCTAACTCCAGATCGCGTGAATGTAGTCAATTAGGGCATGCGAATACTTAGCTGAAATGCCGACTTCGAAATACTACTTTCGTAAAGTATTCAAATTATATTATTCAAGGGTCTTGCAATATGCACCACTCACAACTGTTTGGTTGATGATGAGTTGTGAGTTGTCATTGTTTGGTGGCTGTTTTATCTCTATCGTTGATCTAAATGACATGCATTGTTACAAAATGTCGAGTTTAAAAAATATTGACCTAGACGTATGACGATGCACTGTTCTCTTATAGATTTAAACGTCGAAAATACACTGACAAAATCTGTGAAATTTTTTTTCGGATAAAAATCTAGTGAAAAACCACTTATTTAAATCAAGACGTTACGTGGTTGGCTTTTTTTTATTTTTTTAAATTTTTTTTTTATTTTTTATTTTTTTTTATGTGACACCTCACAAGAGTGTCCCTGCCTGTGCAGTGCACAGACAGGGGAACCATGTCACCACCCGGTTGGGCGGCGTTGTGAGGCGGAGTAAGGTAGGGGCTGTAGGAAGGGATTTGTTAATGCGGGCCTTGAAGAGGCTCGGATTATAGGAGGGAGGAAAAACAGATGCCGGTAGCTCGTTCCACATACGAGCCGACTTACACAAAAACGAGTCGTAAAAACGGCCCGTTCTCATGAAGCCAACGTCAACCGTGAACGGGTGTTCAGTTCGTGTCCGTCGAGTTTCGCGCACGTGCACCGGTGCATCAGGAAGCAATGCTGCTAGCTCCTCGGAGCAGGCTCCATTGAAATACCTGTAGAACAGACACAGCATGCCTACATTGCGTCTATGCATTAGAGAAGGCAATCGGTCTGTTAACAACGGATTGTCAATCAGACGGATCGCTCTCCTTTGCACAGACTCAAGCAGGTTTATCAAGCATTTTGGGGCACCAGCCCAAAGGTGGCTCCCAAATTCAATAGTTGGGCGGACTTGAGACTTGTACAGGGTCAGCAGCTGGTCACTGTTGAAGAATCTCCTAGTAAAACTGGGGAAAATAAATTTCAAGAAGTTGTTTTTACTAACCCGTCCACGTAAGTTGAAATAAAGTTTTGTTTTACTGTATTATTGATTCAAATGTTTGATATCTAAATCGCATCGCTCGCAATCAAAAAATTCAACACGGTCCAGTAATCTGTTTTTATCATGACTCGAAGAGTATTTTGGCTGAAATGTAAAATTTAACTTTTAAATATAAAATAAAAGAAATTTTTTTGGTGGCGTTCGTATTATAGTTAGTGCTTTATTATTTCATTTACAATAGCAAAAACACACGAATTCTCAGCTCACAATTACTCGTGCTAAGCATGCGCTTATAATTCAAATTAATGGAGATGGATTCCACATTCGTGATGTGTCCTTGATTGTAAAAGCTGAATTTAATAAAAAATATAAATGTTTGATTTGAAGTACCATTTCACGACACACGAACCAAAGGACGTATTTATTTATCATCCAAGAAAGTGGTTGCGGATATGAACTAAACGACAGCTTTTATGAAACACTTAAAATAAATTATTTAAGAACCTGAAAGTAAATTACATTTATTTATCATTATTCAGTTTAATGTACAGGGTTTTCACAAAGTTCGTTCTTTTCTGAGGCACATAAAATATTTAAGAAAATTGACCCACCAAACAAAGCGTTGTTTTTTATTAAATTTATTTATTGATTTGGATGTTAGATATTCAAGGAAAATATCATAATGTCACTAGAGATAGTATCCCTAAAATGGGTGGAAAAATAAATTATATTTTAATGATCTGATGGTGATACTAAAAATGTGCAATTAATATATTCGTTCAAATGTATTGACTTCCATCTAAAACCGTAAATTCCTAAACTATTTGATTTAGGCAAAGACTCGTAACATTGTAACCCTAATAGCCACAGACAAATTTTAAATAAAAAAATTCGGAAAAGGTTAATTTCTTAAGTAGGATAAAGGGTAAATTGGACATTAAAATAACGATATTGGTCCACAATACCACTGTAGCATCCCATCTCTAAATTACTGCATAAGTGTAATCGTTCTGAGTAGCAAAACTAAAATTAAAGAATGGAAATAATTCAGAACAGAGGCATGAGGTCAATACTGTGTTGTAGCAGGTACACCATGCAACGCCAACTCAATCTCTTAAGTGTGTTGCAACGATTAGTTACAATTCTTATTACATGTTAAAGAATATTAGAATTAATAGTACAGTTCATTTATATCCTACGAGAAACTGCAACGTTTTAGGCTTCCTAAAACAAATTTATCCGGAACACAAAACAATATTTATTTTAAAGGTTTTAAAATGTTCAAAGAACTCCCGGTAATTGTTAAAGAAGCTAAAAGTCTTGATTTTTTTCGTGGATTATGTCTCAATGTTGTGAAGTCCAAATTTTAGTATGTAAGTAGTAAATAATATTATAGTAGTCCTAAAAAAGAACATATTAGATATGAGATGTAAAATTTTATAACTTAATAAAATATTCTTAAAAAAAAAAAAAAGTTTTCACCGAGACCCCACCAACGTAGGCTGGTGTGACGTCATAAACGCCCTCCGCACGTACATAATGCTTTACAATAAACCGTTCTTGTTTATTCCTGTACTAATGTTAAGCTATGTTCTGTACAATACCCGACGGCCGGCATAGTCCAGTGGTAACGCATTGGACTGCCATTCCGAAGGTCGCGGGTTCGAACACGGCGTGCGCAAATAAATTTTATTTGATTAATTTGTGTTATTTCACAATTAATTCATTAAAATAATATATAGTATATTTGCGGCACGTTCCAGAGTGGAAGATACTACCAGTATCGCCCTGGTGTAAGACCACCATTCAGAATTGAAACGTTGCTCCAAATGGCTTTAGCCGTGTTTAGTGACTAGATCTGAATAGCCAGGTACTTCCCCACCTTCCTCTTTCCCTTCCCCACTTACCTTCAGCCTCACAACATCACCCAATTGGGGATGCCATAGTCTCACTGGCTCCAGACGGGAGCAGTTGGGACTCTTGTGAGGTATTCACTATAAAAAAAAAAAAAAAAAAAAAAAAAAAAAAAAAAAAAAAAAAAAAAAAAAAAAAAAAAAAAAAACCCAATTTGTCATAAAGTTTGCTAAATACCAACATGCTTAACAATAAAGATTTCATATATATTTTACTAACCATCAACAATGTTACTTAAGGCGATGCACTACGTCGTGTAATATTTTAAATAAGGTTTAAATTCACGCTTAACACCATCCGCCTGTTTTGATTTATGCAAGAAAAAAACATGGCCAAAAAGTGCCTTTTATTTTATTTTGTGGATGTTCAGGCATAAATATATAATTTTTTTAAATCATTTTATAAATAACTTAATTTTCCACATTATACAATAAAATCATATAGCAGATTTTGAACTTTAAAGCAGTTTTCATAGGCCTATACATTATTTTTTTCTGGGCTTATAAAAAGACTTATATAAAAATACTCGATTAATTTAAAGTTCAAGATGTATTCTACTCGCAGTATTTAATTAAAGCATCTGAAACCAAAGGTTGACCAAATTTTCAAACCAAAAACACATGATTTTGCATTACTACTTATGGCATCGCCTTAATATTGTTCCGCTACTACTTTCATAGTACCTTAAGTTGCTATCTTGTACTTTTATTATTATTTATTGAACAACTATTACTTGAATGTACAATAACTCTAAACGATAACTAGTGTTGTACCTACTTATATTGTCCGTACTTGCCTATTATGTTATGTAATATGCGCTCATTTTTGTAATTCTGATCAGTTTTTCTTAAATATTGTTTACATGTACAAGCCTTCATGGTGTGAATAAATAGATAATATTGTTTTGGCGGCAAATCAAAAATGAAATAAAATAAATCGTTCAAAAAATGCATCGCTTTAATGTAAAAATTAAACAAAAATGCTAATTTCTTCTTCAATAATATTAAAATTAATTTATGGCATGTGATTATTTTTTCTGACAGTAAGAAACAGTATGAATATGCTAATGATTATCACCTCTTAAATAATGGGGTTGGAGAGGTAAGGGAAGATTCCGAATTAGTTCACTTACCTAATCTATATCTGATTTCTCTTGGTCTTCCGACACATTCTTCTCTCCGGGTTAGTTCCGGCTGACGCATCTGAAACAGAGTATCGAATTCGTAGTAAAATCTTTGGATCTGTTTCACGTACTCGAAAGCAGTAAAAAAACCAAAACAAACTTACAGTTTCACCCCGGAACTAGTCAACATCGAATGGTTGCTGAATTTCACTCAGGAACGATATAAAATATATTTAATTATGTATTCGGTGAAGTTTGTAATTTCCAGTTATATTTGTGTTCATTCTAGAAACCAAATTCAGTAAAAAATAAATATGAACTATTGTCACAATTTTTTTGTTTTCACGTAACTTCGTGCACATCCCGTATTATAAGCGTGCCATAAGACGAAGGTTATAAAGAAATAACCGAATTTGGATTTATATGCGCTCTTTATATTCAACATGCGCTTAATTCGGTACTTATATTATTTTGGAAATGCATATTTGTGAATATTTTATATTACACAGTTTTACACCTCATTTAATTTTATGACGTTATTTACAACACATTCATAACTACAGAAAAGATTCCCAAATCTTTGTTGGCTATCATTAAACTTGTAATCTTCTGTCTTCATTGGTAATCTGCCAAAGTTTTAGAGCTTCATTCTTCTTTTATTGTTCTTTCTTCTTTTTATTCAGAGCTCCAAATAACTATGCTCTACACACTTTAACATAACTATTTTTCGAATAACAAATGTTTATTTGGACTTAAATATGTTTAGTGTGATAAACTTGTTAGTTTTAAATCTTCTTTTTACTATGGGTTCTTGTAATTTCAAAAATTATTAATGACAATGTAGTTGCGGGAGTAAATATATTATGTTCCACTTTGTTCTATTTTACTATCAACCTTTTCCATAACATAACATAACATACATTAATGGTATTTCTTGCATGTTTGATACAGATTTTCATCTTTCGTGTTTTTAATAATCATCAAATGTACATTTGATGAATTGAAAGGTTTCTGTTTGACAGACCGCAGTAGTTCCGTGACTCTAATACACACATTACACACCAAAGAGACCGTTTATTTGTTATCTCTAGACAAAAAACTCTCGTATTTAAGGGTAGTTACAGCTATTCCTCATCAAAACTTTGGAATGAAATACAACTGTCTATTTTAATATCGGGTAACCGGGTAACTCAGGACAGTGATAATTCAACACACTCTTGAAAAGTGATATAAAGTCACTAAAAAGTAGACAAAAAAAACTATTTAAATTGATTTCCTTTGTTAATGAGGTTTATATGCCCTTTTACTTTCATCACTTTCATGACTTATCAATTTTAAAAGTTGAGTTGCCTTGGAACAGAATATCGGCACCGCTGCAGTGCTTCAAGAAGCTCTTCAACGACTGGTTGTTGACTACTCAGTCAACCATTACTTAAGAAAACTTACTCATGTTTGTGATTATATCACATATTTAATATGAATTTTATTTGCTTTAATTAGGACGGGTTGTTTCAAAAAATTTGAACAAGTCATCAAATTTCGAAGTTATTTTTGAAGTTCTGTGACAGTTCTATTCATGTTTGGTTATTATTTCATGTCTGTGAAGTAACTGGCGCACAACCATATAAAACAGAACTCGAAAAAAGCTTTGAAATTTGATGAAATGTTCAAATTCTGTGAAACAACAGGCCCTTAGAATTTTGGTGATTTGACTTATTTGGAATTATTTATTGTGTACACATTTGAATCGTTGAAAAACAGCTACATTCCGGAAGAAATCCGGAATGTACAGCTAAACAGTGACCCATTTGTCAATAGAATCAATATCAATAAAGAAAATATGTTAAAATTGTCAAATAAATATTTTTTAACAATTATAATTGTGATATTTATTTGGTTTTACGCCCAGCTGGGCTTTTAAATATTGTACGTAAGTTTATACTAAGAATAATTTCTTGCAATTGTCAAAATATATAATCAGTTTAAAAGTAACAAAAAAAAATACTCTACGTTTTACTCTGGTCTCGTCAATAACAAATTGCTAATTGGCCAAATTAACACAAGCCATTCATTTGGCAGATTATATCTGATGGTGTAACCTGAGATTCCCCGTTCCTGTGACTCGGCATCGCGTCACAGCATCTTATTTGCCCCTCTTGTTACTTCTTGTTCTCCTGGCACATATCGTTTATTCTCACGACCTGAGCAGCATGGGCAGACTTACAAAGCCACAACAATACTGTCCATTGATACGAATTTACAAGATTGGTAACATTCCAAAACATATTAACATCGGTTCTACTTCTGATCACAATGCGACTACAAAATTGCTCTCTTAAAAAATGAACTTATTTATAATATGCTAAAATTATTTCCATAAAACTCAAAAACATATTAATTGCCTTAGTTTTCAGATACGGGTTTGAAACACTGCGATAACAACAACAACTCATCTTAGAAAATCTTCCGTGTTTATTTTTGAAGTCTCTAATAATTCGTCATGATTATTACATTTAATTTAATTTCAACATGTTTTGTAAGGCGGATCTTATTCTCGAGGGCAACACATCAATCGCCCTCAGCGATTCTATCAGTGGCCGAGTGTCGATTACTGCGGCCGGGAGACGCGCCGGGACATGCGCCCGTCGAGCAAGGTGACATTTATTTTATCGGAGTGGATTTCTTAACTACCTTCTGGCTAATTTAAATAATATTCGATGTTTTAATAAATTATTGTGAGATTGTGTTGATTCTACCTGATTTATAATATAAGTACCTACCGACGTTTTAGAAAAGAAAGACTAATTTATTTTGTGATATGAAAAATATTTTTTGAATTTCCTATAGATTTTTTTAATTAGCTCCACACAGGAGTTCTCAAGGAAAATAATTTCTCACAGGGCCTATGTCATCTTTGGGGATGCTGTGTTGAGGTTTTGTTTTACCGGAAATGAAGATCTGGAAAGGAATGAAGTGTGGGTAGGAATCTGGGGGGGTATGTGTTCAGACGTTTGAATTCATCCCTCCCACTGTGGTACAAGGTAATGAGTTGAGAGAGTCCTGCTGGGGAGGAAAAAAATATCTCCCTAAGCCAGCCTTTCCAAATTCGCAGTAGGTTGGCTGACGCATTCGCCACCAAGAGATAGACAATCTTCACCCCATTAACCTGGGAACCCCTGTTAAGTCACCAAACGTAGTGAACCATTCGGGGTGACCTATGGTCAAGGTGCTGGTTATGCAATGAATGGTTCCTGGGGCGGCGGTACTCATACCCAACTAAAAAAAAAACATTAAAAGGAAATACAACATTTTATGGGGAAAAACCCTTTCGATTGTCAATTTAAGGGTGTTGATGCTCTACCGTGTAAACTCATTATATATATATATATATATATATATATATATATATATATATATATATATATATATATATATATATATATGTATATCGAATTTCGAAACCGTTAGTGCTTCCCATAGGTATTTATGGTTTGAGTGTTTTAATTTTCAAATTTCTTTTTAAAAATTTGTGTTATTAATTACTCACTCATTCTTACGGTTGAAAACTAGGCTGCCAGATTGAATTTTTCTCTCTCCTAAAACACGGTTATCTTCAAAACCCAGGATCCTTTCATGATCTTCAAATATTTTGCACATGGCATCCTAAACCATGAGTCTTCGTATGTAGAGTAAATGTATACAAAAATTGTACCAAAGATAGCAGTTGAAATTCGTTCAATATCACCATTTATTTGTAAACAAGACAAATGTCTTGTATCTACAATATATATTTAGCTTAAGAAAATAAAGGACATCGAACACAGAAGACAACAAAAAAACCTGTAATCCTACACCAACAAGAAGACATGATTTCAGTGATCAATGATTCTCACAGAACCACTTGTTACATGAGATAAACTAACATGTGTAAAGAAGAGCTTCTCTGAATAATTTACTTCTGTAAAGATCGCGTGAGGTATCGGATTTCTGAACATCTCAACACATCGCCACACAAATAACAAGATGCCAAATTGCTAATCGGATTTTGAAAATATATTATTGAAATAATCAATGACTTACCCTTATCTTACATTTCTTTAACAATCAGCAAGAAAATCAATGTTCTAGTAAAGAAAAACAAATGACGTACTCGTAGGAATGTAGGTATTAGTATTTACCAACTTCGTAGTTAGAATGATGGTTTGAGAGCCTTTTTTTAGGTGGAATCTCAACTGCTGGCAACCGTCCGGAGCCAGTGAGATTATGGCATCCCCAATTGGGAAATGTAATGAGGTTTAAGTTATTGGGGAGAGGAACGCAAGAATCACTTGGCTATTCACATCTGGTAACCAAACCCATATCAAGCAAAGTTTCAATACTAAATGATGGTCTTATTCACCAGGGCAATACTGAGATTATGTTGTACCCTGGAACGTGCCGCAAATATACATGTATTATTGTAAGTAAATTGTTTAATAATAAAAACTATCAATCCCGTACGCCGGGATTTGAACCCGCGGCCTATCGACCACGGGGGCCTTGTCTATAGTGAGGCCTCCATCGTTAAGGCGATGCACTACGTCGTGTAATATTTTAAATTGAGCCACTATCAATAACAACTCTTACGTAAATGGCGATAAGGTTTAAATTCCCGCTTAACACCATCCGCCTGTTTTGATTTATGCAAGAAAAAAACATGGCCAAAAAGTGCCTTTTATTTTGTGGATTTTCAGGCATAAATTTATTTTTTTTCGATCATTTTATAAATAACTTAATTTGCCACATTATACAATAAAATCATAACCGTAAATGGATTTAAGTAGGAGATTTTGAACTTTAAAGCAGTTTAAATAAGCCTTTACATTTTTTTTCTGGGCTTATAAAAAGACTTATCTAAAAAATACTCGATTATTTCAAAGGGCAAGATGTATTCTACTCGCAGTATTTAATTAAAGCATCTGAAACATTTCTAGGCGACCAAATTTTCAAACCAAAAACACATGATTTTGCATTACTACGTATGGCATCACCTTAAGGGAATGGTTATAAATCTCAGCTACGAATCCGGAGCTTGCGGGCACACACATATTCTTTGAATGTTTATTTTTGTCATACACGAATGAACGTTTGAATAAAGAATTTACTGAAAATATAAATTTGTTTGTTACTTGCCACATTTTCTGTTAATAGAGACAATAAGGTATTTATATATTTGTAATGTCGTTGAATTTACAGCAGATGTCATTATTCAGGGTTTGTTAGGTGATTTACGAACCCAAATGAACCTATCTACGTTCTTAAGCCTACACCTTCAGCAGTATATTACACATGCATTACGAATGACTTATTTAATGTTTAAAGCTCATGCATCCTTAAATATATATTAACAAACTTACAGCAGTGGCGCCTCGAGCCCCTCATGTCACTAAATATTTTTTTATAATGTAATCAATTTTGTTAAGGGGGAAATTGATTGATTCGACTGCCTTCGTGGTCCAGGGATAAGGCTCTCAATAATAAGTTAAATTTATTTTATGAATTTGTGTTATTTCACAATTTGTGAATTAAAATTAAAATTCAATATAATTAGTAAAGTAGGAGATATTCTCAGTGTCGCCCTGGTGTAAGACCACCATTTTGAATTGAAACGTTTCTTGAACAAAACTTGTTTCATAAAAATAAAGCCACAACAATTGCGTATATAAGCTACTGAAATTAATTTTAATTTACCTTCAGTAAAAATTGACTCTGTCTCCAATGCTCAAGGGTTCAAACTTCAAACATATTATCTGCTTTTATCCACACCTACCTACGTAGCCTTTTTTTTAAATCAAAAGAATGTGACATCATGTTCATATTGCACCCTAGGACACATTTTTATTAATAATAACAAAAATGACACATTTCAAATTTCTTACTCATTTGTGTAACTGCCTAAATAAGCTTGCATATTAATATTAAGAATTTTAATTTTTTTTTATTTAGTAAAATATTATACATTTATATAGATTATTTAAGAAATGTTTTGACTGCCCAACGAGGAGGATTCCCGTTTTAGAACAGTCAAATTAGGATGAGTATTAACATTTTGATAAGTATAGTATTAAAATAATAATGAAATAATAGGTATTTGTACTTTTAACTGGTGCCTAAGCCTACTAACATATTTTGTATAAATATGAATAACAAAGAGAAGAAATACAATAAAATAAAATATCCAATTAAACATAAGATTAACTGCTGCTTGGGTAGCATTCTAATTTAAAAGTACTAGGTAGGTACATATATACACATAATGATAAAGATTAGAACAAATATATATTTTATTATCGTCCTTTAATTTGTGTAAATAAATTTTATATTATCACCACGAGCCGTCCCTGACAATCTTAAACTGTAATCGGATTAAATGGTAACATTGACATCCGATGGTAATAGGTATAATTATTCAAGGGAGATGATATCATGTAGCAGGATACATTTTTAATATGTGTTATTGTTGCTTGTTTGCGGTATACACGGTTCTTTGGATTTGCATAATAAAAGCGCGCTTACATTATCTGTGTTGTAAATCCTCCCAAATTTACACATTATCTTTATCCAGCCTATATGATTTTCTACCAATAACTTTAAGAAATAAATTACAATCTTTGAAAAATTTGTGTTTCTGTGTTGTAATATAAAACTAGTGTTACAGATACAATACTATCAAACTTAAAGGAAGAAGAAGTTGTTCGTCAACTTTTTCTTCCTTTAACTCCGAGGATCATTCAACATTCAAATCTTACACCAGAATCATTTTGTTAATTTTTTACCATTGTTAGTTATATATTATATTTCTTGAAAACATTTTAAATCAGCGTATAAAGATTCATCTTATATTACAAAGGGATGAAATATTTAAATAGTCTTTCCGAAGAAGCAAAGAAATTACAGAATTCGTATTATTAAAGAAAAAGGTACTCGTAACATCATTAAAAAAATGCAGTGAACTTAATTTTGAACCATATTTATATGTTTTAATGTTACAACATTGTATTATTAAACACTCTATGAAATTTCTTTATTTGACACCAAACTCAAGAGCTAGTTGTCTTAATTGACGTAGAAATTCTTTAAAAAGATACATGTACTATGCCTTATATTATGTATTCTTGTGCACGGAGAAAACTTTCTAACAAAAATGATGATAATTTATTACTTACTATACGGTTTTATCACTTAAAAATAATACGTATTTTGGTTGAAAACGGGGTTGTTGGCAATTAACGAATGAATTGATAGGTATCCTAATAAACTTAAAGTAAAATACCAATGTTTTGTCAAGATGTCCGAACAGGTTATCGTAAATTTTGCATTTCGTCCTGATATATTATTAAGATCAATACAGGTGAATGAACACGTGTTATTACCGATATTATTACGAATTTAACAACATTTTATTAGGAAGCGGTTTACAATTTTAAATTTAAGATTTAACTGGGTAACTAATAATGTGAAGTGATTTTCAATGAATACTCATTTCTCTACCTGTAACAATATAATAAATTAAATTTTAAAAAAACTTGGACTAAATTCTATAAAGAAATTTTTAATGTTGTCATTCCACTCGTAATATAAATTCACTTCTCATGTTTTATTTTTGTAAGTTTTCTTTTGTATCCTTGTTTCGATATATTTATCTTCCTAAACTACATTTTCAATGGTTATCAGGAAAAAAATAAATAATTAAATCATCTTGACTATCAACCTAATATTTGTTCTGTTTCTTTTGAAACTGATATTTCATACTTCTGCTGCTACGTTAAAAAATAAAAACTACAATTTTTCATCACGATGTAAATAAAATATATTAGTTCAGTCCCCGGTAAAAACAATCATGAGTTGCACCTACTACTGTCAAGTATCTACCTATATATCATTTAAAACATTTTTTGTCTAACATTAAGCTTAAGGTAAGTGTAACCCTAATTAAATTTGTCTTTAAATAAGTATAAAGCCTATAAAATCCTCGTTTAACTGAGAACCAAGTCCGAGATGCAATCATCAATGATTAAGGTTGTTTAACGTTTTCTTATAAAATTTAATATGAAATTACTCCTTTAGTGATAATCGATTTTATTTTATTAAAAGAGTCGAAAGGATTTATAAATTTGCTCATAGGGCTCCGCACTGACCTTAGGTGTTAGTTATTACTTGTTTTGAAAACTACCTTCTTCCTTCTTCGTAAAAAAATCCTTTTTCGTTATAAAAAACAGTATATTTATGGAATACTAAAATTATTTCTCTCTATTTCTAATAACTGTTATAATTTTTTATAAAATAAGCAACGTAGAACAAATTCCTACATATCAAATGATGATATTAAGTTTCAACAACTCTAAAAAATGAGTATATAGTAAGAATAATAATTGATATTTTTGAAAAAAAAAGTCATTTGGCTCAAAGCGTCAATAAACCCAATATAAATCACACTTATATTAGACCATTTCCAGCCATAGTTTGGCACAAATTCTATGGAACTTGAGTAGTTTGCCAACTTCCATTCGTAGATAACCTTTGTACAGATCTGTCTTTCACCTTTTGGGATTAGGTGACACTAAAGCGTTATCCGGGCGTTTGAAACCAATGGGAACTAACAAACAAAAGAAGAATTATCTTTACTCCTAAAGTTTTGGCACGAAATGATCATAAAAGCTTTTTTTGTCCAGAGCGTGCGCCGAACCACAATGACACATATTAAAACCACACGGAACAATGTTACACATATATTCATACGTTCATAACTCCAAATATAATTCTTTATCATCATTTTATGCGGAAATCCGTCTTTCCGTATTTCAAAGGATGCTTCTACGGAAGCTGTCGAGTGTCCGGAACAATCGGGATAGTGGAATTTGCCTAAAGTCTTTTAAAAATTATTACGATCTTTTCAAAGATCCTTGAAGTAAACTTGTTTCTTTCATTTTGAATATGTAAGATTGTTTATAGTAAGTTATTGAAAATGCCGTGATGAATTGACAGATCTATAAATGATGCCGTTTAGGAATTTGTTCTTTTGAGAGCTCTGGTAAATTTCTAATCCTGTCATTATTATCAACATCAATTTACTCCAAACTGAAGGTTTACGCGTGCTGTAAACAAATTCAAAATAATTTTAATATGACTTCTACTACGAGGCAAATCGAACGGTCAGCATTTCAGCAAATGCTGGCTGTTATCAAAATAAAATAAATAAACTGTACGCCGAATGTAAATTTTAATTTCGAAATACATGGCTACCCCACGAGAAGCTGTGGACATTTTAGACTTCCAAAAAAAAATGTCGGGAACAATGGAATATTTCTGAAAGTATTCGAAAATTAAAAACTGTTTATTTATTTATTTATTTATTTATTTATTTATTTACACATATACGGCACAACACGTGCCATTAACATAATTGACATACTTATAATAGTACAACAACATGAAGAATAACAGTATAAATGTTAGTAAAATTTAAGAAAATAGGTAAAAAGTAAGGTAATAAGTAGTGTATAAAAACTATAATGTATAAAAGTAAATTGTAAAGTGAATAGTTTAAAATATAAAGTATTAAAGTACAAACCATAAATTATTAGGAAAAAGTAAAAATAAAAGTTTAAAGATTGAAATAAAACAATAAAATGTACCAATAAGATACCTATCTCAAGGTACCGACAAAGATTTAAATATAAAAAGTAATAAATCCTGGATTATGTTAACCGATATGATAAATTTTACAAGTACTTATGATTTCTAGTGCATTAATGGTTTTAGAAGTACTGGTAGGCATATTATGTTTACACGATGTATTTACGTGGTACTAGCAAACAAATTTAGTTTAACGCATCTTTTGTATGAAGACAGATTACCGGCAGCGTGATCAATATTAGCATATTCATTGCCTAAAATATGCAAGCGATTTATGGTTGAGTTTTGTTCTGCGTTCGTCATAATATTGTCACAGTGGAAAGGTGTTTTGAGTCGAGTCGGTCTACTAGGTACATGGTAATTTATTAATGAGACCAATTCAGGGGAGTCAAACCAGTTATTGTTTATTTTAAATAAAAAAATAAGATCATTGATTATTCTTCTATCTTTTAACGATAAGAGTCTCATTTTTTGTAATAAAGATTCATAGTTTATGTCAACCGCGGGAATACCTAATTTGAAATTAATTGATCTGAGAAATTTGCGTTGGATTCTTTCAATGGAGTTTGCATGGCTTTTGTAGAAAGGGTTCCATATGGGGGAATTGTATTCTAAATGACTCCTAACCAGAGTTGTATATAGTATTTTAAATGTTTGGATATTTTTTAAATCTTTACAAATTCTTATAATGAAGCCCAGAATTTTCATTGCTTTACCAGTTATTATATCAATGTGATTGGTAAATAGTAGTTTAGAGTCGAAGGTTATTCCAAGGTCCCTTATTACAGGTACTGACAATAAACTGTGATTGTTAAAAGAGTAACTATATTTGATAGGGTTTTTAATTCTATAGAAACTCATGATTTGACATTTTTTTATGTTAAGTGTAAGTTTGTTAATGGTACACCATTCTACGAATTTTATAAAATTGGATTGGAGGGACAAGCAGTCGTATATATTTTTTATGATTTTATATATTTTCATGTCATCAGCAAATAATAAAATGTTAACATCAGTGAATATGGAAGTGACATCGTTTATGAATAGTATAAACAATATTGGACCAAGGTGCGAACCCTGAGGCACACCACTAGTGGCTTCAAATTCGTAAGACAGGTGTTCTTTAATACAGACAGTTAGTACACGTTTTGATAAATAATTCTTAATCCAACATAATAAATTACCACTTATTCCTAATTTAGACAATTTATTTATAAGAATTTTAATGCAAACCTTATCAAAGGCTTTACTAAAATCCGTGTAAATTGAATCAACTTGTTCTCTATTAGCAAGAGCGCCAGAGATAAAATGTTCATACAGTGTAAGGTTAGTTAAGGTAGATCGTCCAGAAATAAAACCATGTTGAAATGATGAAATATTAAATTTTATGCAAGAACATATTTTTTGGAGAATTAACTTTTCAAAAATTTTTGGTATTGATGATTGTATGCATATTGGTCTGGAAAGTTGAATTGGTTTATGAAAGAAAGTGAAATTCTATTACAAATTATATTTCAAAAATTATTTTTTTTAAATATTAAAATTTTAAATGCAAACATATAAAATAAACAAGGAACCTTTGTTTTCATAAAGGTGAATATTTATTTTTTCTGTGGTTAATTTCTAGATTTGAATATGAAGCGCGGTATTTTTTCTTTCTGATACCGTTGCGATCATATTTTTCGCCGTGACAATAAGGAAGATACAACGATTTCTGAGAGACTAATTAGAATAATGTGAGCTTTTTCACCTCCTATAAAAGAATCAATGATAAAGAATTTATCTCTGATATACAGTATATACGTCCTTTTCGCAATTCATCATTATATAAAACCCACTCTAGAGCGGATATCTAGAATACTTGAAAAATATTAATAAAATTTGTATATTACCAAGGTAAATAAGCCGTTTCTTTACTGGAGGTCTATTACAACCCACTTCGTTACGATGGCGGCTCTCATTAAATTGAAGTAATTAAAAAAATCAAGACATAACAGAAAAAAATCACAGGCAGGTCCTAAATGTTCGTAAACGCTTCACTTCCGAGACATTGATGAGAAAAACACGAATGAGATGGCGCTATGGGATATTATTAAAATTAACTCTCTATCTGATCTTTATACAGCACAGTTGTGCATCAAGTTGAGAGAACAAGAGTAAGAAAAGCTTCTTCTCTAAGAGATTAATCATTCAACAAAACGGAATGCTTTAATCTCTCTGACGAAGTTGTAAGCAATGTTTTGCATGGGGTCAAACCATCTTATTTATCTACCACGTAATAAAAATGTTAACCAATATTAAAAAGAGGATTATGTTATGTTCAGTAGTACTCGTTCTTCCTTTTGCGTGAGTGTTGTAATTTACCTGCAAAATTCAATTTTATAGCTTTATGAAATTGTACCATTAGGTTTGTGCGACGGCTAATTATGTGTTTTTCTTCCTTGAGCCCAAACCGCTGTTAATAAGCACGCAGGGTAAGTTTAATACCCTCCGAGGATTTCATTAGACCTCGTAAAAGAGGCAAGCGGGGACATAATAGCGTGAAATATGGATTCACATAAAAGATGTAGCAGCAGATATCCCGATCTTAGTGTCAGCGGACCGGGAACCACAGACGAAAATATCTTCATCTAAGTTCTTAACCCTCCCCGGCCTAGTTTATTTTCAGGATCGATAAACATCTATTCGTATTTTTTTAAAAAATCTGACATGCACTGATTTGCACGGCCTGGTGGTTGAGGGGTAAGGTTATCGGCTAGCAAGCTTGAACCGAAACCAAAACTTGACGTGCGCAAGTAAATTTTATTGTGAAATAATATATATTATATTATCAGTACGTTCCAGAGTGGAAGATACTCTCAGTATCGCCCTGGTGTAAGACCACCATTCAGAAATGTAACTTTACTTAAGATGGCTGTAGCCGTGTTTGTTGACCAGATCTGAATGGCCAGATACTCCCCCACCTTCCTCTTCCACGTCTCCTACCTACTACCTTCAGCCTCGCAAGATACTCCAATTGGGGATGCCATAGTCTAACTGGCTCCAGGCAGTTATGAGCAGTTGGGACCATTGTGTGGTATTCACATAAAAATGGGGTATGCTAGGAGTATCTTCAATTCTGGAAAGTATATATTAAGTGAAAGTATGTTCCTCCTTCTGCCTATTGTTTTTAAAATTGATAACTACCTGTTTCCTGATGTTAGATGTTTTGGGACAAAAACTTCATCGGTTTGCGAAGGGTTAATTCTTCGTTACGTAACAATATTTAAGATTATGTTAATGATCCCCACATAAGTATGATGGGCAGGTACTCTCTCGTACATACCCGTACTTCCATTTATTTTAACCACCCAAAATCAGTTTGTGGAAAATAAAGTCAACAATTTATTCAAAAATGTTCTGATTTTGATTTTATTCTTGGCACGGTTTAATGTCTTAATTAAAAGTACCTACGTTAAAATACTTTGCGTAATTTTACTGAAAATCTGTAGGAATTTAGAGTGAGCTTATTTCAAAAGGTAATTTGAGATTAGGTAGTAAGTGAAATTGTTACTGTTGGTATAATCGTGAAACTTTAAGGTAAAAAAAAAACAGGTTTGAGTATTGCCCATTTTAGTACAATCTGTATTTTGATTATTGAATCGATCATAATAAAATATTATCTAAATTTCCTAAATTAATAAAAATGTTATTAACGCTGTAATTTGGCTGGAATCTTGAATGAAAAAATTGTAAAAAAAAGCATAGTATACTGTAAAAGCATAGTAAGTATTTTAGTTATTTTATTGGAAATTATTGCTGTGGTAAACGTATGTCTGTCGGTATGAAAGAGACAGGCATATCTGAGTGGGACAGCATGACCGAGAGGTATAAAAAGGCATGTCTGTTATAACTCGTCCTCTCTTCAATAGCTCTCTTCATCAACAAACTCTTATATTGTCTATTGTATCAATACTTGTAGCTACCCAGAATAAAACCAAATAGTGACGGAGTACCTACATCCTTTTATTACTAAGAAATCTACATAATCGGCAAGGAAGATCACCACAATTACGACCTTCATCGAAGAACTGTTGGCTATTTTGCTCTGGGCTCTGAGGTCACCACATATTTTTTTTACATTAGCTCTACACAGGATCCCTTGAGGAAAATAATTTATGCCGTCTTTGGGGATGTAGTATGGAGGGGTATTTTTAAGGAACGAAAGAAAAGTAAGTTCCGGAAAGGACAGATCTAGGTCAGTGTGTCCAAGAGTGACCGATTTATATATCTCAGCGCATGGGTCCTGCTTGAGAGGTCTAATGGTTTCTATCAACCAGTCTCTCCCGATACGGCCCACCACGCAGTAGATGAGCAGACGCTTTCGCCGCCAAGACAAACCTCACATCATGAATCCAAGCACCTCTTCTAAGTCATCAAATGTAGCGAACCACGCGGAATGACCTACGCCAGAAGTTTTGGTTATCCATTAAATGGTCCCCGGAGTGGCTGTACCCATACCCACCTCCCAAAGTAGTCAGTACTCGATTAGAGCAATAGAAACACATCAAAAGCCACTACAATCAACTGGTCTTATTCTGAACGGTTGTCTTTCATCGGGGCTGTATAAAGAGCATCTACCACCCTGAAAAAACGTAAATTGTTTCCAAGAATAATATCATTTTCCCTGAATCTACGTAGGGGTAGTGCAATGTAATGCATTCGATATTTCGAAATTATACCAAAAAAATAGACAAGTAATAATACATGTTTGGGAAATGGTAAGGTGAGACGAATGAAAGATGTTCTGGTAATCACGGTGTTTATTGAAGGCAGTGTTGTAGTCGTAGTGAAAACTCTGAAACGATGCTCGACGCAGTTGGTGGGCATGATGAGTGGCGAATCCTCCATGCCGAAGATCGACACCGCGTCGGTGGATTCTGTCGACGGTGAATCCTCTAGGTCGATGGGCAACACCAGATTTATCGTAGATGTCGGTGTTAGAGGGGTCATGGCTATGAAGTTGGTGGCTCTACGTAGACCGGACTTGTATTGATGTTCAGCGCTGGTAAAGACCATGGGTCTTCCAGAAGCCGAAGGTACGGTGGACCTAATCGGCAGATGAGAGTGGTGGACTCGAACCGCGTGAGCGACGCCGGGTCGTATGTACCCGCGGCACGATGCGGGAGCGAGTTGCTAGGCGCGGCTGAGTACAAAAGACTTAGTAGTGGATGCGGGCTTACTTATATACAGTCCCCGTTAACTACAGTCGGGGATGTTCTAGTTGCTTCCGTAGTGCGTTCTAGTGTATTCTCATGGTACTTGTACCAATAATCCACGCTGGTCTCGATTTCAAGCGTTCGATGTGCCATGAATTATTGTAGTTGCTACCGCTACACAATAAAAACGAAAAGAATTAAAATATTCCAAAATGCATGAAAAAGCTACTATGGAGGATATTTGACAGTCTCCCGACTCCTGTCGGGCTATCAGGGGGTCTCCATCCAAGCAACTATGGCAGTGATGATGGTAGTGCTCCATAAGCTTCCTATGCGGTGGCGGAGATGTGCTCTGAAAGAGTCACTCTTCCCTACAGGAACATTTCCGTTCCGCTACTGGCGAATATCTAGCGATTATAGCATCACTGTAAGCGACTTATAGCTTGTACCATTGGGCTGCAGTGTAATGTACACACAGTTAAACAGCGATATGCAGAATGCGTTAAATAGTATTATTTGAACGTTTGTTATACTGCAAATGTGAATACGTATTGACAGCATACCTACTAAAACAGATATCGCTCTTCTTTGTCTTACCATATTCTTTATGTCGTTCAGGTCGTCTGTGATAATTTATGATAGGTAGATACTATTTCATAATTACCACCACCCAAGATTAAATCGGAACGTTTTATTACTATCCGTGAGAACTAAGTTATAATGTTCCAATGTTTACATATGTACGTTTTAATCCATAACATGGAGTCATAATGCAATCAAATCATGATACCATAAAATCTAAATTACCCGAATTCAATGAACCCATAAACATCTAGTCTCCTCGCAATCGGGTCTAAATTCTAATTAAAATTTAATAAATATTTTCCTGTTTGTGAAGTCTCTATTAATTTATAATTTATTAGCTTTAATTTTTGATAATAAAATCATTGGGCGTATTTATAACAGAATTTGGACCTCCGTGCTTTGGGAGCAAAATCATTTGTTTGAGGTCGAAAATTACATTGATTTTAATAAATTCATTGCCAACCGGTTTGGTTGCGAATATCGCATTGATTGTTGGAGTAGTTACCTTATCAGTAAGGGATATCTACGCTTGTAATGTTGCTTATGAACATTCAATTTCTGCGAATTTGTGCGTAGTATATAGCTCCTCGTTTAAAATGGACATCATTATGTTTTCAAGATTATTTTATAAATTATCAGGTAGTGGATACCTACCTAACTCTTATAATGTATAAAAGCGGGTCTTCAGCAACAATATTACCACAAACGTTGAATCAAACAAGAAAACAAAAAAAGTTGTGGCACCGACACAGTAATTTTGTTTTTGTCGGATGTTTTAAAACATTTGGTCACTTGAGACCCGACTTAATACTAGCGCAGAACCGTGAAATATGAAGGTTTTCTGAATTTGTGTCAAATCAGTTCCAATTTTTAAAATAAAATGAAAACAATTTTCTTGTATTGTACTCAAGTATTGTATTACTGGTAGACTCTTTATCATATTTTTCACACAATCAGTTAAAATTTTCTAAAATGATACTTAAATTTGAAGCAAATTCGAGTTCATGAAACCAGAGTTACGCAAGCCATACATACAACCAAAATTGGTATTTTTGTATGAATGGAATCAAAGATATTAGAAGAACGAGATGTGCTATGCGCAGTTCGTACTGAGTGGAATTGTTTTGCCGAGTGTCGCCGGTTTTGTTCACCAATACTACTGCACACATTCGCTTACGCTAAGGCATCGCTAAGGTATCCGCACTAATACATAGAACAGATTTCTGTGCGTACACGTCCCGATACCGTTCAAAGTACCCTAATTAGGTAGTACTCCGGCTACGGTCCGGCGGCCAACATAGCATATCTCGTTCTTCTAATATCTTTGAATGGAATGAATATACAGGTTTCCGGAAATTCGAAGACAAGACGAAGAAATTCGATTCAAAAAGACTACTATTTATCCAACCGGTGCCGCATTTCGTACAAGTGTTCTTAAGATTACCCGCTTTTAACATTGAAGAACACTATGTAAAATGTTGGCATACTGAAACTATTGTTATTGTATTTATTTAAAGTGCGAAAATTCATCCATTACCCCACCTGATTTACAGGTATTTTAAAACATGCATTTCAAGATATCCTTTTTTTTATTTATTGTTTTTGTGTTTAATTCGTAAAACTCCATTTAATTTTTTTTAAATTTAATTAAAATCAAATTTAATAATATAATTATTAAGTTCTGCAAGTTCTTCAAGATTTCCAATGCGTATGTTCTCAAATAACCTTAATAAATGAAGAGATATTCCAATTCCCCACAAGTCCCTTTACCTTCGACATGAAACAAAATTCTTTGGCATTTATTTTTTTATTTTCTAGTCATTTACGGATTTTCTCTATTGTTAAGGCTTTAAAAAAAGACTTCAATGAATATAAGCTGCGAAAGATCACGAAATAAAGTACGCTTTCGCAATTATTGTAAATATTATTTATTAATATGGATGGATAATGAAGAAATATCCAGAATCCACGTATTTTCCCCACAAAAAGGTTCGCAATAAAAAACCCAATTCTTGAAAATTCTTAGAAATTCCCCGAAATATGGGGAATTATCCGCTAATATGCAACCCTATATATTATAGACCTGGATATTTGTAGACCATAAATATATTATACACGTAGACTGGTTGTGATGATTCAGCATATTCAGTCGTACCAACAAACGGTGCGTTTTAATTTCATCGGGTTTTATTCGTTTTTGAATAAAAATTTATAAGTTCTACGCATATTCATCAAATAATATGTTATGAAACCTATATATTCAGAATCAGCATTTGTTGATATGAATACACATATTTTAGGTTATATTTTTTTAGGGTACGTACAAATTTGCCACATTAATTCAGCAACTCTAATTTCTTAAACCTACCTAAAAGTAATTTGTAAATTAGTGAACAACACAAATAATATAATTTCATTTTAAAAAGTGTTTTATAAGTTATAATAATCATATACCTGTTAATAAGCATGTAATTTACGATGTCAACAATTTGTTATCTCAAAGCCACAAACGAAAAGGACAGTTCTATTGTCTATTTTTTTGCCAAAAACAATAACTTAAATCTTCTTTGGCGACAGGGAGGTCCGAAATAGTTTACACGGTCTTTCAGAAACCACACAGGGTGAACCTGATTTATTCGTGTCTACTACTAAAGTCTTTTTAACCAACTGATAACAATTTTATCGCCCACAGAATTTTCGAGGACTTAACTATTTTTAACTAATGTGTTTTTAGCGATTAATGTCGTCGGAACTACATTTAAAAGCTTGATTAATGCATCAACAATAAAATTAATCAATTAAAAATTTAATGGATTAAAAATTAATTCGTTATGATTTTGTATTATCCTTAGATTGTAAAACTTTTTATTGAATAACAAAGAAGTCAAGTTAAAGATACTTACATAAAAAATGCTGGAATTAGAAGAAAAAATGAACGCGCATAAAAAAAGCATTAAAAATGGGAGTTCTGGAGAAAATTTTGCATTTATTATATTCCAAACACCTTCATTAAAAACCTAATCTTGATTCTTGTTTTTGCTGTGTGCGCACTGAAGAATATAATATTAAAATATAAAATTTAAAATTGCTGTTGGCTCTTCGTTTAAACCTATTGAATCACAAACCAATCAGGAAAATGATCATTTACCACCAAGGTTGTCATATAACGCATCTTCATCATAACTATAGATGCTACATAATCTTCACACTCAAATTCACGTAAGCCTTGCCGCCAAAGTGCGACAATTAAAGCCTTATGATCTTGCGAGCTTAAAGCCTGTACTTAAGGGTGTAAAAGAAAAATGTATCAGTATCTTTTCACACTACTTAACGCAGTTATACTTGAACACGTATCCATAGAGCCTTAACCCATCGGATTTATAAGTATAAATCGCACTTCTGAAGATTAGCAACGCAACGCACGGGTGACCAATGACCGTCTACCCTTAAGGGTAATGAAAACATAATATACCCCTAATGACATTTGCATTGGTATCGTCCACGGGGAGTTGAATGGGGTGCCTTATAAGTGTTTTATTCTATTTAATGTGGATGACTTTATATTAAGACACTGATTGTATTTTATGAGATAGACTTTTATTCTTGTGACGGTTATACAGAGAGCTTGTTAGCGTGACCACAGACGACAATACAATGTGTTACAATCACCTCTAGCACTAGTGATGTGCGACACCAATAGTGATGTTACATCCCCTTTCTTTATTTATAAAAACAATAAAAATTCAAATACATTGATATTAGACATTATGCTTACATACAATACAATAAAATCTTAAATACACTGACATTAGACATTATACCTATCAGGTTGTTTGACCACTCTACCATATCTGGTAATGTAAGGGTTGTTCAAATTATTATATTCTCCCACCTGTCCCTCATCTCCAGCTTCTGCCTCTTCAAGTGCCGGATCAGATCGCATGGACAGATGGTCATTATTAACATTTGTATTATATCTCATTTTTAAGTGAATTCTATTTCGTCTGTACGTGTTACCATAATAATCTTCAACAATATAAGACCTGTTACATTTTAATTTTTCCTTGACCACAGCTGGTAACCAATTACTTTTAGGGTTTTTCTTAAAATACACATAATCTCCTGTTTTAAATATAGACATAGGTTTTGCATTGACATTATAATATTTAGAATTTTTTGAATTATTTTTTTCAACGCAGTTTTTGTAATCTGAGAATCTTACAACCTTTGGTTTTAATTTAATTTGAGTTAAAGGAATATTCATTCTTAAAGTTCTAGACATTAATAATTGAGCAGGTGACGGTAAATTGGCTTTAGGTGTGTTTCTATAATGTAATAGAGCTATATAAGGATCTGTATTTGTTTCTTTTGACTTTTTTAGAATATTTTTTATAATTTTAACAGAACTTTCTGCCTGACCATTAGATTGAGAATGATATGGACTAGTAACTACATGTTCTATATCCCAATCGTATAAAAATGATTTGAATTCAATAGCTTGAAAAGGCGGACCTCCATCAGAGACTAAAGACATTGGTATACCATGACGTGCAAAAATAGATTTTAAGTGAATTATGACATTTTTTGCAGTAGAATTATTATTTAGGAAAGCAGTTTCAATAAACTTTGAATAGTAATCTGTTACAATGAGGTACGTTTGATTATCAAAATACATTAAATCAATACCTACTTGTTGCCATGGAAACTTATTAATTTCATAATTTATCAGTGGTTCCTTCTGATTAGAAACTTTAAATTTATTACATATTTGACATTGCTCAATTAAATTTTTTATATCTACAGTGATACTAGGCCAATATAAAGTATCTCTAGCTAATCTTAGACATTTGTTTATTCCTTGATGTCCTTCATGTATTTTGTTTAACATTTCTTTTCTCATAGTTTGAGGTACTAGCAATTTATTACCCTTAAATATTAACTCATTAATGACATGAATTTCGTCTTGAATATTATAATAACATTTTAAAGTGTAATGAACTTTATCTTTGCTATTCGGCCAACCTTCATAATAATATTTTTTTAATATTTGCATAGTTTCATCCAAAGCAGTAGCATTACTCAATTTTTTACGATATTCTTCACTAATAGCTAAGTTCATATATATTGAATTTACATGACAATGTAGATCAGACTCATAATCGGGTATATAATGATCTTTTAAAGCTGCTCTAGATAAAGTATCTGATATATACATTTCTTTACCTGGGACATGTATAACATTTAAATCATAAGATTGAAGAGCTAACATCATACGTTGCAATCTAGCTGGTACATCATGTAAAGGTTTTTTAAATAAATAGACTAAAGGTTTGTGATCAGTTTGTACTGTCACTTTGTTACCATAAATATACTGATGAAACTTATTACAACCAAATTGTATGGCAAATAATTCTTTTTCAATTTGAGCATAATTTTCCTGCGACTGTGTCATTGTTTTTGAACTAAATGCAATTGGACGGTTATTTTGCATAATAACTGCTCCTATAGCTGATTTTGATGCATCGACTGATAAAGTTAGTGGTATTTTTGGATCATAATGACTTAAAACTGTTGCATTTGAAATAGCCTCTTTCAAAGTTTTAAAACATTTTTCACAATTTTCATCCCATGACCATATAACATTATTTTTTAATAAATTTCTCAAAATTTGTGACTTATTTGATAAGTTTTCAATGAATGGGCCCAAATAATTTACCATTCCTAAAAATCTTTGTAAATCTTTGACATTTTTAGGAGACGGCAACTCTAAAATAGCTTTGACTTTCTCTTTGTCAACTTTTACTCCTTCCTTACTAAAAATATAACCTAGGAAACATACTTCCTTGACTAAAAATTTACATTTCGACTTATTTAATTTTAAGTTGACTTCTCTAGCCCTTTCCAAGACTTTTCTTAACCTAAAATTATGAATTTCTTCAGTTTCTCCATAAATTAAAAAATCGTCGACAAAAATTAATATACCTTCCAGATCTCCAAACAAATCTACCATAATCCTATAAAAAATTTCCGTTGCTGCGTTTATTCCAAACGGTAGTCTTAAATACCTGTACCTTCCAAATGGAGTTTGAAAAGTACATAAATCACTACTTTCTTCATCTAACTTCAATGACCAAAATCCAGAATAAGCATCTAGATGTGAAAAATATGCAGCACCTATAAGTTTTGATCTAATTTCATCGATGTTTTTTAATGGAAAATATTCTCTCATTATGCAGTTATTTAATTTTCTAGGATCAAGACAAATTCTTAATTTACCTGACTCCTTGACAGTTATGACAACAGAATTTACCCAAGAAGTAGGTTTAGTAACCTTTTCAATGACCTTCATCTTGTCCATGCGATCTAATTCCTCACGAAGTCTGTTTTGTAAGGCAAATGGGACTTTCCTCGGAGGATCAACGCACGGAACGGCATCTTGACGAAGTTTGAGATGAACGACAGGTGGTAAACATCCGAGACCCTGAAATATGTCATTATATTCAGTAAATAAGGTGTTATGATCATATTGAACATTAAATATTCTTTTTATAATTCCAAATTTCTGAATAGTTGGAAGACCTAAGACTGATTGACATTCTATATTTGTGACAAAAAATATTATTTTACTTATGACATTTCCATTGATTTGACATACAATATCACAATGACCAATAATAGGTATTTTATTACCTCCAAATCCTGACACTTTTGTAAAAACTTTTTGTAAAATTGTATTACATAAATTTAACTTTTTAAAGTTTGTCAATGACATTACATTTATATCAGCTCCTGTATCCAAGATACAGTCTAATGTTTTATTATTAATTATTATATCTATGTGCCATGCTTGACTTGAATAATTGTTATTATTAATATTTCTGATTGTTGCAATAAAATGACCCTCAGTGAAATTAGCACTGTCATCATTGGGTTTTGATGACTCTAAGTTTAAATTTCTGACTCTATTGTGACAATTATTTTTAAAACAATATTTAGCAAAATGACCAAAAGAATTACATGACCTGCATTTGACATTGACTGCTGGGCACTTGTAGCGATGATGCTGACCACATCTTCCACATGGATTGATATGACCACTTGACCTTGGCTGTGATGATGATGATGGTGACCCATGACGACTTGAAGATCCAAACTGACTTGATCTTCTTGAAGTTGACCCTCTTAGACTTGACTGACATGATGCTCTCGACTGTCTTGAAGTATTTTTATTATGACTGATTTGAAGAATATTTTCTGTGTGTGTTTGTTGGTTAATTTTCTCTGCATTGCTTTGTGACAATAAGATGGTTTTTGCAATTTCAATCGTTTTTTGTAATGACAATGTAGAATCTTGTAATAAGCGTTGACGGATATGATTTAAATTTGCACACATATTTGCAATAAATATGTCTCTTACCAGAGATTCTCTTAAATTTCCAAATTCACAATCCAAACTTAAATTTTCCAAGTCCAATAGAAAATTATTGATGTCTTCTGAATTATTTTGTTTTCGTGTAAAAAATGAATTTCTTATCATTGTTAAGTTTTTGTGAGGTGCAAAATATTCATCAAACTTTTTCTTGACTTGTCGTAGCGTGCTTGATTCCATATTCATGTTAAATGATTTGAAAATTTCCATACCTTTGGAGCCAATTGAATGAAGCAGAATTGCGATTTTTCTTTGTTCTGTAGCTTCTTCCAAACCTGACGCTACCAGGTATATTTCGTAGTCTTGCCACCAATTTTTCCATTTTGAATCATTATTCATATTATTTGACAACACTTGCAGATTTGACAGGGCATGAAAATCATGTTGTATGTGCGACTTTTGCGCGTCCTTCGCCATTTTAAATTATACTTAATATTTTTCAATTTATGTTATTAACATCCAACTTCCAGTATTATTATATTATTACTATTTATTATCGAGATCCCACTTCTGACACCATGTTTTATTCTATTTAATGTGGATGACTTTATATTAAGACACTGATTGTATTTTATGAGATAGACTTTTATTCTTGTGACGGTTATACAGAGAGCTTGTTAGCGTGACCACAGACGACAATACAATGTGTTACAATCACCTCTAGCACTAGTGATGTGCGACACCAATAGTGATGTTACAATAAGTACATTTAAATAACCATGAAGTAGGCAGTAGAAAGAAAGCCATCTTTAGAGTTGTAGATTAGTCACGGCTAATGGATTTCCCATAGATCGTGGTGGGCGCATGGAGGTGTCGCTCTTTATGGTGACGCCGCTGAGTGGGTGTTAAACAGTAGTTAACAACCAGTTAATACGACTGTTTATTATCTTCAATGCGTTTAAATTAGCCTACGTAATGATAAAAATAATACTGTATGCATGTTTGTAGGTATAATATGTTTTTGAAGAAGACAGAAATTTTTTTATCAAAAAAATGTGCATCATCTACAATTGCCTACACAATATAAAAACTATGAAGCACACTTGTTTCATTGATTGAGAGAGATTTTAATTCAATTTGTATTATTGAAACGTTTTCAATAATATTCAAGGAAATTAAAAATATTTAATTAAATGTGATCATGTGTTATCATGTGCATCAAATATTACAATATACGCAAATAGGTGGAAAAAATATTATCCTAAGTATAAAACTAAAATTTTGTTTGTGCGTCTCAATAAAAGCTCTCGAACTGTGAACTCAAACGTTATAAAATTTGTGATGCCTTTTCGGTGTAAAGTTTCTAGGTCTTAATTTTGTTGAGTTCGCAACGTTAATTCCATCACGAGTTTGGTGAATAAAACTGTCTTTAAATGGTGACCGGATAAATCATCACAATGATAATTCATCACATCTTTAAAAAGTTATATAAAGTCATGGAAAAGGATGAAACAAAAACCTCAATAACTGGGTTAAGTAGGTTAGATTAGGTTAGGTTAAAAAAATTTTTTTTTTAATCTATTCTAATGACTTTATATCACTTTTTAAAAGAGTGTTGAATTTTCACTGTGTTGAGTTATCATGGAACCCTTTAAATATGACATCACACATGATTATTTTGTCTATACATACTTAACCCATGGAGCATTGTCAGATTTTTTCATTAATTAACCCTAAATTATCTGTCAGATTAATGATTTATATAGTTATATTACCGGTTAACATAAATTTTCAAATAGATTCGCATATTTTGAAGGTATTCCAAGGTTGAAAGTTGATTTTACTACATTATTTTTCGTTTCAAATGTACATGCATTAAGTTACAAAATTTGACAAGTAGTTTTCAAGCATGCATGCATTAGCGATTGATGACAAGAATACTCTACTTCTATAGATATACCGGGAACAAAAAGTAAAAAAAAAGGGTAACAAATTATTATAAGCAACCTGGTTGGTTGGTTGGTTAAGTTGGTAAGTTGGTTGTTTACAGGTGAAAAAAATATAATAAGCAGTAATTGTTGATTGAAGTACTTGAACATATTGAAATATTTGGCGGGTTGGAAATAAGCCTACGTGGCTTAGTGGTCCAGAGCGTCTGACTGGACATCAGAAGGCGCGGGTCCAATTCCCGTCGGCGGCATTTATTTTTTCTCGGGAGATAATTTCAATTTGTATTGATATTACAGACGACTAATTATTGCTTATGATAATTTATTAAGAAAAATAATGTTGGAACTCAAGAGAAACTGGGTAATAATTGGTAGAATTTGTATAAAATAGTAGCACCGAGTTAAAATCTTGAGTGTGAGTAATCCAAAATAAAGCTGTTTTACTTTGAGCGGTTGACGACGACTGTCTGTAAGATGCCGCCCTGTGTGTATTAAATGTTTGTCACACTAAAACTCTATTAGGGTCCTTTCTACAAAGGTGTCATCAGTAATTGAAAGCACATAACGGTAGGCCACCCTCGTGGAGCCACTTACCGTCCATACCCATCACAAACTATTAAGAAAAACTACTAAAATAATTCCTTGAGGTCCGAGACATTTTCACATCAAATTCCACACCATTGTTGCTTGAAGAAATAAAAAAACTTCTAACCATCATAATTTTGATCAATTTTTTAAAATACTAAATTAGTTGCGGCAAAAATCATCACAAATAAAAAATACGTTATATTATATAACCATTGTTGTTTTGAGATATGTCGTGTTTATTGGTTACGCCATATCAAAATCATTACACATCGTAAATTTAATTTGACTTGGAATATTATAGAATACCTCTCAGCAGTACAAGGAACTTTTATGAATGGAATGCTTTTCAGTTCCCACGTAACTTGTTGTAAGCAATTTCATATGAATATGATTCAATAACTTGTATAAAATATTCCATTTAACATTGTATTGAATTTGAGAGCAGATGAACGCTTTAATCATAAGTAGTTCGCTGGCGTAGTGTTAACTATTATTTGCGCAAAATTATAGACGTAAGAATTGATTTCTCGGTAGATCAGAAGTTAAGGGTGTGAAATTATATCATACCGCTCTTAGTTAGTAGTTAGTATGTTGATTTAAATATTACATCATCATTGTGAAGAGCCTTCATATGTTGATTTTAATGATTATTTTTATGTTTTTTGCCATTTTTCGGTACCTTGTGGGGTAAAGGTTGTCTCAATAAAACACCATAAAGGGTTAAAACTCATTCTCAATAGTTTTAAATTACAGAACAGTTTTTTAATTTTCATTTATGAAAACAACCACTTCTAAATGAGCCACATCCATTTCTTCACACCCATTTAGCCTCAAACTAAAATTTTCAATCACTTGCTAAATCATTTCTCTTGAAATTGCATTGATGTCTGTGATTATTCACTTTAAATCATTAAAATTGGGTAATAGTGGGTTGAAAACTATATTTTTTATCTAGTCTCATAGGAAAAAGACAGAAGGCGCCAAATCTGAACTCCTCGGTGGCCAGTTGATTTCTCCTCGGCGACTAATTACTCTTTCAGGGAATAAATCCTGAAGATCAGCTAACGAGTCATCTCCATCTTGCTGGAAAGATGTGTTATGGTTGTAGCCAATCTAATTTTGCATTTCGGTGCCAAAAAAATCCAGATCATACGGCAATATCTATCGAAATGAAAAACATTTTGAGACACCCATTATTAGCACTCGTAAAATATAATAAACCCGATGCAATTACAAAATATCATACTGGTGAAAAGTATCTACCATAAATATACATTTCATGAAACCAAAAAATAGAATTCTGTGATTATTAGGCATCCTTAGCATGTCAAGACTGTGGTTCGTGCCTCGAGTAATTGCATGTCGCAATTTCAAATATCACAAACCAGTTTGCAGCCAAATTGCTAACAATAATGTCAAAATTACATTTCAAACAGCACCACAAATACGGGAGTAATGATTTAATTACGTCGTGAGATGGAACTGCAAATGATGTTACCGGGAGATCAAGATATATTCCAGAGATCTGATGGAGTCTGTATGAGTCCAGATGAGCGGTGCTCCATTGTCATTAGTGAATGAATCGTTTCGGATATTTGCGTGAATGGGCCTGCGATTGTGAAGGACTATATTAAAATGCATTCAAGGAGTTTCGTGAATGATGAAGTACCGTGTTAAATAACTTGCTTTTCATTTTTGTTTCGGGTCCCTTTGTAATGACAAAAAGGTGTCCCGCAAGGTCCATTGTTGAGTCCTTGCAGGTATCTAAATCATAACATTTTAAAACGGTCTACAATATCTGATCCCTCAGAGTACTAATCAATGTATTTTGATTTGCCCTTTTGTGTAAGGTCCTTCTAACTTATTTGAAAAAGACATTAAAAAAATTACAGGTTTTACAATAATTCTTGCTATATCATTTGAATAGGCAAGTAGCCTTTGCATCTTTTTGGGCATTTTCTTTTAGCGTGTGAGAGACGTTATACCTACGTCAAAAACATGACAAAACCCAACCTTCAATCCTTCAAATTTGATCGATTACTTATTATTTTCTTGGTATCTTTTATAATACGAGAATGTAATCATTTTTATTGGAAAGAACACATTTCTGTGGGAATTTGACTTCGAACATTCAGAAATATTTGATAAAATTTAACATGTGAATATAACTTATCATCGTGCCATTTATCCTAAGACATAACCAATGATGATGAAATGCCATATATTTTCTTGAGAGCGCTCCTTGCTTCATTCACATTAATACTCATAACTCGCTCACCAAGCACAAGAACCAGTTACTTCTTTGGTGAGATTGCCATTATAAATATATTTTGTACCGATATGTAATTTATATAACACCACAGTACCCACTTATATCTATATTAAATAAATATATATATTTACGAGTAAACATATATATATTCAGCTTCAGATTCACCCTAAATCCTCATTTGGGCAAATACATTAATTGTACCAGGCTCCACTTCTATTCAATAGCCTTCCAGATCACATTTAGTCTTCAAATTCCTTGTATACATTTAAAAAGAATGTTAAATTATTTGTGCTATCCGATGATTTCCAACATATTCTTTCATACAATAAAAATATATAAATTTTGTTTTAGACCACTTTAATTTTAATTACACTCGCTTCGGAAGCACCCTTCCTTAGTCAGGAGAATATTTCAATATGTGGCATAATATTTTGTATACGTATATTTTTTTATCCTTTTCCTTTTATAATGTAATTTTTTTCTCTTTCTTTCTATCTCCTTTTTAAAATTATAGTTTGTCATATTTTTTCTTGCAATTAAATATCAATGTATATCATGGTCAACCTACATGTTTACTATATTATACAGTAATGAATTGGCTGGAATTAGATTAATAGGTACCATGTAGGTTAAAAATTCTAACGTAAAAAAAGATACAATGTAAAGAAACAATAAATATACCTAACATCGTCTCATACACACTGACTGCGACATGAACAGAATCTACCCATGTTTAGTACCTACCGATTCTTACATAAAGGTCATAAAATATATTTTTACTAAGATTGTTTCAAAACGTATTAAATACTTCCGCCTTTAGTTGATAACGCCGCCCCTTATGATGTTGTCCGGTTTGGTTGAACCATTTTATTACAATTTAATGATTTTCGCACGACGATTTTTATTTAGTCTCGGAGCCGCTCTTATCATTTGTCTAGCCTGATCCTAATGCTATTTCTATGTAGTCACCTCAAAAGCCTAACTCGTCGTTTGCTCTAGAATTAAGACATCATTTCACCATACAAAACCTTTGGAGCTATTTTAGGACAACTTTTGAGATAAGGCCTTTGAGATTATTATTTGCAGACACTCCGGATTCAATGTCCTTGATCCTTTACTTATCAAAAATCCGTTAGGTTATGTGGAGTTAGATATCATTGACATTCCTTATGCGATAAAACCTTTTAATTAAGAACCCTCTAAGGCAATTTTTGGTTTAGACTCAGATTAAGAGATTTAGAGTATTGCAAGAGTCTTATCATATTTTTTGCTGTTTGTCCGTTGTTCGACAGTCGGGATATAAAAAAGTATCAACCTGTTCAGTCTAACAGTTTAGTTATGCAACACCTTTAAAGATAGGTCTGGTTATAAAAGTGTTACCAAAGATACATTAATAGTGTGCCTATCTCTACCAACGGCAAACGTGATTATTTTTTGTAAATTAAAAAAGATACCCTTTTTACTAAATATTTACTTGGTTGATGTTAATAATTAACTGTTATAACTGGATCTTATTTTTTAACTCATTTTGAAAATGACAAAGATTCCAAAGCCTTGTATGTTCAGACATACGTACTATCTAAAGAGATAATTACATTGTTTTCTTTAAACATAAAAATAATGTGTTTGCCAAATTGTTAAAGGCTTTCATGCAATCCGACTGATTAATTCGAAACATCATAGGTGATTAAAATATATTTCGATAACGTTCGTCTCCAGTACATGCAGTCGTATAAAATATATTTCGATAACGTTCGTCTCTAGTACATGCAGTCGTACAAAATATATTTCGATAACGTTCGTCTCTAGTACATGCAGTCGTATAAAATATATTTCGATAACGTTCGTCTCTAGTACATGTAGTCGTATAAAATATATTTCGATAACGTTCGTCTCTAGTACATGTAGTCGTATAAAATATATTTCGATAACGTTCGTCTCTAGTACATGCAGTCATATAAAATAATTTTTACAAACAATTTTATACTTTTTTCTGCATCCGCAAAAGTGAGTAAAACATTCCAAATTCACCGCGAGAATTTTATGAAACTGTGCTTTCAATTTAATAATAATTATGCCTTCCGTCAAGTTCATGAATGAAACCGAAATGTATGTTCACATTATGTAGGCATTTGCCGAGCACATTTATATGAATTTCATTCTGTTGGGAGTAAAACGCTGCCTTTCTCAATGAACCCGAAGGTATGTCCCCGGTACAATATTTTTTACTTTTTATAATTGAATCTTAACAATGCTCTTCCGTTGTCGGAGTGGGATATTTTAGTGCCGGGAGGATAATCGCCCGTTCACAGTATTACGAAGAGTAATTATTGAAACGATAAAAATGATGAAGTTTTATGAAAAATAATTATTTGCTTTTTTGTTGTAAATGTTGCATCAGAAGAATTTAAAACTTCGCTACGTCGGTGATCGTTTCAATGAGAGTCATTTAATTTTATATTGTAACAACATATTTCTAGGTATATTAGTAATGCAGGGCTACGAAAATATTGGTTCCATGATAACTCAACACAGTGACAATTCAACACACCTTTAAAAAGTGATATAAAGTAATTAGAAACGATGAAAAAAAAAATTAACCTAACCAAACCTACTTAACCTAGTTAATAAAGTTTTTGTTTCATCACTTTCCATGACTATATATAACTTTTTAGAGATGTGATGAGTTATCATTTTGATGATTAATCCGGACACCAAAATATTAATGGTTTAAATTGTAGTTTCAGGGAAGGTATATACTTCTCCAATGCATGGGAAGCCTATACAATATTTTATCATTTCACCAAGATTGCCGAACTCCAAGCCAGAGTGGTACGATATTTGGCTCCGATCCCGAAGGTCGTGATTTTGTTTTGATTTCAGTGCAAAAACAAAAGTTTACATCTTAGCTGCAAATAAAAAAAATAATGAATCAAAGATCGTTTTCTAAGGACGGGCGGCTCCATTGCTATCATATTCATAAAGCTTTCATCTGTTGAATCTTTAGGTCAAAGCAATTTTTTTCAACTAGCAAATCCATTTATATCACGTTTTGTCGAGTTTCGAGTTATAAATAATTATAATGAAATAAAATTTGACGTCATTTACTACTTTGCGTCTACCACTGTAATAATTTTTAGAGAAAACAGTGTTGAGATGGTTGTAATGCTAGTAAGTGGCTATACACATTTTATAGCAGAAACACATTAAATTCATATAAAAGTTTTCGTATGGTTTTCAATTACCAGAAAGACTATGCATATGCCCATATTATGGTAGACGAAATTTGATGTTTATTATGTACTCAAACTTAATAAATTAATAAGAAAAGATAAAATTTAGTTCGAGTAGAATCTTGCGATTATACATAAAGAGAGAAGCCAATAAAAATGCGTTAAGAAAATGAAGATAATGTCGGTAGTTTTTATTCGAAACCGAAGGAAATAGGGACGGATTAGCGCAGCGGTTAGAGCAGCGCCATGGTAACGCGAAGGTTCTGGGTTGAAGTTTCAGATTTTTCTGTTTCAAATTTGCGTTTGAGAATCTCTAATATTGTCTTCAATAGTTAAATTATTACAAATTGAGGTTTTACTTATCAAGTTATTCCAAATATAAATAATACATTAATGTTCCTACGCGTATGAATAAAGACCTAGAGAGACTTGTTGAAAGAATGGAAATGGAGATTAAAAGAGGACAATTGATTTTATAAATTATCATTGGTTATTATAATTAAACTTATAAATACATAAAAAAAAACTGTTTTTACATTTTCAATCAGTTCTACTAGAAAACGAGTTTTATAAGTAAACCCTTTGCTTTAACTAGTTACCGGGAAATCTATCAATTTTAAATCTGAAGCAAATCCCGTACTACTTTGATAGCCAATTAAACCTGTTGATATAACGGTATTAGAAAACTCATTATTCCTCCTTTTTCAATTGATTAAACAACATGGTGTGACGGATTAAGTCTATCAAACTTAACTGACTTATAACCCCAAGTCAACGGAGATGATTTAATGATGGTAATTGCTTTGTAATACTTTTGATGATTGGATTGAATGTTGAATTGAATATTCTAATACGACATTTGATCGTAAAAGCTCTACTACTTAGGGAATATATGTATAAAGTTTACGTTGTTTATAGTTTTAATTAGTATTGACAGCTTTTATCATTAGATTGCGTAAGAGGAAGGTGGAAAAGTACCTGACTATTCAGATCTGGTCACCAAACACTGCCAAAACCATTTCAAGCAACGTTTTAATTCTGAATCTCTAAATATGTGGTCTTACACTAGGGCGATACTGAGAATATCTTCCACTCTGGAACGTGCCGCAAATATTCTATATATTATTATAAATGAATAAATTGTGAAATAACACAAATTAATTGAATAAATAATTTTACTTGCGCACGTCAGGATTTGAACCCGCGACCTTCGGCTTGCTAGTCGAGAGCCTTACCCCTCCATCACGGAGGCCGTCAGATTGTTCTAATTTTCTTTAGACGAATCCTCCAATCAAAGAATTACACAATCATACCGTGATAGTACAAAGTAGTAGTTTTTAATTACACCGGTTTAAAACAGATTAAGTATAATATCATTAACGTTTCTGACAAGCTGTAGGTTTCGCTATTAACGTCATCAAATTGAAACAAAAAATACATATTATGAATTTGCTTTTATTTTTAGATCTGATTGAACTTATCGGCAATTCTTTTGTTGGTCTGTCTTATCTCTACGAAAAGAAATCATTATTCTCAGTTCATTAGACAATTATTCAAATCAATTCAATGGGAAACTTAACATCTGAGTAATAGAACGTTGACAACCTGATAGACAAGCTGATACTGAATTAAGTATTTTATACAGAGTGTCCTGTTTATATTATGCATTCAAAATGTATGTATTTTAACTATCGATGTATGTTGAATATTTTTTTATCGGATAGCTTGTCATAGGTTTTTTATGGTATTTAGCAAGGTTGCGATTTACCTTCAGTAGAGGTCTTTATCACCAATTACCAGGGCAAATGGTAGCGACTGCTATGGTGTTCACAGTGTTTACCTGAGAAGGAAGAACAAATAATAAAGATAAACTTTGAAAAGGCGAAACTTAATGCTAAATTATTAGTTTTGGTTAATGTTTACTACGAATTGGTTAACATAATGAATACCAACAAAATGCTTCGGATAAATTGAATCTTTTCTATCGTTTCCACTGATTAGAATTTAGAACTTCAATAAGACCCATATTATGGCTAAGATTATCTGTGACAGTCTTCCCTTGATTAACTTTTTTTCTTTCTTTTAAAATTATTTACGAATTCAATAAAAAAACACTTTTGCGCTTGAAATCGGGCGTTTCTGTACTCCGTTTCCCAAGCGATTTTTATGTCTATTACCTACCTATGTTTGTGGCAATATAAGGCATAATAAGAAAATACACACTTTTGCTTGTGGTTTCCTCTTAATAACATTTGTAAGATGTTCATCCTGTGATTTTTATCTCTCAATTTTGATATAAATGTTGAGTCTCGTAAATAAATTGGAACTTAAGTCGCGTTTGAAAACACAATAGTTATTAAATATTTAAAATTAATAATAAAAAAAAATATAAATGGGAAGTTTGTGAAATTATCATATAATTATAATTTTAGAGTAAATGGACTTCCTAATTAGGCCCGACAATGTTTCTTTACTAACTGTATCAATAAATTAGTTAATTATGAATGTTATAAATTATTTTACAATTTAGTTTATATACTTTATAATTTGTTTAAAAAAAAAATAATTTATATGTTTTATTAAAAAAGTTTTACATCTGCTTTAGTATGGGAAAACGCATTTTTAGATTTCCATTTAAGCAACCGATCGAAACAGATAGATACCCACTACCTACTTATACTTATACTCGTATACGAGACTATAGTGCGCCACACTATTGAATTTGGCTGTCACTTCTGGTCTGGAGCTCAAAAATTCGTTAACTTTATGCAGAAATGGGATAGATTGATAGATTACCCTATCTTAACAAATGGAATGCAATCTTTAGATCACAGGCGTCAGGTAGGCGTGCTGTCCTTGTTATACCGGTATTACAATGGAAAGTGCCCCGAGAAACTAACGCCATTGATTCCTTTGGCACTAGTACATAGTTGGAAAACACGCCAAATGCACTCCCAACATATGTATAATGTTAATGGTGTACATATAATATATGTACACCATTAACATTTGTTAAATGAGAACGGGTCGCTTATACGACTTCTACACTCGAGTCTAACTGCTTTGCTGTGGAACGATTTGCCGGCTGGTTTCCTCTCTCCTAAAATATGTTCACTCTTTCCTGTCCTCAAAAGGACACTTTACACAGCATCCCCAAAGATGAAATATTTCTGTGTGGAGTTATTAAAACATATATAAATACATCTAGCTGAATATATAATAATATATGACACGGTTAACCGCACACCCTGTAATAATACAAAAATAATCTGACCACATATCGATATCCGATGTAATCTTGTCCTACGATACGAACGGCTTTACAAAGAGATTCCTAATTGGAGGTTTGTATTACAAGTTACAAGCCGCTTGACATTGCCCAGAAGTGACGTATTCTCACTGTCTTAAATCACTTTTACTTCTAGGATTAAGCTCCGGTAAATGTCCACAGTTAATTATTTCTGACGTCTAACAAGCATACTTACTTCACATCGATTGAAGTAGGAAGGTACCTACTTATTATCTTCACATTTAAAACAAAGCCTTTATGCAAGTTAGGAATATTGAAGTGACTGTAGTTGAGATATAGATTAATCGCAATTATGGTTGTATGAAAGCTATATTCAAACTAAGTCATCTTGAAATAAAATTGTACTGTATCGGTACATTTTAAGTAATAAAACTTTGTCAACATCCTCGGCACTTACGCATTAAAAATAATTAATCTAGAGAACCAATAGTTTTTCAACATTTAAATTTAATCTTTAGAGTTGTTTTTTGTTTCTCTTACTTGTATTTTATATCGAGTGAAAGATGACTGAATGCTTTTATTGCATTGTATTTGTGGTGTTTTTTCCAAAGTTTTTATTTATCAAAACTGTGGTAAATTATTAAACTATGTTTATTTAAACTGTGGTGTAATAGAATTTAAAATCTCTACAAATTAAGATTCTTCCATAGAAGCATAGTTAATTTTACACTTGTATGCAATTAATGCAACATTTAACTGACACATTTTTTCGTCGGGAAATGATGAATGAATTTTATTATTATTATAAAAAGTTTAAAATTATTTACAGTTTGGATTCAAATGCACATAACATATTTATAAACCATTGAAGTTATATCACATGAAAAATATTTGTTAACTAGTAAAACATTTTTTATAGGTGTGTTTGATTATATTATGCAGTATATAGGGTGTAGAGTGTAAGCTAATCAACGAATGTTTTAATGTCAGGATCTGTTTTATGTTTGAGGGATGAAAGAAAGATGCAGATTAATCAGTCACTGGTTTTATTTTCATTTTTCTTCCAAACTTAATGCTATTAAATATTAAATAAAAAATCAACTATTTACTAATGTCTTCCATAAGAGCACGGTGGATAACTTAGTTTACTGACTAGATAACAGGAGAATAAACTATTTTGTACACGAATTGAGCAGTCTAAACGTCTCTAACTTCTTCTGCTTTCACAAAACTTATAAAATAAGGCACCGGTGGATTGAAGGCGAGAGAAGGCTCTGGTGGAGCAACTCGGGAATGAGATTGATAGAATCTGTAACAAAATAGAAAATATTAGTAATGAGCAAAAAAAAAACAAGTAATAACATATAAAAATGGAAGTCACAAGACAATATAATTTAAATTATGGGGTTTTTATTAGATTTGTATGTCACATTATTAACAACATAGGAATTTTTTTATACATTGAGTGCAGAGATTAAAACATCTGTAACAAAGTGTACATGGAATAATGAGGAACTTGGTAAAGATGTTTACCTGGTAATTATTTTTGTTGCCACCAGGAAATGACATCCAATAGTTCCTCGTCCATTGGATTGATGGTTTGGTGCGGGTTCTCGTATTTCTCGATCGGGAAGCAGCTATTCATGGTGTATCCTGTAGAGACGTCTGATGAATAGGAAGGAGCGGGAGAAGAGGAAGTTTCAGATGCAGGGGGCGTCGTCTGGTCTAGCAGGTACCCGTGATCCAGCCTTTGTGAGACATCCATCGGTATAGAACTGTAGAACATGTTGTTTTCTTGATTTTCCGTCCTGTCACCGCAATTTTCCATTTGTTCGTCACTTTCGTCGAGCAGTTGCTGAAGGTATCTGATATATTCCACAACCATTCTTAGAGTATCAACTTTGCTGAGTTTTTTGCTGGCTCCTCTACCAGCATTGCTGGAAAGTGCTGCAACTACAGCTGGAGGAAGATGTTTTCTCAAAGCTGCAAATCCATCGTTCACTTGTTTCACTCTGTTTCTTTCGCGGGCGTTTCTCCTGATGATGGAAGCGGACTGATGTCCTCCTGTATAAGCGGTCGGCTTATAGTTCATCTTTTTCCTGCACCTCAACAACTCAGCGGTAATATTCTGCTGAAAATTCGTCATTTTCACAGGCGCGGGTGCGATGGGAATAGCTCGCTTTTCCATTTTTATTTGCGTATTAGGATAGCCAGTAGAGACGATAACACAATTATGTTGACCGGGAATAACTTGGATTTCGTTCAACATTTCAAAACTGTCGAAAAAATTTTAAGTGTTTTTTTTCACGATGTTTTTTGTTTATATTCGATGGGGGAAGGAACAAGGAACACACTTGCACTCGGTCGGAGTTCCCGTGAACAACTGATGAACTGATTGTGCCGGTGCCGGGGTCGGGCCGTGGACGGAGAGCAGTGGCAGTGGGAAGGTGGCGCAGGTAGGTACAGTCTCGGCGGACGCTCAAACTAGTATGAGCCCTTCGAGTAGCCTCCCCTTATTTTGTAGACACAGTTTTCGGTACAGAGGGCCCGGCCTTTTGAATGGCTTGCACCTGGAATGGTACACCTCTCAAAATAAACAGATCAAGTACCGCAAGCTAGAAAAGGTTAAGTTTTTTTTAGCATACTCATTAAAGTTGAAAGATCCATTATCATTTTACAAGGTGTGAAATCATTGATTGGAAATGGGAAATTTTATATAAAAAAATTTAATCGTTTTATTTTAAAATGTGAGAAATTCGGTATACGCGTTATAATTTTTAGCTATACGGAGAAAAGAGTTTTGCTAATATATTAAGAATCTCTTCAAATTATTGGTAATCCGGTTAAAAACGGGATAACGAATAAATTAATTGATTTCCTATAAAAATACGAATAAATCACGATGTCAGAACGTTTGTTCAAAAAAAAATCCTATAATTTTTGTATAGTGTCAGGTGATGGCAGGTGCATGAACACGCCTGCAATCCCGTTTTTAACCAGATTACCAATAATTTGAAGAGATTCTAAATAAATAAGCAATATTCATTTTTTCTCCATGAAGAAGAAGCCCAGGAAGGTACTCAAAGCGCATTATAAATGAAAATGGTGATAATAATAGTGTTAATAAAATACAAAAAGTTGATCATGACCAATTGGTTACATTATATAAATTTATGCCAAATCAAATAGAGAATCAAACAAAATTGATAAAATATAATTAATAAATTTGCTACAACATAAGAAATTGTTATATACCTATAACGCTGTTTTACTCAAAGTAATGACAATATTAATGTTCAGTTAATTCAAAATGGTATTTAAGTCCTTCGGCATCCAAGTCCTCCCCAGGTAGATAGGTAGGTATCTAGGTAGGTGTAGGTAGGTACCCGTCTATTACCCCCACCCCTAGGCGGCCCGTGTTCGGCGCGCGACCGGCAGGTGATACCAACCCTACTTGTATAATAAATTATCATTGTACGCACCGTCACACGGCGGCCAGCCAAACAACACTACCTAGCCTGGGTAATAATAAAAATAATAATTACTTTGGTTATTTTAATTCGTAAATTCGTACCCGTAAGTCATGTTTATTACGCAGTTACTTGGGTGTATCAATCTACCGGTTCCGAGATCACCTGCATTGCGAATTATAGGTAAATTTTAATCGAATAGTTCAATTTCGGTTAGAAATAAGTATGTTTTATCTTTGAATTATTTTCTAACCATATAACTTATATTGAGTAGCTATCACCTTATCATAATAAACAATTGAATAAAACACTTGAAACGAAAAAGGAAGAATAATATAAATATACATTTTTTAACATTAACTCCACAAAGGAAACCAGGAGGAAAATAAATTTCTTGAAGGCCTATGTCATCTTTGGGGATGCTGTGTGGAGAGCCTTTTTGAGGGGAGGAAGGAGTGAACATATTGTAGGAGTGAGGAAACACAGAGGCCGGCAAATTGTTCCACAGCCAAGCTGTTGAACTCAAGAACGAGTCGCAGACGCCACAAATGTCAACGTTTGAAAAAAAAGTCAAATGTTTGGCGTTTCAATTATAATGATGATCATTATAATTTGTATATAGCTTAATTCATCGCGGGTTCAAATAACACCAAATAAAATAAAATATTTTTTCGTTTAAAATTTTATATAAATTGCATAATTATTGATGTTTCCTTTGGTGTATTGTTGACTACATTTTTTTTTATTAATTCATGTAATATTGAGTATGTCGTAGAGTGATATAGTGGGAGAAATGAGATTAAAGACAAGGAAAGTCTAAAAAAAAATGATTTTTCACTTAGAATTACTTTACTTAATATGTTAAAGCCATTTCGCATATTTACCTGGGCTAAATGTTTAAACCATCATAATATATTATTTATTTAGAGATGCAAAGACATCGGCACTAATAAATTAATGTTGTTATTCCTATTCGTAATCGCTTGACAAGTTTGTTACAATCAATGTCACCATCCTTCTTGTATAATTGAATCTAAAACACATAGAACGATAAAACGCGTTATCTTTTTAATGATTCGACGAATAGTTTGAATTACTTCAAATTCTATTTATAAAGCCAGAAAACAAAGCACTTATTCTGTTCTGCAAAAAAGTACCTCCTAAGCGAACGTATCGAATGTCATTGTATAAATAGGATCGTAGAAAGAACCCAATAAGGTGAAGTAAGTAAATAATGGGAAAAAAACGTCCCTTGCAAAAAATATGCCATTGTTTAGCGTCGTGTTACTCTTTGATTCTACTATTCACCCAGTTCTCATGGTGCGGCCTTGAAAATATCATGTTATCTGAAGTAAATGCTTAGTATAGTATATTGGAGGTTTTTTTTAGGGAATAAAATGAATAAATAAAAAATATTGGAAAAACAGTATAGGTAAACCTAATCAAAGGTAATACAGAATTATGGTCTTTCACCGGGGCGATACTAAAAGTATCTACCACTCTGGAACAAATAAAAATGTATTATAGCATGTAATGTTAAATGCACAACTACCACACGTATTCTAAATATTATTTGTATAAAGTTATTTGTTTATTACAAACAAATATAAAAATAAAGCATCACTTTTATTGAATTACTAAATGACAGCCTGTCATTTATTATCAACAAAAAGAGGGTGTGTTTTTCATTTAATATAAAATATTTTACACTCGCTGACTTTTTAAAGTTTTGTAGGTACAAATTATAAGTCAATTTATTTAATAGAATCCGTAACCTCCACGACTCACCGTAATGTTGTACGCAAACTACTAATCTGTAGAATCAGGAGTTTTGAGTAAGGTTAGGTCTTGAAATAAACTGATATTTTACATACTTGACCTTCAAAAAAGATCACTGTCTGCATAGGATTTCGAAAAACCACCACAATTAGCTGTTCCCACCTCTTAAAGCGGGATAAAGCCCGGGCAACGATTGGTGCTTCAGCTAGGCAAATTTTAAGTAGATATTACTTAGTAAAAGCCGGGGACGCCCGAGTAAGACATGGCACGATCGAGTGAATCAGATACTCGAGTCGGGCCACAATAATAGAAGATTATGTATGTGACGATGTATGAACGTGATTAGGCAAGAAGTGTGTTCCAAGACCGAGTTGTTCGACTAGTTGCTCTCTAACTACCCCTGCGGGGAAACGACGTGATGGTTAGTTAGTTAGTTAATTTAACTTTGACACTTCTTGTAAATCACGCGACGCGCGACGAGAGAATTGTAGTGTGAAGATTAATTTGAGGGATTTAAAAATATATTCCCACACAAGACTGAATATTATATTATCCCCTCCACCAAATGGAAATATTATTTTGAACATTTATTTATAACTGGATACTTGATATCACACTACAATGTTTTTTTCTAGTAGGAATCACAGACTTCCATTGTAAACGGTCGCGTCGACAAACGAGCCGATGAAATTCTTCGGTTAATCGCTTGTATTTTTCAAGCCTCATCGGTCCATCAATCATCCGAGACTTAGCTGATGATGGAACCACTGACTAATAGTGCCTCGTTGGCCGGGGGTCAAGGTTCAAGGTTCGAGGAACATCGGTTAGTGGTTCGCTTTGCTTCGCCGACTGGAACTGGAAGATCTGATGAACGATGAAATTGACTGAAACTGTACTTACCTGTTAAGTACCTTCTTTATCATAGGTTCTTTAATTGAAGTAGGTAATAAAAACTTTGAATCGGAGATATTTTTGAATCGTTTGGAAAACGGGTAATTTCCAACTAGAAATCAACCCAAGGATCCAATTAGTAATTTATGTACATTTCCAGTAAGATTTTTTTGGTCCACTAGTTTTTCGATAATTATATTGAAACTACTACAAACGGCATACGGAGTGGTAGATATTCTCAGTATCACCCTGGTGAAGAACCTCCAATCAGAATCAAAACGTTGATTGAAATGGTTAATATCCTGGTAGGTACTTCCCCCCGGTCATGCGCTCCATTACCTTCCTCAACCATGACTTTTTCTTTATTTAAAGTTGCATTATTTAATTAATAATTAATGTCCATCTGTACTCACATATATATTATACAGATATACACGGTATCCGGAAACTAGTGGTATAAGCGGTAAGCCGGCGAATCTAGATCATATAGAAAACACAAAAAAAAATTCGATCAGAACCAAAGGGTTAAAAAAACTTTTAGAGCTTTGTCTATGCTTCGACGAATTTTAAAATATAATAAGCAGCCGACACCAACTACTTAGCGTCCGGTTTTTTTTATCAAATTTGCTCGAAATCATTTTTAAAAAATGCGTTTGTTCGTCATTTTACTACTATTGCTACAAATCTCGACTCAACCTAACTTATCAATTCATTGATAAAAAGCTTTTGTAAACACAGGACACGTGGTTAGGACATACGCAATCAAAGCACTTCAAAGATAGCGTTGAGGTACTCATACCTATGAGCGCTTGCCTCAAATGCGAGCGCCTTTCTTTATCTATCCATTCCACGATTCGTAATCCTAATCAGCCGTGTCAAATTGAAAGTTTCAAAAAAGTACAAAACTGAAAACCCTCATAGAAATAAACCCCTTCAACAACAAAGGGAGTGGGTTATATTATGGTCCCTAAGTAATGCGTCAATAATCAAAAATACCGCGGAGATTTATAAAAAAAGAAGCAAACTATGAAATCGATTTGATTGATCGCTCATTAGTGTATACATATCAAAAGGGTATTTTTTATTTCGTTATATCTTTTATATTATTATTGTTTTCATATTCGTGGGTATGCGAGGCTTATGCGGAATTTCAATTGGAAGGTATGAGCCGAATCAAAAGTGGACAAGGGCCCAGAGGTTGAATATGTCGAATTTCTGTCATATCTGAATTAATTTCCCATCGATGCGAAAATATCAAAGGGCAGGACCGATGCAGGAGAAGCTTTTATACTAATGATTTTGAGATTTTGAGTTATCAGTGATAATCAATCAGTATAATTATTGTGGATGTTTAATCGACGTTGTTCACAAATTTTCGAACGATGAATCTCAGGCTCCGACGAGCCAAGTGATTTGTTCAGTAACGTTTGATTCGACCTTTCCTACCATATTTACCTTAAGTGGCTCTGCCTACTTTCATAGACAATAAAATGATATCAAAGTAAAAACTTTCAACGTTAAATTAATATTGACGAAATAATTATTGTATTTATCATGGATGCATATTTTTTTTTAAGTATATAATATGTAAACCCATATTTTATATATATTTAAAAAAACTATGTAATATATTAAAAATAAATTGTTAGCTTCACTTTAATGCCACCTTGTCTTGGCGTCGTAAGTATTTTTCACTCTGTCGACACTTTTTATAACTAGTCATTTACTGAGGCAAGCTTAATCCAGTAGGTTGAATTCCTTAAATCGGTTGATCGCTCAGTCCTCACCTTTTCGTTGGAAAAAGCATAGTTATGCGTTTGAGCAGTGTTGAGCCAAAATTTCAGCTCAGCAGTTGATCAGTAGGATTGTTGACGACGGCCGTAAGTGTAGCGTCTTAAGAAATTAAACGTTCATATTCTTATATGGAATAATGATATCTACATAACATATATCTAGTGTTGCTGTATCTAGCGATTTTAAATAACAGTCAATGCTTGTCTGTCGAACCTACAATAATTTAAACAAAATAAAAATAAAATAGATAAGACGACGTTCGTACTTGTTTCAGAGCATCTTTAGAAGGTAGATTTTGGAAGCAACAAAGCGGTTTGCATGATAAAAAATAAGTAGTAGATACTTTCCTGTAAATCCGCCAAAAAACATATATCGTAGGTACAGTATTATAACACATAATAAACTTTTACAGTTATAAAAATTTAACAGTTTAATTTAAAACATTATTATATTATGACAACCTGCTCCTTTCCCTTAACTTCAAATCGAAGCCATTCATCATTTTTCATTCAAAATTATACACATATTCAGAAAATCGCATTTGAAAAAACATGTATCAACATTCTATCCGGAGGTTGGCCTACAATGCTAAATAATACTCCTCGTACTAAGCGTATTCTCGTTGCTACGATCTTATTATGAACAAAACGATAGAAAACAATGGAAACAAAATAATAAATTGATAAGCCCGTGGAAAGATGTTTATCTTTGGTTGCTAACATCAAACGATCACTGGTACCAATCTTTGTCATCGATAAGACGTTTTTTGGTGGGAAATAAAGAGTCAAAAGGAAATGTTTTTTTGAAATGCGACATATTATATTTGACATTTATAGCCTTCTTATTTTTGTACCGGACTAGCCTGTGTTTTTTCTCAGATGCATCGTATTTTTCAACACTTGACCATACACTATTTTTTATTGATGTGTTGTCTTCTGCCAAATCACATATTATGTTAGCTATTCCGGATCATTCGTCTTTTTGTAACCTTAATATTGTATACATGGAGAAAAATGAATAATGCTGATTTATTAAAAATCTCTCCATATTATCAGTAATCCTGTTAAAAATTGGTATGTAAGCCGCTTCCTGATAAAGTGTTATTAAATTCATAATAAAATCGGAACACGTGTTCATCCACCTGCGATTGTCTTAATAATAATATATCATGACAAAATGCAAAAATGTTAGGATTTTTATGAACGCGTTTTTGGACATCATGAAAAAATATTGGTATTTTACTTAAAGTTTATCGGGATACCTGTCAATTCGTTTGTTAATAGCCTACTATCCCATTTTTAAGGAAGAATACGAATAATTTGAAGAGTTTTCTCTATTACGTCAAATCATATATATATTTGATATGGCTAGTTGTGTATTGTACAGGTCACAGTGCAAACCCCACACTCTTATATTTACAGTTAAACTAGCTGACACAGCGTAAATATGGTGAGAAAGCGATTAAAAACCAAGAAATTTTTCAATTGTTTATGATTTTAATCTTCATGTTATTCTGCGTGCCTAAAAGTTCTCTCTCTCATAAGCAAATAGTGCTCAAAAGTACAATGATTTGGTCAGAAACATGTTTTAAAATGTACGAATTTCTTTTATAATTATTTAACAGATCGGCAAAAAGAATTCAACTCGATGGTTCAGATTCAAGGAGCTATGTCAGAAAGCTTGAAAACCTAGAAGAGATTACTCAAATACCTTGCTGTCAATTTATAAATATCACGTTTTCCGTCGATTTTGAAAACATATTAGACTGCTCGTTAGCCTTGGCCCTAGGGCCAAGGTGAATTAATGCTGTTGGCTTTATTATAAATGGGTCGCGTATTCAGTCCAGATCAAAGGAAAGACGTGTTATATATTATTTGCAAAAACGTGTCGTCTCTTCGTTTGAGGTGTCGGGAATGTCATTGTTTAGTTTGAAAGCCATAAAAATATTTTGAATTGTAGCAAATTCTGAATTAACTTTTAATAATATCTTTGGTATAGTGGAGAGGTCGCTCGTTTTCCTTCAAATTAAAAGCTAAAGCTCTACACTAAGTCACAGAAAAAAATGATATCATTATAAAAATGTATACACCATTTTTTGTACAACTGATTTGGTAAATAAATAACTAAATATTAATTATAAACACTGACAAAATATAATGCTGGTTTCAGCGCTTTTGCGAATATTTTTTTATTTTATTTTATTTTTTTTATTTTATTTTTTTATTTTATTTTATTTATTTATTTTTTTTTTTTTATTAACAAAATTTTTGATACATATACAATTTAGATACATACATAGTAACATAGAAAAAGAGTAACAAAAAAATCCCACAAAGGCGAAGCCTGAGCGTGGGTATTATAGTAAAAAAAAAAAGACATTTTATTTATTATTTAAACACAAAAAAGAATCCAAAATTGTAGCCAGATAAAAAAATAAATCACCTAGTTTCAGCATTTTTACTTCCCAGAAACATGTAATACATATGCCTAGAAATACAGTTAAAACTAAAAAAACACAGTGTGTGGCAAGCCTACGCACGACGGAAGTGAAACTTTTGTTATTCTTCTCTCTCTTTTTTCATTTCATTTTCTCTTTTTTTTCTGTCTATTGACATATTTATAAGTAGCATGTGATAGAAAAATTAAAAGTTATTAAAATATGGGATTCGAACCCGGGTCCTACATAATGAGTGTGGAACGCTCTGCCTCTAGACCGCAAGGAGAGGTATCTCGCGCAAATTAAAGTAAAGGTAAATTAACAAATTTATGTAATTTTTTACTACATTATTACAAATCGTTGATAAATAAAAATACCGAGCGACTCTACCGGCTCGATTTGTGAGCTATGTTTCGACCAAAATATCATATAGTTACCGCAAAGTAAAGTAATAAAAATAATTAATTAATATCATATAGGGCCTTGATTAGTAATTTTAATGATTCAAAATAAAAATAATTAATCAAAATACCGAGCGACTCTACCGGCTCGATTTGTAAGCTATATTTCGACCAAAATATCATTTAGGTACTGTAAATTAAAGTAAAGGTAAATTAACAAATTTATGTAATTTTTTACTACATTATTACAAATCGTTGATAAAAAAAATAATTAATCAAAATACAGAGCGACTCTACCGGCTCGATTTGTAAGCTAGGTATATTTCGACCAAAATATCATATAGGTACCGTAAATTAAAGTAAAGGTAAATTATCAAATTTATGTAATTTTTTACTACATTATTACAAATCGTTGATAAAAAAAATAATTAATCAAAATACCGAGCGACTCTACCGGCTCGATTTGTAAGCTATATTTCGACCAAAAATCATATAGGTATCGTAAATTAAAGTAAAGGTAAATTAAATAATTTATGTAATTTTTTAGTACATTATTACAAATCGTTGATAAATAAAAATAATTAATCAAAATACCGAGCGACTCTACCGGCTCGATTTGTAAGCTATATTTCGACCAAAATATCATATAGGTACCGTAAAGTCAATTAAATTTAAATTAACAAATTTATCTATTTTTTTACTACATTATTACAAATCGTTGATAAAAAAAAATTAAAAGTTATAAAAATATGGGATTCGAACCCGGGTCCTGCATAACGAGTGTCGAACGCTCTGCCTCTAGGCCGCGGTTATTACGTATTCGACCAAAATATCATATGGTCAAAATATCTAAAAGTCGCGGCACGAGAGCATTTTATCACTTTTAAAAAAAATATTATTAAAAAAATCACAAGGAGAAAAAAAAATTAGTTAAAGCGTGGAAGAACCACGGTTCTTCACGACGACAATCGGGCCCTCTGCCTCTAGACCGCGAAGCTGAGTTTGGAGAGTGACCTAAAGTAGGTATATAATATTGGCTAGGCTCCTATAGCGAAATGATCACGGTTTTTCATGAGGGTCATGAGTTGGTTTTACTCCGGTCCTCGAATTTGCATAACGCGCGTAAAGAAGTTTCACTTCAAATATATTATTTTCTAGCACTTAAAAGTTTTAGTTAAACAAATTTATTAATCAATCAAGACTTATTATTATTGAAAACTATAATCTTTAATATGACTTGGAAGAAAGTCTTTGAATAAACATTTGGCTTGATAAATAGGTAGGTACTTATAATTTCTGAACAGTGGTTAGTGATGATTTTTTATCAGCTTCCCCGATACTCATCTCAACCTCACTGGGAACGTAGGTACCTACTTATGCCTTTATGACCAGCCGTCAACAGTCGATATCCAATACCGCGTCGTTGACTGTGATAAATGATTGTTATTGCATATCTCACCGTGAGTTTGATCCATTGTTGTTCTTAGGTAACAAGGAAAGGGTAAAATACTATATTATTATTCATCATTGTATTGTTACGGGGGTGATGATCGGCAGTTGCGGCTTGCCACTGCGTTCATGTCATGTGATGTAGTCTGATTTTGTATGAATGGGTTCCCGTGGAATTTGTACGATTTAAATTATGAATGAAGAATGTTCTTATTGTAAGTAGGGAAACATTTGTAGCTATCTAAGTATTTTTATCGCAAAAACAAACCATTTTTTGTTGAAATGTTATCATTTATTTCTTCTTAAAAAAATACAAAAGTCTTTGTTGCACCATTTCTAAATAAGTAATAATTAAACACTTCTGAAATATGTTGACATGTTTCGGGACCAAATCAATACCTTTTAGTAGTTCTATAATAATAATAATAATAATAATAATAATTGGATAATTTGTAGAGCGCCGTTTTTGTGAAAAATCACCTCAAGGGCGCTGTACAATTTATTTCCTAGGATCTACATTTGTTATTTAGAAAAGATACCAAAACATACTTACCTGGCAAGTCACTTCCGACAAACACACTTATATTAAAAATTTTATGTTTATAGAAGATAAAACTGCATGCAGAGGACACTATATCAAAAAACACTGGTCATCGCATGACCTTAAGTCTGCTATAGTTTTTATTTTAGTTTAACTGTATTTTAACGGTCATAAAAAGCCTAGAAATTGTTAGTTGTTATCATTTTTATTTATTTATTTTTAATTATTATTTCTATTTATTTTATTTTATTTTTAGTATTTTTTACATTTTGTTAATTTAAATTGCCGTCGACTGTGAAAGTGGAGGTTTCTGAAATTATGGATACGACTGTCTGAAAAGGTGCGTTTTATGTTTAGTTTCTATAGAGAAACAGCTCGAAATTTCTGAGTTGTGAAGAGGTCAAATTCGACTTAATTTATAGATGTTTAACTATAGAACTGGTATCGAAATGGTTCCTGCCTAAGATGTATAAAATATTGGGAAGGGACCATCAGTCCCGAAAAATGTAATTTTAAACAGTGGTTAAAACAATGTGGATATGGTATTTTATCATTTTTCAATAATATTACCTACTTGTTTTTTTTGGATTTTTGATGGAATATATTTCATGACTTTTTCATGCCCAACTTCTGTTCTTAATTAATATTTAAATATTTTTGAGACGTAAACGACATACAGCGCTATTCAACAAGCTTAACTATAAAACAAAAAAAAATATCTGTTTCGCCAAATAACCGTGCTCTTCATACATTCAATAATATTGCTCAAATTTAAAAGGAGCATCTTTTAAATAATATAACCTGTTCAATGCAAATACATATACAGTCACACATAAATACACACACATATACACTACACTCGTCACCCAGTAACAACTAAATATACATACCACATATCACAAGGAAACATATCGTAGGTACCCACGTTGAAATATTTATTATCTGTAAATGTTTTCATTACTGTAACCAAATGTACTGTTTGTTTCTAGATAATAAATAAGATGACCATAGGAAAATGGCAGTGTTTTCTTGGTGCCAGGTATAAAATAATACTACTTATATTTAGGAATATTGTGAAAAAATTCGGGTTATGGTCTTTGGGTAGTTTTTACAATAAATACATCCATTTAAATATCTTCTTCTTTATTCCCCAAGTGTCGATACTTTGACCCATATGAAAACCAAGAACCACGAATAAAAATTATCTAGGTAAGTTAACCAATTTATAACATGAAATTTATCTCCACATTATTTATTGTAAAAACCAATAATACCTAAAAAAAATATTATGTAGGTATGAGTATACTTTACCAAATCCTACAACGACTTTTGTTGGAGGGAAGCGCTAGTTTGACATGATTTCAAAATATGAAAATAAAATATTTTTGAGGCTTTCTATTTTTAGAAATTACTTAAAATATTTTAAAGTTTCTCAAATTTGTCCTATTGAACAAAATTACCATTTGAATTAATAAACCCATCTCGTTATCAACACTATAAAAACGCTCATTTGTATTAATTGAATATTTTTATTTAAAAAAGTAAAGGGTAGAAAATGTAGGTTCTTTTGTGCCAAAGCCGAAATAGAAGGGTGAATTAAAACTGATTTTAATATTTTAACTTCAATAGATTTTGTGCATCATTATTGTGAAAAGGTTTTTTTGTGGTAGTATAATAATTTTTAGAATGACGTCGCAATTTTATTTGTCGACCATTTTTTTTCAAGGAAAGGTCAGATTATGTATTAAATAACTTCCGTGAGTTCAATTAATCATTTTGTATAAATATTTGAAATCTTGATCAAAGAAATTAACTGACTTTGATTAATCATGATTTTCTATCACAGAATTATGCGGTATCTAGTCATTCTTTCAGTAAGCTGTTCTCACGTATAAATACTACGTGGATAAAGGGCAGTTTTTTTCAATGATGGAATTTATATGCAGATATCGTGTGAAAAGAAAACTGTACAAAAAGATTATATAAAAATGGTAGGTTAGTGGTGATAATTGAAGTTACTTTAAAAATCTCTCTACAAAACTATGATTTTTGATTCTCGACATAAGATGTATCGTTTTTATTGCATTTTTTAAAATAACATTATGAACACCACACAAAAATCCCAACTTCTACCAACTATCTAAAGCCAGTGTACGCTATTAGCATCCCAAATTATTGGGGTATGTTTTGAGGTTGGAGTAATTGGAGATGTGAAAAAGATGGGCAGAGTAAGAAGGTGGGGAAAGTACTTGGTTATTCAGATATGGTCACCAAACTAAATCTATTTCAAGCAGTGTTTACATAACTAGGTAAAACGAATCAGTTCTTAGGTGAACAATAACATACTATTTACAATAAGTTTAGTATCCCATTGATATTAAATTTAAAATCTGCTATTTGTCGGCGACTATAAAATATCTTAATTTGACGCCCTTAACCATATGGTATATGATAAACACACGTAGCTCTAAACAAATCAATGGTCTTTGTAAACTAATATGCCGATTCGTATAATGTTTGTCTGTTATTGTCCTTTGTTAGTCATCTCAAATTCTGGATTATTTACACCAGGGGTCACAAAACGATTGGTTACGAACACCAGTTGTTACTTTTACATTTTGACAAAATAACGATCTCGAATAAAAGCATTAAAACCCCGATGCTAACAGGTGTTTCTGCAATTTATCTTTTGGTGCTGCCTCTTATTGGCGATAGGCTATCATCTATGCAATTTATCAGTAAGACTTATAAATCTTCAATTGAACAGCAATCGTACTATTGAAGTATTTCATCACGCTTCACCTTGATTATTATATAGTTTTCCTTGCCCTACCCCTCAAGGCAACTAAATCTATTTGTCATTCTTAAATTCACAACCTCCGACAATTTTTTGAACAACCACAAATGATAACTGCATGTCTACATGTTACTATTCGGGGTATTTTAAGTTTCTCTAGAAACCTTTATTTAAAATGCACTTTTTTAGAAACGTTTCGTAGATATTACTTGTCATTTTGTCATGAATTGATTTAAAAAATATATTTTGCGGTACTGGTCATTTTATATATTTTCAAATGTTGTCTATCTCAGCGCTGTCTGGTTGGTATGTATTGATGTGTTAAATTAAAAGGAACAAAAATGTATAATTGAATTTAAATACCTAACTAAATCCTTAGTGTGAAAAAAGTCAATCACGAATTTCTTGAAATTGTTTTATTGTTTATTATTGCCAACCGATGTTAGTTTACAAGTGCTACTAATCAGTATTTATTTATGAAACGACAATGATTATTACTGCAAAAGAGAAGAAATATTAACGAAAATGTAGATACCAACTAATTTACCGCTTGTATGAATTCTTGAGAGATCAGATTGAATTTCGAAAATGATAATTAAAATAATTTTCGGTTTAAAAAAATATTTACCACAATTCAAAACACTCTCACTTACGCATTCAATTAACACCAGTCAAAACAATTGGAACGATCTCTCTTATGAAAACTGGTTTATGATCCCTTGAAATTCGACTATTTACAATCAGACAGCATCACAATACAGTTGTTGTGCCTGATCCGTCTAATACAGAGCTTAAAACCACGTGCCGAAAGCTCATGCGGGGTGCATTAAGGCTTACGAAGCTCTTCTCAAATGAATTACAGCGCCATGATACAGCAAATTCTATTTGGGCGCTTTGTTCCAAATACTCATTGTGGAAGAGGCCTACAAATCATTCGGAGCTTTAAGATGGATGGTGACGGATACGTGAAATATTTATTCTTTAACATGACGCGACTCACGTATTTGATTCATGGGAGTTTGGAGGCATTTTAAATTTGTAACTGTGCCTATTTAGAGTTGACTAAATATCTGGAGCAAGCAACAGTGACAGATCCCAAATATGGCAAGTTATAGAGGCGGAGAAATTACGGAAAGAAGAAAATAAAGAAGCCATAAGTAGCTAACAGGCTACACAAAAATTGTGAAAGAATTGTTGTTCTTGACAAAAACGTTGTTAAGATTGGCTTTGGTGACAAGATTTGAATAGCCAAGTACTTTCCACCTTCCTCTTACCTGATTCCTTCCCCTCCCCCTACAGTGTCTACAGACGGTTGGAAGCAGTTGAGACTCTTGTACGGTATTCGTATCAGAAAAAAAAAATATATTCCTAAATCTGAAACTATTTTAAGTATCATTTTAATACTGAGAGATAGTTTTTTGTTAGGATACTACTAAGAACATCTTCCGCTGTTGAGGTAGTAAAATATCAACGTATTCAAGGTACGATTTGATAACTTGCGAATTCATTATGCAGTTTATTAAAGTCAGCTTAAGCGAAGGAAAAAACAAGTGAACATTTAAAAAAGGTCATGACTTTGGTTTTATTTAAAAAATTATAGAAGAGTAATTAATTTAATGAAATCTCAACTGTCGTGGGTGTGTATCAGCGCAACCTTTTCGATTAATACCACGTGTTTAATTTATATTTTAAAATCATCTCCGGTTAACTGCATCCACATTTACACGTGTATTTATCTAATCAAAACTGATTTTGATTTTTTACCGATGCTTATCCAAACACAATGATTAAATTGAGTTAAAATTGTATCGAGATGAAGGTGCCGATAATCCTTCAAACAAGGAAGTTAATAAAAGATTTAATATACAAACAAATTAAAACACAGTGTTATCACTTTTCTAATCAGAAGATCTTCGGTAATCTCTTTGTTAAACAAACAGAGGACTTAATTAATGTCTGTGAAAAGGGTAAATATTGGAAGAGGTGTGGTTTATTTGATTTAGTGTTGTGGTCAACCGACAGTCACGTTCAGGTAAGGATTAATTTTATATGAAATATAATATATTGTGAAAATAAAATTTTATTTGTAAATATCACTAATTTATTGTTATTTTTTACGCCTTCTGATTTTACTGGATGTAATCAGCTGTCAAGATTGTAATGTCCTGATGATGTTAAGCTGTGCATAAACGAAATAAATATACAACTAAAATACTATTCGTTTTGAGAACAGTAGTTTGATTTTTTCTTAAAATTTCTAAGAACTATTTAAAAAAAATTCAAACAAGGAATTATACAATTAATCCAGATAAACGACACTATTTCAATGACATTTTTTTCAAACTTTGTTCAGGCAGGTAGATACCATAATATTGAAAAAAATGCTAATAAAAAAGTCCGAATAAACACATCGATTACACATTTAAAAAATAATCTTTACTGTGCCATTTTCAAAGTTAGCTATCCAGTCAAAATACAGCTTACTTAAATAATAGATAGTGGATTCAACAAATTTTCTAAAATGGAAACATAACACACACACAAATTTATAGACGGACGTAATGCCAAACGGCCATGTTAAAACAGGATCGCTATGCTACGCACAAATACCATACGGAGAATACTTGCTGATAATAAATATTTCCAATTTATAAAGAATCTTTAAAAAAAGTATTCGCATTCCTGTTAAAAACGTGATTGTAGGCCATTAACAAATGAATTGATAGGTATCCTGATAAATTCTAAGTAAAATATTAATATTTTGTCACGATGCCCGTACATGTGTTAATCATAAAAATCGTAACATTTTGCATTTCGTTGTGATATATTATTAATTCAAACGCAGGTAGACGAACACGTATTCCCATATCATCATGAATGTACTAACATTTTATCAAAAAACGGCTTACCGTCTCATTTTTAACAAGATTACCAATAATTTGAAGAGATTTTTCAAATTCAGCATTACTTATTTTTTCCGTGCACTGTCAAGTCACCTTGTTAAAAATATTATATTTTAAATACAATGTTATAAATGTATGGCATAACATTTCATAAAAATTTAACTATCAATTCTCTAATGTCAGAACCAAATAAAGTCGTGTATTAACTCAGAGTAGCCCACCGATATCTCAAACAGAAAACTCATCAAAGTACACAAAAAATTACAGCAATTTTTTTGCGACCATTACATCAAATCCGGTTTAAAAAACATATATTTCGGCTGGAACCGCATTTTGACAGAAAACGAGCAAATTTCCGGCGTACGCCTGCAGCCAATTAGGCAAATTTCTCACACATAATTTATCAAACGAATCGAAAGGATATCGATTATTCTCCTCGCGTTTGAGATCGATTTTAAATTAGACTCTATTGCAGAACTGGTCCTCGATTGGCGGAGGCTGTTTCGGCAATCACACAGATACTGGAGAGGATGTGGACAGAATAAGTAAACCGATTGATTCTCCGGACTTCATTGTATGGCAGAGGAAATGTATGTGAGATCATTGCCTATTATGTTTTTTTATTTGAATTATTCAAATATTTTGTGGAATGTATTTATCTCAGGTATTTTTACATTTGCTACTTGTTACAAATTTGTTCACTGTTACTGCAACGTACTTATGTACGGTGAAACTAAAGAGTATGTTAATTTTTATTAAAAATAATATAAAACAGCAGTTGAAATTATTCAGTTGCCTACCTAGTTTGTCAGGATTTCTTCGTTTTGATGGAAATATCGATTAAAAACTAATTTCAGATTATAAAGAAATTACAATGAATTGTTTTTTTTTCCTAGAATTCTTTATTATTTTTGTCAAGCATTCGTTTTTATTTTAGTTTGTTGTAACCAGTTGAAGACAAATATAGGTTACATTCAAATAATTCGAAACTTGGAGAAGATCTAGACTTTTGGTAAGCAAAATTATTTATGTACAAAGAAGAGATATAAAATTATGTTATTAGTCGCTTAATATATTACCTAGCAAAATAAAATTATATGTACATACCACAAATATGAGACAGAGTGCTCCCTTTTTCTGTGACAATTTTGAAACAAATTATCAGGCTCATACACCTATAAATCGAGTGAATAATTTTGGTTATAGATTTGAGAATGTTTACGACATATTTAAAGATTCCGTATCAGTGATGAAAAGAAATCTTCATAATTATTTTTTCAAATTGTACTTGTTTACCTCCCCGTAGGGAATATATATCTTTTCCTGTTTCTTTATTTTTATTTATATACATTCCAAAATTTTATTTTTTATACAATACTTATATACCATATTTGTTTATAGTTTACATTATTTAATTAAATTAGTTAATCTTGTTTCTTATTTTAAAGAAGTGTATTGTCTTAAATATTATTTCGAGTGTACTAAAAGGAAACGTGATGTAACTTTATTTATTTTATAAATCAATATCATTTAATTTATTTGCCATTGTTACAATGTACAACAAATACAATAAATCTTACAATAAATGTAATAATGAAAAAATAAGAACATTTGATTTAGTCATGTTAAAAGGGTAATGTTTATAAGACATTGAAAATAAACAAAAAAAAAATTTAATGATGAACAAATGTTTATAATACAAGGTTTTATGCATAGTACAAAGAATAACAAATTATTATAAGCAATAATTAGTCGTCTGAAATATCTATACAAATTGAACATATCTCTCGCGTAAAAATATCTCCCGAGTAAAAATTCCCGTCGGCGGTATTTATTTTTACTCGGGAGATATTTTCAATTTATATTGATATTTCAGACGACTAATTATTGCTTATAATAATTTGTTAAACAAAAAATGTTATCTTGAAAACACTATAATTTGATAACAGCCCCTATCAGAGTTTATGTCATTAAAGGGAGTCCCCTGATTCAAGAATGTTTTTTTTAAGTCATATAAAAAACATCTTTATGAATACGACAAAATCCTAAGTCTGCAGTAGGTAATGGAACTAGGTACCAACAGTATGGGAATGTGGCGAATCATATGGACTGGACATAGTACCTCTGTTAAAAACAGTCGAATGTGACTTTTAAGACCTTCTTGCTTAACATCACTAAAGTCATTTATATCAACAACATGTTGTTTATTAGCGCTATAAGTAAATAATATTTCATTGGCGGTATCGACAAATTGCATATACAACTTTCGTATCCCAATCTGCATCCCGCCGGAAGTACCTGTGCAGTGTGCATATCAATGGGAAATAAAAGCATCAGAAATGACTCTCTCTCTATATCTTTAAAGGGAAATACCCAAAGTCTTACGATGGGACTTGGAACTAACGTCAGAACTCAGAACCCAAAATGTAAGAGTCAATTCAACTGATAGTTTCGTTAGAAGACAACTTTTAATTAAATTATTCCTCTAGCCTATTGTACTGTGACAAAGAAAATAGATATTTGGTCTTATCTAACCGGAATCTTGTAATTTTATTATCATTTTAGTAGTTTCATTATTGAAATCAATTATTGTAATTGCATCAAAAAATATTACCTACGGCAAGTTACAAAAATTCCCGAATATAACCGTTGAAACGGAACTAAATACATATTTTTTAATTCTTTAAAAGAAAGACAAACATTCCCGAGTTACAAAAATGTTGCTCGTATTAGGATTGAGGACTTAGTCAGCCGAGGAATCGAACTCACGACGTCTGGGTGAGACCCAAACGCGATGCCAACTCAGCCACTGACAGGTAACCGTCGTTGTCGTGTTTCATTTATGAAACTCTAACCATCTTACTTATTAGATACTTACACGCCGGTTCAACGTTGGTATGGTAAAGCCGGCCTTGAGCATCGTTTAAGACCGTTTTAATCAAACAAAAACCATTTTAAAAAGTAATTTTTTTCGCTGTTCTGAACTTACGCGCCATATAATATTTAAACCGTGTTTATAAGCAAGAGATAAGTCTGTAATACAAAATAATTTGAGAGTTGTCGTTTGATAATGTTTTTGAATGGCAAAGCGACTAACGTGCAAAAATATAATTAACTAGTTTAATAAAGTACCTACATCAATTTAATAGTATCAAAGTAACGGCATTGAAAACCGCAACAACTATCAACACTTTAAAAACTAAACTACTAACAGAACAAAGTGGAATTCAACGGATTCAACGTATTAAAAATAAAAAAACTAACAAAGATTTAATTCAAAACAAAAAAACAGTTTGTTGGAAAAAAAATCATTTAATTAATCGACGATCACTCATCTGGAATCATGAATAAAAATATCAAAACTAAGAGATTTTTGTCTCAAAACGTACTTACAAGACAAAAGGTGTTGTAATAATGTTATTATTATCATGAGAATTTGGTTCCATCGAAAATGCAGTAGGATTGGTTACCAGAGTCCAGAGAACAACGTATGTCACGTTAGGCCGGTCACCCGGAGACCAAAACCTGCGAACAGATTGATGAACCCATCCGCCAATTGGATGGTGGTCCAGGAGTCGCAGGCTCTGATGGATGGACACTTCAAAAGGCAACTCTGGACCTGTGACACACTGCGGCCCTACCACTCTACCAGGGACCGCGACTGCTGAGAGATGGGTCCTCGCCAGGCCATATTTGCATGAAGGATTGTTTAAGGATGAGATGGAGTGATTTGGTATAAAGCTGCAGGCGTGAAATCTTTGTTGAGTTTGGTTACAACGGCCGATTCTTTTTACATCTCTTTTTATAAGAAAAATAGGTTAAGTTCTCGAATTTCCCTTCACTCTTTAATCCGTACAAACTTCTATTCAAATAAGTAACAACTTAATGAAATAATACAACTATTTACATCGATGGTGTTGGAAAAACTTGTATAAACGCAACATATCGTTACAGTTAACGCCCCTAACGTTGAATCTTGTTGATAAAATGTGACATTTTTCGAAATCGGTGTTCCTGATAATGAACCTAAAAAGCTTGTTAGGTCCATGTTCCTGATACAAAAACACAACATGAACTCAACGTGGAAAATAGCGTGTATTTGTATTGATTTTTAACTAATTTTGAACTTTCATGCCTTTTTATACGCCTCCTTCGACGTAAATAGTCGTTTCTTAAATTAATTAAGTTGAAGCAAACTGTTATTTTAATAATTTGTGCGTATAAAAACTGAAGGGGAGTTTACCGAAAAATATTTTTTAGATTATCTGTTTCATTAATATTGCAGGTTCTGTCAGGCAAAGCACTAATTTAATTTATTTCTCATGAATTAAATTCCAGATTAAAAACAAAAAAAAATAATAAGAGATGCAAAATCTGAATTGTAAAATAATTAAAAAAAAAATTCTAAAGCAGCGAGAATTTTTATCGGTGAGCTTTGACATCGTAACCCTTTTCGGCTCTTTAAATATAGATTCCACCATGAAATATCCAGTTAACACACATCAACAAATTAGACAAGACAAGAGAATCTAAAAACTTACAAGACATTGAATTGTTTATTCCTTCAACGATTCTTCAAAATGAAAATGTATTTCGAAAAAAATGTGGTATAATATTTGTGCGATGCTGGGTAAGAACTACTTTGTATACCTACTAAGCTACAGTAATACGAGAGATGAGACCGTTTTGCCTTAAAATAATTACGAAACCGTCAAAGTACAGTAACCTAACCACTAACCCATACTTATTGAAATTTCACGTTTTCGAGGAGCATCTTATAAAACACTTACGATTCAATAATTTTATCCAGCGGCAAGAACACGCATCTCAAATTTCACAATTCACACGATGCATCAAATTTCTACATTCACGAGAAAAAGCTACCTTTACCTGACACTAAAAAAAGCCACATCCATCACAGGTAAAAAAACACTTATGCGAGATGTAAAAAACTATTTCGGGTTAACATTAATCCATATTCGGCTGATAATATCCCATATTCGTTAGTTCATTGGCACCCGAAGATCGATCCTATCCTCAAACGTGTTTCGAAGGACCAATTTGTACGTGTATAAGTAGGTAATTATTTGCTCGTGGAGGAATACAAGGATGTTTTGGGATATGGACTCGGCGCCCCGCTAAAACCCGCGCCCGCGGCCATCACGCGGTTACCGGATCTTAGGAACACCCTGTTTAAGTATTGCTTTTCTAGTTTTCATTAAATACGTATTTCTTTCTTTATTTATTTACGCCCATAATATTGCACTATAATTTTGAAATACTAGCGCAGACCCGTGAAAAAACATGGAAAATTAATTAAAAAAAAATAAATCTATTGAATCTCACTTTTGTTGTTGGTAACGAATGAACAAAATCTTAGAAGCGGAAATTAACCCACTTCGCGTCATCCGATCGAGCCGAAGCTCGGCAGATAGACTCGTTGCCGATGATAATGCATTCTATCAACTAGCAATGACGAACACACACGCGGACATATTGGCATTTTTCTGAAATCATATGACATTACAGCATTAATAATGACATTAATATACGAAATAAATATCGGTCCTACCCAATCGACATTCAGCAAGGTTAGTAGAGGAGTCGACTCCAGTTCCCGTATAGGAAGTAATCCTCATTCAAGCCATTTGTTTTCATGAATAAATAGACATTTTAAAATGGATGTATTATAATTAAAAAACACTCCGCTTTTTTACGGGTTGATTTAAAAATATATAAAAATTGTTTCCTCGTTATGTAATTTTTAAAAATTACAATCACTGAGCAACAAATTTTTATAATAATAACTAAATGGAAATATCCAGTCATATTTGTGTACTCCTGGTATTTTATTCTCGTAAGCCGATTCGCGTTTTGACGTTTATTTTAATGTGTATACTTGTTTATGTAATGTATGGTCACTGCAGAAATGAACGCAAATTACTCTATAACTTTTCTGTGCTCCTGGTATTTAATTCCTGTCGACGTTTTAAAATCAAAACTAAACCAAGTAAATTTCAAAATCACGAGTAGACTGAATTTTCGACAAATGAGTTCTAATTTTGAAAAAGTAAATTAAATTAATTTTCGGTTAACAATATTATATTTACAGAAAATAAGTATGTAGATATTTTATCTCTTAAAGGAATCAAAGAAAAAAATTCCCAGAATATTTTCGTATCCTGGGGAGGGGGGAGCGGCTGAAGAAATTCTGCATATAAAACATTACGAGACCTCGGTATTTGCCGCCCCCTGAGCGAGCCGCCCGCGTGCGATGCACGCCCTGCACGACGGCTAATGGCGGACCTGCTTATAAACTAACAATCTTTTTACTAGTGCACTATGATTTGTCAATCTATCTGCTTCAAATGAATAATTAATTTCAAAGCGTTTTTCAGTTTTTAGATGTAAATACATATTGATAACATTTTTTTTAATCAATATATTTTTTTAATAAAAAAAAAAACTATAGTATCTAGTTAGTATTTCTATTCAATTGTTTTACCTAATTAATATGATTTCTGTAATTATGTGATAATAATGAATAACATTCAATTGGTTAGTTGTCCTTCGGCCAAAAATATAAAATAAGCTTAGAAATTATTATTTTTGCTGTCTGAGAATAATTGACGGTAATAAATAACTTAACCGCATTGCGAAAAAAATAAACCTAAAAATGATTAGTTAACTTGACTTACTCGGTCTAAAATATAAGTTTTTAATGTAACATCATGTATAAAGGACCTGCAGACTAATATTACTATGATTAATAAACTGACATTTATCATTTCATATCTGCAACCCAACAACCTATCGCAGTACTTACGAATCGGTTCAAATTTATAAAGAGGAACAGTTTATCAATATTATTCTAAAGATAAAAACGGTGATATTTTTGTGATTTGACCTGAAACATGAACCCATAAATTGTCGCTAGCAAGTCATCATTTAGTCAACAAAATTGCCCTAGAAATTGTTCGTTTTTGGCTTTCGATTTGAGTTCAACTTGCTAGCCTACCGGTGCAGAACTTAAAATTAATTAAAAATGGCCGCAAAAATGTTGAAGTTGTATATTTTTGACTTAAGGTTCCATTTTAGCACTCCCAATAATACATACTTATCGCTAAAATTAATCTCCTCATTGACGTGAACATTATATTACGCTTTGGTTCAATAATAATAATAACTAAAAGTTATTATTATATCCTGATGAAGCTTGGTTTATGCGAAACCGGTCGATGTGTAAAATAATAAATATTCGTGGTTAAATACAAAGTGTTTGTTTTATTTAAAAAAAAATATATAATGTCTAACCACAAAGTAATTGATTCTTATGAAAAAAAAAATTATTTAAAATCCTTCTGCCCAAGTGTATGTTCAAGAAGAAGGTATTTTTAATATTTTTGAAAAAAAATTGTTTTAAAATATTTTTATAGCAACACTAGTGGATGAAACCGGCCCAGATTTATCTGTAACGCTTCGTATTTTAAGGATGTGATATATTTGAAATGGTAGGATGCAGAATATCTGCTCGGAAGGATGTATATTTTGGTTCAAAGGGTCCGCCAAATTATTATTGTAGACACCTTTTCAGCGATGGGAGCTCGCCAAAAACACATGTTATTTCCTTGTCTCTTGCGTTTTGATTTGCAGACCCTAAAAACTAAAATCATCTTAGTAGAAATGGTGACTGTCAATGTTTTTTTCTTCGAAAATAATATCACACTACGAGATAATGTGATTTATATTCATACGGTGTATGTAAATTTATCGTTTTCAATCACAATTGATATATAAGTGAATAAAATAATAAATGTTTAATACTGCTGTAATCCTCAGTTTCTAAAATAAGTAATCTCAAATTCTTCTCATCGTCATTAAAAAATAAATCTGTCCTACAACTTTCGATAGGTACCTGCTCCAGTAAGGGTTGGTACCTTCTGTTTTTTACTATTAAATTCAATATTCTATAAAAAGGTTTACGGAAATAATTCTTTTAGTAATTCAATATCTGCAAAGATTTATTCATCGGGTCCCAATGCAACGGTACCTTTTCAACAATCATTTTTGTAAGAATAATTGAATAATAAAAATGATCTACAGTTATGGGGTTTCGATCGAGATAAATAAATGTGTTAACATGATATTTCAACGGTAAAAAATCTTGAAAGCACGAAAAAAACTGAATAGGTTATCAATAAATAGTATCAGAATGAGTTAAATGAATTTGCCAGCCAAATTTCGGGTTCCATTCTTAAATATTTCATAAAATTAATCTTGATACAGTTACAAAACAATTTTTTAAAGCCGCTTACATTTACATATATTGATAACACAAAATGCAATGCAACATAGTTTGCAACGCTCGCATAATGTGTGGATACAACGTACCACACATAGATGCGTAAAAAAACTGACAATCGACAGATCGTAGCGGGCTGCCTGCGAATGCTCGTAGCATGCTTGCAGTGGTAGCATGCTTTGATGCTGTGCGCCGTTCGTGCGCACAGGGACGTACACACTATGGTAAATTATTGCAACCTTTGTCGCATTGCGTGTTGGGTTGCTTAAATCACGTGTACCTACCGATGTGGAGCATTCACTAATAGTTGATAATGGCAGCATCAGAACGAGTGGTTTCTGTGGCATTTAATACATTGAACGTGCTGCGAATATACTATTTATTTATTTAGGTGATTAATTTATGAAATAATACAAACTAATCAATTAAAAATTATTTGCGCACACGGCATATGGCTTGCTAGTCGGAGGCCTTACCACTATACCACGGTTCATAGTTCGAAGGAATATTTCCTCCAATGAATTTCCTCCTCAAGAGGAAACAAAAACTTTTTAATAGAAAACATATCTAGTAATTACTGATTTTTCAAAATTGGTTCCGTGATTACTCAATACAATGACAATTCAACACATCTTTAAAAAGTGATAAAAAATCATTCAAAGTGATGAAAAAAATAACCTAACCTGTAATAACGTAACCTATTTCCTAGTTTTTATTTCATCACTTTTCATGACTTCATCAATTTTTGAAGGTGTGTTGAATTATCATTATGATGAGTTATTTGGTCACATATAATAAAATGGAGTGTGCCAAAGTAGACATTTTTGTCGATAGTTTATACGGTTCCAGAAAAATCTTGGCAATGCTCCAAAACACAAAACAATTGTTGGGATAATTATAATATTACACTTAAGTGAGAACTTCTGCAGGAACCAAAAACTCCTACAAACATTCATAGCAAATTCATTAGTTTCTTCGTCATAAATTTACAAAAGTCTATAAACAAAGAATACTTCAAGTTTAATGCCCACCTAAACGAGGCGAGAAAAGAAAATCGATCACGCAGTATGTTTTCTCGCACTTAATTCTGTATCGGGCAGAGTTATTAGTTATAAGAACTGCATAAAAAACCGACACTGCATTATTTTTTTAAGAAAGCAGTTTATTTTTTATAATCCTTCATGGATGTTTTTGAAATGTTCGTGGCAGAAATCATTGACAAAATGTTGTTTCAGAAATTGATCGACATTTTTGAGCAGTAATCACATAATTATGTATTCAATTTATAATAATTTGAATATATAATTATAATATATAATATCAGCACACATTTCTTAAGTACGTAAATTTTAAGCTTGGAATTCCTATTGATTACATTAATTATGTCAGTTTGATGAATCAATTGCATCTAATAACACTGTCTGACAGGAGAATTATTTCACACCTGGTTGTGTTACACAGAGTCATTAACAACTTAATTGATAGTCCTGCCATCCTTGCCACTATTAAACTACATGTGCCGACTAGGAATACAAGACAAAATATAACATTCTTCTGTAATAAATACTCGACCAACTATCAGACACACTCACTGACCAATAGGATGCATGATCTGGGCAACAAGTATGGGGGCGCTATTGATTTATTTATTGACTCCAACACTTTGTTGAATCCTACAAATTAGAGTAGCGTTGGTAAATTAGTTTTAATGATTTGTCTTAAATGTAGTGTTGTTGTAATTTCTTTTTTACTTTATGTTACACTTACGTTTTACTAATATTGCTTCATATTTTATAATATTTTCTCATTATACTTGTAATCACAATTTTACAAGTGTGTATTTTGTACCTTCTTTAAAATGGATTATATCTATTTACTGTCAATATCTCCTGTATAATACATATTCTCCTATGTACACTGCATCATGTATCACTTTTATGTAAAAGCCTTTTTAGGCGTATATATATATATATATATAAATATAAAATAAATATAAAATATAAATATAATAGTATGTTTTATTTTCTCTCAGAAAAAAATCAATAATTTTATTAACGGGCAAGAGTCTCAACTGTCCGGAGCCAGTGGAACTATGGGATCTCAAAGTGGTGTATTTTGTCAAAAATAGGGACGTGCCTGGCTCTTCAGATGTCAAAAGATGCATATATACATATGATCATGTGCCATATAGGCTTCAAACTGTTCTGCGGTAGTCACATAAATAACATAATAATCAACAGATATTTTTATACACCATATTTGTGTTTAAGTAAATCTGGGATACACTGATCCCCAGATTCCTACCTAACCCTCATTCCCTTTTCCTTCCCAGAATTTCCACTCCTTCCTTTCCTTAAAAAATCCTCCACACGGCATCCCTATAGATGCCATATGCCCTAAAGGAAATTAATTTCCTCAGGGCCTGCTATATGGGGTTAATGTAAAAAATATATATTGTAATGTTTTATTCCACTTCTTTGCGTAGAGTTAATAGCGGCTTCAAAAGGGTACTTAAAATGATGAAGAAACAATAACATAAGAACGAGTTTGTAAGTATCAACCATTGTACCTTATTTTACACGGTATTTTCATACCAAAGGTGGATGACAGTAATTTAAAATTTCACCTAATTCTCGAGCCATTACCATTTTTTTCATCACGTATGAATGTGGGTAATTTGAGTCGATAACAAGGTGACGTAACCAATAATTCAGTTCACCCGCCCAATAATGGGTTAGATTGGTCTTTTATCTTTTTAAATTAATAGTCCGGGTTTACACGTTAGCACCTCGAAGGTGTTAAAATTGCTATAATTTAACACCGCACACTTCCCTAACTGCCGAATTCGATTCAAGAATAATTTGATAACATAGAAAAAGATGTATTTTAAAATATGTAGAGTGATGATTTTAAAGCCTTCAATTTTGTAAAATCATTTGATGATGTTATAAGAAAAGCGTGATAGATTAAGAAGAATTTTTTTATGATGTACTTATGGTTTATTTAGCGACCTTCAGGTGACGTTTTCCTACATGCCTGTATTTGTTCATTGTTGTGAATCGTTACTCCTTCGTCAAATGCACTTATTTTGGGCCTTTGCCGCATGAAGAATATAAAATTGTTAGGTATTTTGTAAATGTTGCACGGAATGTGACTACAAGTGCACAAAAAGTTTGCACTAAAATAAGCTATGAGGTAAGTATGGTACTGTTTATTCCATATATAGTTAGTAGATCATTGTAGAAGTGTATTATATATTTGTACAGCGCCCTTGAGGTGGTTTTGCACGAAAACTGCGCCATATATATTATCCAAATATTATTATTAAATGCATTTTTATGACATTCTTCCTCAAGTCTCTTTCTTTAAGTCAAGTTTTCTATCTCTTTGGTTAAATCATATGCAAATTATTTCATAAATGAGGGCTTAAAGATTCTGATTTGCGTGAATTGTGGACATTTTCAAACAACAAAAATACATCGTAAAGGAAAGTCCCCTACAGCAGTTTCTCTATGGTAAATCTGTGCTGAGCCAAGTGACTCTCGATGCCATTGTCGTAGGTATCTATAATTCGGATTATTTTATCTAAAAGTAAAAATCATTTTTGAGTATACCACTAAAACTAATATTTTTAATTATTTAAACTCCCGACCTATTACAGTACTTGATCGATGTTTCCGGGATCTCACTCAGTCAAATTCGACAGCTGAAACATCTTCAACATTAAAGCGTCATAGCTCAACGTAGCTCTTACCGGTAGATAATCATCATCCTCCCTTACACATTGTAGTAAATATGTACACAAACAAACCCCTATTGAATCAAACAACGATCAACTTCAAAAACGCCGATTACGATTCTATTGACTATCAACTCACTCACATTGAACAAACCCTAGAAAAACTTTACCATACATTTTCCGAAAATATAAAATCTCATGTCCCCCATATATATCAAAACACAAATGCAAATGCGAAAAAATGCAAATCACTATCCAAACTGTGCTATAAAGCACACATCACCTCCGATGAGAAAAAAGCCCTAGGATCAAAAAACCTGTGGAACTTTGTTAAAAAATTATACAATGAAGGTACCGACTACCCTCCTACAATGCGTTCCGATGGCAAAATAGCAAATAGCACCATTGATATTGTAAATCTCTTTGCTGATCGTTTCCAAAGCGCATACGAAGACGAAATATCAGATAACAACGTACCATCGTATGCATATCAAAATACAATACAGTTACAGAACTACCGCATTACACGGGAATCATGTCTAACCAAAATCCTTTCCGTCGACTCTAACAAATCTGCGGGCCCAGATAACGTACCGCCAATATTTCTCAAAAAATGCGCACATGCAATATCAGATCAACTCGCCGCACTATTTAACCACTTACTTTGTTCTGGACATTTTCCAACCCGTTGGAAATCTAGTTTTATTACCCCTATTTTCAAAAAGGTGATGACACAGACATAAAAAACTACCGTCCTATATGTATACAATCAACACTTCCAAAAATTTTTAATCCCTTGTTCTCGATATAATTTATCCATCAATAGTCAAAGTAATTGATAAAAACCAACATGAAGTCGTTACTGGTAGGTCAACTGCTACTAACCTGCTACTCTACCACAACTATATTACGGAATCTTTTTCCAACAAAAAACAAGTGGACAGTATCTATACAGACTTTTCAAAAGCTTTCGACCCATAAATTGTTGCTTAGTAATCTGTATGTATAGGGAGTGAGAGGCAAGTTGTTGGATTGGTTCTCGAGTTACTTGTCTAACAGAATGTTATTTGTCAAAATTAAATATTCCAATCTAAGTTATTTCATGCAACTAGTGGCCTACCGCAAGGGAGTCCCGTCGCCCCCATTCTCTTTCTTATATTTATAAATGATATCATAAATTGTTTTGATGATGTAGAATATATGCTTTTTGCCGATAACATCAAATAACTAATAAAGGTATAAAGACACTGGGATTTATAATCAAAACCATCAAAAACTTCGACTCGTTGGAGGTTTTAAAAATCGTGTATCTGTCGCTAGTACGCAGCTTGTTAGAATACAATTCAATAGTTTCATATAAAAAATATTGAACGTGTGCAGCACAATTTTTTACGATTTATTAACATCAAATTACACATATCTATTCAACACATAAAATATACATCCTTAGTAAATACACTTAAAATACATTCAATACAAAACAGAAGAAAAATAAATGACCTTACTTTTGTATTTAAGATTATTAACTCCAAACTAGACTGTTGTGAACTCCCGCAGTTCATATATTTCAGAGTACCTACTCGAGCAACTAGGCAAAATATATTATTCTGCAACAATATCTTTAGTACCAACTATCGCATACATGCACCTATTTCACGCTTTCACACACTTGGAAACAAATTCCCCTCAAATATCGACATATTTAATATAAGTTTACCTGTATTCAAGAGATACCTGAATGACATTTTTATGTAGCATATTTAAAGAGCGATTGGGTATATCTGTTGTATATATGTTGTGAACTTAAAAAAATTGTTATTTTTATGTTGATATTTTAAAATAAAAACCTTCTGTTGTCACTGTATTATGCAGTAAATTATGTAAAATATGTATCATGTAAAAGCCCATCAGGGCGTTTAAATTAATAAATAAATAAATTTATTAGGAAGAGATCTTTGTAGAAGTGCATAATTAATAATGCCGAGATGCACATTACATTTAACACACAACTTTGCTGGAAAATAAAGGTAGTAAAAATCAAGAAAATTTCTCAAATTACGTCAATATTATTCACATAAAACACGATATGACGTTGATGAAATTAATAGTGATGGGAACTACCATCTTCATAGCCCCTACCATGAGAAACAAGATGCTGGATGCGGTCTCTTAATGACAGTAATCTTAACTTGCCTCGAAAAATACAGAATGTTTTAATAACAAAGTCTACTCAAATCTTACTACAATGGGGGTTATTTTATTTTGTTTACCCATTCACATGTTGTATCTATGCTTTTCTATTAGTAATGTACATGTTTTTAACCTTCAAATTTTGTATTTTAAAATTTTTATTGATGGTTACTATCCGGTTACGTCCGAGCTCTAACTCCATTTTCGGAAACATTTTTACTTAATGCGATGCACTACGTAGTAATGCAAAATTATGTGTTTTTGGTTTGAAAATTTGGTCGCCTAGAAACGTTTCAGATGCTTTAATTAAATACTGTGAGTAGAATACATCTTGGCCTGTGAAATAATCGAGTATTTTTTAGACAAATCTTTTTATAAGCCCAGAAAAAAATAATGTATAAGACCTTTGAAAACTGCTTTAAAGATCAATATCTCCTATTTACGAACCCATTTTCGGTTATGATTTTATTGTATAATGTGGCAAATTAAGTTATTTATAAAATTATCGGAAAAAAATTAAATATTTATGCCTGAACATCCACAATATAAAATAAAAGGCACTTTTTGGCCATGTTTTTTTCTTGCACAAATCAAAACAGGCGGATGGTAATAAGCGGAAATTTAAACCTTATCGCTATCTACGTAAGGGGTGTTATTGATAGCGGCTCGATTTAAAATATTACATGATGTAGTGCATCGCCTTATACATTGAAATTCTGAAATTTTTGAAACAGGAAAAATTACGTTTTTAAATTAACATTTGATTTTTGAAACACTTTAATCATGAGCTCTATATCTCGTAATTAAATTCATATTTCGAACAGAAAATAATTACTTAATTACTACGCCAAACAATAATTTTAAAACACTGAAAGTTCATCAAAGTTTATAACGTTGTGGTTCATCGCTCTTAATATTTTGGTAGGTAGCATACAAATCATCAGCTTTCAGGGAGGAGCTGTTTTTTAACTCAAATTATTGTAAATATTTCATTTAATTGCAGGTGTTATGTCAAAGTATACGGTAATTATCAACGTTGTTTCTTAATTTACTTTTCTCAAATTGTTGTTCGCAGCTTCCTCATGAGATTTCTCGCAATTATTTCTCAAATTGATGTGTACTTATAGTATTATTATACAGGAGGACTGATCCCAAAACGATGCATTATTTATGGCCCTTAAATTGTTTCAATCATTCATTGCAGTCTTATCACGTATATCAATTTGATACTCGAGCCCTCCATTATCTCCCAAAGACCTCAAATTTGAATAAATACCCTTCTTTGGTTACTTGTTACCTTCATTGTTCCGTACAACTTCAGAATTCTTCAAATCAAAACAATTAATAAAAATTGATGAATCAGTTACACTGTGATGAAACGAAATATAAACAATGCAAAAAACCTTTTTACAAAGCTCTTCGATTGAACCAGCTAGCTCTAACAATAAAGTTTTGCAGTAGAAACAACTTCAAATTTTCAGAGTTCGATATTTATTTGAAATATTTTATAAAAATGTTTGGAACATTTTGACTGAGGAACTTCAACACTGTTAGTATGATAAATGCCATTTTTATTAAGTGCGCAATGCTGATTTCTAGTGGTATGTCATGAATCGGCGGTCATTTTGGAGGTACTAAGATTTAAAATTTGCATAATTGTTTTGAAAAAAGCAGAATTGGTTTTTGGATCTCGTACATTTCTTTTGAACAAACAAATTTCTCCGACATGAAACGTGTACCGCCGATATTCAATCAAATTGTTAGCGCAATTTTCTTCCTTCAGAACGTTTGTACTGGATCATTTCTGTGGAGCAATAACTTAGCCAATAATAGTGGGGTTTGATGTCGAGAAGGTGTGATCGATGGCACAAAGAGCGGGAGTGCTTTTAAGTGCTTTCGTCATCCGAAAGCTTCTGTTGTTTCACAAATCTTATATTTAATTTTGGTTTTCATATTCCTTTCATCCACTGATTAAATTATAACAGCATATTTACTTTTATTTAAAGTATAATATTGTTATAATAGTATTAGTGTTATACTATTTTAATGTAATAATATTTTACTAATTTGTTTACCATATTTTAAGAAAAAAAATTTTTCTCTTGAAATAAAGACGATTCTACATTTCTACATGTTTTTCAATTTGATTAAAGTATTTCTTGTGTGCAATGCCCAATGAAAGATTTAATATTCTTGGAAAAATGAATTAATTATATAAACTGTTCAAGTATCGTTGCAAATGACACATAATTAACTGTTCGTGTAATTATATAATTAAATAATTAAGTTTCCACTCTGGTGGGAGGTCTTCATATTTATCAAAATGGCGTTTACTAATTTCGCAATAAACGTAGACCTGTTGTGAATTATATTTTAGCATTAATCTGAATTATCAGCCACCGGAGGGTTGATTGGATATAGATATATAATTACATGAGTCTTAATCAATACAATAATAATATATATTATCATATCTTATATTCGTACTAAACATTACGCTAAATGCCAAAATATACCTGTATTATAAATATTCCGTCAATACGCTGAATTTATCACTACTTCTTTTTTTTAATGACAGTAGGTATGATACCATTATAGCTCGCTTCGAAATTCTATTGCAAAGACTCAAGTTAACCTACTCAGTGCTTCGAATCTATCAGATGACGTAAACTATCGTAAAGCGTTCTTACTATCTATACTTTATACTATACCTTTTAAAATATTCAAAAAATATTAATGTTATTTATTTTTATTTCATGTTACAAATAAAACGTATTCTACCTTGCATTTCGTAAAAATATTAGTGTCGTCATATTGCAAATTCAATTATTTGTAATTATTCCCAAAATCATTACTGGTTACTCTATTAACTGATTCAGTTCCACGAGCTTAATCAGAAATATTTTAAACTCTGGATAGATTAATTGCTTTCGTTTATATGTAACTTCTCTCTATTTTCGTTAAACAGAATCAAATCGAATGTGTTTTTAACATAAAATGATACCCGCGTTACACTTATGCTCTCCCCGCGTAGATTGTTGTAACTGACACATACGCTTTATATTTTTCACATCGCCCTACGTAAAGTATTTTAAAACCACATACGATAGTGCACGCTGTAAAATTATATTTGATTATTGAGTTACGATAAATTTAATTGTGAAAAAACCTCTTTTTTTGTTAACTCCTACATAAAATTTGTATTATATCCAAACTAAATACTTAAAAAACTATAAATGCCCATGTTGTTAAATACGATAGTTTACGTAGGAGGGATCAAAATATGTTTTAGCTATCATAACGGGCGACAGTTTCAATAACCTTTGCAAACAGGAGCATAAAGGTAAATGAGTGATTTCTGCAAGTATCGGTATTATTCTCGTACAAACGCAAAAAAGTTTTAAATTGTAGGAATTTTTATAAAATTAATAATCGCGCATCTTACATAATTTGCATATCTGTAAAATAATTCTTATGTCATATTATTAGTAAAAAAGCTCTCCCCAGTAATCTAAATTAGTCTCACTTCCATCCGTCAAAACATTTAATAATAATTGGAATGAAAACACCACGAAGCAAGTAAAAATGAGACAGTCGGAATGTGGATGAATGATGTGAAGGTAGCATTTAAAGTGAATATAATATTATTAATTACCCCAGTTATTTAACCTCACAGATAATAATTACAAAACATAAGAACGAGCCCCACATTTATGACTGTAATAACATACTTTCACACAACTTGACTGGTTGGCCCACGTGTATAGAGATAAATATTAAATAATATTACACGAACTCTGAGGCTTTATTCACGAGGGAGGAAAAAAGGAGACTAATTAGCATAGGAGTTGCCACACGGCCATCACATTTAACTATGAACGTGATGTCAAGCCGCAATCAGACGAAAGTTAAGAAGAAAGTTAATTCTATTTAATGTCAATGACAGTGACTAAAAAGACTCCATAGGTCTAGCACGTGTGATTGTGTAGCTTTATATCATTACGATATTGAAGAATATTAGTATAAGATCAGTTTGCGTTACTTAGAGCAAGGTCAGAATACGATACCGACAGTCGATAGAGGAAAGCCGCTACATCTTTTAGCCAGGCCTCCAAGGTGTCGGATAAGCTGTCAATATGCACAAATTTTTAGATAGTGTCATCCGTTACGCAAAATAACTGGTGTATGAATGGAGATGAACTAACTAAGCTCTTAGAATTAAAAAAAAAACATACACTTGATGCATAGACTTAATTAAGTCATCTAAAATGGGATTATTATTTGAATATCAAAAAATACATGTTGATTTTAGTTATTATTTCAATTCGATATTGTCAATTTATTAGTAATTTTAACTTTTACATAGTCGCGTGACGTTTAGGAATGTCACTTATACTTAATTTGTCAATGTACAATTCATACATAAATTGTAAATTTCCTCTGAAAAAGCTCGAGAGGGTGTCAATGAATAGTAATTAAAAAATGGCCAACAGCAGCGCGACCGTTATCGGGAGATATATTATATAAAATTAGTTGCAATAGTTATGCCGTCAGATCAGATATTGTGAAGTTATCGATTTCACTTTGCTTGGGGGTTACGTTGTTCACACAATCTGAAAACGTTACTTGTTGTAATATCCACTCTAATCATTTTTTGTGAAATAAATAAATGAATAAAAATGATCAATTAACAAGTCTAGGGGAATTAGATTGAATTGATTCAGTGCTATGAATAGATCTGCCCATGTCTACCGAATACACTATTATGGTCATAATAGTGTATTCGGTTATTATTGATCCATACCCTTTATTTTTCCCTTTTGACTGCAATTTAACTATGTATTTGCTAGTTGGAAGCTGAAGTTGTGTTGTGTGGCCTAGTCTGAATGTAGGCATTTATTACCACTAATTAGAAAGTTTTCAATTTTATTATAGTTTTCGTGAAAAAAACTACCTCGGTGCATTTTTGTTGTTTGTTTTTGGGGTTTTATGCCGTGTTGCGCTAACTCCTTCTTTAGCCGACGTTTCGGACATCGTTGCAGTGTCCATCATCAGGGCAGATCCGGTAGATCCGAAGATGTTTTTTTATTTTATTTTCTAGATTCTTATATTCCATGAAGTGGTGAATCATTTAAATTTACTGAATTTAAAGTTAATGTTCTTTATACAAATAGAACGGCGTCATATGCGCCTCACAATTTTTACCTCATATGGGTTTATTCAAATATTACCTGGCTTTTATAGACTTAGAGGCCTTGTATTTTCTCGGTAGGGAAAAAATTTGTTACCTAAAAACCCTACTAAAATTGCATGTTTTCATCCAGCATCAGCACCACCAGCGACCGACAGCGGCCATATACTACATACGTGTCTGTTTGTGTTGTGTTGGGAATGGGGGGAGGAAATTTCGGCTGCGCCCTATTGTTGGGGTCCTTCCGCATTTGCCGTTGGGAGTAAGGAAAATCGCAGAAAACCTTACCCGGAAGGAGCGGCCGAACGTCAACTTGAAACGTATTCGGCCTTCAGTAACATCGGTATATGATGTCCTGCATTTTTGAGATGTGTGTGTGTGTGTCTGTTTTTATGTTAATATATACTTATGGGAGGATAGAAAATAAACATACATATACATACAAATTATAAGAATATTATATAAATATATAAATAGATATATAAACATAATATATTTAGGAGGAAAGTCGGGAGTTTAGGAAATACCTACTGCTCGCTATTCGTCCGCGTCTGATTCTGGTATGTACCATATGTGGTCATGGTCCATGAGGATGTGTTTAGGTAGTCTGTGTGTGTATTTGAATGTCAGGTCGCTCGGAGCGTTGTATTGTCCTATGTCTCGTATGAGTGGATTTTTACTAAGTGTGAGTGATTTGTAAAAGCGTGTAGTGAGTCTGTGTGTGAATTCGAATAGAGTTGGAATTTGTTCTCGTTCGTGTAATCTCTTCAAGTTTGTTCTGAGTCTCGTGTTGTATGTGATTTTAATGCAGAGATTTTGAAGTGTCTGTAGTTTCTTGTGGTCTGTGTGTGAGATGCTGCTCCATACGGGAATCGCATACGAGAGTACCGGACGAATGAGCGAGTAGTAGACGAGGAGTTTGGTTTTGGGAAGTAGCGGACTCCGTCTATTGAAAATTGGCTTCATCATGCCGATCGCTTTTCGCGTGCGCGCGTGCATCTTTGCTTGGTGAGATTTCCAGTTGAGGCGGGAGTCCATGGTCAGGCCGAGATATGTAACTTCATCTTTCCATTCAATACTGTGTCCTCCCATTTCGATGTTGAAGTCAGGTGTTCTATTTATACGTTTTCTCGTGAACATGATGGCTTCGGTTTTCGCCTCGTTCAGTTTCAGGCGCCATTTCTTGTAGTACTCTACGAGCGCGTCGAGCGCCCTCTGTAGGTAAATTGCGGCCATGTTCGCTTTCAGCGAGGAAACGTATAGTTTGACGTCATCTGCGTAGATAGACAGATTGCATCTCTCGTCTCGGGGGATGTCGTAGGTGAACAGAATGAAGAGAAATGGTCCCAGTAAACTTCCTTGCGGCACGCCTTTTGGAATCTCACGCATTGAAGATAACACGTTCCTTATGAACACTCTGAACGATCTATTCTTTAGGTATTCCTGTATCAGTCTCGTTAGGTATATGGACGTGTTGGTGCGGTGCAACTTATGCACGAGCCCGTCTATCCATACGGTGTCGAATGCCTTCTCTAGGTCGATGAGCGCAGCAGCGGTGAAGCGATGTTCGTTAAATTTTCTTGCGATGTATTCCGCTACTCTGGTGAGTTGATGGGTCGTGGAGTGCCTCTTTCTGAAGCCGAACTGCTCGTCTGGCAAAGTCTTGTGTTCGTCGTGGTGAGGGACAAGCCTGTTTAGTATAATTTGTTCAAATACCTTGCTCAACGTAGATAGTAGGCTAATCGGCCGGTAGCTTGTCGGCTGCGTTCTATCTTTATTCGGCTTTGCGAATGGCAGCACGGTCGCCGATTTCCAAATCTGGGGAAAATGCCCAGTCATGAGGCAGGCATTGAACAATTTTGTGGTGTAGATGATGGCTTTTTGAGGGAGATGTTTGAGTAGAATGTTGTGAATTTGATCGCTTCCCGGCGCCTTGTTCGTTCTGAGTCGCTTGATTGTGATCGCAATCTCGCTCGGCGTTGTGAAATGAATATCTTCAGCGTTTGTCTGCTCTGCTTCGTTCAAATCTCGTAGAGAGTCAGCTACGATCCGGTCCGTAGCCGGGTCGGAAAGGCCGTCTGTAGCGGCGTAGGCTCTCTCGAAGCCGTCGGCGAGTGTGTCAGCTTTTTCTTGTAGCGACAAAGCCGTCCCAGGGCCGTTCAATTTCTGTAGCGGGGGGATTGTGAAATCTTTATGTCTCAGCGCGCTAGCCATTTTCCATAATGAATTATCCTTCGGCGTGAGCGACGCGACTTTTTTGTCCCAAAGTTCGCGCTTGAGTTCTGCGATTTCGGTCTTGATTTCCCTCTGCAGGCAGTTGTACGCTGTCTTGAAGTATTCGTCACGCGTGCGGTGGTACATGCGTCGCAGGCGATTTTTGTCCTTGATGAGCGATAAAACGTGCTCGGGAAGCTTGATCGTGTATGAATGTACTTCTTTGAGAGGAATGTGTGTATCTTGTGCTGTTTGAAGAATCTCTGTGAGAGTGCTTGTAGCTGCGTCGATTTCTTGTGGCGAGCGCAGAGTTCCCGAAGTGAGATGAATTCGTTCGTTGACTTCCTTTTTAAATCCTTCCCAGTCCGCATCCTTATAATTGCGCTGTTTTCTGGGGGTCCTTGAAGTTGTGCCGCCTATAGTAAAGCACACGGGCAGATGGTCTGAAGACAGCTCGTCTAATGTGCGCAGTGGAGATATTGTCTTAACATTTTTCTCGAGTACTATATCCAATGTACTCGGATATCTAGAGCGTTGCGAGTAGTACGTAGGTCTGTCGGGCGCCATTATCGAATAGGTATTTGTCTGCATGTGTGTAAAGAGCGTATTTCCGTTCGCATTACCTCTGTAGTTATTCCAGTAGTTGTGTTTGGCGTTCAAATCGCCTCCCATCACAACGATTGGTCCCAGATTGAGCAATTTATTGAGATCTTCTCTCACTAGGTTACTTTGGGTGCAGTATACGGAGATGATGGTATGCGCTCTACCCTCTATGGTGACTTCGATAATCGTGGCTTCAGCGTGCTTCAATTTCGGAGTGGGAATTCTTGTGGACGTCATTGATTGTCGAACGAATATTGCGGTTCCTCCGCCTGATCTTCCCTGTCGGTCGTCTCGGTAAATCTCGAAGCCTTGCACTCTCAGCGGTACGCTTGGATTCAAGTGGGATTCTGATAAGAGAATTATGTCGGTGTTTAATTCATTTGCCAAAGCGAGCAGTTCGTCTGTCTTGTTGCGCACGCTAAATGCGTTCCATACGAGGACTCTCACCTTCTCGGGATTAGACATCGAGGGTGGTCGTGAGGAGCTCCATCAGGACGACGAGCTTCTCTGCTCTTGATGTGCAGCGGGCGAGCTGCGATCGCATCCTCAGGAGGCCTTGGAGCAGGGCCATGATGTCCAGGTCGTCCTCTGTAGTGGTGGGCGCGCGCACGGGCTCCTGCTGTGAGCGGGGCTGGGGGCGGGGCTGTGGGGGCGGCGCGGTCTCGCGCTGCTCTTGGGCGGGGGCGGTGCCTCCGGCTACGTTGGCCCATGTGCGTCCATCCGTCCTCGGCTGAGGAGGTGGCCTGCTCGGGTTCTGTTCTGCCAGCGGGCGTTGAGTCCTTCTGGCAGGTCGCTGCTGGATTGAGGCGACGTACTCTACCCGCTTGGGGCAGCCTCTGTAGTTGGCGGGATGCGGGCCTGAGCAGTTGCAGCATGCGGCGGGCTCGTCTCTCGTCTTCTTGGGGCATTCTGCCGAAGCATGCTCCAGTAAGCATTTTACACACCTTGCTGTGTGCGAACAGTTTCGGGACCCATGTCCGAAGTCTTGACATCTGTAGCACTGGGTGCCGTGCTGAAGGTGATTACTCCTGTGCTTCTGGAGTCGAATGCGGCAGTGGCATAGGTATTTGACGGCCGCGCGCAGCTGTCCCATGTTGACTTCCTTATTGAAGTGGGCTAAGTATATGGGATACTCATTTGAGGCGGTCATCTTGACCACCTTCACAGCTGGGAATCCTTGCGATTCCAGATCCGCCGCGATGTCTTGTACTTCTACTAGTGGCAGGCCCTTGATCACGGCCTTCTTCATTTTTTCGGCTTCGGCCGTGAATGTGTGGAAGCCGCGCGCCTCCGCTCGCAGTCCATTGGTGAGGGCGCGATGGTCCTCCATCGTGCGCACGAAGATGTTGGCCGTGCCGCCCCTGTTGTACCTAAAAGTAAAGAGCTTACCCGCCCCCAGATGTCCTTGCACCGCAGCTGTGATCTGCGCGTGTGTCATGTTCCCCAGGGTCATCACAACCGGGGGAACACGGTCTCTCCTTCCGGTACCTGCGGGGGAGAAAGAATTATTAGTATTGGCACGCTTATTACGCGGCGCGCCGGCGCCTTCGCTTACCTCGGGCAACTCTTCAAATCGGTTGCCACACTGGAGCGGTTGTGGTCCCCGTGGGGACATGGGCCTCTTTGCGGGGTTGGACGGCCTCGTCCAGCCTCCATCCTGGGGGGCAGCCGTCTCCATCGGCTGCTGGGGCCTCGGGGGCGCCACGTAGGCCGACGCTGGGCCTATCGGGGGGCGCCTGGGGGCAGGACTGGGTCCTGTTGCCCAGGAGGGGCCTGCTATGGGCTCCGTCATCTCGGTTACGTCAGGCGTGGTGGCAGTCGTGGTGGTGGATGGTCTCCGGGTCCTTGGGTCCTCGGAGCGGGGCTGTGGTGCGGGGACCGTAAGGCGCATGGTCCCTGTCTTCCTTCGAAGCGCTATCTGATGGGCGCCGGGCGGTACCACGACCGGGGAGTCCTCGTGGTCAGCGGGGAGCATCCTCGTCGGGAACATCTTGACAGGCGGTAGTCGGTGCCTCCTCTTAAAGAGGGAGCACGTCTCTGGAGCTTGTGGGCGGTTTGCGGGGGCCAGCGTGAATCTGCGTTGTTTGAGTTTTATATTGTATTATTGTACGATATTAGAGTATACTTAGACATGTTATTTGCGTTTAGCTTTGGTGTAACCGTCAATTACCGGATACCAAGAGCTGTTGAGCTTAGCTCCGTCGTCTCTATTGATATTAAATGGATTTTTGTAGATTTCAATTGCCTCCATAATCAGGCGTGATCTATAAGTTTTGGGTCTTCCCAGGACCTCAGGAGCAAATCCAAAGTAATGGCCGGTTTCAATTAAGTGTTCGGAGATTGCCGATTTATCAGGGTGGCCAAGCGGTATTGGTGCACCTACATACAAACTGTCCCAACACCTCTCGAGATTACTGCAGATGCAAACTGGAAAAACCGAATCGTGAATTAAGGATTCAACAGATCTGATCAGTAAGCTTAAGCAGGTTAAGACTGAGGAAGGAGATATTTTGGTCAGCTTTGACGTCGTGTCTCTTTTCACAAATGTGCCTCTAGAAGACTCAATGACAATGCTCAGTGAGATATATGAGGAAGACATTTGCAAACTTTTGGAACACTGCCTCAAAACGGGATACTTTGCGTTTCAGGGTGAACTTTTTGAGCAAGTGGAGGGAGTTGCAATGAGCAGTCCGTTGTCGCCAGTAATAGCATTTTGTAATAGAGTGCATCTACGTTAAAAAAATACGTATTTTAGTACTCAATATGAATCGTATTATTTTGACGTCTCGACTGACAGAACCGTGGTAAATGAAGGGTTCATTATTAGTGTATTCTCGTCAAATTACCATTATATAAACTGAAGTAAGAATTTCCTGAATATGAACCGCTCATCGTTTTTACGATAGACGAATTACATAAGATTTTACAATCGGCCACAAACAATATAATATATTGCTGCGATGATTGATGCCATAAACATAAAGATCTACTTCAGAAGTTGATGCCGTCGCGGGGTGTTTTAATGAAATGGTGCGTGATGTAAAAAACGTTTATATCCCACAAAAAACGTTTGTGGTTTATGTTCCAATTCAGCACCATTTGAAATGCACACCTCTCAAGTTTTACTGTATTTGAAACATCATTTGACTAAATGCACTATCTTTTTAAAAGCTACAAGCTCCCGCATTCCAAATTTCTATTGATTTATAACATATTTCTCTTGAAAACCTTATGTTTAAAAGTTCATAAAAAAATATATGCTGTTTTTGAAAATAATATCCATTTATTTTTAGAGCCGAAACGATAATTATATTAAATTCCCTCAATTGAATCGCAAAGTATGCTTCGAAAATTATTAAAATCACATTATTAAGTACGACAAAATTCACAGTTTTTCTTAAAACGAGTCGTGTTTTATTAAATATTTTCACAATGTTCGCTTAATTGTAATCGTTTTCTATTAGCCCGCTACCTCAAACATCAGTATTTGCATATCTCCCTTTCGATCCATCTTCTTCTTCTTTTTAAAGCTTTCTACGGAGCTTTGTGACATCGTTTTCTAAATTTCTACCGACATACGTATAATATAATTTAAAAACTTAAATAATTTGTCTTTTTTACCTTGAAAAAGCTTTTAAAAAATATATTTTTTAAAGTTATCCTCTATTCAGATGCCGAGTTGAAGAGATAATTAGCTATATGATATATGAAAAAAATCGCATAGTATGCTACAAAAATAACAAAAATCACCTGGTTCTGTTATTTAACCTGCTATAGATACGAAAAAATTACAGTGTTTCTTTAAATGCTACTTAGCTCTAACTAAGATTTTTTACTTTATTGTAAATAAGTGATCATTTTCATAGTATATCAAAGATATTTTTTTACTCGTATTCTAATTCGTATTGTTCAATATTACGGTATAGAAGAAAGTTTGAATATCAGAATTGTCATTGAGAGAGTAAGTTTCTTTGGACACAATTAATAATTCTTTTATCAAAAAAATATTACGTAAAATATATAATGATTTATAATTAAGTGAGCAGATTTGTATATAAGTAACTACTTACAAATCTTGTGTTTTCAGAGAAATTTTGGGTTTGATTTATAAAATACGAAAAATTAGAACGGGCCATATTTTTTTAGACGCGAGGTCTAAACTGTTCACAGAACTACTAGTTTAAACCACATCTGATTTACACTTTCATCACAATCTTTGACGTGAGGTGATATAGATAGCCCTCATGGGTTATAGCAGTTGGACTTTATAGTGTGGTGCTGTGGAAATTCTGTATATTTCTACCGAAAATGTTCTGAATCGTCTCTTGAGCGGTATTTTTCATCAATTTGGAGAAACAATGTGCCATAAACGCACGTTTAGTCAGTCCAAATACCTGTTCTAGACAAACAATTTATTTCCTCGCACGCCCCGCGTTACCTGGCCTATAATTATTATCATTACCTAGTCCGGTTCGTTAGTGTTTGGAAATTGTTTACCTCCCATTTTAAACTGTACCAATGGTTGAGGCTAATTATCAATTTCAAAATTGGTAATCCGGTAACTATATCAACCTTTTAGATATTTTTGAAGTTTGCTTTCATTTAGGGATTTTCCTGCATCGATTTCAGTTACATCGCACACTTTAACAAATAGGTAACATGAAAATTATAAAAAATATTATCATTTTTCATTTTTGGGTTATTACGCCGTGTTGCTCTACCTCCTTCTATAGACAACGTTTCGGACATCGTTACATCATCATGGCAGATAATATGTAGATTTTGTTAAAGTGTGTGTTTATGTATGTAGAAGTGATCGATTTAGCTGCGTTCTTAATGTGGTTTCTGCGTTTAGTTTTGGTGTAGCCGTTTAATGTCAGATACCAAGAACTATTGGCTTTGCCATATTTTTGGGGTTTTTTATGGATTCCAATTGCTAATAAATTTTTTAATAAGTTAATATAAAAAAAAACACTGATTTCCGATTGGAAATGTAGTTATACGTCAGAGTTTTATTTTATTGAAACCAGAAATCAAATATTTTATTTTATTTCACATTGGTCCTGCCAATAATAGGTGACTCACGATTATGTTCATAAAGACTTATGGACTTTACAAAATGGGTTTACTTAACAATGATGAATAATTTAACAAAAAACCTGAAACAAAAGAAAGCTGAAGCAAAGAAAGGCAAAAAAGTTGATAAATGACCACTCAAAAAATTAATGATAATTTGGAAGTATTACAGTAATTTGGGGTGCCTTACACGGAATAAGACAAAATCTCGTGTCAATTATGTATACAAGTTGACACCAAACAATCAATCAATGTTCCTTCCGACAGCTGTGGAGCCATTTATTTATTGTTAATAAAATCTAACAATTTTCGTGAAAACAATCAGATCGGCTTCGTCACTATTCAACACGTAAAAAAATGATGCAATATATTTATATTCTATGTAGTTCGCCCCATAAAGAATATAATTAAACATCTAGATATTGAGTCTTATTTTTAACCACATAACTTCAAAACTTCACTAATATATATATATATTTACTACTTTGGCAATGTAAATCTGTTTTAATAATTTTATTAAAAATCAAGCCACAATACTCGTAAATTTGATATGATCATAATAATTATGTTGTTCCGAATATTCGCAAACCATTTTAAATAAAGGTTGTTTAACTGTATTTGTGCTCACCGATAGTGGTTCAAATTGGTTCTAATTAATTTAAATACCATTCAGTCCCATCTTACCCCGCAGTCGTCCAACTATAAGTACAGGAATACATAAGCAAGAATCTCTTTAAAATGATTCTCCAGTATATTATTTTTAAGGTAACTTCCTAAAAAAATACTATCCTTAATTGTGGTGTTTGCATCTTCATTATTATCTTGTTTATACAAAACGCTTCCGAATCGGCCACCCCAATCACGACTTGTGGTTCAATACTTTTCACTGACCCTGTAGGGGTAATTTTCATAAGAGCCAATTAATTTAGAGTCGAAAGATCAAGTCAAACTCCAGTTTCTGCGTAACAATGTATCACGAATAATCATTTAAACACCTATTATTTCACGGCCCGAAGGCTTTACGTAATTTTAAGGTTTTTTTCCGGAAATACTCGTAAGAGCTGTCCATGAGCAAGTTGAAATAATCAATGATTTTTTAAAGAGACTTGTTAAATTAATAATTCCTAAAAGAAAGTTAAAATTTTCTTAACTGTAATTGTCTCTTATGGACTTCATCGACAGAACTGACTTAAAAATGTCTGTATTTAACAATAATTGTTTGACAATTTTTTTTTTGTTTGTGGAAAAAAGCTTCCCACTTGGTGAACAGAGTTAAGTAATTTTTCTGTATACGGTAAGTGCTATTTGTTTTCTTTGGAATATAAGACACGTGAGAGGATAAAAGAAGAAATTGGGAGTGTTTTAGTCAGAAATTGCAAGTCCGTGGACAGAGATTCTGGCAAACAGCAGTTATCGGCCTCTATTTGTAGATCGTTTAGTAACTTGGGTAACCGTTCGCCATTATTTAATTAGTTTTTTTAAAGACTATTGATTGTTTGTTGACGAATATATATTTTTTACATTAACTCCACACAGAAAACCCCATGGAAAATAATTTCCCGTCTATGTCATCTCTGGGAATGCTGTTCAGATGGTCTTTATGAAGAGAGGAAGAAGTGAACATGGTTCTTGAAAAGACTCATGTTGTAGGGGGGAGGAAACACAGAGGAGCCCAGCTGTTTAACTCAAGAATGAGTCGTAGAAGTGACCCGTTCTCATGTGATAAATGTCAACCGTGTAAATAAGTTATGTTAGGCGAGCAATTAAATGATTTTTAATGATTGGTATCTTAAACAAATACAAAACAAACCTAATCGTAACTCAAAAAGTAAAAAAAGTTCATATTCATGTTGAATGCTTAGTAGTGAATGCATTTTGCCTTCAATCTGCTCTTCGGTGCTAAATGATCTAGCCTGATGCTTTTTCACATAAATATGCGAGCGGAATTTTGTACTGCAAAAATTAAACAGGATATGGAAATATTTTCAAGCCTTGAAATCTTTTTTTTTAGATTGGTAAATGTACGCACTTACATAACCACGTAGGCTTACCTTAGAACATTTACTCATCGCGCAAACATAAAATAAACTTGAAAAACCGATGAATTGGAATTGGGTCAGCACCCGTGAAACTAATATTATTTTACGTAAAATTTTCAAAATCCACACCATTATTTCACAATTAGTTATAAAATAACACCCATCGGTAACAGAGGCGTAACAAATAAGCAAAAAGGTAAAAACTACCTAATTTAGTTAGGGCTCACCGTAAACACAATCTGATTCAAGGCGACCCAAAGCACTATAGAATTGAGGAATGAGCGCAGGTGAAACTTGCACAAATTTGTCGCAAACATCGTCACATACACTTACCTAATGTGTACAGTTACACCGTGTGACTCTGCACGTGCATTTCTTGTTCTGGCTGTTGTAGTCAGCGCGAAGATCGCTCCTGTAATAGTTAACCTCCGATAGGAAATCACACCAGACTAGGAAGTTTACAATAAAAACATTTCAAATTTGTCTTTTATTTGTAAAGCATATAAAATGTTACAGTTAGAAAAATATCTCACAGAATATTATTTTTTGTTTCGGCTTAGAAGCCAGATTGAAAGATTTTGTTGATGAGCGTACTGGCTGATTAAATTACAAATTTTAATATTAACTAGCTAGTTTATTATGGTCAATATTGGTAGTACAAGATTTAACCCTTAACAGCAACCTGCATAGTTAGGGGTGCCGTCAGACGTTTTTTTGCCTTGCCACTTAATGAGAGCCCTTGTTAGCGGTTTTATGGAATTCCATGGAAATCCGACTGTAAAGGCCTTGTCTCAAACTAGCTGCAATAAAACTTAACGAGGTACAAACTAGACTCTCCAGCAAGGCAGATACGTTTCACCGATCCATCTTAGTATTTGAAGGTTTGACCAGGCGCAAAAAATAGCCACTATTTACTAGACAAGGAGTGGTGGAGGATGCCTCTGAGCTTCTGAAAGGGATGCGGTTTAGACAAGTAGGGACCTACTTGCTAAATTAATATTTTTTTTTAAGTAAAATAAAAATTACATATCTCGGTTATTACATTCGGCACCTGTGTTGCCTACCATATTCCATTTAAATGTTTAGGTGTTATGAATATCAGAAACAACATTAAAATAGGTACCTATCCATGTTTTTAAAATTTTAATCCTTTCGTTAAAGTAGAAGTTATTGGTAATTAATTCATACCTTTATTTTCTACAAGAACAACAATTGTGCAGTACATACTTTACTTTTTGTCAATCACTAATACAGTATGGCATTATAGGATGGGGTGGAACATATAAAAACACACGTAGGTACAACCGCTTTATATAGGATAAAAAATAATATTAAAAAATCAATTCTATTTAAGCCATTTACATATCATTACAACTTTTATTTAAAGAATTTGAAGTCCGAAACTAAATACATTATGGTTCTTTCATGCAAAATTACAAAGATAATATTCTCATAATAATGCACCTTTTAAAAACAATAGATTACTCAGACAAACGTCAATACTCCCAACTCTGAAATATAAAAAAACAATGGGGCAATTCAACTATAAATATCATTATTTTTTTTTTAATTCATTACCAGAAAGCTCAATTCATAAGCAGAAATATCAATAACTGCAAAGGTTTTAAGCTTCACGTTAAAAAACACACTGAAAATATAAACTGAATTCTATGGCATATTACATGAAAATATCGAACAAAATGACATCCCCATACGAACAAGCCTAGCTTTATCATTGTGGTACACTTTATGTTTAAAATTAGGTGAAATAATTACTACTATATTTCTGTAACTTTATTTTTTTTATAAATAAATATTAAAAAAATATATATATGATGTACCTGTTATTTTACTATTACTATTATTTCAATAAGTATGAAAAACAAACATCATTTAATTTTATGTTTTAATCTATTTTTATTCTTTATTTTTTTTTAGCTTATCTATTTTTCTTCCTTTTTTTGTACAAAATATGTATGCTAATTCGTCCAAATTTTGACAGTCCTAAAACGAGAATTCCTCCTAGTTGGACAGTCAAAACATTTGACAAATGTACAATTTGTATTTCCTGTACTAAAAAAATAAATAAATGTGATTAATAACCTCCCTACTAATAAATATATTTTAAATTTTACACAATTGATAAAAAATCATTTACCAAACATTAACGGTTTTTAATCAGTTGTATACCTATGCTAAATTATTGTATCAGTTGTGTAAAATTTGAACCTCGATTTTTAGTAAGGGGGTTAGTGTTTTACAGATAAGTGTGTATCTATATGCGTGATCATTTCTGTTTTATGTATATCCGTTATATTACTTTGTCACGGGTACACGAATAGTTATAGTGTATTGGACCACAAAAAAATAGTATTATTTTCATTTCTACATATTACACAATTTACCAATTTACTTATCAATTTAAAAGGTAAGAAAATAGTAATACCGGGCATTTCAATTACAAGAGGGATTTTTCAAGGAGACTCATTGCGTCCTCTTTGGTTTTGCTTAACATTGAATCCTCTATCTAAAATGATAATTAAAAGCAAGTTTGGAATAAAAGTTAAGGGTAATACAAGGGAGAGTAGTACAATTTCGCATTTATTATTTATGGATGATATAAAACTATTTTCGAATTCTGAATAAAAATTAGAGAAAATGATCGAGGTAGTTAAAAACTTTTCAGATGATATCAAAATGACTTTTGATTTAAATAAATGTAGAACGATCCATATAGAGAAAGGCAAAATTGTAGATGAGGACGAGAGTATATTTAGAAATTTCCAAATTACTAGTATGAAAAGGGATGGGGTTTATAAGTATTTAGGATACCCACAATCAAATAGATTAGAACATACTAGTATTAAAAATGAAATTAGGATTAAATTTCAAACAAGGATCAGGAAAATTTTAAAATGCAATCTATCTGCTAAAAATTTAGTAAAAGCAATAAATACTTGGGCAATACCTCTATTAACGTAATCATTTGGCATAATTAAATGGTCCAATACAGATTTAGATAACTTAGAAAGATTAATTAGAACTACGCTAACAAAGTTTAATTGCCATCATCCAAATTCAGCTATAAAACGAATTAATTTACCTAGAAATTTAGGAGGTAGAGGTATAGTCAAAATAACTTCTTTGAAACATAATCAGGTAGAAATGCTAAGAACTTTTTTTTTCCATAGGAAAGATCATAGCTCAGAAATGCACAAAATAATTTGCAAGGCAGATAGAAATATTACACCTTTAAATTTATACGATGAGAATGCCAACATTTTTATAAATCCCAACCAGGAATTATTAGATTCCTGGTCAAATAAAATTTTACACGCAAAACACTTCAATTATCTCAACCAAACGTATGTAGAAAAATTTTCGTGAAACAAATGTTTGAGTATTGGAGAGTTGAGCGCAGAAATAAAAGGATTTATGCTTGCCATTCAGGATAGAGTCATTAATACTAAAAATTATAGGAAGCATATAATCAAAGATACAAATCAAATTGATGATTTATCTAGAAAATGTTTAGCTTTTCCGGAAACTATAGAACATATTATATCGGGATGTTCTATATTAGCACCGTCCGAGTATACATTTAGGCACAATCAAGTTTTAAAAATAATTCACCAAAGTTTGGTAATTAAACATAACTTGATTGACTGCCGTAATATAATACCATATTATGAATACGAACCAAATTCATTTTTAGAAAACAAATTTTATGAAATATATTATGATAAAACTAAACTAACAGACCAAACGATTAGACATAATAGACCCGATATAGTTTTACATGACAAAATTAAAAAAAATAACTTATGTCATTGATGTCGCTATTCCAAATTCCTGTAATATTAAAAAATCTGTTAAGGGCCCGCTTTCCGCGTAAAGAATTGAGATTTGGGCAACACCCACAAAATAAACAATATTTAGTGTTAAAAGAATCCGACAGAGGTGTCTGAATTCGTATTAGGAATAATTTTGGGGATTATTTAATAATTTAAATAACGAAATTAAATTACCGACATCTATTGCAATTTTAGAAAAACAGAACCATTTTTAGCTAGCACCGAGCAAATGAACGAAGTCGAAATGAAGATGGTTCTCAAAATATGGGTTTTATTACGGATTTAATTAATTAATTTTTTTTTTAATTTTACAAAAAACATTTACGAAAGTTATTTGTATAGGTATAAAAATTACTTTACTTTACTAAAATACTATTATCACTTTTATAAAAGTAATTTATAACTTTTATAAAATCAATAAATATATTTTTACATCAATAAGGTTTTTCTTATATGGTTATCTTTATAGGGTGTCCGGGGGTAAAGTGCTCAAACTTCAGGAGGTTATTCTAAATGCTAGAAGAAGTAAAAATGAAATGGAAATTATTCGAATTTCCAAATTTTTTCCACAAAAATTTATTTTCCGTAGAAGAAATTGTTTTTTTTTCTATACAAAAAATTTAACTTTTTTACTCGAAAACTATCTTAACCCTTAAATGCATGACTTTTTTATTTGAAAATAATATATATTTTTGCATTCTTTTTATAAATTAAAAATAGGGAAAAATAATTTAAAAAATATTTATCCATAAATTCTGCTTATTTTGAGAAAACCGTTATTATATCATATGTGAAAAATAATTTAAAAAATATTTATCCATAAATTCTGCTTATTTTGAGAAAAACGTTATTATATCATATGTGAAACACTATTTATTTATTTATTTATTCATTTTTTGGGAAATCAACAGTTTACATTTTTACAGATTGTACATAAGTAAAATAGCCAAAATAAAACCAATTACGGATTTCCTCCTTGTGACTTTACGTAAGACAGCATTAGAAGAAATAATTAAATTTATGAGAAATGTGAAGTTATAATTATATAAAATAAAAGAATTGTATAAAATAATAGAACAAAATAATACAACAAAAATAAAGGGGAAAAAAAAAAAAAAAACTAAAATTTATATAAAATAAAAGATTATCGATACATTGGTAACCATAAGAATACAAACAATATTGTGCATATAAATCATATCATAACCATAACCATAAGAAGACAATGTTGTGCATATAAATCATACCATAACAGGATTATAAATATATAAATACTAGAAACATAAACATCAGAAACATCAATTCAAGAAACATCAGTGAAATACTATTTTAAGGTCATTTTATATTTAGTAAATTCGCAATTGAAGATGTCGATATTGAATAATATGTTATTGTAATTATTACATATTCTGTTCAGGCAAGAATTTTGTCTACAGTTCGTTTTGCTTTGATTGATTTTAAACAGGATAGAAGACCGTGTTAAACGTGCAGGCACATTAAATTTAATATTATTTAGCAACTCTGGGCATTGAATATTATTATTAATTAATTTATATAGGAATAGAGCATCTGCATGATGCCTTCGTACACTTAATGAATCAATTTTAAAGTACGAAGCTGCCTCTGCATAATTATTAAATCTTACAAATGACCTGTAACAGAGATATTTTAGGAATTTGTTTTGAATTGCTTCGATTTTGTTTATGTGGATTTTATAGAATGGAGACCAAACAATTGATGCAAACTCCAGATGACTTCGTACGTAGGCAAAGTAGAGTTGCTTAATGATATTGATGTTATTAAAAAGTTTTGTGTTTCTAATGATGAAACCTAACATTTTAGCAGCCTTATTTGTGATTTGTTGTATATGATGGTTGTGTATGCATCCATGTCATAAAAAATGCTCTTACCTAATGTTACAAAAATAATTATCAGTGAATAAAGCGAACTAATTTATGACTTATACGTAAAAAATTAAGACAAATAAAAACAGGGAAAGTATTAATTTAAATGAAATGCCGTAAAGCAGTTTTTGTTCTTATTAAAACATAGAGGGACTTTGTACTTTTGGCAGTGGCAGTACGTCAGACCATTGCAGGTAGGAAGTCGACACCTCTGCCTCTTTTCGTGCCATGTTGGCCAATGAGATACCTCATCGCTTCTTATGTCTTTTGGTGGGACATTTAATTTTGGGCCTTTTTTCTTCTTTTGTAAAACGGGCTCTAAACTTCCACTTGGCCGAGCAGTTCGTTTGTTGGTAAACTTAGAGTCAACGGTGCATAAAGATCGAGAAATTAGGGTTTTAAATTGGGCGAGACGCATAATATTTTATGTTTTGGCATTTTTTTTGATCTTGTACTCTTCTATATAGAAACCAAGAATTTACTATAGTCGTATCAACTAAGTGGTATAGCACCCTCATCCCTCATATACCATCTATTGCTTCTCATCGCAATTTTATATCTTCCCATGACACTGTCTAGTAAGTCAACTCCTCCCATATGTCTGTTGTACTCTATTATAGCAAATGGGCAGTTAACTGTGACATTAATTTTTTTTTTTTTTTTGTCATAACGTTCAACAGTTTTTATTGAAAGTTCCCCTGCAAAAGACGATAGTAATGTGACCACCTTGTTATCCTTCCAAACAACATTAGACATTTCAACGCCTTGATACGATCCATTAAATTCCGAGCTTGTTCCTCGTGGAGCATTTTTCATTATTTTTTCTTCTGGTAGCTTACATTCAGGGATTCTATTCCTCCTAACTGTCCCCTTTGAATTTCTGTGTTTGATTGAATGCCTGTGCAAGCCAAATGGCTTAAAAGTTTAATTGAGGTGTAATAATTGTCAAAATAAAGTCTGTTGTTCAAGTTTTTTGGTACTACGCGACATAGATGCACAACAATATTTCCACAGGTTCCCAAGTCTGGTTCACTTTCAAGTCTTGGCAAGCAATTCTCTTGTCCAGAATAAAATTCAAAATTATAAAGCGTAACCAGATACGCCACTCAATACAAAAAGTTTATAACCCCATTTGTGGGGTTTCATGGGCATGTACTGTTTCATATAACTTCTTGCTTTAGTTGAACACATTTGTTCATCAACGCAAATATATTTTTCAATTGGAATTGATGCAAATCTTTGATTTAAGTCCGTGAGTAGAGGTCTGATTTTAAAAAGACGATAATGAGCTGGATTTTCTCTCGGTAAGTGTTTTGTCTTTGAAATGGATAAATTGACGTATTTTATCAAATCTATACTGTCATCATCCGTAAAATCCATTCCATCGTCACTGTCAGATGAGCGATTAATTATTTCGTCCAACTCCTTTTCGGATAAACCCCTCTTTGCCATTTTGAAACTACATCATGCTATAATTAGTAATGACTAAATACAAATGTCAAAATATGGTCTCAGTGCATAGTGTTACATATATGATATAATAACGTTTTGTCAAATTTAGACTATCAAAATACATAATACACATAAAATTTATATTTAAAACACATAAACGTACCTTATTATTTGTGAAATAATATAATTACGATCCAACACGTCGAAAAAACACTATATTTTGATATAATACTGGACATCAAAATGCACACAATCTGTAACCTCCAACTCTCAAGTTTAGTATTAATTTGTACCCTGATGATGCTTAAGTAAAGCGAAACCGGTCGGTTCTTAAATTAATAAATATCGTGGTTTTAAAACAAAAAAGTATTTTATTTTATTAAATTATATTCCCCACAGTTTCAGAACTTTCAATAGCTTTTTTCGCTCGCCCGTTCATTATTTTTCTGGATTCCACGTTCGAGTATTGTTATTTGAAACAGATGGCAGGTATATTATTATTACATATTATATTATATTTCGGACATCGTTGCATTGTGAATCATCAGAGCAGATCTTAGAGTAATATTGTAAAGTGACGTGTGTATTTGTGTACGTAGAAAGTTAATTCACAAATAAATCACGATCATATAGTATCCTCAACAAGCAAACTAAATTAATAAGAACTTGCCCCGTAATTTCTAATGTTTTGGAATTAGTTTTATTTCCCAAAGTACGTATTCTGAAAAAAATAAAATAATAATTTTTATAACTTTTTACTGCACAATACATAAATAAAAATAATAATTAATTTTTATAATAAATTATCGTTTATCGTATTCTGAAAAAAATAAAATAATAATTTTTATAACTTTTTACTACACAATACATAAATAAAAATATGAATTACAAATGTTTATAATAAATTATCGTTTATAATAAATATAAGCTTGTAAATCAAATATTGTACTTTTTTCTTCTCACCTATCATGCGTTGAACCCTTTGGAGATATATTGTTTTCTTTGGAATACGAGATGTCTTTCGCTTATTTCCCATCTATGAAAAAACAATATTTATGAACTGATATACGCTTAAAATTATCTTTATAGGTTCAAATATTTGCACGTAATCGCACGTCTGTATATCATAAAACGTTGAACGACACGTCTGCCCCCAAAGCCCTCGAGTTGGCGAATGAGCTTTGCAATTAAAGATAGGTTAATCTTCATGTCGGAGCGAGCGCGCTATAAAGAATGTGATTTAAAAGCAATAAGCGTAAGAGACAGTTGTGAAAATATTTAATTAAACATGACTTATTAACAATACAGCAAAAATTTCTTTAGAAATATCTTAAGTAGCATTTAAAGAAGCAATTTGAATTTTTTCATACCTGTAACTTGTAATATAACAGAAACAAATGTGTAAATAATAATTTTTGGAGCATACTTTGCAATTTTTTTCTATCGAGGGAATTTTATGTAATTAACGTTTCGGCCTTACACATATTCAGATAATATCTTGAAAAATAGCATATATTTTTTTGAGAACTTAGAAACTTAAAGTGTTACGAGAAACTTGTTATAAATCGGTAGAAATTTGGAATGCGGCCCCTTAATGAAAAAATAAGAAAATACACAGATTTAGGAAATGAGATTAAAAGAATTTGGCATTCTCAGACTATAGAAATATTACCGTTCGTTATTTCGGCTACTGGCATTATACCTAGCTCTCTCATTAAAAATTTAGGCGTATTAGATCAATCAAAAAATTTATATGTAAAGATGCAAAAGTCGGTCATTTTGAATACAAGTAGGATAACGAAAGATTTTTTAAATATTTATGTTGAGGGATCAGTAGGATTTATAGGCCCTATTAGGAGTTCTACCTAGCCGAACCCTCTGATATGAAAATATCTGGAGTCGGTGAATTTTTTTTACCCATTTGATCTCTGGTGAATTGACGTGTTGTTGTTCTTGTATTGTTTTGTATATATTTTACTTATATAATGCACTTGCATAATGTTGATTGACTATATAATCATTTGTGGAAAAGTGTGTGGAAGGGTTTAGTTTTTCTTATGGGGAAGATTTAACCCGAACAACAAAATCTTAACATATGTAATAAAACCTATAAAATCATTAAAGTTGTTTATCATTTATTTCGGATTGGGTGGGTACTCTCAGTAACGCCCTAGTGAACCATTCTGAATTGTATCATTGAATCCAATAGTTTTAGTCGTGTTTGTTTTTTTTTTATATTAACTCCACACAGGAGGCCCTGAAGAAAATAATTTCCCTCAGGGCCTATGTCATCTTTGGGGATGCTGTGTGGAGGGTCTTTTTGTGGAGAGGAAGGAGTGAACATGGGTCTTGATGAGTCCCATGTTGTAGGAGGGAGGAAACACAGAGGCCGGCAGTTCGTTCCACAGCCGAGCTGTTGAACTTAAGAACGAATCGTAGAAGCGACCCGTTCTCATGTGACAAGTGTCAACTGTGTACAAATGTTGGGCACGCGTTTGGCGTGTATCCCGACTACGCACCGGTGCCGAAGGGATCAATGACGCTATTCCTCAGAGCATCTTCCATTGTAATACCGATAGAACAAGGACAGCATACCTACCTGACGCCTGTGCTCTAAAGATTGCAGTCCGTTTGTTAAGATTGGGGAATCTATCAAACGGACCGCCCGTTTTTGCACAGAGTCTAGGGTTTTTTTCAGGTATTTAGGGGCTCAGGACCAGAGATGGCTGCCAAATTCGACAGTAGGGCGCACTTGCGATTTGTACAGGGTCAGCAGTTGTGTATTATTAAAGTATCTGCGGGCCCTGTACAGTACGCCCAGCTTCTGAGAGGCCAACTTTACTCTGGCTTCGATGGAGCCCCCGTACCTGAGCTGGTTACTTGAAGAGTTCCATGTTGTAGGAGGGAGGAAACACAGAGGCCGTCAGTTCGTTCCACAGCCGAGCTGTTGAACTTAAGAACGAATCGTAGAAACGACCCGTTCTCATGTGACAAATGTCAACCGTGTACAAAGGTTGGGCGCGCGTTTGGCGTGTATCCCGACTACGCACCGGTGCCGAAGGGATCAATGACGCTAGTTCCTCAGAGCATCTTCCATTGTAATACCGATAGAACAAGAACAGCATACCTACCTGACGCCTGTGCTCTAAAGATTGCAGTCCGTTTGTTAAGATTGGGGAATCTATCAAACGGACCGCCCGTTTTTGCACAGAGTCAAGGGTTTTTTTCAGGTATTTAGGGGCTCCGGACCAGAGATGGCTGCCAAATTCGACAGTAGGGCGCACTTGCGATTTGTACAGGGTCAGCAGTTGTGTGCTATTAAAGTATCTGCGGGCCCTGTACAGTACGCCCAGCTTCTGAGAGGCCAGCTTTACTCTGGCTTCGATGGAGCCCCCGTACCTGAGCTGGTCACTTATAGTTACACCAAGCATATCAATGGAAGGCCTGTTCGGAAGATTGCTTCCGTTGAAGGAGACTAGATTATCATTTGGATCCCTTTTAGACGTAATCAGACAGGATTGGGTCTTTGAAACATTAAATTCGACGAGATTATTTTTACCCCAGGAGGAAATACTCTCGAGATAACCGTCCATTCTCTGCTTCAAAGCCCTCCGAGCCGTTGGAGTTTGTGTGCCCTTTGGGGGCTTGTCAAACAAAAAGCAATCATGAACTGTACTGTCATCCGCGTAACAATGAATCGGTGCACATGTCAAAAGGTCATTGATGTGCAACAAAAACAAAGTCGGAGACAGAACCGATCCCTGTGGGACGCCAGCATTTATGGAGTACGAGGAAGAGGTGAAACCGTCAGCAACCGCCTGAATCGACCTATCCCTTAAAAAGTCAGCAATCCACGTACACAGGGATGCGGGAAGTCCGTAAGAATGCAATTTGTTGACAAGTCCTCGGTGCCAGACCCGGTCAAAGGCCTTGGATATGTCTAGTGCGACCGTTTGGGTCTCACCGTGACGTTCCAGGCACCGCCCTTAAACATGCGACACATACGCGAGAAGATCACCGCACGAGCGGTTCCGCCGGAATCCGTATTGACGGTCGTTGATAATTTTGTTCTTCTCGAGGTATGTGAGCAGTTTGTCGTTGATCACACGTTCCATCACTTTGGACAGAACTGATGTGATCGCTATGGGGCGGTAGTCGGCCGGGTTGGAGCGGTCACCTTTCTTGGGAATAGGGTGAATGACCGCTTTTTTCCAACCAGAGGGCACAGTGCCACACTTCAGGACAGGGACAGTTGACGCGATCTGAAACATTAGTTCTGATGTAGGTAGTTCTCAATATTCCTCTGTACATCTCCTTTCACTTCCCAACCCCTTCAGTCATACGATATCGAATAGGGATTTTTTTTTATTCTCGACAAAAAAAAACAATAATTATGGTTGTTTATTTTATTTGTATGTTGATTATAAAATATTCTATAACACTATAAAATTTAACATTTCCGATTTGCCACCAAAACGACATGTTAGTTTTTATTCTAGAATTCAGCGGCGTTGACGTCATGCAGGGCAATGATGATGACAGCCGTCTTACCAGCGAGTGGCGGTTTTTGTCACATTATGACATTAGTCATTACTTTGTAACCAGTTAGAACCGTTTCGGAATGTGCGGTTTTCTAAATCAGTTAAAAAAATAACACATTTTCAGTACAATTTTCAGATTCAGAAAAATGAACTTTAAATCTTCCACACATTTTAAACATTAATCATAGTTTGTGAAACTACCCCATTGGGGATGCATAGTCAAAATACTCTTGTACGGTATTAACAATCAACGACAGCAAAACAACAAGTACAAAAGTAAGGAAGTAGAGAGTAACAACAAACAAAAACATTTATTTAAAGTTTATCTTTTCTAATAATATCCCGAATCTCGCATTCCGAAACATTGTAACACCTTAAAGCCAATGATTGGCCGATAAAGCCGGCCCACAAATTCCGGTCGTTAAGAACCCAGAACGCGAATGCTTTATAATAATTGTTACCGGCGGTAATAAGTTTGCTGCGGCCATACGTTAAGATCAGCTGGAAGGAGAGGTGAAGAGGTTATCCATTGAATCCGCGCAGAAAGAACTGACGGCTAATTGTTAAAATATTTAACGCGCAGGTTTAAATGGACCTTATCTTATTATTTACAGATTTACACCGCCTTTACGTTTTAATTCAACGAACCGCGATCATGTAGAGGCCTTCTTTACATTTAGTAGGTGGATTCATTTGTAAGCAGACTTAATTAAAAGGATTTTTGGATGCAAACCAAATGTTCGCCTACAATAATAATATTAATATAAGTATATGTAGGCAGACTGATGGAACCTAAACCAAATACTAAGTTTGGTGATTTCGGAGTATCTGGGCCGAAGGCTTGGAATAAACTCCCTCTGGAACTAAGTCCATAACAAGTCCAACAGAATTCAAATCTAAACTAATAACTTACCTTTTTAAGCTGTCATACCCTTAAATTAAATATACCATTCCTGAGAGAAAGTCCAGTTATATCCAATTATGTCCCAAATCCTGTATCTAAATTTCAATAATAAACAATTAGTTAATGTTAATTAAGTGTTAATCTCAAGTGACCTACCAGGTAAGTGTTGTACTGTATGGTATACTCGTATAGTTAGTAATAACATAGATCATTGTAGAAATGTATTATATATTTGCACAGCGACCTTGAGGTGATTTTGAACAAAAACGGCGCTATACAAATCATCAAAATAATATTATTTTTATCAATTTTGTATAGCTGTTGAATGTAGTGTAATAAACTAAAAAATAATATTTTAGTGTTGAGTAACCATATTCTAAAAATTACGCCTACAGTGCTCCTTACATGATACCAAATACCCTAAAATGTTAATAATACCTTCTGACATTTCCCATACATTCTGATGGCAACATGCTACACTAGCGCTTCCTAGCGACGTGAGTTGTGCGCCTTGTTTTTTTTTCATAAATTTTATTATTATTTTTTTTTTTTTAAAGATTTTATTTAAAATATATTCTTCATTTTACCTTAATAAATTACAAAAATAGAAAAAAACAAAAAAAAAAAACTTATGTAACCTAAATACTACCATAATACTTTTTTGGCTCAAAGGTACACAATTACAGGTCGTTATACTATTAAATTGGCTATTAATTCTGTTGTTGGTGATTAAGGAAGGTAATAAAATGTTATAATTGTGAGATAATTAAGAAAAAAAATTCCTTATGTTTAATAAATGAAAAAGTATTACCTTTTTTACATTTACACACAGAAAGCCCTGACGAAAATAATTTCCCTCGGTGCCTGTGTTATCTTTGAGGATGCTGTGTGACGGGTCTTTTTTAAGGAAAGAAAGGAGGGGAAGTTCTATAAAGGTAAAAGGTATGAGGATTGGGTAGGAATCTAGGGGTCGGTGTGTCCAAGAGTGACGGACGTATAAATTGGCATCCCTGCGTAAGGCGACGGGTCGAGATACCACTTAGAGAGGTCAAAGGGTCTCCCCAAACCAGCCTCTCCCAATCTTGCACGACACGCAGCTGGTTTAAAATGTGGTTTTATTAAATTCCAGAGTTGAAAAATTGAGAAAATATAATTTTGGTTACAATGATAAAAAATATTTGAACTGAGAATAAGAAGAAAGATTTATCTATGCCTCTTAGTTATTTGAGGCGTTCGATACTAACAATGTTTTGAACTTTTTATCAATAATGTACAGAAGCTTTATAATGGTTAAAACTGTTCATCATAAATAAATGTTGATTGATCATTAGCCCCAACCGATGAACATTAAACATTTGAGTAACAAGCGAATCAAAGTATAGTTAGCGTTCTGATTAATCATCGTAAAAAACATAAATACTTCTGGAGCGATAAAATACTAAGTGGCCGAAACTGGGTCAATTTCCCACGAGCATCCCGAGCCCAAAGCGGAGAAAAATAACAAGTACTTAAACGTATGAAATATTCTCACATGTATCGCCATTTTTACATTACAGGAGAAGCGTACCGGTATGTGCTGGGATAAATTCGGATAAGGTGAGCCGAAATAATCCCTATACGATATTTCAACAAAAAAGTACTGACATCAATGTCAATAAAGCTTTTGTGAAGTTTAATTAAGTCAAGTTTAAAATTTCAAAAAGTACTGATTGATTCTTGCCAGCATCTGGTAGCGGTCGGAGTAATACATATTAACTATTGAAAGTAGTTTTTGTAATAGTGTCCAAAAGACGTATTCAAACTGTGAATAGCAAGTATATTTTGGCTTATTGCCCTGGTTCAGAAATTTTGTTGGGCAGTGGAGTATTCAGTTACGCTTTTTTTAATAAATTTTTTGTATGTTGAAAAATTTTCAATCTACTCGTAGTTCTAACCGGAATTTGCATAATTGTATTTAATACTCCTTTTTGGGCTATGTTGAGCTACTCCATGTGAGTGCCCAAGGGAGAACCCCATCTTAACCCAAACTCTAATTGTGATTGACACAAAGCAAAGTAAAATTTATTAATTTCTTTTATGTTGAGGATATTACAGATATTTTTAAAGAAGTACATGTACTCTTATATGCAACCAACTTCCAATGAAAGACGAAGAGAAACATTGTAAACAAGCGCATGAAAACGTTATCAGCGTTATACAGCGCTCGCTAACTTTGTAAACAGATTCATACTACTCGCTATTTGAATTATTTTTTTACCCACCCAGTACCAGCCACGCTCCTATACAATGTGTAATAAAGGCAAACGTCAGAAAAGAGGTCCCTGCGGCACCGGGTACTATATTGTAAAATTAAAAACAGATCAAATCCGCGATACAACAGTTCCACGTCTGCTCGGAGCAGCCCAACAGTCCAACAGACCAACAGACCAACGGACCAACAGACGGAGGGATACCTTCCCAGGGCAGGCCATACTTCATTCTGCAGAGATAATGTCAAACATATAATTGTGCAGTGATTTGCCCGGAGATGCGAGCGCACGTTATGTTATGCATTCTTCATGCGTTGCTAATGATAAGAATACAGGTAAGGGTGTAAGTTATGGAACATTTGGTTATTGAGATGAGTGGGAAATGTGAATATTTAAAGACTTTTGGAATGAACCTTTGGCCATTTTGACAAAATATCTTTAAATTTCTGAAAATTTGCAAATAAATAATTGTCAACTAATTGATTTGTGTGATTATCGTATTTTCTATCAAAATACCTAGTTATGTAATGGTTGAAAAAACAATTGTTATTTTCACTCGAGCGGATTTAAAAAAAAATTTAATTCATTTTTTACTAGGGGTCCCTGGGTGGAACCTAAACCCGATGATGCCAACTCAGCCACTGACCGGACAAAATTTTATTTAATCTGTGAAGAACAAAATATCGAAGGCGAATAGTTCATAGAGAACCAAGTATTATTCATTAATATTGTAAGTACTAATTTCAGTTGTCTGTGATTTGAAATATTCATGCTTAATAATTTCAAATTTGCTTTGCAATTTTGAAATTTTGAAATACAAGATTGTGTGAATTCAGACAATCGGAAAAGTAGATACCTACAGTAAGAAAAATGTTTTAATTTTAATTTATTTAAAAAAAATTTTTGAAAGGTTTATTTCTTCGGTTAAAGTTTTTAACAGATGACTTTTCAAGCTTATTAACGGTGTTCATTCGAAAGGTTAATTTCTGACACTAGTTTTTCGAAAAAATATTAGCTTAAGAACATTTGTTATTTGAATATTATATGTTATTTTCTCACCGTCCTGCACTAGAATGACATAAATACATTTTTTTGCTTCTTATTATTTTTTATTTATAAATTTTTTAATCCATAATTTATACAGACATTGATACTTCGTGAAAATGTTATTTAATTTCATTCTTATTATAAATTAAACTTTTTGTTCCGTCTCCGGGGATTCTCATAAACTTTCTCACTAAATAAAACTCCAGCTTCAACAAAATATTAAGACTTGGTTCTGATATCGTAATTAGCAGGCGATTGGAATAATATGGACCCTGTTTTGGAGGTTCCCACGTTATTTATTATCCACTCGGTATTCGCAATACTTGACAGCTAACACCATCTATGGGTAGACTATAGACTAATCTAGTATTTTTTCCTTTATTTTAATTTAAAGATATACTCCCCATAAAAGCAGTTCTTGTGATTATGGCAAGGGGGGGGATAAACATTGATTCATAGTTTCTAGTTTTTTAGTATTACAAAAATGGCTGTAAACAACCATTTAATCCATTTAATATGAATAATCATCTTCTGCCGCAATCTCAACATTTTTGAACAGTTTATTTTTGAACGCTTAAATAATATGTTTTTTTAATTCTCCACACCGTTACCCACACGCTGAAGCAAATATCGCACGTCTCGTTAGCGGTTTGATGCATGTAAGTCTACCCCGGAGGGACTGCAGCACAATGGCAGGCGTGATAGCTGTTCCGGGAGGCTGGCCCTCTGTAAATAATGGTGTTTATAGCTCGGGATCTGTAATCTGTCGGCGATAGCAACCAACTCAGAGGCGAGATAATAATATCACCTCTGCAGCATCAGACACGAAGAATATTTTATTCTTGTTTGGAGGGGGTCGTTTTTGTTTGACCTTGATCGTGAAATTTAATACATGGGTTGGTTGATGAATGATATGTGATTTCTGTTAGTTAATCACCTACAGGCGAACGAAGAACTGTTTCAATCGAGTAATTATGAAATTTTTTACATTATTACTTATAAAGCTTCGAAGTATTTTTGCTTTTGCATTATTTAGAATCAGGATAATTTCAAATGGTAATATCAAATGAATCAAATAATTGTGTCAGGTCATGTCTCTAGAGGCAGAATAGTATTATATATATTATATTATATAAAAAGTTTTGTTAGCTCGATTAATATTTTATGTGTTTTGGCGTTAGAAGCTATTTTCAAATTGTCACTTGTCGTGGAGACTTCTCAATACTTATATGTATATTATAATTATATGTCCAATAATGAAATCATCAATCTTATGACCGTATTTTATCAATATAAATCTTCTTCGAGTTTCACAGATTCTAGATCTCGGTATCTTATTCCACGAAAGTCTGCAGTTTTACTTACACACCGATGAAACTACAAGCGATGCTATGAGAATGCTTGGTTTTATTTTGAGAATGGGGGCAAAGTTTAAAAATTTTTTAACTTTAAAACATCTATATTGCTCATTAGTATGAAGTAAATTAGAATATAATTCAACAGTATGGTCACCGTTCTACAAAGACCATTCTCAAGCCTTAGAAAAGGTACAAAATAAATTTCTTCTTTACATCAATTTTAAAATGAATATTTCCATCGAATTTATAAATTATATTAACTTACATACCGAAACCAGACTTCTCTAACTATCAGATAGAAGAGTTTTAACTGATATTTTATTTTTATTCAAAATTATCAATTCTCTAATTGACAGCCCTGAATTATTGGAATTAATTTATATAATTGTACCTGCCAGACAAACTCGAAGAAAAAACACTTTTAAATGTAACAATAACCTCAATACTAACTACTCTATGTATTTACCAATTCCAAGAATTCATCACCTTGCTAACAAATACTGTGAACTTATTGATATATTTGGTGTAAATAATTTTGTGAGTTTCAAAAGGCAACTAATTTCAGGCCTATTTGCTAGTTATTAACTGTATTATTTATTAGCATTTAAAAAAAAAGTTTTGTCTCTATACCTTCCAACGTTTAACTCACATACTCCTTAGTTTATTTGTTTTTTTTTTTTTATGCATATTAATGACTATATGCATGTACGGTCATACTTGATATGCATATTATACTTTGATTTACTTAACCATTTCAAGTATTATTATTTAAATTCGATATTAATTACGGCGTTTTTTTCTATAGATACAATGAGATACAAAAGACATTATTTTTCTTCTTTTTCTAAACATTTGTTTTATAATATATATCATTATATTATATATATTTATTTTCTGCTTACCTGACGAGTTTATTATTTTACTGTTTTCAGTCTTACTGGTTTTGCAACAAACATGAATAATTAAATGCTTATATGAATGTACAATGTACATAATTACTTTATACTTGAAACTTTTCTTTATTTACATTATTATTTTATTTGTATTTTATGTTAATAGTATTAGCATTTGATTTTTATCTTTTTTGTATTTAGTTATGCTATTATCCATGTTACACTTACATACATAAACTGTCAGTTTAACCTGTAAAAGCCCGATAGGGCGTTAATGAATAATAAATAAATAGGAAACGGCACAATAGATCCAACCTTCTAGAGATAATGCAACAATGGCATCCCCTTTTAGGGTATCTTGTGGCTGAAGGTAATGGTTGTGAACGGGCAAGGATGGAGATGGAGAGGAGAAAGGTGAAGTAGTACCTGGATCTAGTAGTACTTCAGATCTGGTCACCAAACACGGCCAAAGTCATTTAAGTCAATTCTGAATGGTGGTCTTGCACCAGGGCGATACTGAGAGTATTTTTCAGTATGGAATTCAGTCTGGAATATCCACAGAGACCGTCAAAATTAGTATAATTACCTAAAGGATCCTTTTTTTAATTAATTAGCTCCATCACATTTAAAGAAACAGGTAAAATGACCGAGATGAATTGTAAATTTATTACTTTTTTTGAAATTTTAGAAATCTTTTATTCTTTCATACCAAACTTTTGCTTCTGAAGTAGCAACAAAGCTACCAAACTACAAAACGCCTGCCGAATTACTTTTTTGGCTCCTAACTCCGCCACGCAAGGTGTTTCGAATAATAAAAACAATGTGTGTTACGCTGCAACTTACCCCTACTAACAGTCAGGAGACTTCTGTTATCCAGATCTCTCTTTGTTTCCAGTTCTCCCAAAGCTATCGGCCGAGCATTTATTTCTCAGACAATCGCCGATCAGGTTCCATCTATCCCATTTATCTTGTGCTTTACCAACGGAGGGCGGGAATTATTTATTTGCTTGCATATTTCAATGTTAATCTGTATCATATGTCGATCTAATGGGTTTTGTGCTCATAAATACTGACAAAATCAGACTCGATTAAAATGATTTTGAAAAAAAAACACAAAAACGAATTCATTAGGAATACCCATTTTTAATATAAATTATGCCACCATCCCATAAATAGTTCTCGGGGCGGCGGTACCCATACCCGCCTCACAAATTGTAAATTGTTTCATAACCAGAATAGCAAACATCCGCTTCCCTTAACTTTCCCTTAAACCCATGAATATAGAAAGAAAGGACCTTAGATTAAATTTACTTGAACAACTAATTTCTCAAAATCAATAAAAGAACCTATGACCCTAATATTACATTAATTAATAAAGTAAGAAAATTATTTGTTCCCCGCTTCTAAGTATGTTCAGACTTCAAAATAAACCCACAGAATATGAAATCCATTATTTAATTATTAAATCGGTTTAATCGGTAATAAATCATTTTAAATCGGGAGGGGGTAAAACATAATCATATAAATAAATTGTCTAAACGTGGTTAAAACCACAGTTTGAAAATGGCCTTGAAAGCCGAAACAGCTGTAACAATAACAAAAACCAAAAAATACTTGCAGAACTTAATAATTATAGTATTAAATTTGATTTAAAAAAAATTAAATCGCGTTCTACGAATTAAACACAAAAACAATAAATAGCAAACTTTCCAATCTTTCTTCATCCACTCTCTTACATTCCCATTTCCCCTGTCCTCACAACTTTCCTTGTTTGGTTGTGGCATTGTCACACTTAGGATGGGTTGTTTCACAGAATTTGAACAATTCATCAAATTTCAAAGTTGTTTTTCATGTTCTGTGAAGGTTCTATTCAAGTTCTTTCATCATTTCAGTTTTGTGAAATAACTGGCCAATAATTATATAACAGCAAAACTTGAATAGATCCTTCACAGAACTTGAAAATCAACTTTGAAATTTGATAAATTATTCGAATTCTGCGAAACAACCCGTCCTTAGTATTTTTTTATTAACGATATCACTTAATTATTTTCTTACATAAACTCTTGACTTTTTGCTAACCATAGGAGATCCCTAATGTCAATTAAATCCTAGCATTACTGTTTTCTTTCCAACCTGATTTTATTGATTCAATAAATGCTGAATTAATAAAGAGTCGACATGGCCCATGGTCCTGAGATTACATTAAAAAATAATTTTATTAGCAAAAGATTTAAAGCTGCCATCTGCTCAAGACACTTAAATACCTATGAAAAATTATTGCCAACGATTTGCAGTTTTCATAAATCAGTAAAAAAAGAAAACGAAGTTAAGCAGTTAGTGTGTAAGGATTAAGAATCGTCAATTACTATGCATGTGGATTATTGTCCTTGGTGATGACTGTCTCCATGCGTATATGCAATACGCAATGTGCAGTCTGCTTATGAGCCACCTGTAACAGGTGATAACCACGCGTCTCGGTACCTAGAACAACTTCATCGATATACCCAGGCATCAAATAATTAATACCAATAAAATTCCACTTCGGCGGAAAATACTTCTGAGGTTTACATTGTCACCAACAAAATCAGCTTTTTTCCGAATGAAGAAAAGATTTTTTTTCCCGTTTTTGGATAACAATGAGGAATTGTATAGTTTCGTTATCCATCTGAAGGCGAAACAGCTTTCTTCAAAATATGTCTAACCGGAATACCTGAAAAATATATTATGAGCATTTTATCATTGGTGTAGAAAACAACACGCCGTTTCTCATAAAATGTTAGTACTTTCCAAATATATCGGAACACGTTTCCATGCACTTGCGTTTGCTCTGTAAATATAGATTTTTATGAACACGTGTTCCGACGTCACGTTACCTGAAAAATATATTATGAGCATTTTATCATTGGTGTAGAAAACAACACGCCGTTTCTCATAAAATGTTAGTACTTTCCAAATATATCGGAACACGTTTCCATGCACTTGCGTTTGCTCTGTAAATATAGATTTTTATGAACACGTGTTCCGACGTCACGTTAATTTATTTTAATACATTTATTTTAATTTTAAAAACCTCTCAGTTAATTCGTTAGAGAAACGCGACTGTAGAGCCTACAGTCCCGTTTTTAACGGGATTAACATTAATTTCAAGGGATTTATAATAAATCACCAATATTTTATATTTGTAAGTTTTCTCCGAGCATCTAATGGAAATTAAATTGGTGAAACAATAAATACGAATGATATGCTGGCAACACTGGAGGTATTTTCTATGAATCGACATTCCGATACATCGAAGGCTAAAATATTAATATATTGGCAATGTTTAATTGAAATACTTACTCAAATATGCATTGGCAGTCTACATTTATTTTTTGAAACTTAAAAGTGAATTAATTAGTTAATGAGGTCTTTGTTGTCTAACAACTTGTTATGTAAACTAATTTCATTTCTGCAAGCCTAAACCAATGAAGCATCATTGGCCCGAACGGATTCAACACGCCGCGCATATTCATTCTTTCAATTCTAAGAGCTTTGCTTATTCAATTCCGTTCATTAACAAGCCAGTAATTTTGCGTAACGAATGACAGCATTAAAAAAGATGTGTGTATTGACAGTTAACCGCATCTGAAATTTGTCTTTCGTCAGTCGGATTATTTATTATCAATCGTTTACCGTGCTCGCAAATATCGCTTACTGACTATAGAGTATCCTATTAACGTAGAGCTTGATCGATCGTCCGCGCTAGACCTGAGTGATTCACAAATTTGACATAGGCATATCATAACTTTTTGAATTACACCGAGAAAACTTACTGATATGAAATATTGTTAGTTTATTAAAAATCTGTTAAAAATGTTCCTTTTCTGTTAAAAATGGGACTGGAGGCTTACAACGAATGATTTGACAAATTTCATATCAAACTATCAGTAAAGCACGGATATGTTATGAGGAAGTTGTTATTCAAAATAATAATAGTTTCGCATCTCGTCCATTATTTTTATTCGGATAACTGCACCTGCGTAATCATATTCTGAATGACTAATATTTTATTGGGAAACGATCATGCAGTTACACTTTTAACAGTATCTTCATAAAATAAGCCGTAATCATTTTTCTCCGTGTAAGTCCCAGATGTAAACTTTAGGCTAAAGCCCGCTTTTTGCTGATTGCTAATTTTATTTTAAAAAGATATTTTATAAACACTGATATTCAAAAAAAATTTAATGTAGCTAAATGACTTTAAACAGTTGGACTATAACATGTAAAATTCACTGCGGCAAAGTTACAGTTTGAGGCTTCTTTGTGCGTGAGAAAGGTTCCGAACTTCGTCGTATTAGGTCAGAGATTACGTAAACGTATTTGAAATATTTAGCATTTTTAGCAGATTTGGTCCGACCGAAAATACGTCAGATAACGTGCCATCAAAATTATTTTATTTCGTATTAAAAAAACTAACATTTACGGGTTACTAATAACCAGAAAATATTTGAAAATCTCCTACTACCATCACAATAAGCTGAAATGTTGCTTGTGGTGTTAACCATAACTTGTGATGACTTAGCAAGCCGAGGTATTGAACTCACGACACCTGCGTGGGAACCCGACTTGTTTTCAACTCAGCCACTGTCCTTTTAAGAACGAAGACAATACTTTTCAATCAGATCTATTAAAAATATGCAGTGAATGCAAAGCTTTAAAAAAATGCTCCCCTGTTATTTCACTTTGCAAACGAACTATGCATAGTCTAAGAGAAAGAGGTCGTAAGTACGTCATCGGCGATTACGCTCTTCCTTCTCACACGTCTAACGAAAACAAGAAGATTTTTTATTATTCTAGAAAGCGATCACTTAGTGGTTTGACATATTTAATAAAAATAAAACAGTTATTTTGCTTAAAACCACGATTTTCTATTAATTTATGGACCGACCGGTTTCGTTTAGCTCAAACATCATCAGGGCACAAATTAATACTGTACTACTACTTATATTTTTATTAAAGAAGATTTTTAGTAAGAATGGGATTTTTTCCTATTACCATTTCATTGTTGCATATCAACGCACAATCAAGAGTGCGTGCCAATTAATGTGTTCTGCTTTGGGTTGGTCCAGCTGTTGGATGCTGTCCTTGATGACGGGCATGTGCACTGCGCACTGGGCATGCGCATTATGACAAACAGGTGCACCAACGCCACACTCGCGTCAAACTGCCGCCTCCATCGTGCATACCGGCACATCTAAATTCACGCTAATCGTAAGTGGACGCAATAAGGTGATCAAAATTCTTCGAGAAACTTGATTTTTTTCCCCATTTGTTACTTTCTTATCTATTTTAACGTTTATTTTTTGTCACATTTTATAAAAAGTTCCTTTTTTTTCTTCTTATTTTTTAAAATTACTGTGATGTTTCCACTGTGCCAATCTGCAGTGATCTGCTGAACCAACTTGTGGAAGACTGGGTCCTGTTTGCACATACTTCTATTCTTCTTTAGAGATCAGTGGATGATCTCGATAATAAAGTGATGAGTAGGTTTACAATAGTACTCGAGTAATAGGTACATTTTACTTTGAAGAAAGCTACTTGTAAAAAGACATGAAACAGAAGAAGACAATCATTTATTCCAGTCGGCCTATTATGCTATCTAACTGACTAACGAATGCTTCCGTGGTCGAGGGGAAAGGCTCTGAAAAGCTCTAGGGTTTAAAAAAAAGTTATATTAAATTGCACGAAGAAAAGTTTCTTAACATGGCTTACTTCTTAATCAAATAATAGCTTCGATAAACTTTCGTTTTGAAAAAAAATATTAATTCCAACACATATCTAGAGTGCAACCACTCGCCCATCACAAGATCAATATTTTAAGGAGTCTGTAAATACTCGTACTTCAACCTGATAAATGTAGGGTTCGCGGTGCGACAAAGGTATTTTTGATCTCATAATATAAAATTAATATCAATATAAACCTTTCTGTAGGCAAGGCTTATATATTTATCACAATCCTTAATGAGTGATAAAACAGACTGTAAAATTCTCAAGCATTTCATTACTCGGTTAATACAAAAGACAAAACGGTGCTCATAAACTTTTTACTGCCAGAGCTTACAAAAAAGCTCCGGTCACAATTTGTACTATTAATGAGGTCCCTGAACGGTTGGCGAAATTAACAAGGATTTAAGCAGGTGAACTCGCTTTTTCAGATCTAGTCATTCACGATTTAACAAGTCAATTGGCTAATTGATATAACAGAGAAGGAGATGTGCTTTGATTACTGAATGCCACCTAACGAATTGTATGTTGTTAAGCAGAAACAGACCATTTCACTAAAAATATTTGAACAATCTTCTTCAAGCGATAACTTATTTTATTTATTAATCTTAAGTTAGCTAACATCTTCGTGTGTGCTAATAGTTTTATAAACATATAAACATGTACATTGTTTGGCAAACATAATCTTTCTTTAAATATTTCAATAAAGTCACAAAAAAAGAAACATTAATAATTGAGATAGACATATTTTCTTAATTCATTTTTGAACTTATTAATATTTTCTATCACAGCAATTTCCTTCGGGATTTTGTTATAGAGTTGAACGGCCTGGTATATCAGAGATTTTTGGGTGCTTTTTTTTTTCTTGTTGGCAATCTAATTTGCTTATAATTTCTCGTCCCGTGTCCGTGTATCTCGTTATTGTAATTTATTTTTCTTTTCAGTTCCTTAGACATCATCCCTAAGTTAATTTTATGTATAAAAATAAGTACATTCAAATACACAGTTTGCTTCACCGTCAAAATATTCAGCTCCTTTAACATGTCTCTTATCCGTGTGTATATGTTGCGCTTAAGTATTATTCGCATTGCTTTATTTTGCAGTATTTGCATTTTTTTCATTTTCTCTCTATTGCAGAGAAAAAGAATACTTGAACAGTAATTAAAGTGTGGTGATATAATTGTATTGTATATTATCTGGCATGTTTCTTTATTTACTTTGTTTCTGATTCTACCAAGAAATGATATTTTTTTGCAATTTTTTTAATTGTATAGTCTGCATTTTTTGAGAAGTTCAATTTTGAGTCTATAATAACACCTAGATATTTAATTTCTTCCACTTTTTTTATGATTTCTCCATTTATAGAAACCTTTGGTTCCTCATGCGTATTTGTTCTGCCTATATGCATGTATTTTGTCTTATTTACATTTAGTTTTAATTTATTTAGTTTGAGCCATTTTGACAATGTTTCTAAGTCACTATTTATCTTTTTGATTGCTTTCTCATAATTATCTTCTGCAATATAAATTAATGCGTCGTCTGCAAACAGTCTTATTTTGCAATGTTTTAATATTTTTACCATATCACTTGTATTGTGTTTTGGTTGTGTTTTGCTTATCTCTTTCTAATTACGAAATGTTCGCTGCATTTTTAACGAGTAAAAAGAAGTTCTAATTAATTAGTTTAGAAATCTCTCAATGACCGATTTTTTAATTGTTTCGCTAATCATTTGATTCAATGTTAGAATGAATGAAAAATTAGGAATTTAATTAAAAGTTTTTAATATCGAGGAGTCTTCCTGAGCTTTATTTGAACTGATTGTATTTACATTTTATTGATATTTGAATTTTGCTTCTTACTTTAGTTAGACAATAAGCAAAACCATTTTTCATCAAAAAATCATAATTTAATCAATCAATTAATTAGACCAGCCTAGTATAAGTAGCTTTTAGTATCAGAGGTAGTAAGTACTCTGATACTAAAAGTTAATTAAATTTTGAGTTGCAGTTTCCAAATATACCTTAGTTTTACATCAATTCACCGTAAAAAAATTACGAGCATTGTTAAAAAGGCAAAAACAATGGCTAATTTTTAACAAACGGTATGAAGGCCTCTTTGAAAGGACGTATATTTTATTGAAAGTTTAAATTTATTATATAATTATACCTAGAAAAAATTGAGACAAAAGTTATAGTAATTTATTTTTGGGGTATTATGCCGTGTTGCAATACCTCCTTCTTTTGCCAGGATTTTGGACAGCATTACAGCGTCTAGTATGATTACATCTGATTACACATCACAGCAGACATGTAATCAGATGTGTACAGATGTGTATGATGGACTCTGTAATACTGTCCGAAAAGTTGACTAAAAAAGAACATAATACCTCCAAAATAAATAACTATTTAGCCATGAAAATCTCAAATCATATTAAAAGCTTAAGTTGTTCGATATTTTTTGCTTTGTTTCATTTACCAATCTTGTGTATTTTAAATCAGTAGTTATCTTAAAAATAATATTTTTTTATAATAACGTTTGGTTGCTACTTTTATCATTCGGATGATAGATGTTTCTTGTTGCTAACTAATCAAATTACGAATTAAAAGTGAGCATATTACGTTACTTGTAGAATACAGAACCATAGGTTTTACAGTATATTTGGATCAATCCAAATATCAGAAACATATAGTCCCAAATATCATACACATACAAACCCAATTATCAAATAAATGCAGTCCCAAATATCAGATACGTACAGTCCTAAATATCAGATACATACAGTCCCTTATATCAGATACATAAGGTCCCAAATTGACATAAATGCAATGGAAAAGCTGTTTAAAATAATGATAAAAGATTAAAGTTATATCTAGGAGTTGGTGTTCGAAGGTGCTGCTGGCCCTTTAAAACATATTCGAAAGACCAGTTCAAAAACTTTGTCTGCTACTGACGACTGCAAGTATGTTATTTGGGACACTTAATTTATTCCTAAACACTTGCTAAACTCGATGGACATGTTTTAAATCTGAGCTTCTGGAAAATTAGATAAGCCTGGATTGGAGTATAGAAAAAAGGACTCACCCGTCGCAGTTGGGGCCACAAGCTTCTGGATGCTTCACAAGTAATATGAATTAAAAATTTAAATAGAACTTAGTTGTTCTTAAATTTCAAATGGAACACTGTGCAGAATTGTTTGGCATATTTATTGGCGAATTTACACAGAAGTCGAAAGAAGAATATAAGGTTTTTAAGATTAAAAAATCTAAGAAACTTTTATTTATTGTTATCGAGTTTAATTTTAAGTTTTTTCTCCTACTTATTCAATTTAAACTAAAAAAAAAGTTTACTCACTAAAAAGTTCTCCTGTGTAGTTATTATTATCAAACAATGCCTTCAGAAGTTGTTTGTAAATTGAATAATAATATTTCTGCATATATACGAAAAAAAATATAATCTATGAAACTGTCATTAAAATGTGAGATAGAACCTTGTTGTCCCAAAGCGCAGAATAATAATGAGGAGAAAACTTATATTAAGTATATTGCCTACAAATAAGTATGGATCTTATATATTAGAATAACGTTTTGAGCACTTTCTTAATTTTAATAAGCAACACCTCTGATAATAATCATATTCACCTCCGTTACAACAAGATTACATTTTATTCAAATTTATAATTTAGTATGGATCCGACGTTGTTGAAAACGAGATCAAATTTAATATCTGCCTCATTTGTGACAAGACAACGGAAGCAAGGTGGGGTCCATTTTCGACAAAAACTACAGATAAATCCTTTGGGGGCTTTTACGAATTATACCAAGAACGCGCGCAGAATCCTTAATCAGGATCAAAATTATTCATTCTATTTTTTCTCTAGATTCCTACCTTTTTTCATCTCATTTATGGAAGCAAGCGTGATGTTAATAGAGAAAAGAGGTGGACATTTTTATCACCGTATTAGACTTACTAATTATCTGTAAAAAAAGCTGTTAAATGCGCCTTTTCTGATGAATGGCAACCACGTTAACATGGCCTCAAAACTTTTAACGGTGATCTTATAATATATAGAGATGACGTCCCTAAATTACACAATGCATTAATTCATAAAATAACAATTGTTTTTATAATAATTTTTTATTTATAAAAATATATGTTCATATTGTCTTACATTTTTAACATATATATACATAAGAAATTACTTTTAATTATTTTTTTATATACTAACTGAAAATATATCAGTGTCGCCCAAACCTCTAACGGTGTTGGACGCGAGTGAGCGCCGTAAGCGGTGAATAAATAAAATAACACCTTCAATCCAAGACAAATTATATAAATACATAAATTTACGGAAAATATATTTTTTTAACCTGAAAAAATGGAGGAAGCGGTTGATCCGCATGCCTTCATAACAAAGGCGAAACAAAACATAAGTGACTTACATACAATCATGGAAGAAAATAAACTTACCAAAGAAACCAAATCAAAAATGATGAAAGAAATAAATAACATCATGGAAATGATATCGCACATGGCAATAGAATTAGCTAAATTACAAGAAAAGTGTGATATTCAAGAAAAAAACCAAGCACAAAAATACCCATTTTCATACTCTTCTGCAGTAAAAAACTTAATATCAAAAACGCAAGAAAAACGATTTCCTATAATAATTAAAAGCTTAAAAGAAGAAGACACTGAAAAATTAAAAGAGAAAATACAAAAGATTAAAATATCGCAGTTGGGAATTCGAGTATGCGAAATTAAAAAAACAAAAAAAAACCTTATAATAACATGCCCAGAAAAAGAAGACGCAAAAAAATTAAAAGATAAGATAAATGAAGTCGACAAAACCATAATAGCGGAGGTACTTCTGAAAACGGATCCATGCGTAATATTCAAAGGTCTTGACAAAGACTATACCGAAAAAGAATTCTTAGAAGACATCATTGAACAAAACAACGACATCAAAATGATATGTGAAAAATACCAAGACAAAGAAATATTACAAGTTAAGGCCATCATTACAAACAAAAAAACTAACAGCAAAAACTTAATACTACAAACAAATCCCGAAATGAGACTACATCTTGTTAATAAAAAAAAAATTCATCTAGGATTCATGAGAATCTATGTAGAAGACTGCAGTCCTCTTACCCAATGTTTCCACTGTCAAAGATTTGGACACACAGCACAAAAATGCTACAATAGAATGAATAAACCAACATGCAAGCACTGTTCAGAAGATCATCCCATCTCCGAGTGTAAATCCCTGGAACTGCCACCCAAATGCGCTAACTGCAACTCAGCTAACAAGAAGAAAGAAATAAACTCCTTGAACAGTAAAATGAATGAAGTAGACCACCGAACAAACAGCGAAACATGTAAGTTCCGATCTTACATGCTTAAATTAGCCAAAGAAAGAATTAACTACGACATTGAATAAAAACCTTATAAATAATTTTGTAAAATACAACCGAAAATGCATTAAATGGATGATTTCTTAAGTAACGAATTAGAGTTAAATATTAAAATTCAAGAATATGAATGTATATGTACCGATTCGTGTAACAAAATTATTTCTAAAAACATCAATGATATAATTATTATGCACATAAACATCCGTAGCGTTCAAAAAAATTTAGATGAATTAATTCTAAAAATAAATAATTTAATTAAAAAACCGGACTTTATAGTGTTAACCGAAACATTTACGAACGCTGAGTCACCGTCTTACCACTTACCTGAGTACAACTATATTTCTACCAAAGTAGACATCAATAAAAATTCGGGAATAATAATATTTGCAAGCAATAAATTTAGTATTGTTAACATATTAGAACATCCAATACACTTAGTAAACTGCATCGAAGTACATTTCAAACTCGGCAAATCCATATACCATCTAATAGCTATCTATAGAACGCATGGCTCGAGTATTATTACATTTATTAATGACCTCAAATACATATTATTAAAATTAAAAAATAAACTTTGCTTCGTCGTAGGAGATTTTAACGTTAATATTAATGAAAAAATAGAAAATAATAACAAAAATGAATACATCAATTGTATGACTGAACAAAATTTTATATCTTGCATAAATAAAAATACTAGGGAAATAAAAGAACATACTCCATCTTGTTTAGACCACATTTGGACAAATATAAACATTAAAGATCTTCACAAAATAAAATCAATTGTTTGGAAAACTAACATAACTGATCATCACTCATGCTTACTTCTGTATAATAATAATATTAAACATAAAAAACATAATTTATTAACCAAAAAATCAACAATAGATATGACTATTCTCTCTGAAAAATTAAAAAAGGAAGATTGGAATAATGTTTTAAACAGTGATGATACTGAAATTTGTTCGACTAACTTCGAAAATATTATGTCACAACACATTAAAAATTCGACAACTGAGATAACAACACACATAAAATCAAAATTAAGATGTTTAAAACCTTGGATTACCAAAGGACTTATTATATCTATCAGAAATAAAGAAAAACTTTACAAAATAACTTTAAAAAATCCCCAAGATGAAAAAGCATATATTTTCTATAAAAAATATAAAAATAAATTAACATCTTATATTAAAAAAAGTAAAGAAGAGTATTTTAAAAATAAAATATTATCTTCAGAAAATAACCATAAACAAATGTGGAAAACTGTTAATTTCGCCATAGAAAATACAAAAAAAACACAAAACATTAAGTACATTGAACATGATAAAAAAATTATAGATGCCAATATACAGCCTAAACAATGTGCAAACATATTTAATTCCTTCTTTGCAAATGTTGGGAAAAATCTTGCGAAAAATATTCATAAGCCTTCAAACCAAGAAAACCATAAAAATAAAAATATACAGAAACGTAATATACTTTCAATGTTTGAAACAACAACAGAATGTGAAATCTCGAAAATAATAGAAAATATGAAAGGAGGTTCGTCCCCCGGTTTTGATTCTATTACGACACACATGTTAAAAACTATGAAACCTCACTTAATAAAACCTATCACTCATTTAATAAACTTAAGTTTAACAAATGGAATTTTTCCAATGAACTACAAAACCACAATAATCTCACCTATTTACAAATCTGGAGATCCACATCAAGCAACGAATTATCGCCCAATATGTCTAATTTCTAATATAGGAAAGATCTTTGAAAAAATAGTTAAAAAACAATTGGTAAATTTTCTAGATAATAATAAAATATTACACAAAAACCAGTTTGGCTTTATAAAATCACTCAGCACACAAGATGCTATTGCTAACGTAACTTCATACATTTACGAATCACTAGATAAAAGTAAAAAATGTGCGGGTATATTTATTGACCTTAGAAAGGCATTCGATAGCATATCCCATGAGATGCTATTAAAAAAATTGAATAATATCGGCATAAAAGGCAACGCGATTAAATGGATCACCGACTACTTAAAAAACCGTCCTCAATTAGTAAAAATCAATGGTGTTAATAGTGATCAAGAGATTACAAGCTTTGGAATCCCCCAAGGTACAGTGCTTGGACCAATTCTATTTACTATATATGTAAACGATATTTTTTTTCAACCTTTACACGGTCAAATTACGTCATACGCCGATGATACAGTATTAATAATAAGTGATAAGACTTGGGAAAATGTAGAATTAAAGGCCACGGAAGACATCAACACGCTCAAGAATTTTTTCGACACTAATTTACTGTCACTTAATAATGAAAAGACATTTGTAATTCCATTTGCAATACATACAAATGATACTCCTAAAAATTTTAACATTGTCATACATAATAATACTAAAATTCACAGCCAAAACTATTGCAAATCAAACTGTACAGTACTAAAAACAACAAATAAAATTAAATATCTAGGAGTAATTATTGATAAAAATCTGAAATGGAAAGAACAAATAAGTCAAGTAGTAAACAAAATTAGAAAATTAATATATATATTTTTAAGAATTAGAAACTTTCTGTCGATAAAAAATCTATATTTAATTTACTATGCCTTAGTTCAATCCACTTTACAATACGCTATTATTAGTTGGGGATCCGCGTATAAATGTAACCTTCTTCCAATTGAAATTATACAAAGAACAATTATTAAAATTATATTAAAAAAATCCTTTGACTACCCAACAGAACGCCTGTTTGAAGAATTTCAAGTACCTACATTTAAAGACCTATATATTAAAAACTCATTAATCCAAATTATAAAAGAAAAAGATAAATATCAATTTTTAAATGAAAACAGAACGCGACTTAGACATGTTTTTCTATGCCCAAAACTAAATACGTCTTTTGCACAACATCATTATACTTACCAGGGAAGAACTTTTTTCAATCGTTTACCAGAAGAAATCAGAAGCATTAATGATAAAACCCGAATACTGCTCTCTGTCAAGAGACACTTTAAAAATATTCTGAAAAAAAAAAAAACTACTGTCACTTAATTAATCTCACAAATATCCTTAGTTTTCCATAGCTTCCTTTCTTTTTAAAAATTTAATAAATAATATATTATCCTTCACTACTTTCCAAAGAAATATTACAGCAAACATACATTTATGTACAATGAATTATTTAAGTACTAACTAACAACAACATTTATGTACACTCCCCTTCCATACACAAGCAAATGCTTTCAATGGAAGAGTAGTAAAAAACCAATGATGTAAAATGAATTATGTCCCATGTAAAACATATTATTAAAAATAAAAAATAATTATAAAAAAAAAAAAAAAAAAATATGAAACATCTTTCTTAATGTTAGTTAATACCTCCCTAATTGAGAATAACCCGTGTTTAGGGAAATAGGTAGGTACTTCCCAACCTTCCGCTTTCCTATCTGCTTCCCTCCTCACTCCCTAAAGTCCCACAACACACCACAATTGGGGATGCCATAGTCCAACTGTCTCCGGATATATGGGAGCAATTGGGAGTTAGAACACTAATGCACTATTCGCATTAAAAAAAAAACACAATGAAAATTAGATCTACAACATTCGGAGCTAACTAGATAAATATGACCTTTATTCCAATGATTTAAATAATAAGACGATGATTTAATTTTTTTTTTTTTTTTTAAATAAACAATAACTTTGTAAACATCACTTATAGGTAAATACTTAATGTCGACCGGGTTTCACTACAACCGTAGCTTCATCAGGACTGTATAATTATTAGTACAGTATTATACAGTCCTGATGAAGCTACGGTTGTAGTGAAACCCGGTCGACATTAAGTATTTACCTATAAGTGATGTTTACAAAGTTATTGTTTAATTTTAAATTATAATGTCACATCACAAAGTAACCGCTTCATATGAAGAAATAAATTTAATTTATTCATACAGTCAATTATGATCCGATTATTAAATAAATAAATGCACTTATGAAAGGAATTTCCAATCTTTTATTGCGTATCACGTTTCACGCGTTGTGATATCATTGCGAATTCGCCTCACGATCCGAGTGGAGCACATAGTCCTATAAAAGAACACATATGATAATAATATGACCGATGGACCAACCGTAAATTTGGCCTATAATAGGACCTGAAGAAGAGGCTCATTGGGAATTCATAACATGGGTGGCTTCTGGCTTTGTCTAGGCTCTTTGTATGTTTTTTTCTGTCTCGTATTTGTGGTATTTTGATGTATTCTATTACTTTAACTGATTGCAGTAAACCTAACAAAATATGTATGGAGAAAAATAGGTAATATTGCTAGATTATTTTTCATAATCTTATTAAAAGTAGGTACCTTCTACCGAGATATTAATACTAAACCCAATATATCATTTCTATAAATATAAAAAAACTATCACTAATTTTGCCTAATCCTAATCCTTTATTCATCAATTTATCGTCCATATCATAGTTTTTATCTTCTTTCCAAATATATAAATATACATGTCTTTTATTTTCATAATAACAATTACGATGTAAGCATTGAATATATTTAAAAAAAATCCTAAGCTCGAATAGAATACATTTTTAAACTGTTATTTGTTCCGTATAGTGTTTATAAATCATAAGATTCAAAATAACCCATTGTAAACCTGGAATGATATTATATACAAAAGTTTTATTACTTAAAAAAATATATGTATGAAGATTTTAAAGTTAAGAAATATATATATTTTTTAAATCGTTAAAACGGAAGAGGTTTCGACAAAATATGTCAGACATTATCGTCGCCACGAATTGATCAAAATACCACACGGCATAGATAATATTATCCATTTGATTTTTATGTGGAAGAATATGTGAGTAAGATATGTGGTTCTTGCTTTGAAGGATTTTTTGAGAATATAAAAGGTTTGCGTTTCAAAAATAAAGTCGATCTTATATACAGAAAGACAAAAAAAAAAACAAAATATTTACAATACATGTAATACTGACACGACCAACTAGGTGTATGTAAAATTTATTTCACCATTTTTTAATAATCTGGATAATGTAACGATCTTTAATGCTTTTTTGAACAAACTGGTTTGAAAGATGTTGTAAACAATAGAATATATCATTTTAATAGGCTACCTACGTGTTAACATTTTCAAAACTGTCAACTTCTAGTGAAACGGGTGATGCTTTTGTTCTCGTTGGATGAAAATCAAAATGAATTATTTACAAAAAATTCCATTTCTTGAAAAAAAACTGTATAAATATTATTTTTTATACTATGCTCAGATATTTTTGTTATTTGTTTTTGGGGTGTTATGCCGTGTTGCGCTAACTCCTTCTTTAGCCAACGTTTCGGAAAGCATTGCAGTGTCCATCACCAGGAAACGTTGGCTAAAGAAGGAGTTGGCGCAACACGGCATAACACCCCAAAAACAAATAACAAAAATACTTTTGGCCGTGAAAATCTTAAATCATATTTGCTCAGATAGCTCAAAACTATGAAACTTTCCGCATAGTAAAAACGCATATTGCAAAAAATGTATCAAATCGGAAATTCCCAATAATAAAACAGCAGACACCTGCTTAAGGAAAATAATTTTAATGTTGTTTTCTCGAAACTATAAAATATGACGCAGCTAGACAACAGTTTTATCGGTAACCTGTTTGGAATCCCAGTAAATTGTTTTATTAAATGTAAAACTACTGACGATTACTGAAAACTGCTGTCAGAGATAAACCTGCCACAAACAAAAGCAATGTACATGGTATGAAAAAAAATACAAAGTAATGATTTTATTTATCTACTCCCGTATCATGAGGGTAATAGTATTGTTAACATCTTCCTTCTCTACAAAATATACAAAATTTTCAACTTTTACAACTTGTACAAATTTAGTTGAAAGTTCATTAGTGTTGCGTATTTGGTTCTGATAGATCGGGATACAAATTATTATGTGAATTATTTTTTTACATAATAAAAAATCTTGGGTATTGTTAAGATTAATTCCTTTCGGGAGGTTTTCAGTGAAATTACAATGATGTAAATATTAATATTTTTGGAATAACGTAAAGAGTAAAACCTCAAATTGTAATATTTAATCATTTATGACAATATTAGAGCGCCCCGGAAAGGCTATCCTGGGTTCAATTCTAAACCGCATCTCTTTATGATATTTCTGTTTCAAATTTTCGTTTGAGAATCGCTATTATTGTCCTCAATGAAGAAATAAATATTACAAACTAAAAACGAAGAGTTATAAAATCCCTCAGCTAGCAATAGATATGATTTAAGCTGTAAACATTGATGTACGAGTATTGTATTTAGATGAGACACGAAGCCAAACAAATTTCACCTGCAACTCTCCCAACGCTCTAACTAAAACTACCGAATCTGGTCTACACTGTCTACACGCACCGCTTATCGCGTTCTTATAGTGGAACAAGTTTCGACGAGATAGTATTCAGTAGCGCCTGTAATTGAAACTTTTATAAATAGTAACTATGTACTACACCAAAATATGGCTAAATAAATATAAATACGAGAAGATTATAAAGGTTTATGAAGATAGATTAAGTACAAAATACCGTGGAGATAAACAAATTTTAAAGACAACAACAAAATAAATAAGCATGAAGATGGAGATATCATAAATTACAAAAAAATATGTATACAGCGTAGGTATAAAACCAGCACAGTAACCCAATACAGTCCGCCACGGAATAGGAATCCTGAGTAAAGAGGATTATGGATATAAAGAACCTCTCTTTAAAATAATTTAGTTTGAATAGCACTTTATTGGAGTATTATATACTTTAACAAACCAACCGGTTTCGATTCGACATGAGCCTTCATCAGGGTTTTATAAAACATACCTCTGTTATCCCCAAATTTATTAACATTATAATGAATGATGTTTTTTTATAATGTTATATCACATAATAATGGTATCTAAAATAGTCATAAATTAATAAAAAAATAAAAATAAAGAAAGATAGATAAGAGATTATTTTGCGGATTAAGCAAACTCCCAAAATTAGTTATCCACATTCTTTACAGCAATCTTCTCATAAAACTGTGTAGTTCCTAAAAAATTCAAATATTGAAATCCGGCAGTGCCCTTATATCATTACCCTAACAATCCTTTTCATTATAATGTTGTAATAGGCGGAAATCATGCCCATAGTTGAGGTCGAAATACACTACAACACGGACACCGTCTTCAGAGCCAAATATTGCCAAAACTGGAGACTTTATAGGAAATACTTTTTAAAAGGTTGAGTTCGATTGTCAGGTTAGATTGCTACAAATTTATTAACTTAGATGTTGCTCTATTCTGGTAGATTTTATCAATTATCTTCTTCTAGTCAAACTTTAGAAAGATAATATACTTAATGTTTCGGATATTAAAATGATAGTGGGGATATTTTAGTGTTACCAGAAGTAGTAAGAATGTTTATATTATGATGGTGCAAGACGCCACGAGTAAACAACCAACAGCCACCATGTCCGGGAGACTTGTCTAGAGATGCGGGTAAAATCATTAATTAGTTATACAGGTGCAAGTGTTTACCGACGTATTCCGTACATAGGGGGACCTCCTGCAGATCTAGATGACGAATAAAGTAGTCGACAGAGTCGGCTTTAGGAAGATTTTATAACAAATAGTAGAACTGACAAATCAAATACTTTTAAAAACTTCAATTTCGATATTTATTTATTTATAAGTACATGTTACATGATTAATACATTTATTTAGAGAAGATACATTAGAGCACCGTACCAGTCAGCTGCCTGTTTCATGGTGCCCAATGGAGGAATGGTTAGTTTGAAATATGTCTAGTGTAAACATATTTTGATAGAACTAAAAATAAATTTGAAAATTGGTAAAAAATGTTTTCAATAACTCACAAAAATCGCCAAAAATTTCAATCGAATTAAATTCAATTTAGTTTATTATTCAAAAGCATAAAAAGACCCCACACAAGAGGCCCTTAGGAAAATAATTTCCCTAAGGGAATATGTCATCTATGAGGATGTTATGTGGAGGGTCTTTTTGATGAATGGAAAGAGAAGAAGATCTAGGAAGGAAAAAGGTATAAAGGGTGAGTAGGAATATAGAAATCAGTGCGTTCATGAGTGACAGACGAATGAGTATATCCCTCTCACTGCGGTGCAAGGCGATGGGTGGAGAAACCAATTGGAGAGGTCAAATGATATCCTCAAACACGCTACATAGCTCGTAGACAGGCGCATCCTGAACACACTTCATATTATTAACCCGGGCACCCCTGCTAAATCACCAAACGTAGCGAACCACTTGGGGTGACTTATAGCAGAGGTGTTGGTTATCCAATAAATGGTTCCCGGGGAACCCGCAACTCGCATCCCGAATTGGTATTTAAATGCATATTGGCATACGATAACCGAATTTTCAAACCATTCACGAATAATTACTAAATACATATTTGTATATTACGACTTTGTGGTGTGCCAATGTATCACCAATCAAACATTTTTCTTTCATTGGATGCGCCACGATGGATTAACTAATAGATGTACATCATAGATTTGTCTGGTGGGCCCATGGAACATATAATCTATTGGTCGAAACATGTTCCTGATTTCAAGTTTCCTTCTAAAATAGCTGGAAATTTTTATCCGCTTATATTCGTTTGCAAGGTGGAGGTTTTTATAAATTGTGAAACAGTATGTAAAATGACAAAGCGAGGCGCGTTTGTAGCTTGTTGCGAAAGCTCAGTACTTTAAAGCTGTCATCCAGTTTGCGGAAGAATGTGGTAGGTAAATAATTTGATATCTCTATAGTCATTTAAATTGATAGGTTGCCAATCAGTAAAAGGGGGACAAGCCAAGTTGTGCGAAATGCGGGACGCGGAAGACCTTCTCCTTTTCCATGATTTGTTAATAAATGAATCTGACAGAAAACTTGCTTCTAAAATTTAATATTTTGTTACACTATGTGTTAGAAATTTTTACAAATGTATTATAATTTACCCACCTCACTCATTTTTAGCATCGCCATGCAATGCGGTTCGTATAAAAGCGAACATTTAGATTCTGCATAAGAAAGTCCCACAGAACGTTACTTTTCTACATAGGGTCTGTTTGTGTGAATGTGCGCTCTTCAGCGGTCAATGCATGTCTAGATGTCATTGTTCAATCTCGAACCCTCCTGGTGCCAAAATATGTCTCTAGCTTGTCTAAATGATACCCAGATTTCATGTTAGAGTAAATCTATCAATTTGTTTGTCCATGGATCTATTAAACTATTATGAATGAATCATTTTGTAAAAAAAAAATCCATCAACCAATTGCTTATGAAAGGAAACCATAACTAATATTTGAAGTACCACATATCTACATCTACATAGGTATATACAAACCGTTTTTTCGAAAGGGCTAACTGGTAAAATAAAGGTGTTCAAGAAAAAATACCGATACTTCTTTAGCATTAAATACGCCCTTGTACCGGTCCTGCATTTCTATTTGCTTATTGAAATAATTGGTTATCACAATACTTCCATTTTTATTGATCTCTTCGATCTAATGGAGAAAACCGTTTAATTGACTCGGCGAGGACGGAGATTAAAAACGCTATAAAATAAACGTGTAAAGTCGGCAATAGCTCGCTGACCCTCTCACCTGCCAGTCCGAAAAAGGTTAATAGTATTGTTGCTTATGATATTTATTTATTAAAATTTTAATTGATTGATTTCTAAGGTTATTTGACAAATTTGTATAAGTAGAACGGAAACGGCCGCATTATTACAAACACCGCGTAGTTAGTGATATAAATGTCATCGAAACATCTGTCATTGCGTAAAAGATTTCTGTAATTATTATTTCATGACGGTTTAATGTTTTTGTGAATTATTAGGTACTTGTTGAACGCTTCCGCAAAAACAAACCTTTTCTGGTACTTATAAAAGCGATATATATAAATAAAAAAAATTACGACATATTACCAACCTACAAAAATATAAGTACTAAGTACTGTCGACGACATTCGTGGCAGAGGGTACATAAATAATATCCGCGCCCTAGTAGTAGGAAATTTTGCGAAAAAAATGTTTTTCCTTTTTTTTCAGGAACGTCGGGAGGATATTGCAATCCCACATATACCATATTCCTAGTACCTATAATATATAGGGTGTTAAGAGACGTCTCCGACTTAGGTATTTAAAAATTGATCCATGACATTATTTGCATGTAAAATGGAATACTCTAATTAATATATTTGTCGTTTTTTTATTAAAAAAAAAAAAAAATTCTTTCACATGTTGTTGTCACTTGTCATTCATCCAAGTAACAAACAGCTCAATCCCACCCGACCTTAACTATCTTATCCCTAAATGTTTATTATTTGAAAAACAAGTTATCGGAGACGAAAATGTCATTTGCATTTTTTACTCCAGAAAACCCCCGAAATTCCATAATAGTGTAACTCAGTTAGCTGTTTAAAACGCAAAAATATAAAGACATTAGTAATATTATATACCTAAAGATATTATTTATACTATACACCTTTCCATATTTTTTCTGGACCTCTAAATACCTTAAAAAAACCCTGTCTTTAAAAATGTTTAACAGATTCCACTATCGTAACAAGCGGATTGCAATCATTAGAACACAGGCGTCAGGTAGGTATGCGGTCCTTGTTTTACGGGTATTGCAATGGAAGATACTCCGAGGAACTGCTGCCATTGATTGGGCGTCGGTGCATAGATAAGAAACACGCCAAACGCACGCCCAACCAATGAACATATGTCACATGAGAACGGGTGGCTACTACGTCTAGTTCTTGAGTTCAACAGCTCAACTGTGGAAAGACTTGCTGGCCTCTGGGTTTCTTACCTTCCACAATATTTAACATTTTCACTCCATTCTCTCCTCACGACAAAGGCTCTGAGAGAAATTATTTTCATCATGGCCTCATGTGTGGAGTAATGTAAAAAATAATAATAATACATTATTATATTAAGTAAGTATTTATGAAAAATAAATTTCTATTTAATTTCCATAAAAATACTCAATCCTTTGTCCAGACAATTTTTTTTCAACTATTTCCTCTTCATTTATAAACAAACCTATACTTTAGGCTTCGGGTTTCTTCGTCCATGTAATGAACTTTTCAACCTCCTAGAAACATTGCCTTAAAGGCGACGGCTGCGCGGCCTTTTTCATACTAAACTTTAATTTGGATTTGACTCCAAAATACTCAACCAAGCTAAATAATTCGTTTTTTAACTAAACGGTGTAGCAAATTTCTATTGTGAATATGTGGTACTTTATTGATTTGTGTTTAAATTATACAATATAGGCAATTAAAGAAATCGATTTTTAACGATTTTAGAGGCAAATTTGGCAATTATTTGCGACTTAATTATAATTACTACAAAAACAATCTTGCCTTTTTTATTATGCAAATATATATATTTTTTTAAATTATATGTTAAAAATACTTTTTTTATGGGTTTAAATTTAATTTTCAAAGAACCGATTTCCGTTGGAACACGAATTTTCGTTTATAAATTTTAAATCCCGACATAAAACGCATTTTTAACGATGTGTTATGTTTAAATATTATTTGCATAGTAGAATAAGAAAGATAATTTAACAATTACTATTAAAACTGTCAAAGTTGCCTCTAAAATCGTGAAAAATTGATTTATTTAATTGCCAATATTTACTAATTTAAAACACAAGTAAATATAGCAGCAAATATCCTTTATAGACATTTGCTATATTTTTTGATTTAAAATAAAAACAATTAATTAGTTTGGTTAAGTATTTTGTCTTCAGAACCAAATTTAAGTTTTGTATGAAGAAGGCCGCGCAGCCGTTCCTCTTAACCGTACCTACTTTGTAGAATACAGTAACTTCTTTTAACGACATAATACTTCATAATAAACCATATAATTAATAACAGAAAAACGATGACTTCGAGTCTTTTTTATAAACTTATTAACAATATAATACTATCATATCTCAAACAATTTTTTTCATACGATAAATCATACAAAAAACATGACACTGGAACTTACAACGTAACATGATATTTTGCCAAAGTTTATGTTTTATGAAGAACTAAACGAACCTCGTTAAATTAAAATATTTTTCTAACATGTATTTTCATTTATGATTTAGAAAAAAACTCAAAACATAAATGCTCCTGTCGAAATGGCGGCTTAGTTAGTCAAAATAACGTTGACCGGTAGTCAAATTACGATTCCAATCGTCAAAGTTACGACGGGTGAAAATTTGCCGCTAGTTAGTCGGAGAAGTCTTGGAAACCCATAAGTTATAGAAAAAAATTATATGAATATTCAATTGGAGATATTAAAACGTCTTTTTGTAATTTGGGGCAACTAAACTTACATCGCTACCGCTATCGCGCACCGTGCCCATAATATTTCATCGCGTTTTTTTATAGAAAAGTTCATAAATAATGACAATTTGCCAAACAGGATTATTCGTGGAATGTTCCAGTGAGTTATTTGCATATTATATTGGATGAAGGTGCCTTAAGATTTTTTTTATCAAATTGCCGTAGTAGGCAGACCTTATTAGTCAAATGAAAAATAAAAAAATCATATAATTAATCATTGAAGAAAAAAATAATACTAATAAATCTAACCGAAACATGAAACGGTACGAAAAATACAAAAAACAAGGAGGCAACGGTCGCAACTGGGAATTGAACGCTAGATCTCTGTATTACCGCGACAACCTAACCTAACCTAACGTAACCTAACCTAACCTAACCTAACCTAACCTAACCTACTCTAACCTAACCTAACCTAACCCCTTATTAGAATTGACAATAATATCCTCAACTAAATTTCCCCTATTTTTTGTATAATTACAAAGTTATAATAACCTAGATAATGTCTCGGATGTACCTATCCCTATTAGAACTTTTGAGATCGGCTAAAATTGCGTTTAAAATCATAAGAGTCACAATGGACCAGAGTGATTAGAGGCGGTGTCTCGGTAAGAGAGAGATCTTGGGTGCGCTTTTCAGTTGATATCGTTTTTTTTCTGTGTCTTGTTCTGTTTCATGTTTCGTGAAATTGTCAAGACAACCCTAACCCTGGGGATTTTCGTCTTTATTTTAAAAATATCATGATGTCAGTGACCATTTGCTAACATTAAGCAACTTTAATTTACAAACGCACTACATGAATTATAATTGTGGATATCTTAATGAAAATATAAGAATAGGACCTTGACTGTCAGAGCGGCACGAACACTCGCATTCAAACCGGACATTGATTTAAACACCCGTAAGTAATACCTGCATACTGGTTAATTGGAGCCTACACATCTAAGAGATGCATAATTCAAAGCGCGCAAGTTAATAATAAAGACTCCTGATCATGCTTTCAATTGCTGGACTAGTACTTACCGGGATGATGTATCGTCCACTATGCGGGACAATAAAGACAACAAGAAGCTTAACTAAAATAAAGGTGAAAAAAAGTGTCTGAGCTGTCTAGTCACTTTAGTAACATTACTTTTAGGTATTTAAGTCCAGGGTTCACCTAGAGACCTCCTACCCGTATTCTCTCTACATGCATCAGATATAGGTAATGGGATGCATACAATTTACTGGCCTGTACCTATCCTCTTTGAAATCATAAAGATTTATCCATGATAACTACCTTTGAGCTTTTGGTTAATTAAAACATTACTTATCACTATTTTTACAATCGATACGATTTAAATGTTCTGAATACTATTCTTTATTTAACGGTCTACGAGGTTGAGTGATACGATCTGAGGGTCTAGGCTTCAATTAAAAAAATTTATTTCATAATTAATTTATTTAAAATCATATATACTATGAGACACGTTCCAAAGTTTTAGATACTTTCAGTATCGCGCTGGTGCAATACCAGAATCGAAACGTTGCTTGAAATGGCTTTAGGCGTGTTTGGTAACCGTATCTGAATAGCCAGGTATCCTCTCCTCATCCCCTTCCCCTCCCAAAAATCTTCAACCTCACAATATACTTCAACTGGGGATGCCATAGTCCCATCGGATGTAGACAGTTGGTACACTCATATTTTTTTTTTCTAAATCAAGCATCCATTTTTCTGTCAGTCCCCTGCTGTCTTCATCTAGTTCTTTATTTCGGTGTTGACTTTCACACTTGTCACCTTACTTACTTGCCTTGTTTCTCCCAACTTACATTTATCCTAAAGGCTAAAGAAGCCTATTAGGCAGAGAGCTACCTTCCATCCTTGAGGCATGCCGTAAAAAAATATTTTTGACGACTCTTCGAACGGACTATGTAAATACCTCAATTAATTAGTTATGCTCGAATAATTTCTACGATGTCACGCATTAAAATTAGTAATGCTACAATCCGAACACGGGTTCGTGCACCTGCGTTTGTCTTGATAATATATAATGCAAAAATATTACGATTTTAATGGACACGTGTTCCGACATCATGGAATACAAAGGTATTTTACTAAAAACTCATTAGGAAACCCACTAATTCATTCGTTAATGGTCTATAATCCCGTTTTTAACCGAATTATTAATAATTAGCAAACCTTATTTTTCTCCGTGCCATCAAAGATACTTCAAAGATTTACCAACTAGAAATTATAATTTTTTTTTTTTTTTTTTTTTTTTTATAGTGAATACCTCACAAGAGTCCCAACTGCTCCCGTCTGGTGCCAGTGAGACTATGGCATCCCCAATTGGGGGATGTTGTGAGGCTGAAGGTAAGTGGGGAAGGGAAAGAGGAAGGTGGGGAAGTACCTGGCTATTCAGATCTAGTCACTAAACACGGCTAAAGCCATTTGGAGCAACGTTTCAATTCTGAATGGTGGTCTTACACCAGGGCGATACTGGTAGTATCTTCCACTCTGGAACGTGCCGCAAATATACTATATATTATTTTAATTAATTAATTGTGAAATAACACAAATTAATCAAATAAAATTTATTTGCGCACGCCGGGTTCGAACCCGCGACCTTCGGAATGGCAGTCCAATGCGTTACCACTGGACTATGCCATTATACTACGCAAATAAACATAAACGCAACATACGACCTAAGTAAAACGCTTGTTTAATCTTATACATCGTTTGTTTGTATTGTATATCCTAGAATTTTGTTACATAAATTCGTTTTCACTTTTATTCGTCCCTTTGATTCTATCATGTGTCGCCTTCTGTGTGCACACTGAATAACCAATTCATCTGAAAACTTCGGGTACGTGACAAATGGATCCAACTTATATTAAACAAAAGAATCATAAGTTTGTGTGCGTTAAATTTTAATGTATATATAAGAAAAAAAACATAATTAAAGTAACTCTAACAAAATAAATTATAATGCAAGTGTTAGCATTCTTGCCATCATCAAAGTTTGTGAAAAAAACACAACAATATTATTATCACTGACTGAGCGTAGCGAACAGCTCTTTAACTCGGTCGTTTTGCATTTAGTCTGTCTGAAAATTTGTTTAAAGTTGGTGGACGTTTTAATATTTCAGTAAAGCTTATTTATTTAAATGTAAAATCGTTGTTTATTTGTGCTTTCTTATTAGCGTTTTTTTTTTTTGTATATTATGGTATCTACCTGACTGAGAAAAGTTTGAAAAACGATTTGTCATTGCGAAAGACGAAAAATTGAGGTTGACGTTTCTTTTGTTATTTTATATGAAACCGCGCACGAGTTCTAACTGCTTCCAACCGTCTGGAGCCAGTGCGATTATGGCATCCCCAATTGGGGTATGTTGGAAGGTTGAAGGTAGTGGTCAGGGGAAAATGATGAGGAGAGGAAGGTAGGAAGGTACCTGGCTCTTCAGATGTGTTCATCAAACACGGATCTTTTCACAAATATTATAATTTTTTATTTGAAATTTAAAAAGTTATACAATATATTTCATTTTATAACTACGGCGGTAGGTATTTAAGTACCTACTCACAGATCTTACTTATTTGATTTATTAAATAAGAGAAAAGTGGAAACACACTTTCTTAGATGCAAGGTCTACAATTGATGAATGAACTGGTAGTTTAAATCCTTCAATGAATTTATTTATACATAGATAACTTACTTCCGTGACGTACACTTTGTATTACTTGGTTGCATTAATAATTTTCCCAGCGCGGATTGTAATAAACATGTAGTACTTACTATATTTGTAGGTTGTAGTTATCTACCAATTTATTGATTTATGCCCTTTGGGGTACCATTTATTTTATAAACCAATACAATAAACAAATAAATCCATTTAAAAGAGGTGCCTGAGGCATACATTTGGTACAATGTACGACGGAATCTAGGATGAGAAGATTTTGCGGCGTTGTAAGCGTAATACATAAATTTATGATAGGTGCGCTTAGATTGTGGAAGTTAGTCGCTGACATTGGTAGAGCGGATGGAGGAAGAAAGGAGTTTTAGACGAATATATTTCTATACAAAGATGGAAATGAAGTCAGGAACACCGGATACATTACAAAGATGCGACACATCCACAAAAATCAAATACTTAAGAAAAATGACCTTTTTCGTACAAACTTACATTAAATTTGGATTTAAAGGCCAAAATACCCAATCAAAATAAATAATATTTTTTTAATCAAAGGTTAAAGTAAATAAATACCTTGTATGGATTTAGTGCAATTTAATTTATTTGTGTTTTAAATTATTAAATATTATTATGGCCATTAAATAAATCGATATCTCATTATTTTAGAGGAAACTTTTTTTGAGAGTAGGTAATATGAAAAAAAAAGTTTTTTAGTGTAAATTTAAATGTAGGTATACACAAAAAATTTGTGTGCCCGCGTAAATTGGTCATTTGTATTTTAATTTCAAGCTCATCAAAAAACGTTTTAAAAATATATATTTTTTATTTTCATTTATTTACATAGTAAATAAAGGGCAAACTCACAAATAATTTCTAAAATTGGCTCTAAAATAATGAAAAAGAAAAAAAGTTAATGATCTGTATTTTACAATTTCAAACATATGTAAATAAAATAGCACATATCCGTTCTAGATATTTATTATTGGTATCTTAGCCGCGCAGCCTTTTCTCTTAATTCGGTTCAGAAAATCAGAAAAGACGTAAAAAATGGACGAATGTGATTTAAGTATTGTGTCTGCTGCGGAAATGTGTATCCTTCAATTCTCTCCGTGCACCCCAGCGGGGAAAATGTGTTCTCGAGTTCACAAATAAACTATCAGAAGCTCAACATATCAACATTCTACATTTACGATTGACGGGTGATTCTACCTTCTTGGACCATTACTGATTCCCGTTGAAAAAACATATTATTAAAATTAAAACAAGTTAACCAACTAGAAATTAACTTGGTGATTTCCAATTAAAGGCCTCCAGATGACCTCACAAGATATAATCCAATTTATCCCATGTTTTATCAGTCTCATGCAATAATTAATTATAAATTGCGAATAATTTGCAGTGTCAAAATATTGAAAGTTCTGCGCATGCGCGGTCCTCTTTATAATTATTATGGTACACTTTTATCTTTAATCCGCTACCGTCGCAGTTTTATGATTTTTTATGTTATTTTTATAATTTTTAATTTTTATTTTATTTGGTTTTACCAGCCGGGCTTCTACATGGATTTTAAGATTAAAACATACCCACTGAGCTATCTAAAACAAAACAAAAAAAATTTAAAGCATGACATAACAGTAAACTGATAAACTGAATATGAAAGTATTCTAGTAAAACATGTAACATTAACATAAAATAATATAGAAACTAGAACAATACTATATATAAGACAAATCACTAAAACTACATTACCAATGCTACTTTAATTTTTAGGATTTAACAAAGTGCTGGTATAGATTACGCTCAGTTCTATAAATTGAGTCAATAAATTTATCAAGAGTACCCCTAAACTTGTTGCCCAGATCATGCATCCTATTGGTTAGTTAGTGTGTCTGATTTTTTCTTCTGTTCTTAGTCGGCACACAGAATTTGATAGTGGCAACCATGGCAGGACTGTCAATTAAGTTGTTAATGATTCTGTGTAAGACAACCAGGTTTGACATAATTAAACGGTATATTATAAGTGTCAATAAGATTTTGATATTGTAAGATTCAATTCGACGTATGCCATAATCCCATTGGCTCCGGACAGTTGAGACTCTTCTAGAGTATTCCCATAAAAAATGTTTGGTTTTAGTAACCATATCTGAATGACCAGGTACTGTCCAACCTTCATATTCCCCTTCCGACTACCTTCAACTTCATAAGATACCTAAATTGACCAATGTTTTTTTTAAATGTGATAAATATTATATACTAACTGGATTCCCGTGCATTGCCCGGTCTTTACCGGTTTCGAAACCAGCGGAGATAATAATATTCTTCTTATTTTGAACGTCAAGTGTGCGAAATTTCAAAAAGAAGTACCAAAATTTTGCTATAAGAGGTGGAAAATGGAAAAGGGGTAGGTTTTTCTAAAATTCACGTAGGCAGCGACTTTTCTCCTGTTTTGAAAGTCAAGTGTACCTACACGATTTCTTAAATCCCGGATTAAAACTTTGCACACACCGGGAAGCTCTTCTTGGTAATATATATTTGTCCCCGACGTTGCCCGGGCAATCAAATCAAATCTCAGAGTTCTTCGAAATCAGTTATAGACAGTGACTTTCATATTATTGTGAAGGTCATTTGTGCAAAATGCATCAATCTCGGAACAAAACTGTAGATTTGTATAAAAAATCAAATCCGCGCCGCCCGCCCGCCACAGCCCCCTTTTTATTTACATAGACACCTATACATAGATAGATAGAAGAAGGACATATGAATGGTCCACTGTATTTTAAAAACACAATGCATTTACTTAATTTTGGTCATTTTTTACAAATTGCACTTTGATTACGTTTATGATACAATATCTGTATTTGTCTATATTGAATTCGGTTATAATTTATGTATACTTCACTCCTTTTCTGTATGTAAGTACCTAAAGCATTCTGTAGCCTGGCATAATATAATTTCGTCAAAATGATCATGCAGACCGCAAATGACGGTAACAAGAGTTGATACAAAAGTTGTTTAACTAAAACATGTTTGTTCAACGTTGGTTCATTTTTCTGATGAAATAAAGTTTCTCACCTTGTTAACACACTAATAAATGCCTTAAAAATAAAAATCGAAAGTATTTTTTTTCAGAATTTGGTGAAATTTAATGCGGTAATGTAAATACGTGTAATGATTGGAACTACTGGTATAAATTTTCTCTCGTAAAAGAAAAATATATATATCGTCTAATAATTTGATAATAACTTTTTTTTCAGTTAGACTATGGCATCCCCTTTTGGGATGTGTTATGAGGCTGAAGGTAGTGGAGTGAGGGAAGGAGATGAGGTGGATGGAGGAAGGGAAGTACTTGGCTTTTCAGATCTGGTCACCAAACACGGTTAAAGCCATTTCAAGCAACGTTTCAATTCTGAATGGTGGTCTTACGCCAGGGCGATACCGAGAGTATCTTCCACTTTGGAACGTGCCACAAACATATCATGTATTATTTTAAATTATTTAATTGTGAAATAAGGCGAATCCATTCAATTGTGTCAATCAAAAATCAATTGTACATTTTTTAAAAACGTTCAAGATTTGGGTCTAGAACGTTATATTATACCGTTTACACAATATAATTGCAGTGACAAAAACCTTGTAAGAGCATTGTAACAAATGAAATACATATCGAGATTTTGATCATCTACATTTAGGAAGTACGTGGTTCTTCGCACGGGTGAGTTCATGAACAAATTAGTGCGACTCGCTCTACAATAAAGAAGGTTATGGTTACGTCCATGGAAGTGAAACTCTGGTACAAATAAATTTATTTGATCCAGAATCTCATTGTTAGAAATGAAACCGTTTATTAAGTGATAAACATGTTCAATCAGAGCAACACCTCCACGTGTCTCTAAAGAGTGGTAATTGATGATGCCCAGGATATAAGCACAGTTATTTTTATCAGTATTGTGCCGTTAAGGGCATAATTATGAGAAATGGGTTTTTTTTTCGGGTGAAGCTGATGACGTCGCATTTTTAACATTTATTGTGCTGTTTACAATAAATATTTAAACGATTTAGATCTTATTGTATACGATGATGATAAATCAAATGCATGCATGACAAACCTGCTTTCCTGTCTTAGACTTAATCACTGATTACAGAAAATTAAATTTTCGACTTACTTAAAGCTGTTTCTTCACCTGTTCATCTCAGACAGCACGTATTTAACCACGAGTGATAGTCACCTTCGCAATGTCACATCAATTTTCATGTACCTGCCTTGATATTAAGAGAGATGTCATAATAAGAAGTCGGCAGGTTTTGTCCGCCCGAAGGATCCAGCGTCCCAGCTTTCATGGCCTAGTAGGTATTTCTGAAGATGTGCTCTCAATCAACATTGCAATTTATTACAAATTAGTTTAATGTTCTTCGTGACGGAACTTTGCAAATTCGCGGGTCGTTAAAACGGGAAAATTGTCTTAATGGCCGCCTTCGCACAGAGACATTTCTTAAAAGGCAATGTGTCGACCCGTACAAGGACGCATCAACGCTAAAGCAAAGAGAAAATTATTATAATTACCCAAGATTTTATTTCGATTTCGGGGCCACTTAAATTGTTTATATAATTACAGCGTGTATTAACGTAGTATGATTAATTTTCGAAAATTATGTCCTTGGTCTCTGGTCTGCATGTGTACAAAGCATTAATTTTATTCAGAGTTTTAACTGGCAGGAGACAGTAAGACTGACGCATCATCCTTTGAGCTACGTTGTGAGTCTTAAAAGTTTTGGGAACGGTAAGAGATGGAGAAGCGGAAGGTTTGAAAGTGCCAGGCTTTTCAGATCTGGCCACTTAACACGGCTAAAGTCATTTTAAGTAAGATAAATCGTAAATTGTGCATTCTGAGAACATTTTTACTAGATTGTTGCACTTCCCAATACTGCTTTTATCCTAAGTGTATTCAAGGTGAAAAATGATTCTGTTGAAAAAACATGCCGACTCTCTAGGCAAAAATATTAGGCATTCAGAATATATCGAGAACACGCGTTCTTTTCCTAACATATATCATGACGGAATGCAAAAATATATCAGTAGGTCAATTTCAATATTATTATTTGTACGATGACTTGATCCGCCGTCCTCATAAAACATTCGGTTTTGACTGCTACTTGATTAGAAACTTTTTCAATTCATTCATTTTAGGCCTGTTCCACCTTTAACAGGAAAACGAATTATTCGATCAGATTCTTAATAAATTATCAGTATTTTTAATCAGTTAGTTTTCTCTTTGTATCGTGTTAATACTATTAAAATGTTTCAAAACAATACATAAAAAAGTGTGGTTTAGATTCTGAATTTCGGTCTTAAGGGTGATACTAAACGTAAATATGTACCTACAAACAAAAAATAGGTAACATACGTTGGTAAGACGTATTTTACCTATTTTTGTTAGTAATACGTCGATAAGACGTGCCATTCAATGATTAAGTCACCTTCTCGGTGTCGTCCATAAATTACAGCTGCGGCTCCCGTTCCATGTTAACTAAAGTTTTATATTCGTGTTTCAGAAAAGTGCATTTTTCTGCGAGACCTGCATATTGGTCGACGCTATGCCGAAGGATGTATAAGCGGTATTTTAATTTGAAGATTAAAATTGGACCACTTGAAGGATAGTGGCAGTAGCTCTTGGTTTAAAGGTAAACGGGCTTTTTGCAATAATTATAGTCTAAAATATGGAACGACGAGTCGTCATTTATAACTTTAATAACTCTTTTTTGAGTAATTTCGCAGATTAAGTCCTGCGCGTGGTTAGGTTACCTTCCGTATGTGATATTTAATTGTGGGACAATACGAGATGGCGTGATATGATCGGGCTTCGTTTCTTCTTCTGTGAACTGGATGTAAAACTGAGTGCTAATGACCAACTCATTAGCTTTTTACAGTTTCTTTACGAACAATGTAACCAACAACTGTACCCTCAAGTGTTAAATGAATCATTTTTTAATCTCTTGTCCTGGTGGCTTGGCGGCTGTTCTTCTGATCGTTTAAAATGGTTTGATATAGAAAAAAAACAACTTATTATATATAATACATGTTTTCTTACCTACCTGATTCCGGAAGATCTGGAATAATTAATACAATGTCATCCTCTTTCTGGGGAGTGTTGTGTAACTGAAAGAATAGGATCGGGAAAATGAAGGGTAAGAGAGAGACCAGAAATGACCTGGCCATTCAGATTTCGTCATTCTCTCTCTCTGGTTTCAATCCTGGGATTGGTTTGCAGCAATTTTATCTAATCTCCTTTTCCATTCTTCCCTGTCTTGTGCGGTTCTTTTGACTTCTGCATATGATGAGCAGCGCACGTCCACCAGCAGGTCCTCCAGGTACTCTTGGCGTGGGCGTCCCATAGAGTTGGTCCCCTCAGTCATACCCTCTATTATGACATGCAAGGGGCCTTCTTGTCGTATAACATGGCCGATCCATCTTGCACGCCTTTCGGACAAGGTCCTGAGCAGGTGCCTTCCTCCTTCGATTCTTTGGAGAACCTCCTCATTTGTAACATGGTCTCTCCAGGAAATTCCTAACAGTCTTCTATAGGACCACATCTCAAAAGCCTCTAGTCTCCGTTTATCTCTTTCGGATAGGCACCATGTTTCGCAGCCGTACATCAAGATACTCCATACCTAGGTCTTGATGAGGAGTATTCTCAGTTTTAGGTCTATATTATTGGATTCTATTATTTTCGACCTTTTATTGAATGAAAGCCTAGCCTGATGTATACGGCTGTCGACCTCGCTCTTAGACCGACCGTCCCATGTTATTTTGCTCCCGAGGTAGACAAACTCCTTGGTGTTCTTTAGTGGAACTCCTGCCATCTCTACTCTCATCTGATATTGCGTTCGGCCTACAGTCAGCAGCTTTGTTTTGTCTTTATTTATCTTCATGCTGTAGTTGTTTTGAAGAATATAGAATATATAATATTCCTAACTAAATATAGCAAAAGTGTTTTCATTAAAAACCGTGCTTCCAGTATGGGTGCTGGTATTTGAAGGATTAATTTCATTCATTAAGGATATCTATGCTTTTCTATAAATCCAGCTAACCCATAAAGGGATTTTTTGCACCCGTGTTCGAAAATTGATTACGAAAACATCTAGAATAACTCGTGTTTAAAAATAATATGTATAAAAAATGTAAAATATTATTATTATATATGTATAGGCGTATAAAATCCTCAAACTGAGTCGACTCACAGCAATAACTTGCAGATACCGACCGAGTTTTGTTTATAGTTTTATTTTTAATTATTTTTGACTTATCAGGCTTCACACGGACGACTCGGAAAAACACAAAACATTTTTTTATGTAAGCGTAGTGGTTGTAAGTCACTATTTTTAAGCAACAGTTGTTGGTATCTGTAATTAAGTGAGTAGTTATAAGCCTTCGTAAGACACTAGATAAAAGTCTTAAATGTAAGTCACTAGTTTTGAGAAAGTGGAAATAAACCTCAGTCGTAACTCACTAGATTTAAATCTTAGATGTAATCACTAGTTATTGTCATGAATGTTAGTTGTAAAGCAGTTATATCTATTTTGCAATATATATTTGTACAGCGCCCTTGATGTGATTTTTACTAAAATAGCACCATATAAATCAGCCAAATATTTTTATTATAATTTATAATCAATCTGGAATGAGGTGCAAACTGAAATCATTCATGAAATAGTAACCCATAATAAACGCATTTTAATGTATTTACCTCCAACGGGTTTTAAACGACCTCTTTCGATCTGGAGCCAAGGGGTTTACAGCTCACCAAGGTAATATTGTACCTCATTGCACGTGTTTACTACATGCACTAAACTCATTAAAAAATATTACACTGTTTTATTTACGCGATTATAATGATTTGAGAAGGTATTCATATTTAACTTGCGTGTTAAGTTCATTGGCAGCCCACGATATTGTAAGTTATTATGTTATCGGCTACATATCGAGGCTTTACGGGACATGATATACTGGAGCCTTGTCATGTTATTATAATGCATTATGTTGGACGCCATTAGACTCAAAGCGCACCCTTGTTCGCACAACTTATTATTTATCAATTTATCTCACACACTTTTAAGATTCACCTTATTTATTTTACAAATTATTCAGCAATTATGTTAATTTGAGATGTGCGCAGAATGACAAGTGAACTGAGTTGTTAAAAAGGGTAACTTGAGGACATGGTAGGCCATTATAATACTTTACATGATTTTGTATATAGGCGCCAACGAATTTTTGTATAAAATGCTTACATTTAATGCAAAGCACTACGAAGTTAGCAAAATCGTATGTTTTACGAACCTCGTGCTGGCACTGTTGGTGGACGCGGTGGACTCTTTCGCTGCAGCAGCTGGTCCAGTTTCTTCACCATCTAGGATTCTTGCTGCAGAGTCTCCATCTTCTATCTTCGTGTCACCTGTTCCTGTACTTAATTTTACTTAACTTTACTTCAATTTATTTTTGTAATAACTGCAACAACTACAAAGCGCCCCTGAGGTGATATCTCACAAAAGCGGCACTATACAAATTATCCAATAAATAATTATAATAATTTTTGGTTTGAAAATTCTACAACTTACAAATGTTTTAGATACTTTAATTAAATACTGCGATTAGAACACATGTTGGCCTTTGAAATGATGAAGTATTTTTTAAGTCTTTTTATAATCCCAGAAATAAAAAAAAATGTATTAGGCATGTAAAAACTGATTTATTGTTCAAATTCTCCAACTTACGAACCCCTTTTCGATTTTTATTCTATTTTATAATGTGTAATTTCTTTGGAAAATGATTGTAAAATACTTAATTTTTTTGCCTAAACTTCCCAAAATAAAATAATACGCTTTTTCGGTGATGTTTTTTCTTGCATAAATTAAAACAGGCGGCTGGTGTTAACTGTTTGACGTTGTGCGTCGCCTTAATTCTCTATGAAAGAGACGACATGAAAGCGAGATATATAAAGAGTATGCATTATTTTCCGGTATCTATTCAACATCACCATCCAAGATACTTATTGTCTTAATTACAGTATAATTTCATCAAAATATCACTGTAAATCTTTTATGTATAGTACCACACGAGAAGGCAAAGAAATCATATAAAACATTCAGGATGAGCTTTTTGGTAGTCAGCTATCATGTTAATATACGGAGATAATGAGTACATATTGATCATTTCTTCGCAAAGGATTTTGTATTTCAAAATCCAATGTGGAATAAGAGGTGGAGGGTTAAGTTGAGGTATAAGACTATATTTTGATTTGTGTAAAAACTAAATTAAACTAAGACAATCTTAAAATACGCTGAAATTAAAATCGATTCAACATAAACTCTAATAAATATATAAATATCATTATATCCTTTATATGAAGGTACTATTCCACTATACTTCGAGAGGGAAAAATATTACTCATCTGATGTCTGCAGTTGCACGTCGTAAGAGAAAAGCAGTTAAAAAAACATAGCAAATGTAGTAAATAATTGATTAAATTTTATAATTTCTTTACTTAGAGATAAGCTGTATAAATTAAACATTAAAAAATGCAATCATTCTTACCTAGGTTAATTAGTAAGCACACGGAGAAAAATGATCCGGTTATAAACGGGATTGCGAGCCGTTTGCTTATTAGTAAATTCTTAATACCTATATTGCCGTGTTAATATGTAATTACAAAATGCAAAAGTATTAAGATTTTTATGAACACCACGTCTTCCGACATTGTGGTAATACATTCGAAATTTACTAAAAGTTTAAAATGAAACACTATCTATTATTTGGGTAGCGAATAATTTGAAGAGATTCTTAATAAATTAGAAATACGCATACTTCTTTAAAGAAGCACTCAATTATAGTAAAAACGGTAAATTAGTTAAAGTTATAACCGCAGTATTAGTTAACTCAGTTAGAGGAGTTATATAACCACACTAATAACATGGTCATCTGATTTTGAAAATACCAAATTTATGTGAAGCGTGTAAATTTCGTACCGACCGATCTTTTGTGCTTTATTTGAACGGCAGAATATTGGCAAACATTGAAAAATGCCGAAAGCATCGTGATTTTCGCGCGAGGAGTCTGAAATATGACGCGTAGGTATAATTTGGGAGGTAAAAATATTTATTTATCTTTCGATAAATAATCTCCGCGATATACTGGAAGATAATACGTAAGCTATCTTGGCAAAACTGGTTCATTGATCGATGGATTGTGAGATGCTATTTATCGGCGATTGAGACTGATTGTGATAATTCAGGCGTCGTTATTTATTGACTTTTTTTATTTGATGTAACCAAATTATTCCGATATAATATATGAAACCGACATATTTACATAATATAACGCTATTAAGTAATGACATCATCTCAATAGCATTAAATAATTTGTTTTAACAATTTTAACTACTCGTAGTTAAAATTATTGAGAGAGTTTTAACATAATATAGAATAAAACATATTGTTCTAGATTTGTCATAGAAACACCGAGAGTCTAAATGTTTTTTTTTAACTGAGTTAGCTATCCTAATGATGCAAATTTTGCCCTTCTGACGATCCATTTGCTTTTAATATAAGCAATCTTTCTATTCAAGCTTTCCTCTTATTCAAGTCTTCTTTCCACTAAAGCCTCCTTAGAGTCCTCAGGCCCCAGTTAGTTGTTAATAATATATTAAACGCTTTGGTCTACGTAAATACCTGACAAAATTGCTTTTTTATAGGTAACTGCTATCTAAACGACTTAATGATTCGTACTTCATCTCAAATCAAATGACAAATTCCTTCTGCCAGCAATTCAGCAGTCAAATTGCTAATTATGATTTGGTATTAGATCAAGGTCAATGGCATCTTTCACCTCTCAAATTTACACATTTAAGAATAATGAGATGTATTGCTTTCTCAAATTCCATTCTTTCCACCGTTTATAACAACTCAATATTTTCGAAAACTCTTACAGCCTTACTAAAAAACTTGGTGAACATGGTATAAAATTTATAAACAACCGTATATGTGAAACCCTTAATACGAGTAATTGAAACGGAAAATAGAAACTGACAAAAACAGTTCTTGGAAAGATATATGCAGTGCTAATTTTACAAGAGTTGTGAGACAGAAATAGAGTTGTTCAGCTGTTGTATAAACTTAAAAAAATAATCATTTCCCACCTAATTTTGGATTTTATCCAAAGTATTTTTAATGTTCTATATATTTCTTCATTTTGCAGATGTCGTAAAAATAAATACCATTTTAGAAACCAGGTAAAATTGACCTTTACATATTTTCATTTTAAATATAATTTATAATTTATTTTGAATCAGTATTCACCTACGTCTATAAAAATACGTCACTTTAATGGAAGTTTTATAAAATTCACACGCTAAAAGTCGATGAAAAAAAATCAAAATTACAATGATGCACAACATGAAATTATTCATGGTTTAAAACTGACGAAAAAGAACACAAATAAAGGTAAATATATAAAACCATAAATATTGATCAAGACTAATACAATGGTGAATTGGCCAATACAATATAAATTTGAACAAAAACATGGTTTAAATCTTAAATTACAAATCAAAACTGTAATTTTGATAGCAAATTGACGCGCGTTTCGCATGCGTAAAAGTAGCTAATGCTCGTAAGTCTACCCAAATACAATGATGCGGTTGTTCTTTCGCAGCGTAGCCAAAAAAATTTTAATTAGTAATAATTCGAAATAGAAATCTTAGAGTTTTTGTACAATGTGTAACAAAAGCATCTTTTAACGGTTGTGAAGTAATTTTTAATAGTAAGGCTGTTAGTATTTTTGCTTACCGCCCTGGATAATAACGGCCGTCTCGTTACGAAATGTGGCCAAACAATTTGTCAACTGGAATAAAACACGAATTTTGCATTTAGGTCTTAAAATATTTAAAATTTTTCGTGTTGGTAAATTAGTCAGGAATGTAACATGCAAAGCAGGCAAAATTTTCACTATTCCTTTTTGGTGAGGTTTTTGGCCCTTCCCATTTCTTTTGTTGAAATTCCGCGATCATGTTGAATTTTACCAATCCGCGAGTTTTTTCCATACAAACTGAAAAATCAAAAGCTTTTATTTTAAAGCCGTTTTTTACTTTTGCCTTTATTTTAGCATTTTTTAAACCGGACAAATGAATCTATCCCAAAGTTGGATTAAGCGAAAATGTTTGGGTTGAACGAATTTGGTTTTATTCTTATTGCATATTTCAGTTGGATAGCTTAATCACTGAAGAGGGTAGCAACGTAAATACTAATAAATGCTGTAATAAATTGTATCAATCTTCTCAAAAGCCGTGAAGTCTTCGAGACGAATTTAAACTTTTTTTTGTTAAAATAATATAAAACACAAATTAAAAGAGCAAAAACGTGCAAAACCTTTTCCCCAACCAAATGTGGGGAAATTAAATATTTTTATTAAAAGACATGTATGCTATATATTATCTTTTTAAAAAATACATTGTGAAATAACACAAATTTGAACTGCTGACCTGCGGATTCTTAGTCAAAAGCCTCACCCCTTTACCCCTGATGCCGTCGAAATAAAATTTAATTTAATAAAAAATAATGTGATTTATTATGTTTACAGTATCTATCATTTTATTTTAGGTATCTGAAGGTAATATTTGACATTAAAAATGTTTCATTAAATAATACCCCTTTTCGTGGCATTCATTTGTCTACTTCTTACAAGCAGTAGCGGCTTGTACTCACAAAAATGGGTAGTGCGCTAAAATATTACCAATCTATCCTTACTTACTGATATGATCGGTATGCGAACTGTAAACTAAAGTGGCGCCATCACACCGAACAGTTTAATAGACATCGGCGAGCACCGTTCATGTTTCGGACAAATTTCAATACGATATGGAATTTGATCGCACCACGTGACTTATGACACGTGATACAAAGAACAAAATTTGAACTATTTGCTTTTATTTTCGATGATATTGTTGTAGCGTTTCTCCAACGGTCCTTAGAGCTAGCCGCCACTGCTTACAAGCAGAAGTTATACCAATTAAATGCTTGAAAATATGTAGATAAAGTGATGTAATGATTTGATTATTTTGAAGACATTATCGGATAATAAGTGGTACGTTATGTCCGGAATCGTTGGAATTTTTCCAGGTCTTGGCGTCGCGTTGGATGACTGTCCACCAACTGCGTGGAGGGACGGATTGGGAGGGGCTGGTTGAGGGAGACCCTTCGACCTCTAAAGCCAGATTCTTTCGACCTTTTGCCTTGCACCGCAGTGCTTACCTTTTTCCTTCCTAGAACTTTGTCTCCTTTCTCTCCTTAAAAAGATCCACTACACAGCATCCCCAAAGATGACGTAAAATAATTTTCCTCATGACCTCATGTGTAAAGTTAATGCTTAAAAAAATTGTACCCGAATCAAAACCGTACCTTATATGGACTAGAAAACCTACCGAATTTCGAAATATTAAATTTCTATAAAAAATATTTCAATCTATCTTTAAATATATATACGTTATTAGAGATATCCTTCAGCGCTATAAAAATCCTAATGGATATTTTAATTTGGATGCAAATGTCTATAATATTAAAACTACTACCTTTTTACCCATTTCAAATACAACATAGAATTATGCATGAAACAGTTTTTGTAATGTAGATAGGTGATCAATAAAATCACTTCTTAAACACCGTGAAACTCAAATACAGGACCCATCTACTTAAAGCATATCATCATGGAATTATTTATTAAAAGGCTTCATGGTAAAGGGTTAAGGGAATATTCAATACGGATGTATTATCCTAATTTCAGGGCCTATATTTTAAGGCTCCTTTTAAATTATTTACCGCAATTATCAAGGAGCACGGTTTTACGAATAATGTTTTATAAATAAATTTAAAATGTTTCAGCAACTAAAATAACTAACTCTTTCTACATAATGTACATATTTTAATGATATAATATATTATTATAATAAGTTACCTAAGTATTTTGTTGAAACAAATAAATATGAAAAATGAAATTTTTCTTAGAATCATACTAATTGCTTAGTTTTGTTTAGAAGATTTATATATAAAATGTAATATTGTGAAAAAAATTAATAACATAATTTAAAAAATATATATATTCCACAAATTACGTAATAATTATTATATGTTAATAGTTTGACACTATTTCAATACTATGCCAATATTTCAATCACACATTTTTGCGACAAACAATATGAAGTCTTATTTTTAGAAAATTTCGATGGATATTTCAATTTTCATAACGATTGTGACTGCATATAAAAATTAAAAAAAGAGAAATAGCTAAGTTTGGTTATTATATAGTCAATGTTTACGGTTCGAGAGCATTGGCTGATATTTTAAATCATCTGCCTTACATATAAGAATTGACGAAACGAAAAAACTTTAAAGGTTTCATAAAAAAACTCTGTGAGTAATATAGTTCATACCAGCCACACGAAATTTTGACGAATTTTTTTCTAAAATGTTAAGAATGTGAGTGTGTTTATAATATAAAACTTTAAGTTTAAGATATTGTTACATAATCAATGCTGAAGGTATAAAATATTACATAAATGTTCAAATTAATTTCAGCACTAAAAAATATATCTAAATGTATTAAAAATAATTTTGAAAAACCTGCCCACGGGGCCTATTATGTACTGCACTGTCATGTAATTGTTTTCCTCACTTAGAAAAACCAACTTCCTTTACCTCTGGTCCTATACGCTTTACGTCATCATCATTAAATGGCTTAACAATTACTATCATGCCCAACGAAATGTTAGATATTATTACATTTTTTGTTCAAATATTAACGAGACCTTGATAGTGTAAGACGCTCTTCGGGAAATACGAAATATTTATTATATCTCAGCTCGGTGATCCACAGACCAAATTCATTAATATGTGTACAGAAACCATTTGTGATCATGGTTTTGTAATTTCGTCTTACACAATTTATCAAAATGCCTTCAGGGAATGGTGATTTTCGTCACCTCATAAAATATAAATTATTCTAAGAGCATTTCAATTGAATATTATAACAGTCGTTTAAAATATTATCAATTTTCATCGTCTTTTAAAAAACCGTTTTTTTTTATTCCGAATTAGTTAAAGGCAATCTAGAGAAAATAGCGAGATTTTTTAATGAAATATGTACCAGATTTTGTTCATATTTTTCCATGAGCATAATTTAAATTTAGTGGGTGGGTATCCGATGATTAAATTCGAGTTAGATTGAAATATAATGGTGACATATATGGAAATAAATAACTTTATTTTATTTTATTAATTTACACCATAGAAACAGCTAAAAACGATAAATTACAAATAACAATATAATAATAATAATAATTGTTTATTCCAGAATGTGGGAAGGTTAGTGCAATCCCAAACAATCCATAAAATATAACTACAATGTTATATACAGAGATACAATTAAGTACAAATAAAATAAAATATAAAATGTAAGTTTGATAAAGCAAATAAAACATAAAAAAAAGTAAAAGGAACTATATAGAATGGAGAGTGATATCATAAAACATTTAAATTTCTTGTAAGCTTATTGGTATATCGGAGCGATAATTATGGGGGCCAATATTTTTCTCCAATGTTTTTCGATGCTCGATCCTGAGGTCTGGCGGGATTCGATGATGAGGATGTTTCTGGAGTTATTGATCCTTCCCCTCGTTCCGGCTACCCTGGATCTCATTAGGGCTGCAAAGCCGGGAACTCTTACCTCCATGAACATCGAGGAGGCACTGCAGTACCTTCAAAGTCCGAACATTATGCGGTAGGCATTATTATATTGAATCCGAAGCCTTTCCATGGTTCGCTTTTTGAAATTTGCCCACAGCTCGCAAGTATACAAGGTAGTGCAGAAAGCTGAGAATAGCGTCCTTTTCACCTGCGGGCTGCAGAGTCGAAATCTTCTACTGAGCATGTTACTTTTTATGCTCAGTGCTCGCCTCTGCCTATCGATGTCGTCGTCATCCAATAATCGTCATCAAATAATAATATATAAAAATATGTATAACAGTCAATACCAAAAATAAAATGTATTCAATAAAACAACGGTTACATGCTAACTCAACACAGTGACTATTCAACACACTTTTAAAATGTGATATAAAGTCATTACAAACGATGAAAAATTATTTTTTTTAACCTAACCTAACCTAACCTACTTAACCCAGTTTATAAAGGTTTTTGTTTCATCACTTTCCATGACTTTATATAAAAAAATAAAGATGTGATGAATTATCATTTTGATGATTTATCCGGTCACCGAAAATAACAACCCCAACAAAAAATAAAGAACATTAAATGTCAAGTCATTTTATAACAAGAGATTTAAGAAATTTTGTAAAGTTCAAGAGACTATTGCCATACAATGTCCTGAATCTTGTGCGCTATTATAGTCGACACATTCGCACAAGAAGTAGAGAGAAGGTTTAGTTTGGTTCTTTGGAAAGGAATATGGAAATTTTCGGGTTTTCTTAAAATACGGTGATTGCTTTTAATTTAGATTGACTCGAGAAGGGTAGGATACTAATTTTCTATTATTTTTATAAGCAATTATTAGCCTGAAACACTCATCCAGGTGTTTCAGGCTAATAATTATTGCTTATAAAAATAATTTGTTACCCTTTGTGCTATGCATAAAAAAATCTTGTCTTACACATTAGTTTACCAAAAAAATAATAATTACTAATTTACTATTTAATTTTTTTTTATTTTTCCAATTTTAAATTTTCTGGACGATTCTCATAATAGTCGATAAGCAATTCTACAAACTAGGTAGGTACTTTGTACAAAATACATTCCATAATAATATTTATTATTTTTACTCATGCAAAATATCTAATAAGAATTATACTGATAAATACACTCCTGGATCCTGACTCCTCCAGGCAAGCAATTTATTATTATAATGTAAGAAAAACTCTTGAGCCAAGAAAATGCATTAAGAGGCATGAAGAAAAAACTATAAAAGACTAAAAGAGACTAGAAGAGACTAGAAGAGACTAGAAGAGACACGAAGCGGCGGTAAGAAGAAAAAAGATTCAAGAAGATCCAAGAAGAGATATGACTATCTTATATGCAATAAAATGGATGAATAGTCAAGAACAGACATTAAAAGCGAGAAGATTAAGCGCACTTAAAGTGAAATGACACTAAACTGCGCCTTATAAATGCCGAGTTATTATTATTATTAAGATGCAAGAAGAGACAAAATAGGGAAAAAGGAGGCAAAAGGAGACTAGAAGAGACAAGAAGAAGAGGTGAGACGTAAAAATATGCATGAAGAGATAAAAAGAGCCGAGAAAATGCAAAAATTTGCAAGAAAACCCAAGGCAACCCAAGAAGAGATCAAGAGAAACAAGAAGAAACAAGAAGGGACAAGAAGAGACGAGAAGGGACAAAAAGAACCAAAAAGAGCCAAGATGGGTCAAGAATAGATAAGATGGATTAGAGCCAAAAAGAGGAAAGGAAATGCATGAATAAGCAAGAAGAAGGAAGTCACAAAGAACAAAAAATAACTGTGAACCAATTATTTTTTTTCTACCCATCCTAAATTCCAATATTGGCTTATTAGGTTACCACGTATACCGGTCGATTAAACTCCAACCTCCTTCCTATCCTCAGAGGACGTGTTCCAAGTCCTCACAAAACAGTGCCCCCTGGTCGAACTCCTGAGTGCTCCTGGCTGGGGCGGTACAATTGTATCGTATAATTATCCATTTCAATTTTTTTTTAATATTCACAAAAAGCTCACACCGCTAAAATACAGCTTCATTATTCAACTATTAGATAACTTGCATAGCGCCGCTTTTGTGAAAAATTACCTCAAGGGCGATGAATAGAACATATTTACATTGCTCACATCCTAGATTACTTGACCTTGTATCCAGAACATTAAGCGTAGTAAACGTAATCCCTTCCTGGTAGAGTAGATAATTTGGATATAATAAATTCCTAATGTAAAATGAGCACCACTTTACGGCGAGTGCCAACATAATTGAGCTGTGGCGCCGCTCTAGGATTATACGGTCTATTGAATGATGGGGTTGGCGTGGCTTTTACGAGTTAGATAATGAAGAAAGTATTCATATTTATATAAAGTATCTTTTGAATAATAATTGGAGAAAATATGAAATGCGAAACAGAAAAGTAACGGTCGCAACTGGAAACAGAACTCAGAACCTGTGTCTTACCGAGAAAACACGGTACCAACTTATCGATCTCATATTTCTATTTAAAGAGACATAAGACTCTAATAACGGGGGTGTGCTCAGTGATTCCTACTTTATTTGAGAGATTTGATAGGGCAAATTAAACCGAAGGTCTGTACAATACACCAGGGCCGCGTGTCGCATATTTTTTTGCACGACTGCTTCACTTACGTCGTTAAGATTCTGGCTTTATTTTAGGGTATTGTCGCGTCTGAAGAATTACCGATAGTAGGTATTATCAATTATAAATTCCCATATTTTTGTCTAGTTCAGTTGGAGAAAGTGTTATCCCAGTAAAACGCGGGTTCTGGGTTCAATCCCCGTCCTAGTTGTAACAATTACCTTTTTTATATTTTGTGTTTCATGTTTCATTTGAGATTGTCAAAATATAATCTTCTTCAATGATTATATATTACGAGGCTTAAAAATTTTAATAAGTTTTCAATGTGATTTTTTTCGCCATCGATTTTACTCTCCGGTATTCCGCTGATTAATCTATAACTCGATTTCAGTAAAATTATATTAAAATATTAATATCCCTTGAACGCAATGATGTTGATAAATCAAATTATCTGTTACCAATATATTTGAAAATATATATAGCACATTCACGGACATAACACAAGATATGCAATGAAATAATGCTACAAAAAGGGTAAAACCAATGCAAAAAATCGTCTACTGTACAAAGAAATGCTATATTGTAATGCGCTTCCAGAAACTATCTGCAATCCAATTGATAGACTTAAGCTAAATTGTAGGAGGCATATTAATCAAAGGAAAATGTAAAAAAGAAAAAAAATAGTAATATGTGTAGGTAATAAATAATAAGTAAGAAATTTTGAAATTTGAAAACGTGGATGTACAAATGGCTAAAATAAAATTAGCAAATAAATATTATAAATGATAGCAACCTTTATTATAAAGCGATATTTTGTCTGCGCCTCTAAATTAAAGATAATAATAATAATCAGGCAGTCGCCTAGTGTGGTGATTTAATGTATCACATGTAAGAAAATGTATTATTGTATTATCATTCTATAAATAAATAAATAAAATAAATTTAATTTTTATATGGAGTGTTTTTCCTTTTACAAGAAGGGTAATTAATTTATTTTTGTTTTCATCGGAAAGTCGTGGACAGTCACTCCTATAATATTATTAATATTATGTCCGCGCCAACCGGTATTTTAAAATAATTTACACCCTTCCGGTGTACCTCTGGAGAAGTACTCTTTTTAAAGGATTTTTATGTCAACTTTTATTCATGCATGATTGATAAATTTATAAACCTATATCAATAGGTACTTTGAATTTGTATTAAAAAATATGAAATAAGAACTACTTATTGCTAGGGAAAATTAAGCGTTGAAATGCTGTTTTTTATTTAAATCCATGAGATTTATTTCAATAAGATAATTTTACTGGTTTTTGAATCGGCAACTTAAACCCCAAAACCAGAGCGTTCTCCGCTGTGCTACATATAGCCATAGACAATTTTTTAAATAAATTAAAAATAATCAAATAAAAATTAAGGCCTTGTGTTAATGAACTGGGTTGAAGACCGACATGGTGCTGGTATATATCACTAACGTGTCTTCTAGGATGGAGTACCTAATTACCATATCATATGTCCATCCGAACCTGTTGCCTCGTGCGGGCAATGATTTTAGTAATAAATTAAGGCTTTTAAGGACTTACTCGCTGCGTAGGTTGCCACGCGTTGAGACTATAAATAGATTACATTACAATCCAGATCATCTCGTAAATAACGTTGCCTTGAATTAGAATACAAGATCTTTCCATCAAGGGTCTACTTGGTTCTTCTATTCTTCAAGACTACAAATAAGTAGTAGGTATTAAAAAAAAATCTTAGTAGAGGTACCTAATCCAAATATGTTTGCCTCAATCAGCGATTCCCAAAATTGACCACTATCATTGTTTCATTTTAGAGTTTTACCATCCAGATATGATTTGAGACTTTCAGGGCCAAATGTATTACGGTGATTTATTTTTGGAGTATTACGCCATATTGTGCTACCTTCTTATTTAGGCAACGTTTCGGACAGTATTACAGTGTCCATTATCAGAGATGTGTAATCGAAGATTGTGGTGAAATTAGTACGTTTGTATATGTGATACCGAGTAGCCAACTCCAATCCCTTGACAGCTGGTATTGCAGTATAATTTAAAATGGTTTTCTGCGTTTGGTTTTGGTCTAGCCGTCAATTACCGGAATCCAAGAACTATTGAGCTTAGCCCTGTCGTCTTTAATAGTATGGGATTTTTATGAATTTCAATTGCCTCCGTAATTCAGCGTGTTTTATATGTTGGGTCTTCCCAGAACTTCAGGAACAAATCAAAAGTTTGACCGGTCGGTGGCTGAGTTGATATCGCGTTTGGATTCCACCCAGGCGTAGTGTGTTCAATTCATCGGTTGGCTAAGTCCTTTATCACAACACGAACAACATTATTCCGCTGACTGTGGTGGTAGTCAGAGATTTTCAAATATTATCAGGTTATTCGTAACCCGGGAATATTTGTCTTTCTTTAAAAAAAAACATAAAAATAAATGTGGCCGGCTTCAATGAAATGCTAGGCAATTTCTAAGCATTTAATTTATTTGTTACCAATTACTTCTCAGAATAGAAACTAATTCAAAATTCGCTGCCACATAGTTGAATATGAACAAAAAATACTATAGGTATATGGATTGGAAACCTGTAGGGCTATTTTTTATCTGTTTCTTTACCTTGTTCCGAAATCCCAGAGGGTACAGTATCGCCGTGCCCTGATAACGGGATAAATACGAATATAAGTTTTTTTTCTTTAATAAGTAACACATTCAGCAACAATTCACAACATATCTACGAAAATATCTGGTTTTAAAATTGTGGTGAATTTTTATTATATTTTGGAGGCATTTACATATGTATTTGCTGGTCTTCATAAATTATGTATTTCGAATACAGGGGTCTGTCTTTCATGATTCCTTCTGAAATCCAACCTCTTTCTATACCCATTTATCTTGGCAGTGGGGGTTTTTGTGATTTCAAGAAAAAAAAATGTTACTCATTACTCAATTTGACTTAAAAGGAGTCAGTCACCTCATCAGCAATACAAACAGCACGGGTGGCACAAAAAAAGTAATTAATGGCAACAAAAAATAACATCGCCAATGAAATCCGCTCAATCTATGGAGCTCTTAATTATATACAACTTGAAGCTGGATGAGTTTACTAAATTATTGTTTAAAGATAGGTGTTTTCAACCGTTAAAAGATTGTAGTGTTTCCATGTACATAACAGGTAAATAGAGTGAGTAGTGGCAGTTTTCTCTAAAGTGGTTTGGGCAGTAAACCCCAAAAAGAAAAAAAATATGAGACAAGCTTGCATTATAATAATATTAGCACAATATAAACAGCGTGCCATTAAAATTCTGCCTCTAAAATCTACGCAACTGAAAAATATGGTCAACAGCACAACCCGATATTCCCGTGATGTGCGTTATAGAATCAGCACAAAATACTTCATACAAAAACAAAACAAAAAAAATAGAATTTTCCCGACCATGAAATCTTATTACCTATGCCAAAACAAGATGATCTTTGTTCGCCGCGATAGACAATGTTTGATGACATGGTCAAGTTTAATGTTATTTTTTTTTTAAAGTTTATGTTAAATATTTGTACATTTTTTTTATTTTCTTGTTTTGCTTTTCAGCATTTATAAATTTATTAGTAAAACAGATTTTGCCTCCTTCCCTAAGTCACTAAAATTAAATATTGTGTTGCGCTTTCTCTAGTTTGGTTTCGGTTTTCGACAATTAAACAGTTGCTTTTAATTATTTTGATGTATTTATTCTTGTTAGTTATACCTAATATTGTACAGTGACAAAATATAATGATGCTAACCGAAAAAAATAATATTTATGAAAAGGGGCTTGAAATTAAAGGAATGAGGGACATCTGTAAAATTTGATGAAATAGTAAAACAAATATAATAATTTCTCTTAATAACTCCGAGTGAAAAAGACCACGAACTGCCATTGAGAGTAAGTGATCTAAGGTAGTTTTGTCTTAATATTGAGGCTCTGCCCTACTCTGCAATCTACAGCCACTGTGTGCTGCAATGGTCTGAAACACACGGTAAGTAGAAAGACATGAAAGACAGGAGACAGGGGGACTGAGGTACAGGGGACAGGTGTTCGGCAGGTGAAGGCACGCGACCCCTACCCACGTGACACGCCCGATTATCCGTCGCCGCATCATCCGCGCTCTCGATCGTCCTAGCCCAATTATCCGGAAGTCGATGTCGTCCAGCGAGTTGATCAACCAGTATGCGCAGTTTTTTCACGATTGCATAATTTAGCAGTAGACGTTCTGCCGTTTAATTGGTTTTTTAAGGTGGAATGTGTCGCACGAAATGCCAGCACGCAATATTTCAAATCTTCAGCTGTTAGGCACGCATTTGAAAAACACATTTCGTTTAGAAATTGTTACATGTTTATGGAGCGCACGAGCGTTCTGCCGGGTGTAAGAAGAAAATAGATGACACCACTTTAAAGATGAATCAATCAGTTTAAAACTTGATTTCAATAATCGATTGCCTGCTTGAAATCGTTGGAATACCTTACACTGTGCGGGTTTTCTACTTGACCAAGCGTTGAGGATCTAATTTGATATCTTTAAATCACCTCGTTATTCCTTTAATTGGCCACTCTCTCGTAAATAAATGGCGACAAATTAACATCGGTGATGAAACAAAATGTCTATAAACTAACTTAAATACGAAAAGTTATTTAAGATGGGTTTAGCCTGGTCTGAAAAGCCTGGTAGTAATAAAGATAACTCTTTTTGTTCTCCTTACCTGAGACCACTAATTTTGTCTAACATTTTCCCCTATGTCGTATAACACACGATCAGGGAAGGTGGGACCCTTGTGTAACAAAAACATGTTACTGGTAGGTCTGTGAACAGTAGACCTTGCATCCAAAAAAGGGTGTTTCTAATCTTCTCTAATTTAATAAATAATAATAAAATATCAACAATACACACTATATAAGACAAAATAATGAATTACACACTAATACAGTAAAGACTGATATTGATTAAAGAAGCATAGGCCTTGAGGGTATATACAATTACAATATCTTTCCCGTTAGCCAGAAAGCGGAGAATCGAACAAATATATTTATATTTGATAAATTAACAAAATTATTACGTACATTTAATGTGGAATAACATAAAAAATATTTTGTTTTATTTTATGAAAACTTATTATTTTTATAGTTTTGTATAGCTTTTAATTTTCTAGTGAGAAAGCGAAATATTTTTTGAACCATAATGAATCAAAATATCAGAGAAAATAGAAATCATTAGATGTAAGTAAGTACGTACTTAAATACTCTGGTACTCTCAACTTCAGTATAAACCACATTTGTTTACATTTTTTTTTTAATTTCAAATAATTAATAAATCAATTTGTCCAAAAAACGACACTACCTGAATAATATTAAATTTTTTTAAACTTTTTCCAGGCAGGTAGGTATCATTATTATTCCGATTTGACAGGTCAGAACTCTGGTGGGAAAAAAAGGCAGGATCCAAAACAGTATAAATACAAATAAACTTACAGACAGAAAAAAATTTCATGCGGTCGATATAAAACAGGAATTCGCTATGGTCAGTCAAAAGCCTGGCTCAAAGTCCTGACATTTTTTTTATCTCAGAAATATTAAATACATTATAAAATTAACAACCAAAGCAGTTGCTGATATGCATAGTATTAATCCGTTGTCTTGGCTCAGTAAGTCAATAAAATATTCTGACACAACAGGTCCGAGAAATGTTTAATTCATTAGGCTGCTATCGCCTTACAATAATAAAATACAACCTCAAAATATCAGATTCATTAAGTATGTTAGTCGTCTAGTTACTTTGGCACGCGACAGTACACTTTTTGTCACTTGTTCCATCTGTCTACACGTCTCCCCATTTGACTCTCCAATCACGTCTATTCGAGTATTCTCGTGTTATCCCCTTTTTACGTCAGTTTTTTTCCGCGGATTCCGATAAAATCGATTGTATTGAAATTAACAAGTCTGCATTTAAATGTCATTTCTCCTTTATTCATTGGCTATTTGTAGGTAAACTGCATACTCGAAATGCAGATGGTGTTCTGAAGCCATCGTGTCTGGGATGAAAAGTGCATCTTGTTTACGTTTCGCCTTCTGTTCCATATACTGCGTCTGGCTAGACAGGACGAACGTGCCTCATTTAATATATTCCACACCTTTTTTTCCAAGTCTTCGATTTATTTCCGTCCTCCAATGATACAAGGAAAAGATATCTGATCGTACTTCGCCAAAAATTTATGGCGATACAATCAATGTAAGGAACTTTGTTAGTCAGTAATTGTTCTGATTATTTAAATCTGTACTTATGCCAACGTAGAAGCCGTATTACAGAAATGTACTCCTTTGAAGTAAAAATATGTTTAAAAAATCGCCATATAGGTAAGATCCCCATCAGATATTCCTACCAGCCGACTCCTGCTAAGAATCATTCTGCTACGTATTATCTAAAACTTTCCATGATACCTTGGACTGACTTGTAGGTAACAATGGTTTGAGCGTCGTGATGTTTTTTCAAGTTCGGTGAGTTCAATAGATAACTTACTATTCTTTGATAGTTGATTTCAGGTAAATTAAAAATCACTAGTTCTTAGTTTAAAGTTTAATGCTATTTGTGAATTATCCTAGATCTGATCTTTATTGATTATCGAAGATAATCTTTGTGACTTGATATAAATAATTTAAATGAAAAATTACTTTGTTTTAAACACTTTAATATACAATTTTAGCCGAATTTTCTGAATACCGGAATTTTAATTAGTACAGACCATACTTTTGACAAGAATACAGCGGTGAAGTTCTACATAAAAATATAATAGGCTCGCGCCTTAATAACTTCCAGGCATTTGAAATTCAATTTTTAAGCTGTTCTCTTTCTCCCCCTGTAACACCCACCCTCCTTCACCTGTCTACCTACCACGCTCTGGTGTTCTGTCCCCCTCATTTTTTTTCTTTCTATCTTCTTATTGTTAACCCTGTATATAATATAAATGCAAATGTCTGTAGGTACTTATGTTACATTGTATTATTACGATCCTAAAAAATCCTAGTTATTTATAACTAAAAATAGTCGACTATTTATAAAATTGTAGGATAAAGTGTTTAAAACAAATAAATTTTTAATTAAAATAAATAATTTTGCTGAATTCCAACATAGCAAAACACTAAAAATAGTTTAGGTAAGAATTTAAAAATATTTTCAAATCGAGTCCGCAATTTATGCAGGACTATCGATCAATTAGAGAAAATTATCAATGATCAAGAATAACATTAAACGTAATCTCAGGTATCGTGAAATAAAAGCGATAATCACAAAAATAATAATATGGTTTTTAAACTTTTCCCAAATTTGTCGACATTAATTCGGCCATTTAAATTCATAAGTAAATGGTATCGCCTGTCCCTGTAATCATGTGAAAGTGGCCATTTAAGATTTACTTAATAATAACCACCAAATAAATGAAATCACCATCCAAACCCTGGTGGTCTAGTATTTAGGTAAACATTTAGTTTATTATGATTATTAAGTAAATAAAGTTTATCTAAACAACGGTTACACATTCAATCAAGGCTTTGCAAGTGGATGATTAAGTTTTTGTAAATAAACAACCTTTTCTGAACGATGTGTTCATGGAAAAGCAATTTTGAGCATTTAAATTAATTCTACAAGAGACGGAAACGAATCATTAAGTTGACTTAAAAATGTGGGAAAGAAAATAAAAAAAGGAGTTTTTAAAATAAATTTTCCTTCTTAAATGTGACCCTTTTAAAATAAAGAGGCCAGTGTAAAAATATCTGGTGTATTGTACACCCATCAGTGAGACGGTTGTCACGTGCTGTCAAGTTTTGACAACAAGATAAGTCATACAGGTCACAATATTCATGTAAAGTTGTTAAGTGGGTAAGTAGGTACCTGAATACAGATTACCTACAAGCATAATTAAATTAACGTATTTTTTAAACTTAAAAGAATTAATAAACCGATCTAATTTTGCCACCATTAGCTTAATATCGAAATTATTGTTCATTTATGAAATTAATTACATTTACTTGGCGTTGTTTTAATTATACAAAATGAGAAACTTTGCTTGCACCACTATTTAATACAACATATCAACATGTTACGATTCCAATTTTTTCTTCATCAGGATACAAAGTATACTGTTATTAGCATTTTTATTAAATAGTGGGAACACAAAATTTGTTATTTTATTTTATAATATTTTAACGGCAGGTTAAAATGGGAAATGGAGATGATATCGTGAAAGGTTAGGAGAAATTCGTTAATTATTAAGCAATTTTGTTAATAAATCATAAGAAATCTAGAAATAACGACCATTAACTACTTACTTAATTATCCTTACCTCACCTAGTTTCACCATTCGTTTACTAAAACCTGAGCTGAACTGTCATATTTTTTGACAATGTGAAAAATTCTGCATATTGACAAACTCTTACAGCGCATAACAATATAATACGCCTTACTCCTTATTATAAGGAACTGCTATGGAAAGCAAAACAAAAGGCTAAAGAAACAAAATTCGAATTTGTGTGGTTTAAAGCCAATAAATTACTTGTTCGTAAGGGTCCGGGGGAAAAATCATTCAAATCAAACATGAAAGTGACATTAAAAAAATGGTATTGTAGATTTTTAATCCTAGAGAAAACCCTTATTGTAATGGATATTATTAAAAATGGACTGGATTACCAATTATAGGACGTCAAATCCTAAATTCTGTAAAAATGTACTACAAACACACTCATCCTCTCTTCAAATCTTACAGCAAAATATTAGATCAATTTCCAAGAATTTTGACGAATTCTTGCTACAACTTGATAATATTGGAACCTCTTTTCATATAATTATTCTTACTGAATGCTGGATACCAAAAAATTATGCTCCTAAAATTTTGAAAGGGTATGATCACTACAACACTTCAATACATACTAAACAAAATGATGGAGTTGTTGTCTATACCAGAACTGACCTGATTGGTTTATCTGTCAAGGAAATCCAAGTCAGCGGTGCAAACTGTTCAAATAACTCTCAATAAAGATACATGTTTCTTAGCAATATACCGTTCTCCATCCTCTTATAATATTTCACCATTCCTGAAATCAATTAATAACTGTTTAACTGAATTATGTAATATTAAAAATTGTATTATTGCTGGTGACCTCAACATAAATATTCTGCCCACAAACGAACATTCTCAGTGCCAAGAATACTTAAATACGCTCACATACCATGGATTCCATAGAACCATAAACACTCCCACACGTGCTACGTTAGACTCCATTTCATGCATTGGCCACATCATGGTCAAATCCAACTACCCAGTAATATCTTTTAAATATGAATCTACACTTACCGACCACTACACCACTATTCTTTCCATACAAACATGCAACAGAAAAGACAAACATAAAAACACAACAAATAAGAAAAAAATCATTCAAATCAATTATGATTGTGTTCGTCAATCTCTGATGAGTAAATCGTGGTCAGAATTACTTAACATCATAAATCCAGAAGACGCCTGGACGTACTTTATCAATTACTTACAGACTACCATTAACCAACATACAAACATAATTATAAAACATATACCAAATAACATTTTACCAATTAGGCCATGGATTAACAACACTATTATTAAATCTATCCGTAAACGTAACAAACTCCACAAAAACGTTATTAACAATCCTTATGATATACAACTTCGAAACTTTTATAAAAGATATAGAAACATTTGTACCCAAATAATAAGAAAGGCTAAAGAGATATATTACAAACAGAAAATAGAAAACTGTAATAATGATCCTAAAAAACTTTGGAAAACACTTAAAGAAGCCACCCACTCTCAACCTAATCCTACGAATGACTTAAAACAACTAAAAGTAAATGATAAAATATTTAGTTTTTCTAGTAATCCCGATATTATTGTTAATCATGCTAATAAATACTTCTCAAAAATAGGTGAACAACTCGCAAAAAATATCGATGTAATCCATTACAACTCCAGTTCACTAAGCTGTAATACAAATTTGCCCAACAACTTGCATTTTAGTCTAAAACAAATTTCAAATGAAGATACTAGATTGATCATAAACTCATTAAAAAACTCGTCTTCAACTGGCTTGGACAATATATCAAATATTGCCTTAAAAAACTTGTATCAGAAATAACCACTCCCTTAACAAATCTTATTAACCTAAGCATCCTAAAAGGCCGATTCCCCGACAAACTAAAACACGGAATCACAATCCCAATACATAAAGGAGGCTCTAGAGCGGACATAACTAACTATCGTCCAATTACATTACTAAATTCACTATCTAAAGTCTTTGAAAAAACTATTAATAATCAACTAATTGAATACCTTGAACAAAATAACATACTATCACTCAACCAGTTTGGATTCAGGAAAAATAAAGGCACCTCCAAAGCCCTGGCAACAGTTACCGATTTTCTAAATGAAAACTTAGACAAGGGATCAAAATGCATATCAATATTCTTAGACCTGTGCAAAGCATTCGATACTATCTCTCACTCTAAACTTTTACAAAAACTATCTAATATTGGTATAAATGGTAATGAACTTACTATTATTAGCGATTACCTGTCAAACCGAAAACAAATTGTGAAAATCAACAACTGCAACAGCAATCAATTACCAATTAGCTACGGCGTGCCTCAAGGAAGTGTTTTAGGTCCTACCTTGTTCTTTATATACATAAATGAATTATGTAATCTTTAAATAGATGCCAAAATTGTAAGTTTCGCTGATGATACAATTCTCCTCTTCAAATCAATCAATTGGAATGATGTATACATAAAAGCTAACAGGGGCATAACTGTGGTTAAAAGATGGTTAAACAATAATACACTATCGATGAATGTGACCAAAACTAAATACATTGAATTTAGTATTAATCCTTCCTTAAGAAACCCAGAAAATCAAATTAAAATATGTGCTTGCAACCTGACAAATACGATAATATGTGATTGCCCTTATTTAGAACATGTAACTAAAATTAAATACTTAGGTATTATTTTTGACAGCAATTTGAAGTGCAAACAACATATAACCACTACAGCAAATAAACTTAGAAAACTCATTTACTTTTTTAGACAAACTCGCAACTTTCTCAACCTAAGCCAGCTCAAAACAATCTACTATGCACTTTGTCAATCTTTAATAGAGTATGGTATCATAGCATGGGGAGGTATGGGGAGGAGCAAACGCTGCCGCCATTGATCCAATATCTAAAGCCCAGAAACTTATAATAAAGATTATCCTCAAACTACCAATCACAAGCAGTTCGGATGAAATCTTTAGGAAACTCTGTGTTATGGACATTAGGCAACTTTATGCCAAAAACATACCAGCATACCTCTTCAAACACAAAACTACTTTTGACAATATCCAAACTGCTCGTGATACTAGAACCAAAGGACATAATTTCTTACAAATCTCTTTTGCTAAAACAACTTTTGGCCAGAGAAATTTTAGATATTTTGACTGAACGAATTTTTGAAATATAAAACAGACATCATGTCTTGGATCATCAGCCAAGACAGATCCAAGATCAAAAATTTTATAAAAATCCTTTCATAAGTATGTACTCCAACTAGATGCTGATTAACAAATTTATCATTTATTATTATTATTTATTATTTTTTATCATTTTCACAATGTCATTTAATGTAATGAAATATTATATGTATCAAAAAATATGTAAACATTAATTTAATAGAATATAATGCATTGTAAGTACATAATACATTTTGATACGTACTTCGTTTCAGAGTAGATGAGATTATTTGGTATCGCCCATTGCGTTTCTAGAAATTGCTTTAGAAATGTTTTACTAACTGATTTGATTATCGAGGTAAGTTGCAACCTTTCTCTCCCCCTCCTATTTAAATTAATCAACAAATGATGCCAGTCCCTCGCGACCAGCCGGGAGATGTCGTCGCTACTCGCGTCGTCGAGACTTTATACATTGCTTCACCGTTTTTAACAATGCGTGTGCTTTAGACCAATGCTAGGAACAAAACAGTCAATGAATAATGACATAATATAAAGGTAATAGTTGCAGTGTACGGACTGTGAGCGATTATTTGTTTGCGACGTAAGTACACGACATAAGTATCGGAGACTTGTGCATCCCTGTGGACGAAGGGCCTAACGGCGCGTATTAGAACTTCCGCAATCCCATTTGTGGATGAATGTTATTATCAATACCAATTGTCTACAAGAAGCGTGCCGTTTAAAAAACGTTGACTGACTACGCAGTAAAATAACATTTACGGCTGTCAATGGTCAAACGTACCTTGAGGACAGTATTTTTCGTTCAATCAAGGATCTATACCCGACCCGATATGGAAAATTTAAGAAACTGCTTCTCCTTATCTGGTCGAGATGGGAAGGTTGCAGAATTTACACCTGTCAACTACCCGGCATCAATTAAGCCCGTTTACTACCAGCTAGAGATTGCAATTCGGAAATCTGGATTTTTTTAAATTCAGATTTTCGGTTTATTCACATTGGAATAAGAACTTGGACTTTTCAACATTTAAACTTTTTAAAAAATTTATTGCATATGAATTGAACGCGTCTAACAGGCTAATGGGCAATCTTTAAGATCTAAGATCAATAAATGTGTAAAAATTTGGTTCTAAACCAAATAATCAAATTTCAAATTTACTCCATGTAATAAAATGAAAAAGGATACAGTTGTATAATATGTTCTACTACGAGACCAAATAATGTTTTTTTTTTATATTGTAGGAGATTTAAATTTTCAAAAAATCCGGATTTTGAACTTTAAAGGAATCCGGATTTTCCAAAATGCATCTTGATTTGAAATCCCTACGACCAGCTGAATTAAAGAGAGCCTCCGCTACAGCCTGATTGTGGAGTTAAAAGCGTGTCAGACCCATATTGATTGCCTCAGAACGTGACATATTAAAACTACCTCTGTGCCGAGATAATTACCTGCCAACTTAATGATAGCCAACAGTTGTTTTAAAATATTTAATCGATCATAAGTGCTTGCCATAACCTGCCACGTAAGTAGGTAGCGGATTTAATAATTATTATTACGGATGATAAGAAAAAGGAATAATAATTAAATACATTCCAGTGCATTATTTACACTTTCTTTTGATCGTCAAAGTTGTCCCTGGTCTCAAGTACAAAATCTTGGAATCGAATTTTACAGTAAATTTAATTTTAATTACCACGTAGAAAACATACCGTCTTACTCGTACGTAATGTATAATTCAGGGGGGATAATAACGGGTTAGTAGAAAACGTTACTCATTATCAAGCGCATGTGTACTGCGTATATCGGCTGTTATAAGACAGTATTAGAAGTTGAAAGATTTTTAAACCGTCTAATCGCCAGGCATTGAAGCGTACAACGATCGTATTAGGACGGAGATCGCAGACTCTGTTTGATTTGAAAAATATCGATTAATCGCGCTATGGAAATGTAAAAAATAACCATTTGCAGCACAATCACAGGAATATTTGAAATCGAAATATTTATTTACCAAAGTAATTACTGAACGCATAATTGGCCAAATTTGGAGGCAGTTGAAAACAGACCAGGTCAATGACATCGCAAAAGTTTTCTGAAGAAACGTGAAGTTAACAACTAAACGCGAAATGCGAAAATGACCAGGTTTTTGTGTATTGAAACAAAGTGCTGCCAGTCTAAAAAAATCTTGCATGGATATTATTATAAGTAAAGAGTTTAACAAGAGCAATATACGGCATTCTTCGCCGATATCTATAGGAACTCTGCATATCAGGGAATCTTTACAATCACTCGAACGATTTTTGGCATACTATGCAAAGTTTGCAAAAACGTTTTGAGCGATCACCAGCTATAATGTGCCAAATGTAATAGAATGAAATCTAGGTAGCTTCATTGACTTTAGACCTTAGTAAGCATATTCCATATTAATATTTTGAGAAATGGTGTTAATTAAATAATATGGTAAATGTATATATTTGATAATTAAACGATCTCTCGAAAAAACGTAAGACCGATAGTGTTCAGAGCAAAATGGTTTCTTGGATGTCTGCATCGAGTAACTAAACTATTCAAAAAGGCAATGTCTTTCAAATACCTATTCACATCGGTAATGGGGCACTTTCAAAATCTATGAATACTGTCAAAAGAAGAATGTATGGAAGATTTAAAAAAAATAAATTTATTATGATTATCGTGAAATTTGTGTCATTTAATTTATTCATTATTAATTATACAATTTAAAAACGATCTAAAAGCGCGTTTTCCGAAATGGTTTCAACAACAGGCTAACATAATATTTTCAACTGCCTCCGTGGACTCGACTAGCAAGCCGAAGATCGAGGGTTCAAATCTTGCGGCACGCTCAAGACTGGAAGATACTCCCAGTATCGCCCTGGTGTAAGACCACCATTAAAAATTCAAACGATGTTGAAATGGCTTCGTGACCAGATCGGAATATGCAAGTACTCCCACTCCTTTTCCCCTCCTTCTTCCCCCCCACTACCTTCAGCCTTACTACATACCCCAAAATCGGGAGAGGCGGATTTGGAGAGAGAGAAATATTTACATGTCCGTCGCTCCTGGACATATTCCTGGATTCCTTCTCAAACCTCACGCATTTCACCTTTTCGATCTTCCTCTCCTTCATTTCCTTTAAAAAAAACCTCCACACGGCATCCCAAAAGATGAGACAGGCCCTAATAGAAATTATTTTCCTCAAGAACTCCTTTGTGGGGTTAATATATAAAAAAAAACTGTTGTAAACCTCTATTAGATAATTGGTAGTTATTCTTTGATATGTATTTATATTTTTTATGTTAACCCTCTGTCTGTCTTTTGTTGAAAAATAGTGTCTTTACGGTGCTACATTGTACTTATTACATAGTCGTATTGTAGGGCAAATGATTTGGCTTTATTGTGGAAATTATAACATTTCGTAGATCATTTAATTAGTTAGAAATAAGATAGTTTAAAAGGCAGCTTGCCGGATGGTTAAGAATGTGTCTCTTTAATTTTACCGAGAAAGAAGCGACGTTTAAGTGGGAACTCCAAACATCAGAAGGCGTGATGCTTCACAGATTTATGTTAGTGGGTGGATCATTAAAGGTTTTCTTATCACTTTAACTACAATAAATAATAAGAAAATAATCATAGACGAGGGAAAGAGCATATTTTTTGCGTCATGATTAGGTAAATGTGTTCTCAAATTTGAAAAAAACAATAATAAAATGCATATAAAAAATTACATAACTTTTGTAGAATCCCTCCTGAAGTTCTTATCGGTTAATTAACCGATGATAATGCAATAAAAATACACTTGAAGTGAAACGTGCTCAAAACTAGCTAGCCTTTAATATTATAGAAAAGGGGGAGATTAATTAAATATTTATTAGCCAGTTCTCGAATTTCCCAACGTATCATTAACTATTCCAATTCTGACTTCGTCAACTGTTAAAAGTATTTCCTATACATTGTGTCTCGTATGGTTAACGTGTTTTATTTGCACTGTTGTTGGTAGCGAACTGCGAAAGGCTTAAAAGGTAGAATTCCAGTTGAGTTACTTAAAAGTCAGCAAGAAGTATTTATTTTACTGAATGTAGAGAGATTTTCATCCGTTTCGGGCATAGCCATTACAATACAACAGTGGAACTTAAAACAATGACAAATAAAATCATATAAACACTGTTTTACAACAAAGCAGTTACATTTCTTAGGGTAAAATTTATGAAAAGTACTTTAAAACTGTGTACGATTTGTAAGGTTTAATAAAAATGGAATTGCGGTGGAATGATTGAAGTCTTAAATTGTTTAAGCGAAAGAAAAAAAAAACATTTATATTCCAGTTTGGCTATAACTATTGTCACAGTTAAATTTAAAACAATGTTTTATGAATACGGAATTGCAGCTTAAAAACAAGGTAAACAATGCCGATTTAAAATTTCTGTCATAATACATCAAGAACGAGTAGTAGCAATAATTTCCCGTTTAAAAGGTGTTTTGTGGTGCGAGGACAAATAATTGATCACCGTTCGGTTCCATATATCATTACGGGAGTAAAATGGTGGAGGTACATGAAACAAGTATTGAGATATGCTTATTCAATGTGGAGTTACGTCGGTTACGCGTTTTTGGAGAATAGAGAACAACGAGTTAGGTAAGTTTTTAGATTTTCACGGCCAAAAGCATTTTTGTTGTTTGTTTTTGGGGTGTTATGCCGTGTTGCGCTAACTCCTTCTTTAGCCGACGTTTCGGACATCGTGCAGAGACGTGCACATCTTCGGATCTACCGGATCTGCCCTGATGATGGACACTGCAACGACAAAAACAACGAGTTAGTTTACTCGAACCGCTGATAAAGATATGCTTGTTTGGCGGGATGCGGAGTTATCCAATGTGGAGTTACGTCGGATACGCGTTTTTGGAGAATAGAGAACAATGAGTTAGTTTACTCGAACCGCTGATAAAGATATGCTTGTTTGGCGGGATGCAGAGTTATTCAATGTGGAGATACGTCGGATACGCGTTTTTGGAGAATAGAGAACAACGAGTTAGTTTACTCGAACCGCTGATAAAGATATGCTTGTTTGGCGGGATGCGGTGTTATTCGATGTGGAGTTACGTCTGACACGCGTTTTTGGAGAAAAGCGAACAACGAGTTAATTTACTCAAACCGCTGAAAACTCTAGACATGCCATCTTCCAAGAGGATTTTAATACCGTATTTTGTAAAGTTTAAAAATATTTTTTTACGATCAAACTACTTAAAGTCTACATTGGCATAAGTAACAAAAGAAACGCTATCTATTAAATAACAACAACCTATGTTTTGCGTGATACTAGAGAAAGTGCCACAATAACAAGACTCTTTAAATCGCTTACATGGAAAACACCAGACAACTTATTTGCTAAAAAAATATTCTGTGTCTTCATTTTTTTCAAATAAGTTTTCGCCATGGTGCGTACGATGCTGTACGCATGAACTGCTCCCCGAACGGGCATGAACCCTGTGTTAATTTGTTGCCTTACATGTTGTGTTGCTAATACCTATACACGGCTTTTTAAGCCGAGTGATCCCATGCATCGTGGATTCAATCCATAATTGAACAAGCATTTTTTCGCCAATGAAAGTAGAGAGACTTAAAACAAATGTTAATTTATTGTTATTAAGTTTAATTTGTAGAACTCCATTTTATTTATTTTTTTATTTTTTATATATTCAATAATATTATTATTGGGTTTATAAAAACAGTTTATTTTTAAACAAGTTCTGCTGTGTAATTATTATTACGCGTGACAGCTGTTTCGCCTTCTGAAGGCATTATCAAACTGTGGGTAGCCCACTTACAGACGATACATTTATATTATTTCTAGGTAGGTATTTTAATTACAATTACTGATTTCTTAATTGATTTCTGAGTAAAATATTAGAAATTATTAATGGTTTTTACCCCAGTAAAGTTTCCCCAATTAGTGTAAAGTTTAAATTTGACGGAATGTATTTATGTTAGTTATTCCCAAACGATGACTCATAGGGTTATTTTAAAATAACCCTAATTATTAAAATAACCCTATGAGTCATCGTTTGGGAATAACTAACATAAATACATTCCGTCAAATTTAAACTTTACACTAATTGGGGAAACTTTACTGGGGTAAAAACCATTAATAATTTCTAATATTTTACTCAGAAATCAATTAAGAAATCAGTAATTGTAATTAAAATACCTACCTAGAAATAATATAAATGTATCGTCTGTAAGTGGGCTACCCACAGTTTGATAATGCCTTCAGAAGGCGAAACAGCTGTCACGCGTAATAATAATTACACAGCAGAACTTGTTTAAAAATAAACTGTTTTTATAAACCCAATAATAATATTATTGAATATATAAAAAATAAAAAATAAAACAAATGTTAATTTTAACTCGCGAATTTTTGTGTGGCGTAAAATTCATTCTGATAAGATAAAGGTGCTTTCGTATATTATAAGGTTCATGGTAATGTTGAGCTCTCGTAAATCGTTGTTTCTTTAGGTTTAATAATCATCATGGCAGATTTGTAGTTTGAGATGAAGTGAAATTGCGGAAGCAATGGTCCAAATTCGAATGGTAGTCTGTCACGAGGGCGATACTGAGAGTATCTTATATAACGCCTTGTAAATTAATTATGTTTTTAATTCTTTAAATCATATAAAACATTTAAAAAATCAACAATGCGAGTGTAAATTATGCCCATTTGAACGTATACCGATTTCGGCAATTATTTATAAGACCTTTCATTCTATGATTAGTTTAATCAAAAGTAAGGCAAGATTGAGACACACACACACACATTATATTTTATGCTACTATATTAATTTTAATCGTTGTATTTTTCTAAAGTTAGTGGATCATTGAAAATCGGACTTCATCACAGCTCTGCAACATCTATAATCTATACGTCCGGCTGAATGAAATGCCTGTATGGTATATATATTATGTACAATTTTGGGGACTTGACCGACAAAGCCGTTGACATGAGCGACGTACGCAACATTTACGACATACTAATAAAGCGAGTGCGTCGGACAATTTTCAGCTCCTTTACGGATTTTTAATAACTCTCATATCGCGACTATCGGCCGGATTGGCTGATGCGAAATAAAGAGTGTAAGGTACTGCGGAATAAGGCATAAGAGAATAGAGAAGCTTGTCTTTTCCTCTATACGAACGTTCTTATGATAATTATGAACTGTTGTAAATAAAATATAATGAAAAACAACAATAATGGAAAAAAATTATCTAAGGGCTTATGCCATCTTTGAGGATGTTATGTGGTGGGTCTTTTTATGGAAATGAACGAGAGGAAGTTCTGGAAAGGAAAAATGTGTGATGGGTGAGTAGGAATAGTGAATCAATGTGTCTAGAAGTGACCTATGAATCCATCCCTACCACAGCGATGCAAGGCGATGGATCGAGAATCTGGCTGGAGAAATCAAAAGGTCTCCCTCAACCAGTCTCTCCCGGTCCAGTAGACAAGACCTAGACACACTTCACCCCATGAACCCGGGCACCCTCGCTAAGTCACTAAACATGGTGAGCCACTTAGGGTGACCTATGGCTGAGGTGTTGGTTATCAAATAAATGGTACCCGAGGTGCCTCCCAGATTGATATAATTTATATTAAGATAATTATTTAAAGTTCGTTATAAGATAATAATAAAAAGGCCAATAAAAAACAATTGTAAAAAGATTATTCTATAAATTAATAACACCCGCATAAACCCACGCCCATCTTTTTATGTGGTACACCTTTGAATTGCAAATAGTAGCGCCCTTGAGGTGGTTTTTCACAAACACGGCGCTATAAAAGTCATCAAATTATTTTATTATTAAAATTACATACCTAATTATAAGAACGAAATGTTCAACACTCTGTGGGGGTATTTCCCCTTGCTCTAGATAAAAGCTCTGTCGAAATAATGCCTTACACATTCTTTTTAGAAATCAGACCTAGGCAGTTACCTTCCTCTTATTTTCAAGGCCAAGTCTGCAAAATCGATCTTGAATTAAAAATGTACATTTGTATAAAAAATGTGTGTCCGCCACTCGGCCGGCCGCTTTAGTAAATATACTTATCGCGGATGTGCTTAGGCCAATAATGCTTACTGCTAAGGATGCGTTTTATTTGAAGAGACTTTTTTTTTTTTTTATTAACTCCACACAGGAGGCCCTGATGAAAATAATTTCCCTCAGGGCCTATGTCATCTTTGGGGATGCTGTGTGGAGGGTCTTTTTGTGGAGAGGAAGGAGTGAACATGGGTCTTGAAGAGTCCCATGTTGTACGAGGGAGGAAACACAGAGGCCGGCAGTTCGTTCCACAGCCGAGCTGTTGAACTTAAGAACGAATCGTAGAAGCGACCCGTTCTCCTATATAGACTATATTTTTCTAAAGATTAAGTTTATTCAACACACAAAATTTATCAACATATTTAGGAAAACTCGAGAGGTGCTTAAGTAGGAATCACGTGTTGCACTTCAAGTTGCTAGAGACAGAATAATGTTTCGCCAAGGGCTTTTAAAATTCACCGCTGGTTCGCTGGAACGCGCATGCGTCAGTGTGGCGAAAAACAAGAATTTGCCAGTGTCTAAAATTAATAGTTCCATAAATTTGAAGTATCAAAAAGTAAATCATAAATCTTTCGTTATCCCACGAAAAGAGCTATGTTAGATATTAAGAGGGTGGCAAAATACACCCTGTCCTAATTAAATATTCCCCGAGTAATAAATTTCTTCAAATATGTAAGCATAACAAATAAGCTTAAAGATGATTTACGAAAGAGCAAAAATCCCTCGATCTGTAAACGTTGGAGTGATGAAATTCGAACAGTTTAGCTTACAGAGTAACATTAATAGGGTAAAGGAGAAACTATCCAACACCGTGAACGAATAATCTTTTTCGTACTGATAGCTCTAATTTTAATGGTAGCGACTCCTCCTTCTGTAGATGAGTTCATGTCAATTCGTGCAAAAACTCACAGTCCCCTTCAGTTTGTAAGTCATGGAAGCTCGCGAGTACCACTGGCAGGAGGCGCGTGCAGAAAAGCACTCTTAATCATGAACAAAAACGGTTTGACGGGTTAATTTCAATAATAAATTGTTATGGCGCACCAGAAGTGGGCCACACCAATTAACTTCGGATGCCGAATTAATTACACCATCCTGATGCCCCGCGCTGGCTTCGGGCTGCGATATTACCCGAGTGACATTATCACAGACAGCGATAACTGTGGTGATTTTATGACCATCGATTACTATGATGATTTTATAAACATCGATAAGCAAATAAAAATCTTCACTTGTTTCTACATAAGTATCTATATCCATTTTAGAAATAACTACCCCCTCATCTTTCGCATCACTTCGTCACTCCTATCTAACTTGATACTGCAGTGACATTATCACAGAGAGTGATAACTGTGGTGATTTGATGATTTCATCTATTTCAAAATAGCATTTTTCAGAAAAAATCCCCGTTTCTACGTAGATATCAACAGTCATTTTCAAAATAACTACCCCCCTCCCAATCTGTCTCAACCCTTCGCCACTCCTTATCTAACTTGACACTGGAGTGATATTATCACATATCACAGCGAAAACTACGGTGATTCGATGACCATCGATTACTACGATGATTTCAAATATGCAAATAAAAAAATCACTCGTTTCTTCATAAATATCTATAGACATTGTCGAAATAACCACCCCTCCCCCGTCTGTCCCACCTCTTCAACGCCCCTTATCCAACATGAAACTGGAGTAACATTATCACAGCCTGCAATAAGTGTAGGAGTTTTGATGGCCTTCGATAGTGATTTTATGAACACGAATAATGCCTACATATCATCGATTCCGCGAATGTGACTACAACCTACCCAAAACTATATCTAAACTCGTTAACTCCGAGAAAAAATTTTCAATATTTTTTCATTAATTGTTTTTTTTATTTTAAACCTTTTCCCCACTTTTTTTACTTTTTTTCCTTTAAATGCACATCTTTATAATGATACAATTCAAATTAAATCATCAGGGATGAGCGCTATTGCCTCCATACGTATTGTTGAGTGTTGTGTCCAATGGAAACTGTATTTGATGATTGTACCTAAGATGCCTGGGTGCGACTACAATAATAATGATTGTATGTAAGTAATAAGGGTCATGTGAAGAGTTTAAGTCTAGAAGAAGAGTGTAAAATTTTTTGAGATTATCTCGTCATTCAACTTTTATTATTGTAACTAAAAACCGAGGGGTTTGTTATTCTTACCCATATTGTACTTATATTATCAAATTATTATCAAAAGGTTAAAGTTAATATTTTTGGTAGGTTGATTGACTAATTGAAATACAAAAAATTGACATTTTATTAAAAACTCATTTTTGCCATTGCTTTTCAAGGTACCTGGCATCAGTGTCAGCCTCGTATATAATTAACCATGTCAGTGGTACAAAACTGGCGGCCGGCTAACCATTTTATTTGACGCGACGGTCGTCCTCCTCTATATACCTAAGTACCTTCTAAAAATTGGTAAATATAGTTGTATTATTTACATCTTAAAATTAAAGTTAAATGTTGGAATAGTTTGTTATTTTTTACTTATCTTCATTGCTTGGTATTTAATTTTTTATTTTATTTTATTATGTGCATCTATATAAGAAGGTTTACATATATTTTTTTGGATTTGCCTGTCTCACTAGGAAATCCTGTGCCTAGACAGACTAGTTCAAAAGTATTTTATAATATTAAAATAAAGTACATTTTTCAATAAAGCATAAATATTTGACAAAAATTTTCAGGTTGGTAGGTAGTGGTAACAATATTGAGATAGAGGATTATATTTGGGTGAGGTGACTAATTATTGCACGACCTTTTTCGATGATCCATTGTTTGATCAGGATTTTATATTTGTTAATATCATTCGATTTTCTTGTTTTTTCAGGTAGGTTATTGTATATTTTAGACGCAATGTATTCGAAATTTCTTTGACCAAATGTTGTGTTTGTTTTAGGTGTTTGTATGAGTTCTCTGGTTTTGTGCCTCGTGTTTGAAATATTTTCATATAATGCATGTGTTTTATTTTTAAACGGATGAATTAAGATAGTTTTTGTGTAAATTTGTCGAATATCTAATACATGGAATTTGTAGAATATATCTGCAGTACTTTTTTTTAAGGGAACTTTAAGAATAACTTTCACAATATTTTTTTTTACTTTCCATATTAATCTATAGCTTATAGTGTTGCACCTCCCCATGCGATTATTCCATACTCAATGATAGATTAACAAAGAGAGTGATAAACAATTTTCATAGATTTGGAGTCTAGTATGTTTCTAATGTTTTTGAAGAAATAAATATGTTTATTCGTGATAAGTAGGCAATGTGTATTCCACTTAAGATATTGATCAAATGTAAGATCAAGGTATTTGATATGGTCCGTTCGATCTAGTCAAGGACATTGCCAGAATGTATCGTGAGTACAAGAACAAAATGGAGTAGCGATATCTAGAATTCTTGTGTAAAATAGAAAGCGGCATTTTGTTTTCGAAAACAAAAGTCTTGTCGGGCTAACATTATATTTCATGTAATGTATTATTTTTAAAACGCACAAGGGTAAGATCTAACTCAATATTAGTAATCAAATACAATATCAATGGTATTTTATTTATTCATTTATATTCTCTTGGGTACACTTTACATAATAAGTACCAGTTATATAAAAAAAAATGTTGATAATCGGCAACTGTAACACCTCACTAGGAAAACTTGTGCTGATGTATTCGAATGTTTTAGGAATAGTGTTATTATGCCGTCATAAGTAAGATCACAGCAGCGTCGTTGAGATTTTCATGGATATATAGTTATACAATACTATGGTTCCACCCATATTGGCAGTACTGTATACATATTAGATTATTAGTAGTAAGGGTTCATCATAATACTACATGAAGTGTATTTAATGATGCAGTTAAAACGAAAAGAGAACAAAAAAATAAAAAATGTGTGGCAAGCCTACGCACGACGGAAGTGAAACTTTTAGTATTCTTCTCTCTCTCTCTTTTCATTTCATTCTCTCTTTTTTTCTGTCTATTGACATATTAATAAGAAGCATGTGATAAAAAAAATTAAAGTTATAAAAATATGGGATTCGAACCCGGGTCCTGCATAACGAGTGTCGAACGCTCTGCCTCTAGACCGCAAGGAGAGGTATCTCGCGCAAATTAAAGTAAAGGTAAATTAACAAATTTATGTAATTTTTTACTACATTATTACAAATCGTTGATAAATAAAAATAATTATTCAAAATACCGAGCAACTCTAGCGGCTCGATTTGTAAGCTATATTTCGACCAAAATATCATATATGTACCGTAAAGTAAAGTAAAGGTAAATTAACAAATTTACGTAATTTCTTACTACATTATTACAAATCGTTGATAAAAAAAAATTAAAAGTTATAAAAATATGGGATTCGAACCCGGGTCCTGCATAACGAGTGTCGAACGCTCTGCCTCTAGACCGCGGTTATTACGTATTCGACCAAAATATCATATAGTCAAAATATCTAAAAGTCGCAGCACGACAGCATTTCATCACTTTTCCTCGTATTAAAAAAAATCACAAAAAGAAAAAAAAAATAGTTTAAGCGGGGATCGAACCTCGGTACTTCACGACGAGAGTCGGATGCTCTGCCTCTAGGCCGCGAAGCTGAGTTTGGAGGGTTACCTAAACTAGGTATATAATATTAGCTAGGCTCCTATAGCGAAATGATCACGGTTTTTCGTGACGGTCATCAGTCGGTTTTACTCCGGTCCTCGAAATTGCATGACGCGCGTAAAGAAGTTTCACTTCAAAAATATATTACAAAAAAGTCCCGACCGATTCCACGGAAGAAATACAAAATCCGAAATAAAATAAACCATATCTCAAGATAGTGGGAACTTTACAGAAATAATCCAACTGTTTATAAAATAAACTATATGAATGCTGGTAAAAAATTCTTATAGATTAAATACTCAAAGCCAAATTCGTCATTTAGTACAGACTCGTCCAAAATTTCGCTTGGTGCTTGCGGCCCGTGTGTATTGTGTATTATGGATTCGATACCACTGCACTAAGTGGGAGTAGTATTTATAAATTAAACGTTCTCGTGACTAATCAGCTTTTACCGATGCCAAAAGAAAGGACCAGCGCGCTGGCTGCAGTCCATAATCAATAATGTTTAACTAGCAATAAAAATGACGAAATATGCTACCGGGTGATTGCGAACTGATGAAAGAGTAGGCGATGGTGTGTTGTGTTAAAGCAAAAAAACCCTTTGTCATTAAATTTGCTTCCAATTACCCTAATTCAATATTTTTTAATTATTTGTCCAATTTTCTATTTAGAAACAACCGACCTTTGACTTCTAAGAACGATTTTTTTTCACGAGGTTAAACGCCCCATCAACACAAAAAAAATATCGACATAGTCACCACAGGATCTGTGAAATCATAATCTAGGAAGGCATAATAAATTGTACATACCATGGTATTATTAGAAGCGCATTAGGAGTTCTTGTGCTTCATCACAAAAAATATTATTATTTAATATTACTTAAGAAGTTATATTAGTGAAACTCCATTTCAATTTCAATTTTTTCTTTTATAATAATATTATTACAGCAGATATTTAAAAGACTAAATATGGAATATTTTTCAACAATACCAACTTACATTATATTCAAATAATTTTATGTTTTCTTTAAAGAATCAAAAAACTAAACCCGATTATATAAAAGTGATATCCTCGGATGCATTTTTTACGTGAAAGCCGCACAAGAGTCCCAGCTGCTCCCAACCGTATGGATCCAGTGAGACTATGACATCTCAGATTGGGGTATGTTATGGGGTTGAAGGTAATGGAGAGGGGAAGCAGACGAGGAAGAGGAAGGTTGAGAAGTACCTGCCTACAGATCTGGTCACCAAGCTCGGGTCAAGCAACGTTTTAAACCTGAATGGTGGACTTTCACAATGGGGATACTGACAGTGGGTTCCACTTTATAAATAGCCGCAAATGTACTACATGTTATTTTTATATAAATTGTTTTGAAAAACACTAACTAACTAACTAACTAACCATCACGCCGTTTCCCCGCAGAGGTAGACAGAGAGGACGGACCGCCAAACAACTCGGTCTTGGCACACATTCCTTGCCTCATTCACATTCATACATCGTATCATACATACTCTTCTATTGTTCTGACTCTTGACATGGCCCGACTCAAGTATCTGATTCACTTGGTCGTGCCATGTCTTCCTCGGGCGTCCCCGACTTCTGCTACCATTCACATTTGCATCGTATATTCTCCTTACACTCCTTTCTTCGCTCATTCGCTCTACATGCCCAAACCATCTAAGCGTCCCTTTCTTGATCTTACTCATTACGCTTACAATCAGCCTTGCACTCTTTGCGGATCTCCACATTACTCACACGATCATACATGGTTTTACCACACATACGCCTCAGGGATCTCATTTCAACAGCATTCAATCTACTTTCATCCTTTCTTTGCCAGTTCCATGCCTCACTTCCATACATCAGGGTAGGTACCAGCAAAACAAAATTTATTTAAACAAAATTTACTTATTCACGCCAGGATTTTGAACGTGAGAAGTATACCTAGACACCTAGAGTTCATTTTAGGCAGTAATTAGAATACCAAATGAATTATAGATATTAATATTATCACTACGCCACTGTGTTATTTTTTTTTATTTTTTATTTATTAACTTTCAAAAATACATTTTTTACAATTAAGTCCCGTTAAACTGATTGATATCAGTTTGTCAACGGGTTCTTTTAACAATTACTTTTTAAATACATATACAATTTTTACAAGTACATAAAATATACACATAATTACATTAGTACAAAAAAATTCTTTCACATAACCATTTTTTTAACATACATTTCCTTCTGTGAGTCAATTCACAGCTTTTTATTGAGTTTGGTAACATGTTGTAAATTATTGGAACGAGGTATTCTAGAGTTCTTTGACCATATTTATTCAGGTATCTTGGAACTACAAGTCCATCGTTTGCAATTAGTCTTGTATTATGAACATGTGTCACTATTTTATTATGTTCAGATTGAGATATATGCTGACTCGCAATTTTAAGCCACAATAAAGCACGAACAGATAATACATTTACAGAGTTGTATAGTAATGACTTTGGTACGTCATTTCTTTGTTCGTATTTAGTTTTGTTTAATAATAATTTTACCAAAGAATATTGTACATTTTGGACTGAAAGAAGATTTGTTTTTGTTGAATGTCCCCATGAAGTTATTCCGTATCTTATTAGGGATTCCGCCAATGATAGGTATACTATATAATAAAAACACATAAATTTGTTTTTGACCACGATAGTTTTATTTTCACTCTACCGGTTTCGGAAGATCCCTTCCTTCGTCAGGAGAATATTTAAAACTGTTTTAAATATTCTCCTGACGAAGGAAGGGATCTTCCGAAACCGGTAGAGTGAAAATAAAACTATCGTGGTCAAAAACAAATTTATGTGTTTTTATTATAAATTATGATGAGCCACAAAGTGAATGCTTTTTACAATTACGTGATAGGTATACTATTTTAAGGGTATTTGGTGGAACAAAAAACTTCAATCTATAAAGTTTGCTCACTATAGCTCTAAGCCTTGTGCACACTTTTTGTATATGTATATCCCATTTAAAATTACAATCAATTGTTAAGCCTAGATATACGTATTTTGAAACAAGTTCAATATTTTTGCATGAGCATGGTTGTATTACAAAGTTATGGATGCAATTAAAGTCATGAGAAATAATTTTAGGAGTTATGGTAATGTTATTATGAGGAGATCTGATGTGCATAAGCTTCGTTTTTTTAGCATTGATTATTAAACCTACATCATGTGACCATTTTTGAAGAGTGACAAAGTCAATTTGCAGTAAAGTACTCGCTATTAATAAATCCTCATGTGAAATAACTAATGCAGTGTCGTCAGCATAAACGTAATGTTTTACATGAGAAAAAATAAATTTCATTGCAGTAACATATATTATATACAAGGTAGGGCCTAGTATGGACCCTTGTGGGACGCCTGCGAAAACAATATTTTTTTTGCTAAAATGATCAAAAATTTTTACACAAATCTTTCTATTTTGAAAGTAGTTAACAAATAATTTATGTAGGTTTCCTGTAATTCCAATGTTTTCTAGAGTTTTAAGTAATTTACTATGATCAATCGTATCAAAAGCCTTTGAATTATCAATAAATAATACGAGTACATGTTTTCTTTTGTTAAGATCATTATTAATTTTATTTGAAAATTCTTGAAGTAGTAGATCTGTGCTTTTATTTTTTTGGAAACCATATTGATGGGTATCAATAATAGAAAATTTTTCAAGGTACTTTATTAGTTTTACAGATATATATTTTTCTAGGATCTTTTCAATTGCAGGTAAAATACTGATCGGTCTATAGTTTTCAATTTCACTGTGTTTACCACCTTTGTAGATGGGTCGGATTATGCTACATTTAAGATCTTCGGGTATAATTGCCTCCGATAAAATCATATTAATTAATAGAGTTAAAATAGGTCCTAAGATATTAAAGTGTTTTTTAATGTCAGACATTCTAATTTTATCTATCCCCGGCGATTGACTATTTTTTAAACTTCTGACTACTTTTTCAATATCACAAAGTTTTGCTTGTGTTAAGAGCATGCTGTGTGGAAGTCTATGTGTTTGAATATGAAAAGCTTTTTTGTCACATCTATGTAATAGTTGCTTAACATTGTCAGAAAAAAAGTTTGCAAAATTGTTAGATGTTTGTTCAGTCGTTTGATCTTTTTTTAAAAAATAGTTTGATATTACTTGGTCGCAATTACTTTTGCTCTTCCTTCCTAACAATCTGTTTATTTCGTCCCACGTTTTTTTAGAGTCGGCAAAGTAATTTTTAAATTTTGAGTTGAAGAATTTTAATTTGCATGCACTGATTAATTTTGTAACTTTGTTTCGATTACATTTGTACTCTCTTTCATAAAATTTATTTGTAGGATTATTTTTCCATCTTTTGTAAAGTGTATCTTTTAATTTGATTTTTGATAATAAATCTTCATTTATCCATTCATTTATGGCATTAGGTCTGATTTGAGGTTTATAAGACTTTACTACAGTACTTTTTTCATAGATTTCATTAAATTTATTTTTAATTTTATTATACAGAGTAACGCAATCACTTCTTTCAAAAGAATATTCCAATTATATTTTTTTATTTCTTTATCAACACGTTTTTGAGACAGAATTGTGATTTTTTCATTTTGTTAAATATTTTTGACGTCATGGTATTGTAAATTTAGTCCCGTCATAAAATGATCAGCAATTCTCGAATCAATTACACACGCGGACAAGTTATATTTATTAGATCTAACATAAATGTGGTCAATACAGGATTTAGTTATTTGACCAGCAACGATTGCTTCTCTAGTCGTATCATTAATACATTTTGTTAAGTAATTACTGGTAAGTATATTTTCATAAGCTATTATATTTGAATCACTTTGATTTAGTATATTAAGATTAATATCCCCAAAAAATATTATATTATCATTAAAGTTTACGTTATTGCAAAAAAAACAAGAAATTTCATTTAAGAATCCCTTTTTATTGAGGTTAGGTGGTCTATAAATTGCTAAAATATAAAAATTACATTTATTAGGTAATGTCAATATTCCAAACACATTTTCAAAGTGAATGGTTTCAACTATTTTTTGTTTAAAATGTAAATGTTCCCTTATATACAGCAATATTCCACCTCCTTGTTTATTTTTTCTGCAATAATAATACGATTTATATCCTGGAATATCATATAATTTAATAAGTTCCTCGTTAATTGCAGTTTCGCAAAGCATAATTACATCTATGTCTTTCAAACAGTTTTTCAAATAGGCATGAAGAATATCCCAATACTTGTTTAGTGATCTTATATTTATTTGGACACAGGTTAGGTTAGTATTGCATTTATTAATATTTTGTGCGTGAATCCAACATTCTAAATTGCTTGCACGGGTAAATTCTATATCAGTATCATTTTCAATATAGTTGAAAGCCATTTAAAAATATAATATTATACTCGTAACATTCAGTATAATGGTTGGAAGTTGAAATATAGCATCTATTAATAATGTACAAAATAATAATGATGTACAAAATATACTTGAATATTGTAGGCTTGTGAAAAATAAATTGAAAAATAGATTTTAATTTTGTGCATCTTATAAAGAAAAATATCGAACTGTTTGTAATAATAGTATTATCCTCGTATATTTTAATATTATGGTTGTTGGGTTTAGTATTATTTGATACTATTTCCCGAGAAGCTATGTACAACCTAGTATTGAGTAATACAAAACAAACTTGAAGAATATCGGCGTGTAAATAGAATATATAAAAAGAGATATGTTTCAATAATAATTCGAGAGAATACTGCTGTAGAGTTATGTGTAAAATACTACTATAGAGTACAAAATAAACTTCAAGAATATGGATTTGTAAAACGTAGTTAGAAATGTCAATTTTATGACATCCTGATGAAGAAAACATTAAAACATTACGATTTTCAATAATCGATTTTTTGGTGTGCAATTTCAAGCATTTTTTTATAAAACTTACAATTAATCTTGTCATTTGCTCGGTGATTTGATGGAAATGTCAGTTTATTTTTTAGGTTATGTTGTTCACAGTTCAGATATTTGGGTGCTTGGCTTATATTAATACAAGCCGTATGTGTGTGAGGGCCTCCACAATAGCTGCAGCTAGCTGCGTCCTTTTCTTTCCCAAGGCATCTACTTGATGTGTGTCCAAAGCGTAAGCAATGGAAACATTGTACCAGCGGGTTTGCATCTTCGGCGTAAATTCTTTGATATCCGATATTTATTTTTTCTTTTTGTATTATAGTTCTTCGGATGTCCTTGTCTACCTCTACAATGAAGTTCATCGTGTCGTTGTATTTATTTTTAACAACCTTTTTCACATTTATTAGTGATTTGATATCTGTAGTGTGTGTAAAAACTTTAAGATATTCGTTTTGTTCAAATAGGTCATCAGTAAAATCTTCAGTGTTGTAGTCATTGAAGATGCCTTTGAATATAAGTGTAGGTTTTTTTTTCATAAGTTCTTTTGCTTCTACATCCTGTAATTCTTTGGAAATTTCTTTTTGCAGCATCAGTGCTTCCTCTTTTTTAAAGCATTTTATGATTAATCTATTTTGAGAAATTTTTTTAATGCTGTCAATATTAATCCTTAATTTTCCGTTTTTAATTTTTTCTTGGATTCGTTTTTGGAGTTTTTCATTTGTTTCTTTATTATTTTGATTCGGGGTAATCATTAGGGAAAATTCGTTTTTTCGATTTAAGTATCGTTTTTTATCTACTGATTGGTCATACGACTCAAGTTTGACATTGTTTTCAGTCATTTCAATGGCGACGTGACCCATCAGTGCCAATATTGTTTTCACTTTTAAAGTAATTAAGTTTTGTTGATCCTTGGTAAATTTTTTTGTTGGATCTTGTACTGCCTCCAACAGGTCTTGAATTGCCGTCTTGCATGATTCCATAAATTGGTGGTTATTTGTGTGCGTCATGTTTACCCTAATTTACACTGTGTTGTTTATTTTGTTGAGTTGTGTGTTATTGTCACAATCACTGGTTGAGCTCTAATGGACTCCAATAGAACACAGTTAAATTTACAAAATGCACCGTGATAAAACACTTGAGTGACAGTATGTTTAGCCACCTTTTTAAGGAAAAACTTTTTTTATCAGTAAGTTCACTCACTTGAATATAAATCTTCAGATTATTCACTGTTTTTAAGCGGTTATGGTGAGAGCACAAATATCGCATCTACTCGCTGTTACGTACTTGGTTATTACTTTCGTGTTCGTGCGAGAAAACTTAATAAAAAACAGAAAAGTCAGCTTCATTCCGGAGAAGTATTTTGATAAGTCGTACGGTGGAATGTTTATGCAAATCAGATTTTGTCACGGACGTGCAGGTTTTATGAATTAAGAAATTACTATTAAGACATTTAATATGATAATATTAAAATCGTTCAGTAAAAGCACTGCCTTTAATGAGGCAAATATTGAAAATAATTATCGCAATAAGACATACCGTACACCAACAGGTGAAATTATTTTAATAGGTTAGTACTTGTGTATTCAGATGGTACCGGCCGGCTTACGCATTGGAATTCTTTCAGAAAATATTCAATTATGTTAAAATGTTCAATTAAGAATCGGTGTGGTGTGATTTCCCAACTAAAAAAAAATCATTGAAAACCACCTTTGTTTACAGGGAAATTGTTACTACACATTACACTCTGACACTCTGTTGGGAGAGCTAGGAAGGTTGCTCACAGTACATCAGAGGTTCCTAAACTTTGCCTCTTGCCAATTTTTTTTTTCCGTTGACTCCCTGCCTGCCGAATATTGAATTTTCCTAAAACTATTAACGTCCCATGTGATAATCGTTTATTTGTTCGTAAAAAGTTCCCTTCCATTGCCTGTCCAACAACCGGGTGGCGGTATAGTTCTTCTGTATTTGCATTGTGCAGACAGGGGCATCCTTGTGAAGTATTACACCAAATGAAAATGAAGCAGGATAAGCAACGGGATTTTCTTTTTGTAGCTAGCCCTACAGAACTATCCCGTAAGTTCTTTGTCAGTGCTTATTCCGGTCATTTCTTCTTGTCACATGGTTTCCGATTCCTCGACGTTTCATTAGTCGAAATGTCCTCAAACTTAGTTTTTAAGTCAGTGTGAAGTACATTTAAATTTTGATAAACGTTACCCTGGACGATTTTCAAAAACAAGTTGGGGATCTAGGAAAATTCGCGTCTTCCGATGTGCAATGTTTTGCTCAATATATCAAGTCTGACGAGAAAAGGAACGTATATCTCTTTTTATATACCTCAATAAACAACTTTACTAAATATAAAAATAAAAATATTAAATAAGTAATTTATCGGTCTATTATTAGTATTACGTAAACGTGTTATTTGCGTTGGGTGTATTGTGTCATTTACGGAACTCCTAAATGTTGACTTGAGGTAAATGGGGGTCGGCTCGTATGTACCCCCCATTTTAATCTTGTAGACCCCTTAATTTTTTTCTCGCTGACATGGACCCCCAGCAAGCCGATATCGACCCCTGGGAGTCCATATAGACCACTTTGTGAACCTCTGCTCTACACCAAACTTTTTTAAACAGTTTTTGTTTTACGACTTGTCATCCAACTTCTAAAATACTGAACAAAAGATCTATGGCAACTCCAATTGGAGAACATTGTGAGGCAGTTGCGACATAAAAATACATTTGGACCTTATACTGAACCTTGAGAAACGCCTGATTTTTCTTTGATGCTAGATTATTTAAATGAACCGTTGTTCGAGTAAGTAAAAAATTCTAATTTCATATTTGTATCTGTAACTCAGGTACTATGAATTCTAGAACTCGGATTTGCTTTAAATTGAAGTGTTATTTTCAAAGCTGGAAATGTTTGTTTGAACAAAATCAGACAAGCGATACATTTCTTTTATTTTTAACAAAAAAATAATTAGAATTGCCTTTTATTTATGTGACACCTCACAAGAGCGTCCCTGTCTTTAATAAAATTGTAATTATATACATCAGTCTACACGGTCAGCTGCGCTGGTATTATTATAATTATTTTTCTAATGCTAAGACTTTTCCCAATATTATTTTTCTCTGCCTGTAATTTTCTAAACATTTTTTCTAATCGAACAATTAAATAAAATGGAATATTTTAACTGACAGGATTTTCCCATGGTGACCAATGTTCACGTGTGTAACTATCTTATTGGTTCGAAATTTAAATAAATTTAACACCTTTTGTCCGGTTCATCTCCAATATAAAACAAAAGGCCCGACTGAAAAGCAGATTATATCGCCAAAAATATGCAAATTTGTTTTAATGAAAAGAGCGGTGTTATTTTTTAAGAGGCGACCGAATCTGATAACGACTCCGCAAAGAATCCAAATATTCACCAATCGGCATTCGAATCCAGTACCTCCAGATATCTTATAACCAGTACAATGCGCATTCAATGGCATATCTTAGTATTTTTTTTACTCCTCGTTGTTAAGTAAGTTATGTCGGTACTACGAAGATCGAAGTTTTCAGTTCACAATAAAAACATTACTACACATAACTGAACTTATTAAACACTAAAATATTATTGTAAATAGAAACACAAAAAGCACTCAGTTTATTTTCTATTAATTGATAAAATTCGACTCGATCGAATTCGTAACAATTCTAGCATTCCAAAAATAATAGTAAGCCAAACACACAAACACCTCCAAATCCAAATACAGTGGTACCTCGACATACGAGTGCCCCAACATACGAGTTTTCCGAGATACGAGCCGGCGAGCGAGTGATTTTTTGCTTTGAGTTACGAGCGAAATTCGAGATACGAGTTCGGTGGCTGAGGAGATACAAGAGTTGAGTTGAGGATGTTTTGCAAGAAATTGGTTTCGAGGAGTCAGAGGAGGAGGAGGTTATTTCTACAAGTGAGATAAAGGAGATCTTAGGAATGTGGGAGAGAGTTTCACAGTTCGTAAAAAAGAAACACCCAGAAAAAGTTGCAACAGGTCGTGCATCTGATCTTTTTAATGACACTTGCCTAACTCATTTCCGGAACATTCTGAGAGGGAGGAAGAAACAAACCTCCTTGGACATGTTTTTTTTAAACGGCCTACAGGTGAAAGCGAGAAAAATGTAGCGAAAAAGGCAAAGACCAGTAAGGATATCTAATTTATTTATCTACATTCTCTTTTTTGTTTTTGTACAATAAATATTTGTCATTTATAAATACGTTTTTATTATTCAAAACCACGTAACAAAAATAACTAGTATCTTACTGAAGGAAATTGACAGCTCAAAAATCATAACAATAAATAATGCCAATGACCTGCAACGTTTAAAACGTCAATCTATCTGACTTCTATTTCACTCTGTCATCATGGCTGTTAATGAAGATATCATTTCATGTTCTCATATTCTAATATATTGTTATAGAATATTTATATACTCATTTATTTTTATCACAATCAGTTAGATCTCATATAACCTCATACTTCTAGTAAATCTATATAAATCTGGGAAAAAAAAAATAATAAATATATCTATATTCCTTTTATGGTCAGATTCTGGAATGGTTCGCAGGTAATTGTAACTTCTTTTTCTATTGCAACACACCCGTCGCACCAACATATTTACAGATTGAGTACTCACCGTGCTCTGATTAAGATTAATAAGTCGGTAATTATGAAATTCATTACTTGTTCATTTAAGACTCATTTCATAATTTTCAATAGGATAATGAATAAGCAATGTGATGTATTCTATATTTACCTACCACCCTTAGCTGTTGTTATCACATATAATTTGTCATTAGGTAATAACATACAAATAACAACTGTGCATATATCAGATAAAAATTTCATTGCAAATACCTACGCACTATTTTGGCCACATCGCTGTGTATTTCAAATGTTTTTGTATGTATTTATTTTATGTCAACATATTCTTTGCAACATCTTTACAACTTAAGTACGCTCCATGCTCTGAGCTATATTTTTTTGTTAATATCATCTAATAATTGTTGTTTTGTTAATATCATAAAATCATTGCAAATACCTGCGCACTATTTTAGTCACATTCTGTGTATTTCTAATATTATTGAATGTATTTGTCAATTTAGTTGCGTCCTTGATGCTAACTTATTTATCTTACCAATATATTACCACCAAAAGATCTACTACCACTCTATAACCACCTTTATTGCTATTATTCACTTTATTATAAATATATACTTTAAGATTGATAATTATGTAAACATAATTTCCTTCGTTTGTACTTTCACGGGATATACCTACATTTTCGACAAGTATTCACGGGCTCAAATTAATATATTCCCATTATTATTCTTATTATTATTATTAATTACATCGCATATTATTTGCTTTTGTTTTATGAGTCACACCACCAACAGCAACATGTATAAAAAAGTATTATATTTAAGCCTATATATTTTAAACACATTCAATGAGTTTTTATGTAATCTCATACCTACTTACAGGAAATCTATTTTAAATCTGGGAAAAAACCTAATGAATGTATCTATATATTCTGTTAATAGGCATATATTGTATACATCGCAGTCTATTGTAGCTGCTTATTCTACTCAAACTTATTTTTTGTACCAACCTATTTACAGCATAATTATTCACAGTGCCCTGAGTTACATTATTGTGTTAATATCATTTAAAATGCATAAGTCAGTAATTATTATATTCATTATTTGTTTATTTAAAAGCCATTTCATAATCTTCAACAGGATATTATATAAGAAATGTATTGTATTCCATATTTATTTATCAGCCTTATCTGTTGTTATCACACATACTTTGTCAATAGACAACAGCATACTTATAACAATTATTTATATGTCGGAGAAAAAATCTCAATGCAAATGCTTATGCACTATTTTAGTCAGTTCTCTATATAATTGTATGTATGTATATTATTTCATGTTATTCTTCGCACCAATCTCTCTTTATAATCAGTACCTACTTACCTTTCTATTGGCCGTTTTATGGTTTATTAGTGTATTTATAGCCTTCAAGATAGCTATTTTCATAATTATCATCTGCATCGAATGTTTCTATACGAGACTACCACTATCAGCGTCTCTTGTAATCATAAAACTAACTTGTAACCATAAAAAAATACGTTTTTATACACAACGATACAACGATGATTACATTATTCGACAACTAGAAAAAAAATTCTACGTTGAAAATTTAATTTGTGACAACACTAGTGACTGTAACACAATACTTGAAATGACTCCAAATTCATTTACCGTAATACATTTAAACATACGATCTATAAAGAAAAATTTTGACAATTTTCTAGTAAATCTAAATTTATTAAAAAAAAATCCGGACGTAATCATACTTACTGAAGCCCATTTAAACATTAACTCAACCATTCCAACTCTCCCCAATTACATCAACACTCAAAGCTCACATTATATTAATAAGAACTAGCTTTTTGCCCGTTGCAGGCAACTAATGGGTAAAAATAATTCGAGTAAGTGGATGTAAAAAATAAAAAATAATTTGTATTTTGGTGTTGAATGTGGATGAAGCAAAGAGTGTGTTTCGACACTTTTGCTTTTTGTCCGAAACTAACGGGTAAATATTTGGTGCGTGGTGTAATGTTTGAATGTGGATGCAGCGAGAGGCATCTGCCTAATTTTATAATTAAATACATATGCTTGCGTGTAAATGAAGCGGACTGCGTGTCAAAACGTTGCTTTTTCCCCGAAACTAATGGGTAAAAAAGTGTAGTGTGTTATGAAAAGTTTGAATGTGAATAAAGCAAGATGTGTGAGCCAAATTTCATATTTACGATTTTATGTTCGAATGTAAATAAAGTGAATGCTTTCATTTAAATCAAATAGCTGTAGGTACCTGACCCACCCCCCTGGGGCCTGTGAACAAATTTTAAATGAACAAATTGGCCGTCCAATTAAAAACGTTAATCGTTTTCGATTTAAGTAGATATATTAACTGGCAAGCTAGTTATGTAATTAGTTCCATAATTATACCATTCATGGATGATTAGTAACTTTAAAATATCAAAGCGTTGAAGTGACATCATTTTCATCACGACTTTGGAAAGACATAGAGAGGATTGTGAAATTAGTTCCAGTTCAAAGTAACGCCGGCTGAAGTTCATTCATTCTCGAGGACTGTAAAACGCCGATAGTAGTGACGTTTTGACATCCTGCAAACGACAAAAATTATGCATATTGTTAATTCATTTTTAACTTGGTACAACAAAAAAATCTGCAATAAGAGACAAATGATCAGAAGAAATGTGCAAAATTTACAGAATCGGCGTTAATGGCGATTGTCAAAGTTTCAAATGTAATATCAAATAGCAGTCAGAAATAATTACATAAATTTTGTAATAGATATTACTTGTGGGTTAATAAACCCCTATGTTTAAACATATATATTTAAACATAGGGGGTTTATTAACCATCTACGAACACAGTGCACGATCTTGAGATATGTTATTTGAATATTATAATTAAAGAGTCGCTCATGTTTTCTTGTCTCAAGTGTTAATAGCGTTTTAACTTTTGTATGATATTTCAATTAATGTTTATTTTCTACTATAATTCTTTTATCGAATCATTTCTTAATCTTTTATCATTACAATTTGGCCCCACTCTGGCTTGCTCCATAAGCAAACGCTCGTTTAATGATTAATTTTGTGAAGATATCCATCGTCAATTACAATAAGTAGACAGTTGAGACGTTTCAGTAGATGAAAGTTGGGCTTTTATTTATGTAACAGTAATATTATGAACAAATTGTTATATTACCTCGAGAAACCGACATAATTCTGCGATGTGTAATCGCCAACCGTCAACATTCTCCTTTATTCAGAACGTCGAGGCTTCAAAGCGTCATCGTAGAGAAGTTTCAATAACCTGCAAATGATATTTGATAAAATTTAGGCATATTGTTAATTCATTTATTAATATATAATATTTTAATGATATATTCATTTTTAACTTGGTACAACAAAAAAATCTGCAATAAGAGACAAATGATCAGAAGAAATGTGCAAAATTTACAGAATCGGCGTTAATGGCGATTGTCAAAGTTTCAAATGTAATATCAAATAGCAGTCAGAAATAATTACATAAATTTTGTAATAGATATTACTTGTGGGTTAATAAACCCCTATGTTTAAACATATATATTTAAACATAGGGGGTTTATTAACCATCTACGAACACAGTGCACGATCTTGAGATATGTTATTTGAATATTATAATTAAAGAGTCGCTCATGTTTTCTTGTCTCAAGTGTTAATAGCGTTTTAACTTTTGTATGATATTTCAATTAATGTTTATTTTCTACTATAATTCTTTTATCGAATCATTTCTTAATCTTTTATCATTACAATTTGGCCCCACTCTGGCTTGCTCCATAAGCAAACGCTCGTTTAATGATTAATTTTGTGAAGATATCCATCGTCAATTACAATAAGTAGACAGTTGAGACGTTTCAGTAGATGAAAGTTGGGCTTTTATTTATGTAACAGTAATATTATGAACAAATTGTTATATTACCTCGAGAAACCGACATAATTCTGCGATGTGTAATCGCCAACCGTCAACATTCTCCTTTATTCAGAACGTCGAAGCTTCAAAGCGTCATCGTAGAGAAGTTTCAATAACCTGCAAATGATATTTGATAAAATTTAGGCATATTGTTAATTCATTTATTAATATATAATATTTTAATGATATATTCATTTTTAACTTGGTACAACAAAAAAATCTGCAATAAGAGACAAATGATCAGAAGAAATGTGCAAAATTTACAGAATCGGCGTTAATGGCGATTGTCAAAGTTTCAAATGTAATATCAAATAGCAGTCAGAAATAATTACATAAATTTTGTAATAGATATTACTTGTGGGTTAATAAACCCCTATGTTTAAACATATATATTTAAACATAGGGGTTTATTAACCATCTACGAACACAGTGCACGATCTTGAGATATGTTATTTGAATATTATAATTAAAGAGTCGCTCATGTTTTCTTGTCTCAAGTGTTAATAGCGTTTTAACTTTTGTATGATATTTCAATTAATGTTTATTTTCTACTGTAATTCTTTCATCGAATCATTTCTTAATCTTTTATCATTACAATTTGGCCCCACTCTGGCTTGCTCCATAAGCAAACGCTCGTTTAATGATTAATTTTGTGAAGATATCCATCGTCAATTACAATAAGCAGACAGTTCAGACGTTTCAGTAGATGAAAGTTGGGCTTTTATTTACGTTATAATAATGACATTAATTAATTAATTATAACATGATAATATTCACCTCGAGAAAGCATCAAAATTCTGCGCTGTCCTTTGTTCAGAATGTCGAGGCTGGTAAATTTGACGGTTTGACGTCCTGTAAACGACAAAAATTATATTAATATATGGTATTATAATTTTAGATTCACTTTTAACTTGGTACAACAAAAAGATCTGCAGAGAAACGCTCGTTTAATGATTAATTTTGTGAAGATATCCATCGTCAATTACAGGCTAAAGAAAAGATAATTTAGAAATCTATGTAATCTGAAACTGGAAGCAGGCTGCGTTTTCAAAGAATGCTCTCGGGCGATGATTAAACGTTTGACGTTGCGATTTATTTAACGTCATCCAGCGAGCAAATTCAACTGAAAACTTGTAAAACATTCTGAAAAATTCCCAACTATCATACGTGTACATACCTGTCCAAGAAACTCCATCAAAAACCATCGATGAAATCGCCTAGGAGTATTTTTAACCGAATTTGGAAAAGCGTAGACGACATTTTTTTAGAAGATCCACTTGACCACAACGTCCCGTGAAAGTATCCATTGACAATCGCATACAGTAGAATCCTGCAAATAACGAATGTAATAACATTAGAATATAATTTAGAATATCATTAAGAAAGGGATGCTAGTTTTCTTTTTAATGAATCTACTATATTTCATTTTAAAAGTAATCAAGTTTATTTATAATTTTTAAAGTTGGTAGGTTAGTCTATAGTATGTTATATTCACATTTAACTTGGTACAACAAAAAGATCTGCAGAGAAACGCTCGTTTAATGATTAATTTTGTGAAGATATCCATCGTCAATTACAATAAGCAGACAGTTCAGACGTTTCAGTAGATGAAAGTTGGGCTTTTATTTATGTAACAGTAATATTATGAACAAATTGTTATATTACCTCGAGAAAACGACATAATTCTGGGATGTGTAATCGCCAACCGTCATAATTCTCCTTTATTCAGAACGTCGAAGCTTCAAAGCGTCATCGTAGAGAAGTTTCAATAACCTGTAAATGATATTTCATAAAACTTAGGCATATTGTAAATCATTTATTAATATATATTATAACATAATATTATGGAAAAAACACGTTACACTCACTTTAACACTGGTGAAGTTCATCTACGATCTCGGATCTACGGATTAGAGATCAGAGTATCACCATTTTTTTTCGTCACGACGTTCTTGAATGCATAGATATCCAACCAAAGACACACGGAACTTTAGAATAATCTCAACTTGTATCGTATCCACTTCGGCGGACTTTCCAATATTTTGAAATATACAAAAAAACAGACACGCGTAAAAAAGCGGGTCTGAAATCTCAAAAGAACGCCATTTTGTGAAAAAAAGGTCCACGTGTAGACTCTCTTGAGCCAATGTTACCATTATGCAAAAAAAAACATTTCCGCTTAAATTCAACCACTTACCCTATAAATGGGGATATTTCGTACCACTTTTCGTGAAATTTAAAAAAAAAAATCAACGTTACCTGATTAATTCAATCATTTCGCGTTCGGGGTGCGTTCGATATTGAATAAAAATATAAACTGTAAAGGAGAAAAAGTTTTACACATCATCCCGATCTATAAAAACGAAACGTTGCGAAAATGCACCAAAATTTGGCCGTTTCGAAACCGCGCGTGTGGCAACACTCGTGATTAACAAAAAATAAATCGCACCACGTGGTTTCGCAATGACCACGTGGTACAATTCCCGATTTTAGAAGCTCCGGCCGCAATCGCCTTTTTGAGAGAGCGGGGCAGTCCTTGCGGCGGAAGCGTGAACCTCGGTACTTTAGTATGGAGCGGCTCGAGAGCTTCCAGTTTCCGCCGCCACATTTCCGCTAATTTTTTCCGACATCTCCCTCCGTACGAATCCGGTAGAGTTTCCCGGAAATATGCACTGACTCGAGTTTCACGTTTTTACACGCAAAATTGAACTCGAATTCTTTTCCCGCAGAGAGTCGTCTCGGCCTACTTTCGCCTGAAGATCGAAACAAATGAAGGGCGACTTTTTCTCTCGCACGCAAAAACGAACCTTGAGTGTAAACGACTTGAGGGGTTACGTGGTCGATTTTCGCCTAATTTTTAGCGAGCAAAAAAAACAAAGAAACTGAGTATTACTATTAATATAGTGGTATTGTAGTATACACTAAAACAATATATAAAGACGTACGCTTTACTGAAATAAATATGACAAAAGCAAACTGTATTATTATAAACATGAATATTAATAATAAAATACCTATTCAAATAATGACAGTCTACAGGACACACTCAGCTATAATACCAACATTTATAACAGAACTGAATAATATTATCCTAAACCATAAATGTGCAAAAAAATATCTGATTGGTGATATTAATATAAACATTGCTAAAAATAACCATACTATTGAAAAAGAAAACTATATCAACATGATGACCGCTTTAAACTTTAAACCCTGTATAAGTAGTTATACTAAAGAATTTAACAATCAGATGCCATCATGTATTGATCATATATGGTGTAATTCCAACTATACTGATAATCTCCAAACAATAATATGGAAAAACAACATAACGGATCATCATACATATATACTAAACCTCAACATAGAAAAACAAAAAATAAATAATAATAATAATGACTCTGCCATTCCTAAAATAAAAATAAATCACCAAGAACTATATGAAAAACTGTCTCACGAAATGTGGGAATCTGTACTTACCACAGAAGATGTGAATATAAGTGCATCACAATTTCATGACACCTTTCAAAAACATATAAAAGATTCAAGCTATGAAATACCGAACAAAACATATAAAAATAAATTTCGTAAACTTAAGCCATGGATCACTCATGGCATCGTGGTTTCTATAAGAGAAAAAGAAAAATTATTTAAACTAACAAAAAAATATCCACTAAATAATCCGATCATCTCACACTTCAAAAAATACAGAAACAAACTAACGGCACTAATTAAAACCACCAAAGAGGAATTTTATAAACAAAAGGTATTGAATTCAGGAAATAACAATAAACAAATTTGGAAAACAATAAATGAGATTATTGATAAAAAAAGGAAAACAAATGACATTTTAAAGCTACATATTAATAATAATTTGGTACAAGTTTCGGATAACCCTAAACAATGTGCAAATGCTTTCAATAATTTTTTTTCTAATGTCGAAAAAATCTGGCAAACAAAATAACTAATAACGTAGTTAATATCACATCTGCCGTAGAGAATGAAGTGGCATCATCAAAAAAAACAATAGGAAAATTCGAAATGGTAACTGAACAAGAAATTGTTGATATAATAAAAAACCTAAAAACTGAGTCAGCACCAGGTTTCGATGGGATCACTGTTGAAATTCAAAAACACACTATTCCATCCAATATGGAAACTCAAGAAATTATTAAAAACATTAAAGATTTAATAAACAAGATCACCTCAGTGAAGGACTCAAAAATAAAATTAACACTGGAACAGAACATTATATCACTGGAAGAAAAAATTCAACATGAACTAATAAACCTACAAAAAAAGATTATAGAATTACAAGAAACTAATATTAAAAACAATCATCACTACGCACAGAAACTAGAAGAAATTCATAATAATAACAAAAAGACATATGCAAATGTATTAGGTGACAATAAAAACTCCGTGAATACAGGTGCACACATCCCAGAACAGAAGCACGCCATCATAATTACATCTAAAAACACCTTGAAGGCCGAAGATATAAAAATAAAAATTCAAAAAAACATTAATTTAACTAAAATAAAAGTTGGAGTAAATGGAGTCAAAAAAATCGGAGAGCAAAAATTACTGATCTCATGTCAAAAAAAAGAAGATGCAGAAAAGTTAAGCGAAGAAATTAATAAGGTAATTGGAAAAGAAATACTGGCCGAAGAACTAAAAAAAAAGAAACCGTGTTTAATGTTGAAAAGGCTGCAATGCCAATTGACCGAAGAGGAAATTATAGATGGGATTGTACAACAAAATTAAGGATTAACCCTGGAAGACAAAAACAACATCAAGCTTATCAAAGAATTAAAAAACAAATACAATGAAGGAAAAGAAAATGACACCACTAACTACATTATTGAAACAACCGGTAAATTAAGAAAAACGCTACTAGAAAAAAACAAAATAAACATCAAATTCCAAAGAGTATACATAGAAGATTGTAACCCGCTTACTCAATGCTACCACTGCCTTAAGTTCGGCCACACAGCACAAAGATGTCTCGCCAGGACGCAGCCCCCAATTTGCCCTCATTGCACAAAGGAGCACATTCTGTCTAAATGTGAAAATAAAGAACAACCTCCAACATGCAACAATTGCTGTGTTCAAAACAAAAGATTTAATATGAATTATTCTACAGAACACAGAGTTGATAGCATGAAATGTCTCTATCGGCAAAAAATGCTTCAACTAGCTAGAGAGCGCATCGACTATGAATAATACGGTAAATTTCATTTCTTTAAACTCTAATCTAAAACTTAAAAAATGAATGATTTTTTATGTAATGCATTAGATAAAAAAATGTATATTGAAGAAAATTTATGTCAATCTATGAAAGATTTTAACTTAATTTGCACTGAAAAGGGATTTACCCTATTTCATGTAAATATTAGAAGTTTAGAACGAAACATGGATGAATTAGTTATAAAATTAAAAGAATTAAATTTTTTCCCGGGCCTGATTGTCTTAACAGAGACACACTCTGCAGGCGAAATCAATTACACTATTCCAGGCTACACATACCATGCGACAATAAACAAAATAAACAAAAACTCAGGTATCGGATTATTTATTTCTAACCAGTATAATGTTCTCAATATTAAAGAAATAATTAATGTTAGTAATGTTAACATATTAAATATCGAATTTAAAGACGTAAATAAATATTATAACATTATTGCTATTTATCGTACGCATACATCGATAGTACCTCAATTTATAGATGAATTAAAAAATATTCTGTTAAATTTTAGAAATAAAAATACTATTATTGTTGGAGATATGAATTTAAATATTGCAAATGACTATTCTAGTAAAGATAAAGACACATATCTAAATATGTTAGCAGAACTCAATTATTTATCGTGCATAAATTCTTATACTAGAAATGTTAAAGGTCAACGCCCCTCATGCTTAGATCACATTTTTACAATATATTCCTGATATCCAAAATATAAAATCAGCTGTCATTCATACAACTATCACTGATCATTATTCATGTATTTTTAACTATAAATTAAGCAATCCAACTTTGCCATTATTTAAACAAAATAATTACTCAAAAAAAGTACTTAATATGGATACATTAAAACACCAATTAGAATAAAAAAATTGGAATAAATTATTACAATGTAATGATGTCAATATATGTTGTAAAATGTTTGAATAAAAAATATCTAAATGCATAAATGACTCGACAAATAATAATATAATAACCAAATCCAAAGTGTCGAACTTGAAACCTATTAAACCATGGATTACTCATGGTTTAGTAGTATCTGTACGACATAAGCAAGCTCTTTACAAATTAACTACTCAACAACCAAATAATAAAAATTTACTAAATCATTTTAAAGCATATAAAAACAAACTTTCATATATTATAAAAAATACAAAACAAAAGTATTATAAACAAAATTTGAATCAGGCTGAAAATGATAGTAAAAGAGTGTGGACAGTTATAAATGAAATAATTGATAATAAAAAAAACAAGAATAACGACATCGCTACTATATTTCATGACAACATGAAAACATGTTGTAAAGAAAATCCCTCAAAAGCTGCAAACATATTTAACACCTTCTTTGCGAACGTAGGGGAAAATCTTGCCAATCTCATTCATACTGACCCAAATATAACATTTCCAGACTGTGGTATTGATACTGACAATAATATAGCAACATTCCAAGTCACCACAGAGAACGAAATAATATCAATTATAAACGGTATGCAAGGAGGTTCTGCCCCGGGTTTTGATGGAATAACAGTTAATATTTTAAAAAATATTAAAAATCAAATTTCTAAACCGTTAAAACACATAATAAATGTAAGTTTCCAAAGCGGAGTGTTTCCATCAATCTACAAACAAACTACCATTACTCCAATATTTAAATCTGGTAACCCAGAAGAAGTTAGCAATTACCGACCCATATCAGTAATCTCGAACATAGCAAAAAATTTTGAAAAGATAGTAAAAAAAAGGATAAACCAATTTGTAAAATGTAATAAATTAATTAATGAAAATCAGTTCGGTTTTATGGAAGGTAGAAGCACTCAGGATGCAATTGCAAAATTAACTAGTCTTGTTCATAATTCATTAGATAAATCATTAAAATGCATTGGAATTTTCATGGATCTGAAAAAAGCTTTTGATAGCATATCCCACGACAAACTTATAAGTAAATTAAGAAACATTGGATTAAGTGGTACAGCTATAGAATGGATAAAAATTTACCTTTTCAAACGCCCACAAGTCGTAAAAATCAACGATGTACTTAGTCAACAAAAAACAAGTCACTTCGGCATACCTCAAGGTACAGTCCTGGGACCGTTACTGTTTATCATTTATGTAAATGACATATTCAATCAAAGATTAAATGGAAAAATAATATCTTATGCTGATGACACTTTCATAATAATTGAAGGTACTGATTGGAATAATGTTAATAACTTAGCAAATACTGATATTAATATACTGAAAAATTGGTTCGATAAAAACCTCCTCTCATTAAATACTGAAAAAACAAAATGTATCCCATTCTCTATCAACAAATTTAAATTAATACCAGAATTAAAAATTATAATACATCAACTTAAATGTAACAGAACTAATTGCAATCAAGAATGTTCTATACTTAGTCTAACTTCTGAAATTAAATATCTTGGTATATATATATAGATCAACATTTTAAATGGAAAAAAAAAATTGTGAACTTGTCAAAAGAATTAGAAAATGTATTTATATATTTATAAGACTAAGAAATATTCTTAGACTAGAAAACCTAAAAAGAGTGTACTATGCAATTGTACAATCTATATTACAATATGGTATTATTGGCTGGGGAGGAACTTATAACAATATATTAAATCCACTTAAAATAGTTCAAAGATTGATAATTAAAGTAATATTGAAAAAACCATCCAAATTTTCTACTGAGATTCTCTTTTCATTATTCAATGTACCCACAATAGACAATATATATAAAAATATTCAATTCTACAAATTTATAAAGAAATACAGTTAAATAACTTACAATTCAATTCATCAGCAAGATATCAAAAAACTATCAAAATCCCAAAACTTAATACAAAGCACACACAAAATACCTATCTCTATCTAGGTATAACATATTTTAACATCCTTCCATTATATCTAAAAAATATTGAAGATATTCAGGAATTTAAAATAAAATTAAAAAAATACCTAAAACTACTTTAAAAGTCCATATCTTACTCTTATTATTATTTCCTTCAAATCTTGAAACTGTATTACTGATAAATCTTGCCTATTTCTTACTTATCCCCTTGGTTTTGCAAATATGTATATTATTTACTTACTTACATGATTCCATATAATTGAGCTAGGATTCACTCACCAAACACAAGAGCTTCGTCTCTTTATGGTGAGGAAAAGCTATTATTATTTACCTTTATAACACTGTATAATATGTATATTTATTGTAAAAAACATACAAATATTAAATAAAAAAAAAACATCTTAACTTTTTGAAAAAACCTATTACATATATTATAAACAATGGTCTTAAAAAGGGAATCTTTCCATCAATATACAAAAAAAACAATTATTTCGCCGATTTATAAATCAGGTGACTCAAAAGAAATTAACAACTACCGACCCATATCAGTACTATCAAATATCTCAAAAATTTTCGAAAAGGTAGCCAAAAAGCAAATACAAAATTTTATTGGAATTAATAATATATTGAGTGACCAACAATTTGGATTTCGCGCAAAAATAACCACGCAGGATGCAATCATAGATTTAACAACAAAAATATATGAAGCACTGGACAAAGGCAAAAAATCTCTTGCAATTTTCATAGACCTAAGGAAAGCCTTTGACAGCATAAGTCACAAAAAATTACTATACAAGCTTAACGAAATCGGAATTATTGATAACGCTAACATGTGGATTGAAAGTTTCCTGAACTCTAGAAATCAATATGTAAAAATAAAAAATATTCTTAGTGAACCGAGCACAAGCGACTTTGGAATACCACAAGGCACAATTTTGGGCCCTCTTCTATTAATCTTATATGTTAATAATATCTTTGAATTACCAATAACAGGAAAACTTATTTCACATGCAGATGATACTGCAATTATATTCCAAGCAAATTCATGGAATGAACTTGAAACAACTGCTAATCATGATATCAATACCTTAAAAGAATGGTTCGACAAAAATTTATTAACATTAAACATTGAAAAAACCTATTATATACTTTTTAGTACAAATAACAAAAAAATACCTCCTATCGCCTTAAATATTAAAATTCATTCAAGAAAATGCGCCACTAAAATATTAACATGCCAAAATAATGATTGTCTATGCATAGCAAATAAAAAAGAAATAAAATATTTGGGTGTAATAATAGATAATAACCTTAAGTGGAAGACTCAAATAACCAATACTATAAATCGATTAAGAAAACTCATATACATATTTATTAATTTAAGAAATATACTTAACTTAACTTTAAAAATATATACTACGCACTAGCCCATTCAATAATACAATACGGTATCGTTGCGTGGGGAGGAGCTTACAAAACCTCAATTTTGCCACTAGAAATTACCCAAAGACTAATAATAAAAATTATTATTAGGAAACCATCAGATTATTCAACCTCTCAACTTTTTCAAGACTTTCAAGTCCCATCTCTAAAAAAATACATATATAAAAAATACGCTGCTTCAAATACACAAAGATTCTAAGAAGTCACACCAGACCGTGGTACGCGTAGAGAGCAATAGACATAACACAGTGGGTCGCTTAAGTACGCCATTAATGCATACCAGTTTTGCACAACACTTCTACACATACAATGGAGTGATGTGGTTTAATCAATTGGAAATGGAACTGAGATTGGAACCTGACTATAATAAATTCAAAAATAGACTAAACAATGATATCTTAAATAGTTTGGCTACCTAGAATTACATTGGCAATTGATTAAGAATATTTAATTGACAGTTTCTTTTTTTAAAAATTTATTTTTTATTATATGTATTTATAAATTTTATTATTTTTTATCTATGCACGTATATATTGTGTTTTAATTTTTTAACTTTTAATTTCAATTTTTAATAAACTTCTCTATGTTCCCGCCTTTACACACGAGTATTTTAACTCTCGTAAAGGTTATTTATTGTATACATATATGTGTTTTTACAGTTTTTTAATCAATGTTGCAGGCTTAATTACTCATGATTATGTTACATATGTATGTATACAAAAAACTAATAAAAATAAATAAAAACAAAAAAAAAACTGGGGTGACATTTTGGGGGTTGGAACGGACTAATTGTTTTGTATGGGAAATCTGCATCAATATATGAGTAATTCAAGATACGAGCAAGGTTGCGGAACGAATTAAACTCGTATGTCGAGGTACCATTGTATATTGTTTAAGCCATAAACACTAAGGTCCTGACAGAAATCCTTGCGCAATTTAATTTTTGGCGGTAATCCGACAATGTGACTTTTTGCACTGAAATCCCTAATTCAATGTTTTCTTTAAAAAGAAAGTCATTCACATGGAGAAAAATGAATATTGCTAATGTATTAGGAATCTCTTCAAATTATTAGTAATCCGGTTAAAACGGGTTGCAGGCATTAACGAATGAATTAAGAGATAAACTTTTAGTAAATTACGAATATATTATCACGAGGTCGAAACACAATAATAAATCATGATGAAATGCGAAAATACTCGGATTTTCATGAACACGGTTTTCGACATTCTGAAAATATATTCATAATTTACTAAAATTGTATCCCGTTTTTAACCGGATTAAAAATCATTTGAAGAGATTCTTATTAATTTACCAGTTCAAATTTTTCTCCGTGCACGCTTAAAAGCGGAAAATGTTACTTGTGCAATGATGGAGGTCTTATCTAGCAGAGAATTGAACCCGCGATACTGATTTGGACCACTCGGTTAGTAAAAAAACTACTACCAAGCGGTAAGTAAAATCATCTCATCTTCGAACATATGTATTAGAAATAAATACAGTATGCAGAAAACGCCCTTGTATAATAGTCGGTAGGTAGTAAATAAAGTCTCTTCCGGCCAATCAAAAACGCATTTTATTTATGAATGAAATCGAAAATCCACAATGTATCCAGTAGGTGTCGACCGCATCACTTAATGAAAGTTCCCATGGTGTTACTCCCCAAACACCTGTAGTAAGTCCTGCAGACTTTCTCACACAGTTCCGTGATTGTCGCCGCGACTTCCTGCGCCCCTCACCCCTCCGCCTACTCCTGCGAATCGGACAAAGGGTTGTGACAAAAGACCGCCTGCTTGTCCCTTTATTGCACACTGTTCTGTGTGCCCAGCCAACGGGTTAGGTTAGGTTCGGACAGGGTCATTAACCAACCAAAACGTTAGTGACACTGCTGCACAATGGGAAGGACCTAACCCATATCGTTCGCTTATGACTTTTCCCAGAAGAGGAGGGAGATTGATTCCCACGTTCTGGAGAAGATCAAAGTGACAGTTGCTGAAATTGAGAAATTTGGTCACTGTAGTTGGATTCATGTGTGTGGAGAAAAAATCTCGGTTTGCAAATAATGTTTTTATAGCAAAGCATAATATAGAATAAAATCAGCTAACCAAATTAAGCGCATTTTTCCACCCGTGGTCTAAAAAATATTTTTAGGAACTTTTTTCTTCTTCTATAGCTAATAAATATAAAATAGATAGAATATGATATATTATAATCTAACAATAACAAAACTTCCTGTCATTAGGTCTACACAACCCTCGATTATCGTACTTGCGGTAACCTGGAAACGTGTTCTGAAAACATTATTACTGAAAAGGAACTAGCATTATTAGAGCCCTTTATAAAAAGGGTTATGATGGTCTCTCTTTCCGTGAACATCTGCATGATCCAGGTAAAAGTCCTTTCCTTAGTAAAGAAAAAATCGTGGGCTTTAAAACCTGACGAGGTGAGAGGTTGATTTAGTATGCAGGTGACAATATCATTGTTATTATTAGTTGTATAGCTTTCAATATTTTTACGGAAGTGATGGAATTGATTATATTTCGCCATAATTACCTTGTGCAATACCCGTCATTAGCAAGGGGTGTTCTTTATCGAATTAAAAACTGTTGGGCGTAAATAGTTGAAACGGTGCTGAACCTTTTCACATAGTATTATATAGTTTCACCCGGAACGGTTGACAGTTCACAGGTAATGACAGTATTTTATATAATGGTGCTGAATAGAAATAACCATCAAATAGTTAAATTGAGTTTGGCCTCTCCATGATTCTTTACACAAAGACGAGAAATATTTAATAACTACATATATGCAGGTATCAATATTTCAACGAAGTGTTCGTAGTATTATCAGACGACGCCATACTCATCAAGCGTCTTTGAGCGTGGCCATATCGCTCGCCATGCGAACATGTCACACCAGACAGATCAGTGTAAGATGATATGCCGTGATCTGCTAGCCAGGCGATGATTTGAAAATGATGTGATTCCCACTCATCAATTTAGGAGCTGCCGTGGTCATGCGTTTTTTCAGGTGTCAACACAGCTGAAAATAAATGATATTCCATGCCCTCTCACTCTCCATCTAGCACATGTTAAGGGATGGCGGGAGAGGAAACTTCGCGTAACACTACAACATAAAATATATATTATAGTCAGTATAAGACACGCCCAAAAAACGCTTGATCGCATAGCCTAGTCTGACCCAGGCAATAATGCAACAGATTTCGAACACAATGGTCAAAGTTTTTTTTTTTGTTATTTCTCTTTCTCTCTTTGAAATCTCTCTCTCTCTCTCTCTCTCATTACAAATTATTATAATCACAAAACGTGGTTTTATTGTTAATCTTTTCTCTCGAAAGACTGTACTTTTGTTATCGTAATATGTAGATGCATATCTTTCAATAAAACAAATTAAGTGTGTCTATGATTTCCAAACAAATAATCGGTTTTCCGTGATGACTGTTATCGTTGTTTGGATAGGTTCTCATACAATTAAAGCATTTCATTATCATACAATCGGGATTCCTTCGTAATAAAACAAGGTGAAATTAAATTAGCTCAATCACGATTGAGCTATATTGAAACACAGAATACAAATAGAAAAGAACATTATCATGTACATACCTCAAACAATTGTAGGTTTCGATCATTTTGTCTTTTGTACTGATTCTTTAAAATCTGTTTGAATCGGATAGCATATATACTAGAAGGTATCTCAATTTTGCATATATTTTTATTTATTTGTGTGAATACCGCAAAAGCGTGACCTTTGCCACGAACCACCAGTTCAAGTCAGTTGGACTACGACATCAGCAATGATGTATTTTAACTGTTTTTTTTTTTTAATTCTCGTAAATAATAAAGAAAAAAATTACGATAGTGAAGGTTTTTCATTTTTAAGTTAACGAATAAATTTTCTATAAAGATTTAAATTCTACCATTTTCGATTTGCCACCATAAAGACATATTCGTTATTTCGGCGGCGTTGGCCTCACGTCACCTCTGTTTTACCAGCCAGTGGTGTTTTCCATTTCATAATGATGTTGTAGCCAGTTAGAACCGTTTCGGTATGTGCAGTTTTGAATAATTTTAAAATCAATGATAATCTTAAAATGACACATTTTTAGCACAGTGAGAAAAATAAATGTCCACATATTTTTAATGGTATTCTCTCTATATCTGGTCACTGAACACGATTAAAGCCATTTTATGCAACGTTTCGGTTCTTAATGGATGTATTTCACTGGCCGATGTAGAAAAAGGGTGGAAAATTACCCTTCGAAAAAAAATTATGAAATATTTGAAAAAAAATATCTGTTGATCTATATGTAAGTTAGTACTTTAATATGCGTTGTGTACACTGTATATTTATGGGTATACCATAATATTATCATCTCTATTTAAGTTGTTGGAAATCTCGGAATGTTTTACGCTGCTGTTATTTTGATTTATGATCTTGGCTTGAGTGATTTTCTGCTGTTGGTTTAGAACTTAATTAATATTTTCAAAGAGTTTTTTACCTTTAGTATTAATTGAGTTATCAAAATACATGAGGTATCTTAAATCTTCTCTGAGTTTGTTATTTGCGGTTATTGAATCAGTAATACTTTACACAATAGTGTCGTCCAATTTCCATAAAAACAGGTTTCTATCAAGGAATTCTTTTAATTTGTGCTATTTAAAAAACTCTTTCAACGCTAATCCAAAAATTATCATATTATTTAAAGATATAATTATACAAAGAAAATATCAATAAAGTGTAATCACGTATTTATAAAACACACGTTTTTGGTGATATACCTACTAATACAAAGCTAAAATAATACGTGCAAACATGTAACAACAAAATAAGAATATGAAACATATTCTTGGCTGAAATTTTATTTAACGGTACTACGTATTACTTTAAATGATTGTTCTTTTTTACGTTAAATTCACGTAGGAGGCCTGATATCTTTGGGAATGCTGTGTGAGGGGTCTTTTTGAGGAGAGGAACGAGTGAATATGGGTTTTAAAGAAACACTTGTTGTAGGAGGGAGGATACACAGAGGCCGATAAATCGTTCCACAGTCGAGTAGACATAGAACAGTCCTATTAGTTACTATTATTGTATTGCTAAATGAACAAGTACTCATCCAATTGAGACCCCAGAAAGAACTGATATTAAAATATATTTCAAGTGAAGGATTATAAATGAAGTAATGTTTTAACAACAGATTTAATTTTTTGTCCATACTTTCATGCATTTTTTTAATTATACCCTTTGAATTACATCAATCACATTTTTGGTAAAATAAAAAAAATCAACGACCTTACCATCTCAATCGGCAACAAATTAATTGCTTGGGTCATAAAAATCCACTGGAATCTTACTCGGTTCCTGTTTGAAAGGCAGAGGAACAGCTGATGCGTCGGGACCACGTGTGTACTTGTGGGTGTGCGTAATATTATTGGATGTGTTTGTGTGTGTGCTTGTTGTATATGATGATACATGTTGCATATTATGCGAGTGGATGCTTTCTTTTAACAATGCAATTTTCACAAACAGCTGCTGTCTTCTCAATATGTACGTTGATCTCAAAGTTTGGAAAAAGATAATTTTTCAAACAACTACACCATCATACTGTGATCATTTTTGCCGTCTTTCTTTTCCTCCTTATTTAGTCAACGTTTCGAAAACTATAACGCTGCCCGAACAGTTGGCTAAAAAAAGGAGGAAGAGCTATACTGCATAATAATCCAAAAAGTTCACAAATCAATTTTAAATAAACCATCAGTCATGCTATGAAATTGTGACATCTTTTTTGTGCTAGAATGAAAAGGAATCAGGACGAACACTTTCTCTAATATGTAGGTTTCAACTACATATACTTATTGTCTCCAGCAATATTTTCCTATTATGTAAAACAAACTAAGAACAGTAAAAAAATAATATTTTTCTGCAATACATACACAACCAATCATCAGACACACTCACTACCCAAAAGGATGCATGATCTGGATAACCTTTAAAAAATGTTTGGGGTACTATTAATATATTTACTGACCCCATTAATCTTAATATATATAACAGCTCTTTGCTGAATCATAAAACTTACAATAGCGTTGGTGATGTAGTTTTATTGATTTGTCTTTTGTGTGGTATTGTTTTTATTTCTATTTTATTTTATGTTTCTGTTACATGTTTTACAAACTTTTTATTATTTAATTTATCAGAATAACATTATTTCACGCTTCAAAAACTGTTTGTGTAAATTTCGATAACCCTCTAGGTATATTCTGTTCTTACAACCTATATAAAAGCCCAGCTGGGCAAAAGAAAATAAAATAAATAAACATTGAAATTCTACAGCCCCTTTGCATTTAATTATTCATAAATACCTACTCCAAATATTTTATTTTATTCCTGCCACCGAGAGCTCAATTGCAATCACCTAAACCATTGATCCACGGTTATTAGGAAAAGATAAAAGTTATAACGAAGCTATGAGCGGTATGCGAAGAGCTAAGTAGTGGTTGACTTATTCTACTTGATTCAGACTCCATTTAAAGTTCCTTCAATTTTCACAAAATTCATCGCTCTGTTTTAAAAGCTTCCTATTGTAATAGGAAATTTGCAAACATACCTTCCAACTTCTTTATTGAGTAAAAAATTCTTCAACTTTTCAATTAATGAATATTGCTTTATCGCCAAACTATCTATTTTCACAGATTATAAAGTAAACGCAAATTTAATAATATAACTTTGAAAAAAATGTTCATAATCACTTATCTCAACATTTAAAAAGCTCTGGTCGAAAGCTTAATTCATGCCGATATTTGCGTACATTTGTAAGAGAGTCTGCAGCTTTCTTTTGTACATATTTGAATGATTTGTTTTTATTTTTGCAGATCATTCCTCCTTCGCTCTTTAACGACTCGGCTTAATGGACACTCCTCAACCAGAAATCAGAACACTGTCAAGGTGCGAGCATTTGGCACAAATTCCCTTGCTCGAACTTGAGTACCGACCTAAGTAATTCGGGTAAGTGAGATAAATTTATCTCTTTTACGTGGAAGTTATGTTTTAAGTATCTGGGCTGGGGGACATTTAATCTCGGTTTTATTATTTTACCAGTTTCACAACCCGAATTTATCCAAGAATTGAACCAACATTATTGAAAATTATCATGTTTAAATGAATAGTAATTTAGGGGCTTAGTATGATTAGTGATAAAAATACCATACAGTAAACTATACAATCTCGTGGTGTTCGTGTGCTTTGTATTTCTCACACTCATATTTCTTCTTTAATATACACACCAAAAGGAAAAATAATAGAACATTGTTGTGTTGTGGGCGTGTCGTGTGGTCGAATTGAGCTTATTTTTTAGCTTACATCTGGTCAACATTATAAAACATTTTGAAACACTGAAATTCTTCATTGAAAATATCATAAATTACATTAGTTTTTTCTTGTGCCTGGGGACCTTAAATGTTTTTATAAACTGGAAACGTTTTTATAAATCAGTTTTCTTTCAAATCAATTTTAATCACACTTCAACCCTCTATCTGACATTTTTTCCATCCTCAAAGATAGATCCCGCAATCTTTGGGCAGAGTATTGCCACTTATTCTTGTAGTAATGTTAATCATTCCAAGGGAACTTGCTTTACTTCAATACAAAGGACTATCCCGTCAAAACCGCAGTTTCAATAATTCCTCCATTTTCCAAAAAAATAAATTTCCTCACTTATTCGAAAGAGAATTGGACATTGTTCGGTTGCCTCTCATTTTTTTAATGCACGTGCTTGACTCCCCAGATTGTGCATTCTGTGATCTAAAAGCGGGAACTTTAGATCACATATTTTTGGTTGTCCCTCTCTAAATAAATATCCTCTCTTCTATCAAACCTTATCTAAAATTGCCTCCGATCCATTCAAAATATCATCTCTTCTAAGTCTGAACTCGACTCCAATCTTCCATATGATTTTGAAATATTTCCATTTAAACACAATTAATGTATGAATGCACCTTCCCTCTCTCCACAAATTGAAACAATTTCGCAAAGACAATACACTAGGATCATTCTAATGAAAATCATACTTCAATTTTTCTCAAACACGCGTATTAGTTATAAACATCATAAGCGAGGGTTATGTCGCCATCCGACCACACATTGCAATAATTCATTCATCGCAAACACAACACTTCTTTAGCAAATCACAGTCGATCCGTATCGCCACATTTCGTACCCTTTTCTTCCGACAAAACCCTTCCCGGGTGAATAATAACACTTTGTGATAATCGTGAATCTCCTCGGTAGACATTATAGTACGCACCTTTAGTGGTCGCCCATTTTATAACCATTTAATAGTGACATCTGCTACAATTTCAATAACTCACGGCACATGCCAATATCCGACCCGAGTGTTTATTTCTCAAACACACCTTTTATCCTACCAATCCTTGAAGAGCCACTACCGAAGGTAAATAAAAAGTTTCAATGTGTTATTATTTATTCAAATATACTTTTCTGGGATTTCACCCCTTCCATTGTGTGTTTACCTCAGACAATGATGGCTATTCTATTCAGGGAACCCTTTCTTGGTGCTTGCACCCGTGTCGATATCTTCATAATGGTGACATGGCGAGGGGAGTAATGACAATTTGGGATTGTACGTCACAAAAATTGATAAGATTTTCAGGCGCCTGTAAAAATAATTTCCTATATAAGTGAAGAGCGATTCCTCGAAGGTTTTATAAAAAATATATATTTTTTGTCATTTTACTGGAAAATTTCATGAATTGCGGTGTGCGACTAAGTAAAAAAAATGATGAGATCCAAAAGAAATTTTTTTCCTTACGGTACGTTATTATTACACAAGTTGTCCGGGAACTGCACTAACTTCGAGAGGTTGTTCTACATGCTAAAACACAAGTTTAAAAAGCGAATAATTTTTTTGGAAATTCCAATAATTAAAGATAGTGTTAAGATTAAAAAGAATTGTTTGTATGGTAAAATAGTTTTGTTTTCGGGAAAAACATAACAGAATAAAGTATTTTTTTTTATTGTGTAGAATATACGAGTGTAGAAGTTTTGAATCACCTCCCAGTGCACTTTATATTAAACCCTATATATTATTTTGCACATTATCATATTATGTAATATGACAGAAACCCTTACAATAACACCACCATTTGGAGTCCTTACTACAGTGTACATGAGAATTCCCTTGAGCGAGTTCAACATAAATTTTTACGTTATATTAATTTTAAATTGGGAATGTTCATCGAAAACATTAATTACCCCTCTCTGTTACAATTATTGGGACTCGATACATTAAAAGAAAGAAGATTTTGTTCAGACCTATTTTATTTATTTAAAATAGTTACCAACCTGTAGAACTCTCCTGAACTTCTTTCATTAATATGTTTCCATGTACCTAGTCGATCAGTTCGTTTCAAATTACCCTAGCATTGCAAAAATACACGCTGAACTCAATTCCATAATGAATCGCCTGCATGTACTTGGAAATAAATATGTTTTGGATGAACTTATAAACATTGCTAGTTTAACCTCATACAAACACTACTTAATTAAAACTGTCTGTCAGCGCTTCTCAGATTAACCATAATCAAATACAGTTTTAAAGTATTAATTTCTTAACACTCATTACATAATATCCGGGATTTATAAAATGTTGTATTGTATTTATAATAACCTACTCATTGTACTTTTTATGTTGATACTACTATTTCTATTGTTCTCTTTTATGTATTTTACATTTATATTTTTTTATCTATGTATATTCTGTATTCATATGTAAAACAATTGTTATTCTTTTGTATAAGCCGCTATAATCGGCGTTAATAAATAAATAAAAAAATACATTACAACAATTTATAACGCGTTGTAACTATTGTCTTCACATTGATATAAAATAAATTATATATGCAAGAAATTCTGATTATTGCAACCAATACGACAACTATGTACTAAACATATTTTAGACAAACAGAAAACCTATACATTCTAAGAGAAAAGAAAAAGTATTCATTCAACTTCTATTGAATATAATTAACATCTAACTGAGCCTTAAAAAAATAGGTTAAGTTGAATCTTACCGACATAATAAAACCTTCAAAATTGTTTTAATTCGAAATCTACTTAAACCTGGCATAATATGCACCATGATTCAATGAATGTTAATAATGGTAAAATCACTATGTTTATGTAATGCAACCTTTTTCTCAAGATATTTTCTGGAAATTTCCATTGTTTTCATAATTTAACAGTCAATGTTTACAGGGGTGTACTTAGAAACTACATGTTACCTACCGAATTTTACTTTTATTTAAAAAGCTATAAAATTTAGTTTTATACAAAATTATTATTTAGTTTTAAAATCTGTTATTTTAAACTTATCATTATTAATAATACGAACTATTTACTCAGCAAAAAATATCTTTCATTAAATTTGTTCATTTTTTCCTTGTTAATTAATACTGAAGGATTATGGAAGGAGTTCTAATGCATTTTTTTATACAAAAAACATCCAGTCAAATTTATCGTCAATTTTATACGTACTCTACTTCTTGTTATTTCGGTTTGCTGTCAGAAATGGGATGTAGATACCGATGAGCTATACCGTCTATATTTTGTACAGTTAATATATTTTTACTTTTTAGTCCGACACAAAAAATGTCGCGTTATTAAAAAAATCGAATAAATTATTTATACTAACTCAAATACAAAACTGCTTTGGTTGTTATTAAAATGTAGTCAATATATATATATATATATATATATATAATAATGTTTCTTTTTTTTACCATATAGATTCCAAAACTGCTGGACAGATTTTGACGAAAATTTCAAAGCTTGTTCTTATTGGTACCAGGAGTGTTTAAAGGGGTAAATTAAGATTTTAAATAGTAGAAGATTTCGGGGACGTCCGAGGAAGATTTCAGCATTATCTCTGCACGGGAATGAGACACGGAGTCGAAATAAATAGTTTTTTCTAAAGTAAAAATGTTGTATACAGTATTGATTGGTAAAAAAATGTCAGGGACGATCGAGGAAAAACGAATCAATTAATTATTTTTTTATTAAAATGTGTAAGAGTAAGGACGCCCGAGGAACGCAAGACACGATCAAGTGAAACAAATACTTATGTTTAGTCAAAACTGTACTCCAAACCATTCCTATCTTCGTGCAACGCCGGGTAGTCGTCAGCTAGTTTATTTATAAAAACGCCCTGTCCCGATTATGTTCCATTCGTAGTGGCTTCATTTACACCGGGCACAATTACGGGACACTTGCAGGCCAACGATATACTATACCTGTGTGTATTTCTGCAAAGGTATATAAGTGTGCGTGTGTAGGTACCACGCTGCAGCTACCTACAGCACCGGCAGTTGGTACATTTTAGCACAAGCCTTTATTAATAATGTTAGCTTACACCTTGCGCAGAATTCAGCTGTCCTTTTTTATTATTATTCCAAAGGCCATCTCTCGCCGTTGCCCCCAACTAATGAACGCATTAAACGAGAGGCATTCTTAATGTCAACGATTACGCCATTTCTGTGCTATTAAAAAGCAGTAACGAATCTTCCACGATTAATGACTATTAATCTAGTTAGACGAACATGAGATGTGAGGTTCAGTTTGCATATGGAATGATAAAACTTAACCAAATCGTCGTTTGAATATTCATTACGCACTATTTTGACTTGTAATAAAATATTGGAAGATAACTTTTACGGTGAACGGGCATACCTACATTTTTAATGATTCTTATAGACAGGTGATAGTTACTATAGGTAATTATTTCATTATAAAATTCCTTATTTGCAAAATAAGCCGAAGAATTTCAGCATCATCATCAGCAACATCACCATTAATATATAGTCCATTAAAACTTAATGATTGATATGCCCAATTTAATTGAAATTTTTGAAGATAGTTGAGAGGAAACGAATTAGAAAAAAGGAATGATTGAGAAGATCCTTTTGAACCTTACTAAATAATAAAATATGAAGAAACAATTCGATTTTGAATGGTTATCGATAAAGCATCTACTTAGAAACAAGAGGCAAGTACTCGTAGAATTGAGATCTGAGACCAGGTGAAAAAATTTTTCATAAAACCAAACTTTATCAGAATTGATTGGACCTATATTTAGTGACTAGATTGGACCAGATTAACCCAATTTTCTTCCATACTGTCACCTTTTTCATGGCATTTTACATTATAGCGTTATTTTGTACTTATAAGAAAATATGTGAATACCGCACGAGAGTCTGAACTGCCGTCTGGAGCCAGTGAGACTATGGCATCCCCAATCGGTTAGGTATGTTGTAAGCCCGAAGGAGTTGGGGCGGAAAATGAAGGTGGGTAAGTACTTGAATGTTAAGATCTGGTCACCAAACACAATTAAAGCCATTCTGGTGATCCTTCATCGGAGAAACGCTGATAGTATTTTCCTCTCCGGAACGTGTCGCTCACGGAGAAAACTTACTGATAAGAAATATTGTTAATTTAATACAAATCTTATCAAATTATTCGTTTTCCTGCTAATAATGGGACTGAAGGCCCATAATGAATTGATTCACAAGTTTCATAACAAACTATCAGTAAAACAGTAATATGTTATGAGGAATTCGGAACACGTGTTCTTCAAAATATGAATACTCACATCTTGTCCATGATATTTACTCGGAAAAGCCGCCTGCATTGAACACGTGATACAATATATTCTGATTGGCTAACATATTATTAGGAAATGGTTCGTCAGTCACATTTTAACATTATCTTGATTTTCATTTTTCTCCGTGCATGCACACCAAATATATTCTTTTCAATTGATAAATTGCAAAAAAAACAAAAAATAATAAAATGAAGGGATTTCAACCCGTGACCTCCGGATTCATAGTCGAGAGCCTTACCCCTTGATCACGGAGTCAGTAAAATTTCCCGTTCTCCAATATAACATTATTGACGATGTCGTGCTACCTAACTCAGACACGGTGCAGTGGTTCAAATCACCGTGGATTAAAGAATTTTGAGTAACAAGTTAAAGACCACCAACAAAGAGATAAGTCCTTGTTACCATGCCAGACAATTTTTATAAAAAAATTATGAAAGGATTATAAATCGTAGAAGCATACATCTCCAACAGCTTAATTACGATGTCTAACAACTAAGAGAATAATTAATGGTAACTACAACAAAAAGCTTGGCAAGTGAGTCAACTTCAGTAAGATCGCTGAACTCTAGTTTCAAATTCAAACGTAAAAAATGAATGATTAAAAGGATGCCTTTAATTAATACCGAAGATTGCGTATTTTAATGGCATCTTTCACAGATAAAACGTGAAAAAGCGGTCCTACCGTCTCGCCGGCTACCAGACTTCCAAAGCTCAATCTAAATGGGCTATTATTTACATAATAATTTTCTTTTTAATTATTCTATGCATTAAATAGGGGAAAAACAGAATTTTTAAGTAAAATGCCGACACAATCAAGTTTAAAGTAAATCGGTTTTTACCGAAAATATTAATCAACCATTTTACACACCACACAAATTCAAATAGGGCAGAGGTAATCAAAATCATATACCTGAGTTGTCATCAAAATCATAACCTTACTTTGATAATGACTTTTTGAGAACGCCAAAAGTTTTGTAACTTAAAAGCTTTCAGAACTTTATAATAACATTAATAAATTTATTATAAGCAATAATTAGTCGCCTGAAATATCCATGCAAATTGAAAATATCTCCCGAGTAAAAATAAATGCCGCCGACGGGAATTGAACCCGAACCTTCTGATGTCCGATCGGGTGCTATGGACAACTGAGCTACATCGGCTTATTTCTAACACGCAAAATAATTCAATTATTACTCCTTATTATATTTTTTCACCTGAAAATAACCAATTTTTGTTTGTAGGAAATGCTTTGTTAGTGCTAAATTTCCTACTAGATGGCGTCGAGACATATTATATCTACATTTGTTGGTGAAATATTTAGACCTTGTCAAATGTTATCATTTTCTTATAATGATAATCTAATGTTAAATGATAATCTAAGAATTAAAACGTTGCTTTAAATGACTTTAGTCGTGTTTAGTGACCAGATCTAAATAGCCAGCTTTCTCTACCTTCATTTTATTCCACTCATCACTACTTTCAGCATCACAACATACTCCAATTGGGAATACGACAGTCTCACTGGTTCCAGACGATTGGGACCAGTTGGGATTCTTGTGCGACTTACAACTTTAAATAAGAAAGTGTTTCTTTTTAAATTTACGATCCCTTAACTGACATTATTCTGTTTAATAATGAAATCTAGAAAATTATAAGAAAAAAAAATTCAAGGGGTCAGGATTGTAAACAGTCGCCTAGCTCATTTAAATTGGGCTTCACACGGATAGCGTCTAACAAGAACGGCTTCCATGTAGCTCCCAAATCTAGTTTGCATTTAATGCGTGTATCGAACGGGGAAATATTTATGTAGATCGACTAAGTTGGAGTTTATTTGAATTTATGTCAATACACCGATTCAAATAGTTTGTCCTGTTTCAAGTAATTGATCCGTTAATCAAATACAAATAAACGGCTGTTTTGAAGTTTGCCGCTCGATCACAAATTAATTTAATTTGTTTGCCATACACCTGAAGGTTGCCTAACTATTTCATCTAATGAATGCACGATTAATCACAATTAGAAATTAAAACATTGAAATTAAGGTTCGTTGAACTATTTTTACCGAGGAATTCAGATTTTATAGGAAAACATAAGTTATTGGATTGAGTTATGTGTGCATGTACACGTTTGGTTCATCTTCAACAAAGTGATCAAACGCGCTTCTGTAGTAGATTAAAATCTTAGTATTTGAGCTCGTTTTCGACAAGTTAATTTTTCTATTTAATACCGTTTTCATATTAGATTTTCTGTGATAGCTACTACATTTCATCGATGAAGTTGTTTAATTACAAAAAGGCCGTCAGCAATTTAAGAATCTTCCTACGTAAATATTTGAAATCGAACATATTAATCCCATACATTTTTTCAAATCAGATAGGAATTAGAAATAAGTGATAAAATATCAAAGTAAGATCAAAGGATAGAGAAAAAATGCGTAAAATATGCATCGTATCATCACTTAATTTTAACGCCTATATCTTTGGTATATTTTGATCGGTGTAGCGGTCTCCACTTTCTCTAATTTTTTTAGATTTTCTACACATGTAAACGAAAAACCCGATAAAAACGTGACGATACGATTATATACAGTTTTACTTAAATTTACTAAAAGTTTTTCGGGAAACGGCATGCATATCCCGTTTTTAACAAGATTACCAATAATTTTTGAAAATTTTCTTTATAAACTAACGATACTCATTTTTCTTTGAGTAGAATACGGTAAAACATAATTTTGTTAATTTAAAATGATTTATATTATCATTGTGTATACCTGAAAAATTCTATTAAAAACAGATTACATCCAAGCAAAAATCAATAAAAGTAGAAAGATGCTTTTTTTACATTATGTTCTTACTCAGTTCTAGAATTGATATGTTTCAATCTACGTGTACCTGTTGCGCCGAGAATAGAGAGTTAAACGACAAACTTCAATAGCACTGATCGTATTATTATTTTGATCGAGTTTGAAACACCCCAACATAATTATCTTTAGAATTTGTTATGATGATTTTTTATCACTAACCCCTCGGGCTAATTTGTTCGCTTTTGGAAACAATCAGCCATTACCCGTAGAGTCAGTTTGTTCGGTTTTCGGAAAAGCTCTTATGATCTCATAGAATTCGTTGTGCCTCCCTTACCGTCATAGTTAGAAATATTAACTACACGGTGTTAAAACGAAAAAACAACACTTTACATTCAAATATAATAGTTAACCACACAATAATTAAAATGTTCACCTCTTTGAAACCAATGGTTTCAACCGCAATTTAAGAATATTTATGAAATTTTGGGAAAGTTTTTTAATCATTCTTACATTAAATGATAATAAAGTGAGGTGGCATTAACGTGTATAAAAAATGTGTCTAATAATAAAAAAATAAATTATAGTGTTAAGACGCGACATTTAAAAAATGATATGTTCATTTTTAATAATAAAATTTGAATGCGTATTTTATCACCTTTCTAAAACAGTTTTTAGTTTTCGGAAAATTAATAGAAAAAACAATTATTTTTTATTTTATTGAGAAGCATAAATACTCACAAATTCGTTGACTTTGTGACAGCATCTTTTAGAAATATAACGTTCAATATGCCAGAAACCTGAAGAGTTAAAAACAAATAAGTTTCAAACATTAAAGCTAAAATAAAATAAATAACTCCCCCGATAGGGGATACGATTTAATCGATTGAAAAGTGGATTTCCTGTAAAAGTAGTTCGCGAAGTAAAAATCGTCATGCTATCAGTCAGAGTTATTATATATACTAGTACATACGGTTTTATGTGAGTTATATTTACGGTGAGTATAATCGACACTTCGTTTTTGTCTACATGTGCTGAGATGAGTTTTTTATTGATATTGTGTGTGGTTAAAGCCACCGGTTACCGAAACGAAGGATCTAAATCATCCCCACCGCTTCGCGGATAGAATAATCTCTCTCAAACAGCTGCTTTGGAGTTTAATGACTGATTCAGATTAAAAACTGTATCATGCATGTTTTAAGTTTTTTTATAGTTAATATTAAAAATTGCCACCGTAAAGGTTATTTATTTACAGAAAATAACGGTTGCTTCACGAATTGTGTTTGTTTCGTACGGGGATGTACGAATTCTAGTGGATATAGTCTATCATCGAAATGTACTTTTCGTTTCAGGATTATTTAATCAAGAATATTAAAATAATTGTAGGATGATAATTGCATATCTATTAACCAAAACGTGCAGACTCTTGAAACATCACGAAATCTGACATTTTTTGTTGTGTTATGTTTCAGTGACATGAAATTTACAGAGAAAAATAGTATTGATAGTTTATCAAGAATCTCTTCAAATTATTTTTAATCCGGTTAGAAACGGGATTTCACGCGATTACGAGATAATCAACACCATGGCGTAGATCACAAGTGGTTCGCTACGTTTGGTGACTTAGCAGGGGTGCCCGGATTTATGGGGTGGACTGCCCACCAGCCGCGTGGCGGGCCGGTTCAGGAGAAACCGGTTCAGAGGGACATGGACCGGTTTTTTGATCTCTTTAGCTGGACTAGACGCAGAGGGAGACATGATCACATACGTCACTACTGGACATACTGACCCCCAGATTTCAATGTGTGAAAACCTTACTTATATTGACGTGCAATTATTCTTAGATATTGCCTTCCTTCAGTTAAAAATACCATCCACACAGCATCCCTAAAGATGACACAGACCCGGAGGAAAATTATTTTATATGGGGCTTCCTGTGTAGAAGTGTTTTAAGGCTTCCTGTGTTATGTCAACATTTAAAAAAAAATGTTTTGCAATTGGAAACTGATGGTGACAACTACAAAAAAACGACTTCGGAAATACAAATATTACAAACGATTAAATATTTAATGAAAAAACATACACTTAGTAAGACACCACTTTATTTTTGAATCAATAACGATAGCCAACCGGGTTTCGCTTGTCCCAAGCTTCATCAGGGCTAAATATCAACTAAAGCTAATTAGATACAGGCACATATAAATATAGGTAAATGAAAACAATGAGTGAAAGAGATACAAAACAGATAGAAAGAGATGCAAATAGAAAAGGTGGAGACAAATTATTAAGGATGATAAGGAGGGAGGGGGGGGGGGGAAGGAAGTTTCAGCGGTGGAATAAATTTAATATGGGACTATCAGATAAATTAATTTGGTTATTTATTATATTTAAATTATTATTAACTGCTTTTTTTTATTTCAAGGGCTTCTAAGCTGTTTAATCTAATTCCAGATCCATTTTTATGCAATATTTTAGTTCCCACCGTTCTCCACCTTTTCTATTTGCATCTCTTTTTATCTGTTTTGTATCTCTTTCACTCATTGTTTTCATTTACCTATATTTATATGTGCCTGTATCTAATTAGCTTTAGTTGATATTTAGCCCTGATGAAGCTTGGGACAAGCGAAACCCGGTTGGCTATCGTTATTGATTCAAAAATAAAGTGGTGTCTTACTAAGTGTATGTTTTTTCATTCAATATGTCACACCCCAAAGTATTTGCTTCCTTCGAAAAGATTAAATATTTAAAACCTACGTGATATCACACATATTTTGAAACTTTTCGTACAATTGGGAATTGGACCCGAGTGATATTCATGACTATAGAAATTCATATATTAATAACGATTAAGGGCCTTACTAATAAACGTGTTTAAAATTTTACACTACTGATAAACAACCATTATAGTATTGCTATTTAAAAAAATATATATATATTGTAAAACTAATGTAATAAGGATATTATTATGTTCTGCAAGTATTTATGTTTTTGTTTATTATTGTGACAGCTGTTCGGCGTTAAAGGCTGTTTTCAAGAAATTAATAATAGCAATATTAAATTTTATTTAAATTAAATCAAATTACATGGAGTGAAATTAAAAATACATTTAATAGCTGGGGGTAAATATTTAATTCCTCCGTGGTGTCATAACTCCTCTATTTCGTAACTCATCACTCAGTACAAACGGAATAAAGCAAACGTTATTGATGAAATATATGCCTTATGAACTCAACGATAAGGATGCTTTTCGGTTTTTGAAATTTAGCACCTTGGACGTTTAATCGAATATGCCGGAAACAGGTGACAGTGAATATACATACTGTACGAAATGTGTAGTAATATGCGTATGAAGGTAACAAGAGTGGGTACTACATACCAACTCTGGGGGTACTAAGTACCTATCAACAACCAACGCGATTACACGTGAGGCTTTTACGCGTTTGATCAAAATTTACACATTTTATGAAGGTCGAGTACGTAGGAACCTACCTGGAGTTAATTATAATATCGGTACTCTTTGAAATCTGATAATATATACAGGTAGATTGTGGGTAACTACCTACCTAGTAAAAAGGGTGTTTCAAGTCATATTGACCATATAGAAAATAATAAAAAATTTCTAGTTATTTGAATTTGAGTTCATTGAGCGTGAATAATTTTACTCGTGAAATTAGTGTGTTTGATTGTTCAAACGATCGCTTTTCATTAACCACTCTAACTTGGCAATCTAATGATTAATTATTTATCAATTTTGAGGTCAATAATGTTAAACCATTGGTATTAAAATCTATAACTAGGCAAATACCTAGTCGTTAAAATCTTAAATCGTTTAAATTGTTGCATTTTATGACATTTACGTTTTAATTTATTACATACATTACAAGCTATTTCTCCGCCGGGATAATCATATTAGTCTAACTAATAAAGATTCCCTAACACGTCGTTGCAGCGTTTGTATAGCTACTTGGTGAAGAGGGTCGTATACTGCTCCGTTTTAAATCTTTACTCATGTGATATTCATGAAAAATTGTTTTAAACTGGTATCACTTTGTTAAAAATCTCAAAAACATTGTCATTTTCGAATTTCGCGTTTTGTTGCTAACTTCACGTTTCTTCAGATGACACTTGTAATGTTACTGACTCGGTCTGTGTTGAACTACTTCGAAATTCGGCCATTTCGATTTTATAAATGCGTTCCGTATTTGCTTTGGTAAATCAGTGTTTCGATTTGTAATATTTCTTTTTCTGCAAATGGGTATGACTGCGTTTTTTACATTTTTACGATATTTGTCAAATCACCCAGATTTTTAACAATGTCCGCGATCTCCGTCTCACTGCGATCATAATACGATTCTAAACCTGAGGATCGGGCGGTTAAATTTTTTTGTCAACTACTAATACTGTCGTATTACGGCCGGTACGCATGCGCGTCATTATGATTAACGTTTTCTACTAACCCGTTCTTATCCCCCCGTATTATCCACCTCTCTGAATAATACATATATATCTTTTTTTATATTGAAAGAGATAAGTAGGAACATTTTTCATGATCTCCTCAAACATATTTAATATGTTACTTAACAGAAGATTGCCGGCTGATTGACGATACTTTTATATAAGGATTGCTCATGACAAAACCCAGTACAGCAAAGTCTGTTTTATCCCTAAACTCCCTACATAAACATACATTATTTGTTAACAATCATGGAATTCTTCAAATTTTATTTGAATATAAAATTATCCCTAGGGAAACGATCATCAGAGAAGTGACGGAGCCCGAAGGAAAGGTGCAATTGGATATAAAAGCGGTGCAAAATAAAGCACACTGCACACGTCTCAATTGTCGGTCAGTGCAGTGAGGTAGAGGAAGGTGCAGGGAAGTGTAGGTAGGTGCATTTGATGCAATATGGAATCTGCTCCCGAGGCGGTTTGCTCAGCGAACACTTTACGGCTTGGGAAGCAAACAGGGATTTATTGATTATAAAGATCGGTTTACATTGAGCATTAAAACATCGAGGCGCACCAACGAAAAACCGTTAAAAGAAAAGTGATTATTTTGACGGAGTTCTTAGGTAACTACGAAAAAATTTCATCCGAGTTTTAGATGAGATTTAACAAGAAATATGTATAATTAGCTTATTTCTAAATTGTTTCCCTTTTTTACAAATACAAAAGCTAAATCCCGGTACACCGGGAATCAGTGTTGCTAGGTCTTAAGAGTATGCTCCATTAAAATACCTGTAGAAGAGACTCAGCATGCCCACATTGCATTGGTACATTAGATATGGAAGTCGGTCTGTTAACAATGGATTATCAATCAGACTTACCGCCCTGTTTTGCACAGAATCATCTAGGGTTATAAAGTATTGTTGTGCTCCAGCCCAGAGGTGGCTCTTAAATACAATTTATGGGCGTACTTGAGATCTGTATTGGGTTAGCAACTGGTCACTATTGAAAAATCTGCTAGCTCTTTAAAAGATTTATTTATTTTTATTTATTTTATTAATACAAGACTTAGAGGGTTCATGTGGTTTTTGTGATATTTAACCCTCCATGCTAGGGATGACCCTGTGTTATGGCGGGTGAATTTTACAGTTTGAACAGAATCTATGAACAGAGACTACGGATATTCATGGCAAATACTTTTAGAGCTTCTGATTTGGAGATAGTTTTTTTAGGTCATTTATATTGCTTGTCGTTTGTGTCGTGTTATTAAGGAAGTAATCAATAGAGTTAATTGGGTCCATTGTTCATCGCAGATGAAAATGTTCATCCAAGAAGTTCATCGCAGTTTCTAGCAGTCTCTATCGCAAATGACAGGACATTATTAACATTGCCTTAGATTTTGTTCTATCAGAGAAAAAGAATATTCAATTATTAGATAAACTTTCCATAAGGGTTAAAAAACGGATAATATTAACTTTACTCCGGAATAGTTTTGACATTTAACTGATATTTTACCATACAAACACATTTTTTACCATATTTTTAAAGATACTGCAATATCCTTGATATATGAACTCGCCAATAGATGGCACTAGATTAGTCTATTGTTTTATCCATAGATGGAGTTAGCTGTTTAAAATAATAGGATAATAAATATGGTGGCAACCTCAAGGTCGGGGTCCAGATTATTCCAACCGCCTGCAAGTTAAGATATCAGAGCCGTTACAATAAAAAGTCCCAGTGTGATATTGAATATACATAGTCAATAGTAAATATGATTTTGTTAGTATGTAAATTAAGTATTACCTAAATCACAAAATAACTCTTTTTTGGACCAATGTGCTAAAATAAATTTAAATTCGTATTTCGCGGTACTGGCGAGGGGTTAAATATTAATTACCCAGCAATGATCGCGTACCTAAGATATTTAAGACGAAATAATTATATCGTTGTTTTTCCAGCCGATAAATATGACACGGCGTATTTGCTTAAGGGATATAATTTCATTCGCCCTGTGCCGCTTAATATCTCGCCTGTATAAATATTATTCAAAATTGAAATGTATTTATCAGCTATCGAAGACCCCGCGGGTTGTTTGGCAAAGCGACCAGAAATACTAAGGTAAAAATAAAATATTCAGAAATTCGTCAAAATTTTTTTTAACTTATAAAAACGATCACACTTTCATAAAATAGTATTTTGAAAACAAATCTTTTACTTATGGTGATTATTTTTGTTTGTTATTGTGCAGTGTTTGGCTTCTTCCTTCTTTAGCCAACGTTTCGGACAGCGTTGCAGTGTCCGTCATCGGGAGAGATGTATATACTGTGGTGAAATGTGGTATGTTTATGCATGTAGAAATGATACCATTCTGCGCGCTTTAATCCTCCTAGGGCAGGTGTTTCAGTATAATAATATGAGTGAAATGAATGTAATTTTTGGCGTTTTTGTCATGTTTCGGAAAACCTTCACGAACTGATCCAAAATTATAAATTTCAATGAGCTGGGCAAATGCTAATTTTTCCAGATAGTAGAATTTCCAAGTTTCAACTAACCCAATAATCAATCATGATAAAACTTTTAGCCATGAAATCTCAAGTCAACTCTTTTGCTGTTGGAAATAGTTAATATCGCGTAAAGCGAAACATTCGTTTGCGAAAAATGCTTTTAATTTCATTCATTCACTTCATTCATTTAAGATATATTTCCAGCTAATAAAAAAAAACTACCTTTAAAAATATCCTAATATAATAGAAGTTCCTCCTTCTGGCGCTTGTAAAATTAGATTGTTAATGTTAATTTTAGTTATATGTTTCTACATATGTAAATATATATTTTATTAAGATATTAGTTATAGGCTTTGGTCGTAAGTCACTAGATATAAGTCTAAGAGGCAAGTCACTAGTTTGAAGTCAGTATTTCTAGTATTAACTATTTAAGAAATATATTTGTTCAGCGCCCTGTAGGCGATTTCTCACGAAAACGGTGCTATATATATTATCCAATTATTATTATTATTATTATTCACCGATAAGCCCTAAAAACCATATACTTCTTATATTGAGCCATTTGTCCTGTCAAACAATATTTATTTTATTCTTATTCTTGTCAGTAGATAGGTACCTACAACTTATAACATTATTGTATAACGTAGATAGGCCTTAGGTTTATGTGATTCAAATTCCATAAAATCAAAAATCAATGCCATTTTTAAGGTTTCACATTTAAAATATGTCAACTATAGTAAGATAGAGTGTGCTGAAGTAGACATTTTCATCAATATTTTAAATAGAGTAAGAAAAAATGTTGTATTATTGCTAACAAATATGTTACACTAATTATATCATGTACTTATGTCTCTGTTGTCTCTCGCTTTTCTTTGTACTGTTTGTCATTTGAGTGTTTATATAATTTTTTGTTTTTTTTGTTGTTGTTTTTTTTGTTTTATTCTTTTATCTTTATTTATATGTATTACAATTATTTATCCTATATCTGAGATTTTTTTTGTAATGAATGAGAATATTTGTGTATTAACTGAGTTTTTAAAATGGTATGTTGTCTGTAAAAACTCAGTAAATAAATACAATGAAACGGTTCTCATTGTATGTCAATTATCAGCCGAGTTTAGTTTTTGAACAAATTGTCTTCAGGCACGAGCTCGACAGCTGATCAAAAGTTAATTAGGGTGAAAATTGGCTATTAACGGGGTAGTTGAAATGTTAAAAATTATGGCCGTGCGCGATGGAAATGTTATGTATTTCTCACTATATTATTTAAAAAATTAATTATTGAATATTGGTAGGTTCTCGGGAAAACTAGTAGTTATAAAATTAATATTTGTTATTCTGGGTTGCCAATCTCTGCCTCCTTATAAGATAAACTCCTTTTCACAAATTAAAATCCAAACCCATTGAACAAATAGCCAGCGCCGCCTATAAATTATTATCAGTGATAAATATATAAAAGGCTTCGTTCCCCGGCCGAGGGAAAGCGAGGCATATTCATTATGATGTTATATCAACTGTAGCAGTTCATCAGATAGGAATTCGAGCGATTTGTTTACCCTTGCCAGCAAGCCTAAGGGAAGTTAATTCTTCAAACTGATTCTTAACTTACTTAAACCCATAGAAGTGTAACATAATTTCATTTTACCTCCGCTTGTTGTGAATAAACAAACGTTTTGATTTCGGTTGTATGTGATGTGTGTTATTCATATACAATGTAATTGAAAAATTTTAAAAAATACTGATTTTCTTTTATCTGCCATTTTCATTAAATTGTAAACAAAAATCTAGCTAATAACTTTGTAAATTTCCATCTAGTGTAAATAAATGCAATATTAAAATTATTAAACAAAACAAAATATTTAAAAAAATTAAGGCATTTAAAAAAAAGTGTCATATTCAAAATTGGAACTGTTGGCGTGAAAGGTAATTCAGTCAAGTGGTAAAGTCTTTAGGTACCTACCTGTCCTACCTATAATATAATATAATAATAATAATAATAACATGGAATTTATATAGCGCAGTTTAGTGTCATTTCACTTCAAGTGCGCTTAACTACTCGTTTAACAAACTTATTCCTACAGTGTGCCTTACCCAATACAGATCTAATATTATAACACTTAATACACTGTTTATACAAAGTGATGACAAAACTTAGAATAACAATAACAGTAGGACAGGACAAAACACGAATATTAAAACTAAAACATAACATAAAACAGGAGGCAGTTTGTGCTCAGAAATGAGAATTTTTTGAGCAGACACTTTAAAAAGGTACAATAAGGAGACAACCGAAACCAAACAATTACCGGAAGTTTTAGAATATGGCTTATTATAAAATATTGAAAAGAAGTTAAAATTTATAAATGGTAAGATTTTTTAAATAATTTTGTTTTTAAAGCTCGTTTAAATTGTGGAATATCCCGTGATTTTTCACGTATCTTGGCCAGTGAAATAATATTTGAATGATCAAAACAATAATTTTTAATTATGTTGTTTTGGATTACGATTATTTTAGTTTATAATGTTTTATTACGTTGAAAAATAATATTAATACTAAACTTTAAATTATTTGTATAACGCCGGTTTTGTTAAAAATCACCTCAAGCGCATTGTACAAATATATAATATATTCCTAAAATGCTCTATCTTATTAATAACTATAGACTAGGTTAACTATAACATCAACTATGGCTATACAACTTATGCATCTTATGGTTTACAGATTGCATCCACCGGTTCGTCAATCAATTGTACAAAACTATAATGAGTCTATAATGAGTGTTCACGTATTATCATTTATTTAGAAAGAAGAACACAATGTCTTAATTTCAAGACGCAGTTACCGTTTGTTATTGTAGAGTTGTGGTTTGTAATTTATTAAAAAAATAAAGAATAAATAAATAATTTTGAAATACACAGACATACTCTTTTAATTTAAAAAACTTACTATATTTTAATGTAATGTTCAAAACACAATAAAAAAATCCATAAATAAGTGTTTTAAAATACTTTAAATTTGCCAAATTTTAAACACACCTATTAAAATCCTTACAAGCATCCACTTCAAACGCCTTCAAGTGGCAAAACTCAACAAAAATTAAAAACCAACACTTTGGCAAAGTTTGTGTGAATCCGCCTACTTCCTCAAGCGGACCCGACAAAGGGACCGCTGGTGGCACATAGGCCCTTGTATTTCAAAAATAGTAATTTCTAATATTCCCACACCCTTTTTGGAAAAATCCAAATCCCCAAATCCATTCTTAATTTTAAATTTTGCCCGTAAATAATTTCCAATAACACGCTGTACAAATAGGAATGCGCAGAAAGCAGATCTTGTAGTTTTGTTTAGGTATTTATGCTTCCTTCCTCCTTATTTACTCGCGTCTTCCGCTTATAGATTTCTTGTGGAGGGACGTGGGCAGGGGTATCCAAATGGGGAGCATGGAACAAAATAATTAACACACGGTTAATATATTACTCACGTGAAAAGTATTGATATTAATCATAATAATGATTTGGATCATTTCTATGGCGCCGTTTTCTTAATTTATAATTCAACCTATTCCCTATCTCATTGACTATGACTTTTGACGTATTATGACTAGTGACTTATAACTCAGATTAATAGCTAGGGACTTACAACTAAGACTTATAACTTTAAACAATACATGTATGATGGAATAATATATGTAGTAAGGAGTCGGTGGTTTAATTAGGTATCTACTTGACATTGAACATCTATATTTTTTTCCTGTTTTGCTTACGTACAATTAATTATTCCAATGCTTTTTTATATAAATTTCTCGAGATTCACACAGTGATATTGTAGGTACCTACGTACTTATTCAGAGGTGGCCTTCAGTCACTTCTTCTGCCCTTTTTAGGTTATTTAAAAAGGTGACAAAATGCATCAATAAATGTACCTACATTTTTTGTATTACTTTTTACTGCATAAATTTTCATTTTATGATTAGTGTGTAGAACTTCAAACTGTTCAAATAATGACCGTTTTTGCTATTAATAGGCAGTGGTACATACATATATATAATATATTAATGCGTGACGCCTGCGATAAAAGAAGGTACCTACATAATAACTGCAATTTAGTTAAATATTCAATAAAATTAAAACGTCCTTTTTATTGTTTTTTTTTGCTACGGCGTGCTTCTAAATAAACAGTCAAATAAAATTATGAAACTTCGGCAAGCAATCTTTCAAACTCCTGAAGCACACTCCAATAATAATTTATCGAAAATCCCAAAAAAATAGTGGAATGCTCCCCTTAAAATCTAAAGGTATCAGAGGTATGTCCCATAAAAATGTAACCAAAAGCTCGGCGAACTTTGAAGCTAAAAGTTGAACTAATGAGTGTGTAATTTAATCGTTCTCAGGGGTGGCGGTCAGACCCGGCGGTCTCTTCTGTTTATTCAAGGGATGATTGTTGGGGACTGGAGTCAAGGTCAATTGGAACTTAATATCAAGGAATCCGTTACAAAATTAAAAGACGGAAGAAAAAAACACCCAGAAATTTTATAATGAGGCGTCTAGCTTTATGTTTCGGGTGCCACTATAAATTTTATTATTACAAAAATGTACCTTAATGGTAATATTGTTATACTGTGATGCATAATGCAGGAATATCTATTTTATTTACAGAACTTTCTGTTTCGTTATTATTTTAACATGTTTGTTTTTCCTTTGTTATTACATAATTATTATTAATGAAGGTTTTATTGCCTAATGAACCTCACACTAAATCTGTGATAATGAAACATTTTATTTGTTTATGCAAATGATGATCCTTTTTGTTCAATCTGTTGATGGAGTTTATTTTAAGTCTTAATTTTTATAAGCAATAATTATTAGCCTAAACACTCATCCACATTGAAAAATCTCCTGATAAAAGATACATGACGCCAACGGGACTTGAACCCGTGTCCTTTCGATTTCCGGTCGACAGCTCTGACCACTGAGCTATGGCAGCTTATCTCTTATCCGTTAAATAATTCAATATATACCCTTTGTGCTATGCATAAAAAATCTTGTCTTAAACATTAGTTTACCAAAAAAAAAAAATCTTAATTTTTCTTATTTTTTTGTAAACATTAAATGCCAATAATCAGGTACTGCTACTATAGTTGCCTATTCGACGAAGTCACACCATAGTTCAAAGAATATTTATGTTCAAAATTGTAAATGGTAATATGGACAGTCCTGATTTAATTTTTTTTTTTTTTTTTATATTAACTCCACACAGGAGGCCCTGAAGAAATAAGTCTTTTTGTGGAGAGGAAGGAGTGAACATGGGTCTTGAAGAGTCCCATGTTGTAGGAGGGAGGAAACACAGAGGCCGGCAGTTCGTTCCACAGCCGAGCTGTTGAACTTAAGAACGAATCGTAGAAACGACCCGTTCTCATGTGACAAATGTCAACCGTGTACAAAAGTTGGGCGCGCGTTTGGCGTGTATCCCGACTACGCACCGGTGCCGAAGGGATCAATGACGCTAGTTCCTCAGAACATCTTCCATTGTAATACCGATAGAACAAGGACAGCATACCTACCTGACGCCTGTGCTCTAAAGATTGCAGTCCGTTTGTTAAGATTGGGGAATCTATCAAACGGACCGCCCGTTTTTGCACAGAGTCAAGGGTTTTTTTCAGGTATTTAGGGGCTCCGGACCAGAGATGGCTGCCAAATTCGACAGTAGGGCGCACTTGCGATTTGTACAGGGTCAGCAGTAAAGTTGTGTATTATTAAAGTATCTGCGGGCCCTGTACAGTACGCCCAGCTTCTGAGAGGCCAACTTTACTCTGGCTTCGATGGAGCCCCCGTACCTGAGCTGGTCACTTATAGTTATACCAAGCATATCAATGGAATTCAATTCATTGAATTTCATATACCTACCAGAGCTACTCGTTCCAAAAACATTACGAGGACTGAGCATTTCAAACACTCGCTTGTACCTAGATTACATGAAGTTAGTAATTAGTACGCAGATGTGGACGATCTATATAACTTCAAGGAAGGTAGGAACAAGAAGGCTTAACTATCATATATTTTCAATTAATATTAATTATACCTAAGTCTACTTATGCTTGTTTATTATATTTTATGTGTGCTTATATCTCCTACATTTATATGCTTCTAGAGCTTTAATTAATTGTAACTTTCTGTTGTCAATTTACGATCAAATTGTACAGTTAATTGTTATTTTCGATTAAATTATTTTTAGTATTTGATTATGTTTATATACTGATATATGCATTTATTGTGTATCGCTTATTTGTACCGTGGATATTAAATATATAACAATATTGTTACAGGTAACTAGCAGGTAGTTACAAAACAATGAATGACTCTCTAATCATTAACTGAAATGGGTTCATCAAAAAAGGTATTTTTAACTACTTGTTCATTTTCAGGTAAGGGGGTAGCAATTAAGATAAAGCTAATTTTAGTAAACATGGAACTATTTAATCATTAATAGACACGGAACGACCAAAATAATGAAATACTTGTCTCGGGTCATGTCTAGAGTCAGAATAATAGAATAGTTTATATATTGGCCTCGGCACGGGTACGGCACCCAGTGAGGCTCATATTACCAAATAATACTTAAATGAGACGGTTATATAACAATGAATGTAATATGTGAATGAAGCAAGTTTGTGAAGCAAGCAAAAATGTGTGGCAGTCTATTCTCTCACTACCGATGCCGGGAAATTAGTTAGTTTTTTTTAATTTATTGAATTGTGCAAATTATAATATTTTTTATATTGTGTACATTATATTTTAATTTTACCCTACTTACTAAATATGTATAATACACCTTTAATCTGTTTTTATTCTTTTAATTCCAACATTAAATTTGATTTTTTCTTAACATTTTTATTTTTAAATACAAATGTATGAATTTCATTTTTTTCAATTTACTTTTTTTTCCACTTTGTCGATGACATTACATTTTATTAACTGTTGGTGTCAATTACGTATACGCATTTGTCTGAAATCGGACGGCATTAATGTACTCAATAAATGTCGGTCCTACCCGAAAGGCATTTGGCGAGGTTGGTAGAGATGTCGTCTCCAGTTCCTGGGTAAGAAGGTTCAATCGTCAATCAAACCATTTTTTTTTCAAGTTTTAAAAGACATTTTAAAATTGATGCGGACGTATTGATGCAACGCAATAAAAATGTAATATTATATAAAATACATAATGCAAATACGTTAACCCAAATTGTTTTCAATGTTATGCCCATCTCAGAATATTGGTTGCTAAGCAAATAATATATTTTTAATTTAAACACTCAAACATCCGTGCAATTATTTTAATAATGAACTTGAAGGTTCCATGAATTTACCCGGTGGGTTAGGTGGGTTGGTTAATGACGGTGATCGATTTACAGGGGCACGGGGTTCCGATTCCCGTCGGATTCCCCCACAAACAAACAGACACTGACATATTACGCGGTGATAAAGAATCGTTATATGGTTTATAGCAGGACGAGTGGATCCATTAAACAGTATTGCATACTGGGTACATCAAGAAAATACCATACATCTAGTTTATTTGGACGTGCTTGGGAGCCTAAAAAGCAACTACTTGTTAACCAAACCAAAAAATACCTAATTCAAAAAAAAATAATACATAGGTATCTATTTTTGACCTGCGCACAAACTTTCAAATCTGCCACGGTAGATCGAAAAAGGGTTTATCGATAATGTGTCGTCTATTTTTGATAATGAAATATTTTTCAATCACGAAAAAGACAGTTAAATGACAATTTACGCCCAGACAGCCGAAATTAGTAAATTAGTACCTTGGTGAAAAAAATGTTTGGCTTATTTTGTGTTCAAACTAATCATCGTTTTTCGAAGGGTTTTTCTTATATTTAAAGTTGTTGCAAAAATGCAGAAACCCATTTTTTTAATACACATTTTAATAATGTGTTGTATAAAATTACAACTTCTTTGGTCACCCAATACAAATGCTCCCCGGTAAACACCTCTGGGGAGATGAAGGAATGTGTCAATTATGTGAAATAAAGTTTGATATCAGTGAGGCGAAACAAAGCAGCGAATTTATATGGGAAATTGTACCCGGTGGCCACAATTATGCTGACCCTACTGAACAATACCGGCCATCCTCCGTGTGCCATGTAGAAGTTGTTAGTTGTTAACCCTTGATTGCAATTTTTATTGATGTACATTCTTCATCCTTTATATTTCCCTGATACATGTACCAAACAAACACACCCAGCTTCATCTCCAACCGCTATTGAATTGGGCTAACCGCAAAAGTTATTCTTGCTAATATAATTTTTTTACCCACATAGCCCGGAGAGATCAAAAAGACGAATCGCACGTTTCTGTGACTGTGAAAAATAGACTACTTGCTGACTTCCTGAGGTTAATCTCAAAGTAGAGTCCTTCTGTTTCGATCCATCAATTGCAATTTCGAATGATAGGGAGAAAGTAATTTAGTGATTTAATTTTTACCATCTTATCAGAAAACTTTTAAATATTAATTTTTTTTTTTAAACATACAAGTAAATTTCACTTTCTTTTCGTGAATGAATTCAAATCTTGGAATTGAAAAATAACCCAGTTTTCGACTTCCGACCGAACTGAAACTATGTAATATTTACAAATTTGTGGTATAATTTATTCACTGATTAGAGAATTTTATCATTTTTTTTAAATCGTAATTTTATGTCTTCCTGAATTATAATATTAATGAAGCTTACTGTACACTGTGATCACTGGGCACATGCAACATTAACAACTACGGTTAATTTTTTTAATGTTTTTGTTTTTATCCCCCTGAAATAACAATCGTGATGCAAACATTAGGGTGGCCACTTCACGAGGATGTTGTGGATTCTGCTGGGATAATTACAGTAGAACAACTGTCACAAAAAGCATGGGAAAAATGTTCTCATAGATATTTTTACGGTTTCAATAATTGTTTTAATCTGATCGATGAGAGCGGAACGTCTGAAAATTTATAAACAATTTAACAACCATAAATGACGTAACTCACGTAGGAAAACGTATGTAAAAGCCCGGCTGGGCGTAAAACCAAAAGAATAAAAATAAAAAAATAGTTGTCGTATCTGTATTGCGTTGTTATACTGTCCTGAAAAAATCACCACAGTATCCTAAACTAAAATTGCTTTAAAATATAGTATTTTTCCTCACACAGCAATTATGTAAGTACTTATGAAAAGCAGTATTAATGGCGGGTAATTGCTTAGTTTATTTTTCGGTACACAATTCTTATATGAAAGTTAAACTTACTATTGAAGGAGAGTGTTTTGACTTTATTTAATCTGTAGGCTCACAGAAACTGTTCGGAATTTCAGAAGTTGCACTCGACACAAATGAATTTCTGAACAACGCGCGACGTAACTGTTGCTTCTTCAACGAATCGTTAGATTATGATAGCAGAAGTTACGTCTGGTACAATTTTTTGATTTCGTTATGCGCGATGTTTTTTAGATATAGATTGAAAATAAAATACATAATATATACAATAAAATAGTGTACGTTTACCATTTAAAATATAATTTTAACGAGTTCCAATATTGATATTGATCATAACGAATAATTACACCAATAGATTTTTTAACTTGTCTCCTTTTAGGTAAATCGCAAAGAAAATCTTGTCAGTAAAAATTGAATCACTATATTTTACTCTTATTTTGCAGTAATAGTCACATCATAATAGATCTACTCTACTGTAAGAATATCAAGACATGTTTTGAATTATTGATCTGTTTCACATTATTTTTGACACCTTTTGAAACATTAAAGTAATAAAAGTAGAACCTTTTTTGTGCGCCTTGGTACCAACTTACACGCATGTGGAAATTCTAAATCGATTCCCCTGAAAGAAATTAAATGGTTTGATTTAAAATTTAAAAAAAAAAATTATATGGGGATATATCATGTTCCAGGAAATTCATTATCACGTACAATGTATTGGGCGGAACCAAATATTCCCTAGGTATTAACTGTACGGTGGAATTGAGTATTGCTAATTTATTAAGAATCTTTTCAAATTATCGGTAATCCGGTAAAAAAAGGGATTTCAATCCTCAACGACTGAATTAAGCCACCGCATACCCAATTTCTACCGATTTATAAGAAGTTTCAACTCTTTAAGTTTTAAGTTCCAAAAAAATATATACATTTTTTAAAGATTTTATTTATACATTGTTATGCCGAAACATTAATTATATGAAATTCCTTCGAAAGTAAAAAATCGCAAAGTAACATCGAAAATAATAAAAAACACGTTTTTTATTTTATGTAATATGTTATAAGCTTGAAAAAAATCACAGTGTATGTTTAAATGCAACTAAAGCACTTGTCAGGAGATTTTTGATTTATTTCAAACGAGTCGTGTTTTATTAAATATTTACACCATTTTCGCTTAATTATTAACGTTTTTATATATTAGCGCGCTCCCTCTAACATTCATTATTTCTCTTTCATACCATCTTTGAACGCTTACTATGGGGCTTTAAGAAATGTCATGAAAAAAATTTACTAAATTACGAATATATTCTCACGATGTCGGAACACGTGTTCATTAAAATCCGAAATATTGCATATCACGACGAAATGCGCAAATATTCGGATACTAATGAACACGTGTTCTGACATGGTGATAATTTATTTGTAATTTACTAAAATTTTATCAGGATATCTGTTAATTTCATTCGTTAAGGCCTGCAATCCCGTTTTTAAACGGATTACCAATAATTTTAAGAGATTCTTTTTAAATTCGTAGTACTCATTTTTCACCGTGTACCACGGTAAGTATAGCGTAGGCAATTTTTAAGTAAATCATAGGTTACATAAATAATTATTTTTGAAAGAGTTTTTTAAATGTGTTAATGAGATTTGTAGAGCTTGTCGTTTGTCATGTATTATCACAATTTAATCATTTTACACTAAATTTTGGATCATAAATATTCCCTGGGCCATGCGCTAATGGAAATTTGAGGCGTTTAATAGAACGACTCAAAAAAGTGTTTTTTTGCAGGTTAAGTATTATTCATATCCATGAATTATTTCACGATTTATATTACTACATGCTTGTAGCAAGTTGACTTACGGACTATTACTACGAAGAGTATTTTCGAGGCGTTTGGTTAGAGTTGGCGGTTGGCGCACGACGTCCGCATTTTATAAATGATTTACCTATATGTAAAAATACTTTTTTTTTTTAAATTGGGTTTTAACGTTAAGCTTATAAAGAGTTACTTATGTATTTTGCATAGCTTATTACATGTTATTATCTATACTTCGTTGAATTTTATACCGTTTACAGCGTTCGCGTTCGCCCAATTTCGTCAAAGAATATCCGGCGTTCGCGGTTTTAAGATGTTCTAGGATTAATCCTGCTTTGTGATTATGACTTTATTACCTCTGCCTCTTCACAAATAACCGTTGGTTATTATTATTTGACAAAAAAATGAATGCAAACACAAATAGACATCAGACAGATGATTCTTGCTATCGCCAAATGTGCGGGCGCAATATCGACTGCGTGGGTGAAATGTCATGAAGGGATTCCTTTCAGTATTTTGAATCAACAATTCCTTTGTGGTCGTTCCCAATCTACCGTTTGTTGGTTTTAGAGAACTAACGGAATTCAAAGACACGAGGTAGATCTAATTTGAACTAGAGTTTTGCCGCCCAACGAGCGAAACCATGCGGCGAAAAATTCCGCGCGCCGCAAACATGTCGAAAATAACAGCTAAACATGGCACTTAAAAATAAAATAAAATTACTGACAGAAGTTCAAAAGACTGCATTTTATATATCAAGTCAAAAAAAAAACTTTTTACGCTGTGTTTCGCTGTTTTTTAAGCGTGTCCGACCCAAGAATGCGTGAAAAATTGGACGTAAAATCTCGCTAATAGAAATCATGCTTGTACCGCACCGTTAAATTTGCTAATGCATTTTTAACGATTATTGTAAGTTATGGCAAATGTTCGTGCTATTTAAAACCATGTTATTAATTTAATAAGTATATAAAAAAACAGTGCTCATCTTCAATCTGGGTGTTTAAAAATCGTCATCAGAAGGACACTAAAAAAAATCATGATTTTAAACGCTTATTTGACAATTTTTGAATGTGCTCCATGTCTATGGAGTACTTTACGTTAAAATGTGTTTATATTTCTCATCATATTAAATGTGTTAGATTTTGAATCACCTTCTCCTTTCTGAAGTTCCCTTGAAATGCTCTATTTATATTTCCGTTGTCATAATAATATATTATGAACCAATAAAATATGTACGCGATCTTTGTTGATTTACCAAAGACCGTAAAATTAATAAAAATGTAGATTTAATCGAACCGTCTAAATTCCTACACCTTTTACAATTTCCTGTGCAATAAATCTAAAATTTATTGTAAATTGAATGCTCGCGGATGTATTTGCAATTAAATGCGCATCGTTTAATTATATAAATGTATAATGCATGTAGTTAAGATACTATAGATACTAAAACACAGAACACTAAAACACATTCAGAAAACTATCTAAAATACATTTAACAGCACAAAATGTCATCAGACTATAAAATTGCAGTTTATTTATCAGCTAATTATTGAACATTTACAAAACATAAGAATCGTAACATGTCAAAGCAGTGTTTTTTTGTGGCTTTGGAGTAAAAAGTTGATTTTCTGTATGGAGTAAAAGCTGTTCACTCGACTTGCCGAATTTAGCATTGAGAAGCTGGTTTACTTTTGTGTCCAATAAATTATGATATCTGGTCTTTCAAAACGATAACTGTTGACAATCATTCAAAGTAGTAATCTAACATTTAATAACTTGTCTTTGGTTAAAGAGCATGGCGAAAATATGTTTGTTTGTAATACAAAAAAATGTCTAACCAACTTATCTTACCAGCCAATACATCATTTCTTCATAATGGTAGGCAGAGAGAATGTAACATCGCACATTTCTCAAAATCGTCATTGTCTGATGCAAAATCTTCTGTTACAGATATACTCTTGCAGTGGCAGGACTCAAGTCGCAGTAAATCCACTATGGTTGATTCTGCAACATCTTTCTTGGGCGTTCCCACTCGTTTTCCAGGCACTTGCATATAATATATTTTGTTTAACAGTCCTTTCATTCCATATACTCAAATTTATGATAATTTAACAAATTATTGTGTCATATCCGTACTGGTTTCACTCTGCTGCGTCAGAATGGAGATGTTCATAGCTGAGTGTCACCTGTCCGTTCTAAATAATATTATGCAAGTTGAAAAATATTATAGATTTTTCGTAACATTTTTAGGGGATATTATCGAAAAAATTATCTGAACCCATGTTCGAGATTAGAAATACATTGCATACATAGAGGATACAACTTCGAGGGAGAGATTTTATCTATTTCAATTTCTTGAATTTATCGTATTGTGTCTAGGTGTACCAAGAAAAATTAGAATTGCTAATTTATTAAGAATCTATCCTTAACGAATGAATTAACAGGTTTCCTGATACACTTTAAAGTAAATAATTAATTTATTACCAAGGTGTTGGAACACGTGTTCCTGAAAACCGGAATATTTTCTCATTTCGTCAGGAAATTTAAACATGTCTTTATATTTTTGACAGTAAAACAACTATTTTGTTAACAAATTATTAAAAGCATTAATTACTCGCCTGAAATAACAATACAAATTGAAAATATCTCCCGTGTAAAAATAAGTAATGAATGATAATAATAATTTGTTATCCTTTGTGCTATGCATTAAAACTTTGTCCATAAACATTAGTTTATCATTAAAATAAAAGCTATTTTCTTATCACTAAAATTTACATATAGAAATTTATCACTAATTAAAAAATCATCTTCATTTAGATTGGATCCACTGCCAATTTCAGTGAGAATAGAAGCAAATATACCGCACAGAGTTTTGGCGGCCGGGTGGAAAGAGTCGACGAGTCACGAGGTTAGCCAAATGAAGCGTCGTTCCATGCGAAAACGTCGTTACATTTTATTTGGAAAACCTACAGCGATTATATTTTATAATGTATGACAAAATATGTATATATTATTATTCAACCAATAATAGGTTTCCACTGCTGTAAGTGCAAGAGCGTCGTTCCGTCTTTCTAAACAAGAGTCTTTTTGACCCCTCTAGGCGTGCCAAAAGATGTTTCACATAAAAAACAATGAAACAGAACAACCGCTACAAAGCTTCTAACATCTAAAAGTCTTAAATTTCTTTATTTTCTAAAATTCTTGGAACTTTGGTAATATTAAAATATGTTTCATGTTATTTGGACAGCTGTTTTACGGTAGACCCCGATTTATAATATCATCCACACTCTCCTCTTATAATGTATCTATTTGAGCTCTTCTCTCATCCGGTTATATGTAATTATTGACTTATTTAAGAGTTTTACAACAAGTTTTGTTATTTATATCATTCGAAGAAGTAGTATTATTTATTTGATCAGATACAGATCGATATTTATTTGTAGGCGCGTGCTTCAATCGTCAATCAGATCAAAACAGTTATTAAACCCTCAAAACAGCTTTTGATACGTAATTTAATTAAATATACGGGCTTAATGGAAATAGTTCCTTTTATTTCACGTAACGGTGACTGGAGGCTGATTTAACATCTGCCTCCTACACCTGCCCAGGGTCGGCGATTGCTCGCTGCTCTCGGAATACTTCACAAGATGAAAATGGTAGCCGAATACGCCGGAGTAATTGGTTCACTTATTTAATTAATACACTTACACTGTTGTTGCTGTAATAAACATCCTAGATAAGAGGTGCGGCCTGAAAAGCGCGCCATCAATAAGGAAAACACTCAATCAGTGATAACATTATCAAATAAATTAATGTAAAAACTTTCTTCGTCTCCTATTTTTTATGTGAATACTTCTTCTATATAATAACCTAGGCTCTTGGCTAGGAATTCGAATGTCGCGGGTTCAAATCTCAACGTGCATAAGAAGAAATTATTTTATGAATTTGTGTTATTTCACAATTTATTCATAAAAAATAATGTGTGGTATACTTGCGGCACGTTCCAGAGTAGAAGATACTTTTTAGTATCGCCCTGGTATAAGACCATCACACAGAATTTAAATAGCTTTAGCTTATTTGGTGACCAAATTTGAATAGCCAGTTACTCGCCCACCTTTCTCTTCCCCACCTCCTCTCCATCCACACTACATTCAGCCTTACAACATACCCCAATTGACAAATATCGTAAGGCAAATGCATCCCTAATTGTTGAGGAAGGTAATAGGTATGTTTCGAGGCTAAATATTCAAATCTGGTCACCGAACTCTGCCAAGCAACGTTTCAATTCTGATTTTACCAGGATGATACTGAGAGTATCATCCTCTCTGGAAAACTCTGAATTTGTAGTCGAGAGCCTTACGCCAATGGAACTATGATTTCCACACTCTTAGCTTATGCCCAACTTTTCCCAAGGCATATTTTTGACAAGTAGTTTTATTAGACTTTTATGTTTTCTCAATATCTATGACTAGGATTATTATATTACAAATTGTGCAACCAATATAATATTTTGCATGGTTTTAGCACATCGCACAGCACACTGTCTTTCGCGTTTAATTAGATCGCTATAAAGCCAAAATGTGTGCATTGCTTGGAATGCTTATATGAACGCAACTAATTTTAACATCCGACGTAATAACATATTCTTCTTTCTTCAAAGTTTCCTAAATGTAATTGTTTAGGTACTTAATTTGAAGACACAGTGTTAAAAATACAAAGCTTATTTGTTGTTACCCGGTCCTGTATGTACTGTCCTAAAACTGTGTTTGTAAGATAAAATTATAATTAGAGGTACTATGTGTACTAATATTTCGCCGAAACTTGTTCCACTTGTTGTTGAGCGTTGGAGAGTTGGAGGTCAAAAAAAGGAACCTATTTTCTCGCTTCATGTACCATTTAAATGGTATATAATGCTTTCTGTACCAAAAAAATCTACTAGATTTCTTATAAAACGTCTCCCTTAACAGTTTGAGATCCTCCTGGCTGATATATATAGTGTAATGAGATTAGTACTACTATTTACTATTAGGCGCGTGTAAATCTTTAAACATGTGCGTAACTATGAGTAAATCAACAGCCGTAACTAAAATCATATAAATTGGTCGTCTCCTTTTGGCCTCCCCATGATTGATCGTGGCTTTGAATGCTGGAACAGAGTTTGCAGTAAAATTAATTGAACCTAGTAGAACTTAATACTTAACACTCAATTAAAATTATAAAAGTATCAAAGTATCATAAAAAAGTTTTAGAAGGTACCTACTAAATTTAATGGTCAGCTGGCCGTATTTTTTAGTTTTAAAGAGTTCTTCATAGAAAAGAAAAAGTAAAAGTAGATTTTTTTTAAAATAATCGACTGTTTATTTTTTTATCAGTTTACACATGTATAGTATAGCCAAAATAAAACCAATTATCGATTTCTTCCTTGTGACTGTACCTCTAACAAGACAACATAATAAAAATTAAAAAAAATATTAGGAAATTTTATGAAAACAAAATAAAAATTGATCCGGAAAGTTAGAAAAATATTTAGTTTGTGGAGCTTATTCTGGTTTAATAGAAGGTGTCACATTAAAGACAAGTTATCATATTATAATAAATATAAAAAAGATTATAAAATTAATTAAATCAATAGAATATTTTATAAAACTACAACCACAAAACAATAATTCATGAAAAAAATAATTCAGAAAAACATTTGTATCAATGTGCATACCTATAATCACGGTTGTCGTTTATTGGAAACCATAAGAAGATAGGATTTACATAAAACAATTTCAATTCATAACGGAATAATAAATTGTATGAACAAAAGAAAAGTTACATACTCGTGACATATCAAACATATACACTTTAATGATTTTTTTTAATATTTGTTAAGTTCGCAATTGAAAATGTCCACTATCGATATTATTTATTTTTTATTACACTATGTTCAAGCAAGAATTTTGTTTTGCATTGATCTACTTTGAACCGATTAATGAAAATAAATCACTATTTAATGATAATAATCGACATGTTTCGAAAATAATTCGTCAAAGCACAAAAACTAAAAAATTATTATAAAAAATCATTATCGTTGGATTGTTTTAAACCGCTAAATAATTAAATAAATAATAGGATTTTATTCAACAACGTAGCATAGAGGCTAGTGCACCCCACTGGCAATCGGGAGGATGCGGGTTCGATTCCTATATTATTTTTCTCTTTATATGGGTGTTTCAGGCACATTATTATTGTTTATAATAATTTTGTTGATAAACTAATTTGCTATTTTTAATAGAGGTTAACTTATTATAGTAATTTGTTTTAGGGGTATTATGCCGTATTGCGCCACCTCCTTCTTTAGCCAAAGTTTCGGACAGCATTGCAGTGTCCATTATCAGGGCAGATGTGTAACTTTTGACAATGGATGGACACTGCAATGCTGTCCGAAAAGTTGGCTAAAGAAGGAGTAGCGCAACACGGCATAATACCCCAAAAACAAATCACTACAATAAGTTATACTATAATACTTTTGGCCGTGAAAATCTCAAATCATACAATGTTTCTCCTCTGCGGCATTTATTTTTACTCGGAAGATTTTTCAATTTATATTTGTGTTTCATGCTAATAATTTTTGTTTTTCATAATTTATTAATCTAATTTGCGATTGTTAAAGAAAAAATATTGGTATTTTTCTTTCTTTGATGTACTGATAAATCGAATTTCCTAAGTATTGAAATAAATATGTCTACTGTGTTTTGTTACCGTTAATATAACTGTATTGTCCTTGTGCGAATAAAGTTTTATGAATAGAAATATAATTGTAATATAAAAAAAACAATTCCAAAACCTATGCTGTAAACAGTACCTTCTGGCAAAATAAAATTAAGTGTCATTTCGGCAAAAAAAAATACCGTGTTTTACATTTTGAATTTGTTTGACAAGACTAGCTTCAAATGGCCACAAAATGTTAAACAAGCAGTTTAACCTTTGCCTTTAGCGGTAAAATCTCTAAGGGATTATCGAGGAAAAAAATGCCGCAAATTTAACGCCATTTTAAGACCGATCAATTGACTGCATCGAACTTACAGTTGCACTACAAAAAATGTCGTGAAGATTTTAACGATGTTTGACTAATTTATTAGAATGGTTCAATAATATGTTTGATAAAAAAAAATGCTGAATGTAAAACAGAAACATTTTGGTGTTAAGTTTGTTTACAACTAGGTTACTAGAGTGTTATGAGTGTTACGTAAAAAAACATACAAATAATAAAGACGGTATGTCTCTAGGAATATAATATTTACGATATTTCATATGCTTTTATAAAACTTCTCCCTTGGAGCAGTATTAGTAGATAGGTGTACACAAGACGGATAAAAATAGATATTAAAAATCATTTCAAATTATTCGTAATCCGTTTAAAAACGGGATTGTAAGCCCTTAACGAATGAATTGATAGGCTTCCTAATAAACTTTTAGTAAAATACCAATGTATTACAACGATGTCGGAACACGTGTTCATAGAATTCTAATATTTTCACATTTAGTCATTATTTATTATCAAAGCAAATGCAGCTGCATGAACACGTGTTCCGATATATTGGAAATTTACTAAAATTTTATCAGGAAACGGCCTGCAATCTCGTTTTTTACCGTATTTCCTAATGATTTGAAGAGTTTTTTTTTTAACAAATTAGCAATAATCTTGGAGGCGGGTTTGGGTACCGCCGACCCGAGAACCATTTATTGGATAACTAACATCTCTGCCATAGGTCAAACCCAAGTTGTTCGCTTCGTTTGGTGATTTAGCAGGAGTGTCCGGGTTCATCGGGTCAGGTGTGTTTAGGATTCGCCTGCCCACCAGCTGCGTGACGTGCCAGATCGGGAGAGGTTGGTTTGAGGAGACAATATTCATATGTCTGTCACTCCTGGACACACTGATCCCTAGATTCCTTACCCAACCTTCATACCTTGTACCTTCCCAGAACTTCCTCTCCTTACTTTCCTTAAAAAATACCCTCCACACAGCATCCCAAAATATGACATCGGCCTAAGGGAAAATATTATTCCAATATTGTTGTTGTAGCTGAAAACGTTTTTTTTTCTAAAATTCTATTATTTTCACGGCCAAACTGTAATTTCCTGGAAATCTTCATAAATAAATTGAACTTTAAAAAAATATAAAAATCATCTCCAGCAGTGATGTCGAATTTTTCAAACTTAGCACTCTATCTCACTGAAAAGTCACGAGCCGCCACTGTTCTTAAGTGATTTATTTTAGTTTTTTTTATAAATTAAATTTCTCACATTATTATTAAATTGATAGTGTATTTATAAACAAGATCTGCTGTGTAATATAAAATAATATAACTTATACCACAGACAAGTAATAATAATTACCCTAATCTTCTCGCACAGTACCTATTTGTTTTATAAAGTTTTATATATTATTATTTGTTTAATTTATATAAATAACTATTCCAATGACACTTATCACGACCATTCAATGTAAAATATTATATACCTACATAAATTCTTACGACATATATGTAGGTACTTTAATAATAATACATACTTGTATTTTTTATTTTTTTTATTCAAGAGAGACAAACATTTCCGACTTGCAAATAAACTGGCAATATTTGAATAACTCCTACACGGATATAAATGAGTATGAGTATTAGTACATTCAGAATATACGGAACACGTGTTCATGCAGCTGAGCTTATCCTGATAATATAATGAGGAAATGCGAAAAAAATTATTTTTTTATGAACACGTGTTCCGACGCCCACAATTCATTCGAGTTTTACTGATAATTTGTTAGGAAATCTGTCAAATCATTCATTAAATGCCTGCAGTCCTGTTTTTAACAGTAATACGAATAATTTGCCCAGATTTTTAATACATTTGCAAAATTTTATGCCAGCATTTTTTCTCCGTGTACCTACCACTATCATACGAGAAAAATATTGTTTTTTATTTAGTTATAAAATTACATTTTATATCTAGTATAACGCTGGTGCGATCATAGAATACTTAAGACGGGTTTTTCACTGAATTTGAACAATTCATCAAATTTCACAGTTAATATTGACGGGGTTCTTGAAATATCTTTTCAAGTTCTGTTATAATTTCAGTTCTGTAAAGCAACTGGTGCATATTGATATAACAACAAAACTTCTACTTTAAAATTAACTTTGAAATTTGATAAATTCTTCGAATTCTCTGAAATAATCCATCCTTATGAATTGAATTTTGATCTCGCAATGCCTAGTTGGGAACCCAAAAATATTCACCATCAATTGCCGCTACTCTGCATTATAAACGATAAACGATAATATTATAAATACAAATTTAGTAGTGGCGTGCCATTTATAGTATCAGATAATTATTTGAAACTACAACAATGTAAATAATAATATTCTCAGTTAAAGTTAGAAAAAAATGTGAAATAGGGTGGTGGAATAAGTATAAGGAATAGAACAAGATAATTAAGTGGTTTAAACATGCGTCCAGAAGATAAGAGGCACATTTTTAAAGGGTAAAATTATTTACTTTTCATCAATGAAACCTTAATAAATAATACGTACTTTTATAAAAGCGTGCCCAAACTCGGGGGCTTAGGATCACAGGAGCCTAGCTGCAAAAACTGGTGTTTTGATTTAAGAGAAAGCTACAAGCCAAAAATGTGTATATTCTTGGTATTCCTTATATTGTAGGTAATAGGCATTAAAATCGCTTGACAAACGGAGTCCATAAACGTTCGATTTCAAGCACAAAACTGGTTTTTATTTATTTTGTAAATAATTTTATAAGAAAGCAAAAAAGTTAATCAAATGAAACTGTCACAGATAATCTTAGCTATAATACTGTATTTAGTAAAAGTTGTTTCCTTTATGCGTTCATACATTTCTATTGATAAAAAAAATATTTTTTTATAGTTTACATTTATATTTTTTATTAAGTAATTTATAATTTTTATTCATATTCTGCTCAAACGAAACGATAACTACAAATGCGTCTATATAATATATTACTAGCTGACTTTACCTGGCGTTGCTCGGGGTTATGAATGGTTTGCGGTAAAATTTTGAGTTTGTGAATTCTAGCGTACCTAAAAACTGGGACTGTTTTTAAAGTGGAAATATTGTTCTAAAGAATTGAAAAAGTTTAATTTTCATAAGTTTTGACAGAATACTCATTCATTTATCTAGAGTATAAGATATCATTTAGAAAGAGTGATTAAATACATCGCTGTACCGTTTCAGATTTTTTTTCAATAGCAAATTACTTTTGTCTTACTATGTTGTGCTAAAACATCTATTCTGCCGTGTGGTATCTTGAACAAGTCGTGATGAAAAGTGAGCTATTAATATAGCGCTATGCCCTATAAACTAAACAGCGCAAGATTTGAGTTACACCTGGTTTCTGGGCTACGTAGTTAAATGAAATTAAATTAAATTAATATTTTTTTATATAAAATCTAATTAGATTAAAACTAATTATATTAAATCTGAAAACATCAATTTAATCTAATTAGGTTTAATATAATTTAGTTAAATCTGCCTAAATTAATTCCAATTAAATTACATCTAATTTAATTTAATTTAATCCAGAGGTAGAATTTAGAAGTCATTAAATTTTCAAAACCGTGTTTTCTGAAATGCCTACGAGTATGTTTAGCTCCCAAAAAATTAATTAAGTTATAATTGTTTATTAAAACTGATTTAATTTAATATAAATATATTAAATCAAGTTACAAACATAATGTTCTAGGTAACTTTTTTTATCTAATCAATTATTTCCAGGGAGTTATTTCAGAATATTGAGCATAAACTTCTAGTGTTCTGTATAGATATAGTGATATAATGTCATTTACATAATGCAGGCAAATGATTTGTACATCAATAGAGAAATACAAATAAATTTATCACGCCCTGCTCCTTCCATAAAATAATACTTCTCGTATAGCTAGTCTTTATATTCTTGAAAGAATAAATAATTTAAAGTGCGTACTTCATTATGATTATTACTGCTTGCAGCTATTTACAGAGCATTTAAATATATTCATCACCGGAGTAGGACTTTCCTGTCCGCAAGTGGTCATAAAACGAATTTAAATTAAAAACCAACCACCTTGAAATAACTGCTCAACGTCTTTCACAAGAGCAGTTGCCTTAATTAAATAATCTAATTAGATGTTCACGGTGATTCAAATAATAATATAAGCAAGTTGTGAATCAAAATACGTTTGTTGATCAAATCAATGAAAAGGATGCAGAACTCGTTTCAGATGGTGCTGTATTTTAGATTTTTGCGAAGCCATCCTAGTAATAAAATAATATTAGGGCCTAATCACGGGGTAAAACACAATTAAAGGTTTTGCTAAGAAGCTCATTTATTAGAGTATGCTTACATAACCTCGCGGGTTCACATTGGTTCTAACTGGTTCATACCGGTTCACACTTCTTCACACTGGTTCATGCAGATTCGAACTGGTTCGCACTGGTTCACGCCAGTACACCCTGGTTCACGCTGATTTACTCTGGTTTACGCTGGTTAAATAATTATACAATATTATACACCGGGAATGTGTAGTGTAAGCGGGAAACCGTTGAATCTACATCATATTTTTTGGAGTATTTTGTGATTTAACTTTTTTGATATGAGCTTTCTTTTAAGAAAATCGAGTCCGAAGTTGGAATTATTTAGGTCAAATTTGAATATAATTATATATCATGACAAAATGCGAAAATATTGGGATATCCATGAAGACGTGTTCTGACATCATGAGAATATAATCGTTCTTTACTAAAAGTTTATTAGGAAACCGGATCAACCGGATTACCAAAAAATTGAAGAGAGTCTTGATAAATTAGCAATGCTCATTTTTCTCCGTGCAAGTTGGTACTTAATCAATATAATTATTTTAAATACTATGCAATCATTCACCGGGAAGCTACTATGTAAAAAATGGGTGCACTTCATTTAATGTTAAATATACCTACTCTCAAAATTATGTTTGCTTGTGGAAAATCACTATAATTTGTCTATATTTTGAAGGTATTGTCGATGATTTATTTAAATCAATGGTTTTTTCTTTTGACTAACTCCTAGTAACGAAGGTGCTTACTAAGATTCTATCTTTCTTTCTATCCTCTTTCCTTGTGCTACAACATGGAGTAGTATAAAGTATAACAAGTATAGTATCGAAGGCATTTTCTTCAATCACAAATCCTCTAATATTTTTGGAGCACCGGTCGAAAGCACTTATTAGGCGGCGAAACCGATTTTACACCTTTAACTCCACAGTAAAACAAGATTTCAATTAATCTTCTAATTACCAATTTATCTGCCTTTCTTCGGAATGAGGCGAAACATTAACGACGGTTAAATTTATTCGTTAAATCCAATTTAGTAAATGAGCTCTTATCTCCTAATATTGTGTTATGTGAATCCCAAGACTGCTCAGGAATCGATTAATTTAACTATCACGATAATGGCTGACACACATTTTATGTATATGTTTTCATATTAATATTATTAAATCTTATTTTTAACGTTATTTTAAATTTTATTTTTTGTTCTTCGAATTATTATCCCGTTAAACCACAATTAAGCAGTTTATCAACAGGACGTACATGTTCAATTTCTTAAATTACTAATTATAAATATATATAGATTATCGTCATCTTATTATAATTATTTTTTATTACAAATAATTTAAAATAACACTATCTGCATGCTAACGAATTGCAACAATTGATTAATATCGTATAAAGTACTTCTACTTGGAGCCATGTTGGAAATGTTGGACTCTTTATACTCTAGGGTTCGCTGTCCATATTTATGGTTATGTTTTGGAACAAGCATGCCTCCATTCTTTTTAAGGAGAGCTGAAAACATAAAATAGATAACTATAAAAAGTGTAATTCAAATTGACAGTCTTAATAGTTATCTTGGAGCATTTTTAAAGCCACACTTCATCGAGCTCGAAACATGACTTTAGTTCGGATATTTTGTAGTATGATGATTGATTTTTTGAATTTTTTTGTTAAATTTTGTGTCTAGCTTTGTAGGTATCTATGCTCAGAAATCATCGTCTTATACGAAGGACAAAATGTTTTCAGATGGACTCTCGCTTCGCGTAATAAGAGAAACCTTGAAATTAGAACCCAAATGAATGTCTTCACACCTTTCTTAATGTAAATATTTTAGGTTGTAGGTGCAATTAGATTATAGCAACTTTCTGAAGGTGTCTATATGGTGAAAATGTCACATACAAGGCAATATTAATCACTAAAATTTTGCTCTACATTCTAATATCTAAATTTCTTTATTTTATCGCCGTTTTCTATCATTTTATTACCTGAATAAAACTTATTCAATTCTTTGTTTTTTTTTAAACATTCACGCGAAGTAGCTAACTTGAATCACACATTATTTTACTGCCATTGTAAGACTGCTTTGATTTAACACGGTGAAATTAATGTGCTTTTATAAAGATAAACGCACGTCGTAACATTATAAGAAACCCCTTATAATTTGTTAACCAGCACGTGTAGCGTACTGTATATTATCATCAATCAGAGTCGAATCTTCCGACGGTCTCATTAAAAATCGTTATCATATCGGTCACGTGTCGCGTGTACGCATAGCGCAGATGACCACGTGTTACACAGTTTTTTCCCACCCGAGTGCATCTCGATCAATTTAATAATATCCTTACAAGGAGCTGGACCTCATCAGGGTATACTCCCTCTAGCATATCGACGGGCAGACCCCGCGCGGGAATGCGGTTCGATCGAAAATTCCACATCCTTAGGAGAAGCAAAGCTCTGTCATTGTTTAATATTGATCAATAATTGACTGACATACCGATGGCCAAGTTCATTATTTCCGCCTTTTAATTAATATCGTGTCCGAATCCCGAAAATTGATACACTTTCAATTAACGTCTTTTTTTCAACAAGGGATTCAAACCCGTTTTCAATACCAGAAAGGGACACTTTTAATTATTGCACACTGTTACAATACAACAACAAACAACCGATTCCTTCAAGAATTTAACTAATTAACTAACCACTGCACCATTTCTTCACAACGCTAGGAAGAGAGAATCTATCGCCATATTACCCTGACTTGACACAGTTACCTATTGCCATCGTATCCACTGGAGTGAAATTTGCAAAAACGTTTTGACCGATTGCTTGTCATAATGTGCCATATTACTAAAACCGAGAAATATATATAAAAATGGTCAAATCTAAGTGAACTAATTGGCTTTAAACCGCAGTAAGCAGTTTCATATATTTCCATATTAACAATAGATACATCGCCTCATACAAACTCTTTTATCTCTTATATTATCTCAACAGGGCAGATCTGACCGGGCGTCCATACGTTATCAAAGAATTTGTATCAGACAGGAGTGTATGACACACAAGACTGCAAAATAGGGCCGGTGATCCCAATCCGTGGTGGCTGAAGGCGTCTTCCTTCAGTGGCGTCGGGGCGTCGAGCGGGGCGTCGAGCGGGGCGTCGAGCGGGGCGTCGAGCGGGGCGTCGAGCGGGGCGTCGAGCGGGGCGTCGAGCGGGGCGTCGAGCGGGGCGTCGAGCGGGCGTCGAGCGGGGCGTCGAGCGGGGCGTCGAGCGGGGCGTCGAGCGGGGCGTCTCTGTGGCCGTTGTAGCTGGTCCGATGCTAGTACTCGTCCTTGCTGTAGAATCCGGGTCTTGTCGTAGGGGCAGAGAGGTCCGGGGTGAGGCGAGGGTCAGAAGAAGATGAGAAGGCGAGTAGATTCAGAAGTCGGAGCGAGGTAGAAGGCAGAGCAGAGAGAAGTGTTGAGCTGGTGGAGGTTGCTGGCTATCTGCCCTTCCAAGGGACTGTCGCCCGTTTTATAGGACCCCGGCGGCCTTCGCTGGCCGAGCGACGTTCACACGGGCCCGCTTTCTCTTTGATTCCTGGAATCGAGGCCCGTGACTGTTACGTGCCCGCGGCCCGCCGCCGGGTTGGCTACCGCCTCTCGGCCGGTACTTTCGGGCCCTTGGTCGAACGCGACCCCGGCCTCTCTTTGTTCAGGCACGGTTCCCAGAATCGAGCTTGTGGAACGCTCAAACAGCAAACCACGCTATGACGGCGCGCGGCCCTTTGCTTCGGGTCGCGGCCGAGCGTCCCTTCACGTATAAGCACGATTCTCATAACCGTGCCCGAATTAAATGCTATGCTCTTAATCCACCAGCTCTCTCAGTATACTTCTCTGCCCGTGCCCCCTAGCCAAGCTCCGATGTTTTATTTATTGTTTCATAGATACATTTACATTTCTTTTACATTTAAATTTCATACATAGTTCAGTTAGTTTATACACATTTGACATATTTCTCATAAATTCTCATTTTAATTTTAAATTTTTATTTTATAATTCTATACGTGGGTGACTGCGGCCGAGCCCGGAGCAGTACGTCCGTCACACTCCCCCCGTGGAGCTCGGCTACACCCATTTTAGCGGGAGGCGTGCTGCGACTTGGTGCGGCGTGGTCCCCGGCGTCCGGTCCCCCTGGGGTGGCGCGTTCGTCGGGCCGACGTTGGGACCGCTCCCTTGAATGTGTCCTTAGGGGCGGGATCACTGGCCGGCAGGAGGACCGCGATCTTAACTGCTGGTCTGACGTAGGTCCCCGTGCTGGTTTTGACCTTCACGGTCCTGACCTGTCCGTCCGGGGCTGGCGTGGCCTCGAGGATCCGTCCCCGTGGCCAGCTGTTGCGGGGCAGTGCCGGGTCCGCAATCAGCACCAGGTCGTCCTTCTGTAGAGGCTGCACCGGCTGCTGCCACTGCTTCCTGGCGGCGAGAGTAGGCAGATACTCGCGGACCCAACGTCTCCAAAACATGTCCGCGAGCTGCTGGCCGATCCTCCACTGCTTCCTGAGGCAGACCTCCTCCTCGGCCGCCCCGTACATTGCCAGATGGGGCCGCCTCCCCGTCGAGCCCATGAGGAAGTGATTGGGCGTCAGCGGCTCCTCGTCTCTGGGGTCGACCGATAGGTGGGTGAGTGGTCGGGAGTTGACCGTGTATTCTGCCTCGGCCAGTGCCGTCAGGAGGGTCTCCTCTCTTGGCGCTCTCGCTTTGAGCGTAGCTGAGAGCGCCCGTTTAACAGAGCGTACGAGCCGCTCCCAAGCTCCCCCCATGTGGGGACTGCGGGGCGGGATGAAGCTCCACTCCATCCCTTGCGTGGTCGCATAATTTTGGACCCTTGGGTCCCGACAGATGTCCTCCACGGCGTCTCTCAGTTCCTTGTCTGCGCCGTGGAAGTTAGTCCCGTTGTCGGACATCAGGATCGCCGGCTGGCCTCGCCTGGCCGACATCCTTTGGATTGCCATTATGGCAGAGTCGGCACTGAGTGTGGTGGCCAACTCTAGATGCACCGCCCTCGTCGATAGGCATGTGAAGAGGGCGATGTAACGTTTTTCCTTCCGGCGCCCGATGGTTACTTCCAGGGGCCCGAAGTAATCCATCCCGCAGTTGGTGAACGGCCGCACATGCCGTGCAAGCCGTGATGCTGGTAGGGGTGCCATCATGGGGGGAGACGGTTTGCCCCGCCGCATTTTACAAGCGGGACACAGGTGTTTGATGTGGCGGAGAGCTGAGCGCAGCTTTAGGATGTAGAAGCTGGCGCGCAGTTCGGCCATCGTCGTCTCCACACTCGCATGATCGGCTCGGGTGTGGTATTGGCGCACAAGCAGCCGAGTGTAGCTGTTCCCACCGTCCAGGATGATGGGTGACTCGGGTACCCCCTTTACTCCCTTGATTCTCGAGCCCATTCTGAGCACCCCGTTGTGGAGGTGGGGTGCGAGGGAGACGAGGCGGCTACTGCTGGACACGGCCCGCCCCGAGTGGAGCTGGCGTAGTTCTGCTCCAAAGGCTGCTCCCTGGGAGTGCCTTATCCACCGCCATTCTGCGGCCCGGAGCTCCTGCAGGGCTAGGGGGCCCTCGGCTGGCCTGGCGGGTCCCTGGCGGCATCGCCGAATGAACCGCAGCATCCATGCTGTGGCCCGGATCAATCGGTTCCAGGACGAGAACCGCAGGATGGAAGGCAGCCCGTCCTCCACGGCGAGAGTGAGGCCCACAAAATTTGGCCGCCTTTCCAAACTCTCGTCACCCGGCTGCTGGTTCTGCCGTTCCTGGGGCCATTGGTTACTCGGCGCCGTCAGGAAGGAAGGGCCGCTGAACCACCTTCCGCTCTGGGTGAGGTCCGGCTCCGCCAGGTCCCTGGTTCCGATGTCAGCCGGGTTCAGCTTGGTTGGAACCCAGCGCCAGCTGGCGATGTCGCACAGCTCGTCTATCTCCCCCAACCTATTTGCCACAAAGGTTGAGTAGCTGCGGGGGTCCGTACGGAGCCAGCACAGCACCGTGGTGGAGTCCGTCCAGTATTCGGTAGAGGTTATAGGGGCCTGGCATTCCTTTCGAAGGGTGTCAGCCAGGCGGGCAGCCATGAGCGCAGCCTGCAGCTCGAGGCGGGGAATGGAGAGCGGTTTCAGCGGTGCCACCTTGCACTTGCTGGACAAAAATGTGGCGGTGCTGCTTCCCTCTCCCGTAGTCTCCACCAGGTAGGCCACGGTGCAGCAGGCTGCCTCAGACGCATCGCAGAAGAGGTGTAGAGCGAAGGAGTTTGCCTTGCTCAGCAGGCAACGCCTCGGTATGCGAATGCTGAGGCCTTGTAGCATTCTGATCCACTCGGCCCACCTTGCTGCGTGCGCCTCGTGGATGCGCTCATCCCAGCCGACGCTGGACCTCCAGACATCCTGCAGGAGAATTTTTGACCGCACCGTGAGGCAGGCCACGAAGCCCACGGGGTCAAAAACTTTCATGACAGTGCTCAGCAGCTGCCTCTTGGTTGGGTGCCGGATGAGCTCGGCCTTCTCCGTCTCCTTGAACTCATACATGAAGGTGTCGTTGGCGGGATCCCACGACAGGCCGAGCACCTTCTCGGTCTCACTGGCGCCGCTGCTGATGGCTATGGCCGCCTTGGCCTTCTTGTCTGCCGGCACGCTTTGGATTGCGGCGGGTGCGTTGGAGGCCCAGCTTGCCAGGTGGAAGCCTCCCCGGGATAGGAGGGTGCCGACGCCTCGTACCAGCGCCGCAGCCTCGCTCACGGAATCGGCGGCGTCCAGGTAGTCGTCCATGTAGAATTTATTTTGCACCGCTGCGGCGGCGGCGGGGAATTCCGCGGCGCCTTGTTCGGCCACCCTATTGCGGACATACTGCGCGCTGCTGGGGGAGCAAGTGGCCCCAAACATCATTGAGGACAGCTTGTATGTGGTCGCTGCCTCTTGTGGGCTGGCTCGCCATAGGAAATATTGCGCAATTTGGTCCTCCGCTTTTATTTTGATGCGGAGGAACATCTCCTCTATGTCGGCGGCTATGGCGATCTTGCCCTCCCGGAACCTCAACAGGTTGCCCAATAGGGATGACAGGAGGTCGGGCCCGGTTAGCAGCCGGTCGTTCAGGGAGGTCCCCCGGCAGCGGCTGGCGGCGTCAAAAACCACTCGCAATTTCCCGGGGCTGTTCGGGTTGGTGACCGCGAAGTGGGGCAGGTACTACTTCCGTCGCGACGGTACGCTAGCCTCGGCGTCGGGTACCTTTACTGCGTACCCGCGCTCTATCAGATGGTGAATTTTGGCCGCGTACGCTGTCGCCAGCTCGGGATCACTTTTCAAGCGCTTCTCGAGGGCGTTGAGGCGGTTTACGGCGCACTGTCGGTTGTCGGGCAGCCACACGTCGTCCTCCCTCCACAGCAGCCCGGTCTCCCAGCGACCCGAGTCCAGCGGGCGCGTCGTTCGTTCCATGAGGCTCTCGGCGCGGCGTATGTCAGCGGACACCCGGCTCACTGCGGTCACTCCCAGCGAGTCAACTGAGAAGTGCTTTCGTATGAGCTCGCCGATTTCGCCCATTTCAGCCGTCTCGCCGATCATGTTTAATGTGGTACCGCTATCTACGTCCCGCCGGGTGCCCCCATGTTGAATCCAGCCGAGCGCCGTCCGTGACGTCATGCGGCCGCCATCTTCTTCTTGGACCTCCCGCGACACGATTAAATGAACATTGTCTTGGCCAATTAATAGCCGTGGTTTCACTTGCCGGCGGCCGGCCACTGTTTGTCGCGGGAGGTCTAGGTCGGAAACTGTGTGAGCCACCATTGTGTATTCACTGCCGTCACCGCGCACCGACAACTTGACCCGTTGCGACTTGGCATCCGACGAACACATGCCGTTGGCGCCGTGAATGCGCAGGCCGCGGATCGGTCCCGCGGCCCCGACAATGTCTGCCACTTCGGCGTCAACGAGGGTCACCGTCGAGCCCTCGTCGAGCAGCGCGTGCACGGTCACTTGGCCCCCGGGGCCGCACAATGTCACTGGTAAAACTTTAAGTAGCACTTTTTCCACTTGGTCCCAGGTGTTTGTCACTGTCTGCACCTCGGGGGCGCGAGCGTAAGCGGCGTCGTGCAATAGGCGGTGGTGGGGAACCCGGCACGCTCCCACCCCACAGTTGACACGGTATTTACACGCTCTCGTTTGGTGCACACCGTCCAAGCACTTAAAACATATCCGGGCTCCTTTCACTAATTCCCACCGCGCACTCACTGTTTCACTGGCGAATTTGGGGCACCGGAATAACTTATGCGTAGCGTCTTTGCACAGTGTGCACTTCACTTCACTGCGGGGTTCCGGCCGCTCTTCGGTAACGAAGACACTGTCGCGGTGTGGGCGGGCGGCCCGCGGATGCTCGGCCATGCTCGGACGCGCTGCTCGACCGCTATCGGTGAGGCCCGACCGCGGCACCGCGTTGGTCAGCCGCTTCAGGAACCCGGCGAGCTGCACCACGGTGGCGGCCTGGGCCTGGTCGGCCACCCTGTCCAACCATGAGAGGCGGAGGGCGAGGGGCATCTTCGAGGCGATCTCGCTGAGTAGGGCGGGGTTGGAGAGGTAGTCGCTCCTCAGGTTTCCCAGCGAAGCGACCACGTTCTGTACCGCGCCGGAAAATTCTACCAGAGCTTCGGTAGACGCATCCTCCGGCAGCCGAGTCAGCCGCCTTATTCTGTCAAACATGACAGTGGCGATAGAGTGCGCGCCCCCAAAGCGGTGCTCCAGGACGTCCATAATTTCCGGCACCTGCGCCGGGTCCAGGAGGAGAGGGCTGACGGCTTCGCGTGCCTTTCCCTTCAAGGCACGCTGCAGCCGCATCAAATTCTCGGCTGCCGTCATCCCGCAGGTGGCCGTCGACTGCAGGAACTGTGCCTTCCAGGCCTGCCACTCTATGGCGTCGCCAGCGTAAGGCGGCAGGTCCTTGGCGCTGGACTGCCGGGCGATGAGCGACGCCATCCGCTCATCCTCGGGGTGGGAGCGGGGTGTACCGCCGGCCTGGGACTGCCGGAGGGCGTCGGCAAACATGGCCGTCACCTGGGCGAGAGGGACACTCCCCTGGTTCACCCAGTCCCGCGTCTGCCTTGCTGCCTCGTCTGCGCGGTTGAAAGCCCCGTATCCCTCCATGGGGGGCTGCGAGGGGGAGTCTGCACTCGGGGGAAACGCTGGGAACTGGGCGGGCCCGCGGGTCACGCCGGGGTAGCTGTACTGCGGCTCTGGTCCACCTCGCAGCGTCGCGACGCCTGGGGAAGCGCCGTCCGTGAGTGGATCAGCCGCCTGGTTTTCCGTCCCGGTTTGAGCCCTCACTGCACGGCTCGAGCTCCCGATGGCATCGCTGGGCTGGGCTGTAGCTGGTGGCACAGTGGCGTGTGTAGGTACGCCCGGGGGCGCCGGCGTCGGCGTCGGTCCGTATTCCAGCCGCGGCGCGGTGGTGTGCGTCTCCGCCGAGTAGCCCAGGTTCCGCCCGAAGACGCTAGATGGCGCCGCCGTCGGCGGGTACTCCGCCAGTGGAGCTCTGGCGTGCGTCTCCGCTGTGCGGTCCAGGTTCCGCCCGAAGCCGCTAGATGGCGCCGCCGTCGGCGGGTACTCCGCCAGTGGAGCTCTGGCGTGCGTCTCCGCTGTGTGGTCCAGGTTCCGCCCGAAGCCGCTAGATGGCGCCGCCGTCGGCGGGTACTCCGCCAGTGGAGCTCTGGCGTGCGTCTCCGCTGCGTAGCCCAGGTGTCGCCCGAAGCCGCTAGATGGCGCCGCCGTCGGCGGGTACTCCGCCAGTGGAGCTCTGGCGTGCGTCTCCGCTGCGTAGCCCAGGTGTCGCCCGAAGCCGCTAGATGGCGCCGCCGTCGGCGGGTACTCCGCCAGTGGAGCTCTGGCGTGCGTCTCCGGTTGCCAGGCTGCAGGTGAAGCGGTCCGCGGAAGGCCCTTCAGCGTAGCGATCAGCTCGGCAATCTGTCGGGCGCTGTCCTCCTGCAGCTTCTGGTTGCGCCGCCTCTCAGCTCGTAGCTCGAGCTGCACCTGCCGGAGCGTGTCCTCGCTCGAAGCTTCACTTCTCGACGAGGCGTCGGCCGTGGCAGGGGGCGTCTGTGGCGGTGACGCGCCGGAGGGGCCAGCCAGTAGGTCCGCTCGGGGGTCAGAAGGGGCCAGGGGGGCGGTAGGCTGAAGTCCGGGGGGCGCGGCTGCGGCCGCCCCGGTTGGTGTGGGATCGTCGCTTCCTTGCGATGAGTCCCCGTCAGCGCTGTTCTTCCCGGAGCGCAGTGAAGGTGACATCTTCCACGGAGAGATCCGGCGGCGAAGGACCACTTATGTATCAGACAGGAGTGTATGACACACAAGACTGCAAAATAGGGCCGGTGATCCCAATCCGTGGTGGCTGAAGGCGTCTTCCTTCAGTGGCGTCGGGGCGTCGAGCGGGGCGTCGAGCGGGGCGTCGAGCGGGGCGTCGAGCGGGGCGTCGAGCGGGGCGTCGAGCGGGGCGTCGAGCGGGGCGTCGAGCGGGGCGTCGAGCGGGCGTCGAGCGGGGCGTCGAGCGGGGCGTCGAGCGGGGCGTCTCTGTGGCCGTTGTAGCTGGTCCGATGCTAGTACTCGTCCTTGCTGTAGAATCCGGGTCTTGTCGTAGGGGCAGAGAGGTCCGGGGTGAGGCGAGGGTCAGAAGAAGATGAGAAGGCGAGTAGATTCAGAAGTCGGAGCGAGGTAGAAGGCAGAGCAGAGAGAAGTGTTGAGCTGGTGGAGGTTGCTGGCTATCTGCCCTTCCAAGGGACTGTCGCCCGTTTTATAGGACCCCGGCGGCCTTCGCTGGCCGAGCGACGTTCACACGGGCCCGCTTTCTCTTTGATTCCTGGAATCGAGGCCCGTGACTGTTACGTGCCCGCGGCCCGCCGCCGGGTTGGCTACCGCCTCTCGGCCGGTACTTTCGGGCCCTTGGTCGAACGCGACCCCGGCCTCTCTTTGTTCAGGCACGGTTCCCAGAATCGAGCTTGTGGAACGCTCGGGCAGCAAACCACGCTATGACGGCGCGCGGCCCTTTGCTTCGGGTCGCGGCCGAGCGTCCCTTCACGTATAAGCACGATTCTCATAACCGTGCCCGAATTAAATGCTATGCTCTTAATCCACCAGCTCTCTCAGTATACTTCTCTGCCCGTGCCCCCTAGCCAAGCTCCGATGTTTTATTTATTGTTTCATAGATACATTTACATTTCTTTTACATTTAAATTTCATACATAGTTCAGTTAGTTTATACACATTTGACATATTTCTCATAAATTCTCATTTTAATTTTAAATTTTTATTTTATAATTCTATACGTGGGTGACTGCGGCCGAGCCCGGAGCAGTACGTCCGTCACAGAATTTTTTTAATACCTTTTTCTATAATGCGGAGAAATGTGATTTATTCGTCATTGGAAAGTAAAATAATTATTATTTGAAGTTGGTCTCAAATATTAAATATGGATTAATTCCAAAAAAAAATATTAAAAGTGTATAGTTACAAATTAGTGGGATTTTTTTCGTTAAATGTTGTTTTTTTTTGTATAAACGGCATAAAAGTGAAGTGACAGTGTTCTTGCTAATTCCCATACAAAAGAAATGTAGTTTCTAAATATCGAATTCTTTCAAAATTATGAACATTTCTAGTAAAAAAAATTAGTTTTAACATAAGTTACTTTCATATTTGATATTAAAATTTTATTATTTATAAATAATTATAAAACCAGCCTTATCATTTTGATTTGAAAGGAAGAATATAAAAATAATTCGGTTACAATTTTGAAATGAGTCAAAGTGTTAATAGCAAGTCGCATTCTTCCTTGGCTTTTATGGTCTTCCTTCTTTGGCTGTCAATCTTATAGGTTTGCTCAATCAATCGTCCCCAAGAAAAGTAATTAATTTAAACAGAATTCAGGTAAATATCAGAAACGCTCAAGTACAATAATTACCAAGAAACTTTTGATATCGAATTGACAATCCACAGTGAAAATCTTAAATTAGTTAAAATAAAACAATCAATTTGTGAGTCACTAAAATTCACTTTACGAATTTAATCGAATGTATTTAGACCCTTATTACTTGTAAAGACAATATTAATTAAAAAAGCTTATGAAACTTTCAGCACTCATTAACTTCAAATGCACAAAACGTCGTAGATTTTTTCGAAAGATTCGTTTGATAGATTTGTCTGATAGATTCATTAGATGAAACCGATCGACAGATTTAATATATACATGCCAATGCTACTATGACATTAATCATTATTGTGAACAATGATAGTGTGAGGCTGAAGAGTGAAAGAACCGAGGAAGTGGAAGATCGTTAGTAAGTACGAGGCTCCAGATCTGGACCCTGAACATAGCTTTTGCTATTTTAAGCAACGTTTTGATTTTAAATCGGGCACGGATAAAAATGAGTAATATTGATTTATTAAAATTCTGTTAAAAATGGGATTGCAGGTCGTTTCCTAATGAACCTTTAATACAATCATAATATATCGGAATCCGTGTTCATGCACCTGCATTTATCCTGATTGTCGACTCTGACGAAATACGAAAATATTAGAATTCCGACGTCGCGTCGCGATAACGCATTCGCGTTTTACTGAAAGTTCATTAGGAAACCTGTCAATTCATTTGTTAAAGGCCTGCAATCCCGTTTATAACCGTATATAACGAATTATTTGAAAAAGATTCTTAATAAATTAGAAATAATATATCAGTAATTTTTCTTCGTGTGGTCTTTCGCCAGAGCGATACTGAGAGTATCATTCATCATCATTAGCCACTATCTCTGCAATGCAAGATGAAGCATTTCCTGGTTGATTCCCCTTTCGTGCGTTGCCCTGCTAAATATGTCCACCATTATAAGATCGTGAAGGGATGCCTTGAGACAGTACCTCTTGAGCCCCCACCATAGAACCTATGTTAGCTACCTATCTATCAAAAACATAGCCTTCTAAAATTTAGCGCTACCAAAAAACACAACATTGCACTATTTTAATGTTTTTTTCATGAGGGTATCAAATCGCAACCCAAGGTCGTTATCTACCTGAAGATAATGGCAATTGATTGGATCACAGAGGTGTAAGACTTCACCCTTGGCAAAACTTCGTTACCTACATGACTTGGCAGAAATGCCCGATTCCTCTTCAATCCCCATTAAACTAGCAATTTAACGATATTATTTTGCGATTCATTGTTATTTTATTCACGGTTTGAACCTACCCAAAAAACAAAGCGCGCCGTTCTAACTCCGAATAGAAAACGCCGTTATGTATTTTTTTTTGTATTTTTGTTGTAAATTTTAGAGTGTTCCGCCAATTCCAATGTTTGTTTTATTGATAGAAGATTTTAACACACCGATTTAAGAAGAATGCATCAAATTTCACGATGTTTTATAGAAAATGAGACAAGTGCTATAGTTTTTTTTCATGGAATTCTTCTTTAGAATTTAACGTCTTCTACTTAAACTCATTAATTTACGAAATGTTAGTATACATACAAAAGACATAGAAATATAATATAGTTTGTAAATTTCATACATAAACCTACGTAATTTTAAGTGAATGAAATCTATTATCTAAAGTCTTTTTTAGATTTCATTAAATGTTTAGTGAAATCAAACAAGATAAATGAGTAACCTACGTTCCCATTTTATTTAACATACCTACACGGAGAAAAATAAGTATTATTAATTTATTGAGAATCTCTTCAAATTATTTGTAATCCGAATAAAAATGGGATTACGGGTTTCTTTGTTCTCTTGATTTAATTTATTTAGACAAAATCCGAAAATATTAGGATTTTCTTGAACACGTGTTCCGACATCGTGATAATATATTCGGAGTTTACTAAAACCAGTTAATTCATTCGTTAGCCAATAATTTTAACAGATTTTTAATAAATTAATGAAAGTGTTTTTATTAATGTACATAATTTTATCGTAGAAACGATATAAATACGGATTCAAGTACTAATTGTCTAATGTAATTTCACGTGAATCAAAATGTCCTTATTTTTGAAAATAAGTAGCCTTACAGGAAAAATATTTGTCCCGTCTATAATTTAATTGCATCGGCCTTTTTACATACGCACTAGGTACGAAGGTACAACTCAGCCGAGGGAGGAAAAATACGAGGAATTACCTGCAAATTGGTGGATGAATTCCTCATTCCCACAGATGGGGAAATGAAGAATTTGATGATTGCAGCAATATGCAAATAAGGATTGTTTACAAATTCCAATAATTCCAATTTTTCATCGAATGAAGAGAAATTCCGTGAGTAAATCGATACATATAATGACCATTGGATTTTATCACGAATTTCCCTCTGATAAAATATGTGGACTGATGCATTCAGTTCTGGTCTCTAATAGCGACTTTTGAATCTCTCGTTAAACAGGAGAAAATCTTGTAATTATTTGGCTAATTATTGTCACTACAGCACGTCATCGCGAAATGCAACACGTTTTACAATGAGACGTGTTTCTCGACGGAATTGGAGCATTCAATGAGAAAAAAATTAATTGATTAAGGAAACACTTTGTGAAGTTGTTTACATCACTGTATTGAACTCGTAACTGTTGTTTTTTGGGCTGTACGAATAAAGCAGACACGTCCGAGAATATTAAAGCTTTATTATCGTGAGTAAAACAGAACACAGTAGTAAGGATCGACAAACGTAATGATAATAATATTTTTTATACATTCGTTTTTAACTGTTTTCAAAACCCTTCAAAGCCATAACAGAAATTTTTAAAATATTTAAATTAGCATTTTATGCTTAATTTATTTGTAAATTTGTTAAAATTGTTTTAAATTTTGAATTTTGTGTAATTTTTTGACTGAGCTTTATGCCAAGTTTAATGCTAATGTTTGTGCTAAGCTTTTTTCCCCTTTTTAATGCTTGAAATTAAAATAATGCACTTTTTAAATATGAAAGTATATTTCAAATACATAAATCAAAATGGTAATGTTGTCCAATTCCTAAAATAATACCTTTTTTTATTTACATCTTCAAAATGAAGAAAAATGTGGAAAGTTTAAAATAACAAAATTTGATGATAAATTATTATTATTTCAAGTTTATACAACATATAAACAACTCCTTTGACTGGATAAGCAATATAGATACATATATATCTTATGTATCTTTCCGTGAACTATTTTAAGTCGTTTTCTATTTTACGCTTCAATTAGTAAGGTTTTGACATACAGGGTCGTTTATCAATTGAATAAAATGTTCACCATGTTTTTTTGTAAGACCGTATATATCCAACAATTGAATGGTATATTTATACGATTAACTGGTCTTAACAAGAGATACTCCATAATATATTATGGTATAACATTTTATGTAAGTTTGGTTTAGTTGATATAAGATTACGTTTTTAATAGAAATTTTATATTTATTTTCGTTACAAATAAAGATATCTACATCCGAGAGAATTTAATTATTTGATGAACACAGTTTTATAAGGCAATGATTTAGAAAGGAATTCGCTTTACAATGTTTATTCTTAAAAAATAGTACTTTCAAAGTTTAATTATAATATTTTACTTACTGTACTATTTTTTTTTATTTTCATTTGCTTACTGTACTATTAATCACTTTTTATTTTCAATTGCTTACTGTACTATTAATAACTTTTTACAATTTTCATTTGCTTACCGTTATTTTTGTTTGTAATAATGACCGGCTTGATTGGTCCAAAGCAGTATATTGGCACAGGCGTCGCTGTCCTCCACCATTGCACAAGTATCACTTTCCGCTTAAAATGGACGGAAGTAGGAGGGGTTGAAATATTTCCAAGTCATTCGTATGCCTCGAATGTTTTAATTTCATTCAAAAAACGTAACAAAATAATAATGCCGATTAAGATTTTGACGAGACCAATAAAAACTTTATATTTATTATGTTTTAATATGTATATCTTTTTGTTATGAAATTGCGATGAGTATTGCGAGCATGCCTGAAACCAATACTTTAATATTTTATGACCCTAAAGTAACAAAGCCATTAAAATATAATAAAGCCATCTTGGAATATTTTCTGCTACCAGGGTCCCATAGACAGGTAAAAAGATTAAAGCGAAGTAATACAAAATCATGTGTTTTTGGATTGAAATTTATGGCGCTTCGAAATATTTTATATGCTTTAATTAAATACTGTGAGTAGAACACATATTGGCCTTTGAAATAATAAAGCATTTTATAAGCCCCAAAAAAAAAGTATCAGTCTTTTAAAAACTGTTTTAAGGTTGAAAATCTCCTACCTACGATCTCCTTTATTATTGTATAATGTGGTAAATTAAGTCCTATAAAGTGATCTGAAAACATTTAAATATTTATGCCTGAATTTTGCAAAAATTATGAAACAATTTTTTTTCAAATCAAAACTGACGGCTGGTGTTAAGCGGGAGTTTAAGCCTTATCGCCATCTAAATAAGGATTTTTATTCTTAGCCGCCCGATTCCAAACGTAACACAATGTGGTGCATCGCTTTAAACTTCTTTATAACGAGTAACTTTTACATAGCGATAAAAAACGTAATGCCCAATCCCTTATTCTGAAATAACCCTTTCGAAGACCATGGTGACAACAAGTATAACTAACATAAACCCTTAACAGTAATTTGCCTGGATCGAATGTATATGATTATACCTTTTTATTTCTTACCTACGAAACTTCGTTATTTGTTCATCAGAATCAAACTAATTAGATGGATTTAATTGGCAGACCACCGACGAAGATAATATCATATCAGGGAGAAGGTTTTTTCCTTTTCTGTCATTATTTAATAGGTAGTTACTTAGCAATCATTTATTAGGAATCAAAGGCACTCAAGGAAGGTCGGTGAACGATGCTTAATATGTAATTTTGGAAACATATTAATTTTGAATCCAGTATTCTAATGAGGAATAGTCGATTTGTTCAAATGGGTTATGCCTAAAGAGATAAACCTCGTATTTGATGTTGGTTATTTTTGAAATCGTAAGGGTTTAAATTGACGTTTATTATTATTGGTAATGGTAGGATTATCAATAATAAATCGGGAACTTTAATTGTTTTCATAGAATTTTAAATACTAATTTTAAGTAAATATCCTACCTAGTACAACATGAGATGATCTGTTAGTGATTGAGTAGTTGAAATCGTATAGTAATAGTATAATATAAATAGTCCTCCATAAATCAGAAATGACTTGTTTTTAATGCATGAACGTAAGAGGATTTCAAATGTTATTTTGAGGGGTTATCCGTGCATAATAAGTTTTGTATTAAAAAATGCAGTTATTCAAGGCAATTATTTTTCAAAATTTGGATTTTAGAATTTAAACTACAGAACATAATTTTTTGAGCATTTGAACATCATTTTTGCACGTAATTATTAAAGAGGCTCATAAATGTTCAGCTTAATTCAATAATAATGTTATTAGATATTTATGAAGATCCATTTTTCTTAAATCCCTCGTCTGAAATCAATCGACATGTTCATGTACGATCTATTGAAAGAAAAGTTTTTTTTCTGTTTCTATGTTTTAAAATGGGTATTCCAGCAATTTTGTTGATCCACCACACTATTTTAAATGATAAATTAACGGAAAGATTTTACTGACATCGTATTTCTGTTCACAATTCTAAACGATTCATTTTTATTTATTTATATTTGATAGCCGAGAGTTGCTTACATTGGCAAGGCTTCTGATTACACTGGAAATAGTACTAGAAGTTACTTATTTCGGTGTAGAAATTTTGTGACTAACTATTAGAATACTAAAGGAGGCAGATAATTTATGCCGAGTCAGTGGATATTTTTAATTGTCAATAAATAAATAAAAAACGTTGTTACTTTTTTCTTTTGTTTGTTTTCATTTCGTTATAAACAAATACGCTTTTATGTCTATTATAAATCTTTTAACAACTTATTTCTATGACACTAAGGACACTTTACAATACATCCATACATACTGACTACAATTGGTAAGGAATTTACTGTGCTAAAGTCAAATTTACGCTTAATCTCCAAATATATTTAACTGTATTTTTACATAATATTCACAGTAAAATAATTTATTATCCTCTCCACTAAATCGTTTGAGTTTAACACTTTTTTACATATTACAACATCGTATACAGCACAATCAAAACTGAATAAAACGATTAACACCTTAAATAGAAACCACCATCTTTGAGAAATACAACAAAGACCACCCCTCGGGAAAACTAAATAGCGTAATCTATCTACAGCTCAAATAAGGCCACCAAAAAGCAAAATATCAAATTTCTACAAAATAAAAAAATCCAGACATTTGTTTCACAAAGTTTAAAATGATTTCCAATACAATAATCATTTATCAAACTGCTACTATTAAAAGTGAAAAAATGCGGGCCGTTATATTAAAAAGTTTGATAAAATCAAAATTTGGTAATATTTTATAAAGAAACGGGAAAAAATCTAAGATCGTGTTTGGATAAACACCCTCCAGTCAAAATATGGAATAATATTTGAGGTTTTGAATTGTTTCGCTTTAGCGCCACGGGGGGATCCGATACTCCTGGATGACAGAATGATGAAATGATATATCCAGTTTCAGTGACATGCCAAAATCAGAAACTATCTCTATTACGGTGGTCCACAGGGAGATGAATCTTTATGTTACGTCAAAATCATTTTAATACGTCCTTTATGTTAAATAATCTACGATTTGAATATATCCGACGTTCTTTCTCTATTAAGATTGGCCGTACGGCTTTTGTTTTTATGGATTTCAACATGGAAAAAACATGGGATTCTTACTTTCGAATTCATAAACAGATTTTTTCTGATCTTCAAAGTCAGTCAAAGAATTCTGTTTTAAATATTGAGGTATCTATAGTTTTTTTAAAGGAATTTCTATGAGATTTGAGTGCTATTTTATTTGTATCTGTACTATATCATATTTTATAATATATATATTCTCAAGCTTACGGTGATTATTTTTTTAAAAGTAAACTAATGTTTATAAGACAAGGTTTTTTATACATAGCACAAAGGATAACAAATTATTATAAGCAATAATTAGTCGCCTGAAATATCCATACAAATTGAAATATATTTTTAGTCCGTAGATATTTTCCATGGATATTTCAGGCAACTAATTATTGCTTATAATATTTTTTATCTTTGCGGTAATTGTTTGGTTTCGGTTTCTTCCTTATTGTACTTTTAACATTGAACATAAACTGCCTCCTGTTTTATATTATATTTTAGTTTTTATTTTCTTGTTTTGTCCTGTGCTATAATAGCATTGGCATTATTAATTTGTATATACTGTACATTTTTGAGATATATTATGTAAGGAATAGTGTAGAAGTTTTTTTATGTCAAAGTACCCTTGAAGTGAAATAACACAAAACTGCGTTATATAAATGTTATATTATTATTTTTGTATACTGCATTATATCCTGTGTATGATAATAATATCATATCCTATCAAAAATCCACATACATGCACAAATCGATAGTAATAAAGTAATTAATACACATACAGATAACACTTCGCCATTCTAAAATTAAATTATTTATTGTCGTCCCACTTTTTTTAAATATTTTGTTACGTTTTATGTACGATACATATAAAAGTTTGAATTAAAACTATGAAGAGCACGTATAATAATGAAGAGTGCTATAAGAAAATCTAAATAACTGTCATGAATGGCGTACTATTTTAATAACTTCATTATTTTTATATGTTGATACCTTTCCAAAACCCATTTCGCACAAAATGCAAAAAAATATAAAAATATTAAACCAACCACACAATCATGATTTAAAAAAATGTTTTCTTTTATCGATAGACTTGACTACGTAAATGTCCGGTTTTTGGGGCCCGGCAATATAAAAATCTTTGCATATCGTGCACCACGGTAATATTAAACCAACATAAAATAAAAAAATATAAAATTATATAAAGATATTAAAAATATTTAATAAAAACTGTCAAGAATGGCGTGCTATTTTAATAAAATAATTATTTTTATAAGTTGATACCGTTCCAATACCTATGCCTATGTAAAAAGTCGAGTAGAACTTGAGTTCAATTTTCCTGTCTGGAACCCACATTATAATAAACATTTGCAAGCTGTTGAAAGAATACAAAACAAATTTTTACATTTTATAAATTTTAAAATTGGTATTCTGCAATTATGTTGAACTACAACAACACTCTGTTAAATTATATGAATATCCTCAAATTGTCAGACAGAAGAATTTTCACTGACTTGGTATTTCTATATAAAATTCTAAATGATTTAGTCGAGTGTCCGGTATTGCTAGAATTGATAAGCTTTCGGATTCTACAACGTAATACTAGAAGTCAAGATTTATTTCAGCGCAGAAATTCTGGTACTAACTACCATATGTATTCCTCTTAGCCCAGAATACTATTGGAGGGAAACAGTTATACCAAGTCAATGGACATCTTCAATTTATCTTTAAAAAAATATAAAATGTTGTTAATGAAGCAATTCAGTTATGTACAATAGATAATGTATATTTCTTAATATTCTCATGTTATATGTAAAAGTAAATATATATCATATTTAAAAGCCCCAAAAAGGGCGTTAATAAATAAATAAATACCCGTGGTGCACGATTTGCAGCGATTTTTATATTGCCGGGCCCCCAAAACCGGACATTTACGTAGTCAAGTCTACCGATAAAAGTTTTTTTTTTTAAATCATAATTGAATTTTTGTTGAGCCACAAAAAATAACAGAACAGCAAAATGAAACCAGATGAAGTACAAATTTCGTGCAATGGGACGACTACCCTCGATTGCAATCAAATAAAAATCGGTCATATTCTCTTTACATGTTTAAATAAATTTGTAAGCCTTTCGAACCATCAGACAGCTTACATTACCTCCACGGTGACAGATTTAGATTTCCACCTAATTCCCTAAAGATTGAAAATGCTTACAAATCAAAAATAACAATACGAAATCGCGCATGTATCGATTTGAATAATTGATTGAGAGTTATATCGAGACATCGGTTTATCGGAAATGGCCATCACATCGCATGGGAACCAATTTAAAGACTTGAACATCAGATATAATACAATTTGGGGCTTGGACATCAGATACAGGATATTTTGCGTTTGGACTTCAAATCCAGGACAATTTGCTCGCGGCCAGAACCGTTTTGTCAAAGTTTGTGTGTTCGGACAAAGGAGAAACAATACGGGGAGGCCATCGGACATTTCGAGATGGAATACGCAAATGTGATGGCGATGCCGGGACTCGATGTGTTGTTATACTCCTCATTCGTAACTGTCAGCGCCGAGCGGCGGGGCAGAGCGATCGCCTGCTTGTCGCTTCCAATCAGCGGGAGAGCTCCACGTAGAAAAGGGATAGGTAACAAATATCATTATATATTTTAATAACCACCTCAATCACCTGGGAAGCTTTTGCAATACGTTAATAGTCCCAATGCCATACCCACACAACTAGGAATTTAACCCAGAGCCAGAATATTGGCCATTCAAGTACTCTCTAAGAAGGATAATTTTGCCCTTGCGAGTCAACCTCAGATATTAAAAAAAAAACTTTGATAAATAATTTATGAACAATATTTAGGGTGGTTCATCTAATAAGTGGCCTCTTTTACAGCATAACAAGCTCGACTGTGCGATGACTTGTCCACATATGTGTTACCTTTCTCCTACTACCTAGGTACTAGATAAGACTATTATGATACGTATACATACGCGAGCCGAAATGCTGAACTGAACTTCAACTTATGGGAAAGGAACAAAGCAACCGCAAATGGCACGAAACGCCACTTGCAGTTTCTTCGTTCCTTTCCTTAATTTGTTTCAGTTCACAAATGTATACGTACCATTTAAGAATCAGGATCGCTGTTTCCTTTTACACAACATCCCCAAAAGTCCTAAAGATAAACCAAAAGAAATTGTACATAAAATTTAGAAATTTATTAAAATTGCCTGTTTTGTTCCTATTTCACTCGTTGTAAGACAAAATCAATTTCTTTTCCTATTTTGATAAGAGAAAAAAATGTATGATAATCTTCTTGGCACCTTTTTACTCCAATCCCTTTAAATTGAGAGCAGTTTATCAAAACCTGCCAGGGGATCAAAAGCATCGGGAGTATGGCGGATGTAGTAAAATTTAGACAAAAAGCGGCCTCGGACTTGCTCTCCTATCTTCCTCCCGATATCACAATATCTCCACGGTAATGCGGCTCCTATACTGAATATGCAGATTGTACATTTAATAAATGCACTCACTCCACAATAAAGGGACGGGGAGACCGTTGAGTTACATGAATGAATTCTTTAAAAAATCGTGAAACATACATTACCATTTTTGTATCTTTTAAAAACAACATTTCGAGTAACGAATAACATGTAATATTAAAAAAAAAATCTAATGCTATAACCTCCATAATGATGGAGGAAGACATTAAAACCACTACGACGCCTTGGTGGGAACCGGACGCATTTTCCACTCGTCTACTAACCGGACGATTCTATGCTTTGATATCATAAACCTACATGAAAAAAAATAAGAAGAAAAGTTAGCATAGGTGACTTCCACGCTATGGCGCTAATAGCGTTGTCTTAAATCCAAAGGGAACAGATTCAACTCTGACAGAGGACAAATAATAAATCATATCTTATTTGCGTTTTCATGATGAACATAACATTCTGAATTGAAAAGTTTCTTCAAATGGTTCAATTTGTAATAAATTTGCTACTAATTAGCAATACACCCTTTTCTTTCTTCTACTATTTCCTTTCCCGATACTCTATCTCATCACAACATCCTCTAATCCAATATGGTTTGCAAATTTATCGATCCTTGCCATTTGGATACTAGCTCCTGGCGATTGGTATATGCATCAACACACTTGAGGTGATGTTTCACGAAACTAACGCAATTGAAAAATATTCTCTTTTAGTTTGATATTACTCGAACATCTCCCATTTTCAATACTGCAATACAAGGTTGTTTTTGCACGTTCAGTCCTAGTACGAAAGCGTCGCATTCACATCAATGAAGAAAGGCTCGCAGCACCGCTTTGCATTTGTTCATATATCAAGATACTTATCACGGCAGCAGATTTACAATAGTTTGTGTATGCAACATCAAAATTTTCCTTTGTGACAGTCAGATCTCTTCCTCTTTGTGGATATCATTCATGCGACGCAATCACTTATGTAGGTCCTCACCGTACGCAATGTTCGGTGCATTCCTGTTGCATCACCTAAGAAATAAATACAAAGGTACGATTTAAAGTAGTATAATATAAAGATAAAACTTATTTAATCTATGTGTGAACGTGTTATGAAACTGGAATTTAAGCATTAAACGTCGTTAGCACGAAATATTAGATATCATTTTGACCCTACGTTGACATCAACAGTTTCGTTTGTGTTACTGTAACAAAAGCGATATTATACATTTAGGCGTCACTTGATGTATTATTATTAATCAATTGTACCTAATATAGGAATGAAAATAGGTTTTTTCAGATTTTTTTTTAAATGCAATTAAATTATCGACGTCCGAAACAGTGTAAAAAGGAAGATACCCATATTGCGCAATCACCAGTGGACAATGTGTTGAGGGACAAGATATATAGGAAAAGATACCACATTTATTTTTTCATTATTAAAATATTTGATTACATTATGACTAAAACGTATCTTACAAGATGATAATGAAATCATCGTGAATTAAATGCGAAATGACTCAAGCCAGTTATACGGGAACCTGTAGGTATACATCATTCGCACTTGCACTAAATCACGGTCGGTTTAGACGTTTAGACATTTGGTGACGATAGGACCTCGGGCCATCTCGCGTCGATTGCCGCGGGATCATCGATCAGCGATCACTCCCATTCCCGTGGTCCTTTTGCGGCGGATGTAAGCGTATACAGCTTTGTTTCGGCAATTTTTTGGTATGCAAATACTCTCGCTGTGCAAAATGCAAATATGCAGGGCCCTTGATGCACCGAAGAACTGTCCAGAATATATAATATATTGCACTTGCGGTGGTCTGGATACGTCATGGAGGGGACGTTTCGCAAAGAGATTTGTTTTAAATCCGACAATAAAAGGATTTATGTGTTGCTGAGAGTTTTTTCTGGCTTTGTCGAGCACCGCATCAAAATGAGAAGAAAAAGTACAATAATTAAATCATTATTGAAATTACAAATGAAACATAGATATTCAAAATCAATCATAAAACTTTAATCAAAAACCTAAACAGCTTAGACATAATATTATCTACTGTCAAAATTAAACCGAAAGTAATAATTGTGGTTTTTTTATCGAAAAACTATTTTTATTTAAAAACAGCAATCATGTAGGTACTATTAAAAATATCATTTTCCGTAACATAAAGCAACATTACCATGTTAGGTGTTGTTGTTCAGTTGTAGATCAAATAGTCCTTATGTACGAGTATCACCGAATAAGGTCATTTGACAATTTGGGGAGGCGGGTTTCATGGGAAGAGATTTGTCAAGGTCTCGGTGACGGATTGAGGCCGGTTGTGGAAGACCATTTGACCACTCCAGCCGGACTCAGTAGGAGTGTTATATTTGAACGTCACTCCAGGACATACTGGCTCCCCAAATTCCTACCCATCACTCATACCTTTATTCCCATAACTTTCTCTCCTTCCTTAACATAAAAACACCCTCCATTCACCATCTCCAAAGATCATATAGGCCCTGATGTAAATTATTTTTATATTTACCAATATATATAAATAACCTGTAGGTTTATGTCGTAAAAAATCACTTTATACTAATAACTAACATATTAACCAAATAAAAAGTTAGTTCTTTTCAGTTAAAGTTTAATTAAAAGTTTAGCCAGTTCAATTAGATTGATAAAGTTTACCAAAGATACCTAGATACCTCCTCAAACATTGTATAATATAACCATAGCTTGCTCACGTTTTTTTTTGTATAATAGTTTCCGTGATTTTTTCAGGAAATAAAACGTGACGATCTGTTTCGTATTGACATGCCTACAAAGAGATTCCTTCAATCAAAAAATAATTCAATTAGGACTGAATGAAGTGGAGTAAGTAACGATTTCCTCCAAACCTCCTCTCAGCTGGCAATACATATGTTTTGTCAATTCCGCCTGCCAACTCGCGTGTAGTAAATACGCATGGGACGTTCCGTACATGATAGCGGGCCCACTCGTAACATGTCTCACTGGAATAAAAACTGTAAGAACATGGTCAATATTGCAACAGATAAAATTTCACGAACTCGTAAGAAAAAAAACCCTTCACAGAGATTCCCTTAAGAGAAATTATTTTCTTTAGTGCATCCTGTGTGGAGTTAATGTATAAAAAAGTTAGAAAATTGCAAATATCATATCACACCACAAGCGTTTGCTTCCCATGAAGAAAATTTCCTGTTTTCGTGCAATCCACACATCTAATAAATAATATATAATTACATTTAGATTTGTACCTACTTAAGATCTTAATTACATGTATCCTCTTTGGACAAAGTAATCAGCTACCCAGAAATATCATTAATTTAAAAACCAGTCACGTTCCTATACAAGTAATTACCTTCTTGTGTCATTTACCATCCGCTCATAATATGAGGTGCAGAAGGTATGGGAGTATTTTCATGACAGTTAAATAATGATTTAAATAATAAATAAAGCATAACGATGGCTGCGAAAAAGTCAAATAACTATGTATTCGTAAGAGGGGAACCTTTATCGAAGATTGTCTGACCACCTGATCCGAATAATAAATAATCGCTAGGTATTCTGTACATACAAACGGGATTTAAAAATAACCAGAGATGATAAAGACGTCAAATTTGAATAAAAAGCTTTTGCTGTATCTTTTTTTAGTAACGTTAAGGAAGTAATGGCACCTTTGTTTTCTTACAAAATCGACAACGACACGTGAATATTACCAGGCTGTATACTTTTCATCTGTTTGGCAGATTTTTGTCAGTAAGAAAATCGAAACACTTCGAACGAAAGTCTTACATATGTAAAATAATTATTAATAAATGAAACCCTGTAACTTTCAGTATCCTAATTATATTTTTTTACACCGAATACACCGACGGGTTTCAAGAAAACTATATTTTTGGTTGGAATGTAACTAGATCTGTACCCGAGAAGCATTCGAATACAACTACAAGACACAAAATGTTCGGGAGAGCCGAAGAACTATGTTTTTTTTTTTATCAAATCTCTCTTTATTTACACAAATATTTAGAGAGATAATTGAAACAATATATATATTTTTTAAATTATCTATCTTAATATTTGCGGAAGTTTATTAAATTGCAAGCGATATTCAAAAAATAGTTTTACTGCTCTCCTGAACATTTTGTGTTTTGGAGTTGCATCCGTATGCTTTTCGGGTAAAGAAATTATGTCCAACAAAAATTGGCTTCAGAGATAAAAATAACTTACGAGTCTTTAAAAAAAACATCGCCATGAAAGTTATTGAAAAAACTCTACTCGAACTCATGAAGTTGAACCATAGAAGTCGATGAAAACCCTCGCCTGAAAACCTAATTCGCCTCTGCACTGGATCTCCTAGTAAGGAAAACTAAGTACGCATTCTACATGTAATTATTGAAGAGGAATATATTACTAACATCTAAACGAAATATGAAACAGAACAAGTCACATAAAATAAAAAAGGTAACGGTTGTATTAGATTTATTAGCATCATCTTCATATTCAATGATTAAATATTCCAATGATGAAAATAATCTTCCAAAGTTATTCCACAAAATTGAATATTCTATATCTATTTTATGTTTACATATTACATGTTATCTTCTTAATATATAATCAACTATAAAAATGTAGCTTATGGGTTATTTTTTACAGATAAAGCAATGCTGTGCAATAGCTGTGCTATTTTTTTTTTGCTTTAAATAAGAAACTATCTAACTAACTATCACGCCATTTTTCCGCATGAAAAATGTCTTCATCTTTCGATAAAATACCAAATACTTGTTTTGCAACCTTTATCCGAAATCGAACACGATACTACTGGTTCAGAATCAAAGCTTTTACCTTTGTTGCCAGTGCTATAATGGCTATTTAATATGCATACAAAAGGTTGGTATTTAGGTGGATTTCTACAAAATAAACATTTATTATGATGTAAATACGAAATGTATTCATGCGGACCTATCAAAATATGTAAAAATATATTTTTAGCACATCTAAATATTTGTGAAATTATTTGTTTAAGAACAGCGGCCTTCAATTATAATTAGCCTTTTACAAATATGTTGTATAAAATATTATCAACCTAACTTCAATAAATAAGAAGAAAAAATAGAAAAAAAAACATTCACACCTCGACCTCCCGGAGGTGTTGAGTCCTGTTTAGCATTATTCAAAATATTATATTTCATCGTGAATGATTTATTTTAAAAAATTTCACCATTCACTTAAAAGTACAATAAAAGCGCGCAGCATGACTCCATAGACAATATTTTTAACGCGGATAATATACAAGGTGTCTTGGGGTAATGCTTACAAGCTTCGGGAGGTGATTCAACATGATAGTAGAAGTAAAAAAATAAATTACTTTTTTCTACATAAAAATAATTTTTCCATTGAAGATTGTTATTTTCTCCATGCTACTAATTTAACTTTTGTATCTGAAAACTACCTTAAAAGTGGTTAATCTTTTTTTACAATATAAGAAGTAGTGTAGAATCACCTTCCGAATTTTGTGCACTTTACTTCCAGACATCCTGTATATATGACGGAAGCAAAATACAATACAATTCATTTTTCGTACAATTTAGATGTAAAATGAGCATTTTAACCCCTTGCGGCTTTCGTTTGAAGTAAAATAAAATAAAACTAAAATAGCAGAAAAAAAGGCCAACAAAATCTCTTTTTGATTCGTTTTGAATTATTCACAATCGGAAGCGAAGATTTCATGCAAAATTTCACAATCAAGAACCTGAAAGGGTAACTCCTTTGCACGTGTGTAAGAAGCCTGCTTCCGGTCGCCATTTCTGTGTTCTTTATTCAAACACTTAAAAATACCACCTGTACTTGAATTTGCAAGGACCGCTTGTTGAAGTTTCGGCGCGCGAAGCGTTTCTTTTGTATTTAAAGGGATCAATGCATTCCGCGATGCGTTAAATTGTCATAGATAACTAATGTACCTCCCTCTTGACATTTCTCTAACAGTGATTTGTTTGATCTTTCAATGACAGGTTATATTGTGAATAACTATTTTGGGATTAACATTTTAGTCAGCCTGAATTTTTTTTTAACATTAACTCCACACAGGAGGCCCTGAGGAAAATAATTCTCCTTGGAGTCTATTTCGTCTCTGGGGGTGCAGAGTGGAGGGTCTTTTTGGGGAGATAAGGAGTGAACATGGGCCTTAATGAGACCTACTTTCAAGGAGGGGGGAAACACAGAGACCGAAACAATAAATTGATACTCGTATATGTACGCAGGCCTAACAGTAGTCTAGCAGGCAATACGTAAATAAATTTGTGATTTTGACGACATCGAATCCTACCTACCTCGAATCCGGAAGAAAGACGTCGCTGGTTCAAATTCCGGAATTTAGAAATATTTGTAATTTTATTAATATTTTTTTCATCGCATTTGATTAATACGAAATAGTTTATACAGTAGCATATTTGCGGCATGTTCCAGAGTTTTACATACTTTCAGTATTAAATTGCCCCAATTAAAGGTGGATATGATAAGGTTTGCTGACGATATTGCTTTGGTTGCTGAAAGCGAAGAAGAACTGCAAGAGGCCTTAACAACCATGCAAAGCATTCTTCAAAACAACTACAACATGAAGATAAATAAAGACAAAACAAAGCTGCTGACTGTAGGCCGAACGCAACATCAGATGAGAGTAGAGATGGCAGGAGTTCCACTAAAGAACACCAAGGAGTTTGTCTACCTCGGGAGCAAAATAACATGGGACGGTCGGTCTAAGAGCGAGGTCGACAGCCGTATACATCAGGCTAGGCTTTCATTCAATAAAAGGTCGAAAATAATAGAATCCAATAATATAGACCTAAAACTGAGAATACTCCTCAACAAGACCTATGTATGGAGTATCTTGATGTACGGCTGCGAAACATGGTGCCTATCCGAAAGAGATAAACGGAGACTAGAGACTTTTGAGATGTGGTCCTATAGAAGACTGTTAGGAATTTCCTGGAGAGACCATATTACAAATGAGGAGGTTCTCCAAAGAATCGAAGGAGGAAGGCACCTGATCAGGACCTTGTCCGAAAGGCGTGCAAGATGGATCGGCCATGTTATACGACAAGAAGGCCTCTTGCATGTCATAATGGAGGGTATGACCGAGGGGACCAACTCTATGGGACGCCCACGCCGAGAGTACCTGGAGGACCTGCTGGTGGACGTGCGCTGCTCATCATATGCAGAAGTCAAAAGAGCCGCACAAGACAGGGAAGAATGGAAGAGGAGATTAGATAAAATTGCTGCAAACCAATCCCAGGATTGAAACCAGAGAGAGAGAAATTCCACCATTCTGAATCGAAATATGGTTTGAAATGGCTATATCGGTATTTGACGACCAGATCTGAATAGTCAGGTATTTCCCACCTTCCTCTTCCCCCTTTCTCCACATGGAAGAAAATGAGTATTGCTAATTTATTAAGAATCTTTTCTAATTATTCGTAATATAGGTAAAAACGGGATTGCAGGCTTATTGATAGGTTTCCTGAAAATAAAATACTACTTCACGGACCACGTGTACATAGATAAATAGATAATTTATTTAGAATCTTTTCAAATTCTTTGTAATTAGCTTATAAATGGGAATTGAAATTTTTCCTGATCAACTTTTAACAAACGAATGTATTATCAGTTATCACGATGTTGAAAAAAATGTTCATAAGAATTCTAACATTTTCGCATTTTGTCATTATATATTATCGAGGTGCATGAACAGGTGTTCCAATGTGTTAGAAATTTACTGAAAGTTTATCAGGAAACGGCCAGCAATACCGTTTTTAACCGGATTACCAATAAGTCAAAAAGATTCTTAATAAATAAGTAATAATCGTTTTTCTCCGTGGAGTCTCATAACCATAGTTGCGTCGCATTTCCCCAAATTGCGAATTCTAATAAAATTCGAAAGATTTTTCGAATTTTATTAGAATTGGGTATTTCTTGAAATTCAACCAGATATATTTACAATTATATCCTTAAAATGACCAAATAATAAAAAATAAATGCTAATTTCAATAGAATTTGGTCATTTTGGAGAACTTGTGGAGAATTTGAACGTCTATTTTGAGTCTATCCCAGCTAATAATGTATCTACCCTAATTGTTGATGCCATAGACCCACTGGCTCTTTGATTGATTGGAGTGGTTAGTCAAACATGTAAAGGGAAAAGTCTTCAAGAGACGGAATGTTCTTATTTTATAATAATTTTCGTCAATACATACACAAAAAAAACACTTACACCAAAATCGTTAGATACATCAAATATCAACTTGACTAGTATAATTATGAAATCAAGGTTGACAGAAACAAGTATTTAGAATTTATAAAAACTTTAAAAAAACACCAGATGCAGGTCTTGGAGTGCGTTCGATAAATATAAACCTGCAATGGGTGTGTGCTAATTTAAAATTCCGAACAATTATTATTGAGCTAGGCCAAGAAGAAGTTCTTGATTAGTAGTCACTAACTGCATACCAATATCGAGATGTTTCCTTTATAAAAAAAGCCTGATGCAGATATAAGAATGCAGCTAATTTATATCTTGTTATCCGAATTAAAAAGTAACCAACAACATGTTAATTAGAACAATAAAAAATGCGGTTGGTCAAGAACGAGATAAGATTTTTTTGCAGATTTAGTGTGAATAAAAAACAATGTTGGTATTTTTGTCGGCAGATGCAAAAATCTATGAATGCAGTTATGCAGGTACTCGTAAATCTGTGTTTATTGAGAATGTGCCAATGTTTAATTTTAGAACCAATGGGGCAGGTCAAGAAATCGTTAGTTTTTTTTTGTCACACTTTTTTAAGAGCTCGGAGCGAGCGAAGCATACGTATTGGCAATAATAAGAAATTGAAGGTTATTGGTTAACTCTTTGCGAATGCTTGACCAGTGTTTTTATTTTTGATTTTTAAATTCTTGCAAAGCAGCGTGAAAGTAATACTGAACGATGTTTTTGTATTTTTTAGTAAATATTTTATATTACTTGGTACTTAGGTATACTATTTTGTTGGAATTGCGCTCAGTGTTAAATATTTTTTCTTGTTTTAATAAAGCTTCTGTTAATTGTAAATAATATATTTTTTATTGTGATAACCACGTTTGAGTCTCAAGTGCTCGGCGTCAATTAGGCTATGATACAAAAAAAACGATGCGTTGGACTTATGTTTGAAACAATCTGGCAATTCAAATCTAGTACCAAAACATTTCTAATGTCATCGTAATTTTTTTGTTGGTATTATGCTTTAGCTAACATGTCCATCATCAGGGCAGAGGACAACTTAACGCTGTCCGATTAAAGAAGAAAGAAACTCAACACGGATAATACCCCAAAAAAAATTACTGTTCGTCGTGGATATCTCAAATTATAGCTGACATCGTATATTACCATTTAAAAATCTGGAAAGGCAAAAAAAGGTTTAATAATTCAACCCATCATTTTTTTAAGCTCTATTCGGTGTATAATTTAAATGGTTTTCTAACATTTTCCGATATTTCTTCCACCATATATATCAGTTTTCATACAGAGTATATTGCTTAAAAAAAATACTTGAATGACTCAAGATATCGAAATGGTTGACCCCAAAATTCTGGTAAGAAAAGTATGTCGAAATTTCGTGACGCCAGAGCTCATCGTTCCATAGTCATTGTTGCATCACATATCCCACAAACAAATTTTCTGCTTTGAATTTAAGATTTTTTACCCCTCTGCTACGTAGGTACTTACTTATATACAAAAGACTTGTGATCATTCAATTTCGAAATTGTCTACTAGGTATAATAACGGTTAATTTTAATATGTATTGGAAAAGTGTTTGAAATTTGAAACAATAACATGAAGACTAAGCAAATTCGAGTTTTTGTTTTGAAATGAAAAAACAGAAGAAGTTTTGAAGTACTGGAAGCAAGTTGTTGGTGGTTTGTGGTTTAAGTACATCATCTTTGAAAAGAAGGAAGAGTTGAAAGTGCCTAATATTGTTTAAGTATTCATTTGTTGTGTTGTGGTGACATTATCACGAGTATCGCGGTGGAACTCTTATAAATTATATTGTGTTGTGTGCTACTTCTTGGTAAGTGACTTTATTTTTATTTTATGTGACACCTCACAAGAGCGTCCCAGCCTGTGCAGTGTACAGACAAGGGAACTATGTCACCACCCGGTTGGGCGGCGTTGTGAGGCGGAATATGGTAGGGGCTGTAGGAAGGGATTTGTTAATGCGGGCCTTGAAGAGGCTCGGATTATAGGAGGGAGGAAAAACAGATGCCGGTAGCTCGTTGCACATAAGAGCCGACTTACACAAAAACGAGTCGTAAAAACGGCCCGTTCTCATGAAGCCAACGTCAACCGTGAACAGGTGTTCAGTTCGTGTCCGTCGAGTTTCGCGCACATTCACCGGTGCATCAGGAATCAATGCTGATAGCTCCTTGGAGCAGGCTCCATTGAAATACCTGTTGAACAGACACAGCATGCCTACATTGCGTCTATGCATTAGAGAAGGCAATCGGTCTGTTAACAACGGATTGTCAATCAGACGGATCGCTCTCCTTTGCACAGATTCAAGCAGGTTTATCAAGTATTTTGGGGCTCCAACCCAAAGGTGGCTCCCAGATTCAATAGATGGGCGGACTTGAGACTTGTACAGGGTCAGCAGCTGGTCACTGTTGAAGAATCTTCTAGCCCTGTACAAGACGCCCAACTTTTTGGAGGCCTGATTTACTCGGGCTTCTATGGATCCCCGATAATTGAGCTGGTCTGATATAGTAACTCCAAGCATTTCAATGGAGTCTTTATTGGGGAGAGTGCTCCCATCAAATTGCACCAGACAGTCATTGATCTCCCTCTTTGCCGAAATCAGACACGCTTGGGTTTTTGAGCCGTTGAAACTGACCAAGTTAGCCTTACCCCAGGCACGAACCATCTCGAGGTGGTGGTCAATTTTTTGCTTCAAAACTTCCCGAGCTGTTCGGACATCATAGGTGGAAGGGGGCCTGTCAAAAAGATAACCCTCGTGAACGGTGCTGTCATCAGCTTAGCAGTGAATTGGTGCACATTCAACGAGATCGTTGATGTGCAATAAAAACAGCGTCGGAGACAGCACAGATCCTTGTGGCACCCCCGAATTGATTTGGTGCGGTGAGGAAGAAGAGCCGTCAACCACGGTTTGAATTGTTCTTCCCCTCAGAAAGTCTGCAATCCAACTATGCAGGGTTGGGTGGATCCCATACGATGGTAACTTCTCGATAAGCGCCCGGTGCCAGACTCTGTCAAAGGCTTTGGAGATATCCAACCCAAAGGTTTGAGTTTCACCAAAACGTACCATGTACCTCCCCCAAATATGCGTCACATATCCGAGTAGATCGCCACACGATCGGTTTCGACGAAATCCATATTGCCGATCGCTTAGGATATTGTTATTCTCGAGATATGTGAGCAATTTGTTGCTAACCACCCTTTCTAATACCTTTGTGGGGTCAAGAACCGTCAGCCAGCCTAAAATAATATTTTAATACGGAAACACTGTTTCACGGATGGCAACCCAAAAACAGAGCTCGCTGCAAGTTCCGTTACCGACCGACATTCCTGTTTCTCCGGTCTACCCTGGCAGTCGACATTTCTTGGTTCTTACTAAATCCTTCTGATATTAATCGTGTTATAGTGTAACGTTTTTATATTAAACTTAAATTATCAAACCACATCTTTTTACTTTATCACGATCTACACTATACACATTAAATGGCCAGTTATAAAGGTAAGTATAACCAGTGCCAAATTGGTGACCCCGAAGTGCCAAATTGGTGACCCCGACAATTCAGAACATACCCAGTGCCAAATTGGTGACCCCGTAGAGCCAAATTGGTGACCCTCGACAATTCAGAACATACCGACTTTCGTATTTAAAATAATTTTACAACATTTCGTCACTGCCAGAGACTAGAAAGGAGGAACAGCGAATCCCGGGCAAGTTCAGTAAGTACAATCCAATTAATATTTCTCTTACAAATCAATTTTTTAATATAAATGCAAGTAAATGTCCCGGTAATCTAAGGAAATATACACGTGGTATATCTCCCATCAATACCCTATTTGTCAATCAATCCCTAAAGCTTGAAATGTTTTACTATTTTTATGAAAATTAAGTGCGTGTTAAAATTAATTTCAGTGAGAACCATCCTCAATACAAGCTGCCAACATCGTGGTTAACCATGGCATCATAATCTTTGATGGATTACAATCCACAACGGCAGCATCTACTTTCCAGACAATGACGATGACGCAACAATCCACGTGGACAACCGGCAGTTGAACAGCCAACCTACCCACATATCTCAATCAAGTAACCTATATCACGATTTCTTATTGCCATATCGCACAATAATGAATTGTTCAGCATACCTATATAATTATGTTTTAAATGCACATTATTGTAGTAATTATAAGGTTATTGTCCAATAATTGCCAAACCTTACCTTGAGGTAATCAACATTTAACATCGCAGTATTTTATACTATCAAATTCATATTGTAACCCATATTACCAAATTCATATCATTTTCGTACTATTTCACAATAGCTTACGTGACGCGGTTTGCGTCTTCACTAAAATACAATACAAACGCGAACTCGCTAATAACTTGCTAAGATATCCGGTAGATGGAATAGATTCTTATACATTATTCTCTAGTTTTTTTTTGGATTTTGTATGTCTTGCATAACGTATTTCGTATCATATTATTGGAAATGACCTCATCGGAAGAAACAAACATACCTTCATCGTTTCAAGAACCTGTAACAATTTCACAAGATAAGTTGAACAATATGGATGACCAACGCGCAGCACATTCGGAAGCAGATGTACATCATGTATTTTACCTACAAAAACAAATACTAAAGCTTCCCCTTCAAATGAAACAAATCAGACCAGTCATCAATCAGCCGTCAACAATTAGAGAGAAACACAAGCAAATACCCGCGCATCTTCATCGCGCGAAGGACGATATTCCCGGCTCTGCTCATGGACTCCATCGGGACATCATTGTAGCGCCCAGGTCCCGGGAGTCATCCCTGGCCAGCGCTACATCGGATCTGAACGCCCTGGTTCCAGCAATCTGACCAGCGCTTCATCCATATATCGCAACCACCACGAGGACACGCAACATCCTCACTGGTCCAAACACCTCCCGCTCAACCGCCTGCAAGGTCCACCGTACCTTCGGCCTTTCCGTCAGCACTGGAGTACTTGAAGAACCACGTTCTTCCCCAGTGCCTGATCACCATCGAGTCCGGTCACCAGCGCCCGGCGTCGACACACTGACCCGCGCTTGACCAACAAACCGCAAAGCAAACCATCGCGCGCACCCGGAGAATTCTATATCTGTCACATCATCTCTCAGCACGACTACCGCTTATCACCCACAAGCAATAACCAGTTTAAAAGCATCTTTCATGGCAAGTGGAGAGCGAAACTGGATGGAAACCCTCCCACTCATATTACCAGCCTGAGATCTACTGTTCGTGAGGAATTGTAATGTTCGCCAGCCGAACTAACTAATGGAAGACTTCCTTGCGATAATCACACATCTATTCCAGACTCACCTGAAGCAAAAACAACAACAAGATCAGGTCGACAAGTCCATTTTCCAAAAAGATACGGTACATACTAATGCATAAAAAAGGCATAATTTTCTTACACATAAATTTTCTGTAACTCATGATAGAAACATTGATTAAGAATCTACTCTTGCTATCGATTTAAAGATTGAATTTCATATACCTACATTTATTTTTCTTTAAATTAATGTTACAAACATAATATTTAAGCGTTCAAGTTCTTGATGAAAACCTGACCTTTCTTATTATAATTACTTTGCAAATTACTACGTTTTTTTATCATTTTATAAAAAACCTTATTACGATGAATACTTTCATCCTTTAAAACCATGAAGTGATACCATGTAATCGCACAAAGTTACCTAGCTAACTTTTCACTTACCATATTATAGTGCAAACTCATATACATATATTTTCTAGGATAATTATCCATTTCGCTATATGCGACAACTTCTGTATAAATCTTGTTTAGAAATAACTTACCACTATATGTGACGACTCTGTTATAAATATAAATGCTTTTAACCATGTTAAATCAAATGTACTGATCACGCATCTGATGTAACATGTCGTTGAGACCTATATGTATTATTCTTTACAGAATTGAACCATTGTCATTTGTTCGTAAGAAAACATAGCCATTTGATAATATTATCTATACAAACACATTCTACGAACATATGACAGTTGTTTTGTTATAATTTTAATTATCTTGTAATCTCAAAGATAAAGATTTAGATTTATGTACTCACAGCCATGCTATTGCTATATGTACTTTTACAAAAACATTTAAATATGTATTTTTTTCTTTTTTCCATAACACGGATATAAATAATTTTATAATATAGAGACATTAATAGTCGTTTCATTTTGTTCAAAGATTGAAGAAACACTTCTGTACATACTTTATACATTGATATCATGTTCCTATATTATAAGACAAATTTGTAGTTATTTAAATATGTAATAAATAATATTTAGAATAATCAACTTTAAAATAACTCAATAATTGACAACTCATGCTCCGAACACTGTTTGTAGATGCATTATTAAAAATATATACAACTGGAAATAGATTCCTACTTTTTATCTTATAATTAACTTAGGCTTAATTTCATAACATGCTCCGACAACACTGTTCGTAGATGCATTACCATATAAAAAGGTTTAGATAAGTTAAATAATAACCACTTGTGTCAAATGTTGTAATCCCATTTATTGTTTTCAAACATTAAAGTATTAAATGCACTCTGTTTGCAACTTTTGGTTTTGAAAATAAACACAAAAATATAAAATTTGTCGACGCAGTAAATGCTCCAATAAAAACATACAGTTCGTAGAGGCAGTACATGCTCCGAACATGTAATTATTTCAACATACTTTAAAAAGGATTTAACTTTCAAATAATGTATTATTAGTTATGTAGGAATTTGTTCATGCCAATGCGTTCACAAACATATAGATGTATTGTTCATAAAGTAACTTCACCATTTAAGATATATCTTTCTGAACGCATAGGCTTATGTTATTTTGCGATGACGTCACACATTGAATTTGTTTATATTATGTAACCGACGTCATGCAAATTTTGTAATATTTTTTTTTTTTTTAAAACCCCTAATTTTTTTTCTTTTCTGTATCGTTAACACTGGGGGGAAGGTATGTGGGGTCAAGAGTATGGAAGTGATGGCTATGGGGCGGTAGTTAGAAGGGTCGGAGCGGTCCCCCTTTTTTGGGATTGGGTGGACGATTGCCTTTTTCCAAAGATCTGGCACCTTTCCACCTTTGAGAGAGAGCCTAAATAATTTCGCGAGCACTGGAGTCATTTCTGCAGAACACCTCTTGAGGACCAAGGCAGGTATTCCGTCCGGCCCACTGGCTTTGTCGACTTTCAGCTCGTTCAAGACTCGGAGAACATCTCTGTTCCGGATCTTCGGTTCCTCCATTTGAAAACCGCAGTGCGGAATGGAAGGGGGAGTCTCTCCGTTATTTTTATTTTTTATTTATTTATTTATTTAACGCCCAGAGGGCTTTTACATGTGGGTGGTACAAATTAAATGACAGTTTTGAAACATAGGAAAGAAAAGAAAGAAATAATAAAAATAAAATTACATAAGTATATGCGAGAAACATAATAAAAAAATAACAAAAACATAAATTAAAAAATACAGCGATTTGACTGGTTTACAAAAATATAACTTCCATTTAGGAATAGTATTGAAATAGGTCTTTTACGTAATCCACAAAATTCGCAAAGTTAATATTAAATATATCGACATCACCTAAGTATTGGTTTCCCATAGTGTGAAACCGTTGTATTGGGGAGTTCGCAATGTAATTGCGCTTATGTGTGTTGCAGTGGAATAGTGTATTTTGTCGTGTTGTTATTGTAGGTATTCGTATGTTTATGAGTTGCAGAAGTTCGCAACAGTCGAATTTAGAGTTTAGAATCTTGAATAAAAAAGTTAGGTCGTTTATTTTACGCCTGTCTTCCAATGTGTGTATTTTTAGAGTGTTTAATAAGAAATGATATTGTAAGTCTTCTAGTGAGATATTTAATTTAAAATTAATAAAACGCAGAAATTTTTTTTGTATTCGCTCAATGTTATTAATGTGAATTTTGTAAGAGGGAGACCAAACTACTGAGTTATATTCAATTATGCTTCTAACTAGAGATATGTATAACAGTTTAATGGCTTGTATGGAGTTAAAGTTTTTTGTTGTTCTTAATACGAAGCCTAGTGTTTTCATGCCTTTGTTTACAATTTGGTGGATATGATTGGCGAAACTTAGTTTTTCATCCAAAATAATTCCGAGATCTCTCATTTCCGTGACTCTTTCTAAAGCTGTATTGTTAATGTGATATTCAAATAAAACAGGATTTTTATTTCTGCAGAAAGTCAGGGTTTTGCATTTGTCTACATTTAAAAACAGATTATTTTGTACGCACCAATCTTTAAACTTATTAATATTTGATTGTAGTATTTGGCAATGATTTACATCAGTTATTTTTTTGTATAGCTTGATGTCATCAGCAAAGAGCAATACCTCGACATCGTCGAAGCAATTTGTTATATCGTTAATGAAAATGGACCAAAACCGGACCAAGGTGACTACCTTGCGGTAGGCCACTGGTCGCACAGAAAGCTTTCGATAGCAAAGATTTTATTTTAACAAATAGTTTACGATTAGTTAAATAGCTAGTAAACCATTTTAGCATGTTGTCTCTTACTCCTAGGGCAAATAGTTTTCGGGTTAGTAGTTTATGGGATACTTTGTCGAATGCTTTTGAAAAGTCTGTATATATGCAGTCGACTTGTTTATTTTTTGCAAAAGATTCTAATATAAAGTTTTGAAATATTGTTACGTTAGTTGCGGTTGATCTACCTTTGATAAAACCGTGTTGTTTTTGGTCGATTAGTTTTATTAATTTGGGATAGATTTCATCAAGGACCATTGATTCAAAAAGCTTAGAAAGTACTGACTGTATACAAATGGGGCGATAATTGGTTATGTCAGTGTCGTCTCCTTTTTTGAGGATAGGTGTAATGAAGCTCGATTTCCAGCGGCTTGGAAAATATCCAAGGAACAAGAGGCGGTTGAATAGTACTGTAAGCGGTTTAGATAATGCACTGGAGCATTTTTTAAGGAATATTGGTGGAATGTTGTCTGGGCCAGCAGATTTATCAGTGTCTAAGGAAAGTAATTTCTGTTCGCAAGATTTTTGTGTGATATGGCAATTTGTTAAGTTTTTTTTTATTTTTTTTATATTAACTCCACACAGGAGGCCCTGAAGAAAATAATTTCCCTCAGGGCCTATGTCATCTTTGGGGATGCTGTGTGGAGGGTCTTTTTGTGGAGAGGAAGGAGTGAACATGGGTCTTGAAGAGTCCCATGTTGTAGGAGGGAGGAAACACAGAGGCCGGCAGTTCGTTCCACAGCCGAGTTGTTGAACTTAAGAACGAATCGTAGAAGCGACCCGTTCTCATGTGACAAGTGTCAACCGTGTACAAATGTTGGACACGCGTTTGGCGTGTATCCCGACTACACACCGGTGCCGAAGGGATCAATGACGCTAGTTCCTCAGAGCATCTTCCATTGTAATACCGATAGAACAAAGACAGCATACCTACCTGACGCCTGTGCTCTAAAGATTGCAGTCCGTTTGTTAAGATTGGGGAATCTATCAAACGGACCGCCCGTTTTTGCACAGAGTCAAGGGTTTTTTTCAGGTATTTAGGGGCTCCGGACCAGAGATGGCTGCCAAATTTGACAGTAGGGCGCACTTGCGATTTGTATAGGGTCAGCAGTTGTGTACTATTAAAGTATCTGCGGGCCCTGTACAGTACGCCCAGCTTCTGAGAGGCCAGCTTTACTCTGGCTTCGATGGAGCCCCTATACCTGAGCTGGTCACTTATAGTTACACCAAGCATATCAATGGAAGGCCTGTTCGGAAGATTGCTTCCGTTGAAGGAGACTAGATTATCATTTAGATCCCTTTTAGACGTAATCAGACAGGATTGGGTCTTTGAAACATTAAATTCGACGAGATTACTTTTACCCCAGGAGGAAATACTCTCGAGATAACCGTCCATTCTCTGCTTCAAAGCCCTCCGAGCCGTTGGAGTTTGTGTGCCCTTTGGGGGCTTGTCAAACAAAAAGCTATCATGAACTGTACTGTCATCCGCGTAACAATGAATCGGTGCACATGTCAAAAGGTCATTGATGTGCAACAAAAACAAAGTCGGAGACAGAACCGATCCCTGTGGGACGCCAGCATTTATAGAGTGTGAGGATGAGGTGAAACCGTCAGCAACTGCCTGAATCGACCTATCCCTTAAAAAGTCAGCAATTCACGTACACAGGGATGCGGGAAGTCCGTAAGAAGGCAATTTGTTGACAAGTCCTCGGTGCCAGACCCGTTCAAAGGCCTTGGATATGTCTAGTGCGACCGTTTGGGTCTCACCGTGACGTTCCAGGCACCGCCCCCAAACATGCGACACATACGCGAGAAGATCACCGCACGAGCGGTTCCGCCGGAATCCGTATTGACGGTCGTTGATAATTTTGTTCTTCTCGAGGTATGTGAGCAGTTTGTCCTTGATCACACGTTCCATCACTTTGGACAGAACTGATGTGATCGCTATGGGGCGGTAGTTGGCCGGGTTGGAGCGGTCACCTTTCTTGGGAATAGGGTGAAGGACCGCTTTTTTCCAACCAGAGGGCACAGTGCCACACTTCAGGGACATTTTGAAGAGCTTTGTCAAAACTGGAACTATTTCCGCAGCACACCTCTGCAATACCAGGGCAGGTATTCCATCAGGTCCACTAGCTTTGTTAACATCGAGCCCCCGTATAACGTGGAGTACATCCCGATGCCGGATCCTCAGCTTTTTCATATAGAAGCCGCAGTGAGGAACCGACGGCGGAACAGCACCTCCGTCATCGAGGGTCGAGTTTTCCGCAAACATTTTCCCTAATAAGTTAGCCTTTTCGGTGGCGGTGTTTGCTAGTGAGCCGTCAGGTCTGGTAAGAGGTGGCAAACTGGTTTTGCAAAAATTCCGACCTATTGAGCCCGCAAGGGACCAGAATGCTCTGCTGCCATGCGGGCAGGCAGCCAGCTTTTTGCTGATCTGCAGGTCGTGTTCGAATTTTGACCTATTAATGATTATCTTGCATTCCTTTGCCGATTTTTTGTATGCTGATCTGCTTTCGGGCGTTCGAGATGTGTTGTAGGCTCGGTAAGCCGCGTTTTTTCGTCGAACTGCTTCGGAGCATTGTCGACTGAACCACAACTTTGAGCCCACACCAGTTTCTTTAGTAGTCGATTGTATGAAGCCATCCATCACCGATTTGATGACTTCACCAATCTCCTGGGCACATCTTGAAGGGTCCGAAGTCCGAAAACAAACAGCTGACCACGGAAAAGCGTTGAAATGGGCCCGCATACCGAACCAATCTGCTGACCTATAGTGCCACACTTTTCTCCTCAGCCTCTCATTGGTTGGTCTGAGGCTAACGGGGATTGATGTCGTCACTAGGCAGTGGTCAGATGATCCCAGAGGCGCTGTGACGTCAATCTTATAACCGTGTGGCACAGTAGTTAAGAATAGGTCTAACAGATTGGAACGGTGAGTCTGGACATCAGGAACCCTTGTAGGCTCCTGAACCAGTTGCTCTAATCCGTAGCAAATGGCAAAGGATTCCGCCTGTCGGCCAGCTGAGTCCGTTGGGCCAGAGAACTTCAACCATGGTTCGTTATGAACATTGAAGTCCCCCAGAACAATAAACTCGGCCGAAGGGTAGCGGGGCAAGAGATCATCAATAGTATCTCTTAAATGTTTGAAAAGCTCGGAAGTGTCTGATTCGCTATGGTTCGGGGAGCGGTATAGACATGCGTAGAATCTTGTTGTACTGGCAAGATTGACGCGCACCCACATTACGTCGAATCTGGAGTTTTCCAGACTCAATAGTCGTACACAGTTGACGTCAGCTCGACTATAGAGGCAGACTCCTCCTTTGAATCGGAACTTGCTTGCAAGGGTAAAGCCCGGGCAGTCCAGATAGGGGGAGTCTGGCGGCTCGGCTATCTGAGTTTCGGATAGGAAAAGAAGGTTGGGACGTTGGGACAAAAGATGGCGATGAACTGAATTTAAATTAGTGTGCAGACCGCGAATGTTGGCAAAATTTACCAACAGTTTTGGCCCGCACCGGGGACGCCTGCTACTCGCCGCTGTAATGATGTTTAGTTTGTTTTTATGTATATTCATGATTTTAATTTTTTTTTTTTTTTTTTTAGGGGTATGTAGTGAAAGGAAGGTCTGGAATGGAAAGGTATGAGGGGTGGGTAGGAATATGGGGTTCAGGATGTCCAGGAGTGATGAGCGTTTGGTTCCAGCCCACTCACTGCGGTGCTAGGCGATAGGCTGGGAGAGTCCGGCTGGAGAGGGCATCCAATGCGCCCCAAACGCTGCTGCTGGGTCCCCTCCGGTCACGAACCGGCACAACAGCAGTGGCAGGGTTTTTTCACTCGCTGATGGGGCAGCCCACCCTTAGTCGTGAGCCTGAGGGTCGGGCCCCTGTACTATCGAGCGGCCCGGACAGCGGTAACCGGTTGTAAAGGGTCTCCCTCAACCAGCATCTCCCAACCGGCCCGCCACGCAGAAGGTGGGCCGACGCACCCGCCACCAAGACCTGGGCAAACCTTAACCCATGAACCCGGGCACCCCTGCTAAGTCACCAAACGTAGCGAACCACTTGGGGTGACCTGTGGCAGAGGTGTTGGTCATCCAATAAATGGTTCCCAGGGCGGCGGTACCCATTCCCGCCTACCAAATTGAAAGTGTGTAGTATTACTAAATTTGTATTCGGGTATTTTATCATCGGGGGTTTCGTCATCGTATACGTTTTTGAAGAAATCTGAAAAAAGGTTTACAATGTCTTGTGTATTGTTTGCACTGATTCCATTCATTTGCATATTGGTGGGTAATCCGTGTTTTCATTGTTTATTTTTTTAAGAAATTTCCAGAGATTTTTGGATTTAAAAACATTATTATCGATGGTAGTTATGTACATTTTGTAGCAATGTTTAGAAAAATCTTTACATTTTTTCCTAGTTTCCCTAAAGTTTATATAATCAGCTATGGATTTGCTTTGTTTGAATTTTTTGTGTTGACTTTTTTTTTGCTGAAGAGAGGCAGTTAGCTCCGATGAGAACCAAACTGGGTAAGTATACTTTTACGGCGTGTAAAAAGGTACATAGGATTTAATAGTGTTAGAAAATGTAAAATAAAGTATGTCTAAAGATTTATCAATATTTTCATCAGACAAAAAAGACCAGTCTATATTTGAGAGATGGCAGTTAATTGAGTCAAAGTCTGCTCGTTTGAAGTTCAGAGTTTTTTTGTTCACGTTTGGCATCGTTATCACAGGGTATGTTTAATTTCGTGTATAGGGGAGGATGGTGATTGTCGGCAGGTAGGAGCGGATCATTAGACAGTTCTACAGATATTTTAGGGATGTTTGATAGTACCAAGTCTAGTAAGCGATCGTTATTATCTTGAAGAGTTGAGTTTTCCGCGAAAATTTTGCCTAATAATTCAGCTTTCTCGCGGGCCGAGTTAGCCAGCCGACCATCAGGCTTGGTCAGAGGTGTGAAAGTGGTTCTGGAGAAATTTCTTCCGATCGAGCTAGCGAGTGACCAGAAAGCACGGCTACCAGTGGGGCAGTCAGCCAGCTTTTTCGCAATTCATATTGAAATCTCTGATGTACCAGGCCGTTCAACTCTATAACAAAATCCCGAAGGAAATTGCTGTGATAGAAAATATTTCTTATATTTGAAGTTCAAAAATGAATTAAGAAAATATGTCTTTCTCAATTATTAATGTTTCTTTTTTTGTGACTTTATTGAAATATTTAAAGAAAGATTATGTTTGCCAAACAATGTACATGTTTATATGTTTATAAAACTATTAGCACACACGAAGATGTGAGCTAACTTAAGATTAATAAATAATGAGTTTATTAACTCCTGGGAGTACAATGCTTTATATAATATACGATATTCTGTATTGTATACTTTTAATAAATAAAATAAATAAATTCTCTGGTCGTGATCGCTCTTAGCTCTATTTAGAACTCTCTTACAATCCCTTGCCCGTTTTCGGTATTCCGAAAGGTTATTCATGGAGCTAATCTTCCGGAGTGCATTAAAAGCCGTATTTTTGAGTCTGACAGCTTCAGCACAGCGATGGTCAAACCACGGTTTTGTGCCCGCTCCAGAGGATTTGACGGAGAAGGGAATGTAGCAATCCATTGCTGATGTGATTACTTCTCCTACCTCGCGTGCAAAAATTGATGGGTCCTCGGAGCTAAAGCATACAGTACTCCAAGGAAAGGCGCCGAATAAAGACCGCATTCCGTCCCATTTTGCTGCCCTGTAGTGCCATACCTTCCTCTTTACATGTTTGTCGGGTTGACGGTTCATGGAGCATGGGACAGAGGTGGTAATCAGGCAGTTGTCAGAGGATCCTAAGGGCGCTGTCACCTCCACTCTGTACCCGAGTGGCTCACTAGTGAGAAACAAATCGAGTAGGTTGGCTCGATGTGATGGGATGTCTGGTATTCTAGTCGGAGATTCTACGAGTTGGCTTAGTCCATGGATAAGAGCAAAGGATTCCGCTGATCTACCGGCAGAGTTTGTTGGGCCCGAGAACTTCAGCCATTGTTCATTATGAACATTGAAGTCCCCCAGGATTACAAACTCGGCCGATGGGTAACGGGGCAAGAGAATATCTACAGTGTCACTCAAGTATTTAAACAACTCAACAGTGTCTGATTCGGCAAGGTTTGGTGAGCGATATAGGCACGCATAAATTCTCATCATACCGGTGAGATCCACACGTACCCATAACACTTCGTGTTTTGCGCTCTCAATATTTGCAAGACGGTAGATTATGTATATTATTATAGTATAGTATATTACAAGAGGCAGACACCTCCTTTTGGCCTGAAAAAGCTTTCCAGATGATATCCTGGGCAGTTCAGATAGGAGGTATCTGGGGGCTCGGCAATCTGTGTTTCCGTAAGGAAGAGGAGATGGGGATTTTGTGAGAGATAGTGGTGGTGGATGGGAGTTAGGTTGGTGTGCAGACCGCGAATGTTAGCGAAATTTACCTTCATCCTCGGTCCACACCGAGGACTCCTACTGTTCGCTGTCGCTGAGTTTATATTAATTTGTTGTGAGTTCATAGTTTTTAAGTTTGTTTTATTTTTTTGTGGGATTTAGGATGGGTTGGGAAGGATTAGGTTAAAAAGGTTGGGTGGGGAGTTGGAGAGTGGAGCAACTGGATACACCAAATGTAAGGTATGTTCTTTTGACTGCGGTTCCAGGCAATGGGCAGGAGAGTCCGGCTGTGGAGGTCGCCCAGTGCGCCCCAAACGCTGGATGCTGGGTCCTCACCGGTCACGAACCGGCACAACATCAGCGGCAGGGTTTTTTCGCTGGCTGATGGGGCAGCCCACCCTTGGTCGTGAGCCCAAGGGTCGGGCCCCTGTACTATCCAGCGGCCCGGACAGCGATAACCGGTTTACTGGATCTCCCTCAACCGGCCTCTCCCAGCCCGGCCCGCCCCGCAGTAAGTAGGCCGACCCATTCATCAGTGTGGTCCAGAACGCACAACCCTCCATGAGCCCGGGCACCCCTGCTAAGTCACCAAACGTAGAGAACCACTTCAGGTGACCTGTGGCAGAGATATTGGTAACCCAGAGTATGGTTCCCGGGGCGGCGGTACCCATTGACCACCTCCCAAATTAAAAACTGATCTCTTTCTTTCCCATCTTTCTATGTATTTATATCCCTACATGTATGATCACCCAATTCCAACAAACATCATTCATTTTGTATCATTTTAATTCATATAGGTCCAAAATGAATGTTCATCTGATGCTATAAATTGGAAGCAACTTTAGATTCAACAACAAACATAATGACAAAGTATACAACAAATAATATGTATTGTGTTCTAGGAGATCTGAATCTACCTACTCTAACATGGTCATTTTCTGAAGGCTACAATCATGGTCTTGCCTCCTCGAACACGGCTACATCGCATACTTTGCTTCAAATAATGGCATTGATGAGCTTACTCCAATATAATAGTATACCAAATCACAACGATAAATTCTTAGATCTTATATTTTATAGTTGCGAAACAAAAGTTACACATAGCGACGACCCACTCCTTTCTGAGGATAGATACCATCCAGCCCTGAAATTCGAAATATCCTCCGCGATTCAATCAAAAATTAAAAACAACAAAAAGCGTAAGCGAAATTTCAGGAAAGCTGATTACACGCAAATTAATAATGACATTGACTGTATTGATTGGAAGTCTGAAATCGCAAATTTATCAGCAGAAGAAGCAGTAGACCAATTCTATGTAATAATAAACAATGTAATTGATAAGTTTATTCCATTACTGGCACGACGAAATGAAAAATTTCCCATATGGTTTACCCCCGAACTTATTAGGCTATCACGGAAAAAGGATAAAGTCTGGCTCAAATGGAAGACATACAAAGGTCTTTCTGACTATCGTGAATTTTCCTTCTTACGTGCAACATACAAGAAGTTGTCTAGTGAATCTCGAAAGATATTTTTCGACAACGTCGAAACTTCATTGCAAAACAATATCAAAAGTTTTTGGTCATACATATCCTCATTAAAGTCGTCCGACGGATATCCTGCTGCTATGTTCTTTGACGGACGTGAATCTAATAATGCCCAGGAAATCTGTAATATGTTCTGTGAATTCTTCAAGTCAACATTTGAACCCTCCTCCGTCAATGACACAATAGACATTGATCAACTTGAATCAGTTCACGACTCAGGACTTGCGCATATTCACACGATTAAACTAACGAAACAAGAAGTGAAATCAAGTTTAAAGTCGCTAGACATAAACAAAGGTGCGGGTCACGATGGAATTCCGGCGTTTTTCCTTAGATCTGCTGCGTCGTCACTGCGTGTGCCGCTTACCATAATATTCAATAAATGTCTGAGTGATGGGATTTTCCCTGGCAGGTGGAAGCTGGCCTACATCATACCGGTCCACAAGGGTGATTCGCGTCAACGAGTGGAAAACTACAGGCCAATATCCATTCTCTCGGCGATCCCTAAACTGTTGGAAAGACTTGTCCATACTAATATATATCCCCAGCTTGCTGCCAAAATTACAGACCAACAACACGGGTTTGTCAAAGGCAAATCTACCGTGAGTAATTTACTTATTTACTTACTTATTTTTGTTTACTAGCATGGATCGAGGCCATCAGGTAGATGCAATTTACTGCGATTTCAAAAAGGCTTTTGACAAGGTTGATCACCTTATTCTTATTAAAAAAATTATGTATAACGGAATTAGGGGAAACTTATTACGTTGGTTCATCTCATATTTAACAAAAAGACAGCAAGCTGTATCGTTACGAGGACATATTTCCGTATGGGAACCAGTTACTTCTGGCGTACCACAGGGATCAATCCTAGGACCGCTTTTATTTATACTTTTTATTAATACAGTTTCTGAATGTTTCATGCATTGTTTATTTCTCTTGTACGCCGATGACATAAAAATATTTGCCATTGTTAGGAATTTAAATGATTGTCTGCTCATCCAACGAGACTTAGTAAGGTTTTTTTTTTTTAATTTATTAACGAGGCTTCTGACTCACATAATGTTGTCATTTTTTGCCTCCTCTGCTTTTAAAATTACAATATTAAAATATTTTAATTATATTATATCGACCACCATAACACGGGCATGTGCCTAGCATGGTGGTCGAAAAATTCCTCAATGCATGTAACTAATGATTTTATAGAATAAAGAAACTTAAAAAAAAAAAAAAAAATTATAAGTTCTTTAAAAGGTGCCTTTTGTCCAAGATTACATTTTCAAATATTTTCCAATTTACATGATCGAATAAATTTCATGATTCTTGATATGGCATAGATCTCTGTTGAGGCTATTAAATTCTGAATTTCCGATGGGTCCGAAGTCATCAATATTGTCACTCTCTGTTGTTCATACTTAATGCACTTTGTTAATGTATGTTGGACATCTTCAATTTCTTCACATATTGAGCACATTGGAGAATCAGAGAGGCCCATCAAACACAATACTCTTCCCATTAGTGCATGTCCGGATCTTAATCTAAAAATTATTCTCATTTCTGATCTTTTCAGATTAACCTCAGTGAACCAGGGTTCTTTAAACGGTTAATAATAATAATAATAATACCTGGATGACTTTTATAGCGCCGTTTTTGTGCAAAAACACCTCAAGGGCGCTGTACAAACTTGTAATACATTTCTACAGTGTTATTACTTAACTATTTATGGAGAAAATATACAGTACAATACTTACCTGGTAGGTCACTTGAGATTAACACTTAATTAATATTATCTAATTGTTTATTGGCGAAATTTAGATACAGGGTTTAGGAATTAATTGAAAAATTGAATATAACTGGACTTTCTCTTAGGATTGGTATATTTAATTTAAGGGTACGACAACTTAAAAAGGTAAGTTTTTAGTTTAGACCTGAATTCTGGAGTTCCTTTTGGAGTTTTCTATACCATATACCCTTATTGGTAGATAAAGTCTCAAAATGTTGATTCCACATCATATTACATGTTAAATTAATTTTTTGGCAGTAATCTTCGGCATCTGGTTTCCAGTCATACATGTGTCCATTCACACATGCTTCGTTTGCTAAGAAATCCGCTTCTTCATTCCCATGTATTCCTACGTGAGATGGAATCCATTGTAAGGTTCGAAGCGTTTTGCAATGAAAACAAAATTTACCTAAGTTAGAACAAATGTAAACAAATAAGCTTCACTAAAAATCATAACGCTATTATACCCAATTATTATATAGGCAACTATTCACTAGATCGTGTATACTGTATGAGAGATCTTGGCGTACTTTTTGATTCCAAACTTCATTTCGATGCGCACATTAAAAACATTGTGAATAAAGCTTACTGCATGCTAGGCTTTGTTATCAGAAACAGCCGCGTATTTCGAAAGCCTGAAACCTACCTTCTGCTTTACTATACGCTGGTCCGTTCTCAACTTGAATACTGCACCTCCATATAGACTCCACTTTACGATATCTATAAAGAAAATATTGAAAGTATCCAGAAGAAATTTCTGCGTTACCTCAACCACAGAATGAGCGCACCTAAACGGGGGTACACAAATATGCTCTCGAAATATAACGTCTCCACTCTTACTAACCGGCGAACTTACCTTGACCTAATGACCTTGTACAAAATCTGTAACAACTTTATCGACTGTCCTGGCTTACTCAATCTAATAAACTTTAAAATACTACTCAGAACGACCAGGCTTAACGACTTATTCCATATTGGCCGGACGCGCACAAATGCTGGTGTCAGAGATCCAATCAGAAGAATGTGCGAATTGTATAATAAAAACCAAAACCTGAAGGATTCCGACATATTTTTTGATACATATAGTACTTTTGGTAGGAAATTGGAGTCTGTTTTGCTATAAAAAAAAAAAGAAAATGTGGACTTACTTCATTCACTATACTCTTTAAGTACTTTTTTATGATTTATCTCTAAGCTTGTATAAAAAATATTTGTACACTTTTATTAGATACTGAGCATTATCCATATACAAAATAATTTTACCTTATTTACATGTAAAAAATATTTAAAATTGTTATCTACCAGTCGATCAGTGAGAAATAGTTAGGATGCAGGCGAATTCTCAAGTTATTGTTTTACAAAATTATCTTTTAATTACTGTCTGTATCTGTGTTTTCTCCTTAAATAAATAAATAAATAAATAAACAAACATAATGACAAAGTATACAACAAACATAATGACAAAGTATACAATTGCCGTCCCATCATAGAACGATAAATAAAAAAAAATTAATAACAATTAAAAAATTAACTTCACTAACTTAAAATACGTATTATATTCATGAGAAAAGACTTAAATGCCTACTACTCACCAAACTCAAAAATTAGCTATTTGAGTTTAAGTTTAAATAAATACGAACTTCACGGTCGACAAAAGCAGGCGTGACAGGAAATATGTTCTCGGATGCTGGCTTTACGTTTTTTCTCATTTTTATTATCAATTTAACTTAGATAAAGAATCAACATCCGATCTAAAAAAAGATGTGCATTTACAAAAAAATCCATGCTTTTTATAAATGCCACTGAATTCATGGTCTCCAAATTTATTACTTTCATTTTCTGCCAGAAAAATACGAGTAAATCCCATTCATGAGTTTGGGAACATTGTCCCGAATAATTGTTAGGCTGGTATCAACCCTTTGACAAAAGTTCTCACAGAACAGGTAAACGTTTTTTTTGGAACATTCAGCGAATTTCAACATTTTCGGAAGGGGCAGAAGTAGATATTTTGGTAATGGTAATGTAATAAACCTTTTTTAGTATTTAACTGCACATAATGTAGCTATACGAAAGCTATCATAACCTAACCTAATTCTACTTATATTTTTTTCTTTTATAGATGTTATTGTTTATGATTTATTTTTTACATATAATACCGTCGATGTAAAATAAATAAATGTTTTGACAGATGTGTTCTTGTTATTATTTTAAATTAAATGTTCATTCAAAATTCAACACCTACTTCGTCATAAATAAGCATTAAATTTAAGTCTAGTATAGTTCTTTCCTAACTATAATGCTTAGATGTAAGTCACTGTTTATAAATCTTAGTTTGTAAGTCAGAAGTTATAAGTCTTTGCTATAAGTCATTAGTCGAAGGTAAGTGTAAGTGAGAAGTTATAAATTTAAAAAAAATAATTTGTCAGGTTCTTGAGGCTATTTTCCCACAAAAACGTTGCAACAGAAGTAATTGAATCTTTATCGAAAGTATGAATGTATATTATGTATATGAAGTAGGTGTACCTTGATTTATATCGAAAAGTTTGAGAAACGTTTCTTGGCCCTTTTAGTTTCATCCCACATTTTGCACGTGCGATTTCAAAAACACCAACGCATTTTTTTAACGTGGGAACTATGAAAGGCTCTTGAGTTTATTGAGTCGAGCTTATTCCATCGTTTATTCACTAAATAAACACGCATCCTCCCAAGTGCCGGGGATTTGCGGATATCGCTACTATCTCACACCGAGAGGCCAAATGCATAGAGCCACACACAACGATTTTTATCCGGTTCTACTTGAAGTAATCTCTTCATGTTGGTGGTAGTTGTAGTGGTAATAAATCTATTGGTAGCCCAATTCTCTGGCTTATGCCTTCCTGAAAACTTCAGCCATGGTCGTCAACAATACTTGCTCAAGATTCCAGATCGCATTATTATTTTATGATTTTTCTCCGAGGTCGCCGAAGTCCACAGTCAACATAACACTTGTTGTGTCAATTCTGTCAAACAGTTTTGGTATAGTGCTCTATAACATAATATCATGCCTAAATACGTGGTTTACTGGCAAATGTAAAGGAGAGAGAACACAATTCAGAATACAAACTTTGCAGAAGTAAACGTCGCCATGCAGTTACTCAGTACCTACAAGTAGAAAAATGAATATTGCTAATTAATTAAGAATCTCTTCAAATTCTTGGTGATCAGGTTAAATACGGGATTGCAGGCCGTTTCCTGATAAACTTTAAGTACCTACAATCCTAATATATCGGAACACGTGCTCGTATATCTGCATTTGCCTTAACTATATATATGGATGAAATGCGAACATTTTAGGATTTTTATGAGCATGACAGTACATTCGTTTATTTTAAGTTCATCAAGAAATAATGTCAATTCATCCGTTAAGGGCCTGCAATCCAGTTTTTAACCGGATTACGAATAACTTGAAGAGTTTATCAAAAATTTATCCTTGTACACATAGTCCGTGAAGTCCAATTGATGTTTAGTTTTGAATTTGAAATCCAATTCATCTGAATCGTCAAGTTATATTTTAGTTTTGAAAATATCTACGCAGAGTCTAACCACTATTTCAATTTATTTTTATGTAAAACATTAAAATGGATAAATAAATAAAGCTAGTTCCTCGTGTAGCCTGGTAGTAACAATTTCACTTTTACTACCATTTGAAACTGCAGTTTTTGTAGTCTTATTCTAGTGGTGTTTGCGTTCCGCGTTGCGTTATAATTTATGAGTTCTGTGGTCGACGGCTCAGGATATTTGTTCTGCGTTAGCTGCTATTATTGCAGATGTCGAGTTCAGGGCCACTCTGTTTGTACTGCATTTTTGCCTTGCAATGGTGTTACAATTGCAGGTGACATTGTGGTGGCGGGCTGCGCCTGTGCATCGGGATGTACCTACGGCAGACCCTCAGGTGCATTATTTCAAACACTCACTTCAAATAGCAACTTAATTCCTGTAATAACTTGACCTGTTTTCATGTTGTAGTTATTTGCGTTATATTTAAAAAAAGTTTGTTTTTATATTCGCTTCCTTCACACAATCAGACTTATTAGGTATTCAGTATAATAATTCGTATATGTATACATAATACAGTACAACTTACCTTGGAAAAGATACTCAAAGTAAGTCGTGGTTTAAACATAGCAACCATATCTCCCCTTTGATATGTTGCTATGTTTATAAAAGTTGTATAAATAATAATAAATAACATTAAGAATAGTTACGGCAGCACAACCTAATTGTTATTTAAAATATAATATACGAATATTTGTATGCAGTTATATACATATACATACACATGCATACACATACATACATACATGTATACATTAAAATATGCACGTATACACACATTTGCATACTGGTTTAATGAAACATCAATTCAAACATTCTTTATATTTTCATACAATTAGAAAAATAAAATAAAATCCGTAGTTACAGAATTACGATACAAATAATAAGTTAAATAAAAGATTAAAACTGCGAACTTACAGAAACAGCAGCAGAATATAATATTATAAATACATTATAATATGTTACACAGAATTCACACTAATTCCTTCACATCCTTACCCTGGAATTCGTTATGATATAGGTACGCCATTTATTGTACAAATGCAATTTTATATAGTTAGTAGAAGATTTATTTGTTCATATTCAACTTTTCTTTTCCAAAAACTTACTATATCATCATTATCTGCATTATTATCGTGATTAAAAAAGTATAGTGAAAACAGAATCAAATGTAAATGACTAACATGTAATTTTGTACCTAATTCTTATGCATAATCTTAACTATGAGTAAATAAATAAAAAATAATATTAATAATTTTTATTCCAGGATGTGGGGAGGTTACTGCAATCCCACACGTTCCATATAGACATACATATTTTTTCTACAATAGATATGTGAAAAATGCAAAAATATATGAATAAGAATAAAATATATATGAATATAATATTTAAACTCTCTTTCTTCTTTCATATACGACAAATCCGTTGTATGAAAATTAAGAAAGCATAAGTCATAACCGATAATATACATATACATTATATAAAGAAGACAGGTCTTTATCAAATTATATTGAATTTAAAAACGTTAGAAAAGATTGTAAAATCTTATCAAAAATGTGCTACAATTCTTTTATTAATAATGTTGAAACTTCAATAAATCATAATGTAAAGTATTTTTGGAACTATGCAAAATCAATGAATAATAACAACTTTGGTATACCCGCCAACTTGGAATATGCAGGTAAAAAGGTCATAGACACTCAAAGTATTGCTGACCTTTTTGCTGATTTTTTTAAAAGCGTTTATGAATGTGAGACACCAGTTTCTGCTAGTACAGTATCAAATTTTACTACTGATCATAATCTTAATTTATCTTTTTTCCACATAGAATATAATGATATATTGACAGAACTAAAATTACTAGATCAAAGCAAAAGTGGTGGACCAGATAAAATACCTCCTGTATTTTTGAATAATTGTGCTACCAATCTGGCGTATCCTTTATATTTGCTGTTTAATCAGTCTTTACGAACAGGATGTTTTCCTACTAAATGGAAATTCAGCTTCCTTACGCCTATTTTTAAAAAAGGCGATAAACACGAGGTGATTAATTACAGACCGGTGTGCCTTTTATCAACGATTCCTAAAGTTTTAGAAAAAATTCTTCTTAAAAAAGTTATTTTCCGATTAAACCACGTCATTTCTCCTAAACAACATGGTTTCTCTACTGGCAAATCTACCCTTACTAACTTGTTAACCTATCAAAACTATATATCTGTTTCCATGTCTAGTAAATGTCAAATTGACTCTATTTATACCGATTTTAGCAAGGCGTTCGATAAAGTCAATCATGAGTTATTGCTGAATAAACTCCATAAATTCGGTATAGGAGGTTCACTATATAAGTGGTTCAATAGTTACTTGACTAAAAATTACTGGCTGTTAAAATTGATGGCACATTTTCATACAAATTCATTGCTGCGAGTGGTGTTCCCCAGGGTCACACTTAGGTCCAATACTGTTTTTATTATTTGTCAATGATGTATTGTATATTTTCAATGATGTTCAAGTGTTAATGGTTGCAGACGACCTGAAATTATTCAAAGCAATCAGAAACATTAACGATTGCCATATATTATCAAATAACTTGTCAAGATTAATTATATGGTGTCGTGATAACCGCTTGCAACTTAACATAAGCAAATGCCAAATTATGAGGTTTCATCGAATAAAGAATCCAATATTTTTTGATTATTCCATTAACAATATGTCGTTAGTATCTGTCTCGGAAATTAATGACTTAGGCATTTGGTTTGACACGAAACTTAACTTTATCAAGCATATTGAAATAATAACCAATAAAGCTTTGAAAATGTTGGGATTTATTTTAAGGGTATCTAGTGATTTCAAAAATGTAAATACTGTAAAAACATTATATATGTCACTAGTAAGGAGTCATGTAGAATACAATTCCACGGTTTGGTCCCCAAATTATGAGGTTCATTCACATGCGATTGAAAGAATCCAAAATATTTTTTTAAGATATGTAAATTTTAAAATGGGCATTCCTAGAGAAAACCTAAATTACGATAACGTACTTTGTTCATTAAATTTAATAAAATTATCTGATCGCAGAATTATTTCCGATTTAACCTGTTTGTATAAAATTATTAATTCAATGTTTGATACCCCTGATTTATTATATGTAATCTCTTTTTATACTCCAAGCAGGTCGGTTACAAGACCGTACCTACCATATTATTGTAGCAATTCTATATCAACGTCCCAATATCACACTCCTATGCGACGGATTCAACAGCTAGGAAACAAATACTATGATGTTGTTGATATATTTAGTACATCAATTTCAATATATAAGCATACCCTATTAAAGTTTTTTTCATCAAGTAGTGGAATATTTTAATAAAGGTATTTAATTTGATTTGACTAACACACAATAATTTTGTCAACTGAAACAGAAATAAATATTTTGAATTTTTTATGTTTTGTGCCTGCATACTGTGTAGATCAAGTTCAGTGATATTTTGACTTTATAGTTATTTTTCTGCAATTGTTTTAAATAGTCGCCTGCACTATTTTCGCGTATAAAATCGTAACTATTTTTTATATATATGTATGTCAAAGCCTTAATAGGCGTGAAATAAATAATGTATATACTGTTCCTGAATAGTTTTTTATGAAGTCCTAATATTATTCTTAGTTGGAAATTTCTGTAATAAGAGTAATAGAAATACATGTAAGGCATCACCACATTGTTTTGAGAAACATCTTACTTCATATGTCTCCAAATACGTAATTTTTTTAACGTTTATAAGGTAAAGCTACGAAAATGTATTGACACAACTTACATCCTCGTATATACCATCGGTTTCATGCCTTTAATTTGTACCAGTATTTTTTGACAGTATTAAAGTACCTTCAGATGACACAATTCCAATAAATACCTGCTCTTTTGAGGACATAAACATGTCATCAGTGACATCAGTGTAATAATTATTGTATTTAAAGTTCTCATCCAGGACAGCATGTCGCATCTGCCCGTTGCGTGATCTGTCATTGGCCGGTGATTCAATCGAACTTTTTAATGATTGTGGAGCATGTCGAATTATTTTACAAACCACCCTTGGGAATAAAACACCCCTTTGTTTAATCTGTGAAATTGTAGCACTCTCACGCATATTGACAATTGAATAACCGTTAAATTACTGAACTCATCGCATGGAAATGTAATAAATAATAATAACTATTTAATTTTTTGGGGATGATTTGAAAATAAACATCATATATCTATATATACACTCAGTACACAGTTAGATTTTTAATACAAATTCCACACAGGAAGGAGGAGAAAGATAATGGCACTCAAGGCCTATGTCACCTTTGAGGATGCTATGTTGAGGGTCTTTTAAGGAAAGGCAGCAGAATAAAGTCTGCGAAGGAAAATGGTATGAGAGATGAGTATCTGGAAATTAGTGTGTCCAGGAGTGACGTTTTCTGCACTCCCATTGCGGTACAAGGCGTTGGGTCGAGAAAATCCGGCCGATGAGGTCAAAAGGTGTCCTTCTATCATTCAATGTTTTCCTAAAATTCATTCCATAGTGATAGATACTCTCTAGTGCATATCGTTCTAGAAGTGTTATTATTATTTTTTTAATGATAAACTAATGTTTATAAGACAAGGTTTTTTTATGCATAGCACAAAGGATAACAAATTATTAAATACAATTATTAGTCTCTTGAAATATCCATACAAATTGAAAATATCTCCCGAATAAAAATAAATGCCGCCGACGGGAATTGAATCAAGAGACTTTGTTCTAGTAGTGTCATAGCAAACTGAAACCGGTAGGGTAACACTGATGCGGAAAAAATAATTAGTCATTAAGCTGTTTCCCCTCATGGACAGGCAAAGATTGTGAATGATGGTCACTCTGCTATTATAATGGCGCTCATTCCACGTTTCGTTTACTATCATACAATCGTATTTTCATTCGCACCAGTTATTAATATACCATTTAAGTACCCAATTGCCCAACTCATACCCAAGTTCATGCCAATCCATAGAAACTTTTTTTTCTTCAATCATAGCAACTTTATTTCATGTCACCATTTTAACTAAAAATAATCAATACCAAGTTTTAATCACTTTTATTGTTTAGATACAAACAATATGTTTCTAAGCAATGCTCTATTATTCAGGGTTTACTTAAAACCAATGTAAATATAGACAAGATGAGAAGGTTATGAGATGTGGGTAGAGAAGAGGATTATTGGGCGTAATCTTTAAATATAAAAATTAGAGTTCGTGAAACTCGACAAGTAGTCGACCGATATCGCTGAAATTTTCAAAGTTTGTTCTCATTAGTGTCGGAAGTGTTTAGCGTCATTGATCCCTTCGGCGCCGGTGCGTAGTCGGGATACACGCCAAACGCGCGCCCAACATTTGTACACAGTTGACACTTGTCACATGAGAACGGGTCGCTTCTACGATTCGTTCTTAAGTTCAACAGCTCGGCTGTGGAACGAACTGCCGGCCTCTGTGTTTCCTCCCTCCTACAACATGGGACTCTTCAAGACCCATGTTCACTCCTTCCTCTCCACAAAAAGACCCTCCACACAGCATCCCCAACGATGACATAGGCCCTGAGGGAAATTATTTTCTTCAGGGCCTCCTGTGTGGAGTAAATATAAAAAAATAAAAAAAAGAGAGTTGTTTGAACAGTAGAAGAAGTCGGAGACGCCCGAGTAACACTTAACGCTATTTATCTGAGTCGAATTAAAGTCATATAATGAAGTTTTTAACAGTATACAGTAGTGGATGGTGGAAGAAGTCGGATACATTAGTAATAGATACACTAGTATATTGTACATTTAAATTAAACATAGACAATATTGAAAATTGAAACAAACATTTCATGTTTATTTTTACTACAGCAAAGTTACTACATTTTTGCTTTACAAACTTTCATAGTACCTTAAGTACGTATCTTGTATTATTGTCATTAAATATAATTATTTTATTTCTTTGTACAACAGAATATTATCCATGACAACTTGTATTGTACCTACTTATATTGTTCATACTTGCCTTATTATTAATAATCTACAATTATTATTTTGCTCCTGAACGACTTACCTCTAACAATGTATACATGTAAAAGCATTCATGTCTTGAATAGATTAAAAAATTAAATTGTTATATGTCTACGATAAAAGCGTTTTTTTTTAAATTTATTTTATTATTATTTTTCATAAAAGTGTCGCTGTCTGTACAGGAGAAATATGTTGCCAACCGTTTTGGCAGCGTTGTGAAGCGGGTTAAGGTAGGGGCTGTAGGGAGGTTGTACTACAAACAATATATGAAAAAGGAATAACTCACATTACTCGATTTTGTAATATCCTTTTTAATGTATGAGCTCACCCATAGATGGCGCTAGATTAGTCTATTGGGTTTCCCATAGATGGCGTTAGCTGTCGAGAATAATAGGATAATAAATTAGTTGGCAACCTCAAGGTCAAGGTCCAGATTATTCCAACCGTCTGCTAATAAAATAATATCAGAGCAATATTTTTTATTTTCTTTTATTTTACGCCTTATTAATTTGCAATAAAGCATTTACATATATATAACAATATTAACAAAATTATACTCGTCAATAGTTCAGAAAATAACTGTTTAAAACACTTGCACAAAAATAAATATAAACTAAAAATATTATTGAATTTGATCCACAGAGTATGTAGGTATAAAATATAAAAAATCCAAAATATTTTTTTTCTTTCAGCCGACAATATAGGTACTGTCAATGTGTGTCAATTTAAATAGCTTTATCAAAATATTTTATATTGATAGGAAGGGGAGAGGAAGAAGATAGGAGATGCTCCCGATACATTCCATACTCTCATATTAATAATCGATCGTACGCATTACTTAAATCTTCAAAGGAAGTTAAATACTTGGGAATAATAATCGATGACCAACTACGCTGGGAAACCCATATAAAAGCAACAAAAAAAAAGACTTCGTAAACTCTCCCACATATTCTGCTCTCTTAGATCCATCTTAGACCTAACGACTCTAAAAAGCGTATATTTTTCCATTTTTCAATCAATAGCAGCATATGGTATTCTGGGATGGGGTGGCTGTGCAGAATCCGTCATTAATCCAATAATTACAGTACAAAAACTAGTTCTCAGAATTATATTTAAATGTCATCCTACCTATCCCTCCAAAATACTATTTACTAAAATTAAGGTCTTAGATATTCGCCAGCTATTCATTAAGACAAGCTTATGCTACATACGAAAAAATGACTTGCTAGTGGCTCCTCAACACCAAGTAAACACCCGCTTTTCATCAAATCTGGGATGCGTGGTCCCAAAAACTAGAACCACATTCGCTCAACGACAATTCTGGTTTATCGCCCCTAAAATATACAACGCGTTGGACAGGGACATAAAATCAACTAATACTATATCCCTTTTTATTATACGTGTCCTAAACTTGATATTTGAAAGGGGACGTGCCTTTTTTAAAGAATACATGAGTTCCTAACTTTTAAACCATTATAATAAAATTAACCATCTATCTGTATATTTATGTATACATGTGAGTACACATTACATTTGTGTGTGTTCATATATAGATGTGTATGAATGTATTTATATATGCATGTATGTATGTCTGTGTATGTATGTATGTATATGTGTATATATATATATATGTATATGTATATATATATATATTTTTTTTTTTATATATGGATGTATTTATGTATGCATGTATGTATGTCTATGTATGTATGTATATGTATATATATATATCTGAGCATCTATATATGTGTATGTATGTATGTTTGCATGTATGAAAAACATATATTTTGTTTTATATTTTCCTTAAATATGTTTTTTTTTTCTTTTTCCTTCCATATTATGTTTTATTTTTTCTTACTACAACATATGGTTTTATTGTAATTTATAGCATTATGACTACCACAACACGGGCATAAGCCTAGTGTGGGAGTTATTAAGTACACAAAAATTGTAATTCATAAAATTCACTGAATAAAAAAAAATAAAAAATAAAATAAAAAAACTTCATATCGATATTTCTTTAGGTTATTACTAAAAATGTCAATGCTGTAAAATTTTGTTTTGTATTAATATTAATATGTACATATTAATATTTAATATTATACAATATTAATATATCAACAGTAACGGAGTATTTGTTTCCTATCTGTTGAATCCGTCGCAGAGGACTGTAATATTGGGACGTTGATATAGAATTGCTACAATAATATGGTAGGTACTGTCTTGTAACTGACCTGCTTGGAGTATGAAAAGAGATTACATATAATAAAACAGGGGAATCAAACATTGAATTAATGATTTTATACAAATAGGTTAAATCGGAAATGATTGAAAAATTTCAATCTTTTACAATAAAAGTCCAAGTTGTGTTGTGTTGCAGCCGGAGTTTTATTAAGAGAGTTTATGAAAAAACCCCGGAGAGACCAAAGTTTTTATTATTTTAAATTTAAATACCAATTTTATAATTGTATATTTAACTAGATACCTATTAAATCTTTAAAACAACGACATATAAAAATTATTAGTTTATCATTTTTTAACACTGTGTGGCTTAAAATTCCTATTTTTCGGCTTACAGGACTTACTTCATAACATGTCATACAAGATACCAATACTGTCAATCGATTCCATCTAACAGATTTGTCCCGGTTATCTGGTAAGAGTGTGCCAATTAATTCCACGCATCGATTATTGCAGTAAGAATTCTTCATCGATCTTGATTTACCTAACAGGGTTTAGTTGTTTCAATCGAAGAGCGTTTGATTTTACTAAGTGAAGTTCTTTCGTGGAGACCTACAGAGTGGTTGATTTCACAGATTGGAGGCAGGGTCGAGTAGAAAGTCGGAGTTACATTAAAAATTGTAATTTTATGCAGTTTATTACATAAATAAAGGCTTGGTAGAATTCTTCAGCGATTCCACTCTCGACGACCATCACATCATCAAAGACAGAGATTTAATTATTCAATTTTAAATTTAGGCATTATTTGGAGTCTTTTAAATTATTTTATCCATTATAAGTGCGACCACATTGTAGTTTAGGTACTTATTATTCAGTTTATTATTTTTTTTTTTTTTGTATTTTTTTTTATTTAACGGCCATATTAAGTAATGTAAAAAAGATACAATATTAAGTAACATAAAGATATAAAGTGATGTAGTTTGTTCTCAGTCCTTCTCACTAGGTATTCCTGTTCCGAGGCGGGCTGTAGGTTGTTGTATGTGTGTTGATCATGATTTCCTCATCTTCTAATTTGTTGGTTCACTGCTAACACTGTTAGCTTTTATACCAATAGCAATATTAAAATTCATTTATTCACTTATGGAATATGTAGGTATTCACCTACTCAGCCAAAAATAAAACTACGGATCTCTTTATTCAAATCCCTGATCTGTAGCTGACGTCATGTCAATGTACCTACCTACTCAGAAACCATTGTACCTACTTACTCAGCCGACGATACAAATATCGATAACTTTAATACAATCACTGATGTTAAATCAAATGGATTGGTACATATATCAGGCAGTGTCAAAGAGACAGAGCGCACTCCAATAGGCTAGAACCCAAAAAGTACCTATAACGTCATTGGCGAGAGTAGATATCTTATAAATTGAGGTCAAACGCATTTGTAATGTATACTTTCAGTATACTTTATTTCAGTTGTAGTTATATAGGTATCGTCCAAATATTGTTTAGAGAATAAACAGAGTAAGTGACCTAATAATACAGAGAGAGAAAACAAAAATATTACTTCTTCTAACTCAGCAAACTTATTTTGTGGCACCATTTTAATTAAAAAACCCTGAAGAAGTGAGCGTTGCTCATGAAACATGTTGGTAATAAACAATAAAAGTGGTTAAAACGAAGTATTTTATTAATTTTTAACAAAAATATTACTTATTAGCACCTCACAGATGCACTCTTTTCTCGTCATAGCTCATAACTTGTTAGACAGAAACTAGAATGGTTTCACCGCCTAGGTTATTTTTAAGAAACTTCATGGTCAAAATCCATTTGTCTCTCCAGTATTACGTATATGAATACAAGATTAAAAGTATATAACCTAAAATCAAATGAAAAAGTGATGTTTACCATAATTGTGTAAAATTACGATACTTAATTGACTTCATACTAATAACCTTATTGATTGGTATTGAAACAATTTGATTTTAGTCGGTATCGTGCCTTGCCAATACACCCCTTTTAATTAATTTTCAGATGTACAGGGTGTTCGATCTCCAATCCACGACGTGTCCTGTTTAAACACCCTGTCATACGCTTGAAAACGTGAGTTAATAAAGTCGTCTGTTCCGGAGGTAGTGTCAGATCATGCACGTTCTCCGCGAGGCTGTGTCACTTGTCACTTCGCTTTGGAAGCGTGTCATTAATGTGAAATCGCTTGTACTACGCTCGGACCCAGGGCGATCAAATAACGATTTAATACCAATTAAAATAATATGCAGAAATTCCCGTGTAAACAATTCTGCGAACATTGTCCTTGACAATTTTATATCGAGCTGCTTTGTGAGAAATTCATTGAGAATATTATAATATTTAAAGCAAAACTTTTTTGTTGTTGTAATAACTTAACGAGTAAAACCTCAAAATGTAATGTTTAATTATTGAAGATATTATTAGGGATTTTTAAAACGAAAATTGAAAAAGAAAAATCGAAATAAGATACGTTCGCATCTGTGACTTGAACCCAGGACCTTCGCCTTGCCGAGGCGTGTCCTTTAGTATTGTTGGGTCAACGTCCGAATTTCGTTTAGAGCACCAACAGACCTTATTTTGTTTTAAGATTACCTCAAGGTCAGTATTTTAGATTTCTCAGATGAACCGAGTTAAGATTTTGCAATGAAGTAGGTTTATGAACTGGTTGACTCTATAAATTTTAAGAGAATATATATTTTAAAAACGGTGAGTTTGTGACCAGTAAGCATATTTATATTACGTAAAATATAGCTAAATAATCAAGAGTCCACAACGATAATTTCATTAAAAGCCTCAAATGCAAAGAATTGATCACGAATAAGAACTCTTGTACTTATTGGCAATTCAAGTAAATAATTTATTTTGAAAAAACTGAAATCACTACAATGTTGTCTATCTAATCCATTTTCCTGCTGTGTGATGGAACCCGTTCCATTTTCTTACTGCCATGCACGCTGTTATTGATTATTTTATTTACTTACTTACTATTTTTATCTCTCTTCCACCAATACAAAATACTGCTTGACGGCCGGCATAGTCCAGTGGTAACGCATTGGACTGCCATTCCGAAGGTCGCGGGTTCGAACCCGGCGTGCGCAAATAAATTTTATTTGATTAATTTGTGTTATTTCACAATTAATTAATTAAAATAATATATAGTATATTTGCGGCACGTTCCAGAGTGGAAGATACTACCAGTATCGCCCTGGTGTAAGACCACCATTCAGAATTGAAACGTTGCTCCAAATGGCTTTAGCCGTGTTTAGTGACTAGATCTGAATAGCCAGGTACTTCCCCACCTTCCTCTTTCCCTTCCCCACTTACCTTCAGCCTCACAACATCCCCCAATTGGGGATGCCATAGTCTCACTGGCTCCAGACGGGAGCAGTTGGGACTCTTGTGAGGTATTCACTATAAAAAAATAAAAAAAAAAAACCGTGTAGTTATTTAAAAAAAACTTTGTTTCCTGTCAATGGATATACCGCTGTGGATCCATATAAAAATGTGAAATAGTAAAATCAATTATTTAGCAAACATATACAAGGTTTCCGGGGATAAAGTGTACTAACTTTAGTTCAGATTTTAGGTAAAAAAAATGAATTGTTTTGTATGGAAAAATAAATATTCTTCTATGGAAAATATTTTTGATTGGGAAAAAAACAATGGGATTTCGAAAAAGGTTATTTACCATTTTTTACTTCTACCCTCATGTAGAATCACCTCCCGAAGTTAATGCACTTTACTACCGGAAACGTATATTTGAAATTGTCATTTGTTGGACTTTCAGCTCAAAAATCTACAAATCGTACCTGTGAGCCTATTTAATTTATTTTTTTTTTTTTTTAAATTATTATTGGTCTCTATTTCCATTCAGTTGGCGTAGTGTGTTTTGCTTTTTCCCCGAAATTTTTACTCTTTTTATAACCTTATAATTTCCCTAACACCATTTAAAACGATATAAATGTAATAAACTATATTATGGCCATCGACACAGAAAAATAAGAGTCTTAAATAATATTTTACTGGCAATACTAACCTATCTCAAACATTATGTAAAAACGGGTGCACTCCATCAATGAAAACGTTCATTCATACAAATTTTAGATAATATTTTTACAAAGCATGTTACCCTTATTATTGAACAGAACTATGCATACAAACACCGAAGTAAGTAGGTAAGGAGAAGAAGTAAAAGTATGAATGTAGATATAACGCACGAAACCAAAAATATGAATCGTAGTTGTTGACATGAAACCCATAAATCTCACCGCATTCAATATTACGATCATTGCCTTAGTAGGGTCAACACTCTTTTTAAACCAGGTGTATGGAATAACATAGGATTGACCGATATAAATGGTAGGAAAAATGAAGAACCGAGCAAAAAAGCACCAACGCAATACTCTCTTCGCTATTCAACACCAAGTTTTTAATGTCCTCTTTTTTAGATATGGTTGTTTGGAAGGGTTCAAGATCATAATATTCTTAAGCATTAGTGTGTACACGTATACATAATGCATTGTTTGTTGAGGTTTGTCTGCCTACAAACGTCTTTACCTTCTTGCTGGTGTTTGAAAGCTGTTAGACATCAATTTGAGATAGTATATTAATAGGTCAGAAGAAAGTAAAAGAGTGCTATTAGATAACTTAATGTTGGTTAAATTAGTACAAATGATTCGTTACTTTAAGATAAAAGTGTAGGAGTAAAAAATAGTAACACATTACTTTTTAGCTATTGCAATAGGATAAGAAATTTATTTGCAAAATCTTCTGTGACTCCCATTTAGCAATATAGATTTTGGTCATCGTTGAAGGTGGTAGGTAACGCAATGCATCGGGTCTCTCTTGACTAATCACTACCTAATGAGGGGATCCTGGTGGCACATGTCAGCTATATTGTCTAATTTTACCTTAATACGATAAAATACTATATTACTATATTTAAAGTAATATAAAGTTTTGAGAACACATTGTTGGATACACATACAACAAAGCAAAAAAATAAGATTTAAATGTCTTATATGTATAAGATTTATTTACTTTGAACACAATATTATTGTATCGGAAACGGTAAGCAGGTAAAACAAAAGTATGTAGATAGGAGGGACTCGTAACTTCCGCTACACTCAAAGAAATCAGAAAAAAACTCTTCAATCAAATCAGTTGTGAGGGCCTGTCTTATCAAGACATCTAATAATAAGCGCCGGGGTCCCTCAAGGTGGTGATCTGGGCCCGGTGCTGTAGGCCTACGTCAATTCAGCCCGCGTCGGCCCAGGTCCTATGAGGTCCATCCACCCCTATCCTTCCATCCTAACGTACCTTGGAGCCTTCAGAGGTACATAGTCCAAACACAGGGAACATCTGCCGTAGTTGGTACCTATCCACTCGCTCCCCGTTTTATAGTATTTCCAACAGACGTGAATTGCATTTTTATTGTGGGATGATTGACGAATAGACCGATATGGTATTTGAAAGAGTTTGGATTGGATATTTGTGATAAAGTCTAGATTTTTCATATCGCGATAACATTGTGTTTTAGTTAGTTGCTTCAAAAGGCATATTTATGAAATATGTATATTAATAATAATATTATTTGTGATTATTGTCTTTACCGAAAATTTTCACTTTCTCTATTTTAGTCTAAGAAACTAAATATGATTAGTTGAATTAAATGTATACCTCTTATTTTAATATCATTTCAAAAATGTTTGTCATTCGAAATTTTACGTTCGAAGTTTTTTTTTCCATGTGTTCATGAATTTATATTAATTTTATGCATTTGTTGGTATTTTCGTAATGAATTGCATTATTATTTTTTCAGTATTGATTGATTAGACATTTAAAACTTCCCCACAAAAAATGCTACTCTGGGTAGTTTATGTAACATTCTAATAGTGTCATCATCCAATTTATTTGTAAAGAATTTTTAACATTTTTTTGTCATACTTAGTAAAAAAAACAACACTCTCAGACATTAACTTTAATTTACATCTCAACCGATGTGAATTTGTGAAAACCATTTACTGTCAGGATGTTGTAAAGATGCAACAAAACCACGGTTTCGTTATAAAAATACCTCGTGACCACTTCAATATCGCAAATGCCGAGTTTGGCAGAAATGCGCGAGCTTTTGTTAAAATATATGGTGATTTTTCTGAAATTCATGCAGCGTTTGTTGATATTTGTGTCGGCAAAAAAGCTTACTTGTTGCCAGAAACAGAGAAAGTGAAGTTATAATCATGGGAATCAAAAAGTTCTCCCATTATTGCGGCAATTGAAGGAAGAACCAGGTCTCGGAAATGTTTTGAGTTTTACTGTGTTTGTATGCAGAGTTGTTTTTGGGCGATCCGAAAAAACGTCGTATGTGATTTTATAACATATACATATTTAAAAAAAAAAACAATGCTCTTTTCATAGAAAGATTAGCATTTTCGCTTGCGGCTAGCGTCGGGTTTAATTAAACTCTATCAGTCAAAATGGTGTGTTGTATTTGGTAATTGATGACACTTATGTATATCAACATCTACAAAGGCGCACGGAGAAAAATAAGTATGGCTTATTTACAATCTCTTCAAATTATTGGTAATCCGGTAAAAACGAATGAATTAACAGGTTTTCTGAAAAACTTTTAGTAAATTTCAAATATTTTATCACGATGTCGGAACACGTGTTAGAATTTAAATTTTATTTTTTTCTTCATTATTACAGACAGAGTCTATAAATTGAAAGTAGTATTTAATTAACAAAACACGTTAAATAGATGAATAACAAAACACCATTGCTTGCTTGCGATGGTTTTCGTGTACCATGATCCGCAGCATTTAACGATGTATGCAAAGGGTAACATTGTTTCGTTTACAAGGCACGTCCTTTTTCCTTTTTGGAGAGATTCCTCCTTACCTCGAGAGAACCAGGCGAGTTAATTCGTATCCCTGGCAAATGATATCGCCATGAAAATAATTGCTTTATTGCCGGTAAATTGATAGCAACCTCGCAAGTAGGCCGCAGGTTTACTAGGGAGACAGTTCAACACAAGTCTTTTGATTGCCCCTTCAATTTATTATATTTTGTTTCTTCTTTCTCTTTTACGAATCATATGAAATAAAACTTTAAAGCGGGTAATTGATTGAACCAATACCGTAAAAAAAATGTGTATGACCAGTGATTTTATTTGAGATAATGTAAAGCTATTATAGGTACTTAGATTTAGTACATTTTTGTAAACTATTTGATTGACATCTAATAAAACATGCTGTACACGATGCGCGTAAGGCTAAAAAGGCAAATCTGAAAATTCAAATTCCTTTTACTTCTAACGAAAAAATTCATAAAGAAATAAAGAAAACGAACCCACTAAGTTCTGGGTCTTTTTTTCAGTTTTATTTTTAATTATATATTTTTGCATTATTAATTTTATTTGATTATGTATTCATGTAAATATATATTTTTTTACTTACTAAGAGTACTACTAGTAATATTATTAATACTACTAGTAATAATTTCTGGTCTGTGATGATTTTATTCAGGTTCTGTTATTATTTCAGTTCATGTAAAACAACTGGCCAATAATGATATAATACCAGAACATGAATAAAACCTTCACAAAATATGAAAATCAATTTTTTAAATTCTGTTAAACTTTCTTCTTTATTTATCTAAGAAAAAATATTAACATTTTATAAGAGAGATAAAATTTAAATAAAAGGGAAAAATGTAAATTTCTGCCTAGGAGTAAACACTACGGATAGATATATAATACTATGTTAAGAATTATACTAAAACAAAAATATTTCAGTGACTTTCAGCCAAGATTTGTTACATTTTTCATAAGAATTAATGTTTTGACTCAATATGTTTTCAAAGGTTAGAACTAACTCATCTTCTACTAACAGAAGTAAAGATGAGCTTAAGATTTAGCTTAATCCAGTCTCGTCTAAATTATCTGATAAAAATATTGGGAACACAATTGCAATGCATACTTAAACGATTTACATATAATACAGACTATAGTTATGAAAAACTCTTCAATTATAACCCAGATACCCCCTCAAAAAAACTATACTAAGAAAAGCACTTATTGAAAATTAAAAAATTGTACGAACATAACATATGCCTTTTAATCGGTGACCGGGTATGTCACCCGAATGACAATTCAACACACCTCCAAAAAATGATATAAAGTCGTGAAAAGTGAAACAAAAACTAGGTTAAATTGCTTACATAGGTAACTATTAAACCTAGTTTTTGTTTCATCACTTTTGATGACTCTAAATCAATTTTTAAAGGTGTCTTGTTATATTGCCTAAAATTATTATTGTTAAATAATAATAATAATTGGATAACTTCTACATCGCCATTTTTGTGAAAAATTACCTCAAGGGCGCTGTACAATTTATTACGAATTCCTAGTCTATTATTAGTAATTTTATTACATATTTACAAACAGATTCAGAAAACTTATTATTTACAAACAGATAGGTACAGAAAAACATAAATACCTGGCTGGTCACTTCAGATAAATACACTTATGTGTATTAATTTAAAGGTATAGCATATATAATTTAATTTTAATTTTGAAAAATAACATTTCGGGTGTAATAAAATTAATTTATAATATATTTAAAAAAATATTAATGAAATCATTTAAGTACATGTTTAATAGGATATACATTAGGTCTTTGTATGAAATTCATGTTTTTGTTTGTCTATCACTACCGAATCTATCAATTATATCCCGCGGCGATTTTGTCAGCAAGTGAACCTACATAATTGAGTAACAATTTCGGTGTTTGGTTATCGATAAAGAGAAAGTAGTCATACCTAATTAACTTGTTATTATACTCGAATGTCTTTAAGATTTATCTCGCCTCCGTCACCAGCTTCGGTAGCCGTGATCGTCTAGTGGTTAGGACCCCACGTTGTGGCCGTGGTAACCCAGGTTCGACTCCTGGTCACGGCAGTGGTAACACACTGTCATGGCGGAGCGTATTTTTTAAACGAATTTATAATTTTTTTATTCTTAAAGTTTTAAATTTAAATTTAGGTTAGGTAACGATTTTTTTAATGTAGAATTTTAAATATATTTTATAGCTGAATTTTTAAAGAATTGATAAACTCAGATTAATATACAGTAAACGGTTGTTTATAAATTTTGTAACATTAAAAACGCGTTTATTAGTAGGGGGTAATGTATTTCTATTTATTTTACATGTTTTTGCTGGTACGTGCTGTTACACCCGGTATACAAAATGTGTTTATATATTATAAACATAACTAATTATATATTACAGAGCACCACTAGGAGAACCTGTGCCGAGTTGTTTACATGTTTCTGATCTAGTTTTGATTATATTGGCCTCCGTAGTCGAGAGGTAAGGCTCTCGACTAGCAAGCCAGAAGTCGCAGATTCAAATCCCGGGTTGCGTAAGTAAATTTAATTGGATTAATTTGTGTTGTTTCACAATTTACTCATTAAAAATAAAATATAGTTTATTTACGGCACGTTCTAGATTGCAAAATACTCTCAGTATCGCCCTGGGGTAAGACTACCAATCAGAATCGAAACGTTCCTTGAAATGGCTTTGGTGACCAGATCTTCGAAATGGCCAGGTACTTCTCCACCTTCTTCCCCACCTTCCTCTTTCCCAACTTCTTTCTTTGCCCATTACCTTCAGCCTCACAACATACCCCAATTGGGGATGCCACAGTTTTACTAGCTCCAGACGGTTGGGAACAGTTGGGACTCTGCGTATAAAAATATTTATGAAAAAATTATCTGATGAAATATATTTATTAAAATATTAAATATCTCATAAGAATTGGATTTTATTTTCGAAATATGATTTGCAAAAATATATTTATTTCACACAACAAGTGCGTAATTAAATTGCATTGATTAATCTATAATGCAACAAAGTTCATTGCACTTATTGCACATATCGGCACTTTGTATGTGTGCAGCATTCAGGATTGACCTTCACATTACATTTATTCTTAATTAAGAGAAGTGACTAGTGTTTGTTGGAAGAACTGGCCGAGGCAGTACCTGTGTCTACCTGAGACCATATCGAATATCCTGTCCAGAAAAACCATTCATTCGGATTACGTACGTTCATAATTCACATTGAACGGAATAATCGCTTTCCAGGTTCAATAAAGCACGTAGAAATGTAGAGGAATTACACAATATCATTTGACAACGGCACCCAAAGATTAATGTATTGATTTTTCAAATTTAAAAGATTTTTTAAGTACATTTACAGCAAATTATTTTAATTTTCTGTTTTTCGTTCAGTTTCATATTACTTTTAGATTTATTAGTATTATCTTCTTCTTCGATGATTAAATACATAATTGATGGGTATGTCCTTAAAAAAATTATTCACATAAATTATAAATTGATTTTGAGTGTTTATTAATTGCTATACCCAATGTCTATAATGTTGTTTTTTTTATTTTTTCATTCATCATTATAAAAACTCACTAATCTGCCAAAGCAGTTTGATATCAATTTCACAATAATAATTGTAACACTAAGCACAAATATAACAAAACCACAATATTGAAAATAAAGAGAGAAAAATAACATTACAAGCGACTACAATACAAATACACAGACAGATAGATATAATATATCCTACACAGACTCAAAGGCACACAAAATAATTGAATACACTCATTGGCATATTTATACATAAGATTACATGCATAAAAACAATGGATACCCATTTATAGGTGCTTATCAATATAACAAAAATCTTCTAACAATTTTCAGTATAGGAATGTAAATTTATAGACAGATGAGCCAGTATTGCCATTGATTAACGATTTGCTATTATATTTCGTATCAATATCGGGTCAGCTATCCACGGCGCAACCGTGCTTGGGATATAGACAAAATAATTAAGTTAAGTCTATCGATTTCACTGTGCTACATAGACCCAGATTGGTAACGATACCCAATTGATTTATTTATTGCTTCTTAAAAATTTACACATTTGAGTGAATTTATACTGTATTATTCTTTAATGGTACACTTGCACTCCTCCGAATTCTTAATACGTCACATCTGGGCAAAGAACTGATAGGAACAAAAACTTATGTTCAACATAAAATTAAGCTGTTATTGCTTTATTTCTTTAAAAGCATAATTTTATAAGAACTACTAGTATACGCAACGCTTCGTTATTGCTAAGTTCTTTTTTGAATTTTGAAATTTTCCGTGATATTGGTTGATTACAAACATATGTAGGCGGAATTTTTATATTTCAAGGTATTTATAAATTTCGCAACAACGCAACGTTTTGAAAGCTCTGTCTAATGATATTAAAAGTAATGAAGATCTGATCAGCCTTACCATAAAGATTCTGCGATACTAAAATACCTACTAAGTTGCCGAGGTTTTCCGCAAGTTACTGTCTCAAACAACATTTACAATTCATCTCACAGAATTGCTTAGCAATTTCATTCATTCAGTCAATCACAGGAGTCGAAACATTTTTCTCAGGTATTAAATTTATCTCGAACGATTTACAACTGCTTATAAGGGGCAGATAAGAATCCTAATTGTGTGAAGGAAACTGGGCGCTTGTGTCATTTTAAATTCTACTTTCGTTTATCACCTTTATATGGAGAGACCAGAAGTAAGTAAACCTTAAAAGGAGACGAAGGTAAGAGTCATTTTCAAAGGTGCTCTTTTATAATGTTATAAGTGACAACACACGGAAAAAAACTTATTGAAATTATTCGTATTCTTGTTGAAAACGGGAATGCAGGCCTTTAAATTAGGAATGGACCGATTTCAAAAAAACGAATGTGTTATGACGACGTCGTAACGCGCGCTCATAAAAATTCTAATATTTTCGTATTTAAGCATTTTATTTATCTGGATAAGCGCAGCTGCTTGATCACGTGTTCCGATATATTTTGAAGATACTAATATTTTATCGGGAAATGGCCTGCCATCACATTATTAACAGGATTTCAATAAATCAGCAATATTTATTTGTTTAAACTAAATCATTAATTCGGAAACACCTTACTTTAACGACATTCAGTGAAATTTAAACAATACAGTGTGAAAACTTTACAAGGTAATAACTATCAATAATTTCCGAAAATTGGCCGCGTTGAGATCCTTGCCAGCTGATTAAAATTTGTCCGAAAGCACCAGAATCAGCGTCCAACGAGAACCGTTCAAATGTCGATATTTCAAAATGGCACTGATAGACGTTTTGGTGGATATCGAGATTGTATATAATGGCGCCATTTTTCGATCTTCTTCCAAAATACTCAACTTATTTTGGCCAATCAATTATTTTGGACCCTCGCAGCTTAGTCCGTCATCCTAACGGATTCTCTGAATGAACCGATGACAAATTATTCGATACCAATCCGCTGTTGTTTTATCAAAGAGAGTTTTTTTCAAGTCGTCTTAGATGGAGTGATCATTAAACGTGTTGGAACTTTTGCTTAGAACTTCAGCTGCAATTATTTTTTTATAGGCTATGCTGTCATAATATATGGCCATACACGTGTTTACACGGCTTTGATACGGTGCAATTATAATAAAAACAGAGTTAATTTATTGCTGCCGTTGGTGACGATAAGAATACAAACTGTCTATTTATTGGGCAATTAAATTAATTACTTCGTTGATTTATTGTTTTTATTTTGCTGATGTGCAGTGATCACTGCACTGATGTTCAGTTGTATCCACGAAGGCTTAAAAAATTTCAATAGAGAATTTATTATTGGACAGTAAAATTTATGTTCTGCAAGTATGTTCATATTAGCACCATCAGATAACAATTTCGATTGTTGGTCAATATTATTGTAAAACACTTAAACGATAACGATTCCGTGATGCTTGATCCCTCGGACAGTTGATCGTTGAACAATTGATCCCTCTACTTCCTTCCTGGTAACATGTGTAGAGAGGATATACGGTCGTAAATGAAAAGTCGATAACTAAGGGTAATTATATCTACAAGCGTCTTGAATGAACATATAGTAAGATGTTGCTTAGTTATATTATATATAGGCAAGTATCTATAGAGTATTTTCCCTGAGCTGACTTCACATATAAGTTTATGGTCTTTTTCGGTGGTATATTCTATCTGCATTCTCCTTTGTATTTGTATTTGTAGCGGATTTCTGCTCAATACGCCTGTACGTTATCAGAGAGAAAGTACTACAGAAATGATCGTTTGGGGCGTGTGGTGACCGAGGGATTAACTGGCAGAGGGATCAAATGTCCGGGGGATCAACTGTTGGGCGAACAACTGTCGGGGGGATCAAATATATCATAAATTTCAAAAATATCATTAATCCGGTCACCGCAATAACGTGTGTTGCATTTTATTGTATTTTCCTTAATTTTTCATGTGGATTTGCTTAGACAATATGGTTTGTAATCGCTCAGACACTTTTTTTTATTCCAAAAATGTACCTTAAGACATATTATATGAGCAAGTATAATTTTATTTTAATAAAATTGTAGACAGAATGAAGAGCTAAAGATTTTAACAATATTCCGGCTACACGAGATGTGGATTTCTAGAATCCTGACTGTTTGGCCAAACTCTTAGAAGAATACCGAAAAAATTCTATACAAAACACAAACCATAAACACTATTGTATTATCTTAATTATTAATAAAACAACTGTGACAGGATGGTTTACGTTTTCTAATCCAAAATATTCAATCGACTTTAGTACTAAAGTGAAAACATCCAATCTCTAACTCAACAGCGTGTTATTTGGTGAGAATTTACCACTGTTTAAACGATTATTACCTCTATTAAGATTATTTTAAAAGTTTGGATATAAATTTTCAACTAGAAACATGGTTGACGCTCATCTTTGACAATTTTAATCTCATGAATGTGTTTTGTAAAGAAGTCAATGGGCCAATTCTGATAATTACTACTGAAGTTTTATCGTGCACATTGAATAATATTAGAATTAAGTTGTGTCTTTATTACTAAACTTTTTCAAAAACTTGCCGGAAATTTTGAATAACATCGTAAAGTTTTATTTCAACGCTACTGACTAATGACCATGGAATGATTATTTGAATAATAGAACTTGAATTTAGATGAAAATATCATAAGTCTCCTTACTACTTATGAAGTTCTAATATCAATGACCTCCGACCTATTTGCAGAAGCGGTAAGCATTCTGGATTCATAAAACCGGCTCCTGGCAAAATAATCTATTTGTTAGGGTTATTTCCATTGATATTGCTTTTGTGGTTATAATAATAATATTTGGATGATTTGTATATCGCTGTTTTTGTGCAAAATCACCCCAAGGGCGCAAATTTCACAAATTTAAATACATGCAATATTACGTAAAATTATGACATGTTTCTGTATGTTTGAACCTTTACCAAAGTGGAAGATTATTTTTTACAAAAAATAATATGTTTTATTAATTTTATAAGGTTATTTTCTTAAGGTTTTTGTTATGTACATTATTTTAAATCGACACCTTATAAATGACATAACGTTTTTGTTTTCACTAAAACACCTTTTAATAGAAGATATCATTGACATAAAAAATAATATTTAATACATACCTACCTAATAAAACATAATATTATTATTGGGTTCCTACCAATTTTTATTTTTCTTTTTTTATATGTTATATGGCAGACTGGGATTACACTACCCTCCTAGTCCTGCTGGATTAAAAACTAAATACCTATTCAGTCTGCAGAGAATAAAGTAATATAATTTTTTTAGGTGGTACCTACCAGAATTATTTTTTTTATTTTTTTTATTTTAATAGCAGAAAAGCATCCTTTTTAAATGATTTATTTTCAATTTTATTTTAATTGTACAAAATCAGCTTTTTTCAAGTGTTTTATTTTATTTTATATATATTTTAATAGTAGAAAATAGCCTTTTTCAAAATACGCATTACATAGGAATATTAAGATGATAATATATATCATTAATATAATATTTATTAGAGATGAATATATAAAAACTTTTTTTTTTAAATATATTACCTACATGAAAACATTGGGATTAAATCTTAATATTTTTCAAATGCTTAGTTTTTTTCAAATTCTGTTTTTCCTCCAAGCCCCTACAATATGTATACTAAATTATTTCTACATCCTTTTTATCTACTTACATATTTATCAGATAAATTTTAACCCAAACAATTTATTTATATTTTTTTGTTAATATATCTTTATCAATTTTAAATATTTATCAATTAAATAAAGTCCACCTCGTTCATTCACGAACGGCTATTATTTACGATGTGCCTCCGTACATTTGAGCCGGGATTTCAAATAATAATGGGGCAATTCCCTCACGATATCGCCTTATAAGAGATGAACTGAATACAAATCAGTCCATGGAATGAATTCCTGTACTTTTTTTACGAACCGCAATATATATTATATATATATATATATATCCCCTTACTAACTGGAAGGGTTACAGACTGAATGGTAGACAGAACAGATACGTCCATTCAGGAGTTCTGTTGAGAGTACGGAACAACTACTGAACTTGCTCCATGTACCAATTATAATATTATTCCCATTGACGGAATGTTACCGGTCAATGGTCTGGATCGATATGATTGTCATGATGTATAATTTTATTGAATCCGTTAAATATTATATTGGGCGATTATTTTACGCATCTTTTCGTATTTTTCGATTATTAAAACTATTTAACGCCAGAAGTCTTACTTTATGATGATATTGATTTATATATTTGTAATAAGCATTTACTTTGTGGCTCGTCATAATTTACAATAAAAGATATAAATTTGTTTTAGGCAACATTAATAGTCGAAAATTAAAGTGGTCTAAAACAAATTTATATCTTTTATTAGACCACTTTAATTTTCGACTATTAATGTTGCCTAAAACAAATTTATATCTTTTATTGTATATTGATTTATTTTGAGAACTGTTGGTTTCTTGGTATCACTTATAGTTTATGGGTTTACACCTTGTTCATTTATAATTATTGTAAATAACTCAATGAGTAAACTTCAAATTGTAATATTTCATTATTTAAGCCAATATTAACCCAGGTTCAAGTCCTAGATGTGACCGTATCTTTTGCTTATTATTCTGTTTCAAATTTTAGTTTAAGAATCACTAATATTGTCTTCAATAATCAAATATTACAATTTGAGGTTTTTCTCATTAAGCTATTCCAAAAATAAAATATTTATCGTAGACTTGCAGAATAAGGCAATAGATGTCGAAAGTAAAAAAAGGATATATTTATCTTAGATACTGTCTAGATTGAATTTAGTTCGAGTTGAATCTTGCAATCATATGTACATAAAGATCATACATAATATAAATGTGTGGTGAAAAAATTAAGATAATGTTGGTCCTTCTTATTCGAAGTATAATACAGTTAAATTTGACCGAAGGAGATAGGGTCTCATTAGCTTAGTTGGTAGAGCGGTGCTCCGGCAAGGTAAGAGTCCTGGGATCAAGTCCTAGATGTGACCGTATCTTTTTCTGATTTTCCTTTTTCAAATTTTCGTTTAAGAATTGCTAATATTGTCTTCCATTGTTAAATATTACATTTTTTTTATATTTTCACAAACACGACTCTGTTTACTTTCATCGCATGACAAAATTGAATTTGAAATGGTATTTAATGATCCGAGCAGCGAGATAAGATACAATATAAACGACGACGACATAACAAATCAAAAAACAAGTCACATATTTCTGTTAATTACTTTATTAGTAATTTATTTATTAGTACTGTTTAAAGCTTTTTTTTCCACTGTTATTGTTTATTGCAAGTATTGCAGTTGCGAATACTTAATCACAGCTAGTTGGTGTCTGCAATTTTTCCGCTTTGTTGCGGCTTACCGACTTGTCGGATTTTGCTATTCGATTTAAAATATTGTCGCAATATTTAATTTCTCTATTGTGAAAAAAAAATCTCGTTTTATTAACATATAAATTAATCGATTTAATACTGGTTTTAATAAACATACTAGTTACATTTACAATTTTGTTACATAAATCAAATTAATAAGAAGGTGCCTAAGTAAGCGTCGACAACTAATCTAACATAATAGTAATTTTAAAATACATGATGCTGTAATTGTTGATATATTTTTAAATATGTACTTCATGATACTTGTCGGTAATAAGCATGTATTTTACTGTCGTTCCCACTTTTTTTTCTCCTGATAATGAATGGTATCTATGTTTAATAAACCGGCTTAGTTCTCGTGACAAAGATTGTAAAAAATATAAAAATCATTCAGATTTTATAAATGTTACCTACAAAAACGGATTTCGGTCAAAAAACGAAAAGTACTTGTAAATACATAATTATAAAATTAAGTTTTTTTTTGTCATTATTTTTAATTGTTCCGATATCCAACTAATAATATCAAAACAATTCAAAAAAATTCTAAATAACAAAGAACGTGTTATTTGATTGTCGATCAAAATATTGTATCTTGGACTCACTGTTGCTTCAAAAAAATATTCTGTTTATTGAAGAGATGAACAAGATGATAGGAGATTTAATGAACCATTTTTCCTATACGTCAAAGGTACTATACTAATTTCCATATGGGAGAATTAACTAGTTCCTTTGAAGGTTGCGACCGGGCAATGACACGTATAAAGGATATGTTTCTAACACAATATCTTTTTTTATAGATATGAACAATATCTTTTAGAAATATTTATTCAGTGAAAACCTTGGAACAAACGATATGGCGTCTTGTCTATTTTTGACAAAATAAAAAGATCGTGATAAAAATAAAACTCATCTGAGCAGGTCAAACGTCTGCTCAGAAGATTCTCATTTCTGAGTATAAACTGCCTCCTGTTTTACATTATGTTTAAGCTATAATGTTCTTGTTTTGTCCTGTCCTGCTGTTATTGTTATTCTACGTTTTGCCGTCATGTATAAACTATATATTTAGTGTTATAATATTAGATCTGAATTTGATAAGGCTTACTTGTAGAAATAATTTTAAGAACATGAACACTAATACTAAATGACCGTTTTTAAGTTTGTTGTAGAAAATGGCACTTAATGTGAAATGACACTAAACTCCGATTTATAAATGCTATGTTTTTATTATTATTATTTAAACATTATAGTATAAACATGACTTTTCCATAAAATTATCGTTGTCAGCTGTGAACTATTAAGTTTATCAGAACTTGATAAAGAAAATTGATAATTACAAATAAATATAGTAAAAAATTCACATAACTGTCATTTATGTACCACATACTACTTAAAGTATATCTCTCATTAACGAAAATCATGTAAAGATCCAATAAAATCTGGAAATAAAGTAGGTAACTAGTGCCTTTTATTATTGCAAACTGTTAAGAACTAATTATTTTTCGTAATTTTTATCGAACTCATGTTTCAACTTAAAGAAAGAAAAGAAATTAAAATGTTTTCCTCAATTTCTTTTATGCTGTTGAATTTTTTTCATTATTTTCTGTGACTTGTTCTGTTTCAAGTTTTGTTCAGTTTGTTTAATACTGTCTTCTTCTTCAATAAGAAATTTTTTTAGCTACATGTTTACTTTTCCCTCTACATTTCAATCATCCAGAGTTGCGATAAAGAATAGCTCGTTGTAGTTTACTTATTGTATCGTGTCTCGGATGTTGTAAGAAGATGGGTCCAGCGAGGAGTAAATGTTCGTATCTATCACTTGGAATAATATTGATAAACATTTCGATCTCGTTAAGAAACGCGTACTTCCCGCCCGTATAGCCTAGTCGTGTCTGACAGCCTATTCGAGGGGAAGATATAAAAGGTTCCACGATAAATAGAATCCTGGCTAATTTCACTAGAAATGAATCAATTGTTTTTTTACTTAGATTCTCACACCCGTTTTAACCCGTTTTAACCCGTTTTAACCCGTTTTTAAACGTTTCATTTGATGCCTAACGTGATTCGACAACAGTCTTCAATGTATCACCGTAGACACCTACTTCTCTAGTGATGGAAATGCAAAATATGGTAGGTGTCGTATCAAATCTTGTATCATGTTTGTATCACTTCACGTGGGCCGAAAAATCTTCTGACTTCTTATGACGTCAGTAATTCTTGTCTATATTTCCTATATACTCTTAATGTATCAAGTATATCTTGTACAACATCAAATTTTTTTCTGTGTCGTAATTCTGCCCCAATAAATTTTACCATACTGAATAATGAGTAATGACCTAATGATGATTGGTGTATTTCACATGAGACAAATTCATCGATATCTTAAACGATCCGTAAAAGCTTTTCTATTAGGAATTATCGACTTACGCGTATATGAATAATGTAGTGAAACTTTAAACTTAAAATAAGCGACAATGGATATGATTTGAGATGTTCACGGCCAAATTAATTTTGTAATTTATGTTTTCCTACCTCCTTCTTTAGCCAACGTTTCGGACGGCATTATTGTGTTCATAACCAGGGAGGTAGCGCAACACGGCTTAATACCCAAAAATAAATCGAGATAAGTCAAAAAAAAATAATATTTTTAAACCATTTTATTTCTAAAACAACACAAGAATATTAAAACAGCAGGAACACAGAATAAATAGTAATTGTATCAATTAAGAAAGGTAAAAAACAGTCCCAAATAATGACGAAGATAGATCGGCGCCTCTCGGGGACATGTCAAACAACACGACTGTGTTTTGCCTTTGGCGGCCAATCGCCTAATCTTATCGTGGATAGACGATAGGCGAACACACAGAACTGGAATGGTAATAGAGAGGAATATTCAACAGTGTCCACGACTTGATGTGGGATCATTCTGTGGAGAAAAAAACCCCGGCTATCTCCGCGACACGTCAAGCTGTGTTAGAAGCATCGGACCCAGTGTGGCGGGAATATATTTTAAGGGGAGATAGGGGTATGAGGATTTGTGGTTAATCCTAACACTTTCTTATTAATGATACACTTACATTTGTTTTAAATAAGTCTCTCTTTAAGTATATACTACCAAAGAAAAGTTTAAAAAATATTTTCATATTAAATTAAATGCTTTTATTATTGACTCGATACATTTTCTAGGCGTGTTTCAAATATCTAAGGGTTCATTTAATATCTTAATTTATTTTAGGAGTAAGTAATTATAGTTACAATTATTATTTCCGTTCAATTAAAATTAGGTCAGGTTAGGTGAGGTATTACGAGAATTACTATTCAGTTTCGCCCAAAATTAGGAGTAAAATAAATTGAAATAATGTGACCTCTGGTCTTATTTTAACATGGTTAAATTATTAGGTCATCAAGGATCGAAAATTTATGGTACTTGGGGAAAACAAATATGTATCCAGCATAGTTTATTTTAATTTGCAAACAGATCATACAACTGTTATTCTTTTTATTTCTCTATTACCAGAATTTGGTTAAATGGTTGTCAAGGGATTAACCAATAATATTGGAACAATAAACCGCAAAAATAAAGTGACTACTACTATGTTGCCCCTTTCTCCCCTAACTATTTATTTACAAAATGTTTTCATCGGAGGTGGTCATAAAGTTTCTACTGATTGAGATGTTTGGTCCACTAGAGATGCATGAGAACATTGTTTTTATCCAGAAAAGCTCTTAAATATTATTCCGTCTGCAGGAACCGAAGACGTTTTGTAAAATCAATGTTGAACTAAGGTTAAAACACAAAAAAATAATTTACAATTTCTGACCACCAAATACGATAACAATTAAAGGTGGAATTTTAAAATTTCTTGAAAGAACGGCAAAACATTGCAATTTATTACATTATTTTCACTCGGCACCAGCTGTTGTCTTATGTGAATATTTTTGTAACAGGTTGTATTGAATAAAACCGTGTTCTGAATTGAATCGAACATAATGACTAAACTGTTTTACTTTTAAAATAAATTCGTAGTGGGTGGTTTGAAAACATAATCACTAACTAACATACTATCTCGAAAATCATATTAACCCTTCAGGCCTCTGCCATATTGACCTTTACATATATTAAAATTCCGAGAATTTATGCATATTTAAGCTTCTCAAAAACACTCAAATAAATGGAGTATTAATGAATGTATTCGATTTTTTTTAATGTTATGATATTCGCTTTCAAATTTTATTAGAAACAAACACATAGTATTTGAAAAAATTCAAATTGAACTACAGTTACTAATAACAAGAAAAAACACAATATTTGTCAATGAAATGTATTGTAAAAATTAGTTTTACCTCATTTTTTTTCGATTCATATAAAGTAACTTACAAAAAATTCACAAAGTTTCATAATTTTTTCTTAAATTACGGTAGGAACCTTCGGTTTCACAGAGGTGTACATTTTAATTATTCTGTGGTTAACTTCTATATAAAACATGATTTTTTTTTCTTTCTAACACGGTTTAGTTCATATTTCTAAGCCTGATAGCAAGGGAAACAACGATTTCTATGAAATATTATGAGCTGTTCCTAAAAGCGAACAAAATGACTATATGGGTAATAACTGTTTGTTCGCAATAACGAACAAATTTTCATGGTAAAAAAACTTTCTGTTTTGGAAATAGTACCTACCTTCATGGTGAGCAGAGTAGCCACGGTACCTATATTTCACGCCTTTCGTTGGTACTGTATTTTTCTCGTTTATCAAGTTAATTTTACTCAACATGAAAATAAACGGTGTGATAGGGTCTCAAAAGCCAATTTACTTCAAGGCTTTCTAGTGACAGACATTTTTTGTCAGAAATGCCACCTTGCAGGGCGTCGAGACGAAAATGAAAATTTGTGTGTGTCTTAATAAAATTTTTACCAAAGCAGTCCTTTAAGGCCGTGTCGGCCAGGTTCAGGTTTCCCTGAAAGTGATCGATGAATACGGAATCAATTTCTCGTTTAATTATATACAATTACTGTACTGCATTCATCATTTGGCACGTTCCAAAGGAATGCCTTAATTTGGGAACTGTCCCACTAATTGCTTACGATTTCGGTGCTGTTGTACGGTTCTGAAATATTAATGCGCGAACGAACAGCAAAGCCGATGCTCCTGTCATATCAGCTTGAAAAAGTGTTCTGAATTTCTGTCTCACAATCGCCCAAACTTCGGTTGCTTCTGTGTTCGAGTGCGTGTCACCACGTACCTGTAACACCGATGTAGGAATAACAATAAGGCTTCGAGATGAAATTCTTCGAAATAGTTACACATTAGTATGGAAGATGGGAGGTGAGAGAAGCGCCACCGAGAAACGTCGGTAAGATCCATTCGTAAGAGCACTTAAATATTAGACACCGTAACACAATTCTCCTATTGTCACTACTCTCAAGAAGGACACTGTGTTTTTTTAGTTACCACGGCATTACTGTTTGTGTTTAATATATAACAAATTATCACCATTTAGATATAAACACTTTTATTGTTTAAAAGCAACCGGTGCCACAGCATAAATTTGCTGTGTTTAGAAAAGTAGTAGTATTTCATTATATAATGATGTTCGGTCTTCAGTGGTGTTCATAGACATAGATTTTGTGTTGAATATAACGCATTTGAATTAAAAGTAATATGCAAATATTTCAAGGGAATATATAAAAATAATAAAATATAACCATTATTGTTACGAAAATTAGTTTGCAAACATGTCAGTTATTTTGATTAAATAGTGGTGTATAAGAAGTTTTTTTTTAAAATTAAAATAACGCCATAAAGGGAATTTGCTATTATTAAAGAAGTTTATAAAAAAAAATATAAATTTAGGTATATTTTGAATAAAATAATTTTTTTTTATGTATTACCAAATACCCTAGAATATTATTAATATGCTCAACTCTATTAAAGTATTGGCGGTATTGAGTTGTATTGGCTGACAACTCTGCACGCCAGAGGCGCTAGTGTAATATGGCATGTGTGTTGTAATATGGCAATTGTGTATCAGTGGCACAATCGTGCATGAAACCCATTAAAATGTATGAAAGTAAACTAAGCCTCACAACTCGTGGCGCTAGGAGGAGCTAGTGTAGCATACTGCCATCGGAATGTATGAGAACTGTCAAATGTTGGAAGTATTATAACTACTATTCTACTGTATTTGGCATTACTGACAATAAATTATTATTCAAACGACAACTGAAAAAGTTTGATTTTAACCGTTATAACTTTAATTAATATTACTTTACTTTAAATCTTTTATTTAAATGCATGCCTTTAAATAATACACACATCTCTGTTTTATTAAAACTTTGGTAGTTATGTTAGATTATGGTAGTTTTTGCAATACTTTGTAATACAAAGACCTTGTAAATTGTAGATATTGTAAAATACATCTAGCACTTTGTTTGTATCTAAATAGTTTTTTATGGACACTGCATCACGTCCACATTCCACATTACTAAACAACATATAATTTGCAAAGAATCGAGTCCGTTGTTTGAAGTTAGATGTATCGCCTCAATTTAACGAACGTGCTAACATTTGATTGGTTCGGCGTATCAATGAACAAATAAATTCCCAAGATTTGACAAACGATACTCGAATTATCTTTTTTGCACTAATTGGGCTATCTTGCACGTTCTCTGAATGAAAAATGAAGGGTCTAATCATCGCTATTGTTATCGATATCAATGGGATAATTGAAATGACATCGTTTTGGAATCCTGGTACATTCATTCTTACAACGAAAAAGCTTTTGACAAATGAAAATCATTAATGTCTTTAATTTAGCGTGCGGTATTGAATTATTATTTTTTTTTTAATTTATCATTGCTTCTTATCTATTGCCTAAGCAAATTCTATTGCGCACCGCTACTGAGTTAATAAGAATTTTGCATTTTATTTCAAATTATTGCAACTTATTATTTTCTAAACTCTTTTGGGACAAATGTTAAAGTGGGTCAGATACCGTCAAAATAAATTATCCTCGTCGTGGATCTAAATTCTAAATGATCTAAGTGAACCAAAATGGTTAAAATTTAAATACTTTAATTTCTAAGCGATGAATAAAACTGCAACATCTTTTCGTATTCCTAGTAAAAAACAAAACTTTGAGATCAATACGTATTGTTTAAAATAAATTTCCAAAAGCATTTTAATGGCGTGTGTATTGTTATTATAGGTGGGTAGTTATATAAAATATTTTCGGGAGTTTGTTATTTTGTTTACTCTAGTAATGCAACTTATTCTATTCACCATTTAAAACCGCGGTGTAAATAACGCTTTGCGTAAGGTCGGAAGAGTGCAAACTTGTCTAATTGCCAGGGTGTTTTTTTTTTTAGTTAAAGCGGTCTTAAACCGCCAATTTTACCCTTCCAACTAGAGCTGGGTCAATCAAAGTTTTACGCAACCCGGGTCGCTTACGATCCATTTGAATCTTGAGCGGGTTTTGCGGGTGCGCCGCCAGCCGCCGTATCAGGTCATACACGACCCGAAACCCGACTGCTTTCACTTTTGTTTGACGTAGGTAGGTAGAACACTCATAGTGTGAATATAGTTTTTTTTTTCTTTTTTTTATCAAACCTATTACAGATTAACCTTTCCAAAGGTATCTGGAAGAAGAGGCGGATCTATATCCTGGAAACTGGAACCACAATGATATATATTTTTTTAAGAATTCTTCCATCTCTGCTGAGTAAACAAATTTTGTTTATCAAGAGAAAGTAATTAGAGACGTGATGCCCGATCTACAAAATCAATATGCTATTCCATCTCCTATGGTCGGAGATGACAATCTATGAAAGTTCACTTCGCCACACCGACACCCAGGTCGCGAGAGTAGGTCGGGAGAGTGGTTCGCGAGACCCGCGGATGAGCGGGTCTTTCACGATCGACCCAGGACTAGTACCAAACGATTTTCATTAAACCTTGAATGTATGGTCCGTAAACCTAGAAAACCATTCGCTCAACTACAATTCTGGTTCATCGCTCCTAAAATACAAATTAAATTGAGCACTGATATAAAGTTAAAAAATCTATATCTCTTAATACGTGTATAAAATTTCTATATCTTCGGCGATCTTTTTTTAAAGTAAAAATTACGCTGCACATATTTCATAACTTCTTTAAAAAAAAAAATTATACTTCTTTTGTATTGGTCGGAATTTCTTGGGAGCTCTTCACCTCGCTTTACCGGATTTCCAATAATTTGAATAGGTTCTTAATAAATAGCCATACTTATTTTCCTCAGTATGCCCAAAGGTTAACTTGAACTATCATTATTTTCAATTAACTGAATTTGAAAACAAAAATTCCTACTTCGACAGGCTCGTGTTATATGCCGAGTTTTTGATCACCCTTGAAGAAACAAAACATCTATGTAATCACTCAAATCGTAAAAAAAAGACTGGCCACCAGAAATCTCATGTAATATGTATTTTACCTAAATATTTATAAGGAAACCACCTACACACGTACACACTTACACAGTACACACGCACCAAAAACTAAACGCATTGTTATTACCGCCTCTAAAGACCGTCCAAAAATGTCTTTACGAAAAAGTTCTTATTTAATAAGAACCAGTTGTTTGTACCCGGTGAAAATTAATTATTAAATAATCCAGAATTGACCAGTCTAACTCAATGGTTGGTATTTGACCAATCGAAATAACTAAAAAATGATGTTAGAGATGTAAAGTTCTGTTTCATGCGAAGACGAAATGATTTCAACATTAATCGAGAAGGAAATATAACTACAAATCGAGAAAATTACTGACTGTTCGGAAGTTCTAGATTTCTTTGAGATTCGAATTTACAAAAATTGTGACTTTTATCGGTGAACTCTAGTTGCGTATATAGCTTCCATTTCAATGTGGTCTACGCAGATCAAGATATATATTTATTCACAGAAGGTAAATCAATATATAGAGGTTAGTCGTGTTGTGCTTACATACACCTTCAAAAATATAAGCATACTTTTATTCAGAAATATTTAGATTTTCTCCAGTTTACCTGCAATATCTTGGCCACTACATAATTTATTTTTTATTTTTAATTAACTCATGCATGAGGCCTAAAGAAAAAAAAAATCCCTCGGGGTCTTTATCATCTCTGGGGATGCTGTGTGGAGGGTCTTTTTGAGAAGAGGAAGGGGTGAATATGTGTCGTGAAAGGACCTATATTATAGGAAGGAGAAAATACAGATGCCGGTAAATCGTTCCAACAGCCGTTGAACTCAAGAACGAGTCGTAGAAGCGACCCGTTCTCATGTGAACTATGTAAATATGTTTGGAGCGTGTTTGGCTTTTTTCCCAACTATGCACCAATGCCAAAGGGATCAATGACACTAGTTGCTCGGAGTATTTTCCATCGTAATATCGGTAGAACAAGGACAGCATATGGTGTGACAGACCTGGTCATGTTACACAGAGTGATTAACTAAATTGACAGCCCTGCCATGGTCGCCACTATTAAAGTCAATGTACCGAGTAGGAACACAAGACAAAATGTAACATTCCTCTGCAAAACATTCACAACTAACTATCAGACACATTCACTAACCAATAGAATGTATGATCTGGGAAACATCCTTGGGGGAGCTATTGATATATTTACTGACTCCATTTATAGAATTTAACGTAACGTAACGTACTGGCACTTTTTTGAATCCTACAAATTATACTTGCGTTGGTAATATAGTTTTAGTGATTTGTCTTAAATGTATTAATGTTCTAGTTTCCATATTATTTTACGTTACTGTTACATGTTTTACGAATATTGTTCCATATTTTGTTTGTCAGTTTAACGTTATTTCACGCTTTAAAAACTGTGAATAATTTTTGATACACTACGGATGTTCTGTTCTCAAAATCCATGTAAAAGCCTAGCTGAGTGTAAAACCAAATAAAATAAAATATCTATCCAACGCCTGTGCTCTAAAGATTGCAATCCGTTTGTAGGAGAATCTATCAAACGGACCGCCCGTTTCTGCACAGAATCAATGGTTTTTTCAGATATTTCGGAGCTCCCGACCAGAGGTGGCTGCCAAATTCAATAGTGGAACGCACTTTCAATTTCTACAGGATCAGCAGATGTGTACTATTAAAAGATCTGCGGGCCCTGTACAGTGTGTACAGTACGCCCAGCTATGAGAGGCTAATTGACTCTAGCGTCGATGAAGCAGGATGGGCAATTTAAGGTCACCTAACTGATAATTTAAAAAAGATTGATCGACGTCAAAGAAGAAAAAACTACTGAGTTTTCATTTTTTACAGGAAATGCATAATGCCAAACACACAATTAAAAGCTTTCCATGCAAAAGAAATTATAATTTATCAACGCTTGAAGTTAAAAAATAAATTGTTGTTCATACTATTTCACATTTCTTTAATGACACACTTGGGTATTGGATAGCTCACTTGACCATTTAAAGAAATCTGATATCATGGAGCTTTCATGTATCTCCGTGGTACCCGCACTGTTTCTGCGATGTAAATTAAAAATTTTAACAACTGCTTACGGTTTGAATATCTTCTTAAGGATTCGATGGCTGTTTATGGTCAACACTTCTTGCCAATAACCGGATATTTGTATTCGTCCGATACGATCTCTGTTCACAATCATCGAAGGCTGATCTTTAATTTTTCCCATCGGTGCTTGTCAAATACTTACCCTATTTTTACGCACTACGAGAACGGTATACGTTTACAGCGTTCGCAAAGTTCTCGTGTAAAGCTAAACAATTGGAACACCTTATCATGCATCGTCGTGAAGATCGTATCAGGCTATGCTGTTATGGGAGCTTTTACAAAAGCCGTTTCAAATTATTGAAAATAAATAATTTATCCGAAACCAATTCAGAATTTGGAATTAAAAAGAAAAACATTCATACTGTAGGGGGAAAATGTAGTTTTAATGTATTTAATGTAAGCAGTTTAATGTAGTGCATTTTTCGTGTAATTATTGCGATTTTCCAAAAACTTTGTTGTTAGAATTTTTAAAATTTGATATGAGGAATACGATATGCGCCATGATTGTTTGAAATAAATATCGATGTCGAATTTGACAAAAACAACATTAAAATATTATTTTGAATGATAGAAATATCATATGTATACCATGCACCCATTGCTGGTGTAAATGAAGATGTAAGTTTCTCAAAACATAGTTGCTTCAATTAAACATTATTAACAGGCCCGCAAGTATATCCCAAACATCTTATTTGCGAATTTTACAAAAAAATCTGTTTTCCTTCCCAAATTAATGTGAAAGAAAGTTAATCTTAATAAGTTCGTTATTATTGTAGGAGATTTGTTAGATTTCTTTTAAATATTTCCTTTTTACGCTGGTTCCAACTACCTAAGTAACACTATGACATAAAGGGTTACATTTTGGAGCAGAAGAAATTGAGATACAAAATAAATTCAAGGAATTCAAGAAGGCATGGAAAAAACCACCATAGGCAATTTTTTTTTCAGTTATGATTATACCAAAAATAAATTATTCGATTTTTATCATTCGGAAAGTTTTATACCAAAAATTATTTTGCTAAGAATTTTTAATTGTGTTATTAAAAACCATTAAAATTATTTCAGAAAAATTACTATTAAAATAAATATATATTTCTAATGAATGATTTGCGCGTTGCTTTCCAAAACATTCGAATCGTTTATTAAAATACTATTATTGGTCACGGAAAAATATTTAATTCATCTCCAGACATTTCGAATAACAAACAATTGTATTCAGTTGGTACTGCGATCCATATAACATTTTTTTGCATTGATCGAAATGTATAAATCTCCGGGAATGTACCTTTTTTTAATCTTTCACGATCTAACTTTGGAAAAAGTATAAAATATCATTGCTACCCACCACTACCTTCAAGGTACCTACATTGTATGGCTAAAGATCGTAATGTAACTGTGCGCTGAGATTCAATTATAAGATTTCGAATAATTGAACCATTCAACGATAAAACAAGATTTAACACGTTCACTAAATTGGAAAAGGACTAAATAACATATTAAATGTTTTACAATGAACATATTTTAATCCAATGGCATTATTTGCGCTAAGATTCAAAGATCCAATTTAAACTTACATGTTTTAATTGAAATGTAAGGTTTAAAATTGTGTCAATTAATTCAGACGATGTTAACAGATTAAAACTAACAGAAACGAACGTTTCGTCTCGAGATGGACTTCAAAGGTAGATGCAGAAATGCCTCAAAGTACTCACGATTCTACGTATGCAGTTGCATAGTATTATATCTTGGCAAGGAAGATTGATATACTGACGGTGAGGGTACGGGAGTAAAACAATTTGCATGTTGTTAAATCAACAAGAATTTGATAACGAAGTGTTTCTCTGGGAAGAATCCTAGAATAGTGACAGCCTGAGATTGGTTTAATTGAGACTTGGGACTTAGCTGGCTTATGTTCATGTGATTGCATTTCAAAAATCAGCGTTCACAAATTGAAACGTGGTGAAAAATAAAGTATCAACAAGGACTTCTTTATCATTATCGCCTTCCGCAAGTGTTATCGAAGCTTAACCCCTCAATCCTCTTGCATAAGGTCAGAGTATTTCCGATTTGGGATAAATGGGATATTTTTGAACATATTCCAAAACTAAAAACTGTTATTGAAAGGTGATGAAGTATTATTAGAAATTAGCACATAAGTTTCGAAATATTAAATTATTGAATGCAAACGTAAAAAGTTTTAAAAATGGCTCATTTTACGTTTTTTCTAAATAATATTACTAATAATGAAAAAAAAAAGTTTTATTAGTCAAATATATTCAAACGTTCAATTCATCTCACTTTTTGTCGTTTATTAAAAAAAATATTAATAAAAAATTCAAATTGATTTTCTTAATTGAATCTTTGTTTTCACATAGGAGTAAATTTAATCTTTTCAGCTGGTCACTTCTAGATTTAAACAGGAAGCGTGGTATTTTCTCTTTCTAACACTGTTCATACTACGTTTATAACAATGATAGTAAGGGAGACACAACGATTGCTATAAGACTTATGTGAGTTGTTCCCAAAAGCGAACAAATTAGCCTGAGGGGTTAACACGAAACCACAAGTGAAAATGTACTGTAATAATGTACGCTGTTCATGGGAATTATCACGGAAACAGATTTGCTCACATTAAATGCACTCATTTCAAGTTTTTAACACTTTGATGTTACTATTGATATCTTCATTCGAGCCTGTAATATAATATTGGAATGTTTATTAATATTTTATTTATTCACTTCGATACTAGTTATACTATGAGTAAACAGGAATAACATTCTGAAATCTTTCAATTTTACTAACAAAAGTAAAACGTTTCTACAGCATGCAATTTCACAATTATTTAACAATAATATAAACTAAAAATTAGTTTACATTTGTCAATTAAGTAACTCACGTATTTAAGAATCTAATTATAAATAGTGCAAAAAAATGAAAATTGACTATTAAAAGTAGTGAACCATACTTTCAGTTTCGCTCTGATGAATTGCTTTGCTTGAAATATTTTAAACAGCGTTTGGTGACCATATGAGATCACTTTCTTCTTTTCCGTCACCTTTCCCTCCTCACTAGCTTCAGCCCCATACTATACTTGGATTGGGGATGCCATAATCCCAATGAATCCTGCCGGTTGGGAGCAGTCATTGAAATATATTATAATTAGATAAGACACGAAGCGAACAAATAGGTTCCACTTTTTTACGTCCAACGCTCTGTTTTAGATAAATTTACATTTATCAATTTGTTTATTTTTTCTGTCTTGCCTTTTAATGCTGAAATCATCATCACAGCAGCGCCATATTTTTTAAGCTTTCCAGATTACCTGCCATTGGAAAATGAAATTTGCTCATTTTTATTCACTCTGGATAGGTAGGAAAACATGAAATTCTGAAATTCATGTATTCTCAATAGGAACGGTACGAAAGGGTTTAAAAAAATGGAAGGTCAGCTTAGATATTTTCGTATTCCCATCCCATAAATTCCACTTTCATTCATAACTCACAACAATATTATAACATTTAAATCTCAAATAAAAAGTTGGATAAAAAATATGGAGATCAGAAATAAATAATATACTGACACTAAATACAACGGAAACTGCAACTGAATTAAAAAAAACACCGTTTAATATATTTATACTTATGCCAGAAAAAACACTTAAATATATTTAAAATTAATTTATATTATCCAGACTACAAATTTTTAATAATATGTAGATTAAATCCTCAGCACAGGAGATCCCAGTAAGGTAATCATTATATCTATTTGTAATAGAAAATGAAGATAATAAAACACTTATTATTTTTACAGTCAAATATTTTCAATTTGGGAAGCGGGTTTAAGTACCGCCGCCCCGGCAACAATTTACTGGAAAACCAACACGTTTTGTGATTTAGCAGGGGTACCCGGGTTCATCGAGTGAGTTGTATTCGCCTGCGCCTGCGCCGATCGGGAAAGGCTGGTTTGGGGTCACCCTTTGACTTCCCCGACTGGTCTCGCGACCTATCGCCTTGCGCGACAATGAGAAGTATATGATCATATGTACGTCACTCTTGGACATACTGATCCCTATATTCCTACCCAACCCTCATACATTTTACCTTCCAGAACTTCCTCTCCTTCTTTTCCTTAAAAAGACCCACCCACCACTCATCATCCCAAAAGATGACATATGTCACGAGGGAAATTATTTTCCTCAGGCCCTCCTGTGTGGTGTTTTTGTGATAAAAATACATTTGTACACCATATCGAAGTCGGTATCAACCTGATAAAACCAAAGCAGTGAATTAATAAGATTTGACGCTCTGCTGACGTCTGACGCTGACTTTCGCGTCTCGGATAAATGATAAAGTGTTTTGGCTCGAAGGCCTAGCGGGAAGGTTCTACAAGAAACGGAAATTGACAGTTGGAGCACAGTGGAGTGTAGGTACTATTCTCGGCCGACTATCAGTATGGACGGTGCACAAGAATAAATTAAATTACATATGAACCATGGATCTTCACCGTGAGAACGATGGTCGTAAGATGGGAGACTTTTATTACACCAGGTAGTTAATAAAATTAAATAGGTAATACGAAATATTCACTTAGATGTATGTTTGGTTTTTATATACTTACATGGTTACCTTTGTCCTGAAATAATCCCTATACAACATAATTATTAAATAAATAAAAAATCAAAATGTTCGAACCTATGTTCGTTTTACTTTATTTCCTCTGGTATTTTGCCAAAAACCTTCCTTCATCGCTCTATATTGCTGCGTCACTTTTAACTCTTTGAGTTTTCTTTTCTAAGGGGAGTCTTATTAGATTTCTTCAAGAGTTCCTTTTCTTATGAGGTGTACATGATGACCAAATATGACTTTTTAATAATTTTTAAAATATGTATGTATATATTAAATTGAATAATCTGTTAATTTTATAATGAATTAATTACTATTAATTTACCTCCCTAATTGAAAATAACTCGTGTTTAGGGAGGTAGATAATAGTAATAATTGCAGCATTCAATAATTCAATGTGATCAGTGTATAGTATTTATCTTTACATCAATAATTATTAACACTTCTTATCAAAAATAATTTCTTTTTAGTCCAGTTCCGTCTTGGTTATTGGTTGTTTTGCTGGTCACATCACTGTCATTGGCAATTACCGTTGACATTATAAGTGTCAGTCGCCATGTCAATTTTCAGCGGTTGACATCCTCAGGTGTATTCATTATGTTTTGACACTTTGATTGACATCGGGAGACGTGCTAGGATTTATTAAACGTGTCTAATAAAATATGTGATTTTTGTAATATATACCTAAGAGAAGCGTAGTAAACAGAAATAGTCAATCAGTAACTGTTAATTTTTATCGCTTCGATATAACGCTCTGCAATCAGGTGAACCAATTAAGTTTGATGCTCATAGCGGGTACTGTCTTCTTTCCTTATCATATAATACGAAATAATTCGGTAAAACAGAAAATCGCAAAACAGTTCACCGGCACAAGGTGATTCTTTCTTCTTCGTTATTTTATTCAATTTAATAATATTAAATAGTAGTTAATACTGGTTTTTGCATACATATGTGAAATTATAATATTAAAAAGCTAAATATATCTTTCATTTGCTTTCAAAAACATTATTTTATTTTGAGATACGTTCAAAAACAGGAAATCTATTTGAAATTCAATGTCAAACGGGAATATTTCTATATTGATTGATAAAATCAATTAAAACTATCTGTTTAGTAAAATTATTTATTCTTACCGATTGAAGAGAGCTTAAGTTATAGATTTAACTCCTAGAGTGCCATTTCCCAGTAGCTCACCGCACTTGCCTCGATTTTATGCGATTTTGAATATTAAAAAATGCTCCTAACACACTAAAATATCTTTCATTTGCTTATTCCAGCTTGTCGTTTCGTTACTTGTAAATATGAGTATGTTTATTTATCTGTGAGAAGTGCGTCACAAAATTTCGTATCAAATTTCATTATTTCGATTTTTAAAATTAATTTGCAGTAAATCCTCATATGGATTGTTTTTATTGTAAACAACGCTTATTTATCTAAAAAAAAATTTTTTTCTTTATACCTATTAGGTATATTATTTTATAACATTAGGGAGAAAAAACAGTTCTCTGAATATAGTTATCTTGTAGAAACTACATAAGATGGAAATATTAATTTTTATAAACATTTTTTTGGTAAGATAGTACAATTTACGAAATCATAATTTTGCTAAAAATAAGTGAGTTATTACGAAAATAATGTTAGCTGGTGTACGGAAGGCGATTGGCATTTTACCCCTGGCTTTGCTAAGGTTAAAATTCATCCTGATGTTTAGATTAAAAAAACAACAAACAGGATAATGCAGTCACAAATAACAGAAATCAAAACAAAATTTCATGTAGCCGAGATTTCCACATATATTATCCCGAGTACCTGAAAATGCTCGCAGTTGTGAGCAAAAAGAATCAAAATAACACGAGTAATGAGCTCTTTCATACGAACAGAGGCAGTTAATATGTGCGTGTATCCAAACTATTAAATATGCCACTTACAAGGCCGACCGCGATGTTCGGCCGAGCTCAAGCAAGCGCTCAAGCTCGGTATAGGAGCTTTAAGCTTTATTAAAGCGCCACTGTCGAAGTGTAAAAGTTCAGACCTGCTCTTAAACGAAACTGGGTTTGTTAATTAACAAACATTGCTCATTTTAAATGGCCGCTTTGACTTATTTCTGATCCAGGAGCGCTAAACGAGCTGAATGCGGCTTACTCCATATTCTTTTCATGTAAAGGAGTCGCAACTGACTGTACCCACGGGAATAAGAAGTACCTATTTCGGGTATGTTACGAGTTATGATGCTGGAGAGAGTGGGAAGATTAAGAAGATGGAAAACACGAAGAATTCACCTAAAGCCATAGCATAGCATAACGATACCATTTAAAACTTATTTAAAAAGACAAAGGAATGTTTATATTTATTTTTTATTTATTTATTACTTGTAAATTATTTAACATTATAAATGATATCAATATGCAGACTTATATATTTTTTTTTCGTTATTATTCTACTACTCCATAAGTTGAGCTCCAGGAGCTCGTGTTTATGGGAGGAGTATTTACCTTTAGTTCTAATGATTTTTTAAACAATAATCAAAAAATTTTGATATAAATACAAACATAATATTAACATAGGTACACAAATTAGAAAAGTGCGTTTTTAAAGATAATTAAAATAATATGTCTTTTTACAGATTAAGTAAGCGTGAGGAAATTAAGGGTACAATATATCAGGTACACAAATTAGAAAAATAGTTTTTTAAAGACATTTAAATTAATATATATATATTTTTTACAGATTGAGTAAGTGTAAGAAAAATAGGGGTACAATTTATCATTATCCAATTTTAGGGACTTAATTAACTTTATGAATTGTTCATAATTCACAGTTTCGGTTACACTAATTTTATTTTTGGACAATAATATATTGTACCATCTCACACCTAAATACGAATAGTGATGCTGAGCCGTGGTCGTTCTAAGCATAGGAATGGCTATTAAGCCATTAGTTTAATATATATATTTTGAGTTAAGTATTAGTTTTGAGTCTATTGCTTATGCTATCTGAGGGGTGAATTTTATAAATGAAATTTGATATAAGGCGATTCTCTTATACAATTCTGTGATAGATGGTACATTAAATTCTCGAAATATCTCTAAAGTAGTGGAGTCATATGGTTTCCTAAGGATGATTTTTATAATTATTCTTTGAATTGTAATTATGGGCTGAAAAGAAGCCTTAAAAGGGATTAGTCATCGAACTACGGTAGTGGATAGTCGTGCTCTGTGTTTGACAAATTGCCTACCTGCTGTCGCGGACTTCGTACAGATAAGAAATTATTGTTACATTTTTGTTTTCTATTATTTGTTTGTTATATTTAGGTTTTGATAAATTCGTGTGTACAGTCAATCAAATAGACTGTATTATTTTATTTTTTTTGTTAATTAATTTATAAATATGGAGGAAGATGAAAATCGACCTCCTGACCCCGAGTCCATATTTAATATTGGAGATGAGTATGAATCGGATGTTTCTATAATAGTCCCTTCCAGAAAACGAAGACCATCGCTCTGTCTTAATGTACCACCCAAAATTAAACCTTCGCAATCCGATGAAACCTCAAACCCTAAGGAAAGTCGTAAGGATACCATAATATCAGAATCTAAAAATACTGAACTAAGTTATTCCCCATCCTCCTCGGCTCCATTCATTGTCAATGTCCAAAGTACTGAACAAGGAAAAATCATTCATCCTCTGGATTTCGGGAAATTCATTTTTAGTTCAAAAAACAGTAACCTTGGCATAGTTAACGGATCTATTAAGCCGGAAGGCCGCTATAAGTTATCCCTAGAATTTAAATCCGCAAACTTTGCAAATGAATTTGTCCAAAAAATAGATACACTTTCACACCACAAATTTAAATCTTATATTCCAACTTACAACCTTACTAGAATGGGCCGAGTGAGAGGTATACCAACCGATCTCTCAGAATCTGAAATTGTTGATGCACTTAATGATTCTCAAGTGACCCCTAAGGTTTTAAAAGCACGTAGATTAAATTACAAAGATACATCTAATGGAACCACTACATGGAAACCCTCACAATCGGTTGTTATTACTTTTGAAGGCCAAACTTTGCCATCTCGGGTATTTATTTATTACAACGCACTCCCTGTGGAAGTATATAAATTCTCGACGATCCAGTGTTTTAACTGCTGCCGTTTCGGACACTCAAAACCCATATGTCGTTCCCCTCCACGTTGTTTTCATTGCGGAGAAGACCACCCCTTTGATCTTTGCCAAAAATCATCGAATGATCCACGTTGCATTAACTGCAAGGGAAATCATACAGCGGTTAGTGTGGCCTGTCCAGAATTGACCAGACAAAGGAATATTAAACAATCAATGGCTTCAGACAACATTTCCTATTTCCAGGCATCAAAATTATTCCCAACTGCAATAAAATCGTTTGCAGAGGTAACATCTACCTCTATTCCTTGCAATCTATCTTACTCTAAATCTCCTCCATCATCTTCTTACAGGGAAACAATTTTTATACCACTCAAACCAAAACCAAAATTTATTGCTTCTATTGATAAAAATCAACATAATGATATTTTGTTTAACCCAAATGGGAATTATAAATCTCAGACACTCAATGGGAGTGCTTTAAATAGTTTCCAATCTTCCCCTAATTTAGGGAAAGTGGTGAATGAAAATTCTGCTTTCATTCAGACTTTAATTACCCTCTTTATTTCTATTCTTTCAAACAACAATAATATACCGTCCAACGCTGCCGATTGCATTAAATCTTTATTATCCTGTCTTCCTAATGTCTCCGAAACTGAACAGAATTCTTCAGTGGAATATCAGAAGTCTAATCTGTAATAAATTTGAACTTGTAAAATTACTCGATGAACATGAAATTTCAGTTGCCGCTATTTCTGAAACGTGGTTTAAACCCTCATATCTATTTAAGATTTCTGGATATAATTGTCTTAGACATGATAGACTGGATGGTAAAGGTGGCGCTGCCTTAATCATCCATGACTCTATCCCTTTCAAACCAATCATATTTCATACTCTCTCTAACAATTTTCAGATAGTAGCAGCTGTTGTATGTGATATTACAATACTATCAATATATGTCCCTCCCTCCACTATTTTTGATGAAAACGAATGGTCATCATTTATGTCTCAGATCCGTCCCCCGTATATGTTACTGGGCGACTTTAACGCTCATTCTACCTCTTGGGGTAGTGAATTAACGAATCGTTCTGGCCGTAATCTTTTAGATTTTATTGATTCCCATAATTTATGTATTTTAAACGACGGATCTCCAACCCGATTCACCCCCCCTCAACAAAGGAAAAGTGTTGTTGATTTATCTCTCTGTTCATCTTCGGTCATACGTAAATGTTCTTGGAACATACTTAAAGACCCCCTTTCCAGTGATCATTTCCCTATTATAATCCTCTTTCACCATCTAACCACCTCGCATTCCTTTACAATTAACAATAATTTTAAATTTAAAACGAAAGATGCGAACTGGAGATTTTTTTCTTCTGTATTAGACTTTCTTGTTCACTCTGTAAAATCTTCTCTTGGGAACATCAGAACACAATGTGAATTATTTCCTAGTATAGTTATAAAAGCAGCAGAAAAATCCATTCTAAAGCGTAAAGTTAACATTAAAACTAAACATTCGACTCCGTGGTGGGACGAAGAATGCATTCGTGCTGTTAACTCTAGAAAAGAAGCAGTTTCCATTTACCGCAAATGCATGTCTTTTGAAAATTTCTTATCAGTGAAACGCGTCCAATCAGAAACTAAACGTATTTTGAAAAATAAAAAGCGGTCTGGATGGCGAAAATTTTGTGAAAACTTGTCTCCTGAAACTCCCCAGTCATCTGTTTGGACTAATTTAAAAAAATTCGGTTCGTCATATGCTCCGGAGCGTACCAAACATATTCCGGAGGAAATTATTATAGGTTTTGCTGATAAGATTGCCCCTCCTTCAGTTGCCACATGTGAAGAAATGCCCTCTTTTATTTCATATCCATCTCACTCTAACTGGCTAGACTCTCCTTTCTTAGTTAGTGAACTAAAACGAGTAATCAAATCTCTTTCTGACTCTTCTCCGGGTCCTGATGGAATATTATATAGCTTCTTTAAAGCATTCTCCGACATGTCGGTTGAATATTTCTTATCCTTAATTAATAACATGTTTGAAACAGGATTTATTCCGGATGTCTGGAAGGTTCAAAAAATCCTCCCGGTTTTAAAACCAGGGAAAAATCCGTCCGAAGTCTCATCTTATCGTCCTATTGCTCTTTCGTCGTGTTTAATTAAAGTAGTGGAACATTTGATAAAGAACAGATTAGAATGGTTTGTTGAAAATCACAGTATTATCCCTCCTAATCAATACGGCTTTCGGAAAAAGAAATCTACTATGGATAATTTAAGTTTGTTAACAACAGATATCCGTATTTCTCAATCCCTTAAGTCTTGTACATTGGCCACATTTCTAGATCTTTCTTCAGCTTACGACGATGTATTAATTGATGTTTTGAAGGAAAAATTAATTAAAATAAAAATCCCCATAAAATTAGTTCAATTTATTATCAACTTGCTAACAGACAGATCCATTATTATCCACTCTTCCTCAAACATATTGAAGCGCAAACTTTGGAAAGGGCTACCCCAGGGGTCTGTTATCAGTCCATTATTATTTAATATTTATATGAGTGATTTAGACATTGTAATCCCTTCGTCTATTAAGCGACTTTATTTTGCGGACAATTTTCTCATATATTTATCTCACAAAAATTTATTGCATGCTGCGAAGGAATTAAATTTGGCCTTACATAATATTAAAGTTTGGATGTTGACAAATGGAATGAATTTAGCTACCTCTAAAACCAAGGTAGTGGCTTTTACTCGCAAAAGAAAACTGCCTAACTTTACAGTCTCTTTTGATAATTTCCCCCTTCAAATCGTTAAGCAAATAAAATTTCTTGGCCTGCTTTTGGACCATAAGCTTTCCTGGCTCCCTCATATTCAGAACGTTTCTGCTAAGTGTGAAAAGGGGCTTAATATGATGCGAGCTGTTTCCAGAGTATGGTGGGGATCCCATCCTACTACTCTTAAACTAATGTATAATTCCCTCGTTCGAAGTCACTTGGATTATGGCACATTTCTTTTCGACCCACTTCCTAAATATCTGGATAAAAAACTTGAAAGAATCCAATCAAAAGGGCTCAGAATGATTATTGGGGCAATGAAATCTTCTCCAATTAATGCTCGTCAGATAGAATGTGTAGATCCTCCCTTATTTTTGAGAAGACAATACCTCGCGGATAGATATATCTTCAAAGCGTTATCTTTATCGCGTCACTCATTGGAACAGAGTCTCGATCGTTTGTTCAGTATTTTGAATAACAGAAGGAGGGTAATAGATAGAGATCAATTCCCTCTCTTATTAAAAAGTTTTCTATCATTTAGATCTCTGTCTTCTTACCTTCAAAATCTACAAGATGATCCAATCCTTCCTATTTACAGTACCCCGTTTAATGCTATTAATTTTATCCCAAACGTAATAATTTCTGACTTCCGGACGAACATTTTATCATCAGCTAATAACTTTCAAAATTTTGAAGAACATTTTAAAAACTTTATATTTTCAAAGTTTCCTGGATTTTCCCTCATATACACAGATGGTTCCAAATCCGACCACAAAGAATGTGGCGCATCGGTATATATTCCTGAATTCAATGTTAATCTGTCTTATAAATTGCCTAAAGAAATTTCCATATTTACTGCAGAATGCTTCGCAATTGAACAAGCTTTAATTCAAATCCAACTCCTTAATATTCGTCGAGCCTTACTGTGTACTGACTCTCTAAGTGCAGTATTAAAAATTTCCTCTAATATCGTTCGATGTCCAGAAGACTATGTTATTTGTAATATTAAAAAAATCCTCGATTCTTTAAACGAATCTATGTTTGAGACAATACTGGTTTGGGTGCCTGGCCATCTAGGAATTGAGGGTAACGAGAAAGCTGATTCTCTCGCTAAACTTGGAACTGTATCTGGTTCTATTCCTTTAGATTTTAAAATTCCTGTCTCTGACGTCTTCTCTGTTCTTAAATCCAACATGTCTCGTTCCTGGGAAGAAAATTGGACAGTCACGAAAACTCAAACTGGATCTTTCTATGCTGGAATACAAAATCATATTCCAAGTAAACCCTGGTTCCACGGCAAAAAAAGTCCAAAAGATTTATTTCCTGTATCTCGAGAATGAGAATTGGCCACTGCTCTATTGCAACTCATTTGTTTAAAATTCGGGTGCTCGAAAGTTCATTATGCCAGTGTGGTGTGGAGGATGAGACTCTTGACCATGTTTTCTTCAATTGTAAAAACCATTCTTCTTTCAAAGGCATGTATCGATTGCTTATTAAAATCACCCACCAGTCTCCCCTTAGTATTCCATATTTACTGTCTCTCAACAACTCTCGCGTATATTCTATTCTTTATAAGTTTATAGATTTGAATGACTTTAATATATGATATGTCCAGTCCCCTTATAGATAATTCACATCAGTTTAACCATATATCTTATCCCAATCGGCACAAAGCACTCTCTTTAGGGTGAATTGCCTAATACAAAAAAAAAAAAGCCTTAAAAGCCCCTCCCCACCCAATAATCCCGTACTGCAATATGGACTGAATTAATGCATAATAGACAATTTTTATAGTGTTCTTATTTAAAATATTTCGTATATTATAGAAAATATGGATAAGTTTTCTTATTCTTTCAACAGTGAGATTAATATGGTCTTTCAATCGAACATTTTTATCTATTAAGATACTAAGATATTTTATATTAGTTTTATGATTTAGTTTCGCGCAGTCTGTATTACATGTACCGTCATTTACACAATTTTTAAAATGAATTGTTATGTTAATTAGGTTATTTGGCACATCTTCTTGTAGAGTGAAAGGAATACAATATGTTTTTTCTGTGTTCAGTGATAATAAATTTCCATTGAACCAATTTTTTATAACCTTCATATCTTGATTGGTTGCATTGGTAATTTCGTTCCATGTCTTTTTTTCGATAATTATTGCAGCAAAGGATATAAGTTTACCATTAAGTAATAATTTAAACATATGGGTAACGTAAATTATAAATAAAATTGGTCCAATAACAGTCCCTTGGGGAATTCCAAATTCTAAAGTTTCATCCACGCTTAGTGAGTTATTTAATTTAATTTTTGGTTTCGTTGAATTAGATAGCTTTGCAGCCAATACCGTACCTTACCAATAATACCGATATCATTCAATTTATTAATTAGTTTTGTATGGGAGATACTATCAAAAGCCTTACGTAAATCAATGAAAATTCCAAGGCATTTTTTTTATTTTTATCTAATGCACGGTATATCGTTGAAGTTAGTTCTGCAATGGCATCATGAGTGATGCCATTGCATCATTGATCATCAAAGTTTATTTTATTTTATGTATTTGCATTCTTATAACAGTCATTGTACGTTTATATTTTACAGTGTTAGATTTTTTTTATATCATTACCCAATAAAATAACGAAATATAAACTTTAAAACCAAATTAAAAAAGGAAAATACATCACAATATAATATAAGCAGATCGGATAAAATGCAACTACTTAAATATACAATAAGGACGGATTGTTTCATAGAATTTGAACAATTCATCAAATTTTAAATTTGTTAATCAAGTTCTTTGAAGGTTCTATTCAAGTTCTGTTATTATTTCAGTTTTGTAAAGCCCCTGGCCAGTAATGATAACATAATAGAACTTAATTAGAACCTTCACAAATCAACTTTGAAATTTGATGAATCATTCAAATTTCGAGACACGACCCGTTCAAAGAGTTTTTTGTTATATTTTCTAGGATTACATTTAAACATGGAGTGGGAATAATGACAATGGAAGAAAGTGATGTCATTTAATTAAAATTGCTGTCATTCAATTGTGCTGTTATTCTGCTATTCAAACATATTTTTTTCAATTCCAACTGAAAGCAGAATATGAAAAAAAGAAGGAATTGTGAAGGAAAAACACAAAGACTATTTAATAATAAGTTTTCTGACATATTTGATTGAATGCTGTTTATAAGGAAAGTCATGTCTATGGGTTAGAGTGGTAGATACTCTCAGTATCGCTCTGGTGATAGACCACTTTTTTTACTTCCACTAGCTACTACTAAAAATAGTGCAAAGTAATTAGATATTAGAAATTATATAAATTTGACTGTCAAACATTTTCCGTGTTTTTGGTGACTAAATCTGAATTGCCAGGTACTTCACCGCCTTCTTCTTTCCCATCTCCTTCCCCCCAAACGTACCCCAATTGGAGGTTCCATAATCTCACTGGCTCCGGACGTTAGGATCAGCTGGAACTCTTATAAACAAAAGGTTTTTGTAAAAGAATGCACCATTTTGAAGCACTAACAAACTCTTTTTACTGAATATCATATTATTCATTAAAATTTTTTACATGTGTTTAGTTGAATCGATTGCTATACACAGATCGATGGCTGAATCTATAAAAATATTATAGGGTTTAGTTTATTACTTTGTCATTAAAAAGAATGATTAGGTTAGGTTTAAATGGTGAAACGAATTAATAGGTATTATTGGTATGTTTCTTGAAACCTTCAAGGTTCATGTTGAAGATATGAAGAGACATATTGTTTAGCAGCACCACAACCAATAAATCAATTTGTCTGTCCTACCGTGTAGTATGCATAGAAGAGCGTGGTGCCACCACCAACAGTAGTTGTTTGGTATAAAACTATAAAACCTTGTACCTAGTTTACCATTTGTAAAAATACTTAAGACATTTTTCCTGCAATCTGAATTAAGTATAATAATTTCACTTTACTGGAAATTTTAATGTGCTTTGTATCTTCATGTTTAATAATTTATTTATTACAAACAGTACATTGGTTACAGTGATGAAACAATTTACAGATATTAAATATTTCATAGTGGGTACCATTAATATGTTTTAATTGAAATGTCACATATGTGGTACAAATGTATATTCAGTAATTGAATCGAATTGTGGTGACGTATGTAGTGAGTAGGTGTGTGGATGCATGTGTGAATGTGTGTATATATGTATGCGCATTAAAATAAATAATTCTATATTTTAATGCTTACTAATATAATAAGACTTGTTTTAAAGGTCTGATTACTGTTTTTATTGGGTATATTATTTTTACCATTTGGATATTTCACCGTTACGATATTAGTAATTACTCCAAATTAACCGTTTTTATTACAAATTTTATACCCTATCAAATATCACTAAAATAATTAAATACTGCTAAGTAATGTATATTTAATGAACGAAACGCTAATGCGGATATTTCCACAACGGTTTCAATTTAAAATTCCGAAAAATTGGATTAAAAATATTTTATTTGTTATTAAGGCTCTGGTTTTTATTTTGACTGTCAACAACTGGTTTATTGACGACAAATTACGAATTAACAACCTACACCATCGATTAATTCACTTTAATTGATATTTTTATGTTTGTCTCAGAGTACTTTGGCGCTTATTCGACCTGTTTTACACAAGTGTAAAAGTCATCAGATCGTCCATTTAATGCATTTAAAATGTAATTTATTTTTAAATTCATCCATATTATTTCCGTAATGTTTATTAAAGTGAAATAGTATAGGATTATTAATTTGATCAAAAAATACTTAATCTCATTATGGGCCTCGTTAATTAATGATTTAACTGAACAAACAAAACTCTGCACTCAATATGTGTAAGGTTTTATGGATCTATTCAATCATGCAATAAGTGCATCATTTAAATACATTTGAAGCGATAATTACGATTATTATTGCAATCGGAAAACAAAACTGCAATTGCATATCTTAAAGCGCCGGCATTGACATTTGATATAATTTTTAATGACCGGTGATGTATCAAGGAATATGAACAAAACGTTGCCCTGTAGAGATGTAAAAAATACATGGCGAGCTTTGGCATCACACATTTAACCCTTTACACTACATTGTGAACTAAAATTGTATCTCTTCATATGAAGCGGTTACTTTGTGATGTGACATTATAATTTAAAATTGTATCATTTAGATAATGTAAAAAATGTTAATCTACTAATTTATTGTGTATATGGAAAATTATTACTAAAACAACAATTTTCTCGACGTCAGAAACATTGTTAATACATTATTTATTCAAAACAATAATCAAGCGGTTTCTCCAAAGGAGAGAAGATCAAAGATATGGGTGGATGAAGGTTGGGGAATAATAGGATATTTAGATTTGTCCACAAATATGGGTAAAGCCATTTCAAATTACTAGCAACGTTACAATTCTTAATGCAGGTATTATGTAGGTATTAGATCATAGAAGAGATAATTTGTATTTTTATACTATGAGGAGACTTTTTTCTGATATTTGGTATTTTCAAACACAAATATGATTAGAATAATTAAAGAGAATTTGTGAGATTATATTTGAAAAGATCTGAACAACCAATTCTTTACAACAATATTATTTCCAACTTTAAAATACTCCCAGTTTTCATGAACACTAAAATTTAAAACTTCAAAACATTACTCTAAACCATTTAACGCCGGGAACACGTCAGCTAGTACCTTTTATAATATAATATATAGGACGGCCGCATATAAATGTGCAATAAACGAACAATTACGGTTTGGGATCCATTCTCTCTGTGCACCCCTGCAGATATTTTTATTACCTACGCAATAGTTAGTTCAAAGCCATCTAATTATTGATGTAAGAAACTAACGAATTTTATTGGCAATTAGACTGTTCCATTATACTGCTCTAAGGCACTGAGTACCTTCCTAATTTAATATCTTACATTCAAACCAAGGGCACTAAGATTTTTATACCGGGAGACGATGGGTTGGTTTGACTCAAAAGAAATCCGATTGAATTAGTGCTCTTAATACCTCGTGTAACTGACAGTCATAATAGTGAATCAGAACCCTTGTAGACTCGATCTGCTTGCGGGACGTCTACTTAATTAATCGTTAAGCTTGTACCAAAATGTACACTAACCGTGAACAGTGAATAGCCAGCACCACGGGCTGCCACCTACAATCAACGCAAAAAGACAAACCAGAAAATCAATATTTGAGCCTTCGATTTCTTATTTATGTGCCATCGGCAAAGGCAAACACATTTCGGCAAATATGTTTTATAGGTTTTTAATGAACTCTCTTTGATGTGTTCATTCCATAACTTTTTTTTGCGAATTGATGATTAGTCGATTGAGTATCAGAATATAATCACTTTAAAAATTGGTTATGGAAATTAAGGGATCGCAGTCAATACAAATAAAATTTAAAAATGTGTATGTAGCAACCATATTTATTTAGAATCAGCCAATAAGTAACTTGCGAAAATTATTTATATTTTTTATTTTCTCACTACGTAGTCGAATTTTATTATAATGATACTAGGTGAACACAGCCACGAGTTGCTGTCGCTCAGTCTATCTGTGCAGATAGAGAAACAATAGCGCATTTTGCTTCTGCGTCCAACTGTTGGCGCTTTTTTCTAAAAAAAGCATGTTTGTCAAACAGGTGGCGCTATTTTTCAAAAAAACATGTTTTACCTGTCGCAAGTTACATCTATACAATATAGGTATATAAAAACACACGCGTATTCTAATGTAACGTTGTGTCAAAATTACAAAGTAATCGGTGAAGAACTTTCGGAGATTTAAGATTTCAAAAAACTAACATTTACATTTCTATTTATATAAATAGATACATAGAAGATATTGAAACAATATAAAACTTTTTCCACTTCATTTTGTTACCGTGACCAGTCAATAAAGCTATAATAAGGTGAAACTTAAAATACTTTAGTGAATAAGGGCTTAAAATTATTTCAATATGGTTTCATGACAATAAATATTTCATAATGACATTTAAAAAATCATATTTAAATGTATATATTTAAGAGGACCGCGCAAGAGTCCCAACAGCATCCAACTGCCTGGAGCTAATAAGCCCAGAGCATCTTCAATTGGGGTATGTTGTGCGGCTGAATGTATTGGAAAAAGAAGGAGATGGGAAATAACAGAGTGGTGTTAACCTGTATTTTCCGATAAGGTCACCAAACACGGCTAAAGCCATTTCAAGCAACATTCGGAAAGGTAATTTTACACCAGGGCGATAATGAGAGTATCTACAATGGATCATGCCGCAAATAAATTATCATGTTATTTTTAATTGATCAATTATTTTTTTGGAATTAATTAATGAGTAAAACCTGAAAGAGTAATATGTAATCATTGAAGACAATATTAGCGACTTACAATTTTTGTTTGAGAGTCTCTTATATTATCTTCAAATATTAAAGAATTATTAATTATTGTGAAACAACACAAATAAATTGATTAAATTTACTTGCGCACACCGGTATTTAAATGAGGGTAGAGGCCGTCAAAAATGATGGTTTGAGGTGATAATTGAAAATAACTATGTAATTTTGAGTCCAATAGATTATTTGGATATCGAATCGAGTTAAGGTGGTGAATTAGATTATCTCATAGAACATTTAAGTAATAGATGGTATGTTTTTAGTATGCAGGTATTTATAGACAGTTGTTGATTTGATTAAGTTAACTAGAAGTACATAATGGACAAGAAAAATGATAAAAATTGTGTAAATTTTACATGTGGTTTAAAGAAACGCTTATAAAATTACTAACATAATATGGGATATAATTACTATCAAAAACATCTGCTTTTTTTAGGAAATGTTGCTACAATGTGCATTTAATGGATAATTTGAGTGTTCTCGAATCTTAGAAAATTATACACATTACATCTTAGTCTTATAAATAAATCGAGGCATTCCGACAATGTGTGTGCATTTACGAGTCATATACATGCACATCTTTTTACTCATATATCTTTAATTTTCTCCAGGCTAACACGCCCGGATATCAACATTAGGTTAAAATTACTGCAAGAACACCTTTGCCACCAAACGTACACTTACCTATGTACATAATTCCAATCGAACCACAAAAATTATCACATTATTTCATTACGAAATTCATGGTTATGCTTATACATACGTTTTTCAACACAATTATTATACCCGAAAAAAATATCGTAATATAAATTTTCGCTGAAATTTTAGGCATTAATTATTGGCACATACTGGGAGGTTGGGGAAAGGATGGAGATAAAGGAGAAAAAAAGAGGAATGTTTGATAATAATTAATACTTTAGATATAGTCCCATAATACTTAAAAAAGCCAATTAAGGCAAAGCGTTGCCACGTTTCGGTTTTGTCTCTTACCTTTCTGTGAATCTCCAGATATATGTTCTCTGTGTAATTTCACATGACACATGTTGAATCATGCATTCAATACCATGCTCTGCCACTGTCACTGCAATAAATAATTCTGTAACATAACTATATAATATTTATTTCGTTTAAAAGCCCACTAATTTGTAAATAAATAAATTGCGTCATGTGGGGTAACCAAACGCAATGTATAAATTTATGATATTTGTTTTAAAACGCTATCTACGGGAAAATATCAAGGGATGAAATATGTTTATATGCTTCAAATTAATTTTTGTTTAGAAGGTTGAGGAGTGTACGTACCCACATAACGGCGTATGCTTATTCCCCACACACTTATCCCATAACACAAGAATTAAGTTTAAAAAATATGTATAAAAAATAAAGTTGAATGAATTTGTATGAGAATTGCTTATTTTCGCCCGAGAAACTAAGATTATTTTACTAAAAAAATGAATTTACCTCTAAACTTTTATTTTCTTTATGTAGGACCCACTGCATACTTAACGTGCTTCAATACGATCTAAAGCACCAAAGACTTGAGAAATGAGCTCAGGTACAGCATTGAAACCATGTGAACATTTATTCACAACAGAAATTGAACCCTTCTTTGTTTTGAGTCAACCATTCACATTCTAATTTGCATATAGACGCATGTCAATTTATTTGAATTAGTTATAAAAAATAGTAATTACGGGAGCCCTTTCCTACTTGCACTGGTAATTATATGAATATAGTTTTTCAGCCTTAATGAAGCAGTATTTCTTCTTTTCTGTATAATCCGCTTATGAAAAGAAGCCTTAAGGTCGTAAATTTGTGATTGCTTTATGTTTATTGGTTTATACTCATATTCTTAATATCAACAGCGTATTAACAGAATGGCCTTACGTTGACCATCAATAAACCTCTCTGATGTGCCGAAAGGAATTTTAGCACAATCTGATTTATGCTCTAATTATCAATTTATGAAATGATTATAAATTTATTTCGATGAAACAAATATATTTAACACTATATTCTCTGTATATCAAATAAATTTGGGTAGGTAGTCACTTATACATTTGCCATATAACACCACGAGAAATATTAGATTAAAATTTACAGTTAAAGATTTTTTTCGCCTTATTGAATTTCTTTTTTTTTTAGTTAAACCAACCCAACTGCTACCAACCATCTGGAGCCAGTGAGACTATGGTATTTCCAATTGGGGTGTGTCTTGATGTTGAAGGTAGTGGGGAGAGGAAAGAAATGATGAGAAGAAGGTCGGAAGTACCAGGATATTATGTGGTCACCAAACACGGCAAAAGTCATTTCAAGCTACGTTTTAATTTTGAATGGTGGTTTTACACAAGAGCGATACTGAGTGTATCTTAAATGAGTAATTTGAGAAATAACACAAATTAATCAAATAAAATTTACTTGCGCACGCCGGATTTAAAACTTGCTAGTCAAAAGCCTTACCTCTCTAGACCACGGAGACCGTTAACATTATCAAATAGTAGAGCAGATTTGTTGAACAAAAAAACGTGTAAATAATTGTGAAATACTATTATCCATTCTTCGAAATTTTATTTACACGAAATCGCAAAAATAAATGTTCTAGTGGTGATTATATTTGCAATCTACGTTACCACAAATATTTTTTGAGGCAGGTAGGTAGGTACCATCTGCAGGCTTGGGAATGCAGAACCTAATTATTTTTATTCCCAAGAAAATAACAGTAGGCTTCATGATTTACTTTACTGTTACGCGCGTTATCTGAAAATGAGCAATTGTTTTTCGTGCGAATGGAGATCTATATTAATTTCTCGTTTCTATTTGAAAAATGCCCCTGAAACCGAATATCACCTTACATCCTGTTTAACAACGGAGTTGCAACCATAAATGCGTATTCCCAAAACAACCGCATATAATTAATAAGTGAAACGAGTTAGTCGTTCCTTTCAAGAGTGAATATTTGAATCCTGTAAACTGATTATCAACATTAACGATACAAAGATAACAAGTAGATAAGGCGAAGCCTGATTAAGGCTTTCGCGGCTCATCGGTTACTCACCAACTATTCTGTAGTACAACTTGTTCAGGTTTCGCTTTTAAGTGCGTTGAAATACTGTCTCTGCGCGAGAGAAGTCGTCGGATTTGTTTACTACTATTTCAGCAACTAAGCCGGAAAAAATATATTTAATGGTTCATTTCATATAAATAATGCTCACCTGCATTCTGCCTATGGACCAAACACCATGACCGCGACATGAATCCATGATTACGTTAAATAGGTAGGTCATTAAGTTTTATGAGAACCATCAATAACTATCATAACTAAATAATCATCACGCCAATACCCCGCAGGGGTAGGCAGAAAGGAAGGACTGCCGAACAGGTACATACTCCTTGCCTCATTCACATTCCTACATCGTCTTATATATACTCTTGTTTTATGTTCACTCTTATTCGGAATAATTATAATTATACGTTATCATTATTGGGTTTTCAATAAGAATAGGGTATATTTGATTCCATTTATAGATAATTTTCTTGGTAGAAACTAGCAACCATTTGCATGATATTATAATTGCACTGTCATAGCACATGGAAAGCACATAGAAAAAAATGAGTAGACGGTTGCGATGAGATGAAGAAGAATGTTCTGAAGGTTATCAATTTGTGCAGATTGAGCAATATTATTTATGATAGATCATTACAGATGGTTCCATGATAACTCAACACAGTGACAATTCAACACACTTTTAAAAAGTGATATAAAGTCATTAGTAACGATGAAAAAAAAAGTAAACCTAACCTAACCTAATTAACCCAGTTAATAAAGTTTTTGTTTCATCACTTTCCATAACAATTTATATTACTTTTTTAAAATGTGATGAATTATCATTTTGATGAGTTATCCGGTCACCATTGCAGACAGCTCTGTATCCTTACATCATGAGAAGTTAACAATTCCATTCAGTTTATTTACTTTGCATTGCCTTACTTAAGGCAACACAAGACTTTAAAAGCGGGCAGGTTATACGAGGCACACATTTTATTCAATTCCGACGAATTTCCTACTAATATATTTTTTCTTTTACAATTACATACAGATATAAGTTGTGTTATATTTAGGATTAACTACCATTAAAGTATTTTACGTAAATCGTTTTCTAACTATAAAACCAGCGATTAGTTAGTAACTTCTCGAGATAAACATCTGAGATTTTAGTAACGCATTTCTTTTCTCTCTCACAATATAAACAAACCAACATTGCTCGATTAATAGGTAAGTACCTGCTGTCAATCGACGAAAATAAATAATTAATTTAGAAAAATTCTACGGGTATTAGAGAATTTCAGACACATTAACCTACTGTTTATATCTAAAAGGCATTCAATCTTAGTGTACGTAATTTTTTTTTTTTAATTTTTCTGTTAAAAATAATGCACGAACAATAAATGAATAGTAAATTTGCGGCACGTTCCAAAGTGTTACTTTCAGAGTCGTCGTGGTGATATACCATCATTCAGAATTAGTACGTTGCTTGAAATGGCTTTCTCCGTGCTTGGTGACCAGACCTGGATAGCCAGGTACTTCCTTACCCCACTACCTTCAGCCTCACAATATACACTATTAGGGAATGCCTTAGTACCACTGGCTCCAGTCGATTGGGAGCAGTTGGGGCACACACAAAAAATAAGTTGGAGACACTATAACTAGACATATAAAACCTTTAGATTTTTTTTTTTTTTTTACAGTAATACCGCACAAGAGTCCCAACTGCTCCCGTCTGGAGCCAGTGAGACTATGGCATCCCCAATTGGGGTATGTTGTGAGGCTGAGGGTATTGGGGAGGGGAGGGAGATGGGGAAGAGGAAGGTGGGGAAGTACCTGGCTATTCAGATCTGGTCACCAAACACGGCTAAAGCCATTTCAAGCAACGTTTCAATTCTGAATGGTGGTCTTACACCAGGGCGATACTGAGAGTATCTTCCACTCTGGAACGTGCCGCAAATATACTATATATTATTTTAAATTAATTAATTGTGAAATGAAATAACACAAATTAATCATATAAAATTTATTTGCGCACGCCGGGTTCGAACCCGCGACCTTCGGATCTGTAGTCAAAAGCGTATACCACTAGACCACGCCGGCCGTCAATATATTGTTTTATACTTAGATAAATCTAAGTATAAAACAATAACATAGACAGTTTAGGGTGGCCGTGAGTTTTGCATTCGTGAAATATATATTACCAAGAATGTTGGTATCTACATATTGTATTTCCCAAATTTATTCGGTAGGTGGTTAATTCAAATTTTCGTATAACTGTAGCAAACATACCTACATTAGGGTTGCAAAATGTACATTTAATGCAATACTCATTACGTAACACAGCTTTTAATTACCTGGACGTCTTCAGACATTAAATGAGTCTACACAGCAGCGGTCCAATTAAAACAACAGTGCTTTGAGATGTTTTAACTTCAGAGTTTGCAGTGGTTTTTAAAAAATGTAGATAAATAAAATGTTAATATAGTGGTATTAAATCACGCCTACGGTTTTTGTTAATGATATTCTTGTGATAAATCAATGATATTATTCCGGTTTTTCTGCTTCTTAATGTTAATATGGATGCATATATATTGTGATATCAATGCTTGATGGGTATATCACACGTTTTTGAGGATGCCTTAACGATTTTTCGAATTTATTAAATACGTATTAATTTATTAAAAAAATTATATATCTCAACTAAATCATAAGCCGCTCATCTTACTAGGGAATTCTTGTATCGACATGTGAAGTTTCACAATTATAGTAAATAACAACAACAAAAAATTCATATTGTGAACATAAACCATCGAAATTATAATAAAAATAAACACTACAGTTATTAAACTAATATTGTAGCTGGGCAGTACGTTGGCAACAATAATGTTCTACTAACTAAATAAGTATTACAAAGAAAAATAATAATAAATAAATGAAAATAAAAATAATCTACATATTCTGATTCTAAATGGTAATTGAATTCAAAATAAATTCGCGGTATTTGGATCTTTGTTGTTGCGTGGGGTAACCGTACGCGGTGGGTAAGTATGCGCAGCGATGTTTGAAAAAAATGGTGCACATTTTACCTGTGCGTATTCCTGAATTCTGTAGTGCTTTGGATCACTTTTGCAAGTCGTGAGTAAAATAAAAAATGAAAAATTGACAGGTTACTCTTAATGGTCTATTTCGCCTCATGAGTGCTAATGTTTAACCAATTATGGCAAGAATGGTGTGAGTTATGACAAATATTGGTAAAATAGTGTTAGTTTCACGGGTATATAAAGGAAATTTTCATTACCTCTGTTTTTTAAGTTTAATTTATATTTGTGTGATGGATTAACCGCACGCGGTTATGTGGGTACTTATTAACATCTGTGTATAAAAATGATTTTTAAGCATAGGTATTATTCATACTTCATCTTGTTTTCTTTAAAAAAATTTAGTGAATTATTCCGCGTACACTTACACTACGATGTGCGTATTCTTACCCCGATTATGGGTCAAATGTACGCAAACGACATGCGTGGGAACATTTTTTTATTTATTTATGAACCGTGTAAGGCTTTTGTGTTTGTTTGAGATACGTAAATTGTCAGCCATATTAATAAATAAAAAATATCATGTTATTGTACCCCACGTGAATCTAGATATATATTATCCCAAGCGTCACAAGAAATTTATAAAACGTTTTTCAACTATAAAATTAGCGGTAAGCACCAGATATTATTTTTTTAGAACATGTATTAGTAACTTCCCAATGTATTCATTAAGAAAAATCTGAAGTTTTAGTAATATTTTTTAAACCTTATATTTATTTTTATTATTTCAATAAGAGAAGATACAATATAATAAAATAATACATAACAATCTTAATGAACTAATTAGAATTCCCGGTTAGTGGAGAATTATTCTCGAGTCTAACTGGGTAGTTTATAAACATTTATCGAGGAAAACTTTTTCTTGAGTTTCCAAGTCCACCCAACAAGGAATTTAATTTCGAGTATGATCCACTTGTATATTGTTGTACATTTGGTACTTGCTAAGTGTAAATACTTTTAATGCACATGAAATTTTATAAATCATTATTAATATCATTACAAATTGCGGAGTTATATTCAGTGGGCACCGTTTTAGTAATCACTTAATTAACTCGCAATCCAAAACCAATTACAAGTTCATTGCTTGTAAAAAGTCAATGGTGCAAAGATAATAAGTACATTACCGGTAATGTTTTAATGAAGCACAACCATTAACCGTATTGTTTTACGCCCTATGCAATAATGCCAATAATTACACATTACACCAACAACAATTACCATCCCGGGTCGGTATTGTTCCATTAGTCATGGGAAATAATATGTTCGTGTACACCAGTATACACCGTTTTTCAGCGTGGCTTCGCAAAACTGTTGTGATTATTCACGATATTCTTAAAATAATTATATTGAAGTATTTCATACAGATCACTTTCACTATAAAAAAAATATTTAAACATCGTCAATTCCCATTCGTAAAGCCAGACATTTTTATTTATTTATTTTATCATTTTGCAACAGATTTATGTCCATTTACTATTTTTACATTCTTAATTCATGATAATACCCTAATATAAAGTTGGAATCTTAACGGCGTAAGTGAAGAAGTCATGCACAAAAATTACGACGCACGGCCTCGGTGTATTAGACGGACCTACGGTTGAATTTTCCCTAACAAATCTCTAAAATAAAGTGGGAATCTTAACGACATAAGCGAAGAAGTCGTGTAAAAATAATATTCAGCGCGCAGCCTGACGTAATGGTACCTACGGCAGAATTTGCACCAGCAGGCCTAGAAAATTAATCTTTCCGCTGGGTTTATTTAAACCCTTTCTGATTAACGTATTATTAAAATCTCAGATGTTTCTAGAGGAATCCATTGGAAAGTTACTTATTTTTTGTCTAAAAAAATAAAATCTGGTGTTTATGTGTCTCTAATTTTATAATTGTTAGAGACAATATTAGCGATTTCCAAAGGAAAATCTGAAACAGGAAAATCAGAAAAATATATGGTCACATCTAGGACTCGAATCCAGGACCCTTGCCTTTCCGGGGCAAGTTGATAATCTTTTTATAAAATTTTAAAACCTTTTTACACCTTTTAAAATATTTTATTGGTAAGGTACCTAGTTCTTTTATTAATCTTAAATATAAATATCTCACATCCGAAGGGATCGGTTTAAAAATACATATATGTTATCGGTACGAATTCGACATAATTAATGTTTGTTTTAAGTTTCGAGCAAACCCGCTTTATAAGAGTTATATATCGTCTTAACTTTTGGGAATAGATAGGTATACAAAACATTTTAATGTTGATAAAAGAGTAGGTAATGACATATTTCTACTGTGTTAGAAATTACATTTAATACTACCATTCCTCTATGCTGTGCTCGAAATCATTCGTTCTTCATTAAGTTCACGACCTCTACACGTATATAGCCGAAGTTTTCTGGCACGAAAGCTATAGAATTCCAAGAGGAATAAGTGGAGTCAATGGAGATATGCAACATGTCTTCCAAAAGCCAATCAGATGTTAGGTTACGGTTGGTCAAACCGATATGGCGAGCCAAGAGCTAGGAAAGACCCTGCGGCAATAACCTACTTTTCTTATACTTATCTAATGCATATAATATGATACAAAACGAGATTGCCATTTTTATAGCGATATTAAGTGCATTATTATCCCATTCCGATAATCAGTTCATAATTTAATAATACAAAATATTTAAAAAAACATACTAATTTGGTTGATTAAATTAAAATGTTGTCTGAGCAGAAAAGCTTCTAATATTATCATAATAAAATCAAACTATTAAAAAACAACATTCTTAAAATGAAAAACCATAACAGTGTGTTTAAAATCGCCAGTGATATATTTATCTTAATCCGTTTAGTTTCCATTCGAATACGACATAAACGATTTCGAAATTTGTATATCTTAATAAAACACAATCTAAAAATCAAATTGATTCTGATAGACTCATCTTCATGGGATAGTTTTATTATGTAATACAAATTAAAATACGTAGGTATATTCCTACTAAAATTTATACTAAGAAAAAATCACAAAAAACTGGTTTTTGGTACTCAAAATAATCATTGATATATTGCCAAAATCATCGCATCCTGTTTATTGCCACCCAAAAACATGATCGAATCCATCAAAAATAACGATTATTGCCTGATGTTTTATTTTAAACTAGTCTGGCACGCAAATTTGTATATTGTTTGTATCACAGGTGATATTTGAAATTTAATTTTTCATCATTAATTTCATTAAAAAAAATCAGGAAGGTATGCAGGGGGTCTCGAAATGTGATACATGTTATTTTATTTCAAGAATGCGCAAATGCATTTATCTACTGACTGCTATACAACAGTATTAATTTCACGTGCGCGATATTTTAAATAACAAAATATTTGTAGATGTAAATAATTATTGACAATTTTATGTAAGTATGTTTCTGTATCTCTTTTTACCACATTGTACATAATGTATGTAGGTTCCTAATTAGCAACATTTGTACAGTACATTAAGTAATTTCTCAAAAAAACTGAGCTAAACCAAGTTTTCAATAATTGTACCGATTTGAATTATTATTCTATTTTTATTTTTTATCTGAGGACCGGACAAGAGTCCCGATTGCTCCCAACCGCCTGGAGCTAGTGAGACTACGACATCCCCAAGTGAGGATGGATATAGGGAATGGCAAAGTGGGGAAGTACCTGACTATTCAGATCTGTCCACCAAATACGGTTTCTAAATAAATTAAAATAATAAATTTTCAATCTTAAGATACGCTAACAAAATTGTAATAGTAAACGAAATGAAAATACTTAGTTTTAGGTCACTTTATTGATAAATTTTTCTATCTACCGGTTTAGGTATCTTCGTACAATCATCAGGATAGTTATAAAATTTATAAAATCATAATTCATCATTTTTATAACTATCCTGATGATGGGACGGAGGTACCGAAACCGGTAGACAATAAAATATATCAATAAAGTGACCTAAAACCAAATAATTTCATTTAATTTATTTAAAATGTCAACTCACAATGCGTTTGCTTCTTTAAAAAAAAAGTGGGTGTGTCAAGCCTACGCAAGACAGAAGTGAAACTTCTAGTTTCAGCTGATGCTTGGCGTGGCGCAGTTCGCTGGTGTCTGAGAGATAGGAAAGAAGAGAAGAGAGAGAACGTTCGTGAGCGGCTCCCCCACCTCAACAAGGTTTCACTTCAAAAATGCCACAGCCGAGAATCGAACCTCGCTTAACTGATTGAAAGCCAACCACGCTGAGCACCAACTGTAAGCAAAGCCGCATAAATTGATTATATTATGTAGGTTCTGAAAATATGAGAGCTTGTTATGTTTTATAATGTTACCTACATCACACCCAAAATATAATATATTTTTAAAAATAATGTACAATGTACAGAAATAGAATCCCACACAAGATCGCGTAGTGCGCTCTAGCGAAAGGATATTTTATCAGAGGGAGATAGTTTTAATTTTTTTTTCTGTAAATTATTACATATTATCAAAATAAATAAATTAATTAAATAAATGTAATACAATTATCATAATATACGGATTAGATAATAATTTTAATCCAACACAATAACGCAAAGCGCGCTCTAGCGGAGTAATGTTTTATCACAGTGAGATAAGTGTTTTTATTATTTTGCAATATTATTTTCTTTTAAAAAATGTTCTGACCTACTAAAAAATAAGATATTGAATGAAAAAGGCGTTAAAAACAAAAAAATAATGTGCGATGGCCGAGAATCGAACTCGGATCAACTGCTTGGAAGGCAACTATGCTGACCATTACACCACCAACGCCAGTTGTCGGGATGAGCTAAGAAGCATTTATATGTTACTTCAAAACTTTGACTAGATCAAATGAACTTTAATCGGTGGTCCCGCATTTTCGTTTCGGTCATGAGTCGGTTTTACTCCGGTCCTCGAAATTGCATGACGCGCGTAAAGAAGTTTCACTTCAAAATGTTATTTATTTATTTTATAGCTTCGAATTATATAGTTAGTTAGAAAGCGACATATTTTTTAAATATAATAATTTTTTTTAAATGGGATTTTTTATGGTGTATTCTTATTTTTTTGCTTTCCTTCGTGTTAAATAATTAACCCATTGTACGAAATACTCACTTTTTGTGTGACGATTACTAAAGAGATACATCTATGAAAGGGTGGAGTGTTGTGTTGGGCGTGTCCGTATTGTCCATGCACCCGAAGTAATGTCATTTTTCTATACTTCTGAAAACTAATTAAACATTGTCAATTGTCTAAATTCTTTCTGAGATATAACTCTCAATTTAATTTTCCTGTCTGGGGCCTACGAATCAAAACGACTGATGTAAATTAGCAACAACAGTTTTCGTTTAAAAGGTTATTAATTACACATCTACAGAATATTGATCACTAACCACAAACCTGAAAATAGGAGTGATGATTGTAAAAATTAACTTTTTTTTATTTTATCGGTAAAAGTTATTGATATATATGTGATTGAAGTGTTTAAGCTTAATATATTACCAGTAATCTAAGGACAATATATACCCTTCATTTTAATTTATTATCATGTAGAACTATTTATGTAAATTGCCTATATAACTATGTGTGAACAAATAATTGATTAATGCGACCGGCATTAAAAAAAATCTATATTAATTTATAAATACAATGACTCAACTCGTTTGGATGTATATTTGATTAAAGATGTTCTATGTAGATAATTGTTTTTATTTTCGTTATTTATTATTGATTTCTGTCCTCCCTCTTTAAACTAAATCCCCTCCCACTAAACACCCGTTCAAATAGAAACTCCTGCAAAATACTCGGTGTGATTATCTAATGATCTAAACATGGTGCTAATTTAAATACGAGTAACATAAATATGAACTTGTCTGTGTGGATTAGCTTCAGCTGCCGTTTCTTACAAAATCTGGACTTGAAAGAGGACGAATGCTTGTACGACGGTATAATGAAAGCTAAGCCAAAGTTTAAAAAAAATTCTTTACTGAAAAATATTTAAAGTTTATGTATTGATAAATTATGGCGGGTCTGACGTTTTACAAAATATCTTAGTAGTAATGCGAAGTTCCGTAGATAGCAAATTGATACAAATGAGTATTGCTAATTTATTAAAAATCTTAATTTTTTATTGAACAACTTTTGAAGAAATTTGTGATCATTGTTTTGGGAAAAATTAATTGCAAGATAATATTGTTAATTCTGATCGACAAAATGACGTTAAATAATTGGGTCCCTCTAATCTCTAGTGCTGCCATTTTTTGGACATTTTTATTGCTTGACCGATCGATGTTTTTCAAATCCACCAGATTGTTAACAAAGTCAGCGATCTAAGACTTAACGATAACGGCTGCGCGGCGTTTCACATATAAAATTTAAATTGAAATTGAGGCCAAAATACCCAACTAAACGGAAAAAATATTTTTTCAATCAAAGGGTTTAGGAAATATCCAGTTTGGATATGTCCTATTTTATTTATTTGTGTTTTAAATAATGATGTAGAGAGCATTAAAGAATTCATTTTTCGACGCAATTCTATTTTTTTTTTGCAAGCTACCTTCAGTTAGTAGTAAAGTAAGTGAAAAATTACACATTATAAAAAACGCATTTTTGGAATGGAAATTTTAATTTATATACTACAAATTTGTGTTTCGGCGTAAATCGGCCTTTTGGAATTTAAGATTTCGCCCATCAACACATTAATTTTTAATTTGAATTCCATCATTTTCATATAATAAATAGAGCAAAATAATTATCATTAACTGCCAAATAATTGCCAAGATGCCTCTTAAAATCATAAAAAATTTGATTTTCTAATGGCCCATATTTTATAATTTAAAACACAACTAAATAAAGTAGCACATATCCGTACTAGAAATTTGCTGTAACTTTTGATTAAAAAAATATTTTGGCCTCAAATCCAAATACGTTTTGTATGAAAAGGGCCGCATGACCATTCCTCTTAAGCCCCAGCATTCCAAAGGTTTTAGTTCCTTAAAATTATATGTTATTTTTTAAGATAATATCCATACATTTGTAAAGCCAAAATGGTAATTATATGAAATTCGCTCCATAGAAAAAAATTGCAAAGCATGCTGCGAAAATTATTAAAAACTAGTTTTGTTCTGTAATTTAATATGTAGTTATGAAAAAAATCACAGTGCATCTTTAAATGCAACAACATACATATCTCCGTTTCAAACCATCTTTGAAAGCTTTCTGCGGAGCCTTAATATCATTGTAATACGTCCCTAATCCTGGGTTTAAAAATATGTCGTCAACTAATACTGCGGTTTTACGGCAGGTATACGCAGTATGCATGCGCGTGATTATGTGTAACGTTTTCTACTAACCTGTTTTATCCCTCAGTATTATCTATTATGAGTAAGACGGATATATTTCTGACAACAGTCTTCATAACTTCAAATCATTTTGAATCCCCATTAATGCTGGCACAAACAGCTAGTGAATTTATATATGACAGTGACTTTGGGGAACTTCATTGTCTTTAATTTCATTGATGCCGACGATATTATATATCCTAAAGCTTCTTTCAATGAAACCTGATGCCTGTAGTATTTGAAAAAGCTTGTCAGGACTGAATTCGTATCACCTCATTGAAGATTTTAACTTTGAGATGAGCGCCGAATGCATTCCTCCATAAATAGTGTGCTAAAAATGCTGATTCTTCCTTACGTATTCTGCTCGTAACAACGGCATACGAGTAGTTGGAATAGAGAAATAGCAAAAAATCTATTGTCTACCGGGAAACAAGTATTGATAAAATGAGAAAAACTGCTGTGCATTCTAAGGAAACATCTTTTGAGTGCGTTGTTTACATGATTCTATAAACATTATGTAGCTTCATCGCTGTTTTCGTATCATAATGCCAAATCAAACAACGCCAAAGAGATAGTGTTAAAGATACCCTATTCGTTAACGTTTTTCACTGCCGTATTGTCTGTCAATGCCTAACGAACACCGTTGAATTGTGAAAACAAGAGTTTTTTGGGCTTAAACTTTTTCATATTAAATTTTAATAGCATCTGACTTTGATGGCCACTATCGCATAATGGTATGTGGATATTTCGTCTAATTCTAATACCAAGACGAGGTTTCGCGATGATGGTTGAAGGTTGACGAACCTTGGATGGAAGGTAAATAAAAAAATGATGCGTACTTTTGGTGAAATTTGATGAAACTTTTGGAGATTTTTGAAATCAAACGTTTTGCGAATTTCGGAATTTCAATTTCAATCAATGTTGTACTATTTGCAGGATAATAATCTTACCGTCTAAATTTTAAAATACTTCTTTATTTGGAAATTTCGTTAAACTTTTACAGCCTTTATAAAGAAAAACCGCTTCACATTGGTTAAACGGTACACATCGGTTTGTTACAAATTGTACGAAGACTGTAAAAGCTTAAATTCGACTTGATACTAATAAAAAACTCTTTAACTGGGTACTGAAAGAACCGACAACTGTCAACTGGCAACAATCCGCAGACTAAGACGTGAAATTCTGGTCTTGAAAAAGTTAGGTTATTTCGGGCACATTATTCTTTTATTGTTATTATTACATTATTCATTACCGCGTGAAATTAATAAGAATTCTTTATTAAGAATTGATATTTTTTAAGAAGACAAATTATTTATCTATGTGTAAGTAAATATAAATCATAGAAATCAACGTTTATATTGCGGTAAGAATGAATTCAAAATCTATTTTTTATTATTGTTTTTTCCTGAGATTTATAATAATATTTTATTATTTAAAAATTTTATTGTATATACGAGATTAAAAGTGAGTTAGACAATCTCTGATTGCCTAAATAAATGAAATACGTTTTCTACATTTCGCATTCTTTAAATTTTACGACGTTTGGAGTAAAAATATGTTGGTTTTATTTTCAACTTTTTTTATATAGGAAATTAAAATTTTACAATTTTTAAAAATTAAAGTCTATTTCAAATATAAATATCTAGAAGGTAATTTTATCTAGTTTCTTAAAATGGTATTTGTTCAAAAGGAAAATACATAATACATTTAAAATACCTTGGATATATTCCGAAATTCGATGAGAAATTTCAAGTTTATACAACATATAAACAACACTCTTTGGCTGTGTAAACAATGTATCTATGAACTATTTTATGTCAGTTTATTTATTAGTAATTTACATACATGGTTGTTTTTCAATTGATTAAAATTTTTACCACGTTTTTTTAGTAAGACAGTTATAAAATTATTATTCTAGCACAAAAAAAACACAAGCTGCCCCGTGTGGACATGCCATTGCCCTTTGAATTTCACATAATCCAAAACGATTCAATTATAATGAGCGTTAAAATGATAACATTACAGATCGGAAAAAAATATTTACCAACATAACCGTGAACAAAAAGAAATCAGAAGTCATCAATTCTTTCACTGATGAATTTCAGCCAATATGAATGATTGCTCTCAACCCAATTACGAGCGTGATTTGGTATTCCCGCCACAACCTCTGCCACCATTTTCGATAATTTCTTTGAGCGAGTTCGACGTCCTAGTCCTTAAATCGACGCTTTTTGTGCCGTATTTACAATGTCAGAGGAATTTACTAATAAATTTACTTTCATTCATTAAATTTTGAACTACTTATTGTCCATGGAAGCAAGACTTCTTCGAATTCCAGAGTAAGTGGTTGCATTTCAAATAAAATAACAAGTTTTTCCGGCAGATATTCAAGAGGTCAACAGAGAAAAAATAATGTCTGTACGTGGGTTCACAAATAAGGGTTTGGAGCTACTGCAGATATTTCTAGTAACCGTCGTAGGAAAGGTGTTTTTATCTCATTACTTTTAAGTAGTCCTATTTTATATTTGTAGTACAAAATTTATTTTTAAAGTAACAGAACCTTCTTGCACTATTTCTTCAACGCATCTGAAAGGTGTTTTTCCTTACATTTACTCAATATAATTTTGAACGCAATTACCTACAGACCAACACGTCAGAGTGCTTATTACGGCAATACTCGTTAAACGAAGCTTCATCGAATGAGACCTTGTTAAAACGAAAAATAAAATCTCATTTTCTCCTTTCAAACTGTATTAAAAAAATATATATACCTACTTAATAAGGTTTATTTAATATTTTCTATTTGATACTGGGAGCATCAATACTTCAAATAATCAATCCCTGTATATGTTTTTTTTTTTTTTTTTAGTAAATAAAATTTAATAATGTTTTTATTCTATTCTGCAGGCATAATACTGTTTCGGCGTTCAAAGCCTTTATTAGATTTTATTAAAAACAACTTTATATGAGCTCCAAAACAGCTGTCAAAATTCACGTTTAGAACATATTAACGGAAATTATATTATATGTATCATTATTAAATTCGATTTATTTTAAAAACAAGGAAAAAAATGGAGCCTAAAAATTTTTTTTTTAATAAAATAATATTTGGTAATGTGAACCCCAGTGTGTGTGATTTCTTTTGATTTACAAGTGATCTTTCAAAATCCGATTCAAAAGACATCAACGAATTATGCAAATATTATCACAGAATGAGGTCCTAATTTATAAAAAGTCTCATTTTTAATCGCATTTATTTACATTTAGCCAATTTGTAAATGACCACCATTTAATTTATTTTTGATAATGAATGGTTTACATTATGCAGGATGTGATGAAGGTACATTATCCAGTGATTCCTGACGTTATTTCGAGTAATATGACGGCCTATAATTGAATATGCCGGCCTCCTTGGTGGAAGGGTGAGGCTCTTGACTAGCAATTCGAAGGTCGCGGGTTCAATTCCTGGCATGCGCAAGTAATATGTTTACGAATTTGTGTTTTATCGCATTTTTTTCATTTCAAATAATATAATGTATGGTATACTTGCGGCACGTTTCAGAGCGGCAGATACGGATCAGAATTGAAACATTGTTTGAAATGGCTTTAGCCGTGTTTTAATAGTCAGATACTCCCCCACCTTCCTCTTTCCTATTCACTTCCACTCTATACTACCTCCAGCCTCAAAACATACCCCAATTGTGGATGCCATAATCCTACTGGCTCCAGACGGTTGGGAGCAATTGGGAGTTGAGCAGCTCTTGTGCGGTATTCTCATAAAAAAATTAAAATTTGGTTTACTGAACTTTCGAAGCCTACAAAAAATCTTTTACATGTCGTTACTGGTCACTCTACCGAGTAATCTCTGTTGTAACTCATAACAAACCACCCAAAACTAACTGCCCAATACCACCCAAAAATAAACGCAGTGACCAGAGGCCAAAAATGTCATCTACATGTTTTAATCCGAATAACCTAAAAAGTAAGTCAGATACGTCCCTTAACACTCCGTATATTATATGCCCAGTAAAACTTGTCTACATCGTTGGAGGCATTACAAACACTTGCTCTAATTTTAACTGTTTACTTTTGGTTGTAAAACTTAAAGCTTTTAATAATTGTCCTCCACTACTCCACAGAGCCTTCGGAAGCTTCTTGGGAACTAAAGTGGCCCAGCTAAAGCAGGAGAGCTTATGCGCATACATTTACATCGCAATATGCCCCATGATTGGTTAGCTGATTCAATGCGCGAGTGTGGCTGGAAGCTGCCATATCTCAGAAGTACTACTTCTGATCAATTATTTTCCAGTAACATTGAGAAGTTTTTAAGGAAGTTGCCATAAATCAGCAGGAAAGGTATGATAATCTCGGTAGATGGAAAAGATACTCCTTCCTGTTTCAACGGATTGAATTTAACGGATTTGTTTATTGTTATATGCAAATGGTTTTTAAATAAAGTAATAAAAAATAATAGATAACACCCAAGTACTACAAGCAGTGAGGCTTATTCATTAGGTGTAAAATCTGTTCTTTAGGTTGTAAGAGACAAAAAATTTAGCGTAATTTTTAAAAACCTTCAATAAATTAAAATAGAGGATATGTTATTGAGACAATGTGCGTGGTTTCACTGAACCAGGTCCAGTGGACATACTTGAGGCTTACTGCGTTTAGTATACAACATAAGTTTACACGTCGCTCTAGGCTCTTTGTGTGAAAAAAATGCCTTCCTGTCCTTAGGAGAGGTGTACAAATCATTCTCGAGCAAAAACCAAATCTGATGGAGATTCTTTCAATTTGTTTGTGCGGCTGGTGTCAAGATAATTAGAGACATTCATAATAATATAGCCTTTTCACCCCCACATTCATATTCTTTGAACGGCTATTCTTTTCTAATACGTTTCATTTAATGCTACGCAGGCTGTTTTATGTAGCTAATTCATTTATTTACCCATCGTTATTTGCTATACTTTTCTAATACGTTTCGTTATTCGCTATGCATCTAGAAACAGGAACGTGCTATATTTTTGTTCGATTAGTATGAACATAACTCATCTTTGTGTTTATGTTCACGTTAAAAACGCGGTTTTGGTATTCTTTTACAATCACTATTGTCCATTAAATTATTATTTATTATTACTACATACAGTAATGAATACTAAGAATCTAGAAACAAAACATAAACTTTTGAGATAGGTAAAAGGAATTTGGAAAGATTGTGTCATGGATTTGGCGGAAATCTTGTCGGAATTTGAACATTTGTAATATTACCTAATACAAAAAAAAATAACGAGTTTCGTGAGAGCTACCTACCTACTTATAATTGAGAATAAGATTTGTTGGTGACAGAACTCGCACAGTATTTCACACCAACACCTTTCAAAGATTTAGAACGGAAATCCTTTACCATGGGTGATTTTACGAAAGTATTCATTTTGACATCTAAGTAATCAGAATCTCTTATTTGTATTCCTACCTTTTCAATTCTCGAATATTTTTCTTTACAAAAAAGTGATAACGAGAAATAACTCGACATAAAAAATCAATGATTTGTGTTGACATATAATTTCTTATCGCCTGATGCTGCTTTATTCAAAGCACCAATTCGGCGCTATGTCATAAAGCCTGCCGGTCTGAACTTAGGCCCTGGGCTCAGAGGCACGGCTGCTACCAACTATCAACACCGCCGCTGCGGCTAATAATCTAATCACCGTTGTTAAAAGAGAGAAATATAATACCTAGTTGTAATAAAAAGGCCAATGAAACCAGAAACCACTGCTTCATTATGCCGATAGATAAATCAACAGGGGATAATAAATAGTGTTTTATGTGTGAAACTCGACGAGATCATGAAATAACTTCGGGACTAGAGTATGTAAACGTGATGAAGTAACTATTGAGGTGTAGTACCTACCAATTACCATTTGTAATATTATAAGTGTATTGACAGCCCCCGTGCTCGAGAGGTAAGGCTCCCGACCAACAACCCGAAGATCTCGATTTAAATCGAGGAGTGCGTAAATAAATTTTATTCAATAAATTTATGATATTTCACAATCAATTCACTTAAAATAATATCTAGTATACTTGTGGCACGTTCCAGAGTGGAAGACACTCTCAGTATTGCCCTGGTGTAAGACCACCATTCGGAATTGAAACGATGCTTGAAATGGCTTTAGCCGTGTTTGGTGACCAGATCTAAATAACCAGGTACTCTCCCAACTTCCTCTTCCGTGTATCCTCCTCCTCCCTACTACCTTCAGCCTCACGACATACCCCAACTCGGAATGTCACAGTTTTACTGGCTTCAGACGGTTGAGGGTAGTTGGGACCTTTGTGCGGTATTCACACAAACAAAAAAATTGACAGCGCAGACCCGGGTTACTAAAATTACAATGTTTCAAAAGACAATTACAATAATTTTAACCTCACCGTTTAACTTGAAACTAATGGCCAGAGAGTTCATTATTTTGCAATATATTTATTTATTTAGACGCCCATCGGGCTTTTACTTGGATATTAAAAAAACATAACAAGGAAAAATTGATATTAAGTTATTCGTTATAAATATATACAGTATAAAATATTGTACCAACATTTAGGATAATATATGTAAATCAACAATTAAAAATGACCAGTTTTAATATATCCGAATTTTAATCGATTTTCATCAATATTAACCAAAAATGTTGCGTCTAATGCATTACCCATAGACTAAATACAACAATGGGATTACCACTTTTACAAATTTCAAATAAAGTGGGTATCTGATCTATAAAATGGGTGGTTTTTGACATCACTTTATTTTCTAATGTGAATTATTCCTCCTTTTAAAAATAAACATAAAACTAACAGTTTTCTATTGTTTTTAGGATTGTCTTTATTCCAGCGTGAAATTATTCACGTTCAATTAACTCAAATTTGCTATAAATTTAAGCATTACTTTCAAAATCAATGGAAATGTATCTTTCGTGTTTTTCCTGCTTTGGGCCAAGATATGCCTTTTCAGGCTTCTATCTTTTAGTTCATCTATCCAACTCTGCCTCTTTATTCGAAGTTACCAATTTATCTCTGGTCACACTTGCTAAGTGCAAGGTGCAGCCTTTGTGTTAGACTATGCATGTTTAATATTGAAACAGTTTTGTGATTGTTCCACATCCAATTAGCCTGTTGCAATTGTATTTTTCCTTTTTCCTCTCGTTTCTTAAAAGTCTTACCTTAGAAGAAACAAGAACTAATAAGAGAATTCCGAGGCCAGTTATATTGATATTTAATTGTTATTAACACACCATACATATGTCACTTGTTTTTTATTCGTTAAGTCGCGTGGTTGATAATGCATCTTATCTCGCTGTTCGGATTATTAACCTCTTGAAAAGGCCATTTAAGATTAAATCGTGTGACTTCCATCCGCAAGTTAAATGTTGTCGTATAGTAAAAGCAAATAGAGCCGTGTTGTGAAAATCTAACATTGTGATTGTAGATGGTTTCAAGAGACCAACAGGATTCAAAAGAAACCAATATCATAATGAGGTAAGTCTTCCCATCATCTCTCCTCGTATTTTTATTGTAACACGATCGAAAGAACTTTTTTTTCATTTACATACAGTCAATTTTAAAAGACATTTGTGCGACAGCAAACAATATATTTTTAATGAAATAAAAACAATATTTTTTGTTTAAAACCACGAATTATTATTAATTTTAAGACCGACCGGTTTCGCTACACTCGAGCATCGTCAGGGTACAAAATTAAACTAATCAATAATACAAAATGTGTCATTATATATACATACAGAGGGAGATAGAAAGTAAAACCAAAATGAAACAACAATATATTAAAAGAAAACAATTAGTGTATATAAATATTATAATAATAGAGAATAGGCATTAATAATTGTAAGGTGATTAAGGGATACTGGGAATTTTACAGTTTACAGGGAATATTCCCAGAATTGGGCTTTTTGACAAATCTAATTGATTATTCAGAATTAAACTTTTGGTTTTAAGGTTTTTGGTTTTTAAAACCTTTAAGGTTTTTGGTTTTTAAAACCAAAAGTTTAATTCTGAATAATCAATTAGATTTGTCAAAAAGCCCAATTCTGGGAATATTCCCTGTAAACTGTAAAATTCCCAGTATCCCTTAATCACCTTACAATTATTAATGCCTATTCTCTATTATTATAATATTTATATACACTAATTGTTTTCTTTTAATATATTGTTGTTTCATTTTGGTTTTACTTTCTATCTCCCTCTGTATGTTTATATAATGACACATTCTGTATTATTGATTAGTTTAATTTTGTACCCTGACGATGCTCGAGTGTAGCGAAACCGGTCGGTCTTAAAATTAATAAAAATTCGTGGTTTTAAACAAAAAATATTGTTTTTATTTCATTAAAATGTTAAACCACAAAGTGATTGCTTTCTACGAAAATATATTTTTAGTTAAATGAGTCCTTTGCAGTTCTAAAATAAAATTGTTGTTCTCGAGTGCAATAAGTAAATAAAATAAAATAAAATGGATGAATTATTTATTCATCACTAGTACCTATCATCTTTGGTGTAAGACTTCCCGATCAGCGCTCTCTGCGTTCATCAAAGTGGGATATTTTCAGCAAGTGATCAAAAATCTTTAATATTGTAATCGAATTCGGTAGTCCGAGCACCAGCGGTGTCTCAGAACTTACAAGAGCTGAATGATTTATTAAATTAGATTGATTCTGAAACCATTTAATTAAAAAATATTGTTGAAGTGTTATTTGCCGAAAATTGTAGTAGGTATAATGAGGAAAGGAATTTATTGATTCAATGTTATCAGGTTAAACAACGTTTTCTTAGCCTCTGCGTACTAATTCATTTTGATTTATGGAGACATTAGGCATTAACTATCATACCCGGCTTCCCCGTATCTGAATTCTTCCGTACTTAAATCGGAGTCTCCTTCAACACCAAAACGATAGAGTTTGGAATATTTTCATTTAATTATTATTGAGATTATGAGGCAAATATACTAATTAATAATACGTTACATACCACTTTCAATTTCCTAGTAAGTGGTGTAATATTCTCGGGTATAACTGGGGAGTTATTCTTTTTACTAATACTTAAAAATAATAAATGTACGCGGGGAAAACAAAATGATATGAAATATTGCTAATTTATTAAAAACCTGGTTAAATAATTCGTATTCCGCTTAAGAACGGGACTACAGGTCTTTAACCAATGAATTGTCAGATTTCCTAACAGTAAAGCACGAATATGTTATGAAAATGTCGGAAAAGATTCTATATTATCGCATTTCGTCATTTTATTTATGAGGATAAGGGCGCTGCATGAACACTTGTTCCGATATTTTCTAAATGTACTAATATTTCAATAGGAAATAAATCAGTCATACTCATTTTTCTTCGTGTACAATATAATTTACAGTGATATTTTTTGGGGTATTACGCCATAACTTTCTTTAGCTGTCCGAAACATCAGCTAAAGAAGGAGGTAGCGCAATACGCCATAATACTCCAAAAATAAATCACTACAACATAATTGCTTAAAAATAGTAGGTAAAGTTACGAAAAAATTCCATAATTCAAAATATTAGTAATATTGGACAATAATTACTAAGTGAAAAATCAAAGAATATATCTGAAAATATCAGTCTGTTGGTTGTTTATAAAGACGTAAAGCTTTTCTGACTTTTTCTTAAATCAGGTAAATAGCTTTGGGCCTTTGTATTCGTAACGGTGTTGTGAAGCTGTCGTATTGCATATAACGTAGTACATATAACGTCAACGCGACGTGTAAGAGTGCGTATGAACGTATCCGCGTAGCGACGACAATTCGGATGTTTTAAATACTTTAAACAAAGAATTAAGTTTTGCAACCGGTAGGAACTTGAATTTATCATAAAATTGACTGGTTGGAAAATCTCTTGTTTTTAGAATAGCTTTATAAATTATGTTTGTGTTATTACTATCGGTTACAAGTTTTATATCTTATGGTGTGTTATATATTATCCTTCCTCATACAATAAGACCATATTGCAACACCGACTGTACCAGACCAAAAAAAAACTATTTTCATATTTGAAAGTTTTAGGATATTATGTATAAGTGACTTTTCTAATTCTTTAAACACTGTCTGTTAAATCTACATGTTTCGTAAAATTCATATTACTTTTTCTGAGGATTCTTACATTTTGATGACACATGAACGATTGTGCACCTTCACTCCAATGTTAGAGCTAGGGACAGGTTCATTAAGGTAAAACTGCCATATGATGTTTTTTAATAGATTAATCTTCAGTAAATTATCATAAAAACATTCCTTCAACATTATTACGTATCATATTCGCAGCCACTGTCACATCTGCTTATGTTATTTCTTCGTCGATGATAACTGTGTCATTCACACACGAGATAACACTAAGAAGGATACTGAAAATATCATTGACATATAATTAGGAAGAGTATGAGCCCAATTACTGCGCCTTGTGGAATTCCATACTCAGAAGACATAGATTCACCTATTGTATTATTAATTTAAGGTTTTGTTCCCTATTTTCTAAGTATCTCTAAACCAACTTAGTCTTCATTTCGGATTTCCTTCAACTTAGCAACCAACCTAGAATGCAACACACTATCAGTAGCTTTTTTTAGATCAATACATTTTCTTAAGCACTTCCTACGGCTATCCAATTCCCCATAACCAGAGAAGTCAATTTTGCAATAGTATCATGAATGCCTAGTTTAGTTCTAAAACCATATTGGTAAGAAAGCAGAATTTGAATTTTTCTATAAATAGAAGTAGTCTCTTTTTGACTAATTCTCAAATATTAGATGTTAAAAATTTGTTCACTTATTGGCAGTATTTAGTCATGAATATTAGCTTAATTCAGTTATTAACTTATCACATTGTGAAAGTGACCATTAAACATGTTAATTTTTTACCTTTCGTTTCATTAATATAAAAACAGTAAAAAATAAGTTTTTCATAATATTTCGAAGTGAGTTTTTTTATAGAAAAAAATAATTATTTATATCTATGTTTTCCTAGCAGTTGTAGTAGTGATTTAATTTTTGTTTTATTGAAAATGGAAACGAATTGTTAAAATATTTAAATTTGCGAATTGATAAAAAAATAACTTAACTTAAGAAAAAATCTTTATATGACCAGAAGATCACCCTTTTTACTTTAGCTCCAAACAGAAAGCCCCTGGGAAAATAATTCCCCTCATGGCCTGTGTCATCTTTGGGGCTGCTGAGTGTAGGATCTTTTTAAGGAAATAAAGGAATGGAAGTTCTGCGAAGGAAACAGGTGGGTAGGAATCCACGGGTCAATGTGCCCAGGAGTGACGGACGTATGAATCCATTTTTGTCCTGTTGTAGAGGTCAAGGTGTTTCCCTCAACTAGTGTCTTCAGATCCGAACTGTCGTGCAGTGGCGGTGGATGGTGGGCAGACGCATCCACTTCTCAAACCTAACCCAATAAACCCGGACATCCCTGCTAAGTCACCAAATGTAGTGAACTACTTGGGATAACATGTGGCAGAGGCGTTGGTTATCCAATAAATTCTTCCCGGGTTGAGTGAACGCCAAATTATAACAACAAAAACGTATGTATGTAAATATAGTTGTTTTTTACGATGACAACATCAAAGGATCATATTTTGAAAAATGCGGGATATTTTTTTGTTTCATAGTTTTGTAATGATCATCTGTTTTACCCACGAGCTACTGTTGATCCACTGATTCTATTTTGGTATATTCCAATACTAAGTCTACCAATATTGGATTAAAGTACCACCTCAAAGACCAACCGAATAATTTATTCTGCAAGATGTCTTAATACGAAAATTATTCAAATAAAAATGTTACTGAATACTTAACCGCTTTGTTCGAGAAAAAATGCTTTAATATTAAACATATCAAATAAATAAGAATTAGTTTTTTGTTATTATATCGTTAAAATTCGAATTGGTCAATTAATTATTATTTTACCGGCGTTATTTCAGTGACTATCATTACATGTTTGCTGTTTTCAATTCATTTCAAATTTATAAAAAATAAAAAAATCAATGCATAAATATTTTACAACTTTGACAGTTAGTACGCAATTTTGAAATGGATGATCCGTCCATTACACTAATTAATAACAAATTTATACAATCATTACTTTAAAATATACAATTTAATAGTCAGTTTTAAAATAATTGATCGATTTTATGACAAAGGCATTAGTAACTAAAATAACTTATTATTTTATCACTGAAGAAGTGGATATACATAATAAATCTAAACGAAAAATGGAACAGAACAAGACACAAAATTAAAAGGTAGCGGTCTCAACTGGAAATCGAACCCGGGATCTATGTCTTACAGAGACAATGCCTCTAACCACTCAGCCAAGGAACCTCATTATTTTTGTCATTTTTGTCGATTTTAAATTCAGAATTTACAATATTACCCTAAACTAATTTTTCCCATATTTTTGGCTGCTATCTTGTTGAATGATTACAAATTTTCAAAGAATTTATTTGTAATTTAGATGGTGTCTCGTATTAACATTTCCGATTTAATTATGGGTTTAAACTTCAATAGGTAATAGAAAAATGATTACAATAAAAAAAGTACATTTTAAACTTTTATAAAAAGTCAATAGGTGTCTCACGTATGTTTATCCAAAACACTGTCTAGGTTACAAACACAGTTAGACATATGTTATGTTCTCTCTTATTTTTTGGTAGATACTTATTTTATTTATATTTACCAATAACAATTAAGAACTTCTTATCAATATTGATTCAGCATCCGCTCTCATTCCCAATGTATTTTTTTCAATTCTTATTTATTTCCGAGATTGACGTGAGAGTTAAGAGTCTTAAATGTAGAAAAGGCGTTATTGAGTAACGCCTTTAACGTTTTAAAATCGGATCCTAGAGCCTTCCTTAATTAGTTGAGGAAGATGCCCCGCCCTTTCTGCATTGTGTAACTACAATCAATTTGGACAGAAAAGCTACCAGTTTTTTACGGCGCAACAGCTTGGGTGAATCTGGGATCTCGCCTATTCTACGATTATACATGTCTAAGAACGAACCATAAATAGATGAAAAGGAATTTTGAAGCGTTCACAGATACTATTTCGTTGGATATATACAGCCGTTCGTATAATTATATCCACTCGATTGGTGTAAAATATATGTACATTTACCATATTACTTAATTAATACTATTCCTCAAAACATTATTATAAAAACATATGAAACTGCTTACTGCGATTTAGGTCAATGAATCAACTAGATTACAACTCTTGTCCCAAATTTTTAGATTCTATAAATTTGCCAAGCGATTGCTCAAAACGTTTTTGCAAACTTGGCATAATATGCTAGAATCGCTTGAAACAAAAGTTGAAGTTGATTTAGCATTAGGCTTCTATTTCTATCGGATGTTCGATGGCATAGAAAGTCTATTCTCGCTGATTTGTTTCATAGATTCTATGGCATAGATCATAGAATATCTCCATCTCCGTGTCACATGTTTCTGTACTTTATTTTATTTAACTTAATTTCAATTAATTTTTGTAATGTAAGTTTTTAGATTCTCACGGCCAAAAGCATTTTTGTTGTTTGTTTTTGGGGTGTTATGCCGTGTTGCGCTAACTTCTTCTTTAGCCGACGTTTCGGACAGCGTTGCAGTGTCCATCATCAGGGCAGATCCGGTACACATCTTCGGATCTACCGGATCTGCCCTGATGATGGACACTGCAACGCTGTCCGAAACGTCGGCTAAAGAAGGAGTTAGCGCAACACGGCATAACACCCCAAAAACAAACAACAAAAATATTTTTGTAATATTTATATTTTTTTGTAATACCTGCATTAACTGTAAAGCGCCCCTGAGGTGATATCTCACAAAAGCGGCGCTATACAAATCATCCAATAAATAAATAAATAAATAAAATAGCTGAGGCGGGAACGCTTCATAAAAGAAAGTAAGATTTTTTAGCTATTGGCTGATGCTTGAATAAAATGGATTGTTTGTACACCAATTAACACAGGAAAATTAAAAAATATACATGAATCGGTACAAATTTGAAAAGCAAACCCGTACTATTTTTAAGAAAGCCTTTCTATTACGAGGATTTCAAATTTATTTTCTAAAAATATTATATTTAAAAAAAAAAGTTTTTTCGTGAATCAGTTAATTTTTTGTCATTTTAGGTGGAATCCGACTACAATATGTTTTTTTTGTGCACTTGGAATCCACGACACATTAATAAAAAATGAATGACTATTTGGAATCACGTTATATTCGAAAAAAAATAATGTCAACTTTTCTCTCAGATTATTTTCGGTTAGATTTATTTATCTGATTTCAAGAAGGTATCTATTTGCCACACGATTTAACTCTAACTTAATGTGTATTTTTTAAATTTCTACAAATATATCCCACAATCAATCTTGCCCTCCTGTATGAGACATCCGATTAGCGTCCACTCAATTAGCGCTCGTTCAATTTAAATAGAGATTGAACTCAACACTTGAATTCCTCAAAACATCACAAGTCCTCCTTCCACTTAAGCCATGATCTTGAACATAATTTAGCGTTGATGCTACAAATACCTCTTTACTCCCACTGCGCAAAACCTTACCAGACCAGATCTGGTTTCGAACCAGAAAAAAATTGGATGGTTTATTCTAGTATCGTTCTTTCTTCTTTAGCGGCAGTAGATTTCTGACCATTTCACAATCAGTATTATGTTTGTAGGTGTGATTAGACTTCAAAACGAGCTTTATTGGATCGTTGGTTTCTGATTGGTTAGCTTGTTGGGATGGGCAGAAGTTCATAAGTCAACACTAGTAGTTTTCATTAACTTTTATTTCTATTCTAAATGTGCATACATATGCCACACGTATTCCACTCGAGTGATCGTGTCAATAACTGAAATATGTATCGAGCGATCGTGTTATTTAAGCGATCGGTTTTGAAATTTCCCGCTCTGATTAAAAAGAATCACACCTTTAAATTTTAATACGAAGACATATAAACTGATTAAAGTGCTATATTTTCAATGAATTAACCTATATTTCGCTGTGCATTTAATATTTTTTGGATTTATCAAAAAAAATCGTTTACTTTATAAACTTTCGTAAGGAATTTTGCGTTTTAGTTCTTTTAAAATTGATGTAGGTACGTAAAACTTATTTCGGTAAACGATGAATATTTTCTATTTCTGTATTTTTTATGGCCTACTTGATAATCACAGATACTAATAAATATTTCAAGACTTAAGTTTTAATCGTAAACAGCTATTCTAAAAGTTTTTTATGAAAAATATTTTATCGAATTTGTGTCATTTTGTGTTATTTTTTTAATACATTTTAGGAGAAAACATAGACACAGACAGCAATGAACAAACAATAGAAAAACTGGGGGATGCGCCTGTCTCCTAATATTTGTCACAGATCAATATTATGATGGTAATATTATGGTCGACCGGTCGGTGGCCGAGTTGACATCGCGCTTGGGTCCCACTCAGATGTAGTGTGTTCAATTCCTCGACTGGCTAAGTCCTCCATCACAACACAAGCAACATTTTCAGCTTACCGTGGTGGTAGTAGGAGATTTTCAAATATTGTCAGGTTATTAGTAACCCGGGAATGTTAGTCTTTCTTTTAAAAAAAAAAAATTTAAAAAAATATGTACCTACCTATCCGGCTTTGCCCCAGTTTCAACGGTAACTATGGCTTCATAAAAACCTAAATTTGGATTTGGAGCGAAAATACCCGACTAAGCTGAAAAATTATTTTTTTATTCAAAAAGTATAGCAAATATCTAGTAAGGATATGTGCTATTTTAGGGCATAACTCCGAAGCAATTTTGACATTTTTTGTGAGTTAATTTTTGTTATTAAAAAGAGTAATCCTCCTCTACCTACCATTCAAATATAATAAAAAATAGCACATTTTAAAGAGGCATTTTTGAGTGGAAATTTTAATTTACAAGTTTTTTTTTAAATTTATGTGGCCTATATTTTATAATTTAAAACACAAATAAATAACGTAATACATATTCGAATTAGACATTTGCTTTACCTTTTGATTAGTAAAATAATTTTTCATTTTGGCCACAAATCCAAATTTAAGTTATGTATGAAGAGGGCCGCGTGACCGTTCCTCTCAAGAGTGTTAAAATTAACTCGACCCCGTACCTCTGCAACGGATGAAGATATATATATTTTTTAATTGGCTTGATTATATTTTACCTAACTAAAAATGTAGAGATGTCACGAAATATCCGATCACTAGGATATAAAAAAAGTTACTACAACTTACAATTTAAAGTTACAATTGTGATTATTACGCTGTAGAAGTAATATTCATTAATTATTGTTAATGAAATAAGTTGACAAAATTTGATCTCTCTCTACTCTTAGTATTAATTGTAGCCAGTGCAATTATAACGGAAGACTTTCAATGCGGAAGATTGAACCCTCGACGTCATGTTTTGAATCATATTCTTTCAACCACTTGACCAAAAACCGGCTACGTTTATTATTGTCATTCTGTTCTATTTGAGTATGGTTTACGTACGCATATTATCAATATGAATTGATTCAACAAGTTTCGTATAATCAATTTATGGCTTCCCTTTTACACAGAAATCAATTTACCGTTAATCGCAATAAATTGAGTTTTATGATTATTACTGAAAACACATAATTTGCAAAAGCTTTTATAATATTAATGAGGTTTCTGTATCTGAACCATTAATTTTGTGAATAATTTATAGTGCCTAGATCTCTCCGTAGGGCACCTGGTAGAAAAACTCTGATAACGGTCATATGGCGTAGGTAATTTGGATGGTGTTTTAAAAGCCCAGTGCTTGCTTACTGTGATGCTTCTGATATACTCAGTATAATTAAAAATATTGAGATAAAAATGTTGCGCAATGTTTAATGCTGATTTGAAATATTTTAATTTTATATATTTTAACTATTCACATTTTATTATCTAATTTATTTATTTTTACTAACATTTGTTTTTCACCTTTTTAAATTTGATTTTTATTGCATTTTCTGAAACTTTTTATTGACAGGGTGATATTCACTCTCTCTTCTCTTCCGATTTGTAAAAAAGGTGAATAACATTATAATATAATAAAATTAATGTATTAAAAATCACGAACAACCTAATTGACAGCCCTGCCATCGTCACCACTACTAAATTTTATGTAGCGAATAGGAACACAAGACTAAATTTAACATTCTTACAACAACCAACTATCACCAAAAGCATGTATGATCTGGGAAACAAGGTTGGGGGCACTAGTCATATATTTAGTGATTCCATTTATAGAATTAAGAGTAATCTATACCAGCACTTTATTGAATCCTACATATTATAATGGCGTTGGTAATGTTGTTTTAGTAATAAGTCTATATGTGGTATTGTTCTAGTTTCTATGTTATGTTACGTTACTGTTACATGTTTTACTAATATTGTTTCATATTCAGTATATCAGTTTAACGTCATGTCATGCTTTAAAAACTATATGCGTATAGTTTCCAATAGCTAGGAATGTTTTGTTCTTATAATCCATGTAAAAGCCCAGCTGGGCATAAAACCACATGAAATAAAATAATATTATATTTCTTGTTAGCTCATCAGAACGAATATCATCTAAAATTAAAAACAGTTAAATAAATAATTATAAGTGTTTACTTATACCATCCTTGCACCCCATCGCATTAAAAGAAGTCACCACAAAGGAAGACGACTTACACCCTCACTCCTGACCTCCAGAAAATAATGAATGACCCGTATATGTACAGCTGATCTGATATAAGTACTCATTTTGTTTAACCCGTGTCAACTATTTCACTTTCGGAAGATATATTCATTTGCATCAAAGGAACAAAAAAACATTTCATCTTTGGAGAAGAAGATAATTCAAATGATACATGAAACAAAGCAAATAAATAAAACGTTTGAAGTTAAAAAGTTAATAATAAAATATATTTTTTTTTAATTAATAAATTAAATAAATTACAAAGATAATAATAACATTATCAAATAAGAATAAATTTTAAACTTAACTGGCCATCATACCGAGGAGTAGGTTGATATGATGGACCAACACACAACTTGCTTCTTGCTTTATTTACATGTATGCGACGGCCTCCGTGGTGGAGCAATTAGGGTCTCGACAAGAAATCCGGAAGTAGTGGGTTCAAATCCCGGCCTGCGAAATTAAAATGTATTTGTTTTATTTCATTATTTCACCATTAGATAATTTTAAATATTTTAAATGTACATTTGCGGAACGTTACAGATTAGAAAAAACTTTCAGTATCGCCCTGGTGTAACACAACACCATTCATAATTTTTTTTTTTTTGCCTCTTTATTAGTTAGTTATTTATAATTTTACTGGTCTTCCATTAAAAGCCTTAGCTTGTGGATGGAAGAAGAGTTAACATTTCACATATTATGTACAAATTAAGTCACGTGTACAGTTAATACAATGCAGTTAATACATTTTATATAATTATAATTACTTTTTTGTTATTTGTTTTTGGGGTGGTATGCCGTGTTGCGCTAACTCCTTCTTTAGCCAACGTTTCGGACAGCATTGCAGTGTCCATCATCAGGGCAGATGTGTTATTTGAGGTTGTGTTAAAAATGTGAGCTTATGTATGAGGTTGTGATACCGTGTTGCCAGCTCCAACCCTCTGAGCTAACATTAACGTATCATTTTTTAATTTAATGTGGTTTTCTTCGTTTAGCTCTGGTGAAGCCGTCAATTACCGGATACCAAGAACTATTGAGTTTAGCTCCATCGTCTCTATTAATGTTTACGGGATTTTTATGAATTTCAATGGCCTCCGTAATCAGCCGTGCTCTATAAGTTTTGGGTCTCCCCAGGATTTCAGGAACAAATCCAAAGTAATGCCCGGTGTCAATCAAATGCTCGGCAATTGCCGATTTGTCAGGGTGGCCGAGTTTACAAGCTCTGAAGTGTTCTGAAATCCTTTTGGAGATAGTCCGCTCTGTCTGGCCTACATATACCTTGTCACATCCGGAACAGCTGAGTTTATACACTCCATCTGTTTCCAGAGGAAACTTAGTCTTTGCAGACCTCAGTAAGTCCTGTATCTTTGTTGTTGTTCCGAAGACAGTCTTGATATTTTCCTTTCTCAATAGCCTGGCAATTCTGTCTGTCACATTGTGCACATAAGGCAGGAAAGCACAGCCTTTCGACTCTTGTTCAATTCTGTCTTCGTTTGGTGCAGATTTGGCTCTTATGATTTGCCTTGTCTGACTTGCTGGGTAGCCGTTACGCTCCAGTGCATCGGTCAGCTTCGTAAGTTCCGCTCCGATTTTATGTTCTTCACATATTCTGGTCGCTCGGGTCTGATCAGCTTACTAATCAGCTCAAGAAAGTTAAGACTGAGGAAGGAGATATTCTGGTCAGCTTTGACGTCGTGTCACTTTTCACAAATGTGCCTCTAGAAGACTCCATGACAATGCTCAGGGAGATATATGAGGAAGACATTTGCAAACTTTTTGAACACTGCCTCAAAACGGGATACTTTGCGTTTCAGGGTGAACTATTTGAGCAATTGGAGGGAGTTGCGATGGGCAGTCCGTTATCGCCAGTACTAGCCAACTTTTTTATGGAGAAGTTTGAAGAAGTGGCACTCGACACAACTTCGGCTGTCCCTAAAGTATGGTGGCGCTACGTCGACGATGTCTTCGCCATTTGGCCTCATGGAACGGAGAAACTAAACGAATTCCTGGAACATCTTAATTCTCTCCACAGCAAAATTAAATTCACAATGGAACTGGAAAACGAAGATAAAATCCTGCCTTTTCTAGATGTGGAGGTGATGCGAAAAAGCGATGGTAGCCTAGGGCATACTGTATATAGGAAACCAACCCATACGAATCGGTACTTACACGCTGATTCACACCACCACCCAGCGCAGAAGAGAGGACTTATCCATACATTGGTGACCCGAGCGACCAGAATATGTGAAGAACATAAAATCGGAGCGGAACTTACGAAGCTGACCGATGCACTGGAGCGTAACGGCTACCCAGCAAGTCAGACAAGGCAAATCATAAGAGCCAAATCTGCACCAAACGAAGACAGAATTGAACAAGAGTCGAAAGGCTGTGCTTTCCTGCCTTATGTGCACAATGTGACAGACAGAATTGCCAGGCTATTGAGAAAGGAAAATATCAAGACTGTCTTCGGAACAACAACAAAGATACAGGACTTACTGAGGTCTGCAAAGACTAAGTTTCCTCTGGAAACAGATGGAGTGTATAAACTCAGCTGTTCCGGATGTGACAAGGTATATGTAGGCCAGACAGAGCGGACTATCTCCAAAAGGATTTCAGAACACTTCAGAGCTTGTAAACTCGGCCACCCTGACAAATCGGCAATTGCCGAGCATTTGATTGACACCGGGCATTACTTTGGATTTGTTCCTGAAATCCTGGGGAGACCCAAAACTTATAGAGCACGGCTGATTACGGAGGCCATTGAAATTCATAAAAATCCCGTAAACATTAATAGAGACGATGGAGCTAAACTCAATAGTTCTTGGTATCCGGTAATTGACGGCTTCACCAGAGCTAAACGAAGAAAACCACATTAAATTAAAAAATGATACGTTAATGTTAGCTCAGAGGGTTGGAGCTGGCAACACGGTATCACAACCTCATACATAAGCTCACATTTTTAACACAACCTCAAATAACACATCTGCCCTGATGATGGACACTGCAATGCTGTCCGAAACGTTGGCTAAAGAAGGAGTTAGCGCAACACGGCATAACACCCCAAAAACAAATAACAAAAATACTTTTGGCCGTGAAAATCTTAAATCATAATTATAATTACTATTTACTATAATCATGTATTTCAATATATATGTATGTGTAGGTAATATAGACACATGGCAATCAGACCCGTTAACTAAAATATGTAAACATATATGTATTCAGTAAGAAGAAAAACAAGTAAGATTTTTAGTGTGACATTCTCTAAAATACTTTTTGATGGAGTTCAGCAATTGAATTTTGTTCCTAATGCTTCTGATTTCTATTGGTAGGTTATTGAAAAAGAATTTTCCTTGGTGAGTATAATGGTGTTGTGCAAAAGAAGTGTTTAATTTGGGGCACACAAATACATGTTTAAGACTAGTACGATTTTCAGTTATGAATGCGTATTTATCTTTTTCTTTTATAATTTGTATAATTGAATTTTTTATAAATAAGTTTTTAAATGTTGGAACTTTGAATTCTTCGAATATGCTGTCAGTTGGGAAGTCTGGAGGTTTTTTTAGTATAATTTTTATTATTAGTTTTTGAACAATTTCTATGGGGGTCAGATTAGTTTTGTAAGCTGCTCCCCAACTGATAATGGCATACTGAAGAATAGACTGTACTAATGCGTAGTATATTGAGTATAGGTTTTTCGTTGATAAAAAGTTTCGTATCCGTAAGAATATATGAATTAACTTCCTAACTCATTTTATTGTAGGTATGGTCGATGTGATCTCTCCATTTTAGGTTTTTATCTATGATTATTCCAAGATATGTAATTTTATCCGCTATTTTCAGAAGTGAACATTTTTGTTGGCAGTGATTAGTATCGTGTTGTGCGAGAGAATGATTATGTAAGAATATTTGAAGATTTGGAGGTACAATGTTAGTGTTAATTTCGAAAGGAATGACATGTGTTTTATCACTATTTAACGACAAGAGGTTATTGTCAAACCATATTTTTAGATTATTTATGTCTTCTGTAGCTTTTAGATTAATTTTTTCCCAAGTTTTTTCTTTTATTATAAGGACTGTATCATCAGCGTAAGAGATAATTTGGCCATGCAATGGTTGAATAAATATGTCGTTTACATACAAAATGAACAATATTGGTCCAAGCACGGTGCCCTGTGGGATACCAAAATTTGATGTTTCTTGGTCGCTAGTTTGGTCATTTATTTTAACATATTGTGCACGATTGTTCAAATAACTTTCTATCCATTGGACGGCTTTATCATTGATGTTATTTAATTTCAGTTTTTTGATAAGCTTTGTGTGTGAGATACTATCGAATGCTTTTCTTAGGTCTATGAATATTCCTGCGCATTTATTTCCTTCATCAAGTGCAGATTATATAAATGATGTTACATTTGCTATTGCATCTTGTGTGCTTTTTGTTTTTAAGAATCCGAATTGATTGGAATGTAATATTTTATTGTTTTCTAGAAAATCAACAACCCTTTTTTTCACAATCTTTTCAAATATTTTTGCTATATTCGATATTAGTGATATCGGTCGATAATTTGAAACATTTTGCGGGTCGCCGGTTTTAAATATAGGTGATATTATAGATTTTTTATAATTTGTTGGGAATATGCCTTTAGTCAGACTGAGATTGATAAGGTGGTTTAGTGGTTTCAGTAGATACATTTTCATTTCTTTGAGTATTTTCACAGAAATGTGGTCAAAACCTGGAGAGGATCCGTCTTTCATGCTTTCTATTACAAGTTGAATTTCAGTTTCGGTAGTTTTTTTAAAAGTGGATAGTGTATTTTGTTTTTGGGTATTAGTTGTTATAGTTTTAGGTGTGTGTACAGATTTAGTGATTTTATCAGCGAGATTGTTTTCTACTTTAGAGAAGTAAGAATTAAAAATGTTTGCTGTTAGTTTTGGGTCTTTGGATATATCTATGATATTATTTTCATGTTTTAAATATTTTATAGAATTTTTTTTTTCTTAATTTCAATTGCATAATTTACCGTTTTCCAAATAACTTTTAGATTGTTTTCTGAAGTAGAGATTATTTTTTTAAAGTAGTCGTCTTTATTTTTTTTAATTAAAGCTGTTAATTTATTTCTATATTTTTTGAGAACTATCTTAGCATTTTCATCGTGTGGATTTTTAATTGTATTTTTATATAGCCTTTCTTTTTCTCTGATAGATTTTATTAGGCCACAAGTGATCCAAGGTTTTATACGTCTGAATTTTGAATTCGTGTATAATGAGACCTCTGTTGTGGAGGTTTCAATATGATCCATAATTTGTTTTTCAAACATATTTGAGCATTGTTCGACATCGTTAGATTGTAGTATCGTACACCAAGTTTCTGCTTTCAATTTTTTCTCTAAAGTGGCAATATTTGTGGTTTTTTTAATAGTAATTGGAACCTTAATTTGTGATTTTATTTCATTATCATACAATAATAAGCAAGTGTGGTGGTCAGTAATATTCGTTTGCCAAATCATTGTTTTGATTTTATATAGGTTTTGTAATTTTATGTTTATCCAAATATGATCTAAGCAAGACGATTTTTGTCCGTGCATTTCTCTAGTATTTTTGTTTATGCATGATTTAAAATCTAATTCAGTCATACAATTTAGGAACTCATTTTTGAAAATATTTTCTGATTTTTCGTTAATGTTAATATTAAAATCACCCGCGATAAAACAGGTTTTATTTTTAAGCGGTAGTAATATATTTTTCAGTTGAGTTATGAAATGTGAAATATTTGATTCGTGTGTTCTGTAAATGGCAATTATGTGATAAATATATTTATCGAGTTTAATTTCGATTTGAATACAGTTAGTCAGTAATATTGGGTGTTCTAAAGTCGTGACAATACTGAATTTGGTGTGAACGAATATTGCGATTCCACTATTTTTATTGATATTTATTTTAGTTGGGATGTATGTATTGAAATGTAATTAAAATGGCTTTAGCCGTATTTGGTGACTAGATCTGAATAGCCAGGTAATTCCCAACCTTGTTTTTCACCATCTCCTTCCCCTTCAGCCTCACAAAAAACCCCGATTGGAGATGCAATAGTCTCACTGGCTCCAGACGGTTAAGAACAGTAGCACTTGATACGAATGGACAGTAGGTAATAATATTTTTTTGCCATATACATACTCAAACAGGACATTGCAAAATAATTTCAAATGTGTGTATATCTACAGATGTCGTGGATTGTGAAAAAGTTCTACGAATCAACAACTATTGACAAAAAATATTCTAGTGAGATTTTCGTTTTAATCAGATTCTTGGTGGAACGGCTAAAATTCAGATTCATGTTGGGATATTTTTTTAAATGAGTTTTGCAAAAGTAGTAGACACTAGATATCACAAAAAAAACTTAAGTGCTTAAACACTTGAAAGAATGATCGTAGGTCACCATTCCGAATCTTTTAATTATTATTTTAATTAACGCCTTTAATATATTATGATTTGTACAAATTCAATGCCTGTGATCATTTTGATTTGTTGTATCCAGTATTCAGTTTCACCATAGCAGTATCTATCTCGATTCCAATTGGAGCGATTTAAGTTTGAGTTAATGTAACACTAGCAACTAATAAGATAAAGAACCAGTTCAATTGAATCAGTGATATATTTGGCAGTTGTTCGAATTCACCTTTACCGATAACACCCTAGATTCTACAAAGTCTGTTGCCAAGTTTCTACCTTATTAGGAGACGATTTATAATTCGAAATCGATTTTCTAAGTTTCAATTAAAAGTAACGATCTGTTTGATAATGTGATCGGCATATTAATTTGTTATCGTTATCGGCTTTACTTTTTTTTTAAATTTGGACTAACGGAAAGCTTCCGGAGTTGTCAGGGAATTCAGATAAATTTAAAAATTATAATTAAGTAACACAATTTTATGTTTGATTGCCGAATCAGAATTAAGTTTTTAATATTAATTAAAGTTTTTAAGATTAATCAGAATTGAATCAAAAAGCAGAATTTGCTTTATGCATAGTTACAACTTTTTTTAAATGTTGTTACACAAATATTAACACACTTCTTATAACGTAAAACGCATTTCATCCATTCATAAAATATACATATTACGTTTTAGAACCTCTAATAGAAACTTGTCCCTTTTAGTAATAGCAAAAAAAAATTATAAACTTTTTAAAATTTTGTACACTCTTAATCGTGTACATATTTGTCATATTCATTACACAAAAAATATTTATTACACAAAATCCTATTAGAATTATTTAAACTATTACAATGTTTGACCTTTTGGTCGGAACCAAAATAAATACATTTTAAGGTTTTTCAGAAAAATTTCATATTTTCGAGTAGGTTTTGAAAAGATTTATGAAAATTCCACACTTTATATTTATAATTTTTTTTATATACTTGTATTAGTGATGTTGGAAATCGACCGAAGCAATCATTCGAAGCATTCAGCGGGTAATGAATTGCAAATATAATTTACACCGCTGGTTGATGTTGTGTTTATTTTGTTTTTTACATGAGAAATCCTCACAAGAATCCCGACTGTCTGGAGCCAGTAAGACTTAGACATTCCTAAACATCTCCTATTGAAAGGCTGAAGGTAGCGGGAGAGGGATTGAGATGGGATAGAAGAAGGTGGGGAAGTACCTATCTAGCTATTCAGATCTGGTCGCCAAACACTGCTAAAGCCATTTCAATTCTGATCGGTGGTCTTACACCAGCGCAATACTGAGAGAATATTCCACTGTGAAATGTGCTGCAAGTATATTATAGGTTTTTTTAATTAATAAATTAGGAAACCATACAAATACTGCAGGATTTTAAATCGGAACCTACAGAATCGAATCTATGTACGAGTAACTAACGAGTGCGTAATTTAAAATTAAAATTATGAAAAAAATAATCGTTACAAACTGAATGAAATACTTGCACCAATCTCAGCAAAAGAAAGCTCTGCATCCCCTAGCACAAAAACAGGTAAATCCACCCCTCTATGCAGCACCTTAAAATCAAAATAATAATACATGTGGCCCGGGATGACATGTGCAACTCTGCACCTTCAACATACATACATACAGGCACATTATGAGTACACGTGTACAAGTATGTATAGTGTATAGCTTCCTCCCGAGCAGATGGCAGAGTGTGTGTGCCACACATGTCCATCGCACACGCCACCAACACACGCGTGCTACAAGTTAAAGCTGGTGATTCTAGCGTCCACCGCTGGGCGGCGCTAGCTACCGGGCCCGAGCTAAAATAATAATATTGTAAAAAGGTCGGCCAGGTAAAATACCTAGGAAAAGTTTACGCCGAAAAAAATCCTTTGAAATCTAGTCAGCTTTGTTGGGTTTTTATATGCGGTGAGAAATATCTTTGTTGACATTTTTTTCGATGAGGAAAAAATGTTAGAATTTTGTTGTTTTTTTTTATTTACCTACGATGGATACGCAGAAGGTAGATAGATATTATAGATTCAATAAAAGTGATACACTTTATACAATTTACGTTATAAAATACGTGTAGTTAGTTAGGTGGGTGTGTCATATAATTATTATCTTTGATCCCGCGAACGCAAATAAAATTAATTTTATGAATTTGTGTTATTTCACAATAATGAAATAATACACAAAATAATTTATAGTAAACTTGTGGCTTGTTACAGAGTGGAAGATACTCTCAGTATAGCAATCTCAGTACTCATATTTCTTTAAACTGATAATGTTGGCTTCGGTGGTCGAGGAGTAAGCTGGAGGTCGTGGGTTCGAATCCAGACATGCGCAAGTAAATTTTATTTGATTAATTTGAGTTATTTCACAAATTACTCATTAAAAATAATATATAATATATTTGCGGCACGTTCGAGAGTGGAATATACTATCTCTGTAAGACCACCCTTCAGAATTGAAACGTTGCTTGAAATGGCCAGATCTGAACAGCCAGGTACCTACTTCCAACCTTCCTCTTCCTCTTTCCTTTCCTTTTCCCCTCCTCAAATCAAACCCCAATTGGGGATCGCATAGTCTCACTGGCTGCAGACAGTCGGGAGAAGTTGGGAATATTGTGCGGTATTCACATAAAAACAAAAAAAAATAATAATAATAATTAATAATAATCTTTGTAGGTGATAAATTAAAATAATTGTGATAAATTAAAATGTGATAAATTAAAATAATTTTCTAAAATAATGCCATATTATCGTAAATCAACAGTTTTACTGTCGTAGGTGCTACGTACATAATTAGGTTCAGTGTAGGTACTGCCACGTAAATCGTGTGTAGTCGTGTTTCAGATAAATAAAAAATAAAGTTTAAAAAAATAAATATTACTTGACTATTGGATGCAAGTTCAATTTAAAAAAATATCGTTATTGTAAAATTAAAACAATATAAGTATATAAGTATTTAAAGTATTTAAAAATGCTATAACTCAAAGGTATATCGTATTTCTAACGATAAACCAAATAATCAGTAAGTATTTTACATACGTCATATTGACGTAGACAGTATAAAGTGTATTCATTTAATCGCCAGTCGAAATTTAAACGGCTTACTTCTGTGTAGGTAGTGATGCTAGGTGAAAATAATTAATAAAAACTTTGAAACGCACCCATTATTTTAAGGCGTATATAATTTTCGGGGTAAGAGGGTAAACGAGTACGAAAAACTTTTTTGAAAATTTCACCAACATGCATTTTCAAATAATTTTTTATTTATTATTTTATTTTATTTATTAAAAGTATACAATACAGAATATAGTATATTATATAAAGCATTGTACTCCCAGGAGTTAATAAACTCATTGCGGGGTTTTATTATTTTGAAAAAATTATTATTATTTTTAATTGGTACATCATGATTTTGTATGCATCTACCAAATCAAAAATTACATTTTAAGGCACTACAATATTGGCTTCATCTGTTATGTGCCCATAGGCAGATTTAAAAAGTAAATGGCGTTAAAATTAATAAATGTTGGAATGCATTTTTTTATATCAAAAACGTAGGGCAGAGGATATTTTTTCTTTTGAAAATGATTTAATTAATGCCTTAGTTCATACCTAGGGAATACCATTAAAATAAATTTATAAAATATATCAGCATTAAGATGTCAAATGATAATGTAACCTTCTTGACATATTATTTGTATAGCGACAATTTTCTAAATAGTGCTGAAAATCACCTATGTACCGCTTTTGTATGATATTCTAGTTCAAATACGCATTCTAATTATATTCAAGCTATATGAAATTTACGAAAATATGCATTTATCTGACCTCAACATCTAAATTTGAATGAAAGTGCTAAAACAAATTATTTTATCAAAAACTGTAGATAAGACGGGTCAGCTTTGAAACAAGAACTCTTCTACTTATTAATTTATACAATTGACTTTCAAAAGTTAGACACCCTTTATATTAATTTTCGTGCATCAGCCCAGTCTATCTTGGTATTAAAACTATTCGTCATTGATGTAATAAGACGTTATAAGTTGTAATTACTCAATGTAAGTCGTATTTATTATTTATGTATGTTTTATTTATTTATTGGATGTTCATATGATATTATTCTTTTAGTTTTAATTTTTAATAATAATTAATTTAAATAAATGCGCTTTTAGACGCATGGCTGTCTTTAGCAGTTCACTGACCCCACTTTAAATCTTGTTCCAGTACTACAGTACTAAGAAATCGTCCTTCATAAAACACGTAATGTGAAATCACCCCTTAAAGTCAACTTAGGGGCAACAGGTTAGAATTATTTTTCATCCCTTAACTAAGAAATGCACAACAATGCGTGTTACGACAAAAACGTTAAAAAAATTGTGTTATAGTCACATGTTCAATTGATAATATTTCGAAAAGCTCTTGATGTGTTGAAAAACGCACCTTAATCCAATCAAAAATCAGATTTATCTATATTTAAAATCAACCATTTCTTTTAAGAGAACGATCTAGTGTAATTGGAATTAAATTCTAGGAATAAAAATGGGGTTGGGTTGCGTTCGTACCTACATACGTATTTGTAAAATAGTAATAATAATCAACTACCATCGATTGTTGTAACACCCGTAAAACACACTAGAATTGAATAAAAGCCCAATCTTCAGACTTAAGAACTCAGCCGCCCGGCTGCGCATGCCTTATTTCTGTCGCTGCTCAAAAATCAACAGTGTCGCGAAATGGCCACGCGTTATGAAAATAATACCGGCGACCTGCTTCATAATTGCCACCCCAAACACTGCCCGCGGGCACCCGGCAGGGGTGGAGGCGGGGAGGATGAAGTTTTGTGAGGGGGGAGGGGGGCGCACGACCGCGGCACGCGCTGCACTACTTAGCACTAGGGCTCGGCCGCAGGATACTCACTTCGGTAGTAACCTCCGAGCCGAGCGCACGCGTCCCACCGAAAGCTCCCAAAAGCTGTACCCTCTCGCGTCAGACTGTGTCAAACGAAATCTCTCTCATCTCAACAGATGTTTCTATAAATCAGAGTGAATTTTTTTTCAAGACTTTATTTTTAACAAGTGTTTTTTGTGAACTTTATCGTACTTTTAAAAAAGAGATGCCAATGGCAGCCGTGCAAACAATGACATTAGGTCAAGAAAAAATGATCGGAAACGTCCATTTAGTTCAAACTCCCGCTCTGATGAGGAGGATCGCCCCGGCTCCCGAAAGGGCCTCGGTGTTGGTATCTCCTCAAGATTCCATGAGGTGCAAGAAGAAGATCAATTTCAACCATCTGCCTTATACTGGTCCTGGACCTGCCCCAGCATCCGTTGCTAGGAGAAACGCCAGGGAAAGGAATCGAGTGAAGCAAGTCAACAATGGATTCGCAACCCTCAGACAACACATCCCTTCATCAGTAGCCGCCGCTATCACCGGGGGAGGACGTGGAGCATCCAAGAAATTAAGCAAAGTTGATACACTGCGCCTAGCTGTTGAATACATAAGAAATCTCCAACAATTACTAGACGACCATGACTCTGAAACTGGATCAACGATTGGCAGTTCCGACGTTCACAATTATGACAATCAATCATATTATGCTGACAGCCCAGACTCCTCACACCATTCGCAGCATTTGAGTCATGTCCTTGTCAACCATACTCCTCCCTGCTCTGAAGCCTCTGTGTCTCCCACCCCCTCCTTCGCTTCAGAGAACTCCACCCTCGTCCACTCCAGTTATGGACAGACGATAGCGTACCAGCAAGACGCCTATGATACCTACCAGCCTATGAGTCCCGAAGATGAAGAATTATTAGACGTCATCTCATGGTGGCAGCAGCAATAAAATTATAAGGTAAGAACAGTTATAAATTACTGCTGTCTTAAAAAGCACAATGTTTTTGCTTATTTCTTTTTAAATCCATTGAAATTTGTAGTAAACCTTGACAGTATTTTCCACTATTTGATCATCTTGGCGCCTATCTTACTTTGGATATTGTTGTGTAAGAATCGATTTCCGTAAAAGCGTTATTTACTATTCATAATTTCCAATAATAATACTCTGGTTATCAATTCTGATGCCAACTGTGTAAAGTGATCGAACAATCATCTACCTGTGTAAGGTTAGATATCGGCTCTTATCAAAACCCTTCTTCCAGGATTTCATTATCAGCGGCTTCAATCCTACAAGTAAACTTTTTATAAACACTTTAAAATACAAGAAAAAACTCACATGCAAGAACATTTTAAGAGCAACACACGTGCGTCTAAAATCTCAAAAAACAACCTTAAAAAACACCCTAAAAATTCAAAACATGGTTCGAGCCGCGATACCGAAACAATCAGTATTGTACCTAACATGCATTTTGGCTGTCTGGTGTACTTTTTAACGCTTTATCAAAAAGAATTATTTTTGTGAAAGGACTATTGCACCCAAGTATGATTTCTGATGAATGGGGAACCCAGCGGTCGAATACAAAAGATCCAGGTTCGAAACCAGACAAGCCGGCTCTACCTATGATTTGATGGATGATGTTTATTTACGATTTTTTTCTCAGTTACTTTTTTGTAAAATTTTGGTAGAAGTTTTTTCTCGCGAAAATACCGTTTCTACTAAATGATTTTATTTTTCTAATTAATCCCTTTCGCTGCGGGGTGTTATAATGCTTTTATACCATACAGCGAAACATCATTAATTATCGCATATTTTACTAAAGCATTATTTTAAACGGCACGGGTAAAGCTCCCAGTGAGGTCTATATTATCAAATAACGTTAAAAAAAGTAATTACATCCAATAAAAAATATATTTTTTTATTATCATTTTACAATGTTCAATATTTAACTTTTAAATAGAAATAATCCGCACTTTTTTTCACAAAATCCCTTTTGCAATTTTAATGTATTTTTTTAAATCCAAAATCTGCATTATTTTTTCGTTGCATTTTTTCCGAATTATAACAATGCGTATTAAAAAAAGCACATAACATTTTTTCTTTCAATTCCGCTGAAAAAAATATCAAAAACATAATGCCGTCATTACATAAAAAGTCAGACGATTTTTTGTCCTTCAGGTAAACTTGAAAAAAATACACCCCAAAGGTTGAGAGTAGTTCCATTGAATTGGTTTTGGCTAGGTAACATTGCTCTAGTTCCAATACAGCCTTACCTGGCCTATCCCAACAACTCCACACCATCAAAGAGCTAAAAGCTCCCATACAATAATGCCGCATCAGTTGGATTGTACACACACGTGTGCGCTGTGTGGATGCACGCACACAAACAAGAAACGCAGCTTCGCGTACTCGTTCATAAAGGCCCGAGAATATGCAGGGTATACCGTGACCCTAAAAAAGCTAAATCAGCGTTGTGCCATACAAATAAAAACGCTACCTTAAATTTTACATCAAGCTCTTACCACATTCTTTCAAAAATAGTAAATCAAGTTTTTAGTATATTTCAATAAAATTTCTTATCAAATCCGGATTTTTGACTTTTTTTAACCTAATAGATTTGTTTTCGTGTTTCTGAAAAGATCATTAAATATTTATTTTAATTTTAAAATTGAAGCGGGCATCTTGTGCCACCCTATCTCAGTCGCTAAGGGCATTTATTAAGTGGTCGATGCCGGCGCATAGGTGGTGTTTAATAAATCTGGTTTTTATAATAACGCACTGAATGGCTCGGGACTCGATTCAAGGCGAGGATCGCATACTCGGCTAAACACGTACCGGCGGCAGCGTACCCCGAGGAATAAAATACCATTTTTTGCCGCTCCTACAAATATGGCATTAGACTGATTCATAAGACGGAAGCAATACTGGAAATTTTTACTACAACTAGAAATCATTATCAAGTTATTTTAACAACTCACTCATCGTTCGTTATATTTTTTAACATTTTTTGTGTATTTTTTTAAACTTTACTAACGTTTTCTTCCTTTTTGTCCTCAGATTATCATCAAACTACAAATCACCGGTCAGTACTACAGTCTCTCTACAAGCGCAAATGAAGACATAATTCGCTATATTAATTACCAAGAAAGTAATTCGAAACATCTCCGCGGCGGTGGCGTCCAGCGTCATCAATCAATCCAGCCAATAGGAGGACCCGTTCTAACCGCCCAATGGGAGCCAGCCATCCATCATCCTGACATCTCGCCGAGGAAATTATTAAATAATGATTACCAGCGAATCGGGAGTAATTTACATGGAGGAACAAATATTCAATTTTAAAATGGTCATAAGAAATTAAATGAAAATACGTTACTGTGATTCAAGTAAATAATCGAAACAAGTGCCTTGATGCTTGCCTTTAATTAATACTTTTTTAAGCTTACTTTAAAAGCAAATCAAAAATTTCATTGTTTTAGCAATGTTATTAAATGCTTTTTTCTTCATTTTGTGCCTTATATTAAAGACTTTTCAATCATTGAAAGAACTGTTAATTTGTTGTGTTAAGTATGTATTTCTTTTGCATTTGTATTGAGACGTTAATTATTATTGTTTTCTAGTCATTAAACTTGTTATTGTAAATATTTGTTGTAAAAATGTACATAATTAGATTAAAGAAGAGTTAAATTTAGGCAAAAGTCCTTGAAATGAGCTTTGATAAAGAGTCTACAAAAATACTAATGTTGGGCTTTAAAAAAATCCGCCATATTTTTTCAACAAAATAAAAAGACTTAAAAATGATTTTTCAAAATCATCATCTATTTTTTATATTAGCCAATGGTGCCTAAATTATATTGTAAATGAACGTTCCGAATCTTCCTACTGCTGAAAATATGTACCGTTTTTGTCGTACTAATGGAAGATATCTCCTATTAGGTAAAGAATGTAAAATAAGCCAGTGACTATTTTTATAATATTTTTAAGTAAAATAATTGATAGGATGCGGTAGGTACTTTCTTTTACATTTGTTCTTAGTTTTATAAGATTCAAGTTTCAAGAAGTAAACATTTATAACAAAAATAACTTATGTTTCAATCAACTTATTTTCCACTCCCCGATCACCTTTTCAGAAACGACTTTTTAACTACTGTCCCGAGTTCCGACAGGGTAAACAGTAAGAGCCGTTGCTCGCATTAATCATCTGTCAGAAACTGGATAGGAAGCAGATACTTTCACGGAGTTGTCAAATACGTGTAAATCTTGTACTTGCGCACTTAAGATGGTCAAAATTTGAGTTTTTGAAGTAATTAAAATTCAACTTTTCATAATCACCGACACTCAAATTTTGACATTAAACACGCCTTGATTACAATAAGTAGATTTGTTTTTCCGGGGTGAGAGTTGCTATGTCATGATTTTTAGCTTTCATTTAAAAAGCTTATTTTGGAAGAAACATTTAATTAAAAAAGCCTTCATCAGAACTTTTGTAACACGACCTGCGCGTACAGAGAAAAATGATTATTGCTATTTTATTGAGAAACTCTTTAAATTATTGTATATCCGGTTAAAAACGGGATTGCAGGCCGTTCCCTGATAATTTTTTAGTAAATTCCTGATATATCGGAACACTTTTATTTCGGAACGGGTTTATGCAGCTGCTTTTGCCTTGATAATAAAAATAAGTGAAAAAAATATTTTTTTAAAAAGCATGTTATAATATATTCGAATTTTATATAAAATTTTATCAAGAAACCTATTTAGTCATTAGTTAAGGGTCTGCAACCTTGTTTTTAATCGGATTACCAATAATTTGAAGAGATTCGAAATTAGAAATACTCTTTTTTCTCCTAGTGGTTAATTACCACGCTTGGATCGTTTCACAGCGCCAAGTTATCTTTGGTAGGCATATCAACTTTAGTTATGAAGATGGCAATCCTTTAAAATTTATCTTCCTTAATCTCTTCGAGTAGATTTTTAAAGTTATCAATGACTTTGAAAGGATAACACTTTTTTTTATTAATCAAACAAAGGAGTTTCAACTTCAACATTTTTATCGAATTCGAATTAGGTTACTACTTACTTCATAAGAGTCAAAATTAGAACTCATCTTAAACTTCTATAAAACAAATTTATCAAAATGTATATTATTTCTTCCTGTCCCCCTTAATAACTATACGTAAGCTTATTTATAGTCATCTCTTATAATATACAGATTAAAATGAGTATTGGTAATTTATTAAGAATCTCTTAAATTTATTGGAAATCCAGTTAAAAATGGGATTACAATATATTATCACGATGTCGGAACACGTTATCATAAAAATCCTAATGCATCTTATATGTTATCAAGGCAGGTGATTGAACACGTGTTCTGAAATCTTAGGAATTTTATAAAAGTTTATCAGGATACTGCCTGTTAACCCGTTTTTAACCGTATTACCAAAAAATTATGAAGTTTTTAATAATTTTTTTTTTTCATTGCTGGAAACCCGGGCGTTTATTGCAATAGCAGATCAATATAACAACATGAAAGTAACCCGCCTCACTAGAAGATAATGGCAATACTCATTTTTCAGCGTGTAGTTAATTTATTTTTTACGTAGGTAACCTACACAACTAACGTCAACAATACTTTTGTATTTCTCTTTGTCACCCATTTGATCAAAATATTTTTATTTACTAATATTTATCTAGATAATTATCTTTATAACCTTTAACGAAGAAACGAGAATACTTGATGCCAATGTGAATTGTAGACGAAGTTAAGGACGCCCGAGGAAGATATGGCACGATTAAGTGAACCAAATGCTTGAATGGGGCCTTGTCAAGAGTCAGAATAACTGTGTAATGTATGAGACGATGTATGAATGTGAATGGAGCAAGGAATGTGTACCAGTACAGAGCTGTTTGGCAGTCCGTCCTCTCTGCCTACCCCTGCACCCCTAGGTAACGGCGTGATCGTTGGTTAATTAGTTAGTTATAACCATTATCATAGAATTTTTAGAGAACTATGCTGACGTAAGTGCCACCTCGTCACATGTCCGCGAAATTAATGATTATTGTAATTGAGAACCTGAAATATGCACAAACATTCTAAAATTGAAATCAGGCGGATGGACAAGTGAAGGGGGGGAAGGAGGTTGAAATAGCACAAACATTATAAAATTGAAATCAGGCGGATGGACAAGTGAAGGGGGGGAAGGAGGTTGAAATATGCACAAACATTCTAAAATTGAAATCAGGCGGATGGACAAGTGAAGGGGGGGAAGGAGGTTGAAATAGCACAAACATTCTAAAATTGAAATCAGGCGGATGGACAAGTGAAGGGAGGGGAGGAGGTTGATTAAGAGAAAGATTGAAAAGTAGTCTTATGTATTATCTTTAAAAAAGCTGTTTCGTTTTTAAGCCCGCAACTTTTTTCCCGGAGGTTTACCTCGGATTTACCTTCAACCACTGAGGTTAATACCCATTCTTAATTTATTAAAAATCTGGTCAAATTTTTAGTTTTCCCCGTTAAAAACGGGACTGCAGGCCTTTAACAAATGAATTGACAGAGTTCCTTTCATAGTATCAGTTAAAAGCGAATATTTTATGAGGACGGCGGAACACGTGTTAATGCAAATACTGATATTGTTACATTCTATCATGATATTTGTTAGGAAATAACACGTTTTTCGATATATTCTAAATGAATAAATAATATTTTATCAGTAAATTGGTATGCTATCACTTTTTTAACAAAATCATTTTTTTCCGTTCAGCGTTATGTAGGTACTGCAATTTTTATTACTAGCCGAAGAAACCTTCTTGAACATAATTATTAATAACTTAGATCTACCCTCATAATATATTATGTAACTTGATGGTCTATATAATGAAGAGCTGAAACCATTTTTATTATTTGCACAAAGGTTTCTAGGGGGTCATTAGAAAATTTTTACTTCAATATCATATTTTCCAACACTTAAAAATAATATCTATCACATTCGCGAAATGGTAGCTTCCCTCTTCCGGCGCGTCCGGATATAAACCACTATCATAAATAAGTTCATCTTCCGGTGCTTTCAATAAACCAGCGAGCCCCAATTCATAACACAATGCCAAAAAACAATCCTGGATTCATATTACGTTATGAAAAAGTAGCAATAATAATTTTGCTGGAGTTTTGCTCATTGTCGAGATTTTGCAAGGATGTCGGGTGATTGTGCACGTCTCAAAAGTGGGATGGGTAGTTCATGCAAAATTTTAATATTTCGCTGGGACCGCCCAATTAAAGGTATGCGCTTTGATTGTGGGGAGAGGAACTGGTTATTACAGGGGCTGGCGGAAGTGGATCTCGAGGACACCTGCGTCTAGCAGCGGGTACCTGGCACGCGACTGAAGCCCGACTCAATTCAACTCAACTTGGCGACTCGACATCCCCTTCTATGGCCCGCGACGTAATTAACTAAGGAATGAGCATTGAACGTACCAAAATCAAAGATATGCCAGGCAGTAAAACAATCACTAATTAAATTTATAATCACTAGGTATGTGACTGATTGGCATTGGAGTGGTTTGGATGTAAAATTTTAAACTACATCTACGAAATACAAAAATTGAACTAACTGCACATTGAACTAACCACATATTGAACTAACCTTATATTGAACTAACCACATATCGAAGTAACTTTTTTTCGTGAATTATTATTATATTAACTTTCGTTAATTAGTTCGTACAAGTGACTACTGATTCAGCCCTTTAAATATCTACTAGATTTACTCTTTTGTCAAAGTCCTTATGAGCACTAACGTTTTTTCTGTATATATGCTTCATACTTATGGCTTGCACAGATTAGGTAATGATTATTCTAGTATTGACCATGCTGGAAATCTACGTATTATAAAAGATGCAGTATCAGTAGGTAAACATAACATAGGTATTAGTAATTAGCTGCATTTTCTACTCAATAATAATAAATCTTTATAATATCATTAATATTACATTTTACTTACATTTTGTCAACCTTATTTTTTTAATTACACTTTTTTCCTCATTATTGTTTTATAGTTATACTTTTTTGGCCTCCATGGTCGACGGGTAAGGCTCTCGACAAGCAAGCCGGAGGTCACGGGTTCAAATCCCGGCGTGCGCAAGTATATTTTATTTAATTAATTTGTGTTATTTCACAAACTATTCATTTCAAATAATATAAAGTATATTTGCGACACGGCCCAGAAATAAGTTAGCGCCCTGGTGTAAAACCACCATTCAGAATTAAAAAGTTACTTGAAATGGCTTTCGCCGTGTTTTTTGACCAGATCTGAATAGTCAAGTACTTCCCCACCTTACTCTGCCTCATCTCCTTTCCTCCCCTCCCCACTATCTTCAGCCTCACAACATACCCAATGGAGATGCCATAGTCTCACTGGAACCAGATGGTTAGGAGCAGTTGGGACTCTTCAAATATAAAATTTGACAAAAAAACTCTTTATACTTATGGTAATAGTATATGTTGTGTCGAAAGTATTAAAATAAATATATAAGAATCTACCTATCCAAATAAATAAAAAAAAGCTTTTATTAAATCCTATAAAAATAATAATATCATATTTACCGTTGAGTAGCAATGTGGTCAAACGCGTCAGGCTTTTCAGAGAAACATTTTTCACTTATTCGTTGACGGAAGTAAAGAGGAATTCCAATATGTGTTGTTAAATGCAGATATTGTTAAAAAATGCTGCGCAAATTTTCATGTGATTCGTCACATTTGTTCAATGTTACGCTGTATACGTAGGTATCTTAAAACTCTAGTACATCATGCTACCACTTTATTATCAGTGATGACTATGCTGATTCATCACTATACGAGCGAATATCTTAATAATTCTATGTTAAGGTTGTGTTCGGAAGTAGACGGAAATAAGTGATTGCAGAACTTTTTTATTATGTGTGTAAATACACGTGCCACTTTTGCCGCAAATCGCTTTTGTAGATACCACAATAAATTTACCTGTGTCAAATGTTTTGTTGAAATGTTTATTATTATCAGTTTACTGGATAGGTATAGTTTCCACAGCAACATTGGTAGGTACTTTGTAGCTATACTCAAATCCCACCATATATCTGGTAGTTCACGGACACTGGTGTGGAGAACTTCATTTAGGTATTTGACTTACTTCATTGAACCGATGTCAACTAAATGAAACGTTTTTTCACTCCACTATCGAGCAAATGAATCGACTAGGGACACTTGTATTTCGGGGTAATTGGATTTATTCAGCACACGTACAGCGCACTTCAGGAAGTACTTGTCCGACATATTTTCAGTATCTTCTTGAAATATATTATATCGTGTTTGTGTCATGTTATATATTTCAAGACCCGTACCTACGTTAAAGTAATTTTTAATAATGTTTTTCTTACCATGTTTTGTAAATGACATACTGCAGGCATACCTACTTACTTGTACATTATTTTATTATTATTTATGTATTTTACCTCGTTTCTGAGCGTAAGATTCTCTAAGTGTGAGAGACTGTAATTCAGACTCAAAAGATTGGTTCTTCACTAAGCCAACCCTTAGGTGCGTCGTCAGCTATCGAAAGGTTGATGGAAACAAAGCGCACATCAGATACTAAGTTCAGCAAGCGCGCTTTCAGAGTGTGAGGACCTAAAGCCTGGAATGTGGACTGCTACATGACTTAATAATGATAACAGACTCGATAGAATTCAGAGCTTAACTAAAAACTCACATTTTTAGACAGTCATAAGCATAAAGCCAGAAACATTTCGCCTTCATAATAAGCTATTTTTGAAATAACAAAATATGTAAAAATTTAAATAACTAAGAATATGTAAACTTTTTAATATCATTTTATAAAAATTCTCCTGTATTTTAAAATAAATATTATCCCTGTTTTTTTCACTAATCTTCTAATATATGTAATATCAATAGTAATGGCGGGTAAATGTAAATAATAATAGGTATTAGATAGAGCATGGTATATATAGCATATATTAGAATATAGTACTCATAACAATAGCTCTGTGCAAATTATCCACTTATTGTAATTACTAAGGATTTTTTTGAAGTAATTTTAGCCAATTATTTACTTCCCAGATTTGGAAGTATAGCACGCTAGCCCCTTCACAACTCTTATAATTTTCCAATTTTTTTGCCTCCCTTCATTCAGCCTTGCATTACCCCTATTGGGATTGTCATTGTTTTACCAGCACCGGGCAGTTGAGACGTTGTATGGTAAAACAATAAATGATATTCAATTCTTACTAAGGAATTTACATTTTTTTAACTAGGCGTTGACTCAGTTTTTGTGATAACTCACGACAATGTATACATCCTGCTTCCCTTTACACGGTATTACGCTTCTCTTCCGAATCTAGATAAAACATGTGTGATTTCATGAATAAAGGTGCCTACTTAGAGGCACCTTTGCAATGTTAAACGCAGAAAAGCTCAGTGCGCACTGTGACACTAGTAAAATTAAAGGCGCCTACATACAAGCACCTTTGCAATGCTAAACACAGAATAGCTCTGTGCGCACTGTGACACTAGTAAAATTAAAATGCGTATAAGTAAAGCTTTCTCTTCACGGATTCTTTTGAAATTCTTCTTCCAGCGCAACTACCTAAACATGGAAACATATTCATCTTAACTCCTTTGTTTACACAGGTAGATAGCTTCTCTTGCATTCTAGCTCGGACTTTCTTATAACGCAATAATTTTGAGAATTTGTTTTCTCAATCTTACCGATGTTATGAGTTATGTCTTACGCTTTACGCTTTGCGATCATCGATCCTTGGTCCAGTCTCCTAATCGGCTTTCGAACAAAAGCTGGATGTTGTATTGAGCAGGACCCGCTGACATAAGATGTCTATGATTTATTTGATCCTATAAAATCGCTCTGTCCAGCGAGCCATTGCGAACCATCGGAGGGTGTAATTTTAGATTATTGAAAGAATTCAAAGCGAGTCAATCGCTTTGTTTCTTGGCGATCGGTCCATGGGATGGTCAGTGCCGACTGTAGACTTGACAGAAGCAAACTAAGAATACTCTGATTAAGCAAATATTTTGCCCAATAATTTTAAAAATTCATTGTTATTTAAATTTTAAATATTATTCAATTCATTCATGACAGCTGTTTCGCCCTTTGTGAGCAATATAATTTTTTTTAAGTTCATCATTTATATTATTTTACTTCTATATTGTTACTTAGATCTATAGATCTAGACTTCTATAATGGCCTTATTGATTTAAGGATAAATTGTCGGAAAGTATTGATGGTTATTACCATGTAAAGTTTACACACTTATTTGTATTGCTTAAATTTGACTAAGGTTGTTAAAGAGATGTATTTTCAAAATAATTATTTGGATGACAATTGGTGATAATAAAATATCCACTCTTATATTTATAATTATAAACATGTTTTATGGGTATGTTTTGCACTATTTAGAAAGGTGTGGATGGTTGGTGAGGACGAGGACGCACTTTTAGGTATATATGAAGAAGGGTATCTAGTACTTTAAAAAATAATCAGAGAAACTCCTGGTGGCTGGTGTGTTAAAAATGAATCCTTCGAAATCACATTTTCAAATTTGACTTCTAGAATCATATAGTTTAAGCACCGAACAAAAGCATAAAAAGTATGTGCCACTTTCAGTTTAGTTAACAGCATCAGTTGATTCAATTAATACGTGTAATTGTTTCAATATCCTAACACGTGTAACTTTCATGAAATTATTGTTTGTTAATACAAAAATACACTAAAATCTTATAAATTAAGAATATCTCTATAAAACGATATTTATAAATAAAAGTGATAAAAAAATGAGAAATTATTGTTATTTAAGAAGTTTCGGCTTCTTTCCAATCCAGCCCTGTGCATCTTAGAGAATCGCTGAAAGAAAATCATTCGTCAAGACACCCAGGGGAGGGTAAGATAGCGCTTTCAGCTTTGTCATAGAACCTGCAACCAGACACGAGACCCAATGTTCTGTGTTCAATCTCAAATTCACGCAATTCAATACCCGGGACAATGGACACCAGAAAAAGCCATAAATTTTATAATATTCTTTCGACGATTCAAAAAATAGTTAATCGATTACCTTGCCGTGTTTCATGAACGGATCCTTTCATCTGAAATTCTTGATATATCGAGGATTTTTCTAACATTTTGACACTTTTTGGTTTTCTAGCTTCGTAAATTCCATTGTCGGCGGCATAATGGTAAACTGCGAGGAAAGGTCGCTGGTGCTTAGTTCGGTGCCCGGCGAAGGTATTTTGAGATCATAATCATGCGAGTCTGTGATGTGAGGAATTTTACTCATCGCTGGCATTCCGACCGTTTTCTTAAATTGTGTGTCACTTTAGAATTTTTCCGCGCGGTCGAATGAGGGAGTATATTAATTTAGAATACTGGAAACATAAATGCATACAATTAAAAGATGTAATCGAACGGCTCCTTATCTAGTTGATGTTCTTAAGAATGATTGCCCTACTTTTACGTCATATTGTTCCGATGAAGACTAAGAGGAATTTTATGTTATGTATCTACCTACATATAATAATGTCAACAGAAAATGGTTGGTAGGTACTATATAGGATGGGAAAGGTTCAAATGATTCTTTTTGCTTTCAATTCCAAAAAATTAATCGAGAAATTATGATTAAAAATAATTATTTTTATTTAACATAAATTTTAAACTGTAATTTATTTGTTTTCCTTCTGCTACCAGGCACAAAGTAGGTACAATTCGCTATACGTTACAAATACATATATGTTATTATAACTTAAAAACAACACTAATTTCGGTTGTCTGTGCGTCCTGCATGACTCTGGCTCAATGATCTCAAATTTGCATTGAATTTAAGTGTAATTTTGAAATTTTGAACTGTTGTGTGAAGAATTCAGATAGCCGATAAAGTACTTACCGATAGTATAATATTTTAGCAAAGAATTATTTCAAAATTGGAATTGTTATTTTTCACGGGTCTGCGCTAGATTATTAAAATTAATTCCATTTACAAAAAAAAACACAAATACAATTCACGGCATTGGATGAAACTTCACATAGTCAGTTCAAAATTATATCAGAACAAAATTTCTGAAAATAGAGGGCGATAAAAGAAGAAGATTAATATTTCAAGCAAAGCTTAAATTTTCTGCTTGATATCCTGAGCTTGGCTCCGTGTCGCCGTTGTTCGCATGTTAACTTAGCTTAAAGCTATAGTTTCAAATGTAGAGATAATTATTCTGGTGTTAAAATATTTCGCGTACCTTTGATCAACGCGCAACGCAGAATGGATAAATACAAGCTAACGTGGTGTGCGTGATCTATTAGGCTTCCGAGTTCAAGCATGGATTCCTCTGATTAATCTCCGCACGCTGCAGCATCACAGATCACAGGTATTATTACCGATAATTTACGAGTCCATCTCCGTACGTGTGAGAACTCCTCGGCTTCTGATGGCTAAGGAAGCGGCGAACTTTAATCACCCCCGAGATCTCGGTCCGGCGGCGGTAGACGAGTATTCCGTGGTCCGTGGTCCGTGTGACTCCCATCCATCAGATATTAGAGGTATTCAAGTCGGACCTGGAAGATTTGTCTCAAGATTCCAGATAATTATGTCGGCTGTGAGACATGCCCTCGCGACGTCAGTTTTGCTTTCAATCAGCCGAATGCGCGTTGTTAGGATTAGACAAGGATTTCAGAAGATCACAACAATTCATACCATTTTTTGCGTTTTTTATGTGCTCAGGCTGAAAAATAACAACGATGATAAGGAAGTGAAATTAATGATATTATTCTAATAAAAAAATAGGGTTTACATAGTTTTTTTGTTTTATTCAATTTTAAAGATCCAAAAAAAACTTTCCTTACTAATTTAGAATTTATTTGTAATCTTCTAGTGGCGTAACGAGTCCTGCCAAAGCAATCGACTGGGACCAGAACTCAAAAAGGCCAACACTATTTTATTTGTCACAATCAAGAGTTTGATTTTAAATATGTTTTTCCTCAAAGTGTTTAAACAAATATATATATATGATTTTTCTTACTCTCTTTCTATGCAGTAGATAGTTTCACAAACACAGTCAGTTAGTTCAGTAGATAGTTTCCCAAGCACAGTTAGTTAGTTTAGTAGATAGTTTCACATCACAGTCAGTTAGTTCAGTAGATAGTTTCACAAGCACAGTCAGTTAGTTCAGTAGATAGTTTCCCAAGCACAGTTAGTTAGTTCAGTAGATAGTTTCACAAGCACAGTCAATTAGGTCAGTAGATAGTTTCCGAAGCACAGTTAGTTAGTTCAGTAGATAGTTTCACAAACAAAGTCAGCTAGTTCAGTAGATAGTTTCACAAACACAGTCAGCTAGTTCAGTAGATAGTTTCACGGTATTAGGCTTCATGATAACTATTTAACAGCCTAATTTGAGAATTGTAAAAGAGAACATAAAAGATTTATTTATTTTGCCTTGGAAACTTTTGGTTATTTGATTGCAGTGTAGGCTGTAGATCAGAGCAGTATAAGGCAATAGAAGACACAAATTTACCGTCATTAGTTTTTGTTTTGTGTAGTGTCGCCCGGTTTACAACTTCTGCAGTAAAGCGTTTATATCAGTGATCGTCAATACATTACCCTCAAAGGCATTAAGCAATGGAATAATAATTACACATAATTGTTAATTACCTTGTATAACATTGATTAACATTAATCAACCATTTTTAACTAACTAGCGCAGATCCGTCAAGATTCACGGGATATTTAATAGAAGGTCAGGAATTTACTTTTTGAATGAACACCATAAGTTATTTTGGAAAATAACACGTGTCAAAAATTTAAGCAAAATAAATACACTTTTCAAATACAGAATAATTAATAGATTTATAAATTTTGGTACCCGCTTAATCGTCTGTCTGAATCGTTTCAATAATTAGTTCCAATTTTTAAAATCAAAGCAAATCCCAATTCTAGAGTTCATTGAACCAACGTTACATATGCCGATACCGACACACCACCGAAATTAGTATTTTTATTTAACTTATTTGTCGAAATTGAGCATAACTATATAAACTTTCAAAAATTCGTTTTTTTTAATAAAAGAAACATAAACATTCCCGAGTTGCGAATAACCTGAAAATATTTGAAAATCTCCTACTACCACCACAGTAAGTGGAAAATATTGCTTGTGTTTTGATGGAGCCGAGGAATTGAACATGCGACGCCAACTCGGCTTGTTGAATGTATTTTAATATTTGGTTGAATTAAAGCACCGTCGAAGATTTTTTTTCATTATTACCTACGTGTACTCAATAACCTGATATAATTGAATATAATTATTAACAATAGAACTTGGTTAACATGTATTAATATGTTAATTGATACTGATTCATTGCTAATGGAAGATTTTGTACCTAAATCGTTAACGTTGAATTGTAAAGTACACCAATATTATAGGTTGGAAAGTTAGCTTAACCGGGTAAGTAAGATGAGTAAATATATATTGAATTGCTAAGTTATTAAGAATCTTTTCAAACTTTTGGTATTTAAAGTTAAAAACGGGATTGCAAACTTCACGAATGAATTAATAGGTTTCCTGATAAACTTTTAGTAAATTACGTCATGATATATTTTGAATATGAAAATACATCATTACAAAATGCAAGAATATTCGGATTTTCATGAATACTGTTCCAACATCATTATAATATATTCGTAATTTCCTAAAAGTTTATCAGGAAACCGGTTAATTCATTCGAAAGGCCTGCAATACCGTGTTTAACCGGAATTACATATATTTCGAAGATATTCTTAATTAATTAGCAATAGTCATTTTTCTCCACGTGAACAAGGATATGTGGTTATATTAAGGATAGTTGAACCTTCTGAAGTAACTTTAGTTAATAAAAGTTAAGTTACCCCTGATCTAAATGATCTCGGCTAGGACAAAAGCCCCGAGTTATGTGTAATTTAAGCCGGAATGCTACCTGCGGCGGTTTTTTGTTCCTCAAAGGTGATACTCCACCCTGGGAACTGGGAACCTCGTGTAATTCCTCCGCAAGCAAATTGTTTACGTAACAACATTACGGTAAGACGTCACAACGATGATTCGTCCCGTGTTCCGTGTTACGTGTCCCGTGTTACGTCGGGCTGGATACGTCGCACGAATGCGGCGGATGATGGATAACTACTGACGTAATGTGAGTGCGTACCTTTCTGAATATGGGATTTCAATATTATACCTAAGAAATTTATACAAAAAAATAGCTACTTTTCCTTCTATTCCTCTATAGTCGAAGGGTAAGGCTTTCGACTAGCAAGCCGGAGATCGCGGGTTCAAATCCTGGCATGAGCAAGAACATCTTATTTGATTAATTTGTGTTATTTCATAATTTACTCATTTGAAATAATATAAAGTATATATACTGTACCTAGTTACCAGAATATCACCCTGGTGTAAGACCACCATTCAGAATAGAAACGTGGCTTTGGCCGTGTTCGCTGACTAGATCGAAATAGCCATGTACCTTTCCACCTTCCACTTTCTCATTTCCCCCACCAACTTCACAACATACCCCAATTGGGGATGCCATAGTCTCACTGGCTGCTGACGGTTGGGTGCAGTTGGTCCTGTTGTGCGGTTTCAAATAAAAAATTGAAGTATCATAGAAAAACTTCTTGTCAATATTCCGTACGGTTGTGTTTCAATTTCAAACATGTGTTTTTTTGTTAGAAATAATTACCATATAACTCGCAAATAATTTCAGAATTGACTATGTTTTAGAATACCTACTTGTGAGCAGTGCTAGATATTAATGATACGTTTTGGTTTTAAATAAGATTATTCTGTTTTTTTGGAAATGTTTGTCTCAAATCCAAAAATAAACTTAATATAACTTAATAAATTTAATATAACGAATGAACTGCATAATCATTAATCTTCTTCTCAATTGTCTCGAGTATTATTGGTAAATTTATTTTAATACTAAAAAATACATACCCAATAATTAATTTAACTACGTTTTGTAGGTAATCGTACACCTAAAGAACGAAATATGTCAACGCGCGGTTATTAACCAATTAATAATAAAATCGAATATAATATAGCGTCCTTCCCAAAAAAATTATACCACTTTTATATGTAGTTTTTAAATAACATTTTGAACTGATATTTATAAATGTAAGAGAATTTTACAAGAGAATTCTTTTAAGAAAAATATTCACTACGATAAATAAATAATAATTTAATAATACATTTCAGGCACAAAACGCACTAAAAAAATATGCATTAAATAACAAAAAATACAATATTCACAGCCAGTGAGCCAGTATTATAAAAAAATATATAACGTAGAATAATAACACTTAAGACACAATACACATATTTTTTAAATTTTATCAGAGTTTTATTTGAATTTTTTTTTTTTAATTAATTTTATTGAAATTTTTTAAATTGTAAAATAGGGTCCTCGGCACGGGTCAAGCACCCAGTGAGACGGTCCCTTGTCTGGTCTCTGAAGGCTTGGAGTGGGTCGTAAGTCCAGCTCCTTTGTTAACTTCTTTCATCTTGGAAAACAGTAGTTGAGGTTATACTCGATTAAAACAAATGTTATTTTACTTTTGTATTTACACAAGTTTAGATGAACTAGCTATAAAGGTTATTTGATGTAAGCTGTAGGGCTTTTAGAAATGTAATGAGAGACATTTAAGCAATTTAATTTTTTTTCTTAAAAAGAAAGACAAACATTCTCGGGTTTCGAATAACCTGACAATATTTAAAATCTCCCACTACCACCACAGTAAGCGTAAAATTTTGCTTGTGTTGTAATGGAGGACTTAGTCAGCCGAGAAATTGAGCACACTACGCCTGGGTGGGACACAAATGCGATGTGAACTCAGCCACCGATTGGTCAAATTAATCGATAACAATCCAAAATCCGTTAAAAACAATGAATTGATACTTTCGCTTTTTTAAGCTTAGACAAAATGATAAAATTTTTATGTAGAAAACTCAAAATGTAGAAAACTGGATTTTTTATATGTTGTGCCTGCATTCTGTGTAGATCAAGTTGAGTGATATTTTGACTTAATATTTATTTTTCTGCAATTGTTTTAATAGTCGTTTCCTGTACTATTTTCATGTATAATTTCGTAAATATTTTTTATATATATGTATGTAAAAGCCTTAATAGGCGTGAAATAAATAAATGACTCAATAAAAATATAAATGTAAATGTAAACTACTAAAAAATGACGTAAAATAAGACACAGACGTAAAATTTAAAGTGAAAGGGTCAATGAAAATAAATTTAAAACACATGATAGGTAAGAAATCAAGTTTAATATTTTAAATAGCACGACATAACACTCAACAAGGCTCACATTATCAAAAAATGTTTTAAAATATGTAAGGTTATTGTATCGAAAATAAAAAATCAGCTCGAAATTACTTGTTCTTTGAATACACACGTTAACAAGAGTTCGTAGGTAGGTAAGATCTTTAATAAATTCCATGCAATATTTTTCGGCACTTTTTTCTGAAATATAAATACAACAATATAATTTAATGCTCAGAAAATGAGAAACATGTTTTTTACTATCTACAAAAGCTCCTTAAAATACCAACAGAACTGTTTTTACCATAAATTCATTTGCCTAGCTTTTAATTACCAGCGGCAATTTCCTGTATATTAAAATATTTAAAGGCCCGTTCCCACGTATGGACCACTTATCAGTACGAATATCTCTATTGATTATTTCAATATTATTAAGTAAGATGTTAAAGCCTCTTCGTACAGTAGTTAAATAGTTTGAATATCTTCCCAAACTCCCACCTCCACAATCGAATAAATAATGCCGCTCCACGTCTATTAAAATAACTAACATAGAAGTCGTTTATTTATAATTATAGAGCATATAATGGGAACTTTTATCAGAAACATCAATACAACTCTATTATGTTTTGTCTTTTATGTTAAACACTCACTTATTCCTAAATAAACATACGTATTTTATTATGCTATACATGGAAGTTCAAGTACCCAGAGAAAATCTATTAATCTGTAATATTGCTAATTTATAAATAATCTGTTCAAATTATTCGTAATGCCGTTAAAAATGGGACTGCAGGCCAATTAACAAATCAACTGATGGGTTTCCTGTAAACTTTTAATAAAATAGGAATAAATCATATCAGTTTCGCATTTCGGCATTACATATTAGCAAGGTGCAGGTGCAATAACACGTGTTCCCATATATTTGATATGTACTAAAAGTTTAACAGAGAACGGCTTGTAATCCCGTTTTTAACCAGTTTACGAATAATTTGAAGAGATTTATAATCAATCAGCAATACTCATTTTTTTTAACAAAAAAGTCACTTATTATTAAATCGCGTGAGGACTTTTACAACACGTGTTATAAAAACCAGACGGTTTGGGGTCTTTCTCTACATCGACTTCCACCAACCTTGACGGCCTCCATGGTCGAGGGGCAGGGGAAAAGCTCTTGACTAGCAATCCGGTGGTTGCGGGTCCAAATCTCGGAGTAATCAAATAAGTTTTATTTGATGAATTTGCGGCACGTTCCAGAATAAAAGGTACTTTCGGTATCGCGCTGATGAAAGACAACCGTTCAGAATTGAAACATTTGGTGACCAGATATGAATAGCCAGGTACCTATTTCCCGTAATTGTAGCTGTAGTGTCGCTGGCTCCAGATTGCGAGCAGATGGGGCTTTTGTGCGGTATTCACGTTACAAAAAACAATTATATATACTATTGACTCTTACTCTGGTATATTGCCAGTTTTCCTTACTTTTTATTACCACTATGAACCGCATATAATGTGCTCACCAATAGTTACATTTACTAACTTAAGTGACCAGATTTGAATAGCCAGGAAGTTTCGTCCTTCTCATTCTCCTCCTTACTTTCTTCAGCCTCACAACATTCCTAATTATGAATTCTATAGTCCCGCTGGTAACAATTAGTTGAGACTTTAAAAAATCTTTTTTTTAAAATTTAATGTAAAACAAATTTAAAAAAATATTATTATTAAGTTCTGCAAGTATTTTTTAGTTTTTGTTATTGTTACAGCGGTTTCTGTCTGAAAGTTTGAAAATGGCCTTGAAAGCCGAAACAGCTGTAACAATAACAAAAACCAAAGAATACTTGCAGAACTTCATAATATGTAATATAATTAAATTTGATTTACATTATATTAAAAAAATGGAGTTCTACGAGTTAAATACAAAAACAATAAATATTTAAAAAATCTGTTATTATTTATAATACTTTGTCGTCCATCGTGTCTAATTCTATTTTTTTTTTATTATTATCCTTTAAGACAATTCTGTTGTTTGTACGAGTACTTATATATTTTATATTGATCTCTTAATTTTTAGATACACTCTCATCATTGTCGAGAAGGAGTATCTATCTCAATTTTGTTAAAGTAGTTTAACAAAATTGATTTGCAAAATAAGAATTTTTGGTTAAATAATTTAGTTAATGTTGGTATAGTGATTAAATTGGTTGATTTGTAATAACGACAAAGCAAAATTTTCCCTATTACAAGGCTATCCAAGATAAGATAATACGAAAGATTGAGTTGTATCTTAACTTTTGCTTTCATTAAGTTCACTACATTGAACGTTTATCTGATTAAACTCGAGTTGATAAGTTATGGGTCAGATTTCTTGATAACATGAAACAGCATTTATAGCAAGATTATTGGCAATGATTTTCAAAATCTCTCAAGGACGCCTTGTCTGTTGATATTTATTTAAATAAAGTGTTTAAAATAAACGCAATTAAAGCGCATCGTTAAGATAAAGATTGAATAAGGTTTTATAGTGTTTATGCTATTTAGAGAAATAAACGTCTTCTTATTAACACACAGAAATGCTGTTTGAACTCGAATTTCTTCATTAAGGTGAATTATTTAAAAATACTCGTTTTAGATGGTTATCTTATAGAGATACAAATATACCATAAAGCCTGTTACTGCGGGATCAGGTGGCAACAAATAAATAAACTGAATTGTAATTCTTCACTACTGTTCTAAAAAGGATGGGGTTTTTTTACAACAGAAAATAAAATTTATGCTTTTTTTTACATATTAAATTTCAGAAGCATCCTAAATCAAACTGTCTAGCAAAAATGGCTTGCTTAGAATAATAATATTGTGTGATTCCGACTGTATCTTGAAGAGTAGTCGATGAACAGCTTGTAGGACAGCAATAAAATCTCGGTTGAATTTCCAAAAAATAACTTCCAGAGTCAGAGTCGCCTTGTCAATCATGACTATATGACAAAAGACCACGGGTGTTCAGGATAGGAAGATGTTTCCCGCATGCGAAATTCATCAAGAATCAAGTCTCCAATATCAGGAAATGGTGGCGTTATTCACGGTGGAGTTGTCGGATCCGTCGTCCATCAGTCCAGAGGTGGTCCAATGCTCCGGGCTGTCGTTCAAGGAATGGTAGTCATTGATTTTGATCTGCTCAGATTTTTTCTTCAGAGCGCAGGTGTAGCAACCGAAGTGTGTCAAAAAATTCCAAGATTGGCGATTTAACCAATGCATAATAATTTTTTGAGTAAATACCGGAGGTGCCTCACACCGAAACAATAGATATAAATCTAGTAAAATGAACCACACAGCTTGTTACTGATCCTTAATGTAACAAGTCTTTATTAGTATCTACAGGTGCTGTAATAATTATATCAATTTTGGCGATTACAAATTACGTGTTCACCACATTCAAATAAAATGATAGCTATTCTTATATATCCTATATTCGATATTATCCACATTTACTTACCATTGTGAACTTACTTATGTTTTATTATTATTAACTTAAAGTGATGTTCTTAATTGACTTATTATTATACTATTCTAATTAATACTTACTTTATTTGCGTACTTATTTTAGGTACTTGTTATTGTTTACTTATAATTAAAAACTTTATTTTCCGACTTTATGTCCGGGATAAATCTCCCGCACAGGAAAAACTAAAACCTTCCTCACACTTTTCCACAAATGATCATCTAGTCAATCCACATTATGCAAGTGCAATTATATACAAAACAATACAAGATCAACAACACGTCAACTCACCAGAGATCAAATGACTCCAGATATTTTCATTTCATAGGGTTCGGCTCGGTAGAACTCTTAACTGGACCTATAAGTCCTTCTGATCCCTCAATATAAATATTTAAAAAATATTTCGTAATCCTACATGTATTTAAAATGACTGCATTTTTATATATAAATTCATTGACTGATATAATATGCCTAAATTTTGAATGAGAGAGCTAGGTATAATGCCAGTAGTAGTAGTATTAGTACTAGTAGTTGGTTACCATTGTTTACTTATTATCACCTACCTGTTAGTATTTACCTAGTTGTATTTATTGTATGTTATTTACTGTTTATAAGTATTCTTACTAACCCTCTTGTCATAAGTATGGTCACCCTGTGATTGTGGCTGATAAGCCAATAACGTACTGCCCAGCTGTAATTTTAATTTGAATAACTGTAGTGTTTATTTATTAAGTAATTTTATAGGTTTACATTTTCTAAATTACATAATTTTTATTATTTATTATTATTTTGAAACTGCACATCTCGTCACAGGAATTACATAATTACATGAGCGGCTAGTGATTTTATTGTAATATATTATTTTTTTAATAAATTAATAAAAACACTTAGGCGCCTGGAAGCGGTACTCATCAAAGCCTTTACTCGCGTTATAAACTAGAACCTTATTGTATTATACATCTAACTGAATAAATCCAACCGCATACATCCTGCAATCTCCCACCAAAAGGAACAAGGTAATAAATTAAATCATTCATTACTAAACCAATACTGTTTAGAGCTTTTAACGACTGTGATTATATTACTAGAAGTTGTTTGACCAGATGTAGATTGTGAATCTATATTTATTAACTATAACTATCGGGTTGCTGATTGTTACAAAATACTTAAAAATAATATCCTTAGATTCTTTTCGATCAGGTTTTGCTATCTCTTTACTAAAATAATTAATTATGTAATACTTAATAATTAGTTTTGAATAAGTAATTAAATTATTTTAATTAATATTATAAATAAATAATTATTCTGGTAAAATGATGAGTACGTGATGATCGAAGAAAGAGGTGTGTGGACAAAATTCACTTGGAAGTGAATAGTTGAAGAAGTCGAGGACATCAGAGGAAGACATGACACGATCGAGAGAAACAAATACTTATTATAATCCAGGTACACTAGAATTCACAACCTCAAAACTTACCCCAAGCCATTCACTGGTCCTCGAGCAACGCCGGATACACGTCAGTTAGTAAAAATAATAAAATAGTTTGAACAGCTATTTAATATAAATATTTGAGCATGTTTCAAACCCAAACCAGGATACAAAGTTTACTCAAAGTAGCTATACTGTATTTATTTATTTGTATGGATCTTCTCTTCCAAGTTGAGTTGTAAAGATAATGTGCTACTCCTATCAGAAACCGCATTGGTAAGAAATATAGCCTAGTATCAATTAAAACGTTTGTGTCGACGATTTATTCACCATCTCTTATCTAGACCATAAGTCTACAGTGTGAACTATAGACTTCTTATTAACTTCAATTTATGTACTTGAAAATGGTGTTATTAATACTGTATTTTTATTTTATTGCAGCATAGCAAATCTTCAAACAGATTGATCTATAAAAACTCTTTCACATTGTAAATAATTAATATTTTACTACCAAATACAAGAAATTTATCTAAATTATTATTTTTGACACCTTCTGTAGTAACGTTCACCAAAATTAATAGTAATTGGTTACAAAATATTGTAGAATGTTCATGTTGATAAATCAAATTGATTCAAATTCTGATTTGACAAAATAATTCGCTAGAAAATTTATCCAACTTTTCTTAAGACAATGCTCATTCTACTATTCTTCTTCTTATAATTCAGTAGGCCTGACCTATCGGTGATTGGCTAACATCAGGTCAATATTCATCATTTAGATAGCAGAAAACATATCCTAAGTTGTTGGTACTTTGAGCCATCTGAAGCCAAACTATATAGAGGTCCTGCTGCCTACATAATCTGCAGCCCTACCTTGACCCGCTTCACAACGCTGCCTAGACGTGTGGTGAGAAAGTTCTTCTGTCTTTACACCTTAGGGGCGTTTTTGTGAGTTGTAACACAAAAATATAAGAAAAACCTCAGGAACTCGTAATTAATTAGAAAGTTAAATGAAAAAAAATATATTTAAAAATACCTCCCAAAAATTTCATTCCTTTTTTTGTTTCGTGTATTCAATAAAATCATTTCAATGTCGGGGCTCACATTTCGAAAGCGTTTAAATTTTCGTGAACTCAACTGAAACTCGTAGCTTTCTTCAGTGTTTTGTTTTGCACGATAAATTCAAACATTGCACTGAAACAATACACCGGGTTAGTGTAACAAGTCCTGATTGTTTGGGGACCGTTTTATGTCTGGAACGTGCGAGTAACAAGATTACCTTGACCCGGTGAATATATTTGCTCTGAATTTTTATTAGTTTTGCCCTCAATGCTTCTTGAGTTTTTTTTTACCTTATTGCAAAAAGAAAGCACATGAGCGTTTCAAGTACTTGAATGTTTTGAATTTAAAGTTTATACCACGCGAAATGACATACTTAATTTGTAAATAATATACCACATCTAAAATTTTCCTGATGATGTATACATTAATTTTCTAGTGCAAACCAATAAAGATTTTTCTCACACCTTCGTGTACACGCACATCATTTTATGTTTTCATTTTTCCGGGATTCAAAACACGTTTTCTTTTCATTATTGCTTAATTATTTTCATGATTTTAATAAATTAAATGTAATTGGCCTAATCCGCACCAATAGAAATCATTTTGCAAATGTTTGGTAATATTTTTGATGATATTTTTATATACCCCTACATTACATATTTGCATTTAGACAGATTATATTTTATGCCTCATACTCCTTACAGATTGAGGTATTTATTTAACCTATAATATTGAGTTATTACAAACATTTCGACAATATTATAGGTAAGGACTAGCAATACTAATATGTATAATTATATTACCATATTCATTAGCCCAGTAGCATAATCATTTGCATCTGTCTTCCAAATGACAACAAGTTTTCTCTCAAAACTATATAATAATATGAACATATTCAGAGTCCTTTTCTAATGGCAAATAGCCCAGGGCTTAGAAACAATTTCTTTAAAGGGGTTGATGATGACATATTTACATTTACAATACTACCCCTTTAATGGTCCGTAACTTCAATCAATTTTTTACCTTTAAAATTAAAGCGGGGAGGGTCAAATGACGCTACATTTAGTGGAGTCTTTGAGGTCCAGAAAAGACCACCTAGAAACAATAATAAAATGGTCTGTAATAGACGGTAGCACTCCTCGCCTATCTTTATGTGCGTTAAATATTCCGGGGCTTCCTTAATTAGATTTTTAAGGGCATTATTGAAATGTTTCGGTAGTTTCCTTTTACCGTCGATTACTGACTAATCTAGTTTTATTATCTTCCGATGTTGATCCATTAAAAAAGAGAATTAAATTGTACTCTGAATGATCTGGATCATTAAACAAAAGTTGCACTGGGCTTCGCTAGAGAATAACAACAAAAACTTTTTAAAATTAATTTCCAAAAGAGATTTATCAATACTTGCCGTAACTTATTTTTTGTTAATTTTGCACCTATAAATACTTTTCCTAAATTTAAAGGTAGAAAAGGTGAATAATCCCTTTTCTGACTACTACCTATCGGGAAGCATTTAATCAGTACAGGCAGGCAGCAATTCCTCAATAAAATAATAATGCCCACTATTATCGAATATCTTATTCAAATAGACAATACTTTTTCAACGGTCCACTTCTACATTGTTCGCTTGACAGAATTATCTCCGGACCTCTGATAGATGATACTAATTGAGGTCTAGGTCAAAGGAACAGCAACCAACTTCAATTTGTACTGATGGTACTCAGATATGCATACATACCAAGAATACGTCCTTAACCCTCAAAGATCACAGCAAGTTTCCTGCACAAAACTGAAATGTTTTAGTCTGTCCCGCTTGCTGCTAGGTCGGTAGTTAGTCCCTTTGTACTTTGTTCGTTGATATTGCTTGTTAGTGTCGTCTTAAAATTGGTTTTGATGTTGTTCTGGACTCATGGGGGCGATTTATTTTCTTCTCCACGGTGGCTATACGTGACTGTTTTACGCTCAGCACTGTTATTTTGTTCTGATTACCCTTCTTTATGACCGTCTGTGGCATTCAATACGAAACAATCGGCAACTCGATTCACCTAAGATTAATCAAAATCGTGTCGTCTAACTTATCCATAGTAAGTATCTTGAATCTCGTCGGAGAGATTTTTTTGTGTATATAAATAATTAGAACATTTCAAACACTTTAAGAATACCTACAACAAAAATAATAATTAGTGCTACAAAAAAAGAAGTTTTAAATAGTTTAAAGAAATCATTTCATGTCATCATTTAAACCACAATTAGGTACTGTTGTTTGGTCGTGTTGTTAAGTCGTGGGAAAGTGTGGTAGGTATTTAAGATTAAGGTATTATGAAAAACGAAATCACTGAGACACTCCGTGCCATTGAATGCAAAATGATTTAAAAACCAATCAAACAACATTATCGAATCAGATAAATAATAAACATTATAGAATTGACAGCTGGCAGGTCATTGACGCAAAATGTTTTGTACAAGAATAAATCAAGTAACATGATCAAGTGGATGGCTCCATAGTTGTGACATGAGACATACCTCACACGTATTTTATACGTGCAAATAATGTACACGTCATGATCGATTATTCAGAACAACCCGACACCTCCACACATAATATTTATAATGCACTGACAGTAGTGAGAAGCGAAGGGGAACATGTTTCCAATATCATATTATTCATTGTCATTGACTGGGGATAATATAACAATGATTCGAGAGCGTATGTGAAATATTTGTATTTTCTTTTATAGAGGTGAGGCTCACGACTAGCAAGTCGTAGGTCGCGAGTTCAAATCCCGGCGTGCGCAAGTAAATTTTATTTTATTAATTTGTGTAAAGTCACAATTTACTCACTTAAATTAGTATATAGAATATTTGCGATACGTTTCAGAGTGGAATATACTCTCAGTAACGCCCCGGTGTGAGACCACCATTCAGAATTGAAATGTTGCTCGAAATGGCTTCGGCCGTGTTTGGTCACCAAATCTGAATAGCCTGGTACTTCTCAACCATCCTCTTCCCCATCTCCTTCCCCTGTCTACTACTTTCAGCCTCATAACACACCCCAATTGGGAACGCCATAATCTCACTGGCTCCAAATGGTTAGGAGCAGCTTGGACTCTTGTGCGGCTTAAAATATTTTTTTTTTCATATATTCAATATGTAAACTATTGGAATAATATTTCTTTTTGGAAATTATTAAAGCGTCTTTGAGGCAATTTCTCACGAAAACGCTAAACAAAACTAAAAAATAGACTAAGGTAACAGAATCTTAATTGACTTGATAGCAACTTTAAAAAAAAATGACAAGAAGTTAAAAGGGTTAAAATTGAATGGAGAGAATCGGAGGGATTTTCTGATAGCAGTTAGTCAATTAGTTAATGTCTATGAAATTAGTTAAATTTAAAAAAAAACGTCTAGAAGTGGTACAATAAAGAAGAGACAAATAGTTTTGATAAAGAATTGAACGTTATTATTTAATTAATTCCAACCGATTTTACATCAGGTGAAAACGTGAAATTAATGACGGTATTGAAATTGGGTCAAATTCAAGTCTTCAGTTCCATAGCATTATGTGTAAGGATATGAAATAAGACAATTACCCATATAAGGACATCGTGATAAATCTTGTAGCTGGATTTGAAAATATTTATTTCAAGATCAAAGGCGCTACTTCCAGATCGAATTCCTTGTTTGAAATTGGTTACCGATACTACAGCAAATTTGAGTGAATTTTAACGTTTTGTCGTAATTTGTTCGAGTAGGATAAAAAATATATTTTCAATAAGGTATTGGAATCAAATGGCTAGAACAAAAAACAATCACCGAAATAGATATTTTATTGAACCCAAGCCGCAGCACGTGATTTAGCTGTAGTTATAGGCGACCCAGAAGTCAAACTAAGTTTAATATTAAAAAATGTATTGGTTTTAAATGTTTTTTTTTAAACTTGCGTTGCGAGAAATAATGACGGTTGTTTTAGAAATGCTTTCTACTTTTTAATAATAATAATCGTTATTTTAGGATAAATATAATACTATAAGTTTTATAAGTTATTAAGTTCTATCAGCGCCGGCACTGAGCCAAATTGTTCCTGGCGTGAAAAAAATTTGACGACCCTTTTTATTATCAGTATCTGGCTAAGTAGGTAATCACTGTAATCAATAATATTCGGATGATTTGTATTTTTGTGCTACGTAGTTTTTGTTAATAATAATTTCAAGTGCAATGTGTTAGAACTATTACATGTTAGGTATTTTCAGCGCCTTAACAAATCGGCGCTTGGAGCGGACTGCGCCAGCCTAGGGCCTGCCCTGAGTTTTATAATAACAAATACAAATAACAATACATAATATGGGAAAATATTCTATAAGAAGAATAATAAATAATACAATAAGACGAAATAAAAATATTTGTTAAGAGAGGTTAAAAAGAAGAGTTTTTGGTGGATATGTGACGGTCACCCATATCTAGAGGGCTATCTTGGGGGACTTTTTTTGTGTGGATACAGCACAAGAGTCTCAACTGCTCCCAACCATCCCCAATTGGTGTATTTTGTGAGGCTGAAAGTAGGAGGTGAAAGATATGGGGTGGAGGAAGGTGGGGGATTACTACCTGGCTATTTAGATCTGGTCGCCAAACACGGCTAAAGCCATTTCAGGCACCGTTATCAAGAGCCTTACCCCTCCACCAAGGAAGCCATCAAACCAGAGGCCGTCAAATCTCTTGGGACTCCAGGCAGCGATGATGATATTTGGTGTAGTCTGCGCCATAAGTTTCCCATGCGGTGGCAGTTAAACAGGTATCTATTTCCAACTGTCTAAATTTTCTAATTAGTTTAAAATTCAAGCTTTTTTCTATAAAATTTTAACTGTAAAATTACAATATACCTACTTCTCCTGCAACAAGTGATATTTGACCAAAATATACTAAATTTAGGGATAAAAAGTAGTTTAAGTGATAATTGGTTTTCATTTAAAATCACTCACAATTTACTTGCAAGAAAATAATATTTTGGAGGATTGCGTGACTTTTACGCCGTACAAACTGGTAATGGCGGTTCAGACAAAAACACCTTCAAAGCGTCAATTTCTGTCACAATTGCCACTGGCATTTCCGGCCGGAGGTGTTATTAAAATAAAAGGCAATAACACAAGGCCGTCTCCCGACCAGCGAATCACAATCCTGTGTTAAATGTTTAATTCCTGGTGGTCGTCACTTGATCCCTTGATTTGGTATTGAAAACGCTTCAGAAATAGAAACATCTTGTAATAGGTTGGGTGCGATGCGATTGAAGTGATAATTTTTTGCTGTTGAAGATTTGAATGATTCTGAAAGTGTTAACTAATTTGACGAATGTAAAGAATGAATGAAACATGTGTAGAATACTATTAAATACGTATAGAATACTATTAAAATACCAACAACTTCCTATCTATCTTTTCATGGAGTTTATTTGATAATTTTACGTCGTGTTTTTTTTTTTTTTTTTTAAGGCTCATTAGTTTTGTTGTGCCTTTTTTATTAATAGTTAACAATAATCACTGCCCTGATGTGACGATAAGATATTAGTGAAATCGGCTGGCGACAGTTAAAAAAAGTTATAATAATGACATGATAGGTTTTTTCCCGAAGCTAGTAAAAAGTGCTTGAAAATAATATTGAAAATGGGATTATTCTTAATCATTCAACTTCGTGAGAGAAATCATAAACCTCAAATAAATTATTAACAATTTACTATCAAACCATTACTTCATTCCTACTGACGCTAATATGCCATTAAAGAAAACTAGCCAATTAAACCATTTTATGACGTCTGAATATAACATAAGACGATATTGTTCTATAAAAAACAACTACATCACAGCGAAACAACCTCAGCAATAAACCGGAGTCATTCTTTACTTATCAATCATTGCCTCGAACCTTCTGAGGATGTTCCATTCTGAATTCTCAAAGGTCCTTTAATGAAAACACGTATTAAGAACGGTAATACATCATTGCTTATTTGCCCCTTTTTGGTCTTAACAAACATTAAGACGATGATTGTTTTGTTGAAATCCAATTGCAATTGATGTGGACATCCCCATAATTCCAGAGTCTTCGATCGAAAAGGACTTTGATGGATCAGGAAGGATTTATAACCCATAAATGCTACTGAGGAAATGTCTTACATCGCAATAAAGATTTTCAATTTACTTAATTGAGGATATCGTTACATCCGTGGATTAAAAAGTGGATAGTGAATCTGTCGTGACTTCAATATACTCAATAATGCAATAATTGTGACCACTTTATGATGGGAACAAAGGCTTTATAATTGTAAACTCTGACATTCTTACTTCATTACTGCTAAGAAAATTAAATACATTCTATATAAAAGTTCTACATGGACTGCATTGTTCAACAATCTGCATTGTGGCTGGATATCAATTGGCTTTAAAAGCATTGTTATTCATTAGCTTCACTTAAAAATATGATTTCTCGAGACATATCTCGTCTATTTTATCAGAAGTTATTGAACTCTGCGAAACTTTTAAGTCGACATGAACGTTTACATTCGGTGGTCGTACTTTAAAATGATGTGGGGCGAATAGAGGGCCATTACATTTTGAAATGTAAATGTGTAAATGGTGGAATTTGTTATTACTTCAATCGCCAAAAACAGAAATAATCAACATTCATTATCTGAATAAAATAATACTTACGTCCCAATGTAGCAATCTCTAAGTAAAACAGCTCTTAAGGCTGGCCGCATACATACGTTTTCCGTATTCGATTTTCGAATTCGTTTTCCGTATTCGGAATTCCGTGAGACTAGCGCAAACGTTCGTTTTTCTCCATTCGGAATGTATAAACGTCAGTACCAGTGTTGCCAACAAGGGCGATATATCGCCATTTAGGCTACTCAGAGCGAGAATCGGCGCCGAAAAAATCTAAAAGGCGACTGGTCGCCAATTAAGCTACTTCAAAAACATCAATTTTTAGCCCACCCCCCCATGAAATTTATTTTTCTGGGGACAAATTTTATCTTTTTGAAATTCTCTAGCCACCCCCCCCCCCCCCCCCCACGAAATTTTTATTTTCACGTAAAAACATCAATTTTAAACATGTCCCACCTAACACCAAATTCGGCTACTTTACGCTACCTTATGTATGAGAAACGGCGATATTAGGTCAAGATCCGTTGGCAACACTGAATTACGAACGGAAATTTCCGTGCGTTTGCGTCGGCACAAACAAACTGTATGCAATAGCTGCGTTCCACATGACGTCATTAGGTTTTTTCCATTCGTTTTCTCCGAATGCGCCGGCTCGCATTCGGAACGTGCGTACGGAATTTGTTCCGTTCGGAACTAAAACGAACGTGTGCGGCAGTTAATGTATTTTCTACTGATTCCGTGCATTCGGATGTCCGAATACGGAAAACGAATTCGGAAATCGAATACGAAAAACGTATGTATGCGGCCAGCCTAAAACCAAAGTCAGACTTCTAAATCCTTAGTTTATCTTAATTCAAACGAAGATTTAGTTTATCTAAATTGGTATCATATTGTACTAGAGTCACAAATGAGCGGACTATCTCGGTGTTTTTTTACCAGACAAGATAACTGGCTGGGGGAAACGTCATCTCTATCTTGTTCGGACATCATTACAGCTTACAGCTTCCATTCCCACGTTAATACGTGGGATATCTACTTCTTACTTCTCAACCTTTTACCTTCCGGGATGCGATACCTACTACCAAAACATTGCACTTTCAATGTATTCTTGATCACTAATGAGAGTAATATTTCTTTCAAACACAACAAACTTATTTTATGAAACCTTTTTAACTATAAATAATAATCACTTATTTTCAACCACTTTAATTGTTTACATACAACTGACACGTTTCGCAAGAAATGCTCACCTCAACAGGTTTTACTTAAAATCAAAATTTAAATATATACATAAAGATGTAGGTGCAGAAGGAATGGGGGAGTATTTTAGAAATTAGGAAGAGTGTAAAGAAGAATTTATGTGGGTTTTATCTATAAGCAGAAAACCTTTTTAATAATCCTGTGCTGAAATTGTTCCCATTGTAAACTTCCCCCTTACCCACTACGCCTTGCCATTCCTACTCCCACTACATCTTTAAGCCTATATTTATAATTTAGTTTTAGCAATGTGGGAAAATAATTTTCCTCGGGGCCTATGCCATCTTCGGGGAACCGTTTGGCGGGATTTTTTAAGGAAAGGAAGGAGAAGAAGATCCGGGAAGGAAAACAGTTATGAGGGGTTGTTAGGAACCTGGGAGACAGTGTGTCCAGGAGTGACGGACGTAAGAATTCATCCTTCCCATTGCGGTGGAAGGCGATGGGTCGATAGAGTCCAGCTGGAGAGGTAAAAAGATCTTCCTCAACCAGTCTCTCCAAATCCAGCCCGCCACACAGTAGGTGAGCAGACGCATCCGCCATCAAGACCTAAACAGTCCCCTGAACCCGCGTAAATCTGCTAAGTTACCAAATGTAGTGAACCGAAAATAAAAGTGTTATCTCATACAGAGATTAGTCAAAATAATGAACAACCCTTTTTACGCACATTTGGAAACTACGCCATAAAAGTTTCGTAATAAAATGCTTTAATTCAGAAAACAAATTTTATAAAATATTTTAAAAGAACAACTTTGACCCTATTACCTAAGTGAAGTAAATAAGAATCCGGTTGAAAACGGGATTACAGACCGTTGATAATATGCAGTGAAGATACGCGGAAATATTATGATTTTTATGAACACGTGTTCCGACATCGTGAAAACACGATTATCAATTCATTCATTAAGGGCCTGCAATCGCATTTTTAATCGTATTACCAATATATCATTGAAGAATAAGATAATACTAACAAATCTAAATGAAGTATGAAACAGAACAAGACAAAGAAAATAAAAAAATACATTTTTTCTCGGAAGATTTTTTAAATTTATATTTGTGATTCATGCTAATAATTATTGCTTATAGTTCTCTTTTTCTCCTAGTTGTGACCGTTATTTTTTTAATTTGCTTTGTCTTGTTCTGTTTCATGTTTAGTTTAAATTTGTTAGAAATATCTTCTTCTTCAACGATATATTAAATTAAATAAAGTTTACGAATGATTTGAAAGGGGTTGTTAATAAATTAGCAATATTTTATATCAGTAAGTTTTCTCCATGCAGACAATAAATAATAATAAAAATGTACAGTTAGTAAACTACATTTGTAAATTTAAACTAATAACAGCTGTTTTAAACGTATCAAGTTGTAGGATACAGTTTCCAAATGAACACGTTGTACGTGAATTAAATTGTACCAACAGCTTCTACAGGTGATAAATATCTCGCAAGTAATTTTATAACTTCATATAAATCCGTCTGTCGAAGACGTAAACTGCACTGCGCCACTTGCGAGCGATAAATCACTCCTGTTATGAAATGGAATCAAAAGCTTCATAGCTTTATTTATCGCATTTTGATTCAAATACGTATAAAGACATTTTCATTAGCGCGTTTAATTCGATGTGATTATTCTTGTCATGTTTAATATTATTACTTTACTGCCAATGTCACAAGATTAATTGATATTTGTCATTTTTAATACGGGTCCATCAGATTAAATGATTTTGTTTCGATAATAATTATTATATGAATGATAAATAAATATTCGAAGAAAAAAAAATTATGTCGGTACCTGTTTTATGAAAGTGTTATTTTACATTATGCTGGCGGATGTAGATGCATCTTTGTACTACTGCATTAATATTTTATAATAATCCATTATTTTTAACCCCTCAAGATAATTTGTTCGCTTTTGGGAATAACTCATATAGTGTATTGTGTTTCATAGAAATCGTCCTCCTTACTGTCATGGTGAGAAATATGGTCTAAACGGTGTTAAAAAGAGAAAACACCACACTTTATAATAAAATCTAGAAGTTAATTAAAAATGAATTAAGATGAACATCATTGTACAATTTGAAAATAGTAATTTATATGTTACGAAAAAATATTGAGGCGACACTGACGTTTGTACTAATATATTTGTCTCATAAATGTGTGTTTTTATTTTGTTTTCCTTATGGTAATTTTAGTTACAAAAAAGGAAGTTGAGCCATTTGTTTCGTTTATAAAAAAAAGTTAAATTTAGGAAATTATATACTTATTTCTAATAATACAATTAAAGACTTTCCTGAGAGGCCTGATAGTGTAATATATATATTTTTTTTTAAATCACGTCATCAAAATCAAGCGCCTAAAACACAATCCTACCTATGTATCATTTTGGTATACGATTTAACAGTTCTTTCAAATAATATTATTTATGGTGCTACATTAAGATGAAAACATATAATTGCGACTGATTTCCTAATTTGATCAAAACGTTTTCCGATTTCAAGAACTAATCTCATATTAACAAATAATATCACACACGAAGTTCAAAGTCATAAATTGGCGTGATAAAAAATGTCGTTCATAAATTAAATATTTTTTACTATCGTATTATCTTTATTTCTCTTCATCGGCTAATACTAACATTACACGGATTCACCGGAACGGAAAATTGATAGTTTAAATTCGGACAGCGTTATGATTATTTCTATTATTGTCTAACAATGTTGTTAGCGAGTTACCGAGCAATAAAGGCGATAAAAAGCTTGAATCAAAGCGCCGACGCGGCTAGATTAAGAGGTAAAACCAAGTCAAACAAAGCCGAATCTGTTCATATTCGGTATAAGAAGTTAGGTGGTCATAACAATTGTCAGTAATTGGACCCACCGCGATTGCTCAGACGCGGGTTCGTAGTAATTTCTTGATCTTCTGTTCTCCTGGTTAGCAAAGTTCATTTCACTAACAATACTTTTAAGAATTACTCTTCAAAACAATTCAAAGAACCTGAATCGAAAGTGTTGTAAATTTCTTAGCACTTAACTCGATGGAAAGTTCAACGAAATGATATTTTTTACAATGTTCACGGAGTCTTTATTACTATGTTTTCATCGTGGAAACATGAGCAAGTAACTTAGCAAGTAATTGGAGTTGTTTTGACAAATTCACCACATCAATCTCAAGGGGTGGTCCTAGGGATGAAATCTAAAAGGTTTTAGAAAAAAGCTTAGCCCTAATTCGATATGCTTAAGTGAAATGAAAATAAAATGGGACTATGAGATCAAAAGGGCAACAAACATGCCCAATACTCGAGTTGCTCAATACTATGAAATCATTCCTTTTGCAACTGTGACTAGGTAGCTATTATTTAATGTTTTTTCCCATACCTTTGTTCTTTATAAGAATTATTCGTGGTTTTTATGTTGAACTAACCCTTGCGGTTAACAGTAGCAAATAGCTCCTAGTTTCTGTGGTTAGCTAGAAGTGAGAATTAAAGAGAGGTGTAGAGTTTACATTATTTTAATATTTTTTGTGATAGATGTATTAAAGCGGTGGCTTTTGTGTGGTCAAAATCAACATTACCGCACATTTCTCGGAAAGTTATATAAAGTAATTTGTATGAAAATATATTTATTCAGAGACCACCTACTATGGCTTTGTTCTGTTAAAAAATGTGTTGCAGAAATAAATAAAAAAAAATAAAAAACAGCCAACAACTCATAAAAATAACTGATCACACTCATTTTTACCTTATAGCTACAGTGTCAGAAAGTCTATGTTTTCAATATCGAATCGGAAAGATTTTATTCGAATGTGGTAGCAAATTAAATAATGTGAATCAAAAAAATCTCATGTTTATTTGTTCTGTATATGCAGTCACTAAATTGAATTTTAAATCAGCGATTCTTTGTTTGCGCCTCAGTATGCCCCAATTTCGGTAGGCTGAATACATATTTGCAGGCCTTGATCAGAGATCAAACCGCAAAGTTTAATCCATTTACTGGGGATAGAGTGTCGATGAGCAATTTATGTGGTTAACTGATTACAAAACTCCATTCAGAGAATCAAAATGGTCATGTTTATGTAACTGCTTTGGTGAATAAAATCCTCATCCAATTTAAATTTCTTTATCCTGTTTGAAATTATGCTTCACTACAGACTTACTTTTCCAGAGAACAGAATCAATAAAATTGTTTCACAATCGTGCGAAATTTTTGCCGACACTTGTTTCGTGATTTTTAATACCTGCTTTGTTAAACTAATTATATCGTATACGTTTTATCTGAATTCTATTATAAATCTTCTCCATTTATCATGCCCCAAAATATCAAACAGTTATACAACCAAGTTATACATTTTTTAATATTTGATTAAATAAGACAATTCCAACGACTCTCAAACAAATAATGTGAAAACGAAAAGACTGAAAAAGATTCTGTCGCGTCTAGGAATTGAACTCAGGACCTCTTCCTTGCAGGGGAAGCGCTCTGATTACTGATCAAATTTGGACATTTGAGAGTCGTTCATATTGTTTTCTATGATAAAACATTATAATATCCGTCGTGAAAAAAATGACCTCATTTGCTTCTTCAAAATTATAAATGGTATTATTGATTCACCTACTCTACTGCAACTCATTCCCTTCAATATCCCCTCGCAAAGACTCAGAAATAATGAACTGCTCTTCCTCAACCATCATTCGACAAATTATGGATATTATTCACCATTGTCCAGAATGTGTAGACTGGTCAACTCAAGTCAAAACCTTAACTTTTTTGGGATAAGTCTAAATGATTTTTGCCAGTCGCTAAACAAGTGACGGAATATTATAAATGTCCTGTGGTCCTGACCCACGGCGTTTTCTTGACTTGATTCGACTTGTCACTTTATTTTCTTATATTATATCTACCTTATGTCTTCGCTTTCATGTACCTTTGTCTACTCCTATATTTTTCATTTTACTTTATTCGTGTTATTATTTTGTAATTTGGACGATGTCCGTTAATAAATAAATAAATAAATAATTTGAGGTTTCACAGTAAATTTAAAAAAATAAATAAGTTTAATTTTTAAATTAAATAAATTGAGTTAAAACGTATCAGTCATATTATATATTCTATTTTCCTGATCCATTTGCTCATCACCATCACGTCTTTGGAAGATTCATACTAACTTTATAAAAGCGTATTCCAATGATTCCAATCCATCGGCTAATTTTGATATAAAGGTTTTTATTGGATACAAAGGGTCCTACAAAACACCGAGGCTTTTATTGTTGACCGCGAAGTGTTAAATTAGGCATGCGGAGAGCGGATCAAAGTCAAAACTCAGATCTGTCCATTAGAAACCTAACCGCACACCACCGAAGAGAAAAACCGATATAAGTGTGTCATAGGAGGGTATGCTCAAAGTAAGCTAATCTTTGCCTTACTACTCCTGAAATTGATCTAACATTGCCATATGATCGAGCATAGTCGAATTTAGTAAATTATTTAAAATTCTGAATAATGGCATGGACTCGCCTGAGCTTTCCAATTTTGTAAAAATCCACATACCGTCATGACCAATCTGACAAAGCAGTTTTTTTTCATTTGAACTAACATTAAAAAAAAATCCCCGATTCCCCGTATTTTTGAGTAGTAACAATAACACACAAATTCATAATATCGACAATCTCAAAAATAACCTTCAGAAATTTCGAACCGAAGTAATATGTACGATCATAAATTAATGCATGAATGTAGAATATATAGAGAACATCTCTTATCCTTATCCTATTTTCCTCTTAATCTTCAATTACCTCCATATTAATTTTAAGAAAAAATAAAACTCCAACTCTTACCAAAATTACGATTAAGAACTTTTTTGGCTTAACCTTGTAACCCTGTTTTGTATTCTTCTTTGTATGATAAATAAAAGCTTTTTATTTCTTACAAAATAAAGATAATTGTGTCTAACTCGTGTATGAACGTAAATGATGCAAGAAGTATGTGCCAAGCCACTGTTGTTTGGCGGTCCACCCCTGCAGGAAAACGGCGTGATATTAAGTTAGTTAGTTTTTATCACTTCTTGTTGTAATTTCTGTTCAGTGCCGCGCACAGATTTGGTTAACTGGCTCGGTCAAATTAACCAACTTCTTTACTGTTCGACTTCGGATTAACTTGAACTTTTACTGTTCGGTTTGAAATCAGTTTAGGTTTGACCTCAACACCTGCGGATGGTTTCTTTTGTATGGACCGCCATTACCAAACAGCGGTGACTTACGGATTTATTCTGGAGCAATCTTCTATGCAGGTAACCATGGTTAAGTTTGTGGTTAAGATGGTAACCTTGTTTGTGTTTCAGTTTCTTCTTATAGAACCTGACATCAAACCTTCCTTTCTTTGTTGTATTATGGTCATACGGGGCGGGTTCAAATTTAATATGTGATACTGAATTACCCTCTTTGAGTTATATTAAGTAATGTTATGTGTAAAATGCCAGCGATATAAACATCGAAGAGTTCATAAATCTTAAAAAAATATTCATGCGTAATTATTTCCATGTTGGCTATTACACGGCTGATTTCAATATTACCCAACTCAGAAATGTAAAAAAACAATGAGGCAATTCAACTGTATATATCTAGGAATTAAATTTTTTAATTCATTACCAGAAAGTATCCGAAATTTAAATCACACCAGATATTTTAAACATCACGTTAAAAAAGACACTGAAGATATAAACTGAATACTATGGCATATTCCAAAAAAAATACGTACAAAATGACATATGCCCCATATACATAAGCCTAGCTTTATTATGGTGGTACAACTTGTGTATAAAATTAAGTGAAATAATTATTATATTTCTGTAAATTTTTTAACAGTATATTTTGTAAATAAAAAAAAAATAATATTCCTACATTTTCTACGCTTTAAAACTAAATCGAGGAAATTTATTCTGATTTATGTTGGTGGCAAGATTATGCCATATTTCACTTATTTTACATTTACATGACGTTTTAGATAGATTTGCAGCGTTCATCATCAGGGCATGTTATCGCAACGCGCAAACATAAAGTATACCCACTATAAAAATTACTACACTTTTCATAATTCTTTGCTAACACACAAAACTAAATTTATTTCATTTTTGGCGTAATATAAATAATTTAAAAACTATTTGCACTTTTTTTCCATTAAACCTTTATTAATAATCGATTACAATTCGTTTGCTTCTTGATTAAAAATGTTATTTCTTCATCTCTGCACAAACTTTCTTCCTATTTAGTATCATTTTTTATTATTACTTATACCTAAATCATTAGCAAGGATTAAGAACAATACTCGAAATTACCAATACAATTGACCGGTCGGTGGCTGAGTTGACATCGCGTTTGGGTTTCACCCAGGGGTAGTGTGTTTAATGTCTTGACTGGCCAAGTCCTCCACCACAACACAAGAAAAAAATTTCAGCTCACTGTGGTGGTAGTAGGAGATTTTCAAATATTGTCAGGTTATCCATAAACCGGGAATGTTTGTCTTTCATATTAAATAAAAAAAAATTAAGTACATATAAGGAGGTACATTAACTATGCGTAATTCACTACTTATAATAATATAACTTATAGTAAAATGAACTGTTAATCTCCAAATAAAAAAAAATTAAAAATTAAATGATATCTGCCCTGATGATCCACTCGTCAAGACTGCTTGAAACGTTAGCTAAAAGAGGGGGGGGGGTGAAGGTACTCCCAATCACGATAATACTTTTTGCTATGAGAATATTCAATCAATTAGAACCAAGATTGATTATAATGTAACAAAAAAGGATTTTAAAAAGCTGCCGGGGAGTCATGAGATATTTTCGCTACGTCACTGCATAAAACCTTTTGTCTTTCCTTTAAAATTTAAGGATCCTAGAAAACTTATCATAATATGACACGCGAATAAGGATTTTTTATATCGACGAAGAATGCTCTCCGGCCTCCTTTTTTGTCCTCAATTCGATCCTCATTTTTCGTAAATATTCTAAAATGAATGATTTTGAAAGACAAATTTTTCAGCGGCTTCGACCCCTTTTCTTCCGATGCCACGTTCTAAGGATGACTGATCAAGATAAACAAAATTGACAAGTTACTCCCTCGGTAACAATATGAGTTATTTCCTCAGCTTGATGACACGATAAGCTTTTATTAATTCTTTCACATTACGAACGTCATCGCCTTTATTATGAATGAATACCACATCAATCAAACGAATTCTTCACTGACAATGCTGTTTTACAAATCGGTTAAAAAAATTTATTGTGAAAAAATTTTTTTTTTCAACAAATATTATCATCTCGACGAATGGAAGGGGCAAGGTGGCTACGTAGAAGAATTTTTACCAAATTTAATCTGACCCACATAAATAAGTGTACGTAATTCGTCTTCTCAGGAAGGACAGATGCGTAATACATTTTATGTAAATCCTCACAAATTGGACGATTTTAAATTAAGATAAATCATTGAGATAAAGGGGGAAATTTTTCGAGCCACGAAATAAACGTCTTCTTCATATTCTGTTGGATGACGTTCCAGGAGAGTTTTTATTTATTGTGTTTTGCTAGGTTTGACGACTTGCATGGATGTCCGGGTTCATGGAGTGACGATTGTCCGGGTCCTGGCGGTGGATGCGTCTGCCTACCAATTGCGTAGCGGGCAGGATCGGAGAGACTGTTGAGGGAGACTTTTTGACCTCTTTAGCAAGACTCTCTCGGAACATCGCCGTGCACTGCAGTGGAAAGGATGGATTCATACGTCCGTCACTCCTGGACACAATGACTCCAAGATTCCTACCCAACCTTCCTACCTTTTTCCTTTCCAGAATTCCTCTCCTTCATTTCCTAAAATATCCCCAAAGATGGTAATTGTCCTGAGGGGAATTATTTTCAACAGGACCTCCTGTGTGGAGCTAATGTAAAAAGGCACAATCACACAACAAAGCGCACAATTTTTTATCGTCTTGACATAAACTTATCAAATCTACTTATTATAATGTCTGAGTGTAAAGTAAGGAAAATATTAATTAATATTAATTTGATCGCACACTAAACACACAATTAACAAGTATTACGAGAATTCTTTGTAAATTTGACTACAATGTATCATTTTTGACTAGTTAAAACTCACGTTTATACTCTTAACATATTCGCACAAGGTAATCCATTAATCGAAGGGACCAGCAGCAAAATGCCTTCCACCTAGTTGTCGTTGTTTCTCCCTTGTCATAAAATAAAATTATTTTTAGTCTATAATGAGAAAGAAGGAATTTTTAGAATTCGAATAATCCATTATAATTACTATCATGAATAATTAACTGCCCCCATTCCACAGCCTTTTGCGAGCCTTGCTATACAAACTTACAGCCTAGCTCTCAACAATGCATTTGAATGACAAGTCCATTCATTGTATTCAATGGGCGAATCATTTTTAATTCAAATAAGCTATAAAGTATCAAACACCAGTAGAGACAAAAGTCGCATTGAAAATAGTAAACTTAAACGCAAAAGCGATGTGATTTCGGATCGGATTTTCAATTGGAGTTTGATATAAAATATTCGTACATACTTTTATGCATGATATGTTTAGTATTTATGTTCATGTTTCTGAGTTCTAAGACTAGAATTGAAAGGTTATTTGTTCCTAAAAATATCATCAATCGTGAAATTAAGTAGGTTTTTTTCATGTGTATAATTTTTAAAAGTTCCAAATCCTTAAAAAGTAATCTGAATTAAGGCACTTTATTTATATTCGATGGAAAACTTAATGAATGGTTGAGAACAACACCCGAAAAAATCGTTGAATGGAAAAAAAAACTTTTTGTATTATATTTTAACCACCTACTTACCAAAAACCAAACAAAATCTTATCATGCTTGCGTCAGAGTTGTCCACAGTAATTTTCTTCATACCAAGAACCAAATGATAAAGCAGTTGACTCGATTCTCAATGGCGACCATTACTTTTCAATTTCAGTGTCTTTTTCTGTTTCATACAACATTGAGATTTGTTAATATTATGTTCTTCAATTATTGAATATTAACATCTGTTTATGTTAAAATCTTACATTATTTCACAAACGTCAAACCTTATATTTTCGTCTCCTTTATTTCTGATATTCTTGACGATGGTTGATGGTAGATGGCATGGCTTCTTTGAAAACAGAGGATCTGCAGGAATCTAGAATGTATTAACCGTGTGATGGAAATCAATCGAAGAAGCTTTACCTTATTTTCGACATTTTGTTTGGAGCAACACTCGGTAAGAGATCTGCCATTAAACTTCATTTATTAACAATATAAATTATATAAAATTATAAGAATAAGCACAGATTTAATACTGTTACAAAGAATACTACATTTTAAAATTGACTGTCCCGAATTACTTCAATGTATCAATATGCGTGTTCCCAAAAAATCATGCCGACATTTCTTACCTTTTTACTTCAATAACACCAGGACACTAGCTTACCAAAATTTTCCGATTCCGAGACTTCACAATCTCGGAAACAAATATTCTGATCTGGGTGATATATTTCATTTGAAAACTAATCAGTATAAATGTTGTATATTCTATCACTTTTATTCTTCTACACACAAATAGACCTAAGAACCCTCAATTATATGCGTGAGGATTCATTTTTGCCATTATGTTTACATTCTTCTTTATTAAATTAATTTTTAAGTGTTTTCTCTGATATATAATGCTTGTATTTTTTTAAAGAAAAGCCCACTAGGGCGTGTAATAAATAAATAAATAAATATTGCTTTTCTTCGATACCATTGCAACATTGCTTTAAAAATGTCGTCCCGAGAGTCGAGAGTTATCTTTAAATCAAGAGGTTGTCTTTACAACAGGTAACGCCGCCGTATCCAACGCGATTTCCTCTCAGATAACACAATATGTAATACATATAATGTTCCCACTGTCTGCAGACTTGATCTAGCTGCACCACCTCCATTTGATAGGACACCACCACATACACACATAAATACATGCATACTTACATAAACACGTACATAGTCCCACTTATGAACTTTCAAGAGGTCTTCCTTCGTTGTGAAATTATCATCACGTCCATGTTTGCCTTTATTGTGCTGATAATTTTATCCTAGCCTTTTATGTCCATACGTTTAAGATAAAATGATAGTTGCTAGTATGAGGATAAAGGAGTGAAGTACAGTCCTACACAACCAATCACGTAAATAAATAGCGAATTATACTTAGTAGACCATTATCATTGATTTTCATAAAATAACATTACTTACTGAGCATTCGAAAATGAGAAACAAACAATATTTCGGGGTGTCTAATTTTTTGACGTTTAAATGTACCAAGGTACGTAAAGACTTCAATGCTCATGATTGAAGTAACGTTTCGAGCTGAAAATACAGTAGTAACGAAAATATGTGCTAATTTTCAAATCTATTCGATAGTTTTTACTTTTTTTTTAATTAAGCCCCACACGTAATAATTTCCCTCAGGGCGTATGTCGTCTATGGGGATGCTGTGTGGAGAGTCTTTTTAAAGAAAGGAAGGAAGAGTTATGAGGGATGGGCAGGAATCTATAGATTAATGTGTCCAGAAGTGTCGGACGTTTGAATATATGCCTCAAGATGGGTAAAGGGAGACCAGGCGGGGAGGTCAAAGGGTCTCCATAAACCAGCATCTCGATCATTCAGTGGGCAGGTGCATTCAAAATACACCCCACCCGATGAACTCAGGAACTCCTGCTAAATCACCAAACGTAGCGAACCACTTGGGGTGACCTATGGCAGAGGGGATGGCGGCCTCCGCCTCCGCCTCCCAAATTCTATCATTACTGTATCAAATAAAAAAATTATATATGTATATAAATGTCTGACATCTACACATCTTTTCATTTCAGACTCAGTTTCAATAGCCAAGAGGGGAGAACAGAAATCAACGAATGAGATTAATTTTATTTCTGGGATGGAATGAGGAAGTTTTACGCTGAAGCCCAAAGGGGTTCGACTTTTCCCATAAATAATATCATCACCATCCATTAGGCTAGGTGCGATGATGGGTTCTGTCTAAGTAAGTACTTTACTATAATAATAAGTATGAAGTTTTATCAACCACTCCGCCGCTCGAGATCCCTATCATAAGTTGAGTTAGAGTACGCAGAAATCTACCCACTTCTCACCTCCTGTAAACTTAACTACCTAGTGCATGTCGTTTATTTATTTCCGCACAAATGGGGTAAATTTGTAAAAAAAATGGTCACACGCTCTGGCTTCTGGGTATCAAGAAACGATTGTAGGTACATGTACCTAACTACTGAAATGTTAGAATAAATATAGCTCATAAATAAGGAATCTTCGTACGTTTTGAAATTATCATGACGTCCATAATTCTCTTTATTCTGCTGATAATTTTATCCTGGCTAATACTATAATATCGAAAAGATGTTATGGATTTGAGGGGTTATTTATTGTTATTAGTGTTTATGTGGTCATGTCAGTAGTCAGCATGTCATTCTACCAACTATTTTGATGGCTACAAGTATGTTATATTGTATCTTATTACGCTTCAAATATTTGGTTCTGTTTTGCGACTTGATGGACAACTTTCATCCGGGGTGTCAAAGAAACAATGCAAATCTGACAGCATAATTACAGTGGAAAATGAGTTACATAAGTGGCCAATTGACAATTCTTTTAAATTGCATATTTGGTTTGAATTTGACAAAATGAAAATCTTGACATCATTTGCTGAATGCAAATTTACTTATTGTAAAATGAAATTGCGAAAAATTGAGTAAGTAATTAAGTAAAATCAACTTAAAACTAAAAAAAACATGCATAAATGTAAATATTGGCAGACAATCCGAAACTCTACAAAATACCTTTTCCCATTGAAATTTAAAATTAGTAAAATACAAAAATATTATCGCACGAATTTATGTTGCAATGTGCATTTCAGAGACTGAACGTGAAAAGGATAAAAAAGCTCGTCGAAAATCGTATCTACCGGTTCAAACATCGAGTTTGACGCAATTAATCTTCACACTCGCGTGAGGCTTGTGGGAGCCCGCTACCGGAGCTGCACAAGTAGCCGAGACCCGGGACAGGTCGGATACCATCTCCCGGGCAGGGATGCTGCTAACAGTATTGGATACCCGGGAATTAAATATTTTATCGGAGATTTTTTTTACTCAGCAAAGCTTTTAAGTTCAGAGAGTATTTACCTTTTATTAGAAGAATATTGTTTCAAATTAAATACGTCATTTCATTTTACTGGCCTGGGCCCACGACAGTCAAATTACGAAGCCAGCGCTGTTGCTAAGTAACTTCACTGCTTAAAATTAATAAAATTTATGTGCTACAACACGCAAATCAGAAGTAACAACTAGTATAAACAATAATCGCCTTAATTTTCAAACTGTTGTTGCTCGATGGCACTGACTTGGTCACGTGAATGTCCATGTCCTGTACTGTAGTCAGCCTTGATTATGCCCGACCATCCACAACCCCATTGGTCTTCCGATACCTCTGTGTACATAAATGATAGTTTATCGTTCAAAATAATTTCGACTGGATTATAATATTTGGACTGAGAGATTACTGCTTCCTTATTTTTTGTAGATTTGTAGGAATTTTTTTTTCAAAACATTTTAGTTTTTTTTTTATGTGTGTATAAAAATATTTATATATAAATCAGTCGAATTGAACTATCTGCATCTGGCATAAAAATCAACTCACAAGCAGTTACAGAAGCTAACTATACACCAAACAAAAATTCGTTTCTGATATTCGATATTTTGCGCCAGTGATTCTGACTTTGTCTTTCATACAGTTACTTCATACGTAATAATTAAAATTGCACTAAAAGAAACCATTAATTTTAGTAGAAGCACCGATGTCCCGAACGCAATAAATTGACAGATTAACTACTTATTTCTTGAAAGTTTACTGTTATTATTATATTACACTAAAACGTCAACAGACAGTTGTTTTCCTTCATAGAATATTTATCTACCTAATTTAAAATTATTTATTCCCGGTAATCGCAGGCCCTGCGTCACTTCCTCTGCGAATACTCCGACGGTGGGTTCTCGCGGCTGTCGCCCGGGATCAAAGTGGATACACATCATCTCACACGCCATACAGAGCTTTTGCGCTTCCATACCGCTACCACCATCACTCCGCTACCTCACTACATCACCACACCACCAAATCACAGAGCGACCGACAATATCCATCACGAAGTGCTCCACCTTAGCTTGATAGTAGTTTATTATAAATAATTATTTAATAAATAATTGTAAAAGATAAAAATAATATCAATAATAATAAGTAATAATAGCAACAAGTAAAAACAATGACTATATAAATGATAGCAATAATATGAAATAAAATAATCATCACCTAAAAATTTACAAAAATTAAACTACAAAATATTTGTAAACATTAAAAACATAATAAATAAAATACGATAGAGAGAAAGAAGAGATTTTTCTATTTGGATAGCGCATAGGAGTCCCAACCATCTGGAGCCAGTGAGACTATAACATCTTCTATTGGGGGGTATAGGGTGAAGGTAGTAGGAAGGACACGGGAGGAGGAAGGTTGAGTTACGTTTGGTTAGGTTAGTTTAGGTGAGGTTAGGCTAAGATGATGTACACCTACAATAAGTTACTGTAAAAATAACCAAAAATAGTTGAGCGAACGTCTACCACTAGTGAACCTTAAAACGTGTTTGAATTACTTAATTACAGAACACAAATTAAACGTAATTAAAAACTACTTGGAACCTTATTTGGTCAGAACACATTTAATCGATAATACCGATTTGCCATTAATTAAATTAGGCGGCATACGGAAAAGGTTCCTACAACATTATCATTAATCTGTAATCATATCGTCCGCAGTTGGAATGTAACACTGCTTCGTGTTTATTTCAACGATAAACTTATTTCTAAAAAACATTTTTAATATTTATTTTTCGGAATAACTTTATTGAGTAAAACCTCTAATTGTAATATTTAATTATTGAAGACAATATTAGCGATTTCCAAACGAAAATCTGAAACAGAAAAATCAGAAAAGGATACGGTCACATCTAGGACAAGTGGAAGATGTGACCGTGGTATATATTTAGTGTCCCGGAAAGACAAGGGTCCTGGGTTCGTGTCCTAGATGTGACTGTATCCTTTTCTGATTTTTCTGTTTCACATTTTCGTTTAGAAATCGCTAATATTGTCTTCAATAATTAAACAGTTTTAATTTTCATTATTCAATTAGTCCGATAAAATAGTTAGAAGCATCCGTAAGTATTTATGTAAGTAATTATTTGAACAATAATAAGATCATATCTTTTAAAATGTCTGTCAAAACAAATAGTTTTTTGCTGTAGGAATTAGATCATGCTTTGCACTGGTATTATTTAATTGGTACTATTTGATAGGCATTCATCTCTGTGCTGTTCAAGTGTTTATCCAGTGATCTTTGGTTTGATTAAAGGTTCAGGGTCTGCCGTTAAACAGCCATTTTTTAGGTCTTAACCCCAATTCTGCTCAATTCTGATCGTCAAAGAGGCTCAACTCAATTTGATCCAATTTCATATCAAGAATCCTATATATGGTTCATTTTTAATTGTTGATATATTAAGTAATTGTTTTAATGTAATCTTCACAAAGTGCTTTAATAAAATAATTAATTTGCAGTTTTAATTATTAATTATATTATTTAATTAATTAAAAAATGATTTAATTTATTAATCTAACAATTTTCTACATTCGTTTTAGAGATGTCTGACATGGGAATGAAATTTATGCTAAAAGTTAAGTTCCTGACGAGGTTTTTCTCACTGATACAGGTAATAGGTACCTATCTACCACGTCCACTGACATTTTTCTATGGTTAACACCTTTTTTATGTAAACTTTCGATCTAAGTGCCAAACAGAAATGAAGTAATTATTTAATGGAAGGTGCTTCTAATAACTACCTCTTACGATTCCTTCGAAACCTCTAAATATCTCGGTTGTTCTGTTTCCTCCTTCTTATAGCGCTGGTCTTTTCGAGGTTGATTTCTTCATTATATCAAAATATACCCTTCGCAATCCACACAGCATCTCCAAATGTGACCTAGGTCCTGAAAAATGCCCCAGGGCCTCCTATATGGCCAATCTGTAACGTTTCTTCTATTTTTTTAATCGTGTGTGCGGCCTATCAACTTATTTGTGCCAGATTAAAACAGGGAGAAAGAGGCTAATGCGCAAATACACACGTTCATGCGTAGATAAAATTAAGTAACCGAGTTAAGGTAAAACAAAATGATAAATGTCATTTCAAAAAAACTATTTTCTTGCCCGATAACGTTTAGAAAAGTAAGTAAGATGAAAACATGTGTGCGGACAATTCTTCACAGTTGAGCGGCCGCACTCCCGCACACCATAGGGGTATAACTAGGGGCTCGGCTCGCGGAAAACTTGTTGTGTTTACACTTAGCATAAGAGGGAACATTGCATATTGTTCATTGAACATTGATTTTTTCCCGGGGTCGATATAGATATTTAGACTGGATTATTAGATGACCGGAATGTTATAAAGATATTTTTTATAAATACACTTTTAGGTTTTTACAACTAATGTACACATTAAGCACTGATGTAAGTTTTTTAAACTGTCCTATATAATTACATTTTTTAATGCACATGATCGGGAAGTCAACGATTTTCACAGAAAAAATTAGTCAGCACTCAAAGGCCGCCGGCTTCATCGTCTAAACGTTAGAACTATTAAAAATTAGAGACCAATAATTAAATAAGATGATTTCAGATCGATCGAAAGTTTCTAACGATTACCGAAGGTCTCAATGTTTCATTTTAGTTATATATATAGTCTACTGACCATTATTAAAAAAATATATATTTTGGCCCCAAATCCCTCAATGAATCTTAGTACAAAGTAAATGAGATTATTTTTTTGCGAAATATGAATTTGTGTGACTGAACGAGACAGTGCTTAGTGTTTATCCTTCATTGAAGAAATAAAGTGGAAGATACTCTAACTATCGTCCTGGTGTAAGACCACCATTCAGAATTGAAACGTTGCTTGAAATGTTTTTTTTTTATGACTAGATCTGAATAGCTAGGTGCTCTTCCACCTTCCTCTTTTCCTTCTCCTTTCTCTCCTCACTACTATCAGCCTTACGAAATACCGCAATTGGGGATTCCATAGTCTCACTGGCTCAATATCGCCCTGGTGTAAGACCACCATTCAAAATTGAAACATTCTTTGAAATGGCTTTAGCCGTGTTTAGTGACTCGATTGTAATACCCACATACTTTCGCAAGTTCATCTTTCCCATCTCTTTCCTTTTCCCACTAGCTTCAGCCTCACAACATACTTCAATTGAGGATGCTATAGTCTCACTGGCTCCAGATGGTTGGGAGCAGTTGGAATTCTTGCGCAATATTCACATTAAAAAAAGTTATTTAGCTAGGTCAGTGAAAACCTGACTTGTTTTTATCTACGTAAGGTATTGTAATTTTATTGGATTTTAATGTAGGGTTTTACATCAAAATAATGTAAGCAGGACAATTTAGCATAATTATAGTAAAATTAAATAATAATAATTGGATTGCAAAAGGTGTCCGTTTAGTCCATTTGTAAAAGGTTTTACAATAATCGCAAAATCATTATAATATCACAAGTAACTACTAACTAGTCATCCATACAAACGAACATTTTAATAAGACTAGAAAGATTTTATTCGGCGAGAAAGATTTTTTTGAGGCGCCTTTAATATTGACCTTTTATCTTTTATGGCACACGACCAACCCCTTTATAACTGAAACCGTTATTTTAAACCCCTTTTCAAATCCTTTTTTTTTTTAATTCACCGTTCTTAAAAAAACGCTTGAAAAGATTTTTTTACATAATAACTGATGAACTGAAACTGCCTAAGACAGTGGAAAAGAAGGGTTAGGAAGTACCTAGGTACCTACCTGGATATGTAGATCATGTCACCAAATATGGCTAAAACAACTTCAAGCAACGTTTCGATACTGGAAAATTCATTTTACCAGAACGATAGATAGTTACTGACATTATCTACTACTCGAATAACTAACAATGATTAAATGCGAATTATTTGCGCCCACCGGAATTCGAAACCATGACATCCAAATTCACAGTCGAGGATTTTAACCACTCGACTATTTATAGCGGTCGTTCCTAGGTTTGTAGCCGTTGGAATAAAAGTTGCTCAATCAATTATTATCATGATCAACAAATTGAGTAATATTTTTAGGCATTTTACCAACACACAATCATACTCAGCATTATAAACAAACCACAAATACTTATTTGTATGCCAATATGTTTTTTTTTAAATTTAAAAGAATTTTTATTTTCTTTCCAAATATGTTCTTATAAAACTCCCAGCTAAAATAAATATGACTTCTAGTTGTGTGATTTTTTTTTTAAATTTGCTCTTATTTAATAAATTAAATTCAAAAACCTGTAAGCGGGTACTTAAATACCTACTTATTTGTGAACCATTTATTTTATATAACTTTTTTATTTAAATTTCATAAAAGGAATTATACAATTTGTCCAAATAAACAACACAGTCTCAAAGACAATTATTTTTTCAAACATTTTTCAGGCAGGTACGTAGGTACCATAATATTGAAAAAGTCCATATAAATGTCTGGATTTCACTTTTGAAAAAATGAAACATTACAGAACCATTCACTTATCATCTTGAAACGGAAATGGAATAAAAAAACAAATTTACAGACAAACGAAACGCAACACGGTCGAGTTGAAACACGACTACACGTCGCTTAGTCAACAATATATCTATTACCAAAATTGAAAATCAGGTAAGCTATACCTTCTAACAGAAGTATTTCCTGTTATACGGGTGTTAAGGTTGGTTCAGGTGTTTTAGCAGCTAACTTCAAAGGCACCGATCGTCTTCCTCAGATTATAATTGGTATCGAATGGAAGATTGTTTTTGGAGCAATCAAATGCTTCCTTAATTTTTGTAAATAGCCACGAGGGAGTAAATTATTTTTTTAGCTACTAAAAGGGTTTATCTTTTTTATACTTAAACGAGGGTAACTAAATAGGCAATATTCAGGTTTTTTGCTTTACTTTTGAAAGTTCGGGCTATAAAACCATGCAAAAAAGTTTAATTTAAATATAGAATTCCGCTTTACGCGTTATTGAAATAACAAAATTTATTGAGATAACACAGTTTATTGAAATAACACAATTTATTAAAAGAACACAATTTATTGAAATAACACTTCGTTTCAACTTAATTACTCCAGGAAACAACTACGAGGGGGGGGGGAGATTGTAAAAGTTGCGTCACTTTTTACAAAAAAATGTTTATAATATGACTGTTTTGACTGTTCGACACCATGTTTTTTCTTGTTGGTATGATGCGACATTTGCCGGAAGGTACTCGATTTCAATCTAAATAGGCACAAATTATTTAAATAACTAAAATTAAGTACCTATTAACTCATTTTGGGATGTTTTTCCTTCTTCTCCGACGTAAATAGTTGTTTCCTGTAGTAATTAAGTTGAAACGAAGCTGAATCCTAGAATTTTACGGTTTATATATCTTTTTTTTTTTCGACGAAAAAATGTTCATTAAGCTTTTTACTTTGTGATGTCATTATTTATTTATTAAAAATACAAATGACTTTGTTTACACCACTTTTTATTTATATACTTTCTACAGGTTTCGTGAACGATATTCACATCATCAGGATTAAATTTACACTGAACTGATTAAGTATACATTTAATCCTGATGATGTGAACATCGTTGAACTGATTAACTGTATATTTAATCCTGATGATGTGAACATCGTTCACTAAACTTGTAGAAGGTATATATAAATAAAAGTGATGTAAATAAAGTTGTTTTTATTTTTAATAAATAATGTTCATATTTCTAACTACATACATTTTCAATTCTTGATTTTTTATAAAGGTTGGTTGTACGCAGTTAGTCAGTCGTCTTGTGTTGGGAAAAAATACATTAATCGACATTAGCTAGAAAAGATGGAATCTTGTGTGGGTCTTATTATTTTCTATGCGCATGAATAATATTGGTTAGTTTTTGGTTTCTAAAAAAAATGCTGCGTGATGTGTCAAACCAAGCTTCCGAAATACAGATATCAAACCTCAATTGTGACAAATCTTCCTGACAGTGGCATTATCTCATCTCATTGAACTCCTGTAAGACTTCCTCGAACTGCCCCGGTCCAAAAGGCATCACAATAAAATTCACTTTATTCAACAATCTAAATTACTGCGGACCACATACGACCAGCGTCCGAATTGAATTGTCAAGGGAGTAATTGTACTCGACAATGTTTGCAAACAGACTGTCAAAGAGAATAGTTGGAGCAACAATGCGGGAAAACAAGTCATTGTGCAGTGACTATGGTAGGTCCGGTAAGTAGGCCACACAACATGACAATTCTATTAGTGTCTTTACATCGCAGTTTGCTGCACGTGATTCGGAAATTCCCGAACGCCTTGGTCACTCCCGGACCGGACAAAAGTATTTGCGAATCCATAGCTTAAATCATCCGATTCGTGGCTTAAGAAGAAGAACGATAGGACAATGGAATTCAGGTTTGTTTTCCGCAGAATTGACAGGATCGGTGTGAGGATATCGATGTTTGGCGTCTGGAATATTCAACTCTTTTTCATTGTCCATTGCCAGCTTTTGTGCTTCAATCAGACGAGGTGGTGTGCTGGACTCTGAAAGGATATCAATAACACTCCCGTCTCGGGACAGCTTACAACCCTTTGTGTTGCGTTTATCGCACACAAAGTGTGAAATGACAACTCCATTTGCATGAAAAGTCACGCTGCAAATCCGAACGGTCATCTGTTATGTCGGCTTCGAATAAAATTTATTCATACCCTTCAAATACAAATTTTATAGATGGCCAAAAACACCGCAAAATCTGAAATTCTTTTTGAACATTCAGATTTTAACATTGTGATAATTCACTTCACCTTCAAAAACATTTTAATATTTCCTCTCGAATTGTTCAGAGAGATAAACGTGGCAACAAGTCATTTAGAAATAAGTTCAATTTCTACAAACTGTTTTATTAATGTGAAGGTATATCTCAATCCCACGAGGTACCTGCATAGTAAATAATATACATGCACACGTGTGCGAAAAATATGTAAAAAGCATCTCTTTCTCCTGAAAAACAAACAAAAACTTGTTTGTTTTACTGGTTAAACTTTCTTTAGTATGCCAGAGGCATTTGTCAAACGATGACCAGACGAGATTAATTCCGACGATAAACACGCTTCCAAATTACTGGACATTTTGTGATCGAAACGCGTCAAATTTAACACCTTTTCCACGAAATACAAATGCGATCTGACAGGATAATCTAGTTTTCAAAAATACTGCATTGTTTTTGAGGAAACAATGAGAAATACCACCCCATCGCACGCTTCCGTCTGGCTCCAGTAATCCACCCTTAAACAATTTATCAAGAAGTGACAAAACAAGTGGTATCTTTATTCTCATCTTGAGTACCTTATTAGCAGATACAATAGCTGACCACAATGGAAAGGCCCACTAAGACCCATTTGTTTTTGCTAATGCTCCCTTTATGGCAGACAATGCTGGTCACTTGTTTTACGGTGTTTAGGAGTGGAGTTTTATCTCATGGCATCACACCTTAAAACTTTATACGTACAACTTTATTGTCGTTCTCTTATGATGCGGGATTTGACAGGTAACATTGACAATTTGCACGACATCTATGTGGGTGGTTGCATTAATAATTATTGCCGTGCCATTGATTTGTCTATTTGGTAGATAATTTCTGGGAAAATAGGTATTAAATCTTTACACGGAAGGGCATGTTTTTATGGGATATGTTTGCTTGTGATTTATATTATACTGTATTGCAGACATGAGATCCCTGATGTATACTGTTAACTATATGGAATGAAGAGATCTGTGATGAATACCGAAACGTAATGAACATAATTAAGAAAGGGATACTTCAATAATGCAAATATATTATATATGCTAGGAACTAAATGAGTCGAGTCGAGAAGAGTACGAGATGATGTATGAATGTCAATTATGTAAAAGTGTTTCCATAGAAATAATTGTGTGATTCCAAACTGTCTAATCCAGGGGTGAAAAGGACATAAACAAAAATATTATTCAGTTAGTAAATGTTAACATCCAGAATATCTTACCAGAACAAATAATCCGTAACTATCACCGTCAGGCTAATTTGTTTGCTTTTGGGAACAACACATATGGTCTCACAGAAACCGTTGTGTCTTCCCACTGCTGTAGTGAGAAAGATGATCTAAACGGCGTTAGAAAGAGAAAACACCACGCTTTATATTCAAATCTAGAAGTTAACCACAGAATAATTAAAATATGCACCCTTATGAAACCTAAGGTATTAACCGAAATATGAAACAAATTCGTAATTTTTTATTCATTATGTTTATGTGAAAATAAAATTAGGTAATATTAACGTAAGAGTGTTTTGCTATTTTTTTCGTTATTAATAATTTTAGTGACAAAAATGCAAAGCGAGTAATTTTAATAATTTTTAATGTTTGCTTTCTAAATGTTATTATTTATTTATATTTCTAAAAATAAAATTTGAATGCGGATATTATCACCTTTCAACAGTTTTCAATTTTTGGATACATTCATATTCCATTTATTTGGATCTTATTGCAGAGCGGAAATACTCAGATCTCTTGACAGAATATGCCTGGGGATATTTATATTTGCAGGACTAAGAAAGTTTTTTTGAATAATTCAGGAGTACAACAGAATATTATTGCGGCCGGAATGAGTACATCATCAAAACATCGAATGACCGAAAAGATACTATTTTTATTCCATTATAGTGACCTTGCATCCACCACAGCATGATGTTTTTATGTTCATCTCAATTCAAATCCGCACAGCGCAAACATCCATCGCATTGTTAGCTACAAACCACAAAGATGAAATCAAAAATTTTGCCAACCTTTAATACCGAGAAAATAACCAAAAAAACGCATTCAGCTTTGCCATAAAGCACGGGTCAGTAGGCCTGACCATTATCTAAATATCTAAGATGGTGAAAGAAAAAAATACAGAAATAAAAATGAATAGGTAACTGCCAACCATTGGCATGGTAGCTGCTAGATTGGTCAACGCTTTGGAAAAACAGTCGTCCATGCGAATATAATATCGGAATCTCTCTAGCCAGAATCCAATGCCATGGCGATAATGGTAGTCTACTAATTTATTTGATTAATTTGTGTTGTTTTAAAATTTATTCATTTAAAATAATATATATGATATATTATAGTATTTTGGCGACACGTTCCAGAGTGATAAATACTATTCGGAACCGAAACGTTGCTTGAAATTGTTTAACCGGGTTTGGTGAAGAGATCTGAATAGCCAGTACTTCTCCACCTTCTCCTTTCTCATCTTCTTTTCTTTCCTACTACCTTCAGACTCACATCTTACACCAATTGGGGGTGGAACAGTTTGGACTTTTGTGCGGTACTCACATTAATTACAAAAAAATATGTATCTACTATTGAGAAAGTATTCACTTGAATTTGATTCTTAACGCCTACAGGGAAAATAACTATAAACAATTAGTGTAGGTAGACACCAACTTAAGCTCTTCTTGTCGTTTCTAAATCTATGGTTTTTGCAGAAGACAGCAGAAAGTGAGACCACGGGTATCACTCCCCAGGACTCTATTGTCCCGCCTCCTGCTAGCACCGGCACAGTTGCATTATAACCAGAAGGCAGGACCAACACAAGGAGCGTAGCAGATCCCATTCTCATGTGTAACGCACTAAATACTTTGCCATTGCGATTTAAATAGCAGAAATGGAAAATAGCCATTGAATGGTGGCAGTCCATTGTGGCACCATTGTGGTCGATGTAGGTGAAACGTATTATTATTATTTTTATTACGATGCACAAAGATGGCCCGTGTTTTGTGGTGGGTTTGAGCTTTAATGTAGCGGGTCGGAGATTTGAATTTATTTTTATTATTTTATTCGGGGGCTAGGGCAAAAAATGCAATGAATCTTAAAGATTTTGGGCCTGTCTTGTCTAAGAAATAGGTAGCCAATTGTATCTATGTATCTAGATAATGAAACATCATTTTTCTTAAATACAAAAGTTTCAAAAATACAGGTAAATCACTTGGCTGTACTTTGTAGTTGATATTTAGTAAAATATTACCAAACCTAACTTACATTACAAAACTACAAACACAAAACTACAAAACAAGAATTTTAATAAACAATTTTATTAGACATCTTCCCAAACGCAATTTTTATCCGAATCTGTTGATGGAATTATCACTAATTGTCACCTTTTCAAGCTTTACATGTGGGCTATCAAAATCATATTTTACATAATGCAGAAATATAATGTATATCAGTACGTTTGATACATTTCAGTAGGTATAGTAAATACTCATTATGATGCAAATATAATATAGTAATATATATATATCTATTTCTTTCACCATAAATTTTAATTATTTTTTGAATCAGGCTGGAGATTTTGAATGTATCGAAAAGGAAAGTCTATTTATTGAATTGTGATGAGTGATATGTATAGTTAGTGCTAAGATTGTCACACTGAAAATGATAGAGGAGTCGAGTAGATTTAACAGGTACACGGATATTTATAGCACTTAACATTTGATGGCAGTCGATATTATTTCATGTACTTCTTAATTCAATTCCTTTTTATCTATATTTCGGTAATATTTAATGTTGTTTAGCAAAATATTACAAATACTGTTTTTGACTCGATTTTAAATAGGAACCTAATGGTGGGAAAAATGGAAAGACTATTTGGTAATTTCACAAAAGCAACATAAAATTTAATTTTAAGAATCTTCGTAAAACTGTTGAAATATTTTGGTTCTGGTGTTAAATTCTTCATTGATTTAACGATCGCCTAGGAATTTAAGTACCGCAGATAGAGGCGTAGGGCGGGCCCAAAAATTTATTTCCCTTTGTACTTTAGGGTGGCATCCTGAATATTTGATGACGAGCGGCACAAATTATCAACGAAGCCTCGTATAATAGAAAACAAACGACATTTGCAATGTACAGCCTTCACTCTCTACCGGTCATCTGAAATGCCCTCCTGGAATGTGTTTAGTTAATTATTCCCATAGAAAAGTGTTTTTACGCGCTCTGTTGGTAGCTATAGAATTTTGATGATCGATTTGGAGAATATTCCGTGAATTTGCTATGGTCCGGCGGCACATTAAAATAAAATTGAAAAATTGTTAAAATCATATCACTTAAGGTTTTAAGCAATACTTTTTGTGTGTATGCGATATACCTGGGTGTCCTGGTCCATTGTAAGGATTGTAAGACGCACGAATAATAAAAAATAAAGTATTTAAAGTAATCTTTGATAAGTTTTCACTGAAATGCCAAATTTTCAAAAAAATTGACAGTGCAATTCAATCAAACATTCAACTAATGACAAAGTTGTCATGTATCTAAGTATATTATTAACCAAAGAATGAAAAATTAACGATTTGTCGTACCTAATGACATTAATTTTAAAGCAAATAAGTGTGTTTTTTATGTTATTTCTTAGTCAGCTGAATACTTTAGGAAAAGTCGTCAGTAAGCATGGAACATCTGATATAATGAAAAAAATACACGGTACTTATCAAAACACTTTTGGGCGCTGTAACTCACAACCACTTGACTCAAATTACAGTGAGAACACTGCGTTAGGGAGATCATCAAATATGTTCAGTAATGGAAATAAGAATTATCATAAAAACTCTTCAAATATTAATTTATTTGGGAAAGACTTTTCCTTCGTTATTTTAAAGGTTATACCCATCAACGTAATATATCATTTGATTATTCATTTCGACTTTTAGAAAAAGTCAACAGGTATCCCATATAAATACAAAAAAATCCTTATCGGAGACACTCTGTAGGTTACAAACCAATTCACTGTGATTGTGAATTTAAAAAGGTAGCTGCCACAAATATGGGAAAAATTAGTTGCATGATATTGTTAATGTAAAATTTTAAATATGACGATTAATAACTAGGTCCCAATGGTCGAGTGGTCAATGTCCCGGTAAGACAAGAAATCCGTCTGAGATGTGTCTTGTTCTGTTTCATATTTCGTTTGAATTTAATAGTATTTTCTTCTTCTTCAATGATTTATTTAATTAGGCTTTTACAAGGAAATTGAAATTGAAATTTCTTATAGTACGTAAGTATAACAAGATGGCATAACTATAAGTATATATATAAAAAAAATAATGCTATGACTGAAATTGTAAAAGAAACAAAGCAAAACATATAAAAGTAAGTATGTACAAATATAGTTATAATTATTTGTGTTTGTTATAGACCATTAAAATAGAAAACAAGAACATAATTTACAGTTTATAAGGTATATAATAATATTACAAAATGGAATAATTAAAAAAGGAAAACAATTAATATGATACTTACCTACCAGGTAAGTATGGTACAGTATATTGTGTCCATATATAGTTAGTAATAACATAGATCATTATATTTTACAGCGCCCTTGAGCTGATTTTGCGCTAAAACAGCGCTGTACAAATCATCCAAAAATTATTTTTATTGCTGTAAGTTGTACCAAAAAACGAACATATATAAATAAAGTTCATATGTATTTACAGAAAAGCTACCCATATTTGAACCAGATAGTTCAGACACGATGTATATGGCGTAAGATTAATAAGATTTACAAATTTTTCATAAATAGTTAGCTAAATTTCATTGTATGTAAAAATATTATTATTTTTACCTAGGTTTGGTATTTATGTACTTCACGATAATGTCTCATAAATTATATTTTTTCCGCCCTAAAAAACCTGCCACACACAAACTTAGCGCCGTTATTTTATCACTTATTTACCTAGAAGACCATTGTCAGCTCTGAGGTTTTTATAATATTTTCAAATTCCTTTCAAATTATCTTCCAACCAAGGCAAATGAATGACAAAGCCTCCAGTGTCAAGTGCTGCAATAATAATTCCAGTATTCTAGAGCATTGCAAGCTTTGTGCTTTACGAGATTTTAACAGACTTACCTGGACAATTCAAAGTCAATATTCTTATATTCTCAATACCTTTGGGCAATTACTTTTATTATCTTGGTCAGTATAGAAGGGCCGGGTCTATTATATTGCAATTTCGTCAATTGAAGGCAATGCCAGACGTGCAGGGGACAAGACATGCCTGCCATTGATCTTCTGGGAAATAATGCGACTTCAAGTAACCATATTGTCAGAGCCTATTTTTGTACGTCATAAATGCATCCTTTCGTCCTTATGTAAACATCAGCACGCGCCGGGGTATCGCTTTCGTATTCCTCAAAAAGAGCCTTCAAGATTTTTTCTTAATACCTACAAAAAGTATATTATTTTCAAAATTCTGTAATAAAACTGTACATTTTAAATCAATGATTTTGTCGTGATGTAAATGCTCGCATATGATTTGCTATTGTGTAGATACGTACACACATGCGACTAGAACCTAGTTTATTATTCATGCGACATTCAGATGAATTATCTCCATACATTGAAGAAATATACAGTTAGCAGTGTGTACGGTACGTTTCTGTGTGCGAGAAGTAGGCTCAATTTGATCTTACATAGGGTAATATTGAGCGAGCATTTTCGAATATCTTAATCCTCTTAGGCCTCCGTAGTCGAAGGGCTCAAATCTTTTTTCAAGGTTTTTTTTATTAATTTGTGTTACTAAACAATATATCATATATAATAATATATAGTATACTCGCGTCACGTGTCAGAGTGGAAGATGCTCTTAGTATCACCCTGGCTTAAGACCACCATTCTGAATTGAAATGTTGCTCTAAATGGCTTTAACCGTGTTTGGTCACCAGATCAGATAGGTGGGTAAGTAACAAACAGAATATTTTCTAGAAAATCACCAGTGTTATGTTTAGCTAGTTGAAAGTTCCAGTATAGCTTGGTACTTACCCACCTTCCTATCCCCATATCCTTCTCTTTTCCCCCTACCTTCAGCCTCACAACATTACCCTATTGGAGATGCCATAGTATCACTGGTTCCTGACGGTTGGGAGCAGTTGGTACTCTTGTGCGGTATTCACATAAAAAACAAAACTTCTTTTTTACAAAGAATTATATTCATTGATACTTGAATATTAATTCTTTTCCAGAAATTGGGAACAGATAAATCCGTGAAAATTTCATGAAGCCGTCCGGGTCTTTTTTCATGGGTTATGACGGTTCACCAGGAATTCATCTTGTTTATATTTCAAATAAAAACATTTCGATAGGTGTATCAATGCATCGAACATCAAAATTCTAAGAATACCTACTTTATCTTCTGCACCAATATAAATAACATTCAAGAGATAAGTTTTTATCACTTGGTATCTCACTGTATTTGGTTGGTCGCATTTGAATATTTTTATTACCTATCTTCAAAATTGTATTGGGTTTCTTAATGTCTTCGAATCTGTCATTGAATTTGCACAATCGTTTGAGACACAATAAGAAATTTTACGAATGAACGGTCGGCAGGAGAATTTCTCTATCTCGAAATCTGCATCCATCTCACGACAAAACCTAAGATTTCACACCCCTCGATCGATGTCAATGCCTTTAATGTACATTGTTAAATAAAGTTTGTTGTATCGTTTATAAGCTAGATTGTTTTCAAAAGATGTTATATTTTAGAAGCTGGAAGCTCACATAAAGAAGCCGATAGATTTGAAACTAATGATAAACCATAAAACTAACAGTGGGTTTACGCAAAATGCAATAGTGAATAGAACGCCTTGTTTATCACTTGTTTTGATCTTAGTATTAATGTTTATCAATGTATGGACATCGGTCGATTTGTAATATGCTAGTAGCTAGCTAAAGTTACGTTGTAATATGAAGAATAAGAAAATGAACAAAACTAAGCTTCGAACATCACAGCGGTGCTGCCAACGTCAGTTATATATGTGAGAATATTGTTTCAGCGCTTTATTAGCAGCAGACACATACCTAGACGGATGATTCGTCTGGCACTGTTGGTGGACGCGGTGGACTCTCTCGCTGCAGCAGCTGGTTCCGTTTCTTCACCACCTAGGATTCTTGCTGCATCTTCTCATGTGCTTCATTTTACTTAACACTTAACTTATCTTTCTTTGTGTAATATTTATATTTTTTTGTAATACCGGCATCAACTGAAAAGCACTCCTGAGGTGATGAATTAATAAAATGAGTAAATTAGCCAAGAATATATAAATAAGGTGGAAGATTGTAACATTATGCACAAATACTTGACACAAAAATACAATATTTTCATTTCGCCTTTTTCGCCTAACGCCTAAAAATGGCAAATAATTAAGTGCAGCATTCAAAACATAAATCACATACGTTAAGACTTTTAAATAATATTTTTAAAGTGCCGTTCATATGATTTTTAATAAAAAAATTTGAGTAAGTACCTACCCATTTACCATCTATGTTTTGTTTAAAACGTGCAAATTGCAGAGAAAATATTAATATTCATAGCAAACTATAAAGTAACAAAACATCCGTAAGCATTTTAAAACATATTTTGCGAATTTATCTCATTTTTTAATCAATCTCAGTAGGATCCTTGGGATAGATAAAAAATTTTGACAATTTATTCGCACAATGGGGAAATCTGATCTGTCACATTTTGGTTTTGAAAAAAACTGTGGTCAGTGGCAGCTGCGTTGGACCCTAAAACCAAAATTATGTGAAAAAATGGCACGCACCCTATAAGGTGCGTTACGCAGATATTTATTGACCTCAGTGCGTATTTTACCAATAACAAAACCACGTGCACACCAAACCACTATTTTTACAAGATTAAAAAAACGTGTCACTTCAACTAGAATCTGTTTTTTCAAAATCATATTATGTGGTTAGTGGTGGTATGATAATGGACGGAGAAGGAAAAGAAGATGGTTGGACGGTACCTGAATTATCAGATCTGGTCAGATATCTGCACGAAACTCGACAATATTTATTTTGGAAAACATTGGGTGATCGACTTAAGGACTTCTACCTGTAATAAGAACAGGGAATCTAGTTTTGAAATTTAGTTTACAAAGATTTCTCTAACTATAATTTTGGAATAGATAACCAATAGATACCATTCACTTAATTCATCATTATATTTAATAAAATGATGAATTAAAATGATTGGTACTACATAATTTCGTACTCAAATTACTCTTGGTAAATTGTTTTTATTTATTTATTCATCGATATAAAGTTTGATTGTAAGTAGGAAAAACCGTATTAATATTAGAAATATTTTATTTTAATTGGATATTAACGGCCTCCATGATTGAATAGTCACGATCCATGGCTACGAATCTGGAGGTCGCAATTTGAAATCCCGGAGTACAATTTTTATTTATTTATTTGTGAAATCTAACAATTCATTGATTTTAAATAATATATGTTATAGTTGCGGTGCGTTCCGGAATGGTAAGACCACCATTCAGAATCGAAACGTTGATTAAAATAGCTTTAGCCGTATTTGGTGATCTCCACTTTCACTATATGAAAATGATTGGGATATGTTATGTCTCATAACATATCCCAATCAGGGATGCCGTCTAACTAGTTCTAGACGGTTGAGACCCTTGTGCGGCACTCACATAAAACACGGTATCAAATAAAAGAATTAATATCAATTTTCCGGATACAACTTTATAAGTATTATAAAAATCATTATTAAATTCCTTTTCCAAACATGTTTAGAAAATTTAGACATTGAAATAGATGTCATTTCTTTATTCTGTGGAGTGTTCCATCCATCCTTAAATACACCACCTGTTTACCCTCACCCCTTCCCCCAAATGTTATGTATGTACATAAACCATAGTTGTACAAGTCTGAAGATAACTATAATAAGTTGAAATCGGTAACGGCCGAATAATTAAATGAATGAAAAAAGGTTTAAAGTTGTTTCAATATATTCGAAATAAACAGTTATAAGAAGTTATTACGTGCTCCAAAATAAATCCATGATACAGGTGTATTTCGGATAGAGCCCCACAAACCCCAAACACCTTGCTCGATTAATTATCAAGCCAAGACCCTAACTATAAAAGCAAATAGTCCAATTCGTTTTTTTTGCAATAAACCTATTTGGCCCTGAATAAAATTATGAATTCATACCAATATTCATTTCTTCGCCGCCTATTTGTGGCGCTAGAATATTAAATATCTGTTCAAGATACAAATTGTTTAAGACAACCCTCGAATTAAATAAATAGACACATACTTTCTTGGAAAACTTTAGGGATTAGAAAACGAAAGTTTTGTTCGTGACGAATTCGTTTCCCTTATTTAGAAATACCTTGAATGAGTCAATCAACCCGTTGGTAATTTTATACTGTAAACTGTAGGAAGAAATTGATTTAAATCGCTAGGTACCTGCATTTTTTACAATTTTTAAAGCCAAGGATAGGAAAATAATTTATATATATATTTTTTTAAATAAACCAAATTATTTCTATAGTTTACGCTATTGACAGACATTTCGTAAAAGTAATTAACACATTTGAAACTTGTTTACACTCCGTTATACTTGTTTTTTACATTTTAATTCTGCTGAATAGCTGCGTTACTCAAAGAAAAATGTTGAGTTTTTTTATGTAAAAAGTTTTTTCGTTATATGATTTTTGACAACTACTCTTACTGAGCAATAAATAATAATAAATGTTTATTATAATAACCAAATGGAAGCACCTAATCATACTTCTGTGTTTCTGGAATCGCATGTTGATACTTACATAAAATTAAAGCAAATAAAATTAACAGAAATTTATATGTTTTTAATAAATAATTCTCCGGTGTTAATAAAGAAATTATCTTCTTGATTATTTTAAATTGGTGGATGCTTATTTTACAAAATCTTCATGCATCTATTTTCAATATCATGACATCGTAACTAAACAAATTTAAAAATTTTGCAAATTGAGAGTTTTCGAATGTGAGAGTTATTAATTCAAATATCTGTAAAATAAATAAATTTCTAAATGGTACCATTTATAAATTTGCGTTTATCTTCAAATCTCAATCGTGTATCTTTTTAACCTGCAATGTGGAACAATAACCGTTTTACAAAATTTGTCTAAAAGTCGTGTGCAATGTTCTCACATGTTTTGATTATGACAGCCTACTTCAAGTCGATAGATTTATCGCTATTTTGCGAATCATGCCGCCCCAATTAACAAAAGAGCGGGCTTTAGCAGTAAATATGTCAGAAAAACAAATAGACGCTAACATAATATTTATAAATGAGATCATTAAAAAAAAACCACCAAATCGTTTCGGGAAGGCGAAAGTTCTTGCCAGCCATTGTGGCTTGATTAAGAGCTTTCAGAGCCTAAAAACGTATTGCATTGTTAACTTTCTGACAAGCATCATTTCTTAAAAAATAACTAGAAATATTTATTGATTTAAAAATACATAAATTATTAAAGCGGCGTTCCAGTTCACTTTATGCATTTATTAAATTTATATTATTACAATTCCATCAACTCGTATTTTTGCAATTTTAATAAATGAAGGTGTATTTATTTATTTAATCGTTGAAGACAATATTAGTTATTCTCAAACGAGAATTTGAAACAGAACATCAGAAAAATATACGGTCACATCTAGGAATTGAATCCAGGACTTTAGCCTTGTCGGGGCGCTGCTACAACTGAGCCAATCCGACCCTATTTGTCGCCTGAAAAACCCCTATTTATATTTAACTGTGTCATACTTTGAATAAGAACTACCAACATTATTTCATTTTCTTAACACATATTTTTACTGACGTCTAACTTTATGTATTATCCCAAGATTCTTCCCGAATTAATTGCATCCTAGACAGTGTCTTGGATAAATACATCCTATTTTTATTTTAATGAGTGACATCTGTTGACTTTTCTGCAAGTGTTTAATGAACATTTGTATTTTTGGAATAGGTAACATAATGAGCAAAGAAGAGTGAAGACAATATAAGCGATTCTTGAACGATAATTTGAAACAGGTAAATCAAAAGGCACGGTCGTATTTAGAAATCATTTACATTGGAATTTGTAGTACATTTCCCAATTTTTGGGTTGTAATATTCTGATAGGTTTTCCTAAATCGTTTTTCAATTCAAATGATAATTTTCTACCAAGAAGTTTTTAATAAAATAATATTATATCTCAGTCTCCTTATGACAAAAGGAGTTTCACGCGAAATAAGAATAAACATCTAAATTAATGTTTGTTGTTTAGTAGGTATATTATAATAAGTGATTAAAATGCTCCCGATCAGTTTTGGTTTTATTAGACATCAAAAGGATTTTTCAGGCGGGAAATACAAACGTGTAAGTAAGTGCATGTTCTTACTTACCATAAGATAAAACATTAGAGAAGAGATTTTAATAGTATACACCATAACAGAATATTCGATTGAGTGATTAAATTTGATTATACAATTAAGATTGAACGATTGAACATAACACTTTAATGTAATATTTAAAAAAAAAACACTCTTTTAAACCAAATAAGAAAGGATTTCTTCTGTTTACTTTTCAAATAACACGTTTGGGCTATAATTATGACGAACCATTTCGTTTTAAGACCTACTACCGTAATATTACTTATTACAGTAATAATGACTCTCGGTATTTGTTTAGCATCCTGCAGTAAAAATGTATCCCGAGCTAATTTTGGGTTAATCTAATTTTTCAAAGTGCTGCAGTAATAAAGACTTTCACGAATCACCGATAATAACACCTAGGGTGAGATTGAACAGCGAAATCTGATTCGAATCACGCCTTTTGATAATGAAAGTGAAGCGTTTGAAGACGCATATAAAAATGCACGTCTTGCGTTATATAATCTGGTGAAATTATCACATGTATTACTAACGTGGAGGTACCTATTTCGTCCCTTTAAGACTTGGTATTACAACCATTAAAGACTCAAGTAATGTAGGTAAACGGCGGCGAAATTCGTGTATCGTGGAGCCAGGTGAATTTTTAGGTAGCCTCCATGTAATTAAATCCTCAAATTTTATTATATCTAACAATTTACCAACATAATACTGCTAAATACTTTGATTTCTACGTAAGTTTGAGTGCCAGAAACTTATTTCTACATAAATCATTGTAACTTTAACCAACAAAAGATTTTGGTTAATACCTGCCTTATTTGATTAAAAACAAAAAACAGGGTACATGTAATAGATTGGATAAGATTAATTTGACGTTATCCAGAATAATGTTAAGTAATTATTATCAATCAATTTAACCCTTTCGTGCAATAAGTAAAATTAGTATTTTCTAATTTATTAAGAATCTCATCAAATTATTGCAAGCCCTTAACGAATGAATTTCTAGGTTTCCTGATAAACTTTAAGTAAAATACGAATGTATTACCATAAAGTTGGAAGACGTGTTCATAAAAAAAACAAATATTTTCGCATTTCGTCAATAACTCCATAAACATCCTCATCATCGAATCCCGCCAGACCTCAGGATCGAGCATCGAAAAACATTGGAGAAAAATATTGGCCCCCATAATTATCGCTCCGATATACCAATAAGCTTACAAGAAATTTAAATATTTTATGATATCACTCCACATTCTATATAGTTCCTTTTACTTTTTCTTATGTTTTGTTTGCTTTATCAAACTTACATTTTATATTTTATTTTATTTGTACTTAATTGTATCTCTGTATATAACATTGTAGTTATATTTTATGGATTGTGTGGGATTGCACTAACCTCCCCACATTCTGGAATAAACAATAATAATTATTATTATTATATATAATTAAGGCAAATGCAGTTGAATGAACACGTGTTCTGATATATTAGGAGTTTTCTGAAAGTTTATCAGGAAGCCGCCTGCAATCCCGTTTTCAACTTGACTACCAGTAATTTTAAGAGCTTTTTAATAAATTAGCAATATTCATTTTTCTCCGTGCATGAACGTTTCGATGTTTGGGGATGTCCGGTGGTTTTTGGGGACAAAACATTAAACGCGCTTCGTACACAATCTTGAAATGACCTGCCATTTAGTTTGAAGACAGAAGTTAATATTGAAAACTAATTTAAAAACACTATTTTAGCACAACAGTAACCGTAATGAGTTCGCTTTGTGTCATTAGTTCAATTAATTCCTCAGCCTCCAAACATTTTCCGCTCAATTTGATGGTAGTGGGAAATTTTCAAATATTTCGTTACCTGGGAATATTTCTTCCTTGAAAAAATACACAAAAATCATTATTTATTTTAACTTGAATAGTGAGTACCCACAAAATTTATTTTAAAATTGAATGGAGTTAATTAAATCTGACGTGTTAAGTCCGTGATTGATGAAGTAATTTGGTTTTGGAAAAAATAATTAGTGTTTTACTTCGTTATTTGTAAGTTTGTATGTTTAATGACACGAGGCTGACATTAACCATTTTCAGCGAACTCATTTTAAGTGTAATATATTTATATTTTAATTATCGGATACTTTGTAAATGAAATCTCATCCAATTATTTAGTCCTGTAAATATATCGCCTTTTACAATATCATAAAAGTTAAAGTCAGCTAACGGAAGAGAAGATGCGTAAATGTGTTTATGTGAGTTAATTATATACGGAGCCCCTTACTCATAAACGCGGTGTAAATATAAAGCGGCGCGTAAGGTCTTAGCTTATTGCCGCGGCGTTTGTGTGGTTAAAACGGTCTTAAATAACGTTAAGTAATAAACAACCTGTTACTAAAATACTTATCGAACAAAATTACATTCAGTAAAGATATTCACAGACATTACACATAGACGTGCAATGATTTCAGGCTACCAAAAATGGACAAAATGAATACGCAAAATAGTTTACTATACAAAAGGATAAATAGTACCTAATCTGAAGAAAGAAAGAATAGTCTGCGCCAATCGGTCAATTCAAGATGAATTGTGTGAGCCACATTAAGCAAGAGAAAGTATGGTACAGAAGTTATAATTCATTACTTATTTGTAAAATTACTTAAATAAAATTAATAATAATACCAATACTCACTCGGCTAAATGAATCTAATTAATACGATGGTTATTTTATGACATTTAAATTTAAGAACAGTTATTTATAATATATACAAATTTTAAAATTAATTACACAATAAGCAAATAAGTTCTATTAAATATTTATAAGTATACCGGTCAGTGGCATTGTTGGCATCGCGTTTGAGTCCCACCCAGACATGGTGAGTTCAATATCTCGGCTGACTAAGTCCTCATCACGACACAAGCAACATTTCCCGTTTACTGTGGTGGTGGTAGGATATTTTCAAATATTACCAGATAATTCATAACCGGGAAAGTTTGTCTTTCTTTAAAAAAATTATACATATTATATTAACATAATATACATATGTAGGGTTATGTGTTATATCTGTGGACGCTTGTACCTCTGAACACTTTTGATTTCTATGACAAGACATCATTCTAAATTTACTTTAAAAATAGTAGGGGAAAGTATATTTATGAACTGGCCATACCGATATGTTGAATTGCAAAAAAAATATTTAGTTTAAGTTTTGTAACGATTTGAATATTTTCGCATTAGAAAGTAAGTATTTAGTTTTTATTTTTGCTTATATGTTTTCAATGTTATATGAAGCTCAGAAACTACACTGAAACCACGTTATTGCAATTTTTATTTTATGCAAAACAAATTCTATGGATTTTATTTTTTGTGAATACATTGGTTTGTTGTACCTATGGACAGCGCTTTTTTGTGGTGAATTTGATGAATTTTAGCAAATTTAAATACTCAATTTACAATTCTTGAGCCAAGAAGGGAAATCATATCCCAAAAGACTGGAAAGACTTCAGAAGAAACTTTTGACATTCCAGATGACAACAGCACTGATGAAAAATGCAAGAAATACTTTAACAAATAGTACATACTGAAATCACCCACATTTGAGGCCAAGATGATGACGATTTTCGGTCTTTTTTATTATGAAGTGTTATACAATCAATATATAGATTTCACCAAACAGTAGACATAACGGTTCTTTTACAAAAATCTTATCCGTCCAAAGGTGAAATATACTGTCCCAAGGTACAATTAGCCCTGTCCAAAGGTGCAAACACTTGCTGTACCTCTGGATATAAATGCACCTCCTTTTTTCAACTCCAATAAGCCAAAAATGATTGAATAATAATTAATGAAAAAAAAATTATGGCATAATTGAGCAATTAATAAAATAAACTATTTTCCTGGTTAAATTTTAATAAAGAAAATTTAATTAAAAATTTTTTTTTTCAAACGTTCAACACTTCACCTAACTAGTCGATATTTGGTTGATGTATTTACGCCAATAGAAACGGAAACATTATTTATTTATTTATTTAACGCCCAGAGGGCTTTTACATGGTTGGTAGTATAATTTTAATTTGACAGATACTTTGAAACATAAAAAATAATAATAAAAATAAAAGATATGAAATAAAAGATATGAAAGATAGGAATAAAAGATATGCAATGAAGAAATAATAATAATTACAACAAAGAAAACAGTAAAATGTGTATATTATTTTTTTGTATCTAGAGATAGGTTCAGCCAGTTTGATTTTATGTTTTAAAGGAACAGTCGGAAATGACTACATCTGTAAGGTTTTTTTTCGTATTTTGCGTGATACAATATGCTGATTGAATAAATGATTCGATCTGGTGTTGTGTTCAGGGCAACGAAATACAAACTTTTCTAATGCCGAATGTACACGTTGTCGACAACATTCCAAGGTGTGAACGCCGTCGCCAATGTAGGCCGGTGTTATGTTTGCACAAAGCTTGCTAGAGCTAACTGCAAAGTTATGTATGTCCACACGATTGCAGGAAACGAACCACGCACTGATGTCGTGTTAGATCACCAATGCATACAAGTACATCCGCGATATCTCTGCTTGTCACGATCACGCGGGTTAACAGCCAATCATGTACTTCGTGTCCTTATAAGGGCATGGGGCACGCGCCAAAGAGTGGGACAAGCCCCCCCCCCAGCGAGGACCAACGCAGGTCAAGTACTTGCGGCTAGCTGCCCACGCGCCAGTTGACCGCCGACCCCGCTGATCTCAACACAATGTGTTAGTTCCGAGTTACCATCGCCGCCGAAATTGGTGTCGCCATAGATATGGACCGGCCTGATTTGTTTCACCATGTGTGCCGCCAGTCCCTCAGAACCACAGCCTCCTTACGTTATATAGTTGGGTCCTGTCTCCGTCTGCCGATGTCTCCCACCAGCACCTTATGTTGTATAGTTGGGTCATGCCTCTGACCACGCCGCCAACCTCGTACCCCTGTGATGCTAGCTGCCCCACCTACCGTCGACCCCAGGCTGAGATCGTGAACTTGTAGACCCCGGCCTCAGCCCTGGGCGTCTGCCGCCCTAGCCTGTTTGTGTGGACCCCCTTGGCCATCCAATCAGTGCCCCCGTTCTGCTCCATCGTCTCTGCGACTCCGGCCGCCGCCCTGGCGTCCCTTTGCCGTCCAGCGTGGTGTGCCCTAGTGGCCGCCTTTCTGCATCAGCCCCGCATCATTCTGGCGCACCTTTTGCTGTCCAGCGTGGTGTGCCCTCGTGGCCGCCCTTCTGCACCCGTCCTGCACCCTGCCTGGCACCTGCCATGGCCCCTGCCGACCGTCTCACCGCATCCGCCGTAAATTACACGTGAGCGCATAATATACCTTGTCAATCAGAGCCCTTAGAGTCAATAGATTGCCTAAGTAACTAGTTAGGCCTTAAAAAGCTATGTAACCTTTGTAGATCTGTTGATAACCTGTATTACCTGTATAATAAACCTTCATAACAAGAGACTTGTTTTAATTGGGAAATTGACTATAATCCACACCCTGAATGATTGGAGTATCAAGCTTTGCCGCCGGCTTGTGCGGCGATGACTATTTGTGTAACACACCTATAGTATATTACATGGCCTAAACGCCAACGTAACACTGGCGCCACAACATGGATAGTCAATTAGCCCGATAAAATACGTCTTTTGTTGCTATGTTTTACTATAATATTAATGTTTTTTTTCCCACAGCTGTGTGTTATAATTCAATTTCTGATCCGGGAGTGTTTGTAATACGAATGTGCCGTCGGAAGCGTGAAGCAAATACATTCTGTTACTAAATACGTAATAAACCAAATACGAGAAATTACGACGTAATAAATGTTAAATGTGGATGTTTCCGAGAGATAGATGTGTTATTTCAATTTTGGAATGCAATTTAATTGTTTCGTTATAGAAATAATTTTTTTTGTCAGGTTAAGCTTTGCTTATCTGTTTCATTGTAATAAGTTGAAATAATTCAAATACTCAAAAGAACTTCCAAGTATTAATTCTCCGTCGGATTAAATTCAGTTATCGTTTTTTAATTCACATTATTAAATAAATAACGTATTGGTTGTTTTTAATTAAGATCCGTAGACCTTACCGGTTGTTACCATTATTAAATCATGGATCCTCCCAACATTGGTAGAACTTTAAATTTTGAATTGCCGCAAAAGTAATATAACAGAAAATAATAGTTGGTTAGAATAAAAACTCGCAGCAAAAAACTCGCAGCAGAAATAACATTTACACAGTAAAGAGATTGTTGGTTGGAATACGCAGTTGTTTCAACATTTTTCGCAGTAAATGGTAAAACAGTAAAACAACTTTTAGAACAGGAAATAATATTACACAGAAAATAAATTGTTTGGTCAAAAACAAAAAACTCCGCTCAGTAACATGATATGTTTTATATTTACGCGGAGAATTTGCGGACAAGAAATTATTATTCTCGCGTCGCAGTAAACATTCTTTACGCACAAAATTAATAATAATAATAATGAATTCGTCAAGCTCGCCGCGAAGCAGTAGTATGATATATTTTTTTGCAGTTAAAATACGTAATAATTATTGAATACTATTTCGTTCGCGTTCTTTTTTTAATAAAATCAGCTGAATAGTAGATGGAATGGTGTCATTCGTTTTGTATTAGCTCAAGGGCGTCATGAACCTTTGTGTGGATATTGTTCCGGATGACAAAATAACCTCGCTGTTTCTTTCGTCTTGTTCTCTATAAAGTTGGCTAACTAGGACGCTAGCAGACCTTCTAATAGGAATAATAATTTTTTTTTCTCGTAACTGTAACTTGATTTGCAATAGAATATAACAACAATAAAAAATCAAATTTATTCATAACGTTTGTAATTATTGTGAAATAGAAGTTATTATAACTCAAATATCTTGTGTTATAAAAATTGTATAGATTAAATAATAAAAACCCCGTATGTGGTTTTTGTTCAGACATTCTCTTATATAGAAAATTATGTCAAATGTTTTTGTATTTAATTGGTTACATACCAATTATTTGTTTTTTTCTGGAATTTTTTTTTTTCTTTTCTCCTTCTTGCGTAGTGAATACGTGTCGTTATTTTTAAGGAAGTCAATCTCTGGAAATCGGATTATGTAGTTCTCGATTTTTAAATTGAAAAGACTCGAATAAGTCTTATATAACAGAGATTGAATTATCACACACAGTAGTTGTTGAGTGGTATGTAATATGTTTGTAAATTATAATTGTGTAAATTGTTCCCTAACTAATTATTAATTGGTTATGGGTTGTGTATTGTAATTTCTTGTAAACACGTATTTGATTGCCTCGGTATCAATATGGTAAAAAAAACCAGCGTGTAAAGTCCTTCATAAAGTTGAGACGAAATAAATTGTGTTTTTGTATTATATGCTACACCATGTCAATTATGGTGTGAATTTTTTTTGTTGTAAACACGTATTTGATTGCCTCGGTATCAATAAAAAGAAATAACGTGTAAAGTCCTTCATAAAATTGAGACGAAATAAAATTGTGTAATTATATTATATGTTATGCCATGTCAATTATGGTGTAAATTTTTTTTAGTTGTAAACACGTATTTGATTGCCTCGGTATCAATAAAAAGAAATAACGTGTAAAGTCCTTCATAAAGTCGTGACGAAATAAAATTGTGTAATTGTAATATGTGTTACGCCATGTCAAGTGTGGTGTGTATGTTCTCATAGAAAGATGAATTATAATATATACCCGGTAAGAAGAAATAGTTTTTGTAAAGATAACGTAATTATGTCTTAGATTTGGAAATCTAAAATTGTTGGTCATTAAGGACAAATGGTGGTTGCATATTTATGTCATTTTGGGACATTATTGAATCTTAACCAAAGAATTGGGTTGATAATTGCACTTAAGGTCATTTTGGGTTTTGTCTGGTCATTTGGTGAGAACACTTTATGAGTGTTCTGAAAATTTTGTCGAACGTTTTCGTTACGACGTGCTGGTGTTTCTTGTTAACACCTGGTACAGCGCTGTACGGTTTATAGGAAATAAATCGTTAAATGTCATAGGATAATATTAGCCTTATAATTAATTACATGGTAGGTCTTGGTAGCGTTGACCTGTATAATCAATATGCGATACGAGAGGATTGGTCTATATGCCTAGGAATTATTAGCAACCAGACAAACCATGACTAAATGAGAATATATTGTTAAAATCTTGAGTAGAATTTTTGTTGTTTTCCGTTTTTCAAAATTATCAATGGATAATAAGAAATAACATAACATGTGTATTGATACTTGTGTTGTATAGTGTCAAGAATTTCATTGTTAAAGACGCAAATATGGGTTGATTTTGGTCAATCGCATAAGCGTATAATATTCTCTAACCAGAATACCATTTTGTATAACATTGTACAATTGTGAACATTGTTAATTGTTCTTCTTTTGTGGTTTGATGGAAAGTGTAGGCCTGGTGGTAAATTGTGTACATCCATTCGGTAATACCACATTGTATGCTACATTTGTTGTTTTGGTATTGTCTTTTTTTTTGAGAAAAAAAAAAGCAAGCCAGGTATATTCTTTTTGTTTGGAAAGAAGGTGATGAGTATTCTTTTCTGTTGGGAAGAAGGCCATGTGTATTTTTTTGTTTGGAAAAAAGTTGTGTATGTAAATCATAGCGTGTTTTGTATCGCGCCTTGGAGATCATTTCTGCAATTATTTTTGAAAGAGGTTTGGCAACCCTTGTTCAGTGTATTTGTTAGGGATTGTTCAACTTGGCTCTCAGGTAGTTAAATTTTTGTTTTGGCTCGTTAGGGAGTGTTTAAATCTTTGTGAAATGAGGTAGCTCTGTACCTCTCGTACGGCAAACAAGAGGACGTTGCCCTGCTTCAGCCACGTTGCCTGGGATCTTCTTTCATCGACAAGGAGGGTAGTGTTATGTTTGCACAAAGCTTGCTAGAGCTAACTGCAAAGTTATGTATGTCCACACGATTGCAGGAAACGAACCACGCACTGATGGCGTGTTAGATCACCAATACATACAAGTACATCCGCGATATCTCTGCTTGTCACGATCACGCGGGTTAACAGCCAATCATGTACTTCGTGTCCTTATAAGGGCATGGGGCACGCGCCAAAGAGTGGGACAAGCCCCCCCCCCAGCGAGGACCAACGCAGGTCAAGTACTTGCGGCTAGCTGCCCACGCGCCAGTTGACCGCCGACCCCGCTGATCTCAACACAATGTGTTAGTTCCGAGTTACCATCGCCGCCGAAATTGGTGTCGCCATAGATATGGACCGGCCTGATTTGTTTCACCATGTGTGCCGCCAGTCCCTCAGAACCACAGCCTCCTTACGTTATATAGTTGGGTCCTGTCTCCGTCTGCCGATGTCTCCCACCAGCACCTTATGTTGTATAGTTGGGTCATGCCTCTGACCACGCCGCCAACCTCGTACCCCTGTGATGCTAGCTGCCCCACCTACCGTCGACCCCAGGCTGAGATCGTGAACTTGTAGACCCCGGCCTCAGCCCTGGGCGTCTGCCGCCCTAGCCTGTTTGTGTGGACCCCCTTGGCCATCCAATCAGTGCCCCCGTTCTGCTCCATCGTCTCTGCGACTCCGGCCGCCGCCCTGGCGTCCCTTTGCCGTCCAGCGTGGTGTGCCCTAGTGGCCGCCTTTCTGCATCAGCCCCGCATCATTCTGGCGCACCTTTTGCTGTCCAGCGTGGTGTGCCCTCGTGGCCGCCCTTCTGCACCCGTCCTGCACCCTGCCTGGCACCTGCCATGGCCCCTGCCGACCGTCTCACCGCATCCGCCGTAAATTACACGTGAGCGCATAATATACCTTGTCAATCAGAGCCCTTAGAGTCAATAGATTGCCTAAGTAACTAGTTAGGCCTTAAAAAGCTATGTAACCTTTGTAGATCTGTTGATAACCTGTATTACCTGTATAATAAACCTTCATAACAAGAGACTTGTTTTAATTGGGAAATTGACTATAATCCACACCCTGAATGATTGGAGTATCAAGCTTTGCCGCCGGCTTGTGCGGCGATGACTATTTGTGTAACACACCTATAGTATATTACATGGCCTAAACGCTAACGTAACACCGGTTAAAAATGTTATGTCGTTTAGGTTGTTATAGAAAATATATTCGTCAACATAAAAATAAACTCTATGTACTTTGAAAATTGTAATTTTTTCGTTGGCCATTTCATCTTTTTTTTAAATATAAATACCGCACAAGAGACCTGACTGCTTCAACCGTCTGGAGCCATCTACGTCATCTATAATTGGGGTATTTTGTGAGGCTGAAGGAAGTGGAGAGGAGAAGGAGATGAGGATGAGGAAGGTGGGGGAGTTCCTGGCTATTTAGATCTGGTCACCAAACACGGTTAAAGCCATTTCTAGCAATGTGAAAGTTTAAATTCTGAATGGTGGTCTTACACTTGGGCGATAATGAAAGTATCTTCCACTATGGAACGCGCAGCAAATATAATATATATTAGTTTTAAATTAATAAATTCAGCAAATAAAATTTACTTGCGCACTCCGGGATTTGAACCCGTGACCTTCGGATTGCTAGTTGAACGCCTTACCCCTCGATCACGGAGGCCTTCAAATATGGATGGTTTTAAACATTTACGTTATGTAAACGTAAATAACACTCACGCAAAATAATGGATGTTGTACTATCCTGGTTCAAACAATCATAAACCAGAACACTCAATTACAACTAAGAAGTTTTTATAGAGTCACGCCTCTTCTTATTATGTAAAACAGCAAACAAAAGGCGGTTTCCTTTAAACAGCAAAATTTATTAATAGACCGACATTTAAGACCAATTTAACGAGCAAAACTATATTAAAGTTCTCGTATTTATGCCCATTGAGTTCATTGTACAGGTGATTCCAGAACAATACATTTTTTACAAAATCTCGAGTCCCGCCAATGAGTCTTTTAGGCAGTGTTTTATTTTATTCTGTCCGTTATCTTAATAAACACTGTTGGGAAGAGTGACCCGCAAGGCCGACGGAACCACGGTTCTGTTATTTATGTGACCGTAACGTATTTCACCCTTAAATGGACCAAAAGTGGTTCCCAGACCTTGATTAAGTAGTCAATTTAGTAATGGAATAGTGTGGGCAGTGGGCATAGGCCAGTGAAAATACTGATTGAGAGGCAGACCAGAAAGTTGTTGATACTTTTATAATAAACTAGCTGATGTGTACCCGGCGTTACTCGGGGTTGTGAATAATATTAATACTATTGTAGATAATTATCTCGATTTCCTTTATCATTCACTTCCACATCATACATTATCCTTACACCCCTTTTTTCGTTCATCACGAACGCAACATTATACAACAAATAAGTATTTGATTCATTTCATCATGTCATGTCTTCCTCAAGGCGTCCCTGACTTGTTCTACCATTCACTTCATGTGGTATTGTGAAATTCACATTGTTACCATTAAAAAACAACATTATATCGACTTTAATTGGACTCCGTACATTATTCTAGTGTAGATATAATGTGTTAAGCCTTCCTCGGTTATTCCCGACTTCTTTTTCATTCAATCCTTTCATTCAGAGAAATCGGTCCAGCGGTTTTTGAGTCTATAAGGCAGAATCAAAGAAACATTCATTTACATATATAGATAGGCTAGCTGAAGTCCCGACGCTGCCCTGGCTTTAAACAGAGTTTTTTCGAAATCAGACTTAGACATTGACCTTCTTCTTGTTTTGAAGATCAAGTGTGCAAAATGTCATTCATGTTGGGAAAGAAACTACAGATCTAAATAAAAATCTATCTAACGCCGCCCGTCCGATATCTGCACACCACATACATGTTTCTTTATATATAGACCTAGAGGACAGAAATCCTAGTAAAATTTTCCTGATAATAATCGATATTTTAAAAAGACATTGGGATATGTAGGTACTATAGCTTCTACATATTTTTTTTATTTATTTGTCTTTTCCAATCAAATCGACTAGCAAATTCTCGAACTTGTGAAGCTGAAGTTTATGTAAAGAACACATCAAGTATGAGGACAATTGCTGCTGAAAAATATCCACAAGGAGAAAAATAAAAATTGCTAATTTATTAAGAATCTCTTTTAATTATTGGTAATCCGGTTAAAAACGGGAATTCAGGGCTTTAAGGAATGAATTAACAGGTTTCTAAGTATTTTTTTAGTAAATTTCGAACATATTATGACGATGTCACATAAAGGCCTGCAATCACGTTTTTAAGTGGATTACCAATTTGATAGATTCTTAATAATTTATATAATGCTCATTTTTTCTCCGTGTGGGTAATTTTTCGAATTCTTGACATATCAGTTGTTATTTTGAACCTAACGATTATAATAATTGACTGTTCAAATGTTTTATTAGTTTATAGGTACTTTGTCGCTTGTTTGAATTCTTCACATAATCAGTTCCGATTTTAAAAATGACACAAAAATTCAAAGCAAATTCGAGGTCCAGAGTTCAATGAACTGGAGTTACCCAGGACAGACACATGATAGCAGACTACCCATGCGGCATCCTTTATTGGATGGCATCCCCGAGGCATTTAATAAAAAATTATATAATAATTTGCTTAGTTAACCATTGCAAATGTTTGGTTAAAAGCGACAAGTGTGTCTAATGCAGGTAAGAGATTTCTGGTTATCCCGTTATTTATATCTGCCATCGATAGAATATGGTTTGCTTTCATTCTACAGGCGGAACTCTTGTGTTCTCGTTATTACCCCTTTAAAACCCTTAATCTCCCTTTATTATGTGACGTTGATGTCCAACAATTAAGCTGTTACTTTACAACGGTCAGAGGTGCCACTGACACATACCTTGACACCTCTCCTACCTCTTTATCCGTATCATATCTTGGAAATCTTGTCTTATTAAGAGAGCCTGATATATAGCGCCACTAAAACGGCAATGAACGACATCGCATCTTGTTATAATTAATGCAAGTTCTCATGAATAATTCAGTGGTCCGACAAGATCAAACTTTCTAGAAGAATTAAGCTATTAAAAAAGTACAGAATGAATTCACTCTACTGAACTTACATAAATTACATTTTTTTTGGTTATTTAAGGAGTACGTAAGTAGATATCTACACAATTATTGTGTATAATTAATTACACGAAGAAAAATAAGTATTGCTAATATATTAAGAGTCTCCTTAAATTATTGGTAATCAGATTAAAAAACGGGATTGCAGGCCGTTTCCTTATATTTTTTAATACATTTTGAATTTGCCTTGATAATATATAATGACAAAAATATTATGATTATTATGAACACGTGTTCCGACGTCGTGATAATACATTCGTATTTTACTAAAAAAAATCAGGAAACCTATCAATTCATTTGTTAAGGGCCTCCAATCCCGTTTCTAACCGGATTATGAATAATTTTAAAAGATTCTTAATAAATTAGGAGTATAAATTTTTGTATTTTTTTTGCAGAAATTTTCAATGGTTTCTTCTCATGAGATTGATTTAAGAGAATATATCATAGGTTACTTTTCCTTACTTAACATTTATAAGTCGTACAAATTTGTAAACTACGCAAAATGTACTCGCCATCGTTTCACTAGTTTGGAAAACAATCTTCTACTTACTTCATTAAAATTAAAGCATTTTTAATCCCAAAATAAAGGTACTTTCAGGCTGTTGTGATCATTTTAGCATCCATTGTAAGATTTCGTCTCGATTCGTCCGACTGCCGACAGAGCGTCAAACGTATTTTCAATATCGACCCATTTAATAACACCTTAATTTTAATTTAGAAAATAAGACATACATCTTTAAGAACTTACGATTTTTTTTTTTTTTATGTGACACCTCACAAGAGTGTCCCTGCCTGTGCAGTGCACAGACAGGGGAACTATGTCACCACCCGGTTGGGCGGCGTTGTGAGGCGGAGTAAGGTAGGGGCTGTAGGAAGGGATTTGTTAATGCGGGCCTTGAAGAGGCTCGGATTATAGGAGGGAGGAAAAACAGATGCCGGTAGCTCGTTCCACATACGAGCCGACTTACACAAAAACGAGTCGTAAAAACGGCCCGTTCTCATGAAGCCAACGTCAACCGTGAACGGGTGTTCAGTTCGTGTCCGTCGAGTTTCGCGCACGTGCACCGGTGCATCAGGAATCAATGCTGCTAGCTCCTTGGAGCAGGCTCCATTGAAATACCTGTAGAACAGACACAGCATGCCTACATTGCGTCTATGCATCAGAGAAGGCAATCGGTCTGTTAACAACGGATTGTCAATCAGACGGATCGCTCTCCTTTGCACAGACTCAAGCAGGTTTATCAAGTATTTTGGGGCACCAGCCCAAAGGTGGCTCCCAAATTCAATAGTTGGGCGGACTTGAGACTTGTACAGGGTCAGCAGCTGGTCACTGTTGAAGAATCTCCTAGCCCTGTACAAGACGCCCAACTTTTTGGAGGCCTGATTTACTCGGGCTTCTATGGATCCCCGATACTTGAGCTGGTCTGATATAGTAACTCCAAGCATTTCAATGGAGTCTTTATTGGGGAGAGTGCTCCCATCAAATTGCACCAGACAGTCATTGATCTCCCTCTTTGCCGAAATCAGACACGCTTGGGTTTTTGAGACGTTGAAACTTACCAAGTTGGCCTTACCCCAGGCACGAACCATCTCTAGGTGGTGGTCAATTTTTCGCTTCAAAACTTCCCGAGCTGTTCGGACATCATAGGTGGAAGGGGGCCTGTCAAAAAGATAACCCTCGTGAACGGTGCTGTCATCAGCGTAGCAGTGAATTGGTGCACATTCAACGAGATCGTTGATGTGCAATAAAAACAGCGTCGGAGACAGCACAGATCCTTGTGGCACCCCCGCATTGATTTGGTGCGGTGAGGAAGAAGAGCCGTCAACCACGGTTTGAATTGTTCTTCCCCTCAGAAAGTCCGCAATCCAACTATGCAGGGTTGGGTGGATCCCATACGATGGTAATTTCCCGATAAGCGCCCGGTGCCAGACTCTGTCAAAGGCTTTGGAGATATCTAACCCAACGGTTTGGGTTTCACCAAAACGTTCCATGTACCGCCCCCAAATATGCGTTACATATCCGAGTAGATCGCCACACGATCGGTTTCGACGAAATCCATATTGCCGATCGCTTAGGATATTGTTATTCTCGAGATATGTGAGCAATTTGTTGTTAACCACCCTTTCTAATACCTTCGAGAGTATGGAAGTGATGGCTATGGGGCGGTAGTTAGAAGGGTCGGAACGGTCCCCCTTTTTTGGGATTGGGTGGACGATTGCCTTTTTCCAAAGATCTGGCACCTTTCCACCTTTGAGAGAGAGCCTAAATAATTTCGCGAGCACTGGAGTCATTTCTGCAGAACACCTCTTGAGGACCAAGGCAGGTATTCCGTCCTTCTCCGTATTCGGTACTTCTAGCTGCCCTCTTTTAAATATCTTAATTTGAATACTTCGAGACTCAAAGCGACACAGATAAAATAGTTTTTTTTATATAGACTGAGGTATTTAAACTTTTAATGTTACGATTCAACGCTGATCAATCGCAGAAAGATTATATTATCCCTCGATAATGTTAAAATGTGCCCTCTGTGGCGGCACACTTTTTGAACAATTATCCCGAGGCCCAACTGCCCATCACGAGTGAATTCATCAAAAGCTCAAGTAAATAAAGCATTTAATAATAATAATAATTGGATGACTTGTATAGCGCCGTTTTTGTGCAAAATCACCTCAAGGGCGCTGAAGATTGAACGGTTGACTTTCGTTAGTTAGCTTTCCGTAAACAATAATTATTTTTTTCTACATTCGAAACTTTTAACAAGCAGTGGATCGTAATAGCCCATTTAAATAAGTATGCATATATTGGCGTACTAGATATTGGGAACATACTTAATAGTGTTTTGTATGCACTTTGCATGGAAACACTAATGGGTTGATCACATCCAAAATAAAATGCCTTTGTTTTGAAATAACCTCTTTTTGATTTTCAAAACAATATAGTTTCGAAAAATCGCAAAAATGGGTATATCTGTAGGTACCTCGGTGAGAATTGTACCCGCAGCCCATTCGTCTCAAGAACATAAACTATATATTTTTGAGATTATTACGGTACAAACCTAGTCGACTTTCAAACCAATCAATAATCCATACATCTCTTGCAATGCATTAATACATTCATAAAACTTAGAATGGATTTCTTCACAGAATTTGAACAGTTAAAAGCTGATTTTCAAGTTCTGTGAAGGTTCTATTAAAGTTCTGTTAATAAATCATTATTGGCCAGTTTTTTCTCAAAACTGAAATAATTATAGAACCTGAACAGGGCTTGAAAATCAACTTTGAAATTTGATGAATTATTCAAATTCTGTAAAACAACCCGTCCTTAGTTATAAGTCATACTATAGAATTATTGTGTAAATGCCCACTCGGTCATAAAAATATTTATTAATTTATTTATATATATTATGGACCCATAAGGATTTTTACAAACATATTCATAATATTTCAATGGAAGAGTGAAATAGTAAAATTTTCTTTTAAAATTATTTAGAATCAATGCAGAAGAAAAGTTTTATGCTAACCATTATTGTAATTATAACTGCATACATCTAGGTACAAGCGAGTATCTAAATGACTCATTCCTGATAGTATTGTTGCAATTAAAAATAATTTTCTATCAAGTTGTTCTAGTTGGTATGTAGAAGGTGATGAGACTCAATAATTCAGGGTTGTCTATAATTCCATTAAATCAGAAACAAGTCTTGTATCTGAGAGTTTTAATAAGTCTACGTGAAGGGGAATAGGTTAAATGTATAAATTAAGTTAAGCGCTATAGAAATGATCCATTGTTATTTAATTGTAATTTAACCATTTCACTTTGTTGATAAACCCATGATAAATATGAATACTGTGTTAAAGGTGGGTAGGTATTTAGAGTTTTAAAGAAGTTAAAGAAGGCAATATTGCCGAACAACTTCATCCGCCAACGAACGAGGCTTAATTAAATAAATACATAAATATTTAATCGCCTTGAATGAAGTGACAAGCGAATCATATGCGTGTTTAAATGCCATAAATAATTGATATTCACTTCACGCTACAGGTAGGCCTCAGGTTGTGATGTCTCATTTCATACGAAGCATTTCGTTCCTCAATCGATAGTGTCAGTACCGCCCTTGGAAATTATGTGTCGTAGAAACATAGTTATCCGCATTTTGTCACGGAATTTGATTAGACCGGATTTTTTTTGGTATAGTGAAAAATTACGCAGAATAGCTCAATATATCGTTAGATCAATTATCTACGTCTTATTTGGTTCTCTTTCCTTGGATATACTCGTATATACAACTCTTTCAAGAGATACATATTATTTTATTTTTGTTAGTCAATTCAATATGGGAAGCAGATATGGGTAAAGTCGCGTCGACCCGGGAATCATTCTTTTGTTAATCAACAACTCTGCCATAGTTCACCAAAAGTTGTTCGCTTCATTTGATAACTAAGCAGTGGTACCCGGGTTCATGGGGCGAGGATTTTCCAGATCTTGGTGGCGGATGCATCTGCATACCTACTGCGAGGTCGGCTGGAATTGGAGAGACTGGTTTATGATATGATATGTTTATCTCTCCAGCAGGACTCTCGCGACCCACGAATTCAAACATCTATCCCTGCTGGATACTCTGACCGCCAAATTCCTACCCATCCCTCATAGCTTTTTCCTTCTCAGATCTTCCTCTCCTTCCTTTCCTTAAAAAAACCCTCTACGCAGCATCCCCAAAGAAATAAATTATTTTCCACAAACCCTCCATGTGGAGCTAATGCAAAAAAAGGTATCTTCTTTTTCTAGTTCAGTTCCAGATCGGCCAGCATCCATCGGCTAATTTGTAATCCTCTCCGTTATTTTGGTGCATACCTAACCGTTTTATGCAGAACATGAATAAATAAATAAACCAAATGAAGTAAATAAATTTATGAACAAAAACATATTAAAAAATTTAGAGAAATTTAATTTGTTTTTCATAAAATTTTAAAAGAAAATTCTAGTTCTACTAAGTCATCTTTTGAGTGTGAAATTATAAACTAAAGTGAGTTGAAATCAATAAACTAATGTGGTTTTACCAATGGTTCATCCTCGTGCATTCCAATCTTGTTAAGTATTTTCTTTAATTTTATTGCATGTTTAATCTCAGTGGTAGCAATAAAATACCACCAAACATCCTTAAAATCATGCAAACCTGGAAAAAGGGGTGAAGCAAATACAGCTGCTTAATAGTCAACTGAGTATCGTAAGTTAGGCTTTTCGAAGAGTGCAGTTTTATCTCGTTAAATTGCAAGTGTGAACAACAGTTTCGCTGATAGGAACATAAATGAATGCACTCACAGTTCACTTAGCGTGTGATGTTTGTTACTGGAAACGTTGTCCAATCAGAAAGCATCACTTCGATTAATCCTCTAATAAATCAGAAGTGATTTACAATTCGCGTTTTGCAAATGGAATCAGCGCTACATAAAACTGCCAATGAGCAAAAAAGACACACGGAGAAACAATTAAATTAAACGTACTCACTTCTTGCAGCTTTAAATGTTTGTAGGGTAGTTATTCATTCAAATTATTAAACTCAAACAGTAAAATTAATATAAATGTTTTCAATCCTTATTTTTTGCTGGATTACTTGTTGAACTTAATTTTTTGGTATTTAGCTTTGAAAAATATAATTGAAATGTATGTAGGTACATAAAAAATGTATTTATTCATTATATTATAAGCCCATATGTGATTTTACTAGCATGTGATAATTTGTACATGATAATTAAGCGTAACAGTAATCAAAAGTAAAACTTGCGTATAAAATTACATAGAACATATGCAGAAGGTTAGTATTATGCCAACCTTTATTAATATTATTATTGAGGCATGTTATTATAACCTTCTTGTAAGAACATTCCGTTGCATTTGGACACATCTACAATTTCTGCGATAGTATTACCAACTGCGTACAATCTGCAAATTCTCAATCGAAGCGAGTATCTAAATTATTTTAAATGATAAACTTATTTTTTTATTTTTTTTTTATTTTAAATACATAAACGGCTATACTGCCTTTTATAAATAAACATATAATAGAGTACAAAAGTAAGAAAAATAATATCATTACATAATAGTAGTTTTAAACTTAAAAATAACATACAATTATTTTGTGTATCACAACGAAAAATAACAAAAAGAGAACAATGAGAAATATCCTCATTTCATTTCAACATGTCCATATTGCGTATATAAAGTTACATTATGGAAAAATAATTTTTGAGTGCATGTTTATATTGCGCTAATTTTAAGAAATAAATGTCGCCGATGTTAGCATGTTCATTTCCCAAAATGTGTAATCGACTGATTGGTGAGTAATAATGTGATAATGTATGTGTGTTATTATAGTAGAACGGTAGAGTCAGTCTATTGTTAGCGCGACCAGGGCAATGAAATCGTATTAGTTCTATTAAATCAGGGGTATCCAGGACCGAGTGAATTATTTTATATAATATTAATAGATCACAGATTTTTCTGAAATCTGATAAATTTACGAGATTAGTCCAGTTTAATAACAAATTATAGTCCACGGATTCTCTTGGAATACCTAATTTAAAATTAATATACCTAAGGAATCTATGATGGACTTTTTCAATCGCTTGAATATGGATATTTTAATGTGGAGCCCAAATCGTAGAGTTATATTCCAAAATGCTTCTCACTAGCGTTATGTATAAAATGCGAATAGTATCAATGTTACAAAATTGTTTGGTTATTCTAATAATAAATCCTAAAATCTTCATTGCTCTATTAATAATATTAGTTATATGGCTAATAAATGTAAGTTTTGAGTTAAAAATAATACCTAGATCATTTATTGTTTCTACTGAGTTTAATATAATTTTGTCAAGATTGAATTCATAAATTGTCTGTTTCTTTATTTTATAAAATCTTATTATTTGACATTTACTAATGTTAAGTGCCAGTTTATTGCATATACACCAATTAAACAAGTTGTTTAAATTTTTTTGTAAAATTATGCAATCAGAAATATTTTTAATTTTTTTATATAATTTTAAATCATCAGCAAATAACAGGATATCAACATCGGAAAAAACGTCTACAGTGTCATTAATTAATAAAATAAACAGTATTGGTCCTAAATGGGAGCCCTGTGGCACACCACTAGTGGCAGAAAAGGCATCCGATATTACGTCATTTAACTTTACAAACAGTTGCCTATTTGTTAAATAACTCTCTACCCATTTAAGAAAGTTCCCGGTTATACCCATACTCCTTAATTTATTTATCAATATTGTATGACAAACTTTATCGAACGCCTTGCTGAAGTCAGTATATATATCGAATCTACTTGACATTTATCTGCAAAGGCATTCGCTATAAAGTTTTCATATTTTAGTAGATATGTAAGGTTGATCTATTCTTCATGAAACCGTGTTGAAACTTGTTATAATCCCATTTAATTTTAAAATAATTTTATCCAAAATATTTTTTTCAAATAGTTTTGGAATAGTTGACTGTATACACACAGGTCTATGGTTGCGTATATCGCATTTGTCACCTTTTTTAAATATGGGTGTGATGTAACTATTTTTCCATGCAATTGGAAAATATCCCGATGACAATGACATATTAAAAATTAAATAGAGGGGATACGACAAGGCATGTATACAGTGTTTCAATAGAATTGATGGTATTTTGTCAGGACCCGAACTTTTTTTATATCTAATTTGTTAATATGGGTTTTAATTTCATTTATATCTAAATGAATGTTAGAAATTTGTAAATTGATGTTAAATGAAAAAAAAAGGAATTTCACTATTATCAATTGTGTTGTCATATACATCTTTAAAAAATGAAGCAAATAAACTAACAATAGTTTCTGCATTATTTCCATTTATGCCGTTGTAATACACGCTAGCAGGTATATCTATTTCATTTCATTTTAATGACTTTGAGTACTTCCATAAAGTGTTGATGTCGTTATTTGCAATTGAATTTTCCACATTATTTAAGTATTCTTTGTAACAGTTTTTAGAAAGATCGTGACATTGGGGTCGAATTGAATTGAATTGAATATAATCTTTAATTGATTTAGAATTTTTGTACATTTTATGTATTTTCTTCTTCAATAGAGTCAAGTCAATTAAATCTTTATGGAACCACTGAGGGAAAACATTATTTTTACATTTAATGTAAGGCACACTTTTTTCTATGATATTGTGAATTATTTTATAGAATACGTTGATATTTTCGTTAATATTTTCTTGTTTTTTTTTTAAAAAAGTCCAATCAGCAGCATTTAAGCATTCATTAATATGATTAAAATCAGCTTTATTAAAATTGTGAAGTGATTTTTTGCACTGTAGATTTGGTATTTTATTTAGTGATACGCTAATATTTAATGGAGGATGATAGTGACAGGTAATATTATTTCACTTGATTTTACTACAGTTACTGAAGTATCACTTGAAAATACCAAGTCCAGTATTTTGTTATTACAATTTTCAATTTTATTTCATTGTGTTAGATTTATAAAATTTGACATGCTTATAACTTCTTTGTTTATAGTTGACAAGCCAGCGTTTTCTATACCTGTCAATTCCATAAAGTTTTGATTCCAAATGATGATCGGAAGATTAAAATCGCCAGTTATAATTATTTTTACTTTTGGATATTTTAATTGTAAAATTTCAATATCTTCAAAATGCTTAGTATAAATACTAATTTCCGATTTAGGCGGAATGTACACATTACCCAATAAATTTATTACAATAAATTAAGTTTAGCGCTCATTAAACTCTACACAAATGGCATTTCTTACCTTTGACATGGGAGTTTTTTTTTATAAGAACATGTTTCTACCATACTGTTTTGCCCTTGATTTGGTAGGTACTTACCACAAATTATGTATCTGGAGAGATGATTTTCTTTTGAAATGAGGCACACTCTGTAGTTATGTTTTTAAGAAGTTTTTAATGCATAGCACAAAGGACAACACATTATTATAAGCAATAATTATTAGCCTGAAACAGTAATTCAAATTGAAAAATAATCCAAAATAAATAATAAGAAAAAAATAAATGCCGCTGGCGGGAATTGAACCCGCGGCCTTCTGATTGCCGGTCAGCTGCTCTACCTATTAAGCTACGTCGGCTTATTCCAATCCTGCCAAATATTTCAATATATACTAATATGTTTCATTTAACGATTAATGCTTATAAAATTATTTTTTTAAAACTGAAAACAACTAATTTTATTTTTGTAGGAAAGCCTTTGTTATTACTGAATCTCCCACTAGATGGCATCGACACATAACACATCTTCATTTATTGATGAAATATTTTTTGACATGTCAAATATTATTATTTTTAGTTAAAACTAATGTTTTAACATGGCACAAGGGATAACAAATTAGTATAAGTAAGAATTATTAGCCTAAAACACCCATACAAATTGAAAAAAATCTTTTCATTTAAATTTCAGGATGATGTCAATCTTGGTACTTATATATCGGTTATAAGTTGAAAGACACACATTATTCTGGTTGGTTTCGAATAAGATTTTTATGAACCAGAATAATATTAACATACAATATAAAATTAATTATACTGCAGTAATATACACACTAAAATGTGTAAAATATCGTTCACTTCAGACGAAGTAAAATGTGGTCATACATCAACATTTCTGTGCAATTATTACTGCCGTATAATAGATATGTATTTATAATACGAATGAAAAAGAAGGCTATAAAAGGCGAGTACGCGTGTCCCTTCCATTCGATCGTACCAAGTTGTAATTTAACTATAATTTACTTTATACAGTGGTTTTTATATCTGTACCAGAAATAATAAAATAGTAAAGATATAGTATATTCGGCACACTAAATTGTATAATATCATTTGGTATATCGGAAGGAGTGGAAAAATATAATTGAGAAAAAAAACCTATTTTATTAGATAGAGCCTAAGAAGTTACATGTTTACAGCGCCCTTAGGGTGTTTTTTTTACAAAAACGGCAGTATCAAATTATCCAAATATCTATGAATAAAATGCATTTTTTTACATTGAATAAAGTTTTTTTTCAGTGTGTAATAGTTTGTTGAATTGTTTTAGATTTTTTGACCTCAAACTTAGCTTAGGTGTATTAATTTAGTGGTAGCGTACCTAAACTATAACACATTAAATAAATAAACATGTAGAGTTATGAGACGAGTATATTTCAGGGTTCCCAATCAATTAAGGTTCTTATAATCCAAGGGTTGTTTAGTCCGAAGCCATTTTCCCGGACAGGGTGTAATATTTTACGATTTGCCGCTTCCAGGGCTGACATTCCATTCAGAAAAGTCATAAATAACTAGCGGTCCGGCCAAGGTATTTTATTCTGTTAAGGGTAGGTTTAGACAGTACCGGAGTAGATCCAAAATAATTAAATTTTTCAAATAAAATTATTCCATTCTACATCAAAATGTTGTAATTTGTTGCTAAACCTTTGATATTCCAACCAATTCTTATAATATTATGTATAACTGCTTCAGAAACACCAAAACACTTATATATTATGCTACCTACTCTTTTAGTGATCAGATACTGTTCGGTCATAGGAAAATCGGGAGTTTTTTTAATGCCATAACATATAAAATATATTTTTAAGTGACTCCCGTCTCTAAGCAACCTTTTAAAAAATTATTTATGGAAATCATGTGCGTATTAAAATGTGATTTTTTTTTGTATAACTCAATTCAATAGATGTTTATAAAAATTTTAGGACTATTGTTCAAAATAATAAATAATGAAAAAATATTTTTTCATCGAAGAAGCAGTAAATATTTCCAATCCGCTTCTGCAAAAAAGACAAATAAATAACAGGAGAGCGGAGCTAAATAATTTACGGATTCTACCTGAATATGTTCTATTGTTGTTGTTTGTACTACAATGTAATCTGTTTATTTCATTGAAAAATCACACTGCCATTATTACCGAAATTGTGCTAAATAATATAATGTAGGTAGGTACTGCAAAACTCTACCGATCTACTTTCTCGATTCCAAAACATCATAAAACAATGACTTTTTATAGCAATAGGCGGAAAACCAATGATGATGTTCAACCCTTTCAATCAACCACGATAAGGGCTGTATTACATGAGAGACATTATGAAACGATATGAAATTTGTGTGTTTTTAATTCTTTCCCTAGGATTTTGAAGTTGGAGTGGACAGCAGTAGAATATGTTTGTATAAGAAACATGTCATTGGGGACGTTTGTTTCATTTGGAGGTTAAGGCGGTGCACTTAAAAATAACACCCCTTATGTAGATGGCGATAAGTTTTAAATTCCCGCTTAAACATGCTCATCATCCGCCTGTTTTGATTCGTGGCCTGACGTTCAGGCAAAAATATTTTACTTTGCGGACGTTCAGACACAAATATTTTTCTTTTCGGACGTTTAAGCACAAGTATTGAAATGTTTTACGATAATTTTATAAATAAATTAATTTTCCATAATATAACTAACTAACTAACTAACCATCACGCCGTTTCCCCGCAGGGGTAGGCAGAGAGGACGGACCGCCAAACAACTCGATCTTGGCACACACTCCTTGCCTCATTCACATTCATACATCGTCTCATACATACTCTTCTATTGTTCTGACTCTTGACATGGCCCGACTCAAGTATCTGATTCACTTGGTCGTGCCATGTCTTCCTCGGGCGTCCCCGACTTCTGCTACCATTCACATTTGCATCATATATTCTCCTTACACTCCTTTCTTCGTTCATTCTCTCTACATGCCCAAACCATCTAAGCAATAAATACAATAAAAAATAATCGAAAATGGGTTCGTAAGTAGGAGATTTCGATCTTTAAAGCAGTTTTTTAGGCCTAATACATTTTTTTCTGGGCTTATAAAACGAATCGATTATTTCAAAGGCTGTGTTCTACTCGCAGTATTTAATTAAAGAAAAACTTAAACCTTTCTCAGCGATCAAATTTTCAAACCAAAAATACATGATTTTGCATTAATACGAAGTGCATTGCCTTAAGAATCACGGCGCGTGTTAGAGGGATAAGGCTCCCAACTAGCAAAATCTGGAGCTCACTAGTTCAAATCCGGCGTGTGCAAGTAAATTTCATTTGATTCATTTGTGGTATTTCAGATATCGCTTATTTTAAAATAAAATATAGTATATTGACTGACATTGATATTCCAGAGTTGAAGGAACGTACACTCAGTATCGCTCCAGTGTACGACCACCATTCTGAATTGAAACGGCTTAGAAACTTCCCCGCCTTTCTCTTCCTCATCTCATTCCCCTCCCCACTTCAGCCTCGCAGCATACCCGTATTGGGATTCCATAGATGGGAGAAGTTGGGACTCGTGTGCGGTTTAATATATTTTTTCAGTGCTTCTGAGTTATGTTACTTTGTTTTTAAAATCTATGAAGAATTACCATGATTAAATTAAAAGCAATAGTAATATTATTACAGTATACCGTATTTTAAACCAGTGGCGTTTTCGTGACTTTGCAGGGAACTACATAAAGTGGATGATTTTTTTTCAAATCACACAAAATCTTTTCTAAAATATTTTCGTAAAGATTTTCCTTAGGCTTAGGAGTTGAAAGGTTTTATGTAAATTGGCGACATAAGTTTTCTTTCCAATTGGTAGAAATCACACTTCTAGGGATTTTGTGTTCAGTGACTAGTAGTTAATATTCTTGGAATCGTATAAATAACAAAATGGTAATAAAATAGTAGTTGCTTTTAATAGTCTGGATTTGATTGTAGCGTAAGAGCTCGCATCGTTTGTATAAGACTTTTACGATTATGGTTTAATTCTCTTGGTAATTTTATTGATAGGTAATAGAAGGCTGTATTTGAGTAACGAATTCAATTTATTGTCAGCCATCAAGAACATGTACATGAAGGAAATCGAATAAATCAATATACTTCTACAATAAACATAAGAATCAAGAACGAGAAGTAGCAACTCCCGATCGTTAAAGTTTCATGGTTGGTATTTCTTTTCTATTGTTGTACTTTGGTCGTCATTGGTTCAATACATAAGGTACATTTTGCGCTTTCCTTTAAGATAATTTGTGAAAAAAAAACTCGGGACAGAAACACTGATCTTCGATAATGAATGAGATTTGACCGTACTGTATGTCCTACAAAACTACGTACATAGTATCGGTAACATGCATACATCATTCTGGGTATCCAGCACATAAAGGATTTGCGATCAAACAACAATTTACGTCGAATAAATTAAGAAATATTAATTGTTGTGAACTGTGGTTTGTTCATTGCTGACCTGTAGTCATGCTAGCGAATGATGACAAGTTACCGACATTATCGATAAAACCTTTATCGATCGAAACCCCCGTTTTTTTTAAATACAACCTGACGTTGCCCAAGCCAATAGGGAGAGATTTCTCTCTTCGCAAGATATGTCCTTGACCGTTGACATATTGAATATTATTCAAGTAAGGTTGAAATTATAAATTTTCTTTTGTTATACATTGAACTAATTCGATAAGTTGACAGTTCATGTTCTTTAAAATACCTAATTAATATTAGCCTTAATGAACTGCCTGGGAAATAATAACATAATAAGATAACAGTTTAAATACATGTTACTGTCCTTCAAACATTAAGGTTGATTTTGTATCATATATAACCTACCTAAAGAATTGTCCATTCAAGAAGATAGATAGATATAATTTCAACATTTTACGTAGGTACTCAATCTATGCAATCAATGTATTAGGATCACCTACGTCGATATCACCTACGATAATCGTATATAGATAATTTTTTATTTTTTTTTCAATTTCGTCCTGACGACAAACTTCAAGATTTGTCATAAATCTCGCAATGGAAATAGCGGCATTTCGATATTCTCATCTTCGAAAAAAAATCACCGCGGTATCTAGAAATAATAAAATCCCACCCCAAGATAAAACCAAGGATCACGCCTCGCAGAGAATCAATGCAATTACCAATCTATTCTTCATCTTCACACAAACCACTATTAGGTACAAAGCCTCTATTGTGGACCACTCGAGACTTTTAAAGACTGGGACCGAACAATTGCCAAAGGCGTTAGAAGAAGTCTACGCATCGTCACCTCCTAGCCATTTTTGTCACCTAGCGAAGGCTTTCCTGCGGTTAATAATCTTAACAGAACCTTATTTAAGCTGCGAATGTATGAAGTAAGAATGGCAATTTCTTAAGACGATTCCGAAATTTAAGTGCTACGAAGCGGTAAGAATTTAGAATGTATTATTTTTCCGATTCTGTGTGGTTTCCGAAGCGTGTTTTTGCCGAATCCTTGAAATAATAATTGTGGTAAAAATCGACGCTTTCTTTGGTGCAGTCTCTACTATCAATGCATTTATCTAAATCCTTGATATCAGATTTTATAATCCTAACAAAATCCAAAATAATGTTTGATATCTCTATCGTGCACTCAAAAACATAATCTCAGAATAACACTCAGTAAAATATCAAGCAGATTCGTTGACACATCTCTTACTTTACAATGCAAACGTAAAAAAACACTAAAATATATTGCGTTTTTTACGCACTATTTGTTATATTCGAGGAACTGAGAAGTGAGGAGGTAATACTTGAATGAATTTGAAGAACATTTCTAATATCAATTTATTTATAATTACACGAGGTGTTAGTAAAGTACAAAACAAGTGTGTCAATCGGGACGTCGTCGATTGAGTACCTATATTTTGACATAAATTTCCTTATCTTGTTCAAATAAGATATTTATTGTTAAAATAAGATATCATGGCACACGTCTGTAATGTTATTCATTGAAAAAGATAGCGCGTGTCTAATGTTCAATATTGAATCATTTGGTTATTACGAATTACAATATCAATAATGCTGTGGAAAAAAAGGTTTTCCTGGACAACCTGAATAAGCTTGTTAATTTAATTATTTTCTTTGAAAATATTAACGTATTTATTAATTAAAATAAAAAAGGTAGTAAAGTTTCAATTTTTATTTGTTTTATGTGAATAATGTGACGACTGACGGGCTCCATGATCGAGAGGCAAGGCTCTCGTCTGGTAATACGAAGGTAGCGGGTTTAAATCCCGGCGTGCGCAAGTAAGTTATATTTGATGAAATTGTGTTATTTTACAATTCATTAATTTAGAATCCGAGTCGGTGGCCGAGTTGACATCGCGTTTGGGTCCCACCCAGGCGTAGTGTGTTCAATTCCTCGGCTGGCTAAGTCCTCCATCACAACACAAGCAACATTTCCAGCTTACTGTGGTGGTAGTAGGAGATATTTAATATTGTCAAGTTTTTCGTAACCTGGGAATGTTTGACTTTCTTTAAAAAAAAAAAAACATGTTCCAGAGTGGAAGATACTCTCAGTATCACCCTGGTGTAAGACCACCATTCAGAAGCCGCGTGTGGTGACCAGATCTGATTAGCCAGATACTCCATATCTTCATCTTCCTTAACTCCTTCCCCTCGCCATTACCTGTAGCCTTAAAACCACACCCCAATTGGGGATCCCATAGTACCACTGGCTCCAGACGGTTAAAAGCTGTTGGAACTCTTGTGCGGTTTTAAACTAAAATAAAAATAATTGAAATCATAAACATCCTAATGTATTCACATTTGGTAATTATATATGAATATATATTATCAAGGCAAATGTAGGTCCATAAACACGTGTTCCGAAATATAATGAATTTACTAAATGTTTATCAAAAAATTCTTGTCACTGGTGCACGTCATGTTTTCCAGAGGTTAAGGTAGTGGGGATGGGAAGGAGATGGGGAAAAACCTGGCTCTTCAGATCTGGTCACCAAACACGGCCAAAGCGATTTCAAGGAACGTTTCAATATGTTCAGGTTTAAAATACCTACAGTGAAATCGAGGCAATTGCGGTGAGCTTCTAGTAAATTCACGATGGATTCTAGTATACTAGGGTTAACCCAAGTATTTGAATAATTCGATGGTAACTTATCTTTCACCCTTCAGGGACACCTTCAGTGCTGGTACCAACCCTGATGTATGGCAGGGAGGCGTAGAACTGCCAGAGGAAGGAAACAAGTAGACTGTATGCCGTAGAAATGAGATCCCTGAGGCGTATGTGTGGTAAAACCACGAATGATCTTGTGAGAAATGTGGAATTCGCAAAGAATGCCAGCGTGAAGAGTAAGATTAAGAAAGAGACGCCTAGATGGTTTTGGGCATGTAGAGCGAATGAACAATGAAATTAGTGTAAGGAGAATATATGACGCGAATTCGAATGGCAGAAGAAGTCGAGGACGTCCGAGGAAGACATGGCACGTTCAGGTAGGTGAACCAGATACTTGAGTCGAGCCATTGCAAGAGTCAGAATAGTATAAGAGTATATATGTATGAGTATGAATGAGGCAAGGAGTGTGTGCCAAGACCGAGTTGTTTGGCGGTCCGTCCTCTCTGCCTACCCCTGCGGAGAAACAGTATTAGGGTTAGTTAGTTAAAATTGTTTCAAACAAATTTATGTGTTTATATTGTTGAATCATAATTATTTGACGGTGAGATGTTTATAATTATCGTGATTTACTTTGGGGAATAATTCTGTGTTGCGCTTCCTCCTTATTTAGCTAACGTTTCGGACAGCGTTACAGTGTCCATAATCAGGGCAGATGATAAAATCATGTTCGTATGATGATAATATTTCTGTTTTGCGGTTTGTTATAAATATAATTATTTCCTTTTAAGTTCTACAACCGAGTATTTAATTATATATATATTTTTTTATTAAATAGTGGTGTACACAAAGTAGTCATAAATATTAAAATGAAGCCATAAAGTGAACTTGCTATTATTGAAGAAGTATTATGAAATATATTTGTTCTTAGGTACATAAAAATATGCTTCGGTTATTAAATTTTATATTTTGTCTTGTGTTGTGCGGGTTATAAGTGGCGATATTTGGCTCTGATTTGCAAGAGATTGTTTTGTTCCTACGTGTTAAAATTCACATGGTGTTTCTGTCAAAGCTAGTATCGGTATATCAACATAATATTTTCACAGAGGTTCTTATCTGTGTACGAGAAGTATTGGATGATATCATTGTTAAGGTTGTCTTGCATATTGATAAATAAAATAGGAGAAATATAGTGGCGATTCTCGTCGGAATCTGACACGCCATAGGTATAACCTGCCTGCTACAATGGATGTAGTGATACAGTTTGCAAATAAATTTTGAAGCATGCGGGTTACATTTTATAAAGAGGAAATCTTTACCATTTAAAAGCATTTTGTTCCTCGAATAATAAGTTCCCCGCGGCGCTAAACACCAGCCTCGGTAATCTTAACACCTCCGCTTTTAGAAGTTTCGCACTTTGGTAGTTTGTTTCTGGTACTTGTAAAGCTCCCAGTGCAAATCGCTCTAACGACTCACCCGTATTGTGGATTGTCGAACGAGAACATTCACGCCTCCGTTATTATGCGCCACTTGGCACGTAAAGCAGCCTCGCATAGCACTCGTGGGGCTAGTGACAATATCTAATTGTCACTTCTCAGCGAGAGATTTGATTTGACCGAATGTGGGAGTAATGTTTAACATGGAAGCACATTGTCCCGCAAAGGTGAGTGCGTTATCGGCTCCGCTCTAACAAATGAGCTTTTTGTCCATGAAAGTACTCATTGAGGCTGGCAAACCCATCGCCACCGCTGGGCTTTTGTCCAACTCCAGGAAACTGAAGCACGCTTCTTGACCATTCTGGCTAGTGAAGACAATTAGAAATGCGTTACGCTCGTTATTGTGTGTACATTGGATTCCCGGCGTGTAATGACGGCCATTGTCCTTGTCGGAAATATTTGTACAAGACAGAAAATCATTTTTAACTTTTGCCACTCGACAAAGGGCGCGGTCACAAAAAGCTGACAGAGTGCATAAATTTTTCATTTTCTGAACTTCAACTGGCCATTTGTATGGCGGACGAAAACAATGAACCATTTGAAATGCATTCAATTCGTATTTGTGCATGTAACGTCGGTGTATAGGCTCTAAGCGCCCGCATGAAGGATGTTGACGTATTCGTATCACTAGCTTGTGATGGTACTATGTCAGACAACAGGATAAGTTCAATGATACTGATTTCTGTAAGAGAATGTAATTCATCAAACGTATAACGAGAAACTTGCATTCCTTTATGGACTAACGATAAATCAATGCGCCCATAGCTAATAGTCTTAAGTCGGTTTCGCTTTCAAAAACATTGATAGTATTTTGATTTAGGTAGTTAATATGTCAGTAGTTTGTTGATATAAAAGATGGTTTTGTTTATAGGATTGTATACTGGACGTCTCACATGTTTAAAGGCGCCAGTAGTGCCAACCTTGTCATGTTGAGACGAAAGGTGGCGTGGTAATACACATATGTATTACCAACAGAACAGCATACACGACAGAAGGCACCTAGTTTAAAAATATCTAAAATATAATGAAATAAAAAAAATACTTTTCAATTCGTTTTAAATACGATTCCAAATCACACAAACCTAGAACTCAAACAACCTATCATAATATCTCTCACCAAAAACAATTATTCAAACTTTTTGTGTAGCCTCAACATTGATTTGAAATGCCACTCATCTGCGTTATAACGTACACCACAAGTAATGAATTAATAACCCGCATACCTGATCTGTTTGTATTGAGTGAACCAAAGCTAGATATAAAAAAGATATCGAACTTGTCAGAAGCTAATTTGACGAGGCGCCATTCCACTGAGAAATTTAAAAAAAAATAGACAGCCTTGGGGCACCCTTTAACTAAACGAAGACGATTAAATTCTAATTACTTTTCTATTGAGTTTCAATTAAGACACTCACGTGGTAGTTGGTTAAGTTTGGAAGGTAATCGGCTTCCCGCAGTTTTGGTTAAGAATGCAATAATTAAATACTGGAAGTTAATTTCAGTGATATTTGATTACTCGGTAATTAATAATGGTTAGATCTTTTCCAGTGGAAGTATTTACCTATTTATAAGTATATGTAAGAGATTTCTTATCTCTAATAAAGTTAGTTTAACTGCATATTTGGGTAGGTACCTACTACAGATTATCTATTTCAATACTGTACCTTCCGGTAGCATATTTTTAAAAGAAAGACAATTCCTGATATATGAATAACCTGACAAAATTCTACTGCAGAATATGTTGTACAATTATGGGGACTTAGCTAGCAGATAATTGAACCAATGTGTCATAAGATAACATAAAACTGGTGCAAAAAATGTGATCACCAGCGATATAAAATAGAGAATTGAACCAATATTTCATAAACAAACGGCTATAAATAGATGAAAAAAGTGATTAACAATGATATAACAAAATGAGGATTGAAACAATATGTCATAAGCATATTTTTATATAAATGAATAAACCATTTATTTTTATTAATATTTGATCTAAGATTCGTCGTGTGCCGTGAGTGATCCGAATATAAAGATAATAATCAAGATATGTGTTGTACATTTTTAATGTAGAGTCAAAAAGTATGGTATTACTTATCGCTATCACTATCAATCTGTATTTGTATTGGTTTTCCGATCACTCCAATACACGCGTCCTACTTGAAAGCTCTTCTTCGGGACACGCGACACATCATTTCTTCCTTATCTCTTTGTAAATGTATCAATTTGAATTTTATCTGAGTTATAATGTCAATAACAAACTTATTTTAAGCACTTTTAATGTTTATTTGGAACACGAGCCAGTTAATTATATGCCATTCATAATATTTGAAAACTTACCTAATCTTTATAGTTTAACATGAAAATCCAATAAAACATTTAGCTGAACATTTGGAAGATTCTTGTTATCATTTATAGAAGAATAGAAGCATTTTTATCATGGCATGTGCCTAGGAAGTTGACTTCCTCAGCGGTGTGGGTGGAAGTAACCTTGCGCACCTACTTCGAGGAGCGGAATTCTTCACCATTCGAAGTCTACTATCTTGCAGGGTTATTACGAAGATTTTCTTTAAGTCACCCATAACATATATTTAGCTAGAGAAACTTCTTAAGGTCTTATTCTTTTTTATTTATTATATATATAAGTGGGTACAGTGGTGTTATATAAATTACATATGGGTACAAAATATATTTATAATAGCAATCTCAGCAAAGAAGAAACTGGTTCTTGTGCTTGGTGAGCGAGCTACACTAATTATAAGAAAAATAGAATAACATTATACAATAGGTAAGTATATATATAATAGCAACAATTGAAACTTCTGGATTATCTTCATGTTTAGGTGTACATATATAGGATTCTGTTACATACTAAATATTGAGCAATTAATTGAGTAATTAGTGTACGGGACGTATTTGCCTGCACAAGAAAAGACTGTAAATAATAAGCACCGGCACACATCAGTTCTCAACCTGGGTAATGATTTAAGTAAAACACCGTGAGGTGTTCTATCCAAACCATCATAAAAGAAAGACGATTCGAATCAAAATTCACATTATAATTACAAGTATTGTACTGGTATACAGAACGTACAAAGGGGTGTAGCTTATAGGTACTTCCTATTTTTTACAGCCAACCCAATTCACAAGAAATAGTTATATTTATTTCAATACAACTGGGATTTAAAACACAGATAGAAAACTGATACACTCGGAATCCTTTCAGCGATAATTTCAGATTGGAGCACATTGTGCATCATCGCGCCATACGATACAACAAATGGCGTAGGCGACTGCTGGAGCAGTGGCCAGTTCAATTGGTAGCCAGCAAGAATCGGCCAGCCTCTAGGCTTCAGCATCAATGGCTAATTCAGTCGGTAGCCAGGAAGAATTGGCCGGCCTCTAAGTTGTCAGCCATCAATGGCTAATTCAGTCGGTAGCTATGAAGAATTGGCCAGCCTCTAGGTTTTCAGCATCAATGGCTAATTCAGTTGGTAGCCATGAAGAATTGGCCGGCTTCTAGGTTTTCAGCATCAATGGCTAATTCAGTTGGTAGCCAGGAAGAATTGGCCGGCTTCTAGGTTTTCAGCATCAATGGCTAATTCAGTTGGTAGCCAGGAAAAATTGGCCAGCCTCTAGGTTTTCAGCATCAATTGCTAATTCAGTTGGTAGCCAGGAAGAATTGGCCGGCTTCTAGGTTTTCAGAATCAATGGCTAATTCAGTTGGTAACCAGGAAGAATTGGCCGGCTTCTAGGTTTTCAGCGTCAATGGCTAATTCAGTTGGTAGCCACGAAAAATTGGCCAGCCTCTAGGTTTTCAGCATCAATTGCTAATTCAGTTGGTAGCCAGGAAGAATTGGCCGGCTTCTAGGTTTTCAGCATCAATGGCTAATAGTTGTTAATCAGGAAGAATTGGCCGGCTTCTAGGTTTTCAGCATCAATGGCTTATTTAGTCGGTAGCCAGGAAGAATTGGCCGGCCTCTAGGTTTTGAGCATCAATGGCTAATTCAGTTGGTAGCCAGGAAAAATTGGCCGGTTTCTAGGTTTTCAGCATCAATTGCTAATTCAGTTGGTAGCCAGGAATAATTGGCCAGCCTCTAGGTTTTCAGCATCAATGGCTAATTCAGTTGGTAGCCAGGAAGAATTGGCCGGCTTCTAGGTTTTCAGCATCAATGGCTAATTCAGTTGGTAGCCAGGAAGAATTGATCAGCCTCTAGGTTGTCAGCATCAATGCAGCAAGGATTGGCCAGCCTCTAGGTGATCACCGGCAGTGGGCAGTTCAGTCGGTAGCCAGCAGGTATTCTTCAGTCTTTAGGTTGTCAGCATCTGTGGCTGGTTCAGTCGGTAGCCAGGTCATTTGATTATAAGAGCCAGCACACGGAGACGCCCCATTTTTGTAATGATGACAGATGCGTCTGGCTCAGCTCATAGAGTGCCGGCCGTAAACAGCTCGTTAGAAATAGTTGTAATCTTTAAAATGATTGTGCTGTGATGGGGGTACAGAAGCGACTGCAGATTTCAGTTGACACTCACGAATTTATAATTATAATTAACAGATCGCGTTTTAACTGGAGGTGTTCCGTCCACTCGTGTTAATTTTTGAAATTTGACTGACGAATATTGTGGTGTTTTTAGCCATTTATAATTTCTCTAGCAAGCCTTCTTGTGACGTCAATATCTTTACCACAACTTGTTTACGTTTCAGACGCAGGTGTTTTTAGGTGAGAATAATAATTTCTCCCAGCGACTGGTTTGTCAATATTTTGATTTTTTTTTCCGGCTTGAATCGCCTAGTAACCGATTATATTGAATCATTTTTCTACTGGCAAATTTTACAATATTAAATGCAATAAATTCGTGTTTTCATGTTCGATACAATTAGAAACATCTAAATAAATTATAGATGATTATAGACGGATAATAAATATAAATAAAGGGAAAAACAGGCAGTTATTTAGTTAATTATTCCTGACAAGTATAACTTTATTTTTAGTTTCAGTTTGTTGATATTCTTTAATTTCTTTATTTTAATCGGAAGGTTGTTGAAACATTTTATTAATAAAAAAGTATAGCTGTTTTTCATTAGTTTGGTATTAAATTTTGGTATTTTGATGTTTTATTGATATCTTTTTGATAGGTGAGTTTCAAAGTTTTTGATGATATTATCTTTGTAAATTTGGATAATTGCATTTTTCTTGAAGATATCCTCTACTCGAGGCATCCCGAAATCTGCGAATAGCATTTCTGTTGGATATGTGGAGGGTTTCCTTAGTTTCTTAAGGTTAGAATTACTTTGATGATTAGCTTCTGCTTACAATATTGTTGTATGATCCCACCCATCCAATAATTTCATATTGAATTAACGACTGGATTAGTGCGTTGTATACTGTTTTTAGGTTACTTAGTTTTAAAATATATCTTAATCTTATGAATATATAATATATACACACTTTCTGATGCGATTAACCAATTCACAGAGATTGCTCTCCCTTTTCATATGTTGTTCTATTATCACTCCGAGATATTTAATTTCTGATATAATATTTAATTTCTTAGCTACAATTTTTTTGAAAGTATTGTAGTTATGCCCTTTGAAAGTATTGTAGTTATGTTAATGAATAAACAATAAAGAAAATTGGATAATTTGTGTAAAGTGGTTTTTTGTGAAAAATCACCTCACTGGCGTTGTTTGATAGAATCCTGCGCGTGTCAAAATGATCAGTGAACTCGCACTATTCGTACATTGGCAGTGTCATACAACAAATCCAATACAATCTATGCACGTACCTTAGCCAGACAAAACTTTTTGATGCCTCAATCACATTGATATTCTTTTGACGAGATGTTAAAATATCCCCACCGATATTTGTTCCATTCAGATTAATGCGGACTCTAAGTTTGTTCATTTTTTTATCAATTACAATGTACAAAGTTATGATTCTCGGCGTCTTTTTACTCTCTGGAATCGTAGACTGAATGCTCCTCGAGAGATTTAAAAAAAACTTCGATCAAAATACTATAGGTATCGTCGAAAGTAGAATAACAAATGCAGGAGGTTAAAACTTTGTAAAAACACCATGGCAATTGGAAGTAAGTGGAAGTAAGTATCAAAGCGCTTGTTTCATTTCTCCGAACCTTTCCTTGCTGAGTCACTTTTTTACGAAATTCAAAACATTCTAACAATATTCCACCTCAACAATTTCCAAGTCGGTTGACACCATTGATTTTATGGAAAGTCTTAACATATACGGATGCATCCGTTTACTTTACATTTCTACTAAACATGTCATAGCAGTGAAAAACAAATCATATCAACCGATACCATTATCAAAGGGTAATATAATATTATTTATTGCTAGGGAGATATCAAATAGTGCACCTTTTCTTTTCGGCCAGTCGCAAGATATCACCAATGGGTTAATAGCACTATGCAAACATTAGAAGTTCTTTATTTATCGAACTGTTAAAGGGTTGGTGGCCTAAGATAATATTTGTACACCTTTTGCCCCTAAAAATCATTCATTGACCCCTTATTCAGTGTTCAGTTACTTAGGACGGGTTATTTCACAGAATTTGAAAAATTTATCAAATTCCAAAATTAGGTTTCAAGTTGTGTAAAAGTTTTATTCCAGTTATGTTATTATTTCAGTTCTGATATGTAAGATGTGTAATTTTATACTCAATAACAGAACTTATAGAGGACGTGAAAATTATCTTTGAAATTTGATTAATTTTTCAAATTCTGTTAAACAACAGGCCCTTAAATTGCCCCTCTTCAGCGATTATGATTAAATATGTTCATATCTACATAGTAAGATCCACATGAATAGTACTTTTAGTATAGTACAAGCCGTACTTTTTACTTTTTATAGGAAATGCTTCTGGAGGAACGAGCGCATTATTTAAGAGCACTTCTCCATCACCGTGTGAAAAGCTTATAGACCATACTACGCCAATCCAAGAATATCATCATCATTGCAATGATTGCCTGGATGAAGTTCGCCCTTTTGGCCTCACAGGAGACGGTCACATATCGCACGCAAACGTTTATGGAGCATACAACGTCAATCCAATAATATCATCATCATTGCAATGATTGCCTGGAAAGAATCCCCCCTGGTGCCCCAATAGGAGACGAGAGATGGTCAAATATCGCACGCCAACGACTTTTTCCTTAATTTCTGATTAAAATATTTTCACTTCCTTTCTTTTTTTTTTATTTTGTGTATCTTTATTTTGATTTACTCTGAATTACGAAATGTATTGCATTTCACTACCACTTCTCGAATAAATAATAATAATTTCCGCGATTTTCACAAGTTTCTCAAGTCTGTTATATTATTTCGATAATATTTATTCGAAGAGTTTATTTTCCATTACTGATATTTTCGTAAAACTGATTCAAAATCTAAATCAAAAGGTGTCCGCCATCCAAAGTAGTACCGAAAAGGAAAAAAACATATTTACCTAATATACGTTTAGCTGCAGTTAATATCTTGATATAAATTCTGCTCCACCCTAATACATTCACGATGATAAAATAATGATTCAAATTTGATCAATATTATCATTATCAGCTACATCGTCATTACTGATGCGATGATGTTTTGTGTTTTTGAGTATCCCCAGTCCCAAAAAGAGATATTTTAAGGTTAGGTTTTTCGTTTTTTTCACACCTCGCCCGCAATTTGAGTAAATTGCCTGCATTATTTCATAATAATGCATTATTTATAAAATACTGAGGTGCCGCCCTTTTCGTAATTAGCCACCGAAGATGAAGACATTATTTCGCGGCAAGGTCCACAAGGTTTAATTAAATTCAGTTTAAAAAGGAAAGATAAATATTTTATGAGCACTTTGTGCAAAGTCCTCGCTGATATGACCCGCAAATGCTTTAATAACATCCGTTAATTTGCCTGAATCTTCAAGAGGTACCGAGGATGAGATTGAAGAAATTGATAGTGATCTAAGTCAGCTTCCATCCTTGTTTAGTGAACAATGCAGATAACTATAGTATATTTATTATGCCCACTAATTTATTTAACTTTAAACTGTGTATCTAATAATTTATTTTGTTGGCCTTTCGTCTTCGGTTATACTTAAATTAATTAATCGTATTTTTTAAATCTGTAAGACGACGATAGGGATGCGATAGGGATAACTGATAATTATTAAAAAAAGACTTTGTCACAAAAGTTGAACCAAGGCTAAGTTTTTTTATAATATTTTTTGTACATATGAGACGTAGGGGAAAATAATTTCTCTCAAACACAGAGACCGGAAAATCATTCCACAGCCGAGTTTTTAAACTAAAGAACGAATCGTAAAAACGACCCTTTCTGATGACAGTTGACAAATGTCAACTGTGTGATGACACAAATTCGTGGTAGTTCATCATAACGATATAAAAATTTGAATACATAGTGAATTCATATTTTAAATCGTTTTAATTAACCATTAAAATATTTTGTTTGAATTTTGTTCACATTATTTTGTACATAGTTTTTTTTTTTATAAATACTATATTTATTAGTCATAATAGTCATATTAGTCATAAATATGGTATTTATAAAAAACTAATACATCCTGATACGAAAACAGGAAGTAAGTATTCTGATTTCCACAGCATTAAGGTATGAAAAAGAACATTTTTTCATTAATGTCATTGAAGAAGAAGACAATACCAATAAATCTAAACGAAACAGAAACAGAACAAGACACATACAAATAAAAAGATAACGGTCTCAACTGGGAATCGAATCCATGATCTATGTCTTAGCGGGACAACATATTTAACCACTCGATCATTGGAACCTAATTATAATACATCATTTTGTCAATCTCATATTTCAAATTCAGAATTAACAATATTTTTTAAAAATATGATGCACCTAATTTTTCTCATTTTTTGCAAGCTATACCTACTTTTGAATGATTTCAAAGTTTAAAGAATGGTTTGTATCCTAGATAGTGTCTCGGATAAATATACCCGATTATTATTTATCTGGGATACATATTGTCTTTTGATAAAACTCTAAAAGAATTTTCATTTTTTGTTGGAACAACTTTTTTTATTTATTGCAATACATATTCATTTTAATAACTTTTTCCCTTCGATCCTGAGATTGAAGTTGTACGGTCTAAAATTCACTTAAACATTACTTATTCAGTTTTCGTTTGCCGCATAAAATGCACGAGAGACTAAACCTAATTCACTGAAAATTATCTGGATCTTTTGAAATTTGCTACACATCTTTTTCTCTGCATTAGCATAAAATTGTCATTCAGCCAGAGGCCTAGTAGAGTAGTGGGGAGGTAAATGACTCTGTCACACTGGACTCTGGAGGGCTGCGGTTCGAACCCAGGAGCGGTCTGCGGGGGATAATTACAGATCGGGGTGATATAAAAACATGAATTAGATAATTATTTGAGGGGGAATGATGCGAAGGATGCAAGACTCGTGTCCGTTCTTCTATTGGAACGCGTCGCGTGTCGTGGTAAGAATTTCCGTCGAGGGACTTAGAAGTGTTTAAGTAGGTACTTTATTTTATTTTTTTACACTGTGTGAGTTTTAATTTATGGTATAGTTAGAAAAAATAATTTATAGAATTATTATAGAATTTATTTTTATTTTACATTTTTATAATAGAACTAGCACAAACCTGTAAAAAATCACGAAATAGTCGAAATTCTTAACAAATCGTTACAATTTTGAAAAAATCAAATTTAAACGATTATCTGTTCAAATATTGCATTCTAGATCTTGTCTGTATTCTTCACACTATAAATTCAAAGAAAATTTGAGTTCGTTGAACCAGAATTACGCAGGACGCACATAAAACCAAAATTTTGTATTTTTTTTTTAAAGAAGTAATACTTACACTACATCAATTTGAGTGGCAATAAATCAATGTGCAAAAAAGGGTACAATTTTCAAAATCTAGTTGGCATTTATTTTCTTGCAGTGTTAATATGAAAATAAAAATTAATTTTATTTGCTATCGATCATCTAATGGAAAAAATATAAACAAAATACCTACACTGAGTGCATTTATAATAATTATTATTGCTGTTTTTTGGTATATAATTTTTTTTAAATACATCTAATTGAATTTCGATTTTATTTCAGTGAATGAATGATTACGAATTTGAATGTGGAAATTAGCCCACTTCCTCACATCCGATCCAGCAGAGATTCTTTGTTGATGCCAATGCATTCTATCAACTTTTGGTGGTGATCACACATAATCTGGATATATAAGCATTATATATCCGACATGGACATAGAGCCTTCCCAGCAAAACATGCACTGGTCCTGGTGATATACCTGAAATATTGTTAAAAGAATATAAATTTATTATTTCTAAGCCAATCTGTTTGTTATATAACTTATCTCTTTCGTCTGGAATATTTCCTGATTCTTGGAAAATTTCTTATATCAGACCTATTTTGTTATCAGGAATTAAGTCAAACGTTGTACAGTACAGTACTGTACTACTACAGACCGATATCGATCATATATCATATTCCCAAAATTTTAGAGTCTATTGTCACGAAGAAAATCGCCCCTGTTTTCAAATCTTCTGACTGAAAAACAGCATGGATTTAGATCTGCTAAATCTACTACAACTAATTAACTTTCCTTTACTACTATCATTGTCAAAGCTCTTGAGACAACTATCAGGTTGATGTTCTTTACACTGACTTTTCTAAAGCCTTTGATAAAGTTAACCACCAAATCCTTATGGCCAAACTAAATGCCATCGGTATAAGAAATCCATTATTTACTTTCTTGAATTCTTAGTTGAGAGAAAGGAAGCAAAGAGTTAAAATAAATAACTTGAATCTATTAATATTGATTTAACGTATGACGTTCCCCAAGGAGCTCATCTACCTCCACTTAATTTTAACTTATTTACTAATGATACTTTTGGTGTTTTTTTCAGACGCGTTTTTGGATTTTCACAGACGATAATAATATCCTCGAATTAATGAAGTCCTACCAAGATTGTTTTCTTTTTCAATTAGATATTAAATCGTTTAATGATTGGTTTAAAACCAACAGCTTCGAATTAAATGTTGACAAATGCAAAATTATGTCATTTTACCGAGCGAAGAAACCAATTATTTTTGATTACAAACTAAATATACTTTTCTTAACTATTGTTCAGTCTATTAAGGACCTTGGTGTCATTTTAGATTACAAGCTGTCCTTTCGTGATCACATTATCAACGTGGTTAATAAATCTCTTAAGCTACTTAGCTTCATCAATAGAATCACCTCTGACTTCAATAATATTATCACCCTAAAAACTCTTTACTGTTCGTTGGTTCGCCCTGATCTAGAATATGCCTGCGATATTTGGTCTCCATTCTACGATATTCACATTAATCATATCGAATCCGTACAGCATCGCTTCTTAATGGGAATTGCTTGAAGGTTAGGGCTAGTAAAAGGCGATTACTCATACGATGAACTTGAAATAAATTAAATCTTTCTTCTTTCGAAAAATGTAGGAAGGACTTTGATCTTATCTGCATTTTCAATATTATCAATAGTATGATTGACTCTTTCAATATCCCTTTCCGTAGACTAAGAAATAATGATTTGTTTTTCCGCAATCAACACTCCATTCGGATATCATTCAACAATGTCCAGAATGTCCAGACTTGTCAACTCAAGTCAGGACCTTGAATTTTTCGGTGTAAGCTTAAATGATTTTTATCAGTCATTACGAAAGTAATATTTTGAATTGATATTTTTGTATCAATATATATATATATATATATATATATATATATATATATATATATATATATATTTTTTGTTCATTACAGATTGATGCAATCCTATTATAATACACATGAAATAACAAAAATATACAAAGCTTTAAATGAAATATTGTACAATAACCGATATTTTAGAGTTCTTGCCTAAAATGACTTTTGAAATCTTCAAGGCCAATGTTGAAAATGTCAAGAGACCTAGAGGTATATTTAGCAGCACCATAACTCTTGTCATGCTATGCTTAAGTCGTGAACTCCATCAAAACCTTGATCCTGTATTGACTTGACATTATCTCTATTGTTTTTGTGCCCTATTTTTGTCTTATCTTTTGTCATAGGATATTTAATTGTAACATTTATCTTTACTTCGTATAAAAAGTAATGTGTAAAATGGACTTGGCCCGTTAGTAAATACATATTTATTAATAAAGTGATTTATAAGTATTTTTCTGAAATCGGATGACTTTATAAAAGTTAAAATAGAGTTAAATATCGGTCCTATCCAATCGGATTTTTTCTCAGTTATTAGCTTGGTCTTCCGGTCGCTGGGGAGGAAGGTTCAATCCTCAGAATAATCTTTTTTTTTTGTAGTTTTAAAAGATATTTTTTATGCTTACAGCAGTAAGAGCTAGTCCCTGGGAAGGAAGTTTTATTTCACAGTCAAATAAAAAAAAAATATTTTAAATATAGTATTATGGTAAAAAACTTTGTTTTTTTATGAGTTGTTTTTTTTTTATTTTACGTGGTTGGAAGAAAAAATGAAAAAAGAAGAGCTATCTCTTTTACTGTTCTATCACGATTTCAAATTAATCAGATTCTAATTATATTATGGTTTATGCTAGGCGAAACTTGTTAAAAACATATCGAATAATCATACTTAATTTAAAAACTAAATGCCGCAACGAATTCATGATGGTAGCAAAAGCCCTTAAATAAGAGAAAAGATATAATTCAATTAACATGATGTTCCGGAACGATCTCGATAAGGAACGGAAGCTCCATTTAGTTGTTGGAACGTTCCGAAATCACGCGAATCTCTGCCCTATCCCATTACTTATTGTAATTTTATCACTCGTAATGATTATATTTTGAGAGGTATTGCCGCGGCTTAAGGTATCGCAAATTTGACGTGATGTGAGGCCAGGAATCCGACCTTATTGCACGTTATACAATATCGTCAACATGCCGAGACGATAATTGAAATGATGCATTCATATAATATAATATAATGGTATAATACAGTATATAATAAAATACATAAGTACCCGAATAAATGTAGTGTTTTTACGAAGGAGATTACTTGATTTATAGAATGAATAAAAATACTTTTGTGTTTGTGCTTACGTTTTTTAGTTTTTCATTTTTATATTCCATAATATTCTTATACTCAGTTTTATAATGCCTTTAGGAGGCAAAACAGCTGTCACGCGTAATAATAACTACACAACGAACTTGTTTATAAATAAACTGTTTATCTTTTTTATTCAAGTAGCTGTACCCCGCCACGCGTTGCTGAGGCACAATCGGACTGTGCAGATAGAGAAAAAATATCGCGTATTGCTTTTACGTCCAACAGATGGCGCTATTTTAAAAATCATGTTTTTACCTGTTTATTTATTTATTTATTTTATTCGAGACATAAACAGGATATTTATAAAAACATTAATTATGGTTTACAAAATAAAAAAGTACAATTATAAATATCCCTAGACTAATGTGTCTGCAGCAATCACATTTGCACATTCACATAAGCAAACATGTAAAACAATAACAGTATTTATTATAGAAAACATAAAACTTAATTACAAAGATTGAAGCACATAATAAGTAGAAAAATTTAAAGAGTACATATTAAAAAAAAATCTAAACCACTAAACAAGTTTTTTATTTTTCATTTTTTTTTTTTTTAAGTACAGAAATCGTGGAGATATTTCTTGAAACACGTTATATTATTTGCAAAAATATCTATGACAGTGTGTATTTTAGCAAGATCATTGTATGATCGAGACATTCTAGACATAGGATTAAAATATCCAGTGTTATTGGCAAAAATTTCGGTCCAAAATATGTTCATATTTCTAGTATATTTGGGCCTGGCGTAAAAAGTGATTTGATTGACTAAGTTACTATTAACACGATTATTCACAATTTTGTAAAGCATTAAGAGGTCATTTATATTTCGTCTTTTAACTAAACTCTCTAATTTGAAATATGTAAGTCTCTGTTCATACCCATTTAGAAGATGGTAGACACCTGATCGATAAGACAAAATCCGTGTAAATTTTCTTTGGACAGATTCAAGTCGGGATATCTGTGTCGTGTAATGTGGATTCCAGACTGTTGACCCGTACTCAAGAACACTACGGATTAACGAATTGAATAGAATTATTAGGCTATTAGAGTTCTTGAACAGTTTAGTTGATCTTACAATAAAACCTAGTACTTTATTTGATTTATTTACAATGTATTCTATGTGTTGGTTGAACGTTAGTTTGTTGTCGAATATAATTCCTAAATCTTTGATCGATTCAACTGTTTCCAGATTGTGACCACATAAGCTATATGAGTATAGAGTTTTGTTGGTGTTCTTGGTGAAATTTATAACTTTGCACTTAGCTATATTCAATTCCATTTCATTGTCAATACACCAGGCAGATAATGTGTTAAGGTCTTGTTGTAAGAGTTCACAATCTTCCATAGATTTAATTGCTTTATATATCTTGAGGTCGTCAGCGTATAGAGAAAAATTACAGTGGAGTTTACATGTAAGGTCGTTGATGAAGATTAAGAAAAGCAAGGGTCCAAGGTGTGATCCTTGTGGAACGCCCGACGTAACTAATATTGGGGAAGAGTTAAAACCGTTTGTAACGGACGTAGTTGACCACATTATTCAATTTTATAAAATTTGTTTTACTTTTATAAAATGTGCCTACCCCACGCCACTGGCCATTTTGTTCCCGGCCGCTTGAAAAACTTTGTCTACGAACGGCATCGATACCGCGTCGCCGGCTTACCTGCCGCGTGGATCGATGTCCAGCATTTTTTTTTCTATGTAAAAATTACTAGGAAAAATCAATTTTTAAATGTTGCAAATGTATGTATTTTACTTGTTCATCCCCTCGGCGGTAGTCAAATAAACACTATTTTCTATAAACTACCGCTGAGGAGATATTAAGAAAGCTGTTTTTCACACATATGTACAACCAATTTTGAACAATATTTTTTACCTTTTTTGCGTGTACAAAAATCCAGGAACCTCGTAGCATAGTGAATCTTATCTCTTTCTGAGCGCTATGTTACGGAGGACCTGGGAAAAATACCAACTTAACATGTTTTACAAATTTGATCGCTTTGAGATCATATTTACACATTTATTTACAAACTTTTCTTATTTTTTGTCGTATCTTGGCAAACAAAAAATCTTGTTGTCAAGATACACATTCTTATAACTACTATGCATTTAAACTATGTAATTGTTATTCATGTAAGCGTTCAAAATCTTTTCTAACTCGCAAATTTAAGCGACTACTTTCGCCAGTGCTGCCGGCAAAATGAATATGCGACATTTTGCCGGGGCCTATAAACTCATTGTTGGCGCGGGTATAATCCCCCACCACTTTTGGACTCAAAGCCCAATGTCGGGTGCGAGTCATGCTTATTGAATATAAGCAGCCAAATAATAAAATAAAATTAGTTCATCTTTACCACAGAAACCAAGCGTTTTATTATCTACAAGTGACTCCTGCCCAACATCTGCCTCACCTCGCCAAGTCTTCTGCTCCAAGATCTTCTGGTGTTACCTCCTCAAGACAAGCCGGCCCTCCTCTGGAAAACCGCCAACACCAGAAGCGAGCAGAGACGACAGCACACCCAGTGCCCAACATTCACCAAGCCTGGGTGCGGGAGGCAGATTCATCATCAATATCTACTACTTTCATCATCATCGGCCGTAAAGGAGCATTCTCATCGGTTGAAGACACGGTTTGGACCCGGCGCCTAAATCTACAGTCTTGTGCGGACTCCCGTCCAGTACACCGTTAACAGTAACTAATTGACTTCTATTTGATAAATATGATTCTAACCAACGAAGCAGATTTCCGTGTATGCCGATTTTATCCAGTTTATTCATTAAGATAGGGTGACTAACTTTGTCGAAAGCCTTACTGAAATCGGTGTATACGGCATCTGCTTGTGTTTTATTATTCATTGATTTACACAGAAAGTCCATATACTCGATTAAATTAGTGTTTGTGGATCGTTTAGCTACAAAGCCATGTTGGAAAGGGCTAAGTATGTGTGTTACGTGATTAAATATGTCTTTATATACAATGGACTCAAATATTTTGCCAAAACAAGATAAAAGGCTGATAGGACGGTAGTTCTTTACATCGTTTTTACTGCCAGACTTATGGATCGGAATGACGTGGGCAACTTTCCACAGATCTGGAAATACCCCTTCGTTCAGACTTTTGACGAATAATTTGTGTAAAGGTGCTGCCAGTTGATCTGCACAATTTCGAATGAATAGTGGAGGAATACCATCTGGACCGGAACCCTTATTGATATCGAGAGTGTTCAACTTCACCTTGACCTCGTCTAGGGTTATTTTGATATGAGATAGTGGATAATTATAGAGTGGGAAAGAAAGTATAGAGTCACTTTTAGAATTCGATGGTGAGCTAAATACAGAAGAGAAGTAAGTAGAAAAGAGTTCGCATGTTTCTTTGCCATTTGTTGCTGAATTTTCGTGGAGATGCATGATTTTTGGGAGAGAATTAGAAACTCTTTTCGATTTAATGAGGGTTGACAGATTTTTGATACTGTTAGGGAGAGAATTTTCTATTGAATCTACATAGGCTTTAAGGCAGGTACGTATGGATAATTTTACTCTAGCCCTCAAGATGGAAAAACTGTCATAGTCACATTGATTTTTGTATTTTTTCCACTTCTTTCTAAACTTTTCTTTTTCTCTAAGTTGGTGGATCAAAACACTGCTGAACCAAATTGGAAACCTTTTGTTGCTGTTTCTTAAGCGCGGAGTGTGTTTTTCAATTGATAGCCATAATAAGTTGTAAAAATGTAGTAGGGAATCATTACAATTCAGAGTATTAAGATCGTTCCAGTTATTTAGTGATAGCATTTCATTGCATTTAGTGTAGTCCGTTTTTTTGAAGTTATATTTGATGTGATCTGGGTTGGTGGGTAAGGGTCTGTATTTAGACATTAGAAAATCGAACTCAATGGGGGGATGATAGGAGTCAACTTTAGATAGCACATGTGAAGCAATTTGAATTTCCAGGTGATGGTTGGAAAACACTAAATCTAAAATTCGATCCATATTATTAGAGACATGATTGAACTGATTAAGTCCAGTCAAATTTTGAAAGTCTACTAGGGATTTTGATTTATGGCTATTATATATGACTGGTCTGGTGTGAATTTCGTTGACATTTAGTGGGCATTGAATAGATGGTACATTAAAATCACCCATTATTATTGTTACATCCTCTGATGATAAATTATTATATGTTGTTTGACACTTTTCGAAAAAATCTGTGAAATTTTCGATTGGTATATCTGGAGGCAAATACGCCAAACATAAGTTGATGGTTTGCCTAGATGTTTGATTTAATTTAAATTTAATCCATAAATCTTCTGTAAATTTTGAGCTGTGTGTTGGGACTGTGATAGATGTCATTTCTTTCTTTATGGCTATTAGAACTCCACCACCTGATTTTTTAAAAGAACTCGATGTGTCTCTATCTCGTCTGTAAATATTATATCGATCATCTACTATTTCATGATCATAGATTGAGGAGTCTAACCATGTTTCTGTAAGACAAATTAAATCATAATTGCAACTGAGCACTTCGCAGTGCAAATCATTTAGTTTGCTTTTCAAACCACGAACATTTTGATAGTAAAGTGTTATTGCCGTTTTGCTAGAATGCATTTTGAAAGTATATATTAAGCATAATTAAATATGTCTTTTTGTATAATTGATGTGAAAATAATTTATGTGTTATTATATTATGCCTTGAAAAGGGGCAATTTTGAACAGGAGAATTTTTTGTTTGTTTGTGGTAAATGATTTTGTCTATGGTATCAGATTTTGACAGAACTAGGTAATTGAAATGTTGGTATTGAAAAATGTATAATAGTATTAAAAAAATTAAAAATTCTAAAGGGATCCTAAGTTTAGAAATCCAAAACATTACATTTTCGTGTTTACAATAATAATACACATTTGTAGCGATTGCAATAGACTGATACAAAGATAAAAAACCGGTTAAGTATTTGCTATAAACTAAAAGATCTGTCAGTATACTAAGAGTGAGAAAAATAAGAGTAATCACAATCTTTTCTAAATACTCGTACATATTGTAAAAAAAAATATTTTCAAGGATAAATTCCTTTAGCCAAGTTTCGCATATAAGATAAATATCAAAATTGTTCAAAAGGACCTGATTTAAGAAGTTATGAGTTTTTGTGGGAAGACCTCGCACATTTTTAAAATATATGTTAAGCATTTTATATATTATGTTTGTGAAATTGGCTGGAAAATATTTTATAAATATAAAATAATTATTTTGTGACTGGGGGTAATTTTGAACATCCGAATTATGTGTTTGTTTCTGGTAAATTATATTGTCTATGATTCCAAGAGGCTTTAGTTTTGACAGATTGATAGGTATATCTATGGACATATTCACATGATTAATGAATTGTAAACAAGCCCTAAAAATAATAATTTTACTATGACTTAACATTATTTCATAAGTATTTGGTAGTATTTTGTACTTAAAAAATGGTGATAATTCGTGTTCTGTTACAGGTGATACGCGTTTTCGAATGCAACGTTTTGTCAAAATTTCAAAACAATCGGTGAAGAACTTTCGTAGATTTAAGATTTTGAATAAACGAAAATTTACATTTTTATTTTATATATTATATAGATAATAATATTATTATATATTCGAAAAAAAACTTAAAAATAAGATGTATTTCTGCAAATAAAGCTTGATAACAACAAATTCTTTAATGGTTGCTGTTTCACGATAGGTTGGTAACTTTTAGTCAAAATGTAATTTCTACTTATAGTCTTCCTGGCCTTAAAAAAAATATTTCAACACTAAAAATCTTATATTCCTCACTTGTTCGAAGTCAAATCGAATATAATTCTCCTATTTGGTGTCCTTACTTTAAAATCCACTCCGACTATATTGAAAAAATTCAGCATAAATTCCTAAGATACATTAACTATAAACTCGGTCTACCTATCACTTGATGAAAGAATTAAACTTACTTAAACTCTCAGATAGAAGACTTATTTCCGATTTGACTTTTATTTTTAAAATTGTCAATGGTATTATAGACAGCCCTGATATATTAAGCCTAATTACCTTCCATATACCCACTAGAACCACTCGATCCAAAATTCTTTTTAATTTCAATAACAATATCAGGACTGAGTCATTTAGAAACTCGCTTATACCTAGATTGCATGCAGTTGGAAATGCTTTCTCAGAAGTAGTAGATGTGTTCAACTGCACGGAATATAGTTATAAGAAGGCTATAATAACATACCTCTGTCGTAATTATCAATGTTATTAGGCATAATACCATTCTATTCATAAGTTATCACAGAACCTAAACTATGCACTTACATCAGATATCAGACAGAAGAGTGTTATATACTTAATCAAAACTATAATTTTTCCCAAAATTGTTATGAGATGTCTTACTGACAGCCCTGATTCAATAGAGCTAACTCTTAGTTCTCAGCAAATTCAACCAAATTCAATATTGAAGGTAACAATAACCTCAATACTAAATTACTGTACGGATTGAAAATAAAAATGCCATTGTACCTATGTATACCAGATGTTATTCTTGTTTAATTTTCAACATAATTTCTCAGTAATTATTCTGTTTAACATAATACTGTTTCGCTCCTGTGAACCACTGTAAACATAAATCATGTATATTGTAAAAGCCTTTTACGGTGTCTAAATAAATAAATAAATAAATAAATAAATAAATAAAACTAAAAAAAAGTATTTTTAGAATTACTTCATGATTAAAACCTCAAATTGTGATATTTAATCATCGAAGGCAATATCGGTGACTCTTTAACGAAAATTTAAACAGAAAAAGGGACGAGAAAATTAGATTAATACTTTTTAAGAAGCGAGTTTTACTGTTCACCGAAAATACTAATCTTAGCCTTTCCATTACTACCACCATCTTCTTTCTTCTACTTCTATACATCGTAATTTTTTTCTAATAATTATTGTTTATGTAAGTTAATTTACATCATGTTATGCTCGTCTTCAAATCTTCTCCCGGTGCACCCTCCAGCCTGTCATAATTAACATCAAAGTCGAACGAATCGCTTCTAAATTGCCCTCGCTCATCAAATCAAAATCCCCTGAAATTAGACGCGGCTTCAAGACGAGATGTGGTTACTTTGTCCGTTAATGAGATGTCCTCACCAGCTATGCAAATGTGCTAATAACAGAGAGGCTAATGCCCTAAAAAAGCGGATAAAATTCCGGACATTTGAGTCTCATTACAGCATAAATTGAAGGTCAATAATTTCCCACTACTGTATTAGGCTCCACGGTATTTGAATGCGTTTGCATAAAATTTGGCGAATATTTGCGAAATTTTGAAAGACATTTGAAAGCTAAAGACTGATATTTTGGGACAATTCATCATCGGGAGCGGAAAATTGATGGCTTTTAAATTTTTGAACGGAAGAATAATGCATTGTTGGGAGACTAGCGGATACGCTTAAAGAGGGAAGTGGTCATAAAAGTACGAGTCAGAATAATTAATAAGGTACGCAGTTTTCATTCATTAAATTACCAAATCTCCTGAGTGATGGGTAATTCTAGTGCTTTTGTAATTTATAGTTGGTACTATTTACTAAGTTTTGCCAATAATTGTTCCAACAAATTGCAAAAAAAAATTGTCATACGTGTATTTGTAACTAATTGCTTTTAATAAATTATTTGAGCGATCCTAAAACATTTTTGGGTGAAATATAAATTCCAGTTTTACCTCTCTTTAAAAATTCAACGTTTTTCTTACCTATATATTTATTGTTTTTGTGTTTAATTCGTAGAAAATTTCTCTTTTTCCTTTTCTCCATTTCTTTATTTCTTTTTTTTTAAATTTAATGTAAATCAAATTTAATAATATTATTACTAAGTTCTGCAAGTTTTTTTTTGGTTTTTGTTATTGTTACAACTGTTACGGCTTTCAAGGCCGATACGGTTTGAAAATGGCCTTAGTAGAACTTAATAATAGTATTATTAAATTTGATTAACATTAAATTTTAAATGTTTTTCTTACCTTACAATTTAAAGTTATGGAACAATCGATACGAAAGTGAAAGCTTAAAAAATTACGATGTAGTTAATGTTTCAATTTTCTTTTATTTATAGCAATGTATCAGAAAAATCAACATTCACGTTGTTTTAGAAGCACGTGATTTTGATTTAATGTTTGAAAAAGTTTAATAAATGATTCGTGTAATAATTAGTTTTTTTTCCCTCTTGTTTGTTCTTCTGAAGAAGTGTCATCATATACATTTGTTTAGTGTTTAAAAGACACCTCCTTTCGCTGTTCATTGATTTGACCACCCAGCGCAGTGTACAAAATACACCAGAAAGAATGTCACTCCCTCTTCTCAGTTCCGATTCTTAAATGTTTACTTTAACCATTGTTTCTCCAGTTTGGCAAACGCCCTTATAATTCTGAATATATAAAAGTTTTCTCAAAACTGGATAAGCTTCTTATAGACGTCCGAAGTAATGTAAAATTTAAATAAATGTCCAGAGGGGGAATGAATGCTAATTATTTAAGAATAAGTACGCTTATAAATTTTAAATAGTAAATTAGTAGTAAATAGTTAATTATATCTGTCTCTGCTTTTTACTGGCATTCTAGCTTTCTGCAAAGAAATATTAATTATTACATTATCATTTACCCAGCGAGAGGCCCAGTTTAGCCTTAACCTCAAATAAATACAGTATGCACAAATTGCACAGAATAATCAACAAGTATTTGAACACACATGTTACGAGAGTATAAAAGTTCCTTAATACAAAAATCGCTAGTAATTGATGGTTGATCAGGATGAAACGATACGGTCTTGCATTATATCACAATTTCAGATTCCCTGGTTGGAATCTCCTTGAATGACGTCTCAGTTCATTCTAAACTCCTCGAATCAGGTTATACTTGTTTCAAATGTTAAATAAATTATGCCCAACCGTCCACCGCCGTACGATGCATTGTTAGCACTCTAAGCGGGCGCTCGAGACGTGTACCTGCAATGCACAACGCTGCGAGAACGGTGCCCACAGGGGCAAAAACTAGGGCCACTCTTATACGACATGCATTTACTGGTGCCACCGCTGACTTCACTGACTGCGGAATACATTAAAACGTTCGCATCAATGGGAACTCTGATCTGATTTATATTGTCGGACAATGACTGGAAATATGATGGCGAATTATTTGAAAATACTTGATTTTAAAGTGTTTATTGTGTTGGAGCTGTCTTGTTCAATAAATAAATAATTATCTCCAAGAATGTAATGTAGATTGAAAGCAAAAATTTATTTAACAACAGTCCCGCTTTTCAGAGCTTGAAGGACTATTTCGCTCCAAATTATGATTTTTGTGAGATAGCTTATTATGAGAACGGGAATAAGGAATGAGATGGGCAAGCTTATGTTGGGTAAATACTTGAACATTCAGACTTATTATTTAAAGTTTGGTTAGCACATTTTGAGTATTGTTTCGATTCGCAATTATTAAAGTATCTTACCGGCGCGTTACTGAGAGTATGGGTACATTCCACTCTGGAATAATACATTACTTAAAACAATAATACAATGTTTTCACATAGGTAATAATGAATTTGATTAATATATTCGAGGGCACAAAACGTGTTTTACTTCTACCATCTACACGAAATTTTGCATTAAACCCACAATCATTAGTTTCTGCAGAGAGCCTTTGAAAATAATCGACATGGTTAATCAGCACAGATCTCCACAAAATACTTAAGAAGTTTTGCATAAATTTTCAAGCTGATGTGAATGCATCAAGAATAATGTGCATTTTTAAGGGTTACACAAATCAACCCCCTTGCAACTTGTAAGATGGCTTTACGAATAAAATCGTAACTGGTTTAACATTTCCGTTGGTGCGGTTTTTGAATTATGGCATTCTTCATTGTTATGTTGGGTTATGCTGCCATGTAAAATCATGGTTCAGATATAAACAATGAACAGTTCTTTGTTATTTCACCCACAAAACCATTGAGAAACATAGAAACAAGAGATTGCATAAACCAGTTGAATTCATTGAGGTGCGATTCTATTCATGAAAAACTTACCTAACTTTAATATTACCTGGGCGCTTTTTAGAAGTCTCCTGGACAAAAATAACAATGAAGATCCCTCACTTTGAACATGGTTTACGAAGAATGAAATTTAAGTAACTTCAAATAAAATCGGTCTAGTTCTGATCACCTTTGTGAGAAAGTTAATGAAAAAAAAGAGCCCCATGAAAGTTTTTTTGAAACAATATGTAAAAAATTGATTTGCTCATCATTGATGCTTTATTATTGAATGATTAATTATTTGTGTTCCAGATAACTATTTATTACCCTGTCTTTTTAAGCTTCTCAAAACTTTTTATAGTGATTTATTTTTGGGGTATTTTGCCGTTTACGCTACCTCTTTCTTTAGCCAACGTTTCGGACAACATTACAGTGTCCATCATCAGGTCCATCATCAGATTACACATCTGCCCTGGTGATGGATACTGCAATGCTGTCCAAAACGTTGGCTAAAGAAAGAGGTAGCGCAACACGGCATAATACCCCAAAAACAAATCACTATAATACATTTGGCCGTAAAAATCTCAAATACTATAATGCTATTTCTCAGTGATGTTTCGCAAGAACATCACCGTCGGACGGGTATACATATGCACCAATATACACAATCCTAAGTAGACGTTTGTTTAGTTATTCTACTTTTAGAATTGTAATAATAATAATAATAATTGGATAATTTTTAGAGCGCCGTTTTTGTGAAAAATCACCTCAAGGGCGCTGTACAATTTATTTCCTAGGATCTACATTTATTATTTAGACCAACTGTGCCAACACGAGGTTCGTCATCCGTTCGGGTATGTGTCTGCCGCCAATATAGCGCTGAAATGTGTCTGCTGCCAATAAAGAGCGCTGACACAATATCCTCACATAGATAACAGACCTTGGCAGCACCGCTGTGACGCTCGACGAAGATAGAAGATGGAGACTCTGCTGCAAGAATCCTAGGTGGCGAAGGAACTGTACCAGCTGCTGCAGCGAGAGAGACCACCGCGTCCACCAACAGTGCCAGCACGAGGTTCGTCATCCGTTCAGGTATGTGTCCGCTGCAAATATAGCGCTGACATGTGTCTGCTGCTAATAAAGAGCGCTGACACAATATCCTCACATAGATAACAGACCTTGGCAGCACCGCTGTGCAAAATCACCTCATCCTAGTCTATTTTAGTCTCTCTAGTCACTTCCTAGCCATTCATGCCACTTAGTGTATCCTCTCGACCCTTTTAGACTCTTTCCTGGCTCCAATACCTAAATAAAATCCAGCAGAAAAAATTACAATTCTTTCTATTGTCGTGATCCGACGATTTCACACCTCTGTCTCGGACCTTTGGGGCTCGCTTATCGCAGGCTATCATAAGCAAAATCTTGAACCAAAGTCAAAGTGAAGTGTATGGGTGTCATCTGTAACAAAATACATAAACAAAAACAGAAAATAAAAACAAAAACAAAAACTTTAAATAAAATATGGCTTATCTGTTTTCTAGGTAGATATCCTCGGTTGAAGAGGTCCCGTAAATCCCGACACCACTTGACACTTGAGGGGTCAGGTATAAAATCTTCGACTGCATTGAGAATCTTTGTTCTAGCTTCACTTTCAAAATTTAATCGGTTTAAAATGCTATAATAATTGCAAATTCCGGCTAAACGGTAGAAGTTACGCGTATTTCGTGAAATAAGAAGGTAAGCACTATATAAAACACGGATGCTAAACATTTTTCAGAAATCTCTTAACAAGGGAAACCTTCTGAAAGGATTAAACAAACCGGAGCGGTTAAAACACGTCCGCTCTTCAGCAGTTTTGTATGAACATTGCATTGAATTTAACGCTTTAAAGAAAGTAGGAAATCAAAACTTTTTAACATGTGGTACTTATTTTTTATCAAACGCCATAAATGTTCCTCGTTATAAAGGTATTCAAATTATACAATCCGCAATTTAATGGAGTATGAAACACAAGAAGATAGTTAGAAACTATCGTTCGCTGATAACCATCAAGGTCTGAAGTCTAATTAAGTTTTCTAGCAGTTTTCTAACAAACAAGACAGTTCAACTGGAGATCGATGAAGAAGTAGACGCCGCACATCATGGCCTACATGGAAAATGCTATCATTTCCGATAAGAGAAATATTTGAAGAGTGTCTTACGATTTGGCTGATCTCCGTGATCTTCTGATCCGGCGAGCAGGACTGGCGGGGGATGGAGCCCGAGCTGGGGGTAGGGGAGGCCCCGAAGCCAGCTGCCGGCTGCATGTTGATGACGCTCTCCTTGGAGCTCCTATTGGGAGACAGCCTCGACGGAAAACTCAAAGTCTTTGTCCACTGGGATAGACTCCTCACCATATAACATGAATTGCTATTATTAGTTTTAATGGTGGGAATGAATTTAGTGCTAAACTTTAATAAATATAAACAATTTTATAATTCCTATATAAAACTTTATAGGCTATCAGAGACATAATTAAGTTAAGTGTGTCTATGATTATAATCTTCACAGGTTTGATTTCACCCGCACAGCATGGTGAATACCTCTTAATACTAGTATTTCATAATCTCGTTCTGCGACGATTTCGTAACGGCGCGCGGTTATAAAAATAATTGGATACTAAAGGTGTTATGAAGGACGACAAATTTATATTAGGTTATTAATGTCCATCTAGTGTTTTGTTGAGGTATGCTACGTAGAATTGTCCAGGTAATGTACATCTAGTGTTTTGGCTCCGTAGAATTGTCCAGGTAATGTCCATCTTGTGTTTTGTTGAGGTATGTTCTGTAGAATTGTCCAGGTAATGTCCATCTAGTGTTTGGTTGAGGTATGCTCCGAAGAATTGTCCAGGTAATGTCCATCTAGTGTTTTGTTGAGGTATGCTCCGTAGAATTGTCCAGGTAATGTCCATCTAGTGTTTTGTTGAGGTATGCTCTGTAAAATTATCCAGGTAATGTCCATTTAGTGTTTTGTTGAGCTATGCTCCGTAGAATTGTCCAGCTAATGTCCATCTAGTGTTTTGTTGAGTTATGCTCCGTAGAATTTTTCAGGTAATGTCCATCTAGTATTTTGTTGAGGTATACTCCGTAGAATTGTCCAGGTAACGTCCATCTAGTGTTTTGTTAAGGTATACTCCGTAGAATTGTTCAGGTAATGTCCATCTAGTATTTTGTTGAGGTATGCTCCGTAGAATTGTTCAGGAAATGATTTCTTGTCACGGTATGTAGGAAATCACCTATTCTTTTCAGTATTTCACTTCCGTTTACTGTGATATAGTTGAATTGTTTATTTATTAAATTTAACCCTTTAGGAGCGGTAAGTCTAAATGCCTGTTTGGCCTTGGGATTTGGAATAATGGATTTTATCTTTTTTATTTAGCAATTTAAAAAATTAATAAAATATCAAAAAAAAATATATATACTTATTTTGTTTTTCCATAGAACACTTGAACACTTCTCACGAAACTATGAAAAACCAATAAGCACCCAAAGTGTTTAGTTTAGTGGTGAGCGATCTTTTTATGCATCCTTTTATTTATCCATTTCAATGTATTTGCGGGGTACAGCTGAAGTGGTTAACATTGCAGCCGGTGGTTTTGCAAATATATTAATACTTTCTAAAACCATAATTTTATCTCCTAGGCCAAAACAACAAACTCAGTGGATATAAAAAACTTAAAATACATAAAATGGTTCTGTTGCGAAACCCTTCTGTATTTTGTAATACAAATTTCCAAAACTTTAAACATTTGAATGATGCACTCGGAAATCCGAATGATTAATAATAAATGAGAAATTTCTAAGCTCGCTTCTGTTATCTATGATTTTTAAGAAACATATTACATCAGTGCACCTACCCTAATAAAACGGAACCCACACAGAGAAAAATGAGTACCTGCTAATTTACTGAGAATCTCTTCAAATTATTTGTAATCCGGTTTAAACCGAGATTATCCTTACACACAGATATACTACTAGTTATTTGTATTTTTTGACATACTTCGTATTGTGGCGCCTTCGTATTGTGGCGCCATGTGGCTTCGTATTGTGGTCAACTTTGTGATTCCAGAGATAGCCTCATTTTTAATGTCAGTGCCATACAATTTTTTCTTAAAAAAATGATACTCCTTCATTTGTACACGCAATTGCTTCGTACGTAATTTTATAGCATAGTAATGATCAGAAGAATCCATTTCTAGCAAAAAAAATACCCTTGAAAATACAAGTCTCTATGTCTATGAAAGGCAATTTTCAACCCACTGTGCGACGTCGTGATAATACGAGTATATTCGAATTTTTTAGTTTATCAGGAAACCTATTAATTAATTCGTCAAAGGCCTGCAATCCCATTTTTAACCCGATTACCAATAGTTTGAAGATATTTTTTGTATGCAAAATATCAAAAGCTAAAGCCTTTTTACAAAATAGAAAGAAGATATTTAATCTAGCCAAGACGTGGCGACATACGAAAAGTCTCGCTGGTAACGCGAAGCCCTTGTTGCTCATCACTGGAACTAACTTAGTTGGGTCACATCCTCGTATACTTCATTATACAAAAATGAACATAGGTTGGTATAATAATAATTTTTCATCATGCTCTTGTAATTATGTGATGTAATGGGGCAAAAAAATACTCATCACGTGCACGGTATACAACAGGGTGGATTTTTACCTATTCCACAAGTTCTCTCTACTGACTCTGGTCCCTCATCATTCCTCTTCAGTCCTCAATCCACAGTCCTCCCGTTCTACTCTAATCTTCTGCTACACAGTCTACGAGTTTGCTAAAAAATATTGTTCAGATATTGCGAAAATGTTTATATTTTCTCATTTCACGTTAACCCTTCTGGGTAATTTATTCGGTTTTGGCAACAAACAGCTATTACACGTACAGTCAATTTGTTGCTTTTCGGAACAACTCAAATGGTCTCATAAAAATCGGTGTCTCCCTTACCGTCATACTTAGAAATTTGAACTAAACGGTGTTAGAAAGAGAAAACACTAAGCTTTATATTAAAAGGTTCCCAACGCAATTTGGGAAAAAATTATGAAACTATGTTATTTTTTTACCAAACATATACTTTTTTTAAACCATAAAAAGTGATGTATGAATAATGTTAATAACACATTTGTCTAATAAGATGTATTATATGTTTATAAGATATTTGTCTAATAAGATATATCATATGTTTATAAGATATTTGTCTAATAAGATGTATTATAAACAATATTAGTAATTTTATTTCAGTTTTTAGTCGAAAAAACGGAAGGTGAGCAATTTTCAAAACTTTTTATATCGTTCGATTTCGAAATTTTATTATTTAAAAAATACATATTTATTTATACATTTTAAAGCTTTTTTATCATCTTTCAAAGAATGTTCTTAATTTACAGATACGTTCAGAAATAACCCATTTATTTGAATTTTTTGGAGAAGTGGAGAGTACATACAAATGCTCCTATTTTCTAACAATCAATATGCCAGAGGCCTGAAGGGCTATGTTTTAGAAATATATCAATATTCTGTTAGAATAAAGAAGAGAGTTGGACGGCTTATTATATGGATAGGTGGGAAGCAATCTGTACCTAATTCAAAATATCTTCCGAAGGCACAGAACTTTATTGTTTCCCGTGGCTGATAAATGAAAATTGATGGCCTATAAAATTTCGTCGCATGAACTTGGTGTATTAATTTTTCGGTTTTACCGCGTCGTTTACGAACCCAGTTGTATATTATTATTACTAAAATATCAATTCCGATATTGTACCTATCCACATTTATATCGCTCTTGTGGGATTTTATGTCTTTATTTAACGCAGTAACCCCTGCCCACGAAATCGCGAAATTAGTAAGTTCTAGACTAGATACTCGCCGAAACACTAAATTCATTTCATTATTGCCTGAGATCTTCGTGGGAGGACTTTCAAACCTCTGTTTGAAACAATATCATTTTAAACATAATGTGCGATAAACGAAGACATAGTTCGAAAAGACAATATTGAATAGGTACATAGTGGACGATACATATAATTTGTAGATCACTGCCGTTTTGTAGTCATTTATTCGAAAATGTCTTGTAAAACTGCATCCGTTTCATTATCATTTTACGATATTTCCAGTAAAATATACTAACAAACCATCAGATCATTTTACCACAGGAGTAGATAGAGGGGGAAGGAATTTTACTAAATTCTTTCTAACACTACTTTATTTAATTTAAGTAATAATAGTTGACAGGAAAAAAATATTTCAACAATAAATGAAGACAAAATATGTCTCGACGCCATCTAGTGGGAGATTCAGCACGAACAAAGTCTTTCCTACAAAAATAAAGTAGGTTGTTTACAGGTGAAAACAATGTAATAAGCAGTAATTGTTGAATGAAAAATACTAGTACGTTTTGAATTATTTGACGGGTTTGGAATAAGCCGACGTAGCTTAATTGATAGAGCGGCTGACCGGCAATCAGAAGGCTGCGGATTCAATTTGAATGGTTGTTTTATTGCTTATAATAATTTGACGATACTTGCCTCATTCACGAAGAAAATGCATGGCGGGCTACTGGTATTATGGTCCTACCGCAGAGAGCTCCGTTGTTACCATATCTTCCTTTTCAGATATAATTTGAGATTTTTACGGCCAAAAGTATTATTATTTTGATTTATTTTGGAGGTATTATCCATTCTTGCGCTCCTCGTTCGTTAGCCAACGTTTCAGACAGCATCATAGTGCACATCATCACAAAAAGTTGGAAGTAGTGCAACACGGCATGATACCCGAAAAATAAATTACTATAATCCCTTGCTCGTAATTATATTTGCCGTTTTTATAGATTTTCAGCGGTAAACCATTAAGTGGTATATTTCTTACCTAAAAAATATTATTGCGCATAATAACCATATTTTTAAGTGTTGAAACCATAAATCCAAAAATGGCAAGAAAATAAGTGTGCCGGACTATTAATAAACCGCACCAATTTTCGAAATAAACCCAAAAAAGGAAAAACACAATATCATCGTAATACATACTCCTAATTATATGATATTAGTAGGAACTGGAATCGAACTGTATCATTCCATCGATGATTATTATTTATGGTTATTAACCTTTTTTGTTCCACGCTTTCAAGTCATGTTTCTGTTCTTTATATACGTAGGTACAAGTTATTCGTTTGATTTATATTTTAGTACCCACCTACTTCCATTCTAATATTAGAATTAGTCAATGGAAATGGATAATTGGTACCTAATTAAAAGATTTCAAGAGAATGTTCTTCTATATACAAGTAACAAGTAAACTTGTTTGTAATTTCGTTTTCTTAAAATGTCTGAATACTTAATGTTTTGTTTTGAAATGACAATGTGCATAGTTCTTATTGGAATGTCATTATCCAGTTATCTCCATTATCATCAACCACCACTCTGCTCGAAAGGGATTTGAAATTTAGAACAGTACCAAGAACATTGCAATTGCAAAGTGCATTTGTTTTGGAAAAAAAACAGAAAAAGTTTTGAAGTACTGGAAGCAAGTTGTTTGGGGTTATCGTGTACATAATCATTGAAAAGAAAGAAACATGGAAGTTTAAGTATTCATTGGTTGTGTTGTGGTGACATTATCACGAGTATCGCGGTGGAACTATTATAAATTATATTGTGTTGTGTGCTGCTTCTTGGTGCTATTTGGTCTTACTTTTTTTTCTACTTTCCATACCTTGTTCATTACCCAATTCCAACAAACATCATTCATTCCGTATAGTTTTAAATTAATTTACAGTCCATAATTCATTTCCGTCTAAAGCTGTAATTCGGAAGTAGTTTCAGATGTAACACTTAATAATATAAAATATGTAATAAGGCTAGGTGAAAAATCAGTACTTATTTACACCTATTACACCTATATAGATATAGATCTGGGGCACCATTTTTTGTTTCGTTTCACCGAGAAAAATTAGTATGGCTAATTTATTGATAATCTCTTCAAATTATTCTTAATTTGGCTAAAAATAGGATTGCAAGCCCTTTGCAAATGAATTGATAGGTTTACAGGTAAACTTTTAGTAAAATGAAAATATATTATCACGATGTCGAAACATGTGTTCATGAAAATTATAATATTTTCGCATTTCATCATTATATCTTATCAAGGTAAATAAGTGCAGGTGCATGAACATATTAGCTCCGATATATTAGGAATTTACTAAAAGTTTATCAGGAAACGGCCTGCAATCCCATTTTTAACTGATAATTTTCTTAATAAATTAGCAATGTGGCAAAATTATTCAAAGTGAATTATTAAAATGTTATTTCTATTGACTATAAAAATCTATTACATTTTTTATCTTACATCCTATTGGCCCATATATCCCATAAAAACCAAGCATGGTGGGTCAAGTTCTGAATGTGTATATCTATATTACCTGCTCAAGAATGAAAGGAACAAAAGTCTTCCGTAAAGTGAATCCATTTAATTAGGGTTACTGGTTGTAATAACGGACCCTTCCTACCACTTCTCTGTTATTAGCTACTTGGTGAGATAAAGGCGGACCGTGTGATACGCTATATATATTGTCTAGTCTGTGAAGAAAAAAAAACTTTTTTTTGCAAATTCTCAGGATGGATTGGAACGTTTTTAAACTAAAAGTGAAAATATATAGAAATAACAATATAGAAACTAGAACAATACTACATATAAGACAAATCACTAAAACTGCATTACCAACGCTACTATAATTTATAGGATTCAACAAAGTGCTAGTATAGATTACAATTATTCTGTAAATGGAGTCAATAAATATATCAATAGTACCCCAAACTTGTTGCCTAGATCATGCATCCTATTGGTTAGTGAGTGTGCCTGATAGTTGGTTGTGTATCTATTGTAGAAGAATGTTACATTTTGTCTTGTGTTCCTAGTCGGTACATGTAATTTAATAGTGGCAACGATGGCAGGACTGTCAATTAAGTTGTTAATGACGCTGTGTAACACAACCAGGTTTGACATATTTTTAATATTATCACAATCAAAAGGCCTTACTTATAACCGTGTTTCAAATTTTACGCAACTGATAAATAAATATGCACAATTAATATATGGAAAATGAATATAAATAAATAAAAAAATTTAAACATTGTAAAACTAGTAAAACCAACAAAAAGAGAAATATAGAGAGACGGTGATGGTTTGACAGAAGTGTTTGAATTAAATATTTGGGAGTAATACTGGACTCTTTACTGAATTTTTCTGCAAACACAAAACAAATCTAAAAAACTCACTGTTGGGAAGAATAAAAAAAATCCTAAACACAGTCTCCAGTAAAAATGTATACAACACAATCATTGCACTACCAGTTCAGCATTATGCCAACGATGGATTATTGAAACAAATAACAATACTACAGTATAGAGCGATAAGTATTATACGAAAGAAAATAAGATACGTATACGAGAATCCAAGAAGGAGTTAAATATCTCGTTATTTAAAAAAATATTTACTTCAATACTTTATTGTCAACTATTCGACGTACACCCGGCGTTGCTGGGATTATTTTTCTTTCTGTAAATATAATTTAGATATGTTATATTATGGACGGTTCCATGATAACTCAACACAGTGACTATTCAACACACCTTTAAAAAGTGATTAAAAAATATGAAAAAAAAATTTAAACCTAACCTAACCTAACCTAACCTAACCTAACATAACCTAACCTACTTAACCAAGTTAATAAAGTTTTTGTTTCATCACTTTCCATGACTTTATACCTATAACTTTTTAGATGCGATAAATTATCATTTTGATGATTTATCCGGTCACCATTATGTACAAACACTTTTTCTAAATTATTTTGTAAACCATTTTGAAATTCGTTGCGTAGTTCAGAAGATCTGAGCGCACAAACAGACAGACGCGGTTAGCGACTTTGTTTTATAATATTTTTAGATCTACCAAATAATTAATGGCCATATATGAATTGATGAAAAGAAATATAACTCCCTTTTAGAAAAAAAACATGGTCGTTGATCTGCCGAGGAATTAAGATATTTTGCGAATTACCGGAGGAAAATATAAACAAATTTAAACCTAAATTTTGAAAATGTGTTTTCTATTTGCACTTTATATATTATTTAAATATTATATTATGTAGGTACCTACAAACATTGTATAAGGATATTAGAAACTATGTATACATAAAAAAATATTAAATAAAATATGATTTAAGATTTTCACGGCCAAAAGTTTTTTTGTTATTTGTTTTTGGGGTGTTTGTTTTTGGGTAAAATTTCGGACAACGTTACTGTAACGTTGTCCGAAACGTTGGCTAAAGAAGGAGTTAGCGCAACACGGCATAACACCCCAAAAACAAATAACAAAAAATTAAATTAAATAATTTATATTTTTATCAAAAGTTTTTAATTATCTCAGGGGCAGAGCTAATGCGACTATGGCATTCCCAAATGGAGCACGTTTTGACGAATAAGAAGTAGAGAAGGTTAGAGAAGGTTAGAAGTTAGAAAGATTAATGTGGAAAAATATAGATTGGGAAGTACCTGGCCATTCAGATATAGTCACTGAACACAGCTAAAGCTATACTAAGCAAAGTTTCGATTCTCAATGGTGTTCTTTCACCGAGTGTTTATGTACGGTATAACGGTATACTAATCTGGAGCAAGCAAGTTCGATATATTTTAAAAAATAATACGTTTCATTAGCCATATATAGGTTACGTTAATCTATCACTTTCTGTTAAACATTTATCGATTTTTCGAAGGTGGCGTAATTCAAGACCAATTAACTTAATCATTGCAATTTGAGGTCGGTTTGGCCTTAAGCGTGGGCCAATAAATTGTGTTATCTAGGTAGCTCTGCCTGCTCTTGAAGGGAGCCAACGTTTTCACACATCATGTATAATTACGGGTATCACCCCGCCGGGATCTGCTGGTAGCTAGTTTTACAAGTAGTAGATACGGACGTCAATATTCCATAATTACACAGTAAAACCGCAGCAGTTAAGAAAGGCGATTTTTTTGCTTTTTTAAAAGATATTGCCAATGTTGTAAGATATGGCATCCATGTAAGGATTAAAAAAATATTATAAGGAACCTTACATACATCTCGTATGTTTGTGATGGCAATGTGATATCAGCTATGTGAAATAGTTACTGTATTTTGTTCGTACACGGAGAAAAATGGGTAATGGCTGATGGAAAGTTAAAAAGTTGAAAGGTGTCGGCAATCCATTAGCTGATAAAATATTTGTCGTTTAGAATATATCGGAAGACGTGTTAAAGCAGGTATTCTTTTCCTAAAAAATATTTTTTACATGAATACCGCACAAAAGTCCCAACTGCTCCCAACCGTCTGGAGCCAGTGAGAATATGGCATCCCCAATTGGGATATGACTTGAGGCTGAAGATAATGGGGAGGGGGAGAAAATGGGGAAGACGACGGTGGAGAATTACCTGGCTATTTTTTTTTTTTAATAACTTTATTGAGTAAAACCTCAAATTGTAATATTTAAGATAATATTAGCGATTTCGGCACATTGCCCCGATTAGGCACAGTGCCCCGGCAAGGCAAGGGTCCTGGGTTCGAGTCCTAGATGTGACCGTATCCTTTTCTGATTTTTCTGTTTCAGATTTTCGTTTAGAAATCGCTAATATTGTCTTCAATAGTTAAATTATTAACTATTAATTACCTGGCTATTCAGATTTGGTCACCGAACACGGTCAAAGCCATTTCAAGCAACGTTTCAATTCTGAATGGTGGTCTTTCACTAGGGCGATGCTGAGAGTACCTTTCACTCTGGAACATGCCTTAATATATTATATGACCGGTCGGTGGCCGAGTTGACATCGCGTTTGGGTCCCACCCAGGCGTAGTGTGTTCAATTCCTCGGCTGGCTAAGTCCTCCATCACAACACAAGCAACATTTTTAGCTTACTGTAGTGGTAGTAGGAGATTTTCAAATATTGTCAGGTTATTCGTAACCCGGGAATGTTTGTCTTTCTTTAAAAAAAAAATATACATATATATATATAGGTCGCGGATCACATTCCAGCGTGTGCAATTAAAATTTATTTGATTAATTTGTGTTATTTCACAAATAACTAATTAAAAATAATATATATTTATATATATATATATATAACACAAATTAATCAAATAAATTTTAATTGCACACGCTGGAATGTGATCCGCGACCTCCAGCTTGCTAGTCGACAGCCTTACCAGAGCGCTTCTGTCTGTACAGTGTAAAGGCAGCGCCACTCGGTTGGGCAGCGTTGAGAGTCGGGTCAATGTAGGGCTATAGGAAGCGCTTAATTAATGCGGGTCGTGATTCCCGCTTGAGTAGGTATGCTTTTTAATAATTATTATTTAGCGCCGCCTTTGTGAAAAATCTCCTCTAGGGCGCTGTTTTATACGTATAATTTGTCCGGCTTAGTGTAGATAAAATTTGTCTGTGTCATTAGCTGTAAAGTCAACAAACTTTAATTCACTAGTTTATTTTTAAGTCACAAGACTAGTTGTAAGTCACTAGTAAAAAAGTTATAAGTATTCAAATTGGAAGTCACTAGTTATATCTAGTCACTAGCCATAAACCTTTAACAACTTAGGCTAAGTTGTAAGTTAGGTACATTTATTTTCAAAGCGCTCTTGGTTTGGCGTGGCGTGGTAGGCAGAGAGGTTGAACCGCTAAACAACTTGGTCTTGGCACACGCTTATTTCTTCACATTCATACATCGTCTCATACATACTGACTCAAGTATCTGGTTCACTTGATAATGCCACTAACTTCTTCTACTAATCCCATTCTTACACTTCTTTCTTCGTTCATTCGCTCAACATGCCCAAACCATCTAAGCGTCCCTTTCTTAATCTTACTAATTACGCTTACAACAGCCTTACATTATTTGCGAATTTCCATGTTTCTCAGACGATCATACATGGTTCTATCACACATCCGCTTCGTGCATCAGATTTCTGCACCATTCAGTCTCCTTCCTCTGCCAGTTCCATGCCTCACTACCATACATCAGGTAGATGTTTACATCAGGTAGATGTATACATTAGGTAGATATTTACATCAGGTAAATGTATACATCAGGTTGATGTATACATCAGGTAGATGTATGGCATTGAGGCATGGACCACACTCCATTGTGGACTGATATCTTCGCTTCGGGCTTACATAAATAATTAAAATATTATTTTACATACATATAAACTTATACTCATCTATTAAGTATTTGATATGGGCATGTAAGCTAATAATATAACACGAGAAATTTCCAGAAAATGAACTAATTGAACCGATGTTATAATGAAGTAAAGTAGTTTGAAGGCTGGAGAGATTACACAGCGCAGTGTATTATTACAAATTAAATTGCCTGCTATTCAGATGAATCCTTGTTACGCAATTTTCTAGACAGGAATTGCTACCTCCTCCCGTAGTGATGCAATATGCGATGCTAGCGCAGGTCCAGGGAAATTACTTGGCGTACTGCCAGAACCATGTTGGTGGCGGGTGAGTTAACTGTTCGCAACATGGATCTGGAGTGGTTAATTTTAAATGTACGCGTGTCAGACGTGATTATGATAGGTTGATGAACTCAGTGGCGGCTGGTGACTACACGCACGGTACAGAGCTATATTTTGAAAAAAAAAACTTCCAGCAGCTAAAACCAATGTTTTGCTTCAAGACTTTTGGAATCTCTTACTGTGCTTTAAATATCTGAAATTTTTTGTTTTTTTTATAAAATAAATTGACTGCATAGAATACATCTAAATGATTCAATTTTTTTTCTGCATAAGCCTTTCAATTTATAATTTTTCTTACATTAACTCCACAAAGGAAAATAATTTCCCTTTAGGCATATGGCATCGTTGAAGATGCTGTGTGGAGGGTCTTTTGAGGAGATGAAAGAGTGAACGGGGGTCTTCAAAATACCTGAAATGCTGACGAAAAATGCGAAAAAACGAAGGTTCAAGTTCAATCCCTAAAAAAATTTTGCTTTGTTGGAAGTAAAACATATTCACGTAAGTGACACCTTGCTTATCTTATATACAAGTAAGCTCACGATTCTTACCTGTTTTTTAATTTATTTTTATTTGAAACCGCACAAGAGTCCCAATTGCTCTTAACCGTCTGGAACCAGTGAGACTATGGCATCTCCAAATGGGGTAAGTTGTAAGACTGAATGTAGCGGTGAAGGGAAGCAAATGGGGAGTAGGAAGGTGGAGAAGTACCTGGCTATTTAGATCTGGTGAAGAATATCTGTCATTGGTGAAAATTGTACACTCATTAGTTATCAGCGATGGACATTTTTAATGATTTACTAAATGTTGGTTTAAGAGGGGGGAAGCTCAAAATCACCAAATAACTTAAAAGTCTAACTCCGAAATACATAATGACCTATGTATACCTAAGTATGTTTCTGTCGCTGAGTCGTACCTAATGAAATGTATTACTAATAGTTGTGTGAACAGAAGACTTCACATTATGTAGCAGTCGCATCGCTCATGCGCTCTGGCGGGATAAAATGTACTATCGAACACAGCTACCATTTTCACAGGATTGACCGGGACACGGAACACACAAACAAATATACAGACAGACGAAATGCAAAGTGATGTAGTAAAAAAAGGCGGAGGTTATCTTATTGTTATTAAAAGGAGATTATTTCTATAAGAGAATATTTGATTTTACAGTAGTTTTATTATCAGTTAGGAAATTCTAAACGCACCGCACTTGGTGATTCAAAAACTGACGATCCTCGAGTACCATTTTAATGCAATACTTTTAATCAATTTATTACAGATAACTTGCAATAATTGCGTCTGTTCGTTAAGGAGTAATTAATCGAGTGCATCAAGAGGACAATTAAAAAATGCACGGACGTGCTGGTTATTAAATTGTGCAGTTGGCAACACGCTCGTGCAGTATTATATCTGGCAACTGGTAGTGACCACACTCTGGACGTCAAGAAATAGCGGCGTGTAATTACATCAGATAAAATCTCTTAACCAGCATCCCTTTGAATTAATCTTCTTCTCGCTACCAGATAATAAAGAACATGATCCACCTAGTATTACGTCGTACTGACTATCTCCACTTGTGTTAAAAGAAGCCTAGATTAGCTAGAAATAAAGCTCATGTTTAATGCATTTGGCCTGCATGCAATCTTACGGTCGTTAGAATCATCGTTGTTTTAATCTTCTTGTAATATGGTTGGTTCAAGATAGGTATAACGATGTTGTTCCTACGAAAAGTAGTGGCAGAAATCAAGGATAAAATAGATAGCACCACATCAGTAGTGGTTTGTGACTTTTCAGTGCTATTGAATATGTGTAGTACGCATATCAATAGCATCCATTACATATTTCCCATTAGATCATTTTATGTTTATCACGTCTGCGATGACAATAATTGATACAAATTGTGACAATCTACGAGTAAAATAGCATTTTAAATGTCTCGTTATCACATTACTTTTTTGCAGCACATTGATAAAAGGAGCGGTTAACAGTTTACAATGTTTTAGAAATAATTACATGTATCGTTACCAATTACATGTCTCTTTGATCTGGTGGGTGACTATATACATTTTACCGGGCAGGGTTAATTCAAGCTAGGGAATTATTTGAGGTAAAGATAAAGATAAATGATTTATGAAAAAATGTATAAGTGTATATAAACGTGTTTGTGTTCCTATGAATTTGTCAGGATTGTGTTTATTGGTGGAGTGTTATGAATGCGCATTGATTAAGTCACCAGTAATGTTTTTTTCTTAAATGACGACAGAAAATCAAAAAATATCTCGAAAGTTGAGTAGCGGCAAATATTATTGAATTTTTGGAGAACAAGGGATATTGGTTAATTAATACACATTAAGTAGTATAAAAAAAACAGCATTAAAAAAACAATGCAGACGTCACGTTGTTCAACGGGACATTTAAAGAAAATTTAATCATTTTAATTCACAAAAACTTAATTGTATGATAATATTATTTTTATTTTCTTCTGTTTCCTCTGTGGTCCCATTTATTGTTATTTTTTCTAATTCCTTCGCCCACTACCCTGCTAGGCAAAAAAGATACTTGGTCACTCCAGCGCATTGGTGACTTTACTCTGCTTTTCCTGTCAAACACGTTGCTAGTGACCATCTTGTCGGTTTCTCCAGGTTTAAGTCCTCAGTTTGGCGAGCAATGTGTCTAAAGTTTCTTAAAATATGTTGCAGACAGATAGTTGACAGCCTATTATGAAGCAAAGCTTTTCCAGATTGGACACATTTGTGCGTCTGGCTGTCAATGGAATCCAGACCATTATTCTTCAACACCATATTTCGAGGGCGTCTATCGGCCTCTTTCGCTGGTTCTAAGTGTCCATATTTCAACACCATTTGTAAATATGGTCTCATCTTGGTGGTCGTCTTTATGCCTCTGTCACTCCATATCTTTTGTACACTGCTCATAGCGTGTTTTGACATGCACATCCTTCTTTTAACTTCTGTTTCACAAACCCATAAAGGCCGCATGGTACAGTAAAGATACATAAACTCCTTAGGCTCCCCCATGAGCTAGTAATAAATCGACATAAACCTAGAACCTCTAAGATCTAAAAAGTAATGTATGCTAAAGTAAGGTATTGGTTTGCAGCGCAGTCCATTGTGAGACTTTTCTGCGCGAGGTCTTACAGCACTCAGTGTATATTCTTTACAGGCCTATGACGGAGTCGCCTTAATTTTTGTTATCCATTTTGCTAATTTTTAAAAATTTAGGTGTTAAAATATCCATTTGAAAAATCACCTAGTCTCTGAATTTGACACGTTGGATCCTCGGGAACGACTTCACCGACACTTCACTTCTCTGCATTCCCAGACATTACGAAGTGCACATTTTGCCCCAAATTACATAATGCTATACGCAGAGGAGGAAAGAAATATCCTTCTTTAGTCTAATTAGTATAACTGAAGCGCGTGTATGCCCCGGAGCAAGAGGCGATTCTACACCAGTTTACTAGCGAAATGGGGAATTTTATCGTGAAAAAAATGTGTTTTTTTTAGTTACATAATTTCTCCCGTAAAGATTTGAACGTGTTATGAATGTGTAATGTACCATGCCCTAAAAAAACTTTTTTTTATTTTAATCTTTTTTGTCAACTTAGGGGTAAACAAAAACTTTTGGAGCCAGATCTACAGCGGATATTAACCCCCGTAGTGACTGATTTTTTCAAATTTGAACTAAAAACATCAAACTTCAGGCTCGATCAACCCGAAAATAAATGCTCGAATCGAAAATATTAAACCTCAAAATTGACTCAAAATGTTATGTAAATTCACCAGTTTCCCGCTGGTACTATGAGTTTCCGGACACTGTGTATAAATAGGTTTTTTTTTTCGTTTTTTGCATTGTATGTAAAGTGAACTTAAATTATAAATATAAACGTTTTCCAATAAGCATGCAGATTATAAAAAAACTTTACATTCAGGTCATTAATATTAATGCAGGCATTTTCTTCTCTACCACCGTTCCATATTTAGCTTTTTTCAGATCACCAAACAAACATGTTTTGGCTTTCCAATTAGAAAGAGCTAAGAGACAATGGGTAACGGTGGTGAGATAGAAAAATAAATGGCTTATACAGAACTCAACTAGGAAAAGCCACGATCACTAATAACGGTATTCTGATGTCTCCTTCCAGTTACGTAAAGCTAAGTTTGCAGTTGTTAACTAAACACCTTCCGCATATCCAATTTGGGAGACGGGTATGGGTAGCGCTGCCCGGAAACCAATCATTGGATAACCAAAACCTCGGCCATACGTCTGTCCAGGTGGCAAGCTACCGTTTGTGACTTAGCAGGGGTTCCCTGGTTCATGGGGTCCTGTTTGATCTTGATCTTAAAAATCTTGACGGCGGATGCGTCTGTGAACCGGCTATGTGGCTGGCCGGTTCGAGGGGGCAGGTTAAGAGAAACCCTTCCAGCTGGACTCTTAAAACCCATCGCCTAGAACCGCAGTGGGAATAATGGATTCAATCTCATATTACTACCCACGCCCTATATATTTTTCTTTTCCATAACCTCATCTCCTTCGTTTCTTTAAAATACTCATGACACGGCATCCCTAAAGATGACATAGTCTTTGAATTAAACTGTTTTCTTGTGAAGCTAATGTAAAAAATTACAAAAGTTTCCCTAGTGAAATTTCTTCACTTTAAGGCGTGCAAAAAGGCATCACCGAAACGTATCGTGAATCGGCCCTCTGGTCTTGCATGATATCGTGGACGGCTTAGTCTAATTTCAGGGCAAGCTCCTAATAATCAAAAATCGATTTAGGCATTTCGCGACTTTGGGACCACTCGCTAAATTGAGACGTTTAATTTTAATTCCGTAGCTTAATTTAAAGAAGTCCATATTTGGTAATTAGACATTACGTTGCATTAAGCTGCGGTAATTCGAGGTGTAGTTACATGTAATTGCGTGAGTTATTAATCCTCTGGCAATTTTCACACGAACTTAAATAAAGCATTAGGTAGGTACTCGCGCCTCGTGTGATCACAGTTATTTAAATTGTGGCTCATGAGTGGATTACAAATTCGTCGGATGAGAACATTACGGATTTGATTGCGGGCATTTAGAACCTCTTTGGAAAACATTATAAAAAACTTCACGAAAATTAGAAGGCAAATTAAAGTGGTTATTTGAAGGCAATTTGATTTGTTTATCATTTTTTTCTATTATTTAAAAAGCACTTAAAAAAATATGTTTCAATTATAACCGTCGTAATGGGCTTTTGTGTGATACCTATTTAATATGATTTACTGCATGATACAGTGATAACAAAAGTTTTGTAAGATAACGAAATATATACCAAGAAATTTAAAAAATGAACATAATGTATAATTTTCCCTATAATAGTAGGATTTATTATAATCATATTGATGAATGTATTACTTACATATCAGATTTTTCTAAAAAAACATCTCGGGAGTTACTAATTCATCTTCTAGAAAAATAAAGTTCGATTTTTAACGCTAATTTTATAGTTGAAAAAAGTACAGGGTTTTCAATAAGAGGTTTTATTTTGAATACCCCGCTATTTCGGTAGATGTTACTTTTGAAGCTGTCATTTTTTGACATTTGACAAGTAAAAACTACGCCATTAATAAAAATGGAACGATACACGCTTCAACAACGCATTGAAATTATTAAAATTCACTTGAGTGATGAGGCCCATTTCCACCTCGGTGGCTTCGTCAACAAGCAAAATTGTCGCATCTGGGGCTCGGAAAACCCAAGAGTTATTGTTGAAAAGTCTCTCTATCCTCAACGTGTGACTATTTGGTGCAGTTTATGGTCCGGCGGAGTCATTGGACCTTACTTTTTCGAAAATGAGGCTGGATCAACAGTTATGGTGAATGGATTGCGTTATCAAGAGATTATTAATGATTTTTTATGGCCGGAATTGGATGGTATTGATCTGGACAACGTTTACTTTCAACAAGACGGCGCTACGTGCCACACAAGCAACGAAACCATTGATCTTTTACGATTGAATATCAAAATAACACCTCTTATTGGAAATCCCTGTATTATAAAAATTTCAAACCTTTTTACATAGAATGTTTTAATCGTAAGGTACAGTTTTTATCAATCTTAAATATATATAACTTACTTCCGTAGGTAAAGGTATCGATCTTCGAATATATACATATTATCTTTACAAATTAAATGGAATCAATTAAAATGTTCAAAGCCTCAAGCAAAACCCCCGTTATTAGAGTCTTGTGTCGCCTTTTGGAGAATATCGAAAATACTGCCATTTTATTTCCCTCTCTATTGACATAACATTTATTAGAAGATTAGTGGCAAAATCAGAGTTGATATTTATTTACATTTGACTAAATACACTTAAGAAAACGTTCAAATTCGATTTTTTCATCATTCATTCCTAACGATGTTACGGATGAACAAATTAAACATTTATTTTTCGGAATAACTTTATTGAGAAAAACCTCAAATTGTAATATTTAAATATTGAAGATAATATTAGTGATTTCTAAACGAAAATCTGAAATTTCGATTAGAAATCACTAATATTATCTTCAATATTTAAAAATTAAACATTTTTACTTGGAAGTACATTTTTGTTAACCTACTGTTTCTACTTCTCACATCCCATAAAAAGGTTTTATTAAATAAATTCATTATTTCACTGGTTTTATTCGGATTTTAATATTATTATTCAATAAACGTAGAACATGCCGAATGGCATCTTGCCTTAATTTTTTACATTCAAATTAACTTTTATTATTTAGCACGCTAAATATAGTTGGGTTGTCCTAAAGTCCAGACTGAAAAATCTGTGCAATTATCATGAAACTCACACAAAACACCTCAGCTTTAGAGCAAAGATAAATATTTTCACAGATACAGCATGATCTATTCACGCACAAACTTTTTTCTATGATGTACCCACATAGTGAATGATTCGTAGTATAAACTCAATTCTGCTTACCACTTAAGCATCTGTAAGGAGTTCCTTCATTACGTCGGGTATTCCTTTTGAAGCTCAGATACAACCTGATATCAAACTCTGAAGCTCCTTGGCTTATTACATCATCTGATAGTATGTTATCTTGATGTATTAATAAATATTCCCGACCAATTTGGTCCAAACTAGATTCGATCTGAGAAGCCTTTATAAGCATCCACTGTCTTAAACTCGATAGATATACCATTAGATTAACACATCTATTTCTTTGATTGGATGAATACATTTTGTTTTCAACTCGTTATTACTAAATATGCCTAATGTATCTTATTCCGATGACCAGCAACTTTTTACCAAGCTGAAAAAGAAGAAAATAAGTACTAGTGTGTGTAACTCCACCTTTAAACCGTCTCTTTATAAATAATTACACAGTGGCGTGCAATCGAATTTAGTATATTTTCTTTAGGGTTATTATTCGATTTTTTATACTATCTCATCGAGTTCCAACTGGGTGAATCCGGTGAAAACGAAACTTTCTCATCTGGGATATGTTATGAGCAATGTGCGGCAACATTATCTGTGCAAGACATGAAAGGAAGAAAGAGCACATTCTTGCTTAGATAAAATTAAGTAATGTAGTTAATTGAAGGTAATAAAAATCTATTTTCCTATCCTATTATGTTCCTTCATATTGGAGATTCTTCGAGATATGTGCAGAAAATGAAAACATACTGGCGGACAATAAGGAATTTGAGTAAAAAATATATAAACTTTTAAAAAATATTTTCGTATATATCAAAAAGCACTGATTCTGAGTATACTTATATATTTTTATTCTCAGAATTATTAAATTGTTCTTGAAAAAATATTTAAAAACTCCATTGTGAATACGCTCCATGATTGGTCGAACGAAATCTGATGTCAAGTGTACTCCTCGTTAAGTTTGTACAAAGTAATAATTAAACATCTCTTTCTGTTACATGCGTACTTTGATAGTAAGAGGGAGAGGTCGATATACAGTTTTGAATTGTGTAGTTAATTTTTGTAGGTATCTGTTATAGGTTTTTGAAATCATTTGTGTGTTGTTTTTTTAGTTTTATCGATTGTTTTAATTTACATTGTAGTATCTTCTGACATTTTAGAAAGTTTTGTTGATTTCAAAGCGGTATATTTTAGCTATTCCATAATATAATGCAACTCGAAGAACTAGCGCGAACACGACTAAAATCACGATGATGAAATAAAATGCATTGATGTATTATACAATTAGTCAATGCTTACATGCAAATTTATCGTTTTTTGTAAATAATAATGTGTTTTATTTCAGTAGGTGGGGTGGTTAGTGTAATCCCATAAGTCCCATAAAGAAGTAAACATTTATTTTACAAAAGATATGTGAATATTCAAAAACAGATGTAGAAAAATAAATTATCAATTGAGGACAACTATGTAGGGCGTGGTCTTGAGTGAGCTTGGACCCAGAGCTCACTCAGGAGTGGCGCTTGGTGCTGGTAGGCTGCGGCCACCACCGTGTTCGGCGGAGGCCAGTAGCCGCATCCTGGCTCCAGGGACTATGTGTCTTAAAATATATATATAATAGCATTACATAATTATGAAATACGCTCATTTTGTGACTAATGTATGTAAAAATTCAGTTATCACCATTTTAATAAAATTAAGAAACAAACATAAACAAAATCGAGCACACTTTGTTGATCTGCGCTGTAAGTTATAAGGCTAATACATAAATTAACTGCTTGGGATTAGAGATTATTAATTATGTACGGTTTCGGTCTTTCTTCATATTTAACTATTGATGAAGAGAACCATTTGAGTTGAATATTCAAACACAATTCGATCTGGGTCGGTCGTATTACGCTCTGTATTTTGTGTTCATAATATGAAGACTAAAACATTTTTATCTAGCATCAGTGCTAGTATTAGACAATATAAACATATCATTGACAATTCATCCAGTCAATATGGAGTATAATGTATTATGGATAATTTATTTTGACAGTACGCCACTGCTTTTGACGATCTCGGTTATTTACAAGTAAATTTATTAGACTTTGTATTTATTTATTTATTTATTAAACGCCATAAAAGGCTTTTACAATAATGTGATACATAGATTATAAGTACACAGTGGTACATAAGCGAATATTAGTATTACATTTAAGAACACAACAATATGTATACAAAACGACATTGAATGTGATGCAGCTGAAATTTTCTTAAGGCATAGAATGCTACAATAATAGAAAGTACTTCATTTAAACAGGATAAAATATACAGAAAAGGTGACTTGCCAACAGATATAATCTAGCTAAATATTATAACAGCGCAAATAGTAGTGAGTTTATTGTTACAATCAAATTTATCTTCACTTGGCTATGGCACTAAAATGACTTTTATGACTTTTCAAAACATCGATATATTCATTTAAAATAACCGGATTGAATCCATCATAAAATTTAAAACAAATGTTTTCCATTCAAAATTTGTAAGGCATCAATCAAATACATTTATCAAAAACTTTTTTTTTAAATAGATTTATTTTTCAATTTTTAAGAATTCTATGTTTATTGAACCCTCACCATCTGACCCAAGTAACATTTGTCAGGATAATGCAGGTTATTATACAACGCAGAGCATTAGCACGAAAACATAGTTTCATTACAAGACTGATCAATGATACTATTGAAATAATTTAAGAGCTTGTTAACCCCTCGGACTAATTTGTACGCTTCAGCGAACAGCTCATATAGGTCTCATAGAAATCGTTACTTAATCTCCCTTACTGTCTTGGTGATAATCTGATCTAAACGGTGTTAGAAAAAGAAAACACCACGCTTTATATTCAAATCCAAAAGTTAACCACAGACGACTTAAAATTTACATCTCTACGAATCCAAAGTTTCTGAACGCAATTTGAAAAAAAAACCATGAAACTTTATGAATTTTCTAATAATTATTTTAACATAAAAGACGAAAAAGTAAGGTGACATTTGTCCAGTAAAATATATGAACGTTTTTATATTTTTTTGTCATCCGTAATTTTAGTTTATTTTTTTTTGCGAGAGTAAGATGAGTCATTTTAAAAACTTTTTTTGTTTACGTCAAAAATTACGTTAATAAAAAAATTTGAAAGCGTATTTTATCACCTTTCTAAAACAGTTATCGGATACTTTCAGGGATATTCCATTTATTGGAATTTTACTGTCAACCTTCTAACAGTATACGCCAGAGGCCTGAAGGGTTAAAGAATTAAATAATCTTTCCTTTTCGGAATTCAATTTTTACGACGGAAACGTGTCGTGTGATATCTTTTTCCTGTAAATAGTGGCAATAGGGTGCCCATGTATATTACTATAAATTCCAACTAATATTAAACAAGATGTCATCTATTGAACATTTTGTTTGGCGGTAGCTATTAGTCGGGTAAAACCAAATGGAATTTGGTTTTTAATTCCCTATAATTTCAACGATAGCCAAAAATGCACCTTCCCTATGATAAGTTTAATTGCGTTTTTTTCCTTTTGTATTCCGAACAAAAAACAGGCGGGTTGTTCTCACAGCAATGACTTGCAACTTGCAATATAAGGTTCTTATAATTACCAGGCTATCATACCTTATTGAGTTAGAGTTTGAACAGCAAAAGAATTATGAAAACGTGGTAGTAACTTAGTGCTTAATACTTATTTAAATATTATAATAACACCCTGCTGAATAATCACTACAAATATATATGATTTGAGATTTTCACACCAAAAAGTACGGTTTTGGTTAATATTTGGGGTATTATGCCATATTGCGCTACCTCCTTTTTTAGCCAGCGTTTTGGACAGCATTACAGTGTCCATCATCAGGGCAGATGTGCAAACGTCTTTACACATCTGCCATGATAATGGAAACTGTAATACTGACCGAAACGTTGGCTAAAGAAGGATGTAGCGCAACACTACACGATATCCCACAATAAACCACTATACATATATTCTTAATTCGCTTTAAATTCAGACTTTTTTGTAGCTATACCAGGGTAGCAGAAACATTTAATATGGTATTTTTAGTGGAATATCATTTAAAATATGTCGTTAATTCTCTGTCGCATGTTTCACTACAATTTTCGTTCATGATGGCTACCTACCATTCTAGGAAGAAGGATTCTCCTAGAATCACATTGGTAACAGACCATTATTCAGACTCGAAATGCCAAGACCGATCGAAATGGCTTTATCTATATTTTTCGACCAGATCAGAACAGTTTGGTAAACAGGGGCATAACCAAGATGATATTCGTCTGAGCCAATGACAGAAAATACCCTAAGAGAGGACTTTGCATACGAATAAAAAATTCTGTCCAAACGGTAGCACAAAAATGGCTGCCAAGGCTGGTGGCAACACCAGACCGTTTCCATCGTCATTATTCAGTGGCTTGACATTTTATTGACATTTGTGGAGAAACTTATCATAACCCATTCCATTTAAATAAAACGCATTTTTTTTGTACAATACTCTATTTAAGTATATTTTTTGGCAAGCTTAGAACTCTGTAAAGAAAATCATAATAATAAGTTTCAAAACGTGGATACATAATTTTTCACACTATTTTTTATTTATTTTTCACTCCATAATCTAATAAACATAATTACCTAATTATACCGACATATAATGTTGTAGGCACTGCATCATCCATCGAGTTACATAGAATTTTCTGTTGATGAAACGTTCTTCAAAATGTTTTAAACACAGAAGAGTTCTCGGCTGACTACTAACTCTCAGATCGCACAGCTTTGAAGCACCCTTTTTTCGCTGCTACGGGCACCTCTTGGAATTCAAAAAAGTGCACTTATATCACAAACATGTTTTACATATACCTATGAAAATGGAACGTAATAAACAAAAGAAAATGTAACGCAACTTGGGTAGGAACTTTCACCAACAGTTGGAATAAGATTTCGTATAGTGTAACAAAGAAAAAATAATAATTTCCTAGGTTTTGCTGAGGTCTATAATATTAATCGCCGGTATATAATAAATCATTGAATGTTGTTTAATCAATAAGATATAATAATAAATTTTATCATAGATGCGATTGAAAACAAATTGCTAAACCAATATATATATATATATGCCCCGGGCTGCGTAGCATTTTCGCTGAGCCTCTGTAATTGTATTGTTCACTACACATATTTGTACGACGGCTGCCCCTTTAATTGGCGAAATATAAAATTAGGCTAGGTTTATTATCGTAAAAAATAAGTTTCTCGCTATTAACTAACGACATATTTAAATGTCGTACACCAAAACGATGTCTAAAAGATAAAATAAATTGTTTTTTTTACAGGAATGCTTTCCTAACCTTTGAAACTATATTCCTGCCGTTTTTTATTGAATAAAACACTTTATACTCGTTGGTTGAAAACTTAGCGGCATCTTGAATGTTTATTTATTAAATTTTATATCATTTTCGAGCTAACATTTTCTAATTAGCCGACTGACAAGTACGAAAGAAATAGTCTATCAACAATGGCGTCACCACGTAATTCTGGACAAACAATTGAAATTTGACAATGCAGCTTAAAACAAAGAACATAGGCGATGAAACTATTCTGGTCTCTGTCTAGCAAGGGATGCGCGAGGGCAATATAAGAGTGCAGATATGACATGTTAATAAGTAATTAATTTGTTTTCTCTCTCCGTGTTATTAGGGCACTTCCTGTTATTCTCTGTTCAATGGTCCGAGCGCTGGTCACTCCAATTTCTATACAGCGTTGCAACATGGACAATTAGAGCCAGCAACAAATAGACAACCAGGCAAACTAATAAATCAATTTTGTAAAAGCTAAGCATCCACAATGGACTATCAACTGTCTGCTTTCAGCGTATGTTAAGATACTTTGTACATTTTGCTCGATAAATTGAGGATTGGAGTCCTCGAGAAACTCAAGGTCGCTGGCAAAATGTTTCCTCTCTCCTACAACATTGGTCTCTTTAAAACCCAAGTTCACTCCTTCCTTTCCACAAAAATACCCACGACACAGCATCCCTAAAGATGAAATAGGTCCTGAGGGAAATTCTTTTTCAAGGGCCTCCTGCATGAAGTTAATGATAAAAAAGGGAAAGGCAGTAGCAGCAGAGGTAGGTCGCTAATGCGCTGGAGTGACCAAGTACCACTGATGCCCAGTGCGTCGGTGTCCTTGTCCACCATGGAAATTGGAGGGAGGGTTCCGATCCTCAGCAATGATGAGCCTACTCAAGAAGAAGTAAAATAAATCTCACGCTTTCTATGAGACACCGGGTTACTGGAGCCAGGATGCGGCTAATGGCCTCCGCCAATACGTTGGTGACCGCAGCCTACCAGCACCAAGCGCCACTACTGAGTGAGCGCTGGGCCCAAGCTCACTCAAGACCACGCCCTGCATAGTTGTTAATTACTTTGTTGTTAATTTATTCTCTGTCATATATTTTTTTCAATTTCAAATACCTACTGTACAAAAAATATGTATACATATATGGGACGTGTGGGATTGCACTAACCTCCCCACATCCTGGAATAAAAATTATTATTATTATTATTATTATTATTCCTAGTTTTCCTCCCTCTCTTTACACCTTGGCAACATTATCCAAATGACAATATCATAATTTAACTAGTTCCGGCAAATTGAAACGCTAGATGTTGAATATGAATATATTTTTAATTCTTCAAATCTAATATGAATACCTACACATTTTTGTGTGTAGAAAACAAATTTTGACAGGTGTATAATTCTAGTTCAATTACTCAGGTGAGTGTCAATATTGAAAAACCTTCATATGATACTTTGTAGTGCACTCAATTTGTTAATCCGAGCCGCAGGTGTTTTACTGTAAAAAATGAAAAAAAATTAAAACCAGCCACCCTTAAGCCCTGCATAATTGCTCGGTAATAATTCTCGTTTTAATAACGAGATAAGCTATACGAATTACGTCTTCGGCGTGCTTCCAGCAAATTAATCCTAAACCGTGAAACAAGAGGGTTTTAACTGCGAAACTATTCCCTGAATTAGAAACAGTTTTTTTCATCTACGTTAAGATTAAAGTTAACCACGGGTTATATATATGTTCGTTGTGATATTGAAACTTCGGTTGAAGATTATCTTGCATTAATGGGATGCCATTGACCTATCCGTCGAAACTCCGACTGAAACTAACCGCTGGTTAAGCCATGTTATTTGCATCAGTTATACATTGGTTTAAGTTTAATCTTCCTCCCTATAAGACAAATCAGATCTCACCAAATTAAATAGGTAGGCACCTAATTTATACATCGTGATGGTTCCGCTTCATCCATGCTTTACACAAATTGAAGTGTTTAGAGTTGAAATCAAAGGCGCCGATAATTCTGATATGATCAAATTAATCGACGTATTTTCGGAAATTAACCATAGGTAATCGACGCTTTCTGGTAAATGAAGCATTGTTAATTGATAAGGAGAGAATCGATTAAGTGGTTTTATTGCCGCTTTATGGCACGGGCGTGAAATCAATTCAGTACACAAGATATCGTTAGACTCCTTACTAATCCTTAGAGTCATCGGTATGGCTTTAATCGACATGAGACTATAACACGCTCGATTTGATTTGTAATGTTGTCTGTCTTCAAGTGAAAAATTCAATGAAATTACATATAATATTATACATGCAGGGAGTCATTTGACCGTCAATAAATATGATTTCTTAAAACTTTTTATCTAAGACTTCTGTGTAGTAAGACATTTATTTGAATACATTTTTACTAAATCTGAAGACGTTTAACTTACATTAGTTTCTGTTTTATTTAACAATAATTATATTAATATTATGTTAAACTTTTCGTACGATTATTTTTAAAACGCAAATTATAATATCAGATCCGCAATTATTTTTTTGACCCTTATTATATGCGGTGTACTATATTACAAAAAATCATCACAAATAAAAAAAAAAATAAACTAAATTCTATAAAAAATATATATTTTGAACAGTGACCGAATAACTAGAATACCTAGAATGTGGCCTAAGATTCGGTAAATACCGCTGTAACAAGCGCCCTTGAGGTGATATCTCACAAAAGCGGCGCTATACAAATCATCCAATAAATAAATAAATAAACATCTCTATTAAAAATATCACATTTAGATCTCATTGCAAAGTTTTTTGGGTTAAGGTTGCTCTAGAAAACTGTATGTACAGATTGGGGCAAAAGTAATCACCCGATGTTCTTTTGCTGTAATTTTTTTTATGATAAACTTTGGTACTGTTTGTTATTTCGCGTTCTTGAAGAATAAACCGATTCATGTCTTGTTGATTTTTAATCTGCGTTTGTTTACTTCACAAATATCAAAACAAAAACTCTGTACAAAACTCTTTTTTTTTTTTTTACTCTTCTATTTCAAAACTACCAATTGGCGATCCCTTAATGAGTTTAATAACTCATGGGAATACAACATCGTTTGTTGTATGTTTAAAAAAAAAAAATATATATATATATATCAAATTCGAATTGATATTTGGCGCCATTTTCAAAAGTTATGGCGTTTTCCAATAGGGTGATTACTTTTGCCTCACCCTGTACCTACATTGGCACAATCTGGTGTGGTGTAGATTCTATGAATAAATTTCTGAACCTATCGACCAAAACACTTCAATAGTATTCAATAACATTCCATCCCACAGTACAATAATCAATTTCGATAAATAATTTCAAAGGAATAAAAATTACTTTTTTTTCTCCGTGCTTTAAAAAATCATCAAGAAGTGTCATCTCGATCTGCTACTGTTGTATGAGTAGCGTAAGTCAGAGTCATCACTCACTGTCTCACTTGCCCTCGAGCATTGCTTACCATAAATTCCGAGACACACTATGCAACACGGCTCCCACACTAAGTTAGTCGAGTCTCATACATTATGCAATCATACAGGTTGTCCAAAGCGAAACATTTATTTTATGGGGAAAAAAATGTGAGTTACGACGATTTTTTTAAAATCTATTAACTACTGATATTGTTCCCTACAAAATATGACTAGACCTGACTACACGTCTGGTTTGATGGATTATTTATGGAAAAAATATTTATATAAAAAGCAATAGATGGAACTTCTACATTCCCAAGTAACAAATGTCAACTAATTGTTTATGGACACAATCTCCACGTCTTATAAACACTGTTTGTTTAAAACGATAGTAAATAAGAAAACAAACACTCTACAGAAAGGAAAAATTGAGTTCAATCCAATTCAATTCAATTAAGTTTATTATTTTAAAAACATAACAAAATTAATCATTTTTATTCGATTTCAAATAATTAAATAAATAGAAACAGTAGATATCAACTATACTAGTAGTATTATTGTGCCATCTCCTATTTTACTTCATTTCTTTAATATTCACCCGGTCCCTTTTATAATGTTCACCAAGGTTGTCGTTGGATATGTGGTTATGTCTTCTGGTTCCAAAATGTGTGTTACCAGGTCTCATCTCTCCTCTCCACTCCCTTTTGGTTCCCTGAAGGCTCCACAAGGGAAGAGTTCATGGACTAAATAGTTCGTGGCCTAAACTCTCCTCTCTACTTCTCCTTGATACACTGAAGGTCCCACGAGGGAAGATTCATTGGTACTAAATATGTCTATATCCGAATTGATTGCTCTTCCCACAAGCATGACCATTGGCAAGTTAGTTCTGCAGATGCTGTCGGTGACGAAGACAACCATCGGGAACATAGACATGAATTCCCCGAGTTTTCAAACCATCCACGAATCAGTCTGAAGAAATGTATAGCAATGTGTACATTGTACATCCCTTTTGACCATAGATGGTTCATTTCGAGACAAACCATAATAAATTCGGTAGGATAGAGCCACGGGTAGAAGCCATACTCATTCAGAACGCTCTCCAATATTAGCTAATAATTTAGCTTCTGTGGATTCCAAATTAACAGTCAGTCAAACTTAACATCAGTACTCACGCCGTTAGAGACTTTTAGCTGTTTGTAGTCATAAACTAACAAACAGATGTTAATTATATAAATTCTTTTATATTCATATGAACTATAAATATGTACTTGCTTTGTAACATCATTCATAATTTGTAAAAATAAACTTTATAATTACCTAATGTACCCTAAATTAACAAAATAACTCATAATACCTACCTCAAATTAACAAAATAGAATCATTCATTATATATAAACAATGTTGTGTACCCCTGCCTAAGTTTGTATAAAATCAGTAGCATAAGAGTTTCAACTACCAGTCTGAAAATGTCCGTAGTAGGATGAAACCGGTCCTGGTAATAATAAATAAGTGGAACAAAGTGAAAAAGTTTTTTAATTTTAATTCTAAACAGATGTTATTTGATTAAAACATTTTTTTCCCTTTTCACAGTGAATTTGCAAATTCAAAATTGAAATAAGGAGCAGTTTTTATTTATTTATTGATAAACGTATTAACAGTTATCTCAAAACAAAAGCATTCAACAGTTGACACGAAACAGAAAGTCAATATTCCATACAATTTTTTTATAAAGAAAGATCTACATTCCCGGCTTACAAATAACCTGTCAATATTTGAAAATCTTCTACTACTGATGGAGAACTAAGCGAGCTGAGGAATGAGGAATTCTCGGAATCTGAGGAATTCGAGGCATGGCTGGAACCCAAAAGCGATGCCAACTCAGCCACTGACCGGTCTCTTAACTGATTCAACGATGTTGTTCGGATCACAAAGACTATTTGGTGTATTTTATATCGGTGAGGTCTAGAAAAAAACATGTTTTATAAATAATTTCATCAACAGCCTAAAACGCGCCCATAATGTAATCGTTGCTCTTCCTTTGACAGCCCAAACCCCCTCTTTATCTCTCAATGGCCGGTTTATCGCTTAATTCATACATAAATTCATGGATTTTAATTGAAATCTATTCAAATTGAATGTCATATCGAACGATTTAGTGCGAATGTAAATTGGATCATTTTTAATCTAGATTTGTATAAATAAATTATGCCAAATTATTCCAGCGCTAAAAAATATACCAACGATAAATAAAACAGTGTCTGCTAGACGCTAAAAACTCTAACACACCAATCAAAGACTTGTAGCCCTCCTGTGGGGTGTTTTTAAATGACGAAAATTGCTTTAAATAATGTCTTTGTTAAATGAAGCATGCATTCTTTTTTTTAATGATAAATGTACATTTACTTTTTCCCTATTTGTTTTATCAACGTGCAGTACTGTTATTTTTTCTTTAGTTTATTGTAAGCCATTAAAGGATTACGTTGCATTGGACAACCCCTGCACGTGGACCGGAACAAAATATAATTTTTATTACTATTGTAATATGTTCGAATATCCTGTAAAATCTAGGTCTTCTTTCAAGAATTAAAACGTGCATTTTTAGCGTCTAGCTAGTTCCATTTTTGAAATTGAAAATTTGTGGTGGAACTCCGTTATCTTAATATACAAAAAAACAAATCAATGTGTTCGTACACCACAATCTCCAAAACCGCCCATTCAAGTGGCTGTTGTGGAAATCTAAAAAAAAATTCAACGATTTTTCCTCCTAAAATACACACAATCAAATATTTTAACATCCCTACATAGAAGGCGGTCTGTAGCAGGACAACGTCTTATATTATAAAATGCATTCCAAATGGCTGAGTTAAATGGTTTCTAATGTTAATATATAAAAATTCAGCAAGCGTATTTTTTTTTTCGCAAAACTTGAAAAGTAGTCGACCGATATTGTTAAAAATTTCAAGGTTTGTTGTTATTAGTGCCAGAAGTGTTTAAAGATGTTTGAATGGTAGAAAAAGTAGGAGGCGCCCGAGTAATACTTAATGCAATGTCTCTGCACTGGAATAGATACGGAATCGAATTAAAGTCGGTGTAATGTAGTTTTATAACAGTAACATTGTGGTACACAGTAGTGAATGGTTAAAGAAGTCGAAGGCACACGAAAAATAAATTAACAATAGAGAAGCATTGCGGGGGATCCACTTTCCGGTTTCGGTTACCGGTTTCAGCCTATTATGGCCATCTTCTAAAAGATTAAAATTGTTTCATTATATGATTCTAGCTTCCACGAAACGAAACACTATGGGAGCCAGACCCATTTGTCAAATCAACTATTTTGCAACAACACTCATAATATTTATTTATTCAAAATTAAATACATAATTAGGTAAAGTAAAGGTACCAATGTACTTCCCAACTTTCCACTTCCAGTTCTTCTTCTCTAACTCAAATGGCTTCACAAAAGTTCCGCTGATTCTGGACAGAATGAACTCTTCACTCATGAAGGTTCTGATCTCCTTAGATCCCAGATTTAAATTGTACGGATCTTCCAACCTCCCTGTGGCCATTTCATCCACCTTAAAACACTCCCCCCTGTAAGATGGGAGTGCAGCGGTCCCAAAATATAATGATCACCCTTAAACATACCTTAAAAAGTTATCTGAATGTTTTCACCAGCAACGTTCAAAAGAAAATTTATTATTAAATAACTAATGCAAACCCGTGAAAAATAACAGTCAAATTAAAAAAATTAGGAATTTAAACTCATCTAAATGGTAAACAGTTTGGTGCGTTTTACAGCAACGAACAATAAATGTTTATAATAATAACTAAAAGGAAATACCCGATTATATTTCTGTGCTCCTGGTATTTTGTAAGTGTCGACAGGATCATGTTTTGATGTTTACTTTATTAATAACATACCTAACGTAGACCCGTGAATAAAAACAGATGGTCTGAATTTTTGAGAAATTAGTTCCAATATTGAAAATAACAATTAATTAATTTTCTGTTAAATATATGATATTATAGGTAGGTACTTCGTCACTCGTAAGAAAAAATTTCCGGACACACTACAAATTTTGATAATGTCACTCAAATACAAAGCAAATCCGATTTCTAGAGTTAATTGAACCGGAGTTACAGATAGAATCACAAGCGAAATTAGTAGTTTTAAAAACCATTTTAATTATTATTCTAATCATAACCAAGCATTTTTATTTCATTTCTATCACAGCCAAGTAGGTAGTGTCCAAACTAGGTGGCTTACTGCAATACAACTCGTGATCCAATTGATATAGATATCATGTATTCTGTAATTGAATTTGAATCAGACAGCAGCGCTGGTCCATTAGTCGATCTAAATAATATAATTCAGACTGTTTGTTATATACCGCCGTGATCACTTCACTGATCAAACCGTGGATCAAACTCAGTACTACCGGACCATAAGCTACCTACACGTACGCAATAATTGGATCGGATATTACACAGATTACTCTAATGCGAGAGTTCCAAAACTTTTCTGAGGCGAGAGCCCATAAAATAAGATGACTTTTGTCAAAGTAAGTAATTGAGTGATTCTATAAAATCTGCGCCTTTGTATTGACTTGGATTTATACACCAAACGGATAAATAAATAATGTCTTATATTTGTGAATAAATGTTACAAAAGATAGAAAAGTAGGAGATCCAGAAATACGATAAAATATTATTAAAATTACTAAAACACTCCGTCTTACTAATTACATTCATACACGCACTTTCAACGTTGGTGTGGTGAAGCCGGCTTCAGACCTGGTTTAAGACCGTTTTAACCAAACAAACACCAACTATAATATAACTATATACATTCCATGGAAACCTTTTAACAACTTCCAATAATTCTTACTAGATCTTTGGTTTTATGCCACTATGTACATTCCATGTTAACCTTTTAGCAATTACCAATATACATATATATTTTTTTTTAGATTTTCGGATTTATGATTAACTTATAACATATTCCAATAATTTTATTTAAACTTTGTAAACTTATGTTTTTATGATTATATGTGTACATATATGTGTATGTATGTGTATATATTGATTAAGGCGATGCACTACGTCGTGTAATATTTTTAATTGAGCCGCTATCAATAACAACCCTTACATAGATGGCGATAAGGTTTGAATTCCCGCTTAACACCATCCGCCTGTTTTGATTTATGCAAGAAAAAAACATGGCCAAAAAGTGCCTTTTATTTTATTTTGTGGATGTTCAGGAATAAATTTTTTTTTTTTCGATTATTTTATGAAAAACTTAATTTTCCACATTATGCAATAAAATCATAACCGAAAATGGGTTCGTAAGTAGGAGATTTTGAACTTTAAAGCAGTTTTCATAGGCCTTTACATTATTTTTTTCCGGGCTTATAAAAAATACTCGATTATTTCAAAGACCAAGATGTATTCTATTCGCAGTATTTAATTAAAGCATCTGAAACATTTCTAAGCGACCAAATTTTCAAACCAAAACACACGATTTTGCATTACTACGTATGGCATCGCCTTAATATGTATATATATACGGATAAATAAATAAATGCGTAGGTATATATGTATGTTTATGTGTAAACATATATATGTACCCGCCTCAGAACAGAAATCTTCTAGTTAATATAACAATATTGTTGTATTAACACTATTAACCTTATAATGTTCCGAACCCGAGTTTCAGAAACGTCTATCTAACTTGTTGATCCATACTCCATACTGGTTGGTAATACATACCTATGTAATTTCGTTATCACCCTGAAATGGAGTAACATGAACCAAAACATATTAAATAAGATGAAGTGATGCTGACCAGTAATCAAAATAATTGGACAGCCATTACACTGATTAAAACTGATACATTTTCATTACTTTTCAAATAATTTTGTGAGGATGTGATTGAAAAGTGTTGAGGTCATTCATACAGATAATTTTGGTAGAAATAATCCCGCTACCTACTCACATCTTTTTTAAACTAATATGTTGATTCCTTAATTACTCAAGGCAAAATGACGTCTTCTGGACACGAAACCGCAATCTAAATAATGTTATTACTGTAGAAGTAATGATTCCTCTATCCATTCAGAAAAATAACTGTTGTCCCGAAAAAAATATTTATTGAGTCATGCTTCTCGTGAAGTTTGTGGGTTAGTTTTAAAATTAATATTAAAAAAAGATGAATTTATTACAACTTGTTTATAATTAAATCGTGTAAAGTTTTCTTTTAACAAAAAAACAGGAAGCTAGTAAAGATATTAAATTTAATTAAGAAAAGGTGAATCGCAAGAGAAAGAGAAATACATATTGCGCAAATAAGGAATTTTTATTTTTAGGACGTTTTTTTTTCTAAATGTGATGTCATATGTTTGTCTGACGTTTCTGTTCCCACACTCCATCAAAGAAAAGGTGACACTACCGTCTACCGTCATACTGTTATTATTTGTTCGTGAATGATAGAATAAATGGCGTGCTTTGAATATTATTTTTAGGTAAATAAAAGAGACCTTTGCACGTGTTTTTCTGACATGATACAATTTTTGAGACACCCAAAAAAATTGAGACATTCTTCGTTAGCTACCATACTTTTGTTTGATTTTTTTTTAGCCGATGCGACACCTACATGCATAATACATTTGTGATACTTAAAAAAAATCTCAAATAAAAATTCTATCTTTGCTTTTTCACGACATATATCCGTAGCCGGTCAGTGGTATATTTATCTTTCGATATCTCAATTTTTGCCATGTCCATGCCATGGCCCATAAAACTTAAAACGAATACCCGAATTGTGCAGATGTCATATGGAATTTTTTGTGAAAAATCGTGATGAAATGCCATTGCGCTGTACGGAAATCGAACTCGTAAACTTACACTTAACTTGAACTTACAGCTGAATAAGTGAACGTCTCCGCTACGGAGTGTCAGTATGCTAAGCAATTATATTTGAGACAGGAAACTTGTTTTAAAATATAACATGTTGCATTATGAACAAATATTGTTGAGTTACTATAAATGTGTTTGCACTTTAAGAAGAACCGAAGACGCACCCAATAACTCAAAGACAAATGCGTAGATTATCTAACTAACTAGTTCGACTATCTCTTCGTAAAACCAACATTTGATCAATTCTGTCGGTCATTACTAACAATAATATTGAGGATATCAAATAGCTATATCAATCAATGTGATACCACCCATGAATAAGGGGTCCCGAGTGATCCCGACAGTTCCCGAAGGTTCCCGAAGCTTCCATCGCGAAATGTTTCAATATGTAGAAAGCGGCTGTGGTAGGTAGGTACTGCTGCCTTTATATCCGACATTTGTGCTTTGTGTCTTAATTGAAACGCTCTGATACTCAGACCACCCCGGTTCACAATGCATTCTGCCAACAGGGCTACCGTAGTAACTCTTACTTGCTTCGTTCGTGCCTTCTCACTTGATTCTTTTAGATAAATCCTAAATAATCTAATACTGGGAGTTCTAACAAAAAAGTATGTTTCTAATTTTATCTTCTTGTAAATGAAAAACAAAACTTCCTCTGAAATCATAGATTTGTTGAAATCAAAAGTGGGTAAATACCTAAATTATGAATTATAAACCATATACACATAAACATATTTTTTATAATTATTTCAAATCAGAATTGTATAATTTGTCCCAAGAAACATCAATTGCTCAATGATTTTTTTTAAATATTGAAAAAATATGAGTCAGAAAGTCCAAATAAACAATAAAAAAATAATATTTACTGAACCACTAAAATGGCCATCTTGAAACTGAATTGGAACTTGCAAAGAAATTTACAGATAGACGATATGCAAAACGGTCGAGTTAAAACAGGACTTCGCTTGACTCAGTCAATTATTGTCTCAGTTTGTAGGTGGTTTGTGCAATACAATATCAAAAGCAAAACTAATAATTACATATTCTTTAATAATTGTTATTCATGTGTTTTTATCCATGGCTTCATATTTGTGTATCTATCCTTCGTCATTAAATAATGATTCATGGACTATAATTTTTTTCACGTGTTTTGTCTTTCCCTAAGATCAGCGATCGGGTTTCAAAGCACTGCAATATAGCGGGAGCATAAATTAATATCGTATCCGCTATTGCATTTGTAGTTGGTCATATGTATAGTGTACTGTTTACAAAAATATATATACGTATATGTGTGGTACTACTCCATCAATAAGATTGGAGGTAATATACTCATATAATTAAAAAAAACCTTATATTTTGACAAGCTCAGTTAAAAATATTCTTGAACATTTATGTATTTATAAACGTTTGCATTGTATTTGTTCTAAGACTTAACGACCACCCTGTGCGTTCGCAGCACAGCCTTCGACTTTGAACTAACAACTGTATTATTCTTTATTTCCAATTCACAATCAAACGAACGCAACCTTCCTGAATAATAGGAGCTGCTTAATTCCTTCGTTGGAACTGCATAATGCAAACATTACCCGTGCTGAGTTAGAAGATATAAATTGGTGCAACTATCTTTAGTCAAATTATGCAAGGATACGATCAGACAATTTGTACAATATTTTTGAGAATCAAATTAGTAACAGGTGAAGGCTGAATAAATTTGAATGCGGGCATAGGTAGCCAGGAGAAAAAAATCGGAAGACGGAGTATGTTCTTATACCGTATTTGACTAATCACATCGACTTTTTAAATAATTTAATCACTATAAATATTTTCACCGACAGCTAAAATAATGCCTTACAATCCTACGTTGATGTTGGTAGATTTTTTTCTAATAAAGCCATAAATATCCCAGCCCCACAAATCAACCTCGACATTTGCGAGGTAATTTCTGAAATTAATGAGCGTAGCGAAAGAGCTAAAAACATCATTCTTTGTAATATACCCGAAAGCACTGAAACGACTGCGGCCAACAAATTAATAGATGACAAAAACAAGGTAACGGTTTTAATCTCTGCTCTCGATGATACCGCAAACCATGATATGCTACGCGTTTACCGCATTGGAAAACCAAGTGTTGAAAAACCAAGGTCCCTTAAAATAGAATTCAATAACTCCACAACATCCAGAACATTACTAAGTAAACGTCATCTTTTAAAAAACAACACAAGGATATACCCCGATGCTACAATTTTTCAACAAAAACATCTAAAAAATCTAAGAGAAGAACTGGAAAAACGAAAATCAAATGGCGAAAATGATATTACTATAAAATATGTAAACGGAAACCCTAAAATAGTGCAAACACCGCCAAAAAACGATGCAAACTCAAGATATACTACCAGAACGCGCGGGGACTACGCACCAAATTAAATGAACTACGTTCTACAATATCGCTACACCATTACGACGTATATGTGCTGACAGAAACTTGGCTCGACTCGGAAATAAAATCCACAGAACTCGGACTTAACAACTACAAAATTTTTCGCTGCGATAGAAACTCTAAATCCAGTTCCAAAACAAGGGGAGGCGGAGTACTAATTGCAATAAAGAAGAAATTGATGTCAAGAAAACTCAAAACAAAAAATAATACACTCGAACAACTATTTGTACAAATTGATACCACTGTAGAAAAGATAATAATTGCAACTTTATACACACCACCACTATCTGATGCCGGAAACTATCGAAGCCACAGCGAAGACGTTGAAAATTTACTCTACAAATACCCTAACTCTAAAATTATTATTCTCGGGGATTACAACCTCCCTAACCTAAAATTGAAAACAAGTGATAGTGGTTTCATTGTTAATGAAAGTCAAAATGATCGTGCAAGTGAGATATTAGATATGACAAATTTTTTAAATCTTTTACAACATAACTTTATATACAACATAAATGATCGCTTACTAGATCTAGCAATATCAAATTATCCTAAATTGTTCATTGAGAAATATAATGATCATCTGTTACCTGTTGATAATCATCACCCCCCTCTTTATATTAAGTTAAATATATGTGGCGTCGAGCCGAAACCCGTTGAAAAAACTCTCAACTACAAAAAAGCAGATTTTGAATCTATAAATTCTCATCTTTCGCATGTTGACTGGTCTTTTTTGTCTGACGTTAATACTGACGATTCCTTAGAAAATCTATATTCAATATTCTCCACCACTATCAAAACATATGTACCACTATTTACTCCTAAAAAACATACATATCCAACTTACTTCTCATCAGAACTAATAGCCTAACTACAACAAAAAAAAATACTTCATAAAAAATTCAAAAAAACTCTGAGGAAAATCGACTATACAAATTTCAGTGAAAGTAGGAAAAAATGCAAAGATCTCTCTAAAATCTGTTATAAAACATATATAAATTCTATCGAGAACACAGCCTTAAACTCGAACAATCTCTGGAAATTTATTAAAAAAATAAACAACGACAGCACAGACTACCCTCCAGAAATGCACATGGACGACAAATACGCCAACAATACGCAAGACATTGTAAATCTTTTTTCTGATTTCTTTAAAAATGTTTATGATGATGAAACACTAGAAGAAAATATTCCTTCATACACATTCAAAAAAACCACACATTTAACAGACTGCTACATCACTGAAGAATCTTGCAAAAAAAAATTAAGTTCCTTAGACATAAACAAGTCTGCAGGCCGGACACCATCCCGCCAATTTTCCTAAAACAGTGCTCCTCCGTATTGTCTAAACCACTAACCATTTTATTTAACCATCTACTATCCTCTGGATATTTTCCCGTCTACTGGAAATCCAGCTATATTATTCCAATATTTAAAAAAGGTGACGAGACTGACATTTCAAACTATCGACCAATATGCATACAATCTGTATTACCCAAAATCTTTGAATCTTTAGTTTTGGAAGAAATATATCCCACACTAACAAAGTTAATAAATGACAAACAACATGGCTTCATTAGAGGTAGATCAACTACAACAAATTTACTACTGTTTCAAAACTATATATTGGAGTCTTTTTCTAAAAATAAACAAGTTGACTGTATATATACTGATTTTTCGAAAGCCTTTGATAAAGTGTCTCACAAAGTACTGATCCAAAAACTTCATGCTATAGGAATCAGAGCAAATATGTTAAGCTGGTTAAGTAGCTACATATCTGGTAGAACTTTACTTGTTAAAATAAAATATTTTTTATCTAAACCATTTTTGGCCACTAGTGGCGTACCGCAAGGTAGTCATTTTGGCCCAATTTTATTTATTGTTTTTATAAATGACATAGTCAACTGCTTTAAAAATGTCAATGTACTGCTATTCGCCGACGATATTAAATTATATAAAGAAATAACCTCCTTAAACGACTCTCAAGTTCTTCAATCTAATATAGACATGCTAAATAACTGGTGTTCACAAAACAATTTATATTTAAATGTAGAAAAATGCAAAATTTTGACCTTTTCCAGAAAAAAAGCATCACAATTTTTTGGCTATTCAATAAATAAAACAAATTTAGAAAGAGTAAAGGAAATGCGAGATCTTGGCATAATAATGGATGAGAAACTAGACTTTACGGCCCACATTCAACAAACTGTGAATAAGGGTATGAAAACATTAGGTTTTATATTAAGAACAATTAAAAACTTTGAATCTTTACAAATCATAAAACTATTGTACATATCCCTTGTTAGAAGCCTGATAGAACATAACTCCATAGTTTGGTCGCCCTTCTACAATGTACATATTCATAATGTTGAAAGAATTCAAAGAAAATTTCTACGCTTCGTCAATTTTAAACTTAACATCCCTTTAGAACACATAAATTACCAGTCATTATTGAATCATTTAAATATTCCGACATTAGAAAACAGAAGAAAAATAAACGACCTAACCTTTTTATTAAAATTATTGAACTCTAAATTCGATTGTTGTGAACTCCTGCATTTAATAAATCTACACATACCTACACGAACAACTAGGCAAATATCAACATTTTACATACATACATCTCATTCCAACTATAGTTTTAACTCTCCAATACAACGTTTACACAGTCTTGGTAACAAATACTTAAATAATATAAATGTATTTGACAATAATTTGAACTTGGCCAACTTTAAACGGAGTATGTGCGAACTATTTTTACCTAATTTGTAAACTATTGTTATATTTTCTTATTATCATTATGGTTGATTTTGTGGGTTTTGGCAGATTTTATATTTTTCGTCTCACTTACTCTATCCATACCTATATTTTTTAAATTCTTATATTTTATGTAACATATTTTGTCAACTCTGATATTTTTTTATGTAACCTGTATTTTGTTAACACTGATTTTTTTTTTTTATAATTTTTTATATGTAATCTCTATAACTAAAAAATAAAGATGTACATTATTATAGGTAAAAGCCCTATGGGCGTTTAAATAAATAAAATAAATAAAAAAAATAAAAAAAAATACTTTAAATGCCTTAAAAATCTACAATACAAGACTTTAGTAAAATTGGCTGTGAAAGAAGAAAAAATCATTTCCAGATTTTTTCTTTGCGTATACTTGTAATTTGAGAAATCAATCCGTTTAAAAAAATTGGTTCCTATCAATTCTATTAAAATAATGTGTAAAGACTATATGAATATGATAATAATTATAACAATAATTTTTATTTCAGGATGTGGGGACATTAGTGCGATCTCACACGTCCCATATAGATATACATATTTTTTTGTACAGTAGATATGTGAAAAATGCAAAAATATATAAAGAAGAATAAATTAACAACAGAGTGCAGGGCGTGGTCTTGAGTGAGCTTGGGCCCAGCGCTCACTCAAGAGTGGCGAAATGATAATGATAATGGTGCGAAATACATCAAATAAAATCTAGTAAAATCGCTACATTTGGTGAATTAGCAGGGGTGCCCGGGTTCATCGGATTAAGTGTGTTCAGGATGTGCCTATTCACCAGTTGCTTGGCGTGCCAGCCTGGTTTGGGGAGACCCGTTGACCTCTCCAACTGGTCTCCCGACCCATCGCCATGCGCAGCATTTGAAGGGATATATACATATGGACTTATTCACGTGTCCGTCACTCCTGGACATACTGATTCCTAGATTCCTTCCCAATCCTCATACTTTTTACATTCCCAGAATTTAATTTCCTTCCTTTCCTTGAAAAAGATCCTCCACACAGCATCCGAAAAGATGACATAGGCCCCGAGGGAAATTATTTTCTATGTGCGCTTAATTTAAAAATTCATAAGTCGACATACAAAATATAATTGCTCTTTGTGTTGGTACCTAGCAACGTAATGGTTGCGCGCAAAGTTGAAATATTTTGAAACATTTTTTTTTTGATAAATCAATCGATATTTTTTTATTAAAATAATGATTTCAAAAAAGATTATTATCTTCATCTAAATAAATATTTTGGTGATTGTTAACTCTTATTCTTGTCAACATTGTGTAAGGCAATACGGTGTCGTGTAATACAAGAACAAATGCATATTAACATCAATAAAACTTTCGTCTGATATTTAAAATAGGTAACTTCTTCACATTCTAAGGATTTTTTTTATTAATTTTAGGTGCGAGGTTGAACTATTCAACAATTCTATAATTTTTCAGGTGCGAGATCGAAGTATTCTAGAAGTCTATGATTTTTCAGGTGCGAGGTCGAAGAATTCAATAATTATGTAATTTTTCATGTGCTAGGTCGAAATATTCAATAATTATGTAATTTTTTAGATGCTAGGTCGAAGTATTCAATAAATCTATAACTTTTTTCAGGTGTGAGGTTAAAGTATTCAATAATTCTATATTTTTTTCAGATGTGAGGTCGAAGAATTCAATAATTATGTAATTTCACATGTGCTAGGTCGAAATATTCAATAATTCTATAACTTTTTTCAGGTGTGAGGTCGAAGTATTCAATAATTCTATCAATTTTCTGGTGCGTATTTCTAAGTATACAATAATTCTCTAATTTTTCAGGTGTAAGGTCAAGGTACTCAATAATTCTATTTTTTCCTTTTGTATCTATTATATACCGTTATTATAGAAAAAAGATAAGCTTTCGTAAATCTAATTCTTTAAGTACGGAAAAAAGTTTCCTTTATATTATACAATGTACGTTGATGTTGCGTATCATAGCACAGCATAGTATAAATTTCGTACCTATTTTCATAAAATAGGTGTTTGAAAATGACCCCCATATTCTTAGCGTTAGATGCGAGGACGATATATTATTTCCTGTTCACAATGAGAAATTTCACCATTCTTTTGAAGTGTCATCGCTTTATTCAAAAGCTCCCTCAAGTGGCACGACAATTGACAGTACAATAACCGTGCAAAATGAAAAATGCTAACATTAGTTTGACTTGAGATTTCAATGGGAATAAAAGACGGTGATATCGGAAATCTATTCAACACGATCACTGAAGCGGGAGATACTAAAATACAAGAATTTTATAAAATATCTATCTCTATGTTGACCTATAAATTGGATTTGATATTTTTTGCAATTTAATTTTGATGTCAGTTCAGGTGCAATTGTGTATATTGACTTAATTTTATTTTAATTTACATGAATGAAAGATATTTTCGGTACCAATTTCAACAAATTATGAAAGGTACTGCATTCTGACGTTGATTAATGAGTTTATGTGCGGTATAAATATACGCAATAGAAAGAGCTCAATCAATCTTTTTATATCTGTCCACTGAGTTTCCACCCTGTTATAGAGTGAAATCTCTCATTTCCACACTTGAGATAAATATTTGTTTATAATTTAAATGTTGCTTAAAATTGCCCACGAGTCTTCAGGTACGTCTTACATTTCTAATTATAAAAAAACGGTCGGTTCTTTTTTGTCAAAGGGTTTAAAAGAAAACTATAATCTTATAAGAGTTTAGAATCAGTCGCCCGAAATCGTGTTCATAAAAAGACAGGTATCCGAGGTTCAAACTTAATTGCAGATTTTGTTTCCTTTTTATAAAATAGGTACAAAAAATTAATTTCACAAAATTTTATTTTATTTCCGATGTATACAAGTCAACAACATGTATTGATTTGAAGAAAAATTTTTACGTTTTATGATTGTTTTATTTGAAAAATACGGTTTTATAAAATATAAATTGTTTTATGACTTTATCGACCGCAAAGTTCACAATACCAAGCGGTATCGCGGTTTCGATTCTGAATGGTGGTATTTCACTAGGACTATTCTGAAGGTACCTACCACTCTGGAACATTCCACAAATACGCTTTCTATTTTTTTAAACGAACTAATTCTAAAAAAAAACTAACTAACTAACCATCACACCGATTCCCCACATGGGTTGGCAGAGAGGACGGACCGCCAAACCACTCGGCCTTAGCACACACTCCTTGCCTCATTCACACTCATACATCGTTTCATACATACTCTTCTTTTACTCTGACTCTTGACGTGGCCCGACTCAAGTATCTGATTCACTAATTGTAAAACAACACATATTAATCAAAATAAAATTTACTTGCACACGTCGGGATTTAAACCCGCAACATTCGGCTTCCTAGTAAAAAGACTTACCACTTGACCAAAGAGAACGTCAATATATGTCAATAATTCAATTGATTACTGACATATCTTAAATATAAAAATTAAGATGTAAATTAATACTTACAATAAGTAATTCTCCTGGGAAAACCCCCGATCAAGTAAATTTATATTTATCGGCTGTGATTCCTACGAGTAGCAAATCATTAAAGTTCGAAAATTTTGATTCACTCTCAGAACTACCACAAACGTCTATGGCTCTTCCTAATATCGAGTTACCCTATTGGGGAATGTGTGAAAATATACAACTATTCAAACGCACAGGACTAAGGAGTAAAAAATATTAGGTGCTTAATAAATTTTAATAGTTTTATTTGCATTCGTATTCCGCAAATTACAATTAAATTAATATACTCCTAATTAATAATTTATTCTGTTTTAATACTAATGTGGATGGCATTCATTGGGACTTCTTTATAGAGATGGTTATAATAGTTGTTAAGCGTTACAAATTAAACGGACTGACAGGCGGCTATCAAAACTTCCGCTATCAAATAATGCAAAGCAACCATTAATAAATTTAACAACCCATTAAATTTAAAAAATGGCAACATAAGTGAAAAATTATAAATTAAAAAGAAGAGGACGTATAAATATAACGAAAACGTTTGAATTAGGTATACAGGATGATTCAAAATCAGAAATTTAAAAAAAAAGTATTTTAACCTAAGCGGTCCCGAGCTTGAAACCGACCAAATATTCAATGACTTATTTCTATAATAGTTTTGCGCTCTATAACCTTCCATTTATTTTAAAGCTTCCGAGTAGAAGCAATAGGTTTCAACCTATTCATCTTCTCTACAATGTGACCAAAATATTGACGGTATCGTCTCTTCGTATTTACATGTAGGTGGTAAATTTATTTATTTATTTTTTTTTTTATTTATTTATTTATTTATTTATTTATTTATCAAAAGAAAGTACATATTACATATTGGATGCTTTGCCTGTCCAACTAGGAAAGTTTCCCGTTCTAGGACAGACAAATTGACATGTTTAGTTCATATTATTACTGAAATGTACATAATTACATAACAAAAACCAAAAAAAAAAAAAAAGTTTCATTTTTCTCTGAAACTAAGTTGTGTAATAAAGAAAATGTATATAATAAATATAAGTACACATACATTGTTTTGTGAGAAGTAGAAAAAAATAATCTGGTAGCATATATTATAATCGGATTTACCGAATTAACCTGGTAACATAAAATATTAAAATTTACAGAGTATGAGGTAAGCGTTGTAACTAGAATGTGTAATAAATTATGTGTATGATTGTTTTCACTGAATTAAAACATGAATTCAGAACAAATTATATTATACGACAATACGAATATACACCGCGCTCATTTCTTGAACTACTGCTAAAATGTAAAAACAATAACTATATATATAGATAGAAATATAAACTATGAAACATAAACTATGAATATAAATACATAGTACCTGATTTAGTGCTACTTTGGTGAAATTGGTGCATTACTTCGTGCGCCATATTGTGTTATGTATTTATTATAAATCATTACCGTAGTAGGTACCAAGTTTCACACAGAGTTTGTGTGCGACGTACAAATGTGATACGCTTTACAGTAGTGATGTACTTTATGAGCAGACAGGCTTCAGGGGCGCATAACCATAAATCTTAGGTTGAAAAACATCAGAAGGTATAAAAACATCAGAATGGATGTCGAAACATTGCGGAGCAATATCAGAACTCAATGAAGTGTGGTAGGAATTTTGGTCTAGTGATCAGGAAAGTTTGGTGATTTTGTTTAACAGTTATACAGCATACGTTCACTTTCGACTCTCCCTAAGTTTAGAATCCAATCATTGACTAATTTACGCAGGACGCTTCCACTTTTCAATTTCCAAGAACCGGGTATAAGGTTGAACATTTTTGGACCTAGGTAAGAATATTGTCTTTGAGCAAGGGATGTCATGGTAGCAAGTGGAACTATTGGATTCCTCCCTGCATGTCGGGTGTTGTGATAATGTTCTACGGAGGGGAAGAGGTGACGATATTTTTGTGTGTATAATATAACTTTTCTTATAAATAGTTGCCTCACATCCAGAACTCCTATCTCTTTGAATAAATCATTACTGGGGTATCTAAATGGTTTTTTAAGTATGACCCTTAGTAGTGATTTCTGTGCTTTGGCTAAAGGGTCCAGAATTGATTTGGTACATCCTCCCCATCCTAAAGATGCATATTCAAGTAAAGAGTTGCACATGGCGTAGTACATTAGTTTTAGATCTTTTGCGCATAGTATATTTCTAATCGCCATGAAAAGATGCGTGAGTTTTCTGACCTTTGTGGAGATTGAATAGATATGTTCATTCCATCTCAGATTCTTGTCTACAATAATTCCTAGATATTTTATGCTATCCACATACTCTAAGGTATTGCAATTGCAAGTGTTTGGGTCATTGCAATGGTGTATAATAATTCTTTGAGTTTCTCTTGGTTGTCCCGCTTGAGTTGCACTGAAGCAAATGAATTTAGTTTTGTCAGTATTGAGAGTGAGAAGATTATGATCTAGCCATTGTTTTACTTTGTTAATACCAATTTCTGCATTACTATGAACTTCATTCCAATTTTTGCCTTCAAATAATAATACTGTGTCATCGGCAAAGGTGATAATATGATCGGCAAATGAACTGTTGCATAATTCATTTATATAGATAATGAATAAAAGTGGTCCTAGAGTGCTTCCTTGAGGTACACCAAAGTTTATATCAGCCGGATCGCTTAGAGTATCGTTAATATTCACTCTTTGGCTCCTATTTTCTATATAACTACCTAACCACTTAAGTAGCTGACCCTGAATGCCGATGCGCTGTAGTTTTTTCAAGAGAATTTTGTGTGAGATAGTATCGAACGCTTTGGCTAGATCCAAGAAGAGCGCAATGCATTTTCTTCCTCTATCTATATTGTTGGAGATGATTTTCGTCAGGTTTGTAATGGCATTTTCAGTGCTCAATCCTGGTCTGAAGCCATACTGTCTATTGGAAAGGATATTGTTTTTTTCAAGGTAATGACTTAGACGATTCTTTACAATTTTCTCAATAATTTTCGAGATTGAATTGAGCAAAGAAATTGGCCGGTAATTGTGTATCTGCGATTTATCTCCATTTTTGCGAAGCAGTATAACAATAGAGTGTTTTAAATGATTTGGAAATTTTCCTGAATTGAAGCTTAAATTGGAAATATACGCGATTGGAGTTGCTATGAAGGATTTAGTAATTTTTAGCAGAATTGATGAAACGTTATCAGGACCACAAGCATTCGATGACTTAAGTTCGTCAATTATATTTATGACTTCGATTGAAGTTGTATGGATGCTGTCTAATTTATGACCGAAATTAGAGATTTTTAACTTAGCGAGATCGGATTCTGTTGTATTAAGATTGTTGAGAATTTTTTTCGCAAGTGTGACTCCCACTGACGTGAAATAATTATTGGCAAAATTCGCAATGATATTTGGGTCTGAGGTGTTCGCGTTATTGATGTTCAGTGATTTAATATCGGAAGATTTATTTATTTTTGTTTTAGTTATATTGCGAAATGCTTCCCATAAACGTTTTGGAGTACAGTTATTTTCGTAAATTATTTTTTTATAATAATTTTCTTTGGCCGATTTTATTAGTTTTTTGCAAAAGTTCCTATAATTTTTGTAATGAGCTTGTACTATAATATTTTCAGGGCACCTATTCGCCTTTTTATGAAGTTGGTTCCTAATGTTAATCGATTTGATAAGGCCAGGGGTGATCCATGGCGTAAGTTTTATTTGTTTATGTGGTATAAGTTTATTGCTTGTATGTTTAGAAATATATGAATGTAATTTAGTGATAAATTCATTCATCGATGAGTCGGCATCCGTTTGGTCTAGAACATTTTTCCAGTTTTCTGAGCTCAAGTCTTCAATTAAGTTATTATAGTTTATTCTTGCAACATGTTTAATTTTAGCAGGATTAGGAGGTTTGTTTTTAAGGCAGAGTGCTGTTGTATAGTGATCTGAGATTGTAGAGTGAATGACAAATGAGTCAACATGGTTAATTTTTTTGACGTTGATGTGGTCAAGACAAGATTTACTCATGCCCTGCTCACGAGTAGGGCTAATAATTGTCTGAATGAACCCATTTTCAGTTAGCAAACATAGGTAATCGTTGGATTGGCGGTGGTATTCGGTAATTGTATTGATGTTGAGGTCGCCTATAATTATTTGCCGTTCTATATTTTTTGAGCTGTTGATAATTGATTGGAGTGAATTCAGAAAAGTGTCAATATTTTGAAAAGAGGGTGATCTGTATATTGCAAAAATACATAGATTATTATTCAATACAATTTTCAGGCAGTTGGCTTGTGATAAGAAAATTTCATCAACTTGAGATTGAAGTCCGTCTCTGATGTATACAACGATCCCGCTAGACTTATTAAGATATATGTTTGTGTGGTGTTCAGAGTAATTGTGAATAACTTTTGAGGTGTAATCTTTACTAAGCCAGCATTCCGATAAAATAATAACGTCGAATTGGTAATTGAATTGATCCAGAAAAATTAAAAAATCGTCAATATTAGAAATGCTTCTTATATTTTGGTGTATAATTTTAACGCCGTAAGCACACCATTTATAGTTATTTAGATTGTTCATATCATCAATGACATTCATGTTAAGATCTATGCCGGAATCATTTCCGGTATCATAATTTAATAGAATCATAAGAATGTGTTGGTTGTGTGTTGTATAGAAGTTGGTTCCCGAGTAATATATAATTAAATGCGATTCCAAATGTAGTTAAAATGGTAAATGTGCTTAATATAAATAATATAGTACAAATGTTGTAGTTAGATGTAGTACTATTAATGAGATAGCAAGAAGTAAAAATAAAATGGTAACAAGAATTGCTTGATATCAAATGAATTAGAAAACGGTAGTAAATTATACAAATATGAGTAATATATAATAATATGGTATAAATAATGTAATTAGATATAGTACTATGAAAGAGATAGCAAGAAGACAAAACAATAATAATAATAAAAATAAGGTAGCAGGAACTGCATAACATACATAACAAATGAATTCCAGAAGGGTAGGAAATGAAACAAATATGGAGAAATATAGAGCGAGACATAAATGCACGGGTCAAGACATACCTCGAAAGAATAGCCATTAATTCAAATTTATCAAAGCGCAGCCAATATGCTTTCGTCTGAGATAACAATGGCATTAGTTCCCTCGTTTTTACGAAGATAAATTTGCCCCCGTTTAATCCAAAAAAAGCGATATTGTTTCTCCTTCGCCGCTGTTCGTGTCTTGTACCACAGCTGTTTACCGCGAAATGTTAGTTGTTCTGAAATGAAGATCGGCGAGCAGGAACCAGCTATACCGATGTTTGAGGTGTTCAATTTGTCTTCTGGATTCTGTTTGTTTTTGTTGAAAGATTTTACGTCTGTTAACAGGTTTTCTCTTGCTATGTTCGTTTTGAATTTAACAATGATTTCTCTCGGATGACTCTTGTTGTTTTTTTTTGCTGCGCGATGAATGGCATCAATGTCCTTTGTATCAGTGGAGGACTTTGTTGTTTTGCAGATATTGAAAAAAACGTCTTGCAGATTTTCTCCTTTGATTTCTGGGATGCCTCTTATTTCTATGTTGTTCGCTTTGAGTTCCCTTTCCTGCATGTCCACACATTTTTCCAAGACATAAATCCTAGCTTCCAGGGTTGAGTTCTTTTTAGTGAGTTCATCATTTTTTAGTTCGATGTCACGGATTCTAGCCATGAAATCCTCATATTGAGAACTCATAAATTGAATACTTTCAAGTATTTTGTTATTCTGATCTAGAATATCATTTTGTGTTTTTTCCAGATTGGACGTCTTGTTCATGACTAGATCTTGAATATCTTTAAGATTTGTCGGTGTCTGAGCGGCGAGCGCTGAACTAATATCCGTAACTTTTTTAATCTGCTCAAAAGGTTCAGTATCACTGATTGTCTGCAACGGGCTAGCAGCGCCGGGCTTGGCTGAATTGCAATGCTTGCAAACTTGTTGAGATCGCCGTTCTTGATTAAGTCGACGATATGTGTTCTCAATAATACCTCCGCAAGCCAAATGAAATGCGCCTTTGCATGCGGCACACGTGAATTTTAACTCATCAGTACGTAGAGTTACTGAGCACACTCGGCAATGCATCTTGAATTAATGTTTTTTTCGTACTACCCGCGTAAAAGCAAATTGTATTGTTTATAGTTTTGCTGATTTAATTCGGGAGGAACTTTAAATCACTCGGATATTATAAAAAATATTTTAGAACTTTGTAGTACGAACACGTAACACTCCGAGTAACTTTTAATTTGAGCGTTATAGTTTTTAAAATACACTTTACTACGGAGCAAGTTAATATGAACTATTCACAGGTATAGAATATTGTTGAATATTGTAAAATTTCACAACTTTTGACCATTCGGTCAAAAACTTATTAGATTAATTAATTAATTAATTTGCCATAATGAAAATTATACTGAAAGTTCCTGTAAGAACTAGCACTGACGAAATCATCACCAATCTTAACATCATGTCAATTAAACAACTATATTCTAAAACTATACTCATTTACATTCATAAGTACAAAACCCAAGAAATAACAACAAACACGTACAATAGAAACACTAGACCTCATGGTCAAAAACTTATCCAACAAATAACTACTAATACAACTTTTGGCCAAAAAATCTTCTTATATCATAGTATTAAACTCTACAATACCACTCTCACTCAAAAACCTCAACATTATAACATTTAAATCTCAAATAAAAAGCTGGATACTTAATATAGGGAGATCTAAAATAGAAAATTTACTGAGATCAAACACAAACTAAAACAGAATCAACTGAACTATACCAAAAAACAGTTCATATATATAACTATACCAAAAAAAACTTCAAATATATATCAAAAAACATCTTACTTATTTTAAAATTATTAAAAAAAAAAATTATACTGCATGATATGTTTTTTTTTTTTTTTTTAAATGTTCATAATTAAATTCATATGTGACTTTGATGTAATATTAATTTTCTTATAATTAAATTATACATAAAATTGTAAATGAAATCCTCAGCACGGGAGATCCCAGTGAGGATATCATTATATCTATTTGTTACACAAAAAAAAACACTTATTATTTGTAACCTACACAGAGATAAATCGACTTTACCCTTACGATGTATTAATAGGCCTTATTAATAAAATATCAATTTAAAATCTTTTATTGATTTGCCTGAAGATACAAAGAATTTTCATTCCTATGCAAAAATATTCGGATTTTGATGAACACGTGTTCCGAATTTAACTGAAAAAAAACTTGAAGAAATAAAATAAATTAGCAAAAGTCATTTATCTCGTCTGCAACATTTTAATGTCGAAGGGCTGAATTAGTTGGCATCTTACATGAGGAACTTGGGGATATAAATAAGCCAAAAATCCATATTTCAGATAATAAGGAATATAATAACTTAAATGATAATGTAGGAAAAAAATACAGCCTTTATCCGAATCGTAAACAAATCGGTGGCAGTAGCGGTATGCGGTAGTCACTATCTCTATAACTGAGCGGTAGGCACTAGGAAGGTACCCACCTACCGAATAGTAAGTAGTTAGTGTCCACCGCTTCGGGGATAATGTTTCTGTATCGATATTAATCGCTGAGTAAATATCTCAATTATTATTAAATACTGAATGGTTTATCAAATAGTAACGATGGTAAGTGAATTTTATACACACCTTTACTTGGGCAGTAATGGGCAGTGGCATCGCGAGGAGAAAAGATGCTGGTTCGGCTTCGAATAATCAATATTACTAGATCATTAGAGAAAAAGATAATACTCATAAATCTAAAGGAAACATGAAACAGAACAAGACGTGGAAAAATAAAAATGATTTTTTTTTTCTTTGTTTTAAACTACTTTATTTGAGTTATACGGGTCGACAGGTTCGGTTGCACTCAACCTTCTTTGGGACAATGGAAATATAAACTAATTTAATTTAAATACAAGGTAAACAGAAGGAAAAGAGAAAAATATGTGAAAGGGAGAGAGCATCACAGACAGGCTGGTGGAGGGGTAGGTAAAGGGGTAGGTAAAGGGGTAGGTAAAATTGGACTGTCTGTTAATTCTAGCTGTTTATTTAAAAGTGGCCAATTATTTTTACTTTTATTCGATTCGGATATTTCTTATGTTTCTAATTTATTTAGACGCATTCCTACTTTATTTTTATGAATTATTTGAACTCCGTATTTTTATTAAATGTACGATTAATTAAAACGAAGTTTTTTTTTCCTTTTATACAATGTCAAGCCACAAAGTGTTTGCTTTCTTCGATAATTTGAAAAATAAAAAGATAACGGTATCAACTGGGAATCGAACCGTCTTACCGGGACAACGTTTTTAACCACTCCACCATTTGGGCCTAACTATGATACGTCATTTATATCTGATTTTTAGATTCAGAGATTTAGAAAAAGTCAACAGGTATCCCGTACAAATAAAAATCGTAAATTTTCATCCGAGACATTATCTAGGTTACAAACCAATTCTTAAGAATTTTATAATCATTTAAAAAGATAGCTGCTAAAAATATGAGAAAAATTAGTTGCAACATAATATTGTTAATTTTATCGACCAAAATGATGTAAAATAGTTACGAGTAGCTCCCAATGGTCGAGTAGTTAATGGGCAATGGTTCCTAGTTGATTTTTTCTGTCTTTGCTCTATTTCATATTTCGTTTAGGTTTACTATTAATATCTTCTTCTTCTATAATAATTTCGTTGATGGGTATACCAATCAAAACCTTCAGAATTATTAAAGAAAAGTAGTTCCAATAAGAAATAGAATGTTAACACAATTATTATATTTTGATTTAGATTTGCTTTGTAACGCCAAATGTGAGCTGTAGTAACTGATCTGCAAAATTTAAATAATACAATAACTTGATCGCGCAGTGCAATTTTTCAGTATGATTTAAAAAAATGTTTTATTTTTAATATTAATTTTTCCTGTGAAATAAAATAAAATATACTTGAGCATAGTATTTTTGTTGCTGCGTAGTTGTTTAAACATATTACGACTCTTTTTTCATGTAGGTAATTTGCAGCAATTTTTATTTTTATTAAGTTTTCCTTCAGTTTTTTGTACTTCAGTTCAAGATTCAGTTCACTTAAAACCTTATCCACTTTTAAATCACAAAACAAACACAAAAAAAAAAACTTTTTTTATGAATCATCAAATCAAAATGATTGAGTCGATCACGAAAAGGCGTGGCGATCTGAATAATAATATGTATGAATCGATGGCCTTTTAGAATTAATCATCGGGTGAAAACAACCCTTTAGCATAAACGTATACAAGCCTAAGGGATGCAATCTCGGACGGTCCCTTGTTTTGATTATAGATTAAACACTGATAATTAAAGGCGCCACTTATTATTTTGTTATTACTAAATAACATTTGCTGCCACCAACATAATAACTACTTATATAAATAATTAAGAGATATCAAAGTTTCTTCCCAAACCAGTCTCTCTCGCAACTTAGCTGGTGGGAGGCGCATCCTGAACCGATGGACGCGGGCACCTCTTCATATGCTCCTAAATACCATTTTTATCTGTACGGTAGTAAATCTAGGATACGATTTTGCTTACATGGTCCTTTTAATCAACAATAACAAATCCTTAATTATTTTATTGAGAATCAGTACATCGCCATGGAGTTGGTACTTAAACTACCGTTTAAAGAGAAGGGTTAGTGTAGGTTAGGATTTACACGGATGAAAGCTTCAGGGCACGTGCGATCAAACAAAAATAAAGCAAAATTCAGAAAGACAACTGGACCACAGGATAAGCATCGACGAAGAACTCCCGATAGCTATTTGGAAGGTAAGAAGACAGAGTTGTATTGGGAAAGAACCTCTATATTTTTAAAAATATTTACATCAAGTTCTCGGGATGCCCCGTACAATAAATATCTATAAGTGCAGAAATGATCTCGCGCGATCTGATTAACCCCTCAGGCTAATTTGTACGCTTTTGGGAACAGCTCATATACTTCTCATAGACATCGTTGTGTTTCCCTTATTGTCATGGTTAGAACTATGATCTAAACGGTTTTTAAAAGAAAAAAAATACCACGCTTTGTATTCAAATCTAAAAATTAACGACAAAATAATTAAAATGTACACCTCTATGAAACTAAAGTTTCAGGCCGCAATTTGAGAAAAAATTCGGAATGTTTGTAATTTTGTTATTAATTATTTTAACTTAAAACGATCAAGAGGTGACCATAACGTTTATAATACATTTGTCTAATAAAATATATTTGTTTTTATTTTTTGCATTATAAGTAATTTTAGTTAGAAAAAACGTAAGGTGAGCGAGCTATTTTAAAAAGTTTTTTATGCGCGCATAAAAGTTTTAATATTTTAAAAATATATGTTTATTAATAAGCGGTTTCATAATATTTTAAAAATATATGTTTATTAATAAGCGGTTTCATAATCTTTTAAAAACGGTTTATACTTTTCGGATACTTTCAGAAATACATTTTTTTTAAATGTTATATCTAAACGAAGATTCTCTGACCTTTTGGCAGAATATACCTGAGGCCTAAAGGGTTAAGTAATTCAATTTTGCTATCATGAAGGTAGGTACCTACCAAGTTAAATAGAAAAGGATTAATCTTGAATCCACAAGTAGTAAAAAACTGTCAGTATCACCCTGGTGACTAGATCACAATTCAGACTCAACACTTTACACAAAAAGGTAACCAGATCTGAAATACTAGGCAGGTAATTTTTTTTTTTATTTCTCTTATATACTGTACCTGCTCAATATTTATGGACAGCCATTTTAATAAGGAGGTATTAAAAAAGTGAGGTGAATGAAAAATAAGCTATTCATTATTTGCTTGTAGTGTGTTAATGAACGTCAGACTTAATAATATTCATTAATAATACATGCATTGTTTCGGCTGTCGCTGGCGGCTAAACGGTTAAAATCTTTTCTTTGTCAATCGATATTAACTAAATGAGTGTTGATAAACCACTGCAAACTTTTTATACTGATTTGATTTGTTTCATTACTTGCGTTTTGAGTATAATACTCGCAGTCAATGCCTCTATATCAAATCGATGAACTTTTTATCATGCCTCAAGTTTATTGAAGGTTTATTTTTATTCAGTTAAATCAACGTCCTTCTCTAAGAGTTTTCTAGTCAACACAAATATCTAACTAATTAATATTTAGAAAATAATAATTATAGACATAATTGTGGGCAAAACGTTTATAAACGAATGTTATAATACTTGATGTTAAAGACGGTGGCATGCGAATTGTTTAGCCACCACAAGTAATTTGTAGTATTTTAAATCCATTCCAACATGTGAAGAAAAATAGCAGGGTTGAAAACTAACCACATATTCTAATGTTTGAAATCCTTAGTCCGTCCCAAGGGGCAGCTGATAAACCTCGGACACGTGGAAATTGACCAAAGAAAGAGATAGGTCGATAGAATATCCTTTGGTAGAACCAGGCATGCAGCATTTTATCCAAAACCAAAAACAAAGAATTGAAGGCAAGGGTTGTACCGATCTGTACAAATGTATCTATTGTACTATGTACTTTTGGTAGGGTCTGTAAATAGGGGAGGTTTTATCGCACCACTGAATCCACTTCGATTTATTCGGTTTTTAATCGGACTGGCATCGATTTTATAATGCATACTTAAATGATTCAATTCTTGTTATTTGTTTTACGGGTGGTTTATTTTCGGAATGCTGCTTTCATTGTTTCGTAAAAGCGTTTAATACGTTTTGTGTCATGATCAAACTTTCATGTCTCTTAAATGATTTTAGTTTTTTTTTTAATACTCTAATTCAATTTTTGTTTTATTTTACCTTTAATTATTTATAGCAAATATTATTAAATGAAAATGACGAAAGTTAATTACCGATTATTGAACAAGTAAATATTATTGATTATATATTCTTAAGCCTTTTTTAGGCGTGACAGCTGATTTGCCTTCACTTTGAGAATGTCTTCTGGAAAAAAATCTTCAATGATATAAAATTAAGATATTTTTCAAAATAGCAAGAAACAAATGGTTCCAAATTCTAACCGAGGTGCGATAGTATTTTTACAAGATATTTCTTATTATTTTGAAAACTATCAAGCAAACATATTGGCGTCATAAAGTTAGCGTATTTAAATTTATATTTCCTAGTTTACAATGTTAATTTTGTCGTTCAATTCAAATATGTAGTCGCCTTGACTTTTAAATACATAACAAAAAAGGTCATTGATATTTCATACCGCCAGAGCTCACCGTTCAAGAACATTTTGTTAAAGTATTTTTTTGACGTTAGGTACAACACGTGATTTCAATAATGTCTTATTCTATTTAATGTATTTATTTTCCGTTTTATTAAAAATGACTACCTACTAAATAAACCATTGACCTTTCGGATCCTGGTCAAACGTGAACAGGTAAGTAGCTAATCTTCCGTGAAAACAATATCTCAAGAGGCAGCGTTATTTAAAGCCTTTTTTTCTTAAATTACCTAGTATAATTTTCCGCACGAGCCGCCACTGAACTAATAGAGCCGGCCCGTTGCGGTCGCCTTGTGCGAGCTGAAACATCTGCCGATATCAGTGGCGCTCCGGTTATTCAAATGAGTACATAATATAAACTATTGACCACTGTAAAAAAGTGGTAACAGATAGCAAACGAAATGGATAAAACTAGATATTTGATGGTTTAAATAAGTGGAGTTCATTAAATACTGAATCATAGGCACGTGTCGAAATCTCGTTTTAGAAGTACGCCATCATTTTTTCTTCGTGTATTTCAAAAAACACTTTTTGTTCCTTTTTTAAACAAAGCGATGTCCTGCCGATGACACGTCCTGTTTTTTTTTTTTTAATTTTCTACGTGTCGTTTTTTGGATCGCTTACTGTGGATTGATTTCAATATTTGTTTAAGGTTCCTTTAAGGATAGCTATTTCCAGCCCGTATCCTTCCCTCTTACTTTTTACACTGTACAGTGTACAGCTCCGTCTCAAAAATAAACTGGCTTTTTGTTTTTTCCAGGAAATATTGAGGATTATCAGAATTCTTTCAATAACTTTTGTCATGATTTTAATCCACAAGGGGAAAAATGAATATTGCTTATTTATTAAGAATCTCTTTAAATTATTGGTAATCCGGTCAAGAACGGGATTGCAGGACATTGATAATCTTTTAGTAAATTCGTAATAATATTGGAACACGTGTTCATGCACCTATATTGTCTGGATAATATATAATGACCTAATACGAAAATATTTGGTATTTTATGAACACATTGATATTCTACTTAAAGTTTATTAGGAAACCTATCAATTAATTCGTTAAGGGCCTGCAATACCGTTTTTAACCGGATTACGAATACTTCAAAGAGATTCCTAATAAATTAGCAATATTTTTCATCACTAATTTTTCTCCGTGTAGATTTAGAATGTTGACCATCTACGTGTGTTGTGAACATTTATACTCCAGTATTTATTCTTTCTTTTTGGATGTGTTGATTAAACTTATTTTTCCTCGTGTGATAATATTACTGTATTGTCTAACTTGGTAACATTATACAAATATTATTTTTTACTAGCGCAGAGCCGTGAAAAATCACGTAATATCACAATTCCAATTGTGAAAAAGACAATTTAAAAAAACTGTTCATTTACATATTATAATTTAGATAGATAGGTACTTAACGCTTGTCTGAATTTGTTGAAAACAACAATTCAGATTTTGAAAATGATAACTAGGCACGTCCGAGTTCTAGAGTTCATTGTTCTGGAGAAACAGACACACAGTATTTTTAATAAATGTTTTGGTTTCCGAGTCGCTTTTTAATAAGACTTTAAGAATAAAATAAAATCAATGTATACAACATCAATAATCGCCGAAATCAAAACTCATATTATCTAAACTTGAAACATTGACTTTTTTACTGAAACTAATCAAAACTAATGTTGCATCGTAAAAATATTGTTGATGCAACTCCCTGCTAAGTATTAAAATAAATGAAAACCAAAGTAGCGCAAAGTTTGCCAGAAACAGACAGAGCTCTAAACGGAAATTGCGGATCTGAGTTTGCAGATCATCTTTTAAATAACGATCACACATTTGATAAAAACTTAGGTCTTAAAATATTTCACACAGGATATAAAGTTTCGCAAATAAATAATTTAGAAATTTTAGAAATTAGAAAACATGTTAATAAAAAAGAAGACTTAATTAATAAGCAAATATATTATATAAACGCACTTTTAAATATTTTCCCACTAAACTGGTCTTTCCCGTCTAACAATATTATAATTCCCAATAAGGAAGTTGAGTCCATTTTTTTTATTTTTTTTTATCAATGTTCGCATTCAAACTTAAATACTGGTATTTTTTTTTTTTTTTTTAAAGTTTGTTTTCATAATTAAATTAATTCTCAAAGTTTAAATTTTATTAAGCCCGCCAAAACGAGCGGAATCCGAGCGGTAAGAGGCGGGGTGTGGTGTGACGTCATTAGAACTGTGAAAACCACGTCGCATAAGCATTTTGTATCGAAAAATTTGTAATTCTTCAACAAGGAATTCCAGTAATTTTTTTACCAATGTTAACCGTCTATTAGAATTGATGTTTTTAAAAAAAAAAGAAAATTGATTAAGATTTCATAGTTAAATTAATATTTTAAGTTAGAATATTTGCTTTTCTCGCCCAGTACGGTACTTGTACGGTATTGCCGTCGCTACTTGTTGACGTTCCCCGCGCGAATTCAGGACCACCGCGCAGAAAAGTAAAGACCAATAGTAAAATAACGGTTTACAGCCCAGTTCACTGTTTGACTTTTCTGTGCGGCCGGCGGCCTGAAGTGTATCACATGCTATGTGACATGAATAATAATAAAAACTTCTAAGTTATGCAATAAACAACATATTATTATAAAGCACTCTACGAATATGTATCTTTAGAAATCCATTTCATATAATAATAACAACAAATACGTACATATATTTGACAAACCCAAATAAATCTTTGGCCTATACACCTCTCTCATCTAAACCGACCATCTCTCATGTAATAGAAAGAGATGCACCATAGGTGATCTGTTGTACGTACAATCACGACACATGTGACGTCAGAATTCTTTCGACCAATCGTGGAGCGTATATAGTCAATTGCTATTCAATGCTTTTTCAAGAACGTTTAACTAATTCTAAGAATAATAATATAGAAATATATTTATATATTTAGAATCGATATTTTTTGATCTACATGAACATATTTTTTATAAGTCAAAATATTTTTTACTCAACTTCCTTATTCTGAAAAACTCCGCCCACTCTTACCCCTCCCCACTTCTTCCACTGTTCAATTGTAACCTATATTTAATTTTTGACTTTAGTATATACTTGCTCCTGATGAGGTGAACATTGTTCATGAAACATGTACGTTGTTCATGAACATTTTGACGGCCGGCGTGGTCTAGTGGTATACGCTTTTGACTACAGATCCGAAGGTCGCGGGTTCGAACCCGGCGTGCGCAAATAAATTTTATTTGATTAATTTGTTATATTTCACAATTAATTAATTTAAAATAATATATAGTATATTTGCGGCACGTTCCAGAGTGGAAGATACTCTCAGTATCGCCCTGGTGTAAGACCACCATTCAGAATTGAAACGTTGCTTGAAATGGCTTTAGCCGTGTTTGGTGACCCGATCTGAATAGCCAGGTACTTCCCCACCTTCCTCTTCCCCATCTCCCTCCCCTCCCCAATATACCCTCAGCCTCACAACATACCCCAATTGGGGATGCCATAGTCTCACTGGCTCCAGACGGGAGCAGTTGGGACTCTTGTGCGGTATTACTGTAAAAAAAAAAAATAAAAATGTAGAGGTTATATATATTAAAGTGATGTAAACAAAGGTATTTGTGTTTTAATATAAAAAAACCCTGTTCGGAAGGCATTTGTAGCTTTGACATGGTACTTAGGTCATTTGTAATGTATACTTATTATCTTAATGACTGTACAGTTAAGGATTGTTGTAAACGGAAGTTGTGCTCTCTGTTATTTTCAAAAAGAAGAATGAAGTTTTCACACCGCGGCAGCGGGTTTATATATGCTAGTGTAAATATAGTACATTTGTAAGGTAGAATATTTTGGCAAGTGACTCGACAATCAACGATTGAACCTTTGTTTGTACGCAAGACAGGTAGATTCCTATAAATATTTTAATTGAATCACATAAATCAAATTCCACGTGGGCAGGTTTTCAACTAGCTTCCTTGCGTAAACCCGTAAATTTAAAGTGATTCTGATACTCCATTCAGACAAAAGAATTTGATGAGGATTCAAAGAGTGTCAAGTTTCTTATCAGACTTCATCTCTTCATGACGATTGATCTCGCATTGGTGGATGGGTAGGTCGGTACGTCTCTTAATCAGAAGCTATTAAATAAACATAAATGGATGGCTTAATTAACATAACATAACAAGATAGAATAATATATATACCTTTTTTGTTATCATCTGTACTAATCTATAGAATCAAGAATTCTACAGAGCGCAAAGTGATTATAACATAATGGACGGTGTTGCTATTAATGCTACCTATTAAAGTATGTTAAAGAAATCCAATATAACTAAGACTCATAACTCAATTAAAGTATCGGAGTGATTGATTCATCGTTATTTTGTTAATATCTATTCGCTAGGAAACTTGGACACTAAACAAAGCAATGAGACGAAATACATCTGAATTAATTATATTAAATTTAAATGAGTTATTTAAACGCACTATATATAAAGCACGGAGGGATATACTTACTAATAAAGAGATTCTCAATCGAATAAAGAAATCCATTATAGGTAATAAATATTTATTTATTTACGCCTTGCAGACGGTAAACATTGTAATAGGTAAGTTGTTCAGGAGTACAATAATGAGTGTATAGTACTTAACACAAAAAGGTGAGGATAAACAATATAAGCAGGGACAATACAAGTTATCATATCATAGTTCTGTTGTACAAAGGTATTCAATAAATGAATAAATTAAAAAAAGTGAAAAATAAGTACTTAAAATAAATATAAACAGTTTGTTTTAAAGCCTTTTTGTACGTGGCAAACATTTATTTCGCCAAATTTGGTATTTTACAGAACAAAGATTAATTAATACGGCGATGAAAGGTGAAAATGAAGAAGCATCAAAGATACAATGATGTATCGAAAATTTTACAATAGAGTTTGCTAAGAGTTTTATAGTATTACAATAACGTAGTTAAATAAGTTTGTAACATAATTATAAAAATAAATATGAACAGTTTGTTGTAGAGCACGTCTGTAATTAACAAACTTTTTTTACGCCCGATTGGGTGTTTTACAGAACATAAAAAATGAATATAAAGATAAAACTTGCTCATGAAAAAAAAAGATTTGTTACAAAAATATTCTAATAAGCTGAATTTTAGTTTGGACTCTACTTTAGTTAGAGTGGTGGCGGTAAACATAGATTGAACTACAAATTACCAAGTCTTTGTAGCCTCTGAATTGGTGAATTTCGATAAAATATGTAAGAAAACTGCAAAATTGATTCGTCATTCATCATCTTAAAATTAAACCTGTGAAATGTTTCGTTTTGGGAGTAAATTTTTAATATTAATGTCAAATAAATAATATATTTCTAGCTCAATACATAAAAAAAACAAACGTTTCAAACCTTCTTTTTTTAATTTTATTTACCTGCTCAATCCTTTAGCACTTAATATTATCTGCCATTCACACCGAACGTCACAATTTAAAAGATGGCTTCCCCCGCCAAGTGGCAAGAAAAACAAGACGTCTTATTACAAGTGGTAAATCTCTGAAATAATGTACTGCTCCCACCTTTATTAATATTGTGTCCCATTGAGGTGGTCGCAAGAGGCGGCACTACTTCACAACTCAGGAGATTACGATATGCAATATGCATAATCCCTACCCGACACTCCTGCTGCTCTCCTGGCAAAGGTATCATCTCCAATCTAACACATTTCTCATACTTATCGCGAATTTAAATTTTAAATGCTTTTTAATTGTAAGTTTATATTACCCGCGCGCTTTTATCTGCTCCTGGTAGAGGTACCTAACTATATGGTTGGATTTATCACAATACTAAATTGTTTTTTTTTTAAATATCTTATGGCCTTGTTAACGTACTCCTTCGTGCATTTGTGTTCATTACTTACATAAAATATGGTGTTTACTGTCCCATATTTTCATAATGATAATTAAATTGCTCTTTTTTAAATGTCTGATTTGATATGAATTATTTAAATTTAAAAGGTTTAATGATCTGTAAGTTGTAAGTTGTTTATTTGCTCTGAAAATTTCATAATAGTGACGAAACTAGTATGCAAAATATGCAAGAACACGACGATTTTTGTGTTATTATGCCATGTTGCGCCTCTTCCTTCTTCAGCTGACTTTTTGAACAACGTTAGAGTGTCCATCATCAGGGCAGATATCCCTGTAACACTGTCCCAAAACATTAGCTAGAGAAGGAAGCGCAACACGACAAAATAACCCCAAAAGTAATCACGGTCTTTTAGCCATAAAAATCTCAACTCAAAACAAAACGTGAATTGATTTAACAATTAAATATTTATCATAAACAGATGCAGTATAAAAAAATACGATATGATAATGATAATAAAAAGAATTTATTCTAGATTAAGGAATTAAGAAAAAAAAAAAAATTTATTCATTTTCATTACTTAAGCAGGGGTAGTGGAATTCAATACATTCCATATTTTGAAATAACAAAATAATATAAAATTGTTAAAAAGCAAGAATTAATTGACTGCAAAATTATTTACATCTGAAGATTGTATCTACTACTTTACCATTAACCTTCAGTAATTTCATCACTTTTGTACAGTTTGCAATGTTTTCTGTGTATTTCTAATATACATTTTTTCCGTAAAAACCAATACTGTTTTAGAATGATCTTTCCTGTTTATGCATTTAAAATACATTAATATTACTAAATAATACATTTTTAATATGAAACGTTTAGAATAATGTCAAAAACGCTATAAAAACCACATTTTTACTTAAATTTTTACTCCAGTCATAGAAAAATTGAACTCGACATTTCAAAAACACGTTCGTTTTGTTTAAGGAATTTATAAAAAAACTATGCCTTCACTTTTATCTCGTTCATATAATAAACATCGATTGTTACGATAGCGGCGTGAAATATTATTTATTCAGTTTCCAGTATAAATATTTGAGACAAACTGGAAAGAACTTTCTAACGTAAAAAGAATTAAGTATTTCCGCGTGAAAGATAAAAAGAAAAAAATACTTCTAAAATATGGACACCCAGACATTTTTTTTATTGATAGAAAAGAAATGTATGCCAAAATAAAGCTGCTTTCCAAATCACTGCTAAAATAAAAATTAAATTTAAAATTTTGAAGATAATATTAGCGATTCAATAGTTTTGATTGAATAGAAACGTGGTCTTAGCTCTAGGTTTAGATTTTATTTTGTTTTTTCTTCATATCCTGCCGCTTGATGTGGGAAAACATGGATTGAAAAATAAACAAATACAGACGCGCCAACTAATCTTACTAAGAACAGGTTAAAAGGGAAATATTTCTCAAGTGTCAGTTGTAGATAGCGCTTTCTACAAATAGGTTTTTTGTGTCATAATTAATTAAAAGTCATCGATTATATTGATCGTGACATGCATATCCGTTTATTTTATTCTACAGAAAGGATGGATTAAAATGATTGGTTTGATGTCATATTGCAAGTTGCAAATATCGCGTCTTTTCCACGCAATTCATTGAAGGATTCAAAAGGACATGATTATCAGCAATTTGTTTCTAAAGCGAATTTAATAATTTATTTAGTAATTTTTTTACGCTTTTTGGTAGGTTTTACTTATTAATGGCAAAAATTATACAGTACATATTTATTACACATAACTAAACTGCCTCAGTAAAAATCTTTTGTTATTATTAAATGATAAAATTAAGATGTCCACTGACTCGGTATAATTATTTCCCTCCATAAGTGTTCTAGGCAATGAGGAATACAAATGGTAGTTAGTCCCGGCATCTCTGGACTAAAATAAATCCTGAAAGCTTATCAACGCAAGCAATTCTGGACTATCGAATGCATTGTTTAGTATTTTATACAGAAACATTAAGTCAATGAAAATCCCTTTGTCCGACAATTTAAGCATATTCATATCTAAATAGCATAAAATAAAGTTGTTTTTCGCGTCTGTCTGTTTGTACGCTTTGTTCTTCTAAGCTATGCTATGGATTTAAATAGGGTTTTCACAATTATTTATAGAATTTTTTCCCAAAGGATAATTCATTTTATATTTATAGAAAGTGGAAAAAAGTCGATATTTTGTAATCGTGTCGTAAAAAACTATTTTCGGGATAGTGCCCAATGTACTGAACCTCAAAACCTTACTCCAAACCATTCACAATCCCGAGCAACGCCGGGTACACGTGAACTAGTTTCATTCAAAGGAGTTCAACAAAATTGCTGAACTAATCATTTTAAAACTTAGGAGAAAACGTAAGAATTTATTTTGTATTCTTTCAATATCTTGTAGTTACATGAATATTTTAATGTGGGTTCCAGACAAGAGAATTGTACTCAAGTTGACTTCTAATAAAGGCAAAATATAACACTTAATATTTTTGAAATTTCTAGTTAACCTAGTTATGAATCCTAACATTCGTAGCCCTTTGTTAGAAATTTCCATCATGTGGTTAACAAAAGAAAGATTTGATTGAAAAGGGGTGCTTATGTTTTATTTTGGGTCAATATCTCAAGAGAATTGTTATGAATGTTGTAATTAAAGATTACTGGATTTTTTATTGAATTATTCATGTACCAATGTGAAGTTTAATTATCGATTTTGCCTTTAGTTTACTATGTTATTACATTTTTTACGGTTTTATTTTATTCGATTGCCCCGTTTAAATTTAATACAATATGAAAATGTTTTTTATTATTAAATTATCTTAAAATATTATCTACACATTAAAGTTCAGTTTAACAACTGACAACAAGTTTTATTTAAGCTTCGATTTATTTTGATAAAATTGCTTTTTCTTATAAAAAGGATTTAGTTATAATTTTATTAACTTTTCTGAATGGTTTACTAAAATTATTATTCTAAAAATTATTATCCTATAAAACCTACTTATTTTCCTCTTTTGTTCAATCCATCCTGATCAAACCCACTGACATTTCACATAATGAAAATTCTTCGTAGAAATGAGATCCCTGAGAAAGACCGAGTTTATTGCTGAGTTTTATCTGCCTACCCCTGCGATGAAACGGCTTGATGGTTAGTTAGTTAGTTAGGTTTCAGATCCTTTATATTTCATACTTCGTTATACAAAATCGCATTCTTTTTACTTGGAGATGAACCTCAACGCGCGATCAAACGCGAAACGTAATTACGTTCCAAGTCAACACTCTACCATTTACTATATCAATGTTTTGCCCTTATTTTGTTGCTACACTTCTTAAGGTATTATTTCCTCACCATGTGACTGCATTATCCTGACGGTTAAAGATTAAGCCTTCTTTCCTTTAGGACCTCCCGTATGATGACGATACATTAACGCCGACAACCGATTTCATGTTCCTTATTTGGATCATTTGATTTACAAGTCCTTAAACTTTATGAACCTTTATTTCACAAATTTTATGGTATAGTTAAATTATTACTTATGATAGTGTTTCCAAGGTTTTGTATGTAAGACTATTAATTACATACTGCCGATAGCCTTACCCAGTGATAGTTTTAACTGTGGTAGTTAAGAGGGTCCTGTAATCAGCTGCAGAATTATAGTACTACCTAGGTACTTCTTTAAAGTAATCTCATAAGAAGAGATATGTACAGTAATTAAATAAATGTTAGTAATAAAATTTAATTTAATTGTAAAATTTTCTTCGTTTCGCAAGTTCCAATTACATTTCATGTAGATACTCGTACATTTTTTGTTTAAGTTTCTGATAATTTAGTAACACAAATTTATTTATATTATTTAAAAAAAAAAATTTCAAACCACCAAAGAAATTTTCAACAAAAATGAATTTGGCATAGTAAATATATTAACATATACAAACATGCATGTGGGGAAAAAAGGTTCCACGTAGGTACACCCAGTTAAAGGTTGAATAATACTTCGTGCTTGAATTTGTTGCAGGACGTGTGGAAAATATCCGAAAATTTGCTGTAGGACTTATAATCCAATTTTCACCAGAATGTCTGGTGTTGATAATAAGCCGTTCAGAAGCTTATAAGTTATAAGCCATCAGCATCAGAATGAAGACTGCAGATATCCAGCATTCCGGTGATAAATACTGTTAGAAACAGTCTTGAGTAAAAACTGATCTCTATCGTGCAGATTACCTTTCTTCACTACCTAAAAATTAAATTTGAGTAAATACAAGCCTTGTTCACATCCATAACTTATTGTCCAAATTCTTTGGAAAATAAGTTATGGATGCCAAGAAAGCAAATGGGCACACTGCGATCTATGAATGCAGTTTTCTTTGTCATATTATATGATAACTGTATTTTAATATTTAAGAAATATGTCAAATGAACTCTAAAATGCATCAGTAAAATATCAGACACATCAGAAAAACAAACTAGAAATTAGTTTTTCCATCCGCAAAAAATGGATTGTAGTCAAAAGTGAATTTTACACCTTTTGGGGCGACGATATTTATAAGTCAAAGAACAATTTGACCACGAAATTGTAAAGAGAAGTTTAGAAATTTTAAAATTCAAAGTAGAATTCGACCAGGAAATTGTAAACAGAAGTTTAAAAATTATATAAATATATTTAAATATTAGATTTTTTGTGATTTTGCTTCATTGTTTCTGTTATCATAACTCAAATAACACCTTCGTTTTTAAACTGCGTATCTGGTTCACCAATCGTTAGACTAAACAAATAGTTGAGCCTTAAGTACGTTTAAGCACTCTCGTTGATCTTCTTAGACACTTTTTTACTATTTACTGTAGTTATAGAGATATGTAAATGACTAACTGCATATTTTGAAGCTTTATAATAAACTAATACGAAAATAATACTTTTACATGGTATAAAAATAATACCCATATAATATATTATTTTAAAATTAATTACATTAAATTTGTTATTTTATTTTTTCTGATTCTCTATTTTGAGTATTTTTTATTTATTGTTTTTGTGTTTAATTCGTAGAACTCCATTTAATTTTTTTATAAATTTAATTTAGATTAAATTTGATAATATTATTATTAAGTTCTGCAAGTGTTTTAGTTTTTTATTATTGTGACAGCTGTTTCGGCTTACAAGGCCATTTTCAAACTGTGGTTTATTCCACATTGAGACGACGTATTTATGCTATTTCAAATGTAAATTTTGAAGGTGATTTATTACTGGTTACACCGATGACAATATGATCTATTGTTGGTTAAACCAATCTATGTTTTCCCCTCAGTAAATGGTAATGAGTTCTTAAGTATTTACTAATGACTTTATTGCTATGAATTATTTGGGTGCATTATACTGCTTGGGTTTTGTGAAAATACTGAGAAGTGGTGAGTAAATTATTTTCCGTACTTTATTAATTAGTGTTAAGTTTGGGTCATTCGTTCGTTTATTGATTTCTAATTGTTCAAGTAAATTTAATCTAATGCCCTTTTTTTCTATATGCAATGGTTTAGGACCCTTGTTGTTAAGTGGGGTATGATTATTCACCAAGAGATGTTCTGCGAATTTTGAGGATGTGTTTTTATTATTATAACATCGTATATGTTCCTTGAATCTAGTTGAGAATGCCCTCCCCGTTTGTCCGATGTAAGTGGCGTTACAATCGGCGTGGTCACATTTTAATTCATATATGCCACTGTTATTGAGTATAGGGATTTTACTTTTAGAGTTTTTAAGGCTTGTTCCTAAATTATTGTTTGTTCGAAAAGCTATATTTAAACCACATTTTTTAATTTCTTTTGCAATTTTTTCAGATATTGGGCCGAGGAATTCGAGACATGCAAATTTTTCTATATTTTTGTTATTTACCGGATATATTAAATTGATTTTATTTTTATATTTCTTATTTTTTATTATTTTTTCAATGTTATTTGCCTCATAGCCGTTGTTAATCGCGATCGTTTTTATCGTTTCCTTTTCTTTTATATAAGCTTTATTGTCTAAGGGAATGTTAATGAGTCTATGTACCATTGAATGGTAAGCTGATAATTTATGGGACCAAGGATGATTTGAATTTGAATTTATTGTTGTATCTGTAAAAGTTGGTTTTCTAAATATTTCAAAGGTATGTTTATTATTACTTTTACCAATTGTCAGATCTAAAAAGTTTATTTTACCTTCAATCTCATGTTCAACTGTGAAGCAGATTTTATTATTAACGGTGTTGGCCCAATTAGTAAAGATATCTAACTGTCGGTTGGTACCATTCCAACATATAAGGATGTCGTCTACGTATCGGACATAATATACTATATGTTTAGCTAAGGGAGATTTAAGAATTATATTTTCAATATAATCCATAAATATCTCCGCTAGAAGTGGACTTAATGGTGACCCCATGGGGAGACCATCATGTTGTTGGTAATAGATATCATTGAAAAGGAATTGATAATAATAATATTATCAAATTTAATCTAAATTAAATTTATTAAAAAAAAAAAAAAAAAAAAAAAAAAAAAAAAAAAAAAAAAAAAAAAAAAAAAAAAAAAAAAAAAAAAAAAAAAAAAAAAAAAAAAAAAAACTCTATTTTGAGGCTATCGGAAATGGGTTTGTATACCCGATATGTGTATATTATTATGGCCTATGCTTTTTTTTCAACTTTCAGTCTTTACTGTACTAGTTTACAATTTATTAAGTTGCCTTATATAGTGTTCGTGTCCTTTTTTTATTTTGTAGATTGAAAGGAAAGAAATAACGTTTAAAGTGATCATTACATATATTACACAAGCAGTTAGTTAAAATTTAATTCATAATTAATTAATGGTCTGTGTCAAAAATATTTTTTTACCACAGTAGATATTTTGTACTATGAAAAATTGTCACCAATTTCAAATAGCCACTACATGCTTACTCATACAATGCAGAGAGTAATGTTGAGTGCCCCACACCTGCTTGGGGTAGCGCTGTTTCGATTTCATTATTCAAATTAGGCTCCACAAAGGGTGGTATAAAATGCCTGAACACAAAAAGTCACCCCTCCGTAAAGTATAAAATACTCGCGGACAAACTGTAAAGCACTGGACTTAATGGGCTCCAAATCAAAGCGTCACCTGCTGAAATTGAATGCTTTAATATGTGATACCTATCTATTGTTTTATTGCATTTTCACATTTGAAAAGTAGGTCCTAATTATATAGCAAAGTACATAAACTCTTCACCTTTGGCTATACTGCTAACTCAGAGGCTAAATCAGTTCAGATCAAGCTTTCCAAACCATTGTACGTGCAAGTTTTTTCAAGAAAGAAAGCACAATTGGAGCCAATACTTTGCATTGTACATACAAGTTTTTTAACGTTTCGAAAATAAGTTTTAAGTTTCTAGTTACATATTGATGTTTGAATTATGACGCTGTATTTGAGATATTTTCATACAGAAATAAATGCATTTTATAAATTCTTCGACGATTAGGTATTACCGATATATTATATTTACTTGAGTATTCGTTTCCGCTTTTTTATTTTTGGAAAGATGACTTTGATCACCATATTTTTAGTTATTTTCTCTCCCCAAATACTTAGATTTTTTTACTTACACAAGTTGTCCGGGGGTAAAGTGCACACACTTTGGGAGGTGATTCTATTAGAAAAACAAAAAAAAACTATTTTCCAAGTTTCAATATTTCAAGGTTGTTTATGGATTAAAAGGTTGAATTGTTTGTATCAAAATTTAATATTCTTTATTGGAAACAAATTTTTGTATGGTATTTTTTTTAATTTTTTTTTTTACTTCTACCATCATGTAGAATCACCTACCGAAGTTTGTGCACTTTACCCCAGACACTGTATTTTTCGATACTTTAAACATGTGTAAATATCACATAAATTTTTCGGACGCAAATAATATTATAAAATAAGTTATTTAGTTTCAAAGTTGAAAATTCAATCAAGTCTCCCTATTTTACGGTATCGTGTAAAAGATGCCTAGATGTGTTTTTTTTCAAAACTTTTATGAAAAATGTGGCTTTCAATTATTTCGGCCATACCTGTCTTGTTAATATAGAGTTATTCAGTGTTTTACGTGAAATATGCAGTTAAAACTTGTTTATAAAAATTCTAATCTGGTGGTAGGTACATAGTAAAACTAGTTATTAATAAAAAGCGAAAAGAGTTCGTAGAATAAAGGCGGCACGCGAATGCACAATGCCACTCCGCGTGATTAAATTTATATCTGTACACATTATGGTGTAATCATTCGTACACACATTAGGCAGTGGGTACAGTGGTACGGTGGGTAGGTACCGGTTTAGAATGAGTTGAGTAGGGGTGCAGGATCATGCCACCACCTGCCCTTAGCTCGTAGTTCTACGCCACGGGTTAGTATGGATTTGAAACATACTGAACAAGTTGAAAAACATTTAACCGACTCAGTGCCAATCACTCCCATGGGTGGACAAAGCATATTTAATTTTGGTGGTTAAAAACGTTAAAATGAATTTACCAAATTAATTTTTATGTAAGAGTTATCGATGGTACAAAAACCTATATCGTATTGTTTTTCCAAAAATATGTTTGCCCTATTTGGTATTTCGCAACCTATTTGTGTGTAGTGTTCTTATTTGGTTGTAGGTTAGATACCGCTCACCAGATATCGGTAAAGCATGTAGATTGAAGTTATTGTTATTATCCAGTAGTAGTTTTAAGGATTTTCCATAGTTAGCGGTACTTGCACCATCTGACAGAGATAACATGTCTGTTGTACCCAAAATATTACGAGTTCTTTTCGTAAGATAATTATATTGAATATCTAGCTGGACATATGTCCGTTCTATCAGAAGCTATGAGTTATTCTAACGTGGGACGCAACTGGAAGTGTGCTTCCTACCTAGTAATCGGCCAGCATCGGCTGAACTCTACGGGACTCTATGGCAGTAATCTAGCCACTGATAACCAGATCGTGAAAAGTGGCTTTACGTTCGGCGTACAAAATTTTACAGCATTTTAACCTTTGACCGAGGTATTAAAAAGACTGACCAAATCTATATCTTGACCTGCCGATTAGATCAGGTTATTTCTCCGCAGGTGTAGAAGTTGAATCCTCGAATCACTTTTCTTACTCTTGAACGTTTTTGATTCAAATGTCCCGAATTCTTCTTTCATCCATATGAGTATTATGATAATAATCGTTTAAGATTTCAGTTTCCATACATTCTCTAACTTACATTGAGATCTTAGGAATGAAAAGTTTGAATAACAATATATCAGAACTAGTTGGATGCAGCTATATTCGTATCATGCAAACTTGTAAATGCTCAAAAACAAACGAATGAGTACCTCACCTACTTAAACATGTATTCTGGACTACAAAACATAGTAAACGAAATCTTCTCAATAAAAACTTGTTGTACAGCAAAATGCTCAAGAAATTATTATATCCTGGAAAAAATGAGTCCGATTCATTATTAAAAAAATTATAATAATATCCAATATTATGCATATTCAACATCTAAATTTTTGTTTTATTTATTATTAACTCTTTAGTGCCATGCTGTCCCAACACTTGAGTGGCACCAGCGGCACCCGACGCACTGCTGTGGAATTCTAAATGTACACTTGATGCTAATAAGCGATTTCACCTTCTGATAATGGACTCAGGTTGTCATCGAAGGTTGACGTCCTTCTAATAGAAAATAGAAATATGTTAACAGCTGTCAATCGTAATATGGATCAACCATCTTGATACGGACATTTTTACTCCCATTTCATTTATGATATTTCTAATGATTATTGGAAATAAGAAGAAGTCATATTACAATAGTTGGGCCACATTCTTAGAAATTTAAAGATAATAAGTTTGAAAGGAACCTGATATTTTAATTGAAGATTCATCTGGTTTGATATCAAAGAATGGTAGAAATAAATTTAGTATTTATTTGTTACTGGTTTGATGAGGATTTCCCACAATAACGAGACACATCACAGCTTCTTTAAACCTAGATGGTTCATTGGATTGTGTTACTATGTTCAGTTGTGTTCTACTAAAATATTCTACTCAAATCCAATATATATAATATATAATACTCATTCTTCTTAATCATTTAAACAAATAACTTTGAAGATAAAATCACAACTTTGATAGTTTATAAATAGTTTTTTGAAAGTTTTGTTAAACAAAATAATTAAACACGGCAACATTACCCAAACCACGACTGAATTATAAAATTATTCAACATTTTTATTCAGAATCAAAATTTTGTTTTAATGGCTTCAATGACTTATAGAAATTTTTTTATTTCCCTTCTACACCGTATCATCCGTTTTCATTGACATTTCACTAGTCCCACACCAGTTCACTAGAGAACACCTAGGTACATTCCATCTTCTTATTTCCTATCCTTCTTATTCAAAATTGGTGACTTATTCCCATTGACTTCGGTTGAATCCTCAAAATCATCTATTAACATTGAGCTCCATAGATCCATGTTTTTTAGTATTTTTTATACTAAAAAACATGGATTGCTGCACTACATTACTGCAACAGAATGCCTTGAATGATTGACAAATGTTTGCATATCTCCAGTACCTATGCAGTGGATTGCATCAAGCCTGCAAGGGTAGCCTCTGGGGTAGAGGACACAAGGGGATGAAACTACCCTAACGCAGTACCAGGTAGGGAGCTACCCGAATAAAATAAGTGAGATTATTTAGGTACAGCCGAATACTTTTTCTACGCCCCGTGCCCTTGTTTTGAGTAAAATGATGCATATGCATTTCTATGCACGTGCAGTTTAATATTCTAAATTATTCTAGATAGATTGTATTTAGTTTAATGCACGTTCACATTTTTAAACCCTTACTTTCCTGTAAACGCGTGCTGTTATTTGTATTAATTAATATATTATGACATGCAATCCTCGATGCACACGTGTAGCTACTAAAAACTTTTAATAATTTATGATTAGAATTGTCATTGTCGAAGTCTGTCCGTAAATAAAAATCCTATTTTCTATTGCTAACTAACAAAATTGCAATTCACATGTGTATCGGAATATTATCAGCATTATATTAGTAAATTCATTTGTACAATGTACATGATTACCTTTTCAGATGTTTTACGTAATGTACGTAAAAACTTTTATGGACATTAATAACGATAGCGAAAGGAATCTTCGGTCAAGAGGCCAAACTTTCAATGTTTCAATTGCACTGACTGTTTTTAGTATAAAATAAAATATCTATGTATCACATCTCTGTCAGCAATAAATCTGATTTCAATTTACAAAGCTATCCTGAAACTCCTACTACATATAATATTCAGAGGAAAGTCTCCATTTGGAACTATTTCTACGGTGAAAATTTACAAATGATACACGGAGAAACATGAGTGTTGCTAATTTATTAATAATCTCTTCAAATTATTGGTACAATAAAAAACAGGATTGCAGGCCATTTCCTGATAAACTTTTAGTAAATTCCTAATTCATCGGAATACGTGTTCAGTATCGTCTTGATAACATCTAATGACGAAAAGTGCAAATATTAGGAGTTTTATGAACACGTGTTCCGAAATCGTGATAACATATTCGTTTCTTACTAAAATTTAACAGGAAACTTATTAATTCATTCGTTAAGGGCCTGCAATCCCATTTTAACCGGATTACCAAAATTTGAAGAGATTCTTAATAAATTCTCCATGTATGACGTCTAATCACAATATGTTTGCCCGCCAAAAACCGTTATATCTAGCACGCTAAGAATAACATTAGTACAGGAGGGAAATGCTTCAACAATAGTTAATTCGGAACCCAATTACAATGTGTGTGATTACGCACACGTGTGCGCACCAACCTAGCGCGTGTGTTGCACGCTCCCCAGTTACAATCAAAAGGGTGTATGTGTCAGTGATATAGACTAAAGATTGCAAATAGCAACACGATGTTATTATTCGCATTACTTTGGGTCACCAGTATTAAAACTACGAATTAATTATACTGACTATCAAAATTATATTTTTATTCAACTAGAAGTTGCAAGTTATGCCAAAAGTTGATGGTCGAGATACATTTTAAATATTTTTTTATTTTATTTCAGTTTGTATTTATTCACGTCCGATTAATTTAAATGTTATATATGACGTTTCTTTTTGGTCGTAGGACTTACTGGTATATAACTTAAAACAAACAAAAAAACCAAACACCAATAAGGATTGGTAAAAATATAAAATTCTAACGTTATGGAAAGTAAAATTAGGTTCCTTCTAACCGTCCTAAATATAATAATAATATTTCACATAAAATTACCTTCCTACTTCGAAGACACCAATTATTTTCCATATTATATTACTTACACTTGGAGAAGAATGAGTATTGATGATTTAATAAAATCCTGTTAAAATGGAAAATATTAATATTCTGTTAAAATATTACATTATAGCCTACTAGCTGACGTGTACCCGGCGTTGCTCGACTTTTCTCTACTTTCTAGATATGTTAGAAAATTAAGAAATTAAACTAAGAAATTCTCTAGGTATGTTAGTGAAAAACCTATCGAAATCCGTTGCGAAGTTTAGAAGAATCAAGCTTACAATTAGACAGAGGTGGATAGAAACTTCGTTTTATTTCATTTAAAACTTACAGAGACAACCAAAATGATTATTTTTGATGATTTGATAAGGCATTTCATTCACAATCTCTATAATATAATATACATTATAACAAGTACGTACCGACGTATGTGCTTTATTTTTATAATGATATGTCGAGTAGGGTGAACAAATAAAAATTCAACAGTATATTTTTTATCACCCTTTTCCATAATCTTTTATCAAATTTCGATGATCGTGTCACATTTCAATGCTTCGTCAGTAACATTCAGTAGGCCTACATATCTGGTAATGTAGGAATGTAAATACACGAGTGAGTTGGGGTATTATGAGGGGGGTAGGTTATCACCTGCCCGTGGGGAGTTCACCCTTTATCACGTATGACTATGTGGGTAGATAAATACATTAACAATATGGGGGGCTGCAGTAACAAGTACAAATCAGAACTTGATATGCTACAACTTATTTAAGTGCGTGGGTATTTAATTCTAAATATTATACGTTGGTTAATGAACGAAACAAACGACGTTCAAATGTCTCTACATTTAATTTTTTTACTCAAATCCATTAAAAACCTGTATGGTTCACAGGTCACATTTAAGTAATATTTAACAAAAATAATAATAATAATAACAGCGCCATTTTCATGAAAAGTCACCTGAAAAGCCCTGTATCTTATAAACATATCGTAGCACAGTGGTATAAAAATATGAATGATTAAACCACAACACAAAAAGATTGATTCAATCCATATTTGAAATGAAATAGCATAATTTTAAAAAGTGGTCTTTTTCCTGACGAAGAAAAGACGAAGAAAATTATTTTTTTTTAAGAAAGACAAACATCCCCGGGTTACGAATAACCTGACAATATTTGAAAATCTCCTACCGCCACAATAATAATACCGAGGAATCGAACACACGTTTGGGTGGGACGCAAACGCGATGTCAACTCAGCCACGGACACTATTCTGTGAAATAGGTTTATTTGATTATTTAGACCAACACAGTACATTATGTGTTAGTACATTATGATACAAGCCAACGTCCATGTTCACGTTTCATGAACTAAAATTTGCTTTGAATTTATGATTCATTTTAACAATTGGAACTGATTGTGTGAATAATAATTCCGAAAGGCTTTGTAGTAGGTACCAACCAACAATATAATATTTTTGCGAAAAATTATTTTAACATTTGACTTTTTTTAATTGACAGGTATGCTCTAATTAATAATAAAAAGGTTACATTATAATAATTTTTCCTTATTATAATTTGGAAAATAATAATAGTTTAGGAACCCTTATAGCAGTTAGGTGACTACCTGCTATTTAATATCGTTGAATATAAAAGATAACGTAACCAATGAATTTTATTTTTTTGGATTAGTAATTCACTACGCTCTAAGTCACATTCTCAATGTAGTACCTACCTAACTATTGAACGTGCAACATCTGTTGGTTAATAAAATTTGATAATAAAGTAACATTAATATAGTCCCTACCCCGTCGCGCAGATAGCCACCCCAACCCCCATGGAAAATGTTTGCATAATATGTTAATTGTTGTGTTGAAAATCACGCTGTATTGTGTTAGAAAAAACCTGTTTTGGCGACAGGTAGCAATACAAAGACGCATAAAGTTTTTCATAATTTGATTGACGAAATAATACAAAGTCATTTTTATATCTGCTTTACAGTGGCTTTGGAGAACTTTAAAATAAAATTATGATCTCAATAATGGATTGCATTCCATTGAATTACATAAATCATGGATCCTATAAATAGTGTAAATCATTACAATGTGCAGCGGTGATTTTAAAAATAACAATTTAAGGAATTTCATACGAGTTAGTTTTGTGAGCTCGTTCATTTGGTCAAACTAAAATGAGATCAGATAGCATCCATGGTCAAGGGGTAAGGCTCTTGACTGGGAATCCGAAGGTCACAGATTCCAAGTCCGGGAGGTTAGAAGTAAATTTTAATAGATTTTTTTTTTGTTTTACAGTAAAAAAATTCAATATATATATTTAAGGTTACTGCGTGATCCATAATGGAATATTCTCTCAGTATCTCCTTGGTGAGGAATTCATAAACGGAACGTTACTTAAAATAGCATTAGCCATGTTTAGAGGCTAAATTTAAAAAGCCATCTTCTTCCTCCCTATCTTCTTTTCCTACTTACAACTTTCAGCCTCACAACATGCTAATTGTGGATGCTATAGTCACACTGGCTCCATACGCTAGAGAGCAGTTGGTTGGTTCTGTTGTGTGGTATTCACATTAAAAAATATATTTGTTTTTGTAAATTTTAACAAATTTGAGTGACCTATATAATTTGATTATTTCTAATTGAGCATAATTATAAACATTTTAATCGATTTTATAATAAACTTGAAAAATGTTGATAAAAATTAGGCACTGAAATTGTTCAATTGTTAACAGGAAATCAAAATAAAAACGAGTGACTGTTTGCCATAACCTATTAAGTCCTTACAGGCATTCTTAAAGGCTACACTTTGCCCAGCAATAAAAATAAAAACGGTAGTAGATAACGGAACATTGAACAAACCTTCAATTATAATGAAACAGTAGGCTTGTAGGTAAGAGTGGATGCGTTACAAAAACAATTAAATTAATTAATACAGCTCAATTCGACCTGACAGCTCCAACGAAACAAACAAACTTGACGCACCGAATAGAAAATACACTTCAATCAGATGCTATCAAAAATCTATTCAGCTATTAGTTTAACTTTTCTAATATGTGCCCATGCTTGTTGTTGTGGAGATGAAAATTAAGTGATCAAAATGATTAGTCTCTCCCAACTCAAATGATAATAATTCAGTGGGTGGTAGCTGAAACATGCGGGTAGCGAACTGTTAACTGTATCGCAAAAATTATCAATATGGGATAATAAATACTGAACTTAATTAAATGCACTCCCATTTTTTCATCCAAACGACATGGCGGCACACTTCGTGTACTTACTTGAGCGAATTTATTGTACAAGTACAAGTGTAGAATGTGTTCTGTTAATAAAATACGTCCTTGTATTTAATCCTAAAAGGAAGGTTTAGTTTTGTCACTTTGATGATGAGTTCAATGTACGAATCGGCAGATTTTTCCTAAATAAGAATTTTCTGGGTGAATTCTTGCATGTGGATTAGTTTATTTAGACATACACGGTACTTTATGGTACAAGTGATAATGTATATTAAATGGTTATGAGTCCATACAATATATTAGAAATTTTGCCAGGTTCTTAATTCTACAACTAGAATATGAGTTGAGAAATTGGCTTTCGAATTGAAAATTTCTCGCCGTCATTTAAAAAAACATACCTTTGAATTTTAATGCAAAAACATATAACTTGATTATCTTGTTATATAGCTAGTTAATTCATCTATATTTTACCGTTCATCCTATATTTTTAGGATTTTTAAAAAAATTATTAAAAAATCTTAAATGCGCGAATTCTGCGAGTCAAACATGGCATATTATGGCGTGCGATCACTCGAGACGTTTTGCAAACTCGGCATGATATGCCGAAAACAACTCGAGTGGTTAACTGATGAAAATCGGATTAATAGTGATTGAGAGGAAGAAAGTATGTGTAAAACCAAAGAGAAATTTGAAATCAAGAATTATGTGCTCACTTTACTTTTTTGGTTTAACTGACCAAATGCCGGGTAAAAAAATCAGGTAGGACCGACATTTATTTCGCACATTAACTGCTGTAATATCATCCGATTTCAGAGAAATCATATACTTCCGCGTATGTGCACGTGATTGATACCGAAAGTTGATAAAATGCATTGTCATCGACAGCGAGTCTATCTGCAGAGCTTCGGATATTGAGAAGTTGGTTTGTTACCATTTAAAAGATTTGCATTCAATCATTACCGAAACAAAAGTGAAATTCAAGTAGATCCATCTAAAAATCATCTTCGATGGTGCCTCAGCGATGTCAATGTGGAATATTCAACAGAAATCCGAAGATATCGTTAACACTTACTGGTAAACATAAAACATCAAGAATAATCCTTGACTTTTTAAAAATTTGTAAGGTCGGGGAATAAGATGGGGAATAGGAAGGTGGGGAAGTACCTGGCTATTCAGATCTGGTTACCAAACACGGCAAGTAATTTCAAGCAAGGTTCTGAATAATGGTTTTACACCAGGGCGATACTGAGAGTATCTTCCACGTGCCGCTAATATACTATATATTATTTTAAATGATTAAATTGTGACTACCCAAATTAATCAAATAAAATTTACTTGCGCACACCGGGATTTGAACCCGCAAGAACTGACTCTTGCTGCAACTGTGGTTGTTTTATTATTTTTTTAAGCGCCCTTGAGGTGATTTTCTCACGAAAACGGCGCTATATAAATAATGAAATGATTATTATTATTTATACTTTAATATAATTATAAAAATCAATTTTGCCTCCTTCCCCAATAATTATATTGACAAGCTGTAGTTATGTTATATTCAGTTATTCAATACAGAAAGATACTTAGACATTTAAATTTACAAAGTAATTTTCCCACCCTCATCTGCTACGAAGTGGCCCCCAACTCAGTGTATAATAATTATAAGTCTCAATATACAAATAGATTCTAGTTGTAGTGTGCTCGAAGATTGAACGCATTGGCGCCCAGGGCTGCACTCGGGTAAATCGCCCATAATTAGTAGCTTATAATGTATCAATGGGGTGTACAAGCAGAACATTATAAGTAGGTAATATGAAAAAAAAATTGAAAATATATCTCAAATTATGTGTCGGTATGAAAATAAAGCATTTTTTTCCAACCCATAAAAAATTTCACAGAGTTTTCAGAGTCTGCAATTTGCGTTTTTCTCTTCGTATCTCCTGATCTCTTTCAATTCTTCTGCTAGCTAAGACTTCCACCATTGTATAAGCAATATTTTCCACTGATAACGATGGTTATTCGTATCAGGGGAATGTTTGTGTTCCTTTAAAAACTTAAGCGAAATGTAAAGGATGGTAGTTCCTTACGTCACGATCATGTATGTTATTATGTTAACCTGTTCTGCGGTAGGTGGTTACAGCGGTGTCTCAATAAACGAAGGTAATTTTTAATTAATTAATCATATTCTAGTAAATCAGCAGTTGCAGTTACGTGTCCTCCGCGTCGCCGCATATTATGTAGTATATCGGGATGCTTTTGTGTCTCTTTTGCGACTCGAATCGATTATTGATTTAACGGTTGATCGGCTGTACCGGCCATACTGCCCGCGGCAGCTTGCTCCCGTTTACAACAGGGGGCCCTTAAATACGCCACTGGTTCTAGCATGTATCTTCTCCTTAATAATACAGTGCTGTAATAATATGTACCACGTTATACCAACATAAGAACAGAAGAAGGAAATGGCGTTAACAGTATTTAGTCACCAGATTTCTAGGTAGGTGCTTCCCAGTGTTCCTCTTCTCCAGCTGCTTCCCTGCCCCAATTTTTTTACCACTGTAGGCCCTGAGGAAAATAATTTCCCTCAGGGCAGCATGCCCGGGGCAGAGCACCATGTCAACTTTGGGGTTGCTGTGTGAAGGGTTTTTTTTAGTAAAAGATTTTTTTTAGAAGATCTGAGAAGGAAAAAGGAAGTATGAGGATTGGGTATAAATATGGGGATCAGTGTGTCCAGGAGTGACAAGCTATGGGTCGAGAGATCTGCTAAAAAGATAAAAAGATCTACCTCAACCAATCTCCAACCAATATCCATTCACCACATAATAGGTAGGCAGACTCATCCGCCGCCAAGACCTAGACAATCCTCACACCATGAACCCGGGCACCCCTGCTAACTGACCAAACGTTGGTTATCTAATTAATGGTATCCGGGGCGATGGTACCCATACCCGCCAATTAAGGCTTAAGCCTCTCAATACTGGGGATGCCATAGTCCCACTGGATACGGACAGCTAGGAGCGGTAACTCTCTTGTGCGGTATTCACATAAAAATGAAGAAAAAAAATCACTCTAACAGTTCGGCTATTAAAGCAGAGTAATCACGTTGATAGTTCAGTGGAAGATTGAAGTAAGATGTAGCAGTGACTGGTGCGAGTTCAGTACCATGGAATTTTTCGGACTACAACCAACAGGGCAAAGATAGAACTTATGATAGCCAAGCTCCGATAGAAGAGGGAATATAGTGGAAAAGCATTCTTGTTGGGGAAAGATACCGAACGAGCTAAGCGGTGATAATCTCTATTGTGGATCATGAACAAAAAAAGTATTAGTATACTACATAGGTACTCTACTAACGCAATAAGTAAACAATTTCAACGACCTTCTGAACAGCTAAAGAGTTCAAGAATCCTTCAGCAGGAATGGTACCTGCGACTAACGTCGAACCCCATCAATATATCATGTCTGCATCGTGTATATTTAAATTAGCTATAAAACGAAGCAATACAACATTAAAATAACATCAGGCATTAGTATATATTTGTAACGTTTCGTTGGTCGTATTATTACATGTTTTTGTCGGGATGTTGAATATTAACTCTTCAGACCTCTGACATATGGACCGTTATATTTCTTAAAGATGCTGTCATAAAGTCGGAAAATTTGTGCGTATTCCAACTTCTTAAAAAAATCCAAGCAAATGGAGTATTTCTGAACGTATTCGAAAACTAAAAACTGTTTTTGATAATTGATGCATATTTTTTTTCTCAAATTACGGTTGGACCGTATGGTTTCATAATAGGGTACATTTTATTTTTTTCTGCGGTTAATGGTTCTAGATTTGTATATAAAGAATTGTGGTTTCTCTTTCCAAAACGGTTTAGATCATATTTCTAACCATGACAGTGAGGGAGATTATAAGAGATCATAAGAGCTATTCTTAAAACCGTACAAATTAGCTTGAGGGGTTAAGGTTGATGAAGCCACCAAAAATGACATTATCGCTGTAGTAAAAATTAGGTTGACGGGTGATTTTTTTTTTTGTTATTATAAATTAACCTTTTTCTAATACCTATTATACGAAAACACAGCAAGGTAATAAATTTCAAGGTTATAAATTAAAGTTGGAGGAAAAATACTGGTTGCCCTGTACGTCAATAAGTAGAGCCTTAAACACGCGGCGGCAAATCTAAATATACCTTCGTGATCAAAGCCTCCATCGACCTGTAATTGGATCCTGCCTCAGAGGACTTTGCAGGATTTTAAAACTCCGTCTTTAGTCAGTGGTAGAATAATTTTAGAGGTCGTTCAAATTAATTGAATTTAAGAAAATCGATTCTTTCTTTTGGAGAATACATCAAAATTGTACACTTACCTACATTGAAGAAATGTTATTGTATACTTAATTACATTGAAGAAATGTTATTGTATACTTACCTACATTAAAGAAATGTTAGTGTATACTTACCTTCATTGAAGAAATGTTATTGTATACTTACCAACATTGAAGAAATATTATTGTATACTTACTTACATTGAAGAAATGTTATTTTTAAATTAACGAAAAAAAACTGTTGTGAATATAAATAAGTGTCTCTAGAAACTCACATGCAAAATAAAAAAGTAAGTAAAAAAATGTACGTTTAAATATGTACGTGTGTTTCCAAAAAAATATTCAGGAAACACGCGTCATTGAAAGTACAAAAAAATAATTTTTCATATGTTCTAGACTAAAAAAAGTTCAATTAAGTTAAATTATTGATTTAGTTTTTGTACCTACACAATATGTTTACAAAAAAAATATATTATAAGAAATACAGTATTCGCCTGATTATGCTATTCGAAACAACAAAATAAACTACCGATAGTGAGAGTTTAATTTTCACAAAATAAAAGTATACTAAGTTATCAGTTTAGTGAGCTGCATTTTACGTGATTTCAAGTTGAAAATGTTTACATCTTGCAAGGCATTGTGAGTTTTACAAATACGTTCTATTAGAGAGTTTTAGACGTACTTTGTGACCAGATCTAAGTAGCCAAGTACTTCATAATCTTCCTCTACCCCATCTCATCCCCCTTCCCACTAATTTAAGCCTCATAAAATACCCCAATTGGGTCTCACTGGCACCAGACAGTTGGAAGAAGTGCTTTATTCACGTTCTAAAATATATTTTAAAACCCCTGTTCCCTTACAAGGGGTAATTTATTCTCACACTTGCAACACATAAACAAAATCCCATACATTTCTGTAATCACAGCAGCCACTTAAAGCAAGGGTTTTCCTCTGGAAGTCCTCCATTCCCCGCAACACTTTTGACAGTTGGACTCTGGAGGAATGGATATCATCTGAAAGAATACCATGTTATTAAGAGTTGGCAGTGTTTGTTTAAAGAAATGCTACCAACGTGTTATTACAGGCCAATGATTTATAGAATTCCAGTAGAAATCTGTATCGCAGCAATTAAACGTGAGATTTTAGATAAATGTGTCTAAAAATTGATATGATAACGATTATTTAATTTCAACAAACAAAAAAAGAAATTGTAGATTTTTGATATTTACTAAAACAATATTCAAATACATATCATGATATCTTTTTACTCTTCTCCGGGTATTTTTTTTTCTCTTCTTTGGAACTGTGGAGTTTGATAGAATATATCACCAAGCAATAATGTCATAATTAAACCATTCACATTTTATGCATACACAATTGTAGCAAATAAATTTTCGAAAATTATAATCGAATTTCTATTGGGAAGGAACTAAGCAATGGTGACACCTTTCAATAACGAATTATTGCCTTTGATACAGAGATTAGCGAAGCTATAAAATGATAATTATTTTATTAAATTAAAAATACAATAAATTGTAACATATACCTATTGTTATCCTCAATTAGTACGGAAGATGATATTTTTACTGACAAATAAAAAATAAATTCTATGAATTTAAAAATTAAAATTCCCCCCGCCAAAAGTCCACCGGCACGCGTACTGCACGCGAACAGTGACGTCAGACTCATACCAACACCACGATCAATAGCTTCCTCCCAACACCAATACAAACATGTACAATCATTCCCAAACTGTGTAAACTGTTTTGTAAGGAAATACTAACTTTCATGTTATTACAAAAAATTGGTCGGTCTTAACGTACAGCATACCGCCAACGGATTATACATAGAGATTCAAGTAGCGCAAGAAAGATATACTTAGAGCAAAGGGGGTTAAAATTATTACATTTTTGCTAATCGTGTCAGCAACCTTAACAATATGGGAGAAAATCTGTTAATTTGTCTCATTAAGAATAGCCGGACTCTCCACATTGACCCCCATATTCCTACCCACCCCTCACACCTTTTTTCTTCCCAGAACTTTCTCTCCTCTCTTTACCTAAAAATAATTTATACATATCATCCCCAAATGTGATGTAGTAGCTTACCTTTGTGTAGCTTATTTAGAAAAAGTTAGGAATCGAGCAACAGAGGGATTCTAAGAGCTCAAGAGAACGCACACTAGTCTCCTGCCTGTCCTAGACACTCGTTATCATTATTAGAGTTTAATTCCAATAAACGACACGTGCTTGTCGTGAAGAAGGTGTTAATCAAGAATTATTTAGAACAGATTACATGTTTAGATCGTTTCAAACATTTCATTTGTTTAGTAAGAAAAATGGTGACCAAATCCGGGCGAAGCTTGATAGTAACATATAAATTGAATATTATACGTCCCGATGTGTAATACCACAGTTAAACAAAAACGTCAAACTATGTTTTTAAGAATCGTGTATTTTATGTGCTACATTACCTTTAATGCCTTAGTTACAGTAATAAACAGAGATAAAGGATTTTCTTAAAATATGAGTTCAGCAAATTAAAAAAAGTTTTATTTACTGCCGAATAAAAGTAAAATGGGCGTTTTCCAAAGTTTGGCATTCATTGCATTTTATCACTACCTTTGCAGGTAAAAGCGAATGTAACACCGTCACAAAGGCACACACACACTTCCTTACGAGATACACATACAAAATACTCGTACATATTATTGCAAATACACACACACATAGTGCGCACAAACACTTGCGTGCAGGTGCTATCCGCGAAAACCGTTGTACGTTCGAATTTTAAATTGATCTGTGATTGACAGGCGCTTTATGTGTGCTCAATTGGGCTTATTAAAAATGAGCTTCAAAAGGTTTTGGGGTGCTTATAAAATCAAAAATAAAGTTCAGTTTATTTACGAACTGTTTGAATAGCGTGTTTTTCTTATTGATGAAGTTATTTTTAAAAGGAATTCCGAGATTTACCTACCAAATAAAAAGTTAGATTGTGTTAAATATTACAAAGTTATATTTTGTAACCTCGATTTACCTTCCTCTACAACTCTCTACGTCTTACCTTTATACTAGTTGTTTGGAAACTCGTGCCACAAGCGGGAAACATGAATTTTGAATCTTTAACACATTTAGCTTGGTGTAACTCTTAACTGATTAGCCGGGCACGGAGGTTCCATCGAAGCCAGAGTAACACTAGCCTCAAAGAAGCTGAGTGTACTGTACAGGGTTATTACCACCGCAGTTACTTGCACAATTACACAACTGCTGACCTCGGACAAAACTCAACTACGCCCCACTGTTGAATTTGGCAGCCACCTCTGGTCCGGAGCCCCAAAATGCCCGAAAAAACCCTTGACTATGTGGAGAAACAAGCGGTCCGTTTGATAGTTTCTCCTATCTTACCAGGCGGATTGCAATAATTAGAGCACAGGCGTCAGCTTCTGCCATCGTTATTCTACCTGTATAAAAATGGAGGATGCTCCGAGGAACTGCACACGCGCCCTACATTTGTATATGGTTAACATTTGTTACTTGAGAACGGGTCGCTTCTACGACTCGTTCTTGAGTTCAACAGCTCGACTGTGGAACTCTTTTGTGTTTCCCTTCCTCCTACAACATGGGTTTCATCAAGATCCATGTTAACTTCTTTCTCTCCTCGAAAAGAGCCTCCTCGCAGAATCCAAAGAGATGACGTAAGCCCTAAGGAAAATTATTTTCCTTCGTGCCTCCTGTGTGGAATAATGTAAAAAAAGGTTAAAAAAAGATTCGATTTGGTGGTAATACTTTGGTTTCATTTGAACTTTCTTTTTCGAATAAATCGAGTCTGAAGTTGGAATTTTTTAGGTCAAATTCGCAAAAAAATTGTCGTTAGGGGTAAATATCAGCTGTTCAATGTTTTATAAAATTGAAAATGAAATTTGTTATTATTTGGCTATAATAACATATTTCAATAATAATTAAGGTTAGCATTATACTTTTTTCTGCATTGGATTTTTATATTATTTAAACAGCAAATTTTACTTCATGATTACTATTCCACTAAGTTATTATGGATACCAACTACGTGTTGTAGTTTATACCAAGCTTTATAGTATGATTTTTCTAAAACCGCAATGTCCTATCTTAATATCTGGATTGCGAATATAAATGGACCCCAGTATTTAAATATCCCAAAAATATGCAGACGAACAACTTACACGAATCGTCCATTCAACCAAATACATCTGCCGCAAAGTAACTTATTAGCTGATAAACAGGTAATGCCACACGTCGTCGGGGTAAAGTGACATATGTTTGAAAAACCAGAAATCTGTATCAAATTCGCATCTGCCTCTCGGCTTACACTTAGATACATATCATACTGCCTTATCGTCTGCTCAAATCAAAGCTTTAATTGCCGGAAGCTGTTGAATCAAACATATTATCTCTTACAGCGTATTTTGACCAAGTTGTTGGTTTTGTTTTTTTTTTTGTGGTGTGTTTTATAGTTTTATGTTTTTTGTGTTTTCTATGTTATCTTGGTTCAGAAGTGCAATGTGATTTTTAAGTATATATTTTTCTAATAATTAGAATACTTCATAAAAGCACCCATCAATATTGGGTAATGTTTTGAGACAAACAAAATTGAGAAGGGATTGGGAGGCGGGTATAGGTAACGCCGCCCCGGGAACCATTCACCAACATCAGGTCACCACAAGTTGTTCGCTACGTTTGGTGACTTAGCCTTACTTAATTCTTACCCCAGATTCATGGGGTAAGGATTGTGGTGGACCAGATTTGGAGAGACTGGTTGAGGGAGATATTTTTACCTCTCCAGCAAGACTCTCCCGACTCGTAATGCGCTCCAGTGGGAGTAATGAATTCAAACTTCCATCACTTCTGAACACACTGACTTACTCCTTTTCCCACCCCTTATACTTTTTTCCTTCTCAGATCTTCCTCTTCTTCCTTTCATCTAAAAAAAACCATTCACCCAGCATATCTAAAGATGACATAGGCCGCGAAGGAAATTATTTTGTTCAGGACCTTTGGTGTGGAACTAACGTAAAAAAAGACATGATAACGAAACATTTTTCTAAGAATCAGCTAAATAATCAATTAACAATATCTATTAAATGAAAGTATAAATATACTCAATACATAGGTGTGTTCTGATTCACTTAATTCTACTGATCAAAAAGTCGTTTAAAAATTTAAAATTAATCCTGTCTCATTTTCTGAACGAAGATCTGATTCATCAAATTAATTGCATTATTCAATAGCTTCGTAATATCTACCGGCATGTCAACTGTACTAATTACATTTTGCGTCTTTAGCGATCATTTTAAACACCCCTTTTTAAATTGCTTTCCACAATTGTTCGTATGAACCATCATCTTGACATACCCAATTAAAACAGTTTTTAACAGAATTTTAATCACCTTGAAAAATTAATCTTGCCACATAATGTGATTACACGAAGTGGGCGTTTTCCTGTACCACGTGTTCCTCCAACCTTTTACTTTAGATCATTAGATATTATCGACTAGGTAAACTTGTATTTTTTTACTCAAAATTTCTAGATCAATTTCGCAATATTAGTCATTCGATGAAAAACATTTACACTACCAATCGTGTGAATAATATACTATACTAGCTGACATGTACCCGGCGTTGCTCTTTTCTCTACTTTCTGTAAATATAAAGGTAATCTTTCTAACGGAAATAAATACTAAAAACGAAACAATATCTATGTTCAATATTCCAAACTTCATCGCGATTGCAAATACTCGAGAAAAAAGAAGAGGAGGAGGACTTATCATGTACTTAAAAAACCATCATACTTTTAAGGAATCAAACATTTCTTTTAAAAGCTGCGAGACAATCTGCGGAGAAATAACCACCGTTTGTCAAGATATCATAAACATACTTGCAGTATATCGTCCGCCGAGCAGCAACAAGAATATATATCTGAAGGAACTAAAGCAAATATTACAAATGACTTCATCTGATTCAAATTACTTGTACTGTGGTGACATTAACTTGAACTTATTGGATACCAAAAATAGTGTAATTACAGAATATCAAAATCTACTTAGTGAAAATGGTTTAGAAAGTGTAATATTAGATGTGACCCGGGATGAAATATTAAACGGTAAAAATGTTTATTCATGTATCGACCATATTGCAATACATAACCGTTATAACACTGTATTTTCATGTATTGTAACTAACAAAATATCCGACCATTATATAACAGGAGTAGCAATCGGGAAAGAGTTACTTACAAAGGACTTAAAAAAAGGGAAATCATTGATAGTAAATTGGTATATTCTAAATTAAAACTAGTAAATTGGGGAAAACTATTACAAACTGAATGTCCCTCAGAACTGTACTATACTTTGAAAAATATATTTGATAATATTTATTCGTCCTCGAAGAAAGAAATATCATTTGAAAATAATCTTATGCACAGCAATCCGTGGGTTACTGAAGAAATTAAGAACATGATTAAAAAAAGAGATTATCTTTACCGAAAATGTAAGAATAGCCCAAATAACCCGGTATTTCGTTTAGAATATACTCGATATAGAAATAAAACAAACAAACATATTAATATCACTAAAAACGCATTCCACAAAAATGTAATAAATAGCTTAAACGGAAACCCGAGGAAACTCTGGGACGAAATAAACAACCTAATAGGAAAACCTAAACAAAATTTAGATAAAATAATCCTTCAACATATGGGAAATCAAGGAGACACAAAATTTTTATGCGATAAATTTGCTACAACATTCGTAAATGAAATAAAAGACATAAGACACAATTGTACTACAAAACTCTTAGATCGTTACATGTATACAACTCCTGCTATTATGTCAATGAGATTTAGACCTGTAACAGAAAAAGATATAAAAAAAATAATTAATGATATGGATGTTAAAAAATCAGAAGGCAACGACCAAATAAGAATTAAAGACCTGAAGTTAATTGCTGATAATATAGTTCCAGTCCTTACTAAATTAATTAACCTTTGTGTAAATAAAAGCATCATGCCTGACGAACTTAAAACATCCATCATCAGACCTATTTATAAATCAGGAAATCACAAAGATTTCACAAATTATCGACCAATTGCGATTCTCTCGTGTATTGATAAAATTATTGAAAGAGCTATCTTTAACCAAATACAATTTTTTATAGAAAAAACAGAATCATAAATCCCATACAGTACGGATTTCAAAAAGAAAAAAGTACTACACAATTACTTTCTAATTTCACTGACCATATAAATTGTCATTTAAATGAAAAATATTACGTTGGTATAATTTTTATAGACTTTAAAAAGGCCTTTGACACATTGGACCATCAAACATTACTAAAGGCAATGGAAGAATGTGGTATTAGAGGTCCTTTAAATAAAAATTTTAAAAATTATCTGTTAAATAGAAAAATTAAAGTTAAAATTGAGGGAATTTTCAGTGATGAAATGTTAACAGACACTGGAGTAGCAACGGGGTCGATATCGGGACCTACGTGTTATATAATGCAAGTAAACAGTTTACCTAACGTAATAAAATGTTGTAAATGTTACATGTTTGCAGATGATACTTGCATCATATGTGCTGACAGAAATCTACAGAAAATTGAGGAATTTTTACAAACAGACCTAAATAACATAATTAAATGGTCCCACGACAATGGAATTATTATTAACGCAAAAAAAAACAAAATATATGCTTATACACTCTGCATATGCAAGTTGTCAGGATAAAGAACTGCATATAAAAAGTCATTCATACGATTGTTTTCACACAAAAAACCAATCTCTGCCATGTAAATGCCCAAACATAGAAAAAGTTTACCAATATACATACTTAGGTCTTACAATAGATGTCAATTTTAACTGGTCAAATCACATTGAAAATGTATGCAATAGATTAAGATCCATATTAGGGAAATTTTATCACCTAAAAAACTTTGTTAATAAAAATATATTATACTGTATATATAATGCATTAGCGGAATCAATTATAGGATACGGAGTAAATAGTTACGGATTAACGTATAAAACGTACTTAAATAAAATAGAACAATTATAAATCCGTAAATCAATCAATCAATCCTAAAATTGATATCAGGCAAAAAAAAAATACAATTATGTGAAGGCGATTATAAAAAAATGTTTTCTTTGTGTAATGTGCTCTCTATACATAGTAGGATAGGTTACCAACTAACGCTAGATGAATTCTGGAATACAGAATTCAAAAAACCTGTAAACCATAACTACCCTACTAGGCATAGAGAAGAACAAATGTTTATTATTAAAATATCGCAAAATGTATACGGAGAAAGAACAAAAATACATAATATTAAAAATGAGACATGTCATTCAAAAATAAAAACGAAAATTAGATCGTTCTACCTCCGTCAAACATAAAAACAATTAATATTGTGGTACAAAGATATCAAGTTGAAATTAAATATATTATTATAAGCTAATAAATAGAAAAAGTGAGAGATTTCTTACAATTAAACTGATTGATCAGTTTTGTAAGATCTAAATAAGAGAAAATAATGTACAAATAAAAAAAAAACTGAATAAACACATATAAAAAAAAAAAAATATATTTATATATAAACCTTCCGGAAGAAATTCTGTAAATAATATTGAAAACTCTATGAAAATCCGTTGTGTAGTTTAGAAGAACTAAGCACACACACAGGGAGACGTGGATAACGAATTTATACTATTTAATTAATTCAAGATTATATTTTTGGGGTAGGTGTGCACATACACGGAGAAAAATGAATGTTGCTAATTTATGACGAATCTATTAAAACTTTTGGTAATTCCTAATATATTGGAACACGTGTTCTACTATATAGGAACACATGTTCATGCACCTGCATTTGCTTTGATAAAATATAATGACGAAATGTGCAAATATTCGGAATTTTATAAACACGTGTGCCACATCGTTATAATATATGCGTATTTTACGAAAAGTTTACTAGGAAACCTAGAAATTCATATTTTAAGGGCCTGCAATCTCGTTTTTATAGATATATTTTGAATAGATTCTTTATAAATTAGCAATACTTATTTTTCTCCGTGTACTCAAAATGTCTGTTAAACTGTCATCACAAAACACTATGTGTCAAACATATTTGCAAAATTACAAAACATCATGTGTCAACACATATTTTGATAAGTCCAAAACTTTGCGAGAAGTAAAAATAAAATGTTTTATTTTAATCTCTTCATTTCTCCGATTCATCGAGCAATTAATTCATTTTAAGCGATTCGCCAAAGTTCAGGAAACCAGAAAACTTTCCACCATGATTATTTGTCGCTTGAGTTCGGCATGTAAATGACGAATTAATATCACATATGGACGTCGCCAAAACTGGTCAAGAGCAATGAGTACAACGTACAGTGTACGGTTGTGCACTTTCCCGAGTTCAGAATACCAAAGTAAGTAATAAAATCCAGGTAGTCACAGGCATTCCTTCTTCTCAAAATAGGCTTAACATTTTTACGAGTAAGTAGTATCAGACTTTATTTTGATCAGACCAAGTTCCGATTACATTTTTATTTGGTTTGTGGCACCCCCAACAAGAAAATGGTTTTGAAGCAAACATAATGTATTTACTGTAAGAAACACACAGATTTTTATTACAAAAATACATTATACACATAGGAAGTTGTACAAAGGTAAAGCCAAAAACGATAATGTGGGAAATGAGTCAATCAAGCAAGGTTGGAAGATCTAGACTCTATAAACCTAGTTATTACCTGTGTACAGTAGTCCAGAGGAACGTCGAACTTGACAGCATCGTTCCAGTATCTTCTGTATTTTTCATTTACATGCAAGACGTGTGAGAAAGGAGATTTTTCGTCAATGTGCTGAGCCTAAAAGAATCAAAGTATATATTTTTTCAAATAAGATACTTCATACAAATTTCTGCTCAAAATGTATTATTTTTCCATGAATTTAGTTGGGGACGTAAGCTTATTCATTCACTTTCCCACAACAATCAGTGAAAGATGTTAATAAAATGACTATTTCCATGACACGCATCATGGCTTGGCCTATTTCAGCATATCGCTCACCATACACTACAAATGTGAATGTATCGCGAGCGATATGCTGAAATAGGCCAAGCCAATAAAATAAAGCGCGCTTATAGCGTGGTCTGTCATAGGCTTAATGCACGTCAATTGTATGGGTTTAGACAGTTTTCAAATAATGTCCGCCATCTTAAACTGTACGAAAATCGGTAGACACTAATGAGAACATCTATTTTTTTCAAGCCAAATTCATATGAAAAATGTGGAAATAAAGCATAGAGTAAAACGGCTATTTGATCCAGCACGATCAAAAGAAAAATTATAAAACACAATTAATAATTGCAAAAGTGCTTGAAATAGTTGTACCTATGTAAGTTACTGTACGTCTAAATGTATGACAGAGACATTCGTGTATGTAAGAGATAGCATGCCGACGTATAAAAGGGTATATCTGCTTTGTTATCTTGTATATTTACCATTTACCTTCCTCTTAGTAACTTGTGCAACAGTGTGGCAGTAAGCAATATAAATATTATACCGATACTCTAATATCATATTCTACTCATCATTAATAATTCACTTAATCATCCATTAATTATCTTAAAAAGGTGGTGCCACAAGTGACACAGTAACGGTGATACAATTACCAGGTCTGGCTTACTATATACTTCACATCCTACTTAATCCCATTCTCCTTCTCCTTACTTCCTTCCGGCTTATAAAATTCCCTAAATAAGAATTCTGTAGTCTATGAAATTTGCATAATTTAATTCCACAAGCTGACACCGAATTCGAGACACTCGTGTGGTCAACATTTTATGAAAGCGCGAGTCTTTGTTTTGTGTTGGATACAAAAAAGTAATTGCTCAATCGCCATAATTTTGATGTGTAAATGAACAAGCAAATATGGTATTCCAACTGAGAAAATGTCAAGAAGGTGAATAAAGGATGTGGAGTTAAATGATTTTGCTGTGAGACTTTTCGAATACGCTTGTAAAAGAAATTAAATTTAAATAACCCATAATTATTTTAATCTTCACACTTGTCCGCACGAGTCCTCTGGGATTCCTTTCATATTTATTCAACCTTTCAATTTTTTTGACAGTTCTTTAAAGACTGTGGTAATTTAAGCACATTGCGCTTTCATAGCTCCAAAATAGCGTATTTTTTTCTTGATAACGTCAGTAAGTAGTTGGTCAGAATTCAGAATGGTTTCGAGGTAACGAAAGTCACGACTCACGACAAGGCGAAGGTGATCATTCTTGGTTCTTGAAATGGCTTTGTTGAAACTTAAGTAAATTTAATGGCACTTTACCTAAAGATCTAGAAAGAACAGAATGTTATTTGTAGAAGAATTTACATAAAATTGTTATGCGCTTTGCTTATTTTTTAAATCGATACATTTATTATAGTATTAAACCTTTTTTTATAATTCATACAACTTTGTAAAAATTCATACAAATTTGTAATAGTTCATTCAAATTTTTAATAGTTCATACAACTTTGTAATAGTTCATACAACTTTGTTCACTTTCTTGCTATTCGTGCTTGCGAGCGCGTTAATTGTCGCCGGCATTACCGAACATGAATTAGTATTGTCTTGTGGTGCGGGCAGAGCTAAACGAAAGTGTGAGGTGGTGACTTAACTACCCGTGTTTTAAGAGGCATAAAAGTTTATTGTTACACAGGCTGTATACGCCGCAGTACAATTTCCGGCATATTTTAATATGCACTTATTCAACACCTGCGGCAAGCGACTATTGTGTGAGTGACATTATGGCAACATTATATCTCCGTGGTATGGAAATTATTTCTTGATTTTTTTTATTTTTTAGACAATTTGTAATCACCTCAGGGGCGCTCTACAGTTGATGCAGGTATTACAAAAAATATAAATATTCTAAAAATAAAGTGAAGTTAAGTTGAGTAAAATTAAGTACAGGAACAGGTAGATAAAAGATGGAGGCTCTGCAGCAAGAATCCTAGGTGGTGAAGAAACTGGACCAGCTGCTGCAGAGAGATAGTCCACCAACAGTGCCAGCAAGAGGTTCGCTATCCGTCCAGGTCCTGCTGCTAATAAAGCGCTGACACCTCGCACAGATAAGAGACCCTGGCAGCACTGATGCGACGTTCGGCAAGTCCATCATTCATCTCCATGTAATCCTGTTCCTGGTGATTGTTGAAGTTGTGCATTCTGCCCGCAATAAAAAGCGACGGTCGAGACAATAAATTACCATGGGCTTAGCGAAACGCTTGCTAGGGCCTTCAGAGTTTCCGAGAATTACGTTGAAAACATCTGGGGTGCATTTACCGATCGACGTTCGTTTCGAATGTCCAATATTTTTGAGTAAAATTTTCGAATATTCAATTTGAACACACTGAACTCAAATCACATATTATAAAGTTCTAATAACTGGTTGTTTAGTTTATTTAAAATGTTGATTGATTGATTTTAAAAATAATTTCAAAATGATTTTAAAAATAATTTCCCTTGAAAATACAAAAAAAACACAAAGCGGTTCGAGGACGCGTTACGACGCGTCCGGCTGCCACGAAGGGCTCTATACAAATATGGCCCCATTGATGTATTATATTTAGATAAGACATGAAACGAAAAAATATGTTCCACTTTTTTACCTCCAACGCTCCGAACACTCTAAATAAAACTGCAAAATCCGGTCTAACAGCGCCCTTGAGGTGATTTTTCACAAAAACTGCGCTCTACAAATTATCCAATATTATTATTATTTATTATTATTACGCTTACCGCTTATCACATTATATTAATGGAACATGTATCAACAAGATATTAGTACGCAATTGCGTCTCCAATTGTATAGCTTTATGGGTGGCCCCAGTTTCATAGTATTAACTTAGATCATTGAACTAGGTCCAGTGGACGTACTTGATATTTACTGAGTTTATCGCACATAAGTTCGTTAGTCAGACAAGCTGTCACCAGCTACCATAAACGCGTCAATTCAGTTTTTTTGTGAAAAAATTCCATCCTGTACATGTGAGAGGTGAAAAAATGAATCGCGATCAAAAAAACAGATATTGTGGAGTTTTTTTTTTTCATTTGTAAATGCACACAAATAATTTTTTTCAATAATTATTTATGGGCTTTCAGCTACCCAAAAACGGTAAAAATCAAATGTAATAGAATGGGAAAGCAAATGTAGCAATACACAAGTATAAGATGGACAACCTACTGGCAGTAAGTCGTCTCAAACAACATTTCGTATTTTCTTCTCGGTGTAACCAAGTAAGTGTATCTTGTCTTCTCAGTTTCACCCGTAATGTAGAATGTAGTATTCGACGAAATTTAAACGTACTTTTATGGAGTCTAAAAGCCTAGATGTATTGTAATGTCATTGCATAATTTTAATAATGTTTTATATTATTTATAGTTGCAATTGAGGAAAAATTTAGGTAACTTTGGCATCCGCAAATGGGGTAAGTTGTGAGGATTATGGTAGTGAGGAGAGGAAGGAGATGGAAAAAGGAAGGTTAAGAAATACCTAACTATTCAGATTTGATCACTAAACACGGATAAAGCCATTTCAAGCAACGTTTCAATACATCATATAAAATATGCTAAAAAATAAAATTTCTGTTTCATGAAAAGAGTTTTTCCTGTGAAATTTGTGCTCGTTACTTACGGTGATATTTATACTAAAAATCACATATATAGAACTAAATTTATTACTATCAAACAGTGGCCTTAACTTAGTCTCTAATATTGTGGTGAGAAATATGCTACTATTTTATGTAACTGTTCCAATTTATGTATTTGTGGCCTTTTTACACAAGATCCCAGCAATACTTGCGATTCACTTTCTTCTGTGAAGGCCGTTGAGAGTTGTGGAGGCATAAAGCAAGTGCATGCGCCAATCGCGTCACGCGCCGGCAATTAGCCCCACTTAGCATTTGACCCCTTCACCGTATAATAAGCCGCACTGCCAAGTGAAGCCGACGGTAGAGGGAGGAACTAAAAGTGACAGGGCCGCCAGGAGAATTACTACAACTAAAAAGTTGTTGCAATAAATAGTCTACTAATATCGTCATTCATTCTTGAGTTTGCGCTTCTTCCTTATTTAGACAAAGTTTTTGATAGTTTTACAGCGTCCATCATCAGGGCAGATGCGTAGATTGTGGTGAAGTGTGTATTTATGTATTTAGAGTGTAGAAGTGATACCTTGTATCTTAGGGTCGGTATTCTAGTATTGTAATTAGTTAAATTAATGTGTTTTTATCAGATACCAAGAACTATTAAGCTTGCACCTATCGTTTCTATTTAAATAAATTGTTTTTTTTTTGTGAATTTGAATTGCCTTCGTATTAGGCCTGCTAGATGCGTTTTGGTTCTTCTCATAACTTCAGGAACAAATCAACAGAAAGGGGCGTTTTCAATTAAGTGCTCGGCAATTGCCGATTTGTCAGGATGTCCGAGTTCGCACTCTCAAAAGTGTTATGTCTGCTAATAGTCTAAAATTTATCTTAAAACCTATGAGAAATAAATATGCATTTATTTTCGATGACTCACGGCGGCCCTCAACTGCGGTTGATTATGCAGACACGAGTGAGACAGATTTTTAATCTTTCAAGTTTGGCAGAAGTGGGTAAATGTCATGCAAACCAGTTCTTGCGTATCAGTTTCATGAAAATAATCTTCGTCGTGAATTTGATACAAAATTTTCAAAACACGCTTTTCTTAATCTTATTCAACACACTTAAATCTTTGCGTTTTCTATTCAGGTCCGCTTATTCCAATAATACGTAACTTAGTTATACAAATCATGCATATATTTATGAATGAAAGAGAACATAAAAAATTAATGAATCGGACAGTTTTATTGGCGGGCGTGTTAGAGTGGAAAATTAGTGTTAGATTGGAAGCCGCCCCTTGGTTATGCCGCCCGATTGCGCCGCACAGTCACTCTACGTGCAATGCCGCGCCTCTGACGAGTGTATACCGTATCTGTATAGTAGCGGAGGGAATGAAGTGAGAAGTGAGAGATTGTGTGGCGGATGGGCGGCTAAGTGGTGTTAAAGGCTGATCGTGATCCGTGATCCGCTCAAAGGTCAGCCGTCTTATGAATGGAGCGAGAACGAAAACAATTTGTAACAACTACAAGTAGCCGTTTGTTTGTATTACGGTTTAGCAAGATGAGTTGTTTTTTTTAAGCAAATTTTATCGAAAAATACCAATAAATTATTTAACAGGTGTAAAGACGTAAAACAGATGAAATTTTTTGGGAAGTTTAATATTCACTATAAGGGGATTACCACTAAACTATGGAAGTATCATATTATTATTAAAAATTTTAATAATTCAAAAATTCATTCTCATTTTACAATTTTATAATTTTTTTCAATAAATTATTTATTAACTAAGATAAATACTATTTTTGTTTAAACCTTCTCACTAGGCTGTGCCTGTTCTGAGGAATTCAGATAATTATTATATTTAATATAATTTTAAGGTGTTATAATTGATTTGGTATTATTAAGTTATGAAAAAAATCCGTACCTAGTTTTTATTCAGATCGAAACAAGAAAAATCTGTTCTGAAGTGTTCACGTTTGTTTGTTTTTTTTTTGTAATAATTGTTTAGATGTATGTATGTATTCAAGTGTTCTTGGTGTATTAAGTACTACTTTGAATTGACTACATTGACGTTAAATAATATTGTTAAATAGAAGAAAAATACAACAGCAAAAACACAAATAATTTATATGTCAACGTAAATATCATGGTGTTATGTCTGATTTGGTGATATTAAGTGAAACAAAATCTGTACCTTTGTTTTTATCCAGACCGAAACCTTAGGTTTGATTATGTGTAGATTCTTTCAACGATGAAGGCATGTGATTATATAGTTTAATTGCGTGGTACTTAATATGTCTTTGCCGGTGGTTGGTATATATCAATCAAATATTGAGGTGTAGTTTGGTTATTTTTGTTAATTGGGACTGTAAGGGAATTAAATTATATTACGCAAAACCCATTTAAATGTTAACCCTTTTACGCAAAATAAACTTGACATCATCAAATGATGCAAGACCTCCTCGGAGTAATTCCATAATATAATGTGACTTATTATGGAAGGTCGTAAATACAACACACTACACATCCCATGCGAGATGAATTTTCATCTCATTAAATACATTTTTTTATGTAAAACTTCAAGACTTTTGACTTCCTTAACATTTAAAGGGAATTCATTGAAAATGTTAAAACCTTACTAATAAATATTGTTTCGCCTTCCGATAAATTTATCTTAGGAAGCCCAATTATTTTAAAGTTATCAATTAAAGTTATTTTATTTTAATTATAATAATTATGTATACCCACAAAGTGTTTGCTTGCTACAAGTGAAAAATTAATAATTTGAAATATCTTTATTTGGTAAAATTTTATTTTTAACCGATAAATACTAATCAAATTGTACCATTAATTACAAACAAAACAACTATCGGACAAAGACAGTTTTCATTCTGAGGTCCAAAATCATACAACGTTGCTGTACTTTTACTTAGAAAACAAAAAGTCCTGACATTTTCGTAAATTGATAAGGGATTAATTTCAAGAATTAAAGACAAATGAGAGTGAACTAATACTATCCCAAAGTTAATCAGAATATTCATTAAGGTAGGTACTACTAAACTGCTCAATGTATTCAAAATTCTTTAAAATCGTAAATCCGCATATACATATACACATCACAAACATTTTGGTAGATCTACATGTTTACACAATATTTTCATTTTATTTAATAGGTACATATTGTTCTAAAATAAAATGTCTTACCTTACTTTACTTTTAAGTTGGATTAATAGAAATTATATTTGTTTTACCTACATAGCTGTGTAACTCTTGATTGTAAAATAATGTATAGGGCAACTCACGATAGACCAGAAAATAACTATAATATGATTTTAGTAAAAGTCGTTAGTTTTCGAGATATTGGCATTTTTATAAATTTCATCAAAATGACATCTTGGATCAGCTATTCGAGTGCAACTATAAAATTCCACATCCTAAGATTCTATTGTTACCAAGCAACCCTGAATAGCCCTGCTATTGATCACAGTCCAAAATAAAACTAACAGTGTGCATACCTTATTGTTATGCCTGATATGGTATTACAATGTTTTACAATAAAGAGCTCGATTTGAAATTATTTCAATAATTAGAAACTTAACCTCTTTAAATAATGGATCTGCCTTCAAAATGTTGCCATACATAGTTTCATTGAGTTGAATTATTTACGATCATTTTTTCTTATTATTTTTTATTTCTTGCTAGAGCAATCCCGATGAGTTACAAAACTCATTGTAGGACAGGAGGAACTTACAATACATAGGTGGGAGTTAATAGGTATAATTTTACATTGATATTTTGATATCAAAAGTATAAGTTTCACATGCGAAACAGTAGAAAAATAGAAAAATAATCAAAAATTAAAAGTTTCAAATACAAAACAGTACAAAAATAGAAAAAATCAGGTTAAGTAACGAACAACATGAAACAAAAAAGCAAACAGACAGGGATATATGATTTAAGATTTTCACGGCCAAAAGTATTTTTGTTATTTGTTTTTGGGGTGTTATGCCGTGTTGCGCTAACTCCTTTAGCCAACGTTTCGGACAGCATTGAAGTGTCCATCATCAGGGCAGATGTGTTATTTGACAGG